>OV815270.1:15722120-18222120 GCA_929108145.2 Limnephilus rhombicus
TGTTTTAGATGCAGAAAAACAAAAGAAGGGTCTTATGTTAACAGTTGTATTTTGTTTATTTTGTGAATTTGGTTGGAATTACTAGGTATAAATTATAAATGCAACCTCCTCTAGTTCGTAATTCCACTCACATTATAGTTATTTTTATCGTGAACCTGTAATTCATTTATGTTTAAAGTAAATCATTTTTTTTTAATTGCCAGCAACCCAGGCGTTTATTGAAATAACATTATCACATACAAACAAGTAAGTAACCCGCCTCACTAGGCGATGTCCGTTCATTTAGAAAGCATTTAGAAAGCAAAATAAATAATAAATTTAAAATATCGCCCAACATAATTGTGCTCAATGTGAAAAAATCGATGTTGGAAAATAGTCCAATTACATCGAGAAATAAAAATAAATTTTGTTTGCAATTATCAAGCGTTTTCCAATTGTTTTTTCTAAAAATGATCATAACATGAATATAATTTAAAATTCATGTTATGATTCATTCAATATATAATACATGACTATTAATAAAGCCTTCCGACAGAAGATGGGTATCTTACGTCGTTTTTCTTTTTAAAATCATTAATTCCCTCATGGACAGCCCTGCATTATTGCAATTGATTTCATTTCATGTTCCTAATAGTCACACGAATTAAAAATATCTTTCACAGAAACAATCATATCCATACCAATTCGTTTACGAACTCCTTTACCAGTACCACATAGCTTAGGAAACCAATATGCAGAGCAGAAGTAGCAGATAATATATTTTCAATATCACCGAAAGAACTTACAAAAAAGCATTTCACATATTTTTTTAAAGCAAGACATATGCACTTTGAATCCATCACAAATATGTTTACACTGTATAATTGTTTTGTAATCCATTTTTACGTAAAAAATGTTTATTGTGTTCTTAAATAAAAAATGTAAACAAAAATAAAAACGAATTCAATTTAATCTGTATTCTGTGTAACTATATTAAATAGGTTCCTACACAAGGTGAGAATACTCTAGAAAAAAAAATGAGATAAAACGATTAATAAAAAAGACTTACTTTCTTAAAACAGCAAACTCTTTCTGTGATATACTAGAAACACAAATACAATTTGATTAAATTGTGACAATAATCACAGTCGACAGTAATTATTTGTGACTGCCGACTGTGACGGCCGCTCCGTCATAGCAACAATAATAATATCGAAATACTCTCCTCCCCCGCGACGCATACGCCGTTTCCAGTAGCTTCGAATTTAGTGACGCCAGAGCCGTAAGTTTAAAATTTAAAAAAAAATCTGTAAGTAAATACATTTCAATTTTTTTGCGGGCCTCGAATAAACTACATTGTTTTTATTTAGTTTAATAGATAATATAGACTGATTTCTGATCTCAAGTAATTTTTGCCAAAAATTATTATATATTATATATTATTATGTAATATCCAAATTGTCAAATGTAAGTTACTTAACAATAAAAAAGTATTTTATTTTATTTAAATATATTTAAATTGTCCAATTAAAAATAATTTAAATCTCAAAATCTTCGTGGATCTCTAATATAATATAAACATTTAAAGTAACAGGCCGCACAGGCCCCCACGTTAGAGTATACGTAGGTAGACAAATATTTGAACAGAAAAATTTCTCTCTGACGTGAAGTATTTATCATTATTTACTCTTGTAATAAATATCACTCCCTAGAATCGACACATTAATACGGAAGAATGTCAAAAGAAAAGCATTTTTTGAACGTGAGATACACGCGCTCTTCTTGGTCCGTGTGTTGCTAACAAAATATACCATCAGATATCTTCCTAGGGCAGGATTTGTCTCGTGCGGAATATAACCTTTTCACATGGGCTTTCCGTTGTTAAGATTTCCTTCGGTTGATAAATAAAAGAAAGGGTAAATAGAAAAAAATACATTGTCTAATAACATCAACCCTAGAGGCATCGGTTCACGCCAGTGGTCTAATAAGTACCTACTTTCGACAAATTTTGTAATATCGCAAGATGAAAAGAATGGCTTTTTATTAAGTCTGTCGTCATGCGCCCTTCTAAACTTCCCTCACTAAACCTATCCTAGCATTTTTTGTCTTTATTTTTTTAAGTAAATTCCACACAGGAGGCACTGAGGAAAATAATTCCCTTCCAGGTCTATGTCATCTTCAGGGATTAAGAAAGTAAGGAGATTAAGTTCTGGGAAGGAAAAAAGGTATAAGGGGCGGGTTTGTTCAGGAGTGACGGACAAATGAACCCATCCCTCCCACTAAGGTGCATGGCGACTTCCAACAGAGCCCTGCTGGAGCTGGAAGCGTAAAAATAAACGATCCTGCCTGCAACGCAGATGGTGGGCAGACGCATACGCACAAGACCCGAACAAATCTCACCCCATGAATCCGGGAACCCCTGCAAAGTCACCAAACGTAATGAATTAATTGGTGAGGTGGAAGTTATCCAAAAAATGGTTTCGGGGCGGCGGTACCCAAACCCGCCTTCCAAATTATTAAGCGTAACCTACGAATTGAGAAAAAAAACAAGCTGTCGATAATTTTAAGATGTAGTCCAATGTTTAAAATTCATGCCCTCTTGACACTTATTGAAAATAGCTGTTTTGCCGCTTTTGCAGAATATAAAATCCGAAAATAATTAAAATCAATTTGGAAATTGTACATCGGATTTAGACGTATCAATGTTTACTGTTTAGTTATGCATGTAGGTAAATGAAGTTATAGAGAACTAACAAACAGTATCTAATGTTCATAACACAATTCAAATAATTAAACAGTTCTACCTGGCAATGATGAGGCAACAATGGATGTGAGGGAGAACCAAAAACAATATTACTTTAGTTGTATTATTGTAACCAAAACACGTGTAAGTAATAGTAATAATAATAATAATAATAATATTTGTTCATTTGTTCATTTGTTGTTCATTTGTTGTTAATTTTAAATTAATAATAATAATAGGTAGTAGGTACCGCGCATTTTCATCCTGCAACAAAATATCCCCCGACACAATATACTCCGATAAAATATCCTTCGACATAATACCCCAAGGACAAAATATCGTACGGAGAAAACATCCACCCGCAAAATATCTATTAAAACCTAACCTAACCTAACTTAACCTAACTTAATATATATAAATGTACGCACATAACTTCCGAACGACTGCACCAAATTGAATAAATTTTTTTTGGGTTCGTTATTGTCAGGACAAGGTTTGTATAAAACTACTGGTGAGCTCTGGCATTATGAAATTTGTATAAAAAAATGCAATAGTTGGCACCCGAGCTGTTTGAAAACTGAATGTACCGGGACTGAATGTATGGCATGCGGGAGGGGGGAGGGGAACCTGAGAGGGGGGAGGGGATCCTGGGGAGGGGGAAGGGAACTCGGGAGGGGAAGGGGAGGAATGAAGTGGGTAGAGGAAAGATGGAGGAGGCGAATTGGGAACGCAAGAGGGGAAGAGGACGGGGGAGAGGAAGGAAGGCGGAATGGGAGCGGGACGAATGGGACAGGACACGCAGGGAGAAACAGTTTCTTTATTAAATGGCATAGCAACGCATGCCGGGTACCAGCTAGTTTTATTTAACATTTTACTATTTTTGAACAATAATGTATTGTCTTTACAGGATGTCTGTATTATTTTTGTCCCATTTTTTGTTCGGTTAGGTTAGTTAAGGTTAGTTTGGGTTAGGTTATGCTAGGTTAGGTTAGGTTAGGTTAGGCTTTAGTAGATATTTTGTTGGGGGATGTCCGTAGGATGTTTTTTCGGAGGATGTTTTGCCAGAAGGATAGTCGGGGAGGAGGGGGTATTTTGTTGCGAGTATTTTGTTCTAAATACCAATATTCCAATGGTACAGAGTTTCTGTCAACAATGCTAGTAGTTTTGTAAACAGTAGGTAAACATCGCGTCCAAAAAAGTATGTTTCCAATTTTCTCTTATTTAATAAATTTTTTAATAAAATCTCTGAAATCATAAGATTTTTAGGTAACTCCTTAATTGTATGTAACATTTCGTTTTTATTTCAATCAAGAAATTATACAATTTGCAAAAAGAATCTTTACTATTTCAATAATTATTATTTTTTCTTCAAGCGGATAGGTGCCATATATTGAAAAAAATGGAAGTAAGAAATTCCAAATAAACACGACGATTATTTAACAATTGAAAAATTAATCTTTACTGAACTATAGTCTAAGTTAGCCAGCTAATCGAATTAAGGCTTTCTTTAATAATATATCAGATTTTCGAAATCGGAAACAAATTGACAGATAAAATAAATTAATCAGAAATTCCACACATTTTGTTTTTTGAAGAGTTTTATTAAATGTACATTTGTTACTTAAATTAAATTTTTCCGCGACCGGTTTCGATACAACCGTATCATTCACAAATCAGGGAACATGAACTTTGTTTAAGAAATAATTATTATTCCGAATTTGCGAATCATTTAATAGAGTCAGGCCATAGCTTCAATAAAGAAAAAACAAAATTTAAACATTGCAATATAAATTAATACTTTAATCTTTGCGCTTTAGAAACGCTCGAAATAAACAAAAAAATTAAATCTAAAATTAATTTAGTGAATAAAATAATAGCGCCTTGCAAATCTCCTTTACTAACCATGTTTCCGTATAATATTGACTCCTCCCACCGCTTTCCCCCTCCCCCAAAAATCATCCCTCCCACTACTCCCACCTAATTAATCTTTGGTACTTGCATTTATTTTTTAAGTTAGTTTTAATTCTGCTCGTGAATGATACGGTTGTATCGAAACCGGTCGCAGAAAAATTTAATTTAAGTAACAAATGTATATTTAATAAAACTCTTCAAAAAACAAAATGTCTAGAAATTGTTACATAGTTAATGCCCAAGAAATACAAAAAATCAGAAATTCTACATTTTAGTGGCTCTATTCAAATAATCAATTTATTACGTAACCTCTCCAAAACTATTCAAGCCTATCCCAGTCTATCTTCGTTTTTAACATTGAAATATTAACAGATCTTACCAATACCATTTTTAAAAATTCCACACATATCTACTGTCTCCACTATTTAAAAAATCGAGTGCAACTCACACGCAGTAGAAGTGAAACCTTCTCAATAACTTACCTACACACAATCTCAACCAATAGGAGCCTTGAAAAGTGAGCTCATAATCAAGGCAGACAATGCGGTAAGGTTTCATTCTATCTCATTCTTTATCAGGCTAAATCCTATAGATGTATGTGTTCGTCTCTTTATAGCGTCATTTCCGATTCATCGAGTTTCAAATCACAACGGTGGTAAAGAAGTTTCACTTCAAAAACCTGGCAACTTGTGACAACAACAAACTTTACTTAATATTCACTACTCCTTTCCCTTAATGTCGGTTGACCATTTCCCTGACCAGACACAGATGTGCTTACCCAAGCTAAGAAATTATAGAAATAAAACTCTATGAATTTCTTAAGTAGTAAAAAATGCTCGAGCGAGTTTCAAAACATTTTGATGGTAATAATGTTGAAGGTAGCTAAATAAATAATCACTTATGTATCAGTGAACATTGATTTTCGACGTTTTTAGAAGAAAGTATTCAATCACAAAATATCTAAAAAGTTTCAAAATATACAAAAAATTATTACAAATGTCTTATTATAATACAACATAAAACTTTTTTCAGCCACGCTCGTTCCACTCCTGGATATAGGCCACTACGATTAAAACTTTGTGTTTATGACGTATAATCCATTCTCATTACCTTTTATGAGGCATTATTTTGTTATGATATACCCGTGGCGACGAGCAAACATAATACACCATGGAAGATAACCTAAAATTGTTTGTACACTAGTAAATGGGTTTCTTTGTATTTATTATTACAAGTTACCTTCTCAAGTACCTACGCACTTTTGACGGAACTGCCTTATGATTGTGGACCCGTTATGAGTGCAAATAAAATACCCGTATACTATACAAATACTATGTAATAATACTATGTAGGGTTATTTGCCCATAATTATAAATAAGGCAAAATGGTCAGAAATTATTTTTAGTACTGTCAGTAACTAGGTACTCATTATACGTATAGAGTGTGTCAAATAAGAGTAGAAAATTTAAAAAATGGAACTACAAAATTTGAAGGCTGGCAACACCAATTTACCTAACAAATTCACCTGTCAAATATTATTTTAAAATGCAATCACACTGTATACACAGTTAAAAATATCAACATTTTTTTGTTCCTAAAAAAAATTAAATCGAGGAAGCACTGTTCTTAAGGTACCTACTTCATGACATAAATTTGATTAAATTGTGTTTTACAAATTGATTTGCTTTCACTTATTTTAACATAAATTTGAATTTAACAGTAGGTAGGAAGAAAAAATCATTAATGGTGAGTTTAGTTACACTATTTTAAGATCTGAATAAGTTAAATATATTCAGATCTAAACTTAGAGACATGATCTAAAGCCTGGACAACGCTTGTAGGCACTTAAGCTAATATTAAATAAATGTAAGCAATTTCTAAAATGTGCTTTATATTTTATTACAATATTGTTATTCTTCATTATGTTAACATATAATTGCAAAGATATAATAATAATAATTATATACCTACATGCAATTCTAATTTTTAATACAGTGGAATGAAAAAATATTTTTTTCACGTTTATGCATTTTTAATTTTTAATAAAAATGTAGGTTTCACAGCTCTAGATTAACCATGATTATATTTTTAGTATTGCCATTTTGACAACAGTGGCGCCCTCCTATGTTTTTTACTATTATTTGACAAACTGTAACTAAGAAGATTAGTATCACAATAATACGGCCTTTACCGAGTGCGGTAGCCGAAAATCCTGTAAAAAACTTTATTCAAAAGTTATTTCATTAATAAAGAATAATAAAAAAAATCGATAGCGGCAATTTGAAATGCTGTAAAAGACAAGAAATCAAAAAATGATTTAAATAAGTTTTTTTCAATTATGGTTCCGCTTCGTTGTAATATTTGTATAAAAAGAAGCGTATCTGAAAAACTAAAGATAAATTTAATAATTTTTGTAAATAAATTTACAAAAACATTTTTAAAATTCTGAAAGATCTATTCAATGTTAATTTTGTAAAAAAAAATCATAATTATAAGTCTACAGAAAGGGGATATCATTTATTGAAAAATAAACTTTCTTTTCGCTCTCCTGAACAATTAACTTTGTGTCCTTTAGAGCATTTCAAATTTCCATTACCGATATATATCAGCGCAGACCCGTGCAAAATTACGAGATAGTCTGAATTCTCGACAAATCGGTTCCAATCTCAAAAATTAAAATTTAAATAATTACGTTTAGGTACTTTCTTGATTATCCGAATTTCTGAATTCTTGGCACAATCAGTTCTAATTTTAAAAAATCACACAAATCCAAAACAAAGCCGAGTTCCGAGCCAGAGTTACAATAATTACAGATGGACTCAAAACTAAAATTAGTATGTTTGATGATGTTGGTTTTGCACAAATCTTAATTACCATCATGTTTTAACAGTGTGTAGCCTCAACGCGACGACCTCCGTAATCCAGTGGGTAAGACTCTTGACTCACAATCAGCATGCGCAAATAAATTTTATTTGATTAATTTGTGTTATTTCACAATTAATTCATTTAAAATAATGTATGGTATATTTGCGGCATGTTCCAGAGTGGAAGATACTATCAGTATCGCCCTGGTGTAAGACCACCATTCAGAAATTAAAACGTTGCTTGAAAATGGCTTTAGCCGTGTTTGGTGACTAGATCTGAATAGCCAGGTACTTCCCCACCTTCCTCTTCCCCACCTCCTTCCCCTCCCCACTATCTTTAGCCTCACAACATACCCCAATTGGGGATGCCATAGTCTCACTGGCTCCAGACGGGAGCAGTTGAGATTCTTGTGCGGTATTCACTGTAAAAAAAAAAAAAAAACGCCAATGGACGTGAAAAAGATAGTCAAAGTTAAACTTTTAACATTTATTTAAGACAGGTACTAAAGTGCCCACTTATTGTGATTACACGTGTTTTTTAAATCCAAAATGCACACTCCAATAGTGATTAATAAGAGTTTAAGGCGTAGGCTACACGTTCCATATTTATCACGATCCAAATTGATGAATCGTGATCCATTAATACGGATCGGAGTGCTTTCCTACACGTTCAATATTTATTATGATTCGCAGATATTTATCAAATATCATATTTATTTAACGTGTAGACTGACATATTGACGGAATACGAAATTTCTAGATTATGGATTGTGATACATTATTGAACATCTAGCCTAAGCCTCAATTTTTACCACGATCCGTAGGTTCACGATACGGTTTCATACAATCTATACCACCTGTGATCCATATTGATAAATACTCCAGTCTACACGTTCAATAAGTATCACGATATATGATAGATATATGTGGTCACAATAAATATTGAAGGCGTAGGGTTCGCCTAAAAATGTAGTTCTGGTTCACGCTTTCCAGTATCCAAATTATCCACGTATTCGCAATAAGCAAGATATTTAAAATCCCTCAAAGGTTTTTTTCCCTCACACAGGCTAAAATCCTATAATGCCTATGGCCACGAGCAAACCCTCCACAATAAATCTGTACCTTGCTTCAGAAAGGGTCAGTGCCAATTTTTTGAAATATTATAATTTTTGCGATTTCGCTACTAAATTGGGTTATCTTCCAAATTCTAAAAGAACCTTTCGATTTCAAGAGAGGTTTTTCGTTTTTCGTGGGCCAATGTTACATTAGAATATCGCTTTTCTTCAAATCAAAATTTACGAAAAGAGAGGTAATTCTACACAGGCCTTGCGTTATTTGAAAAACTGACATTAATCCAATTAGAGGCATGCCACGGAAATTCTAAAGAAATATTTATCGTTCCATCATATATATTATTTTACTTAAACAATTTTACCTGTGTATGTATAGTATACACGAAAATAATTTTCCAATGAAAGTTGCCGTTAGCGTGTTTTAACAAATACCTTCATTTATATAAAAAATAATTTCTAAGTGAGCAATTTTTTTCTTTAATTTGTACTGTTTCTTTTTAAATTCCTAAAATATTCCATGTCTTTCTGTATGTTTAGACAGGATCAGGAAATATGTGTAAATATACCCATACATATCTGAACGTGTGTATATGTTCGAATATTTTATATATACGTTTAAATATACTTTTAATTCAAAGAAAATTCTCGGTAACTCCTGTAAAATCAATCATATTGATCTCTACAGATGGATACTATTTATGTATATATATTTTTAAATTCTATTCTAACCACCACTGTTTAAATACCTATGTAATAACCACAACTGTTTAATATCCACATACTATAATACCCACGCTCAGTGTTCGCCTTTGTGGGATCTTTTATTGTTATTCTCTTATTTTATGTTATTATGTATGTACCTATCTCCATGTATCAAAAATAATTTGCTAATAAAAAACAACAACAAAAAATGTGTCATAAATACATTGCGTTATCCCTGAAAAATGTAGCTAAGCTAAATAAAACTGAAATAGTTACCACTGATTTTTTATCATGTCTGGCGTTTGAACGCCAACGTCTTTAACGTGATTAAATCGGCCGTGTTCGGTGATGTTTCGCGTTAAAATCTGGTCATAATTTCCAAACGGCCCATCGATCACAGCCTTAGCTCACGCTATGTCATTTCACCCGAAAATGAAAGCCTTGGGCGAGGCTAAACAGTGAAATATTGTATACCCTGGTTTTCAGATAAGGGAAGATATACGGCCAAATCGGACAGGTGTAGTCTATACTTCGTAGGACTGTTCCCATTATGTATTATATTATATTACATAGACGAACTGTTGCTTGTAAACCTTCCCAACCGGAATTTA
Organism: Limnephilus rhombicus; assembly: GCA_929108145.2. Classification (NCBI taxonomy): domain Eukaryota; kingdom Metazoa; phylum Arthropoda; class Insecta; order Trichoptera; family Limnephilidae; genus Limnephilus; species Limnephilus rhombicus. Next base: position 15,732,004 of record OV815270.1, read on the forward strand.
CTCGGTTTATGAAATACAAAGTGGACCCAGATTTTTTTGTCGTGTGGGTGGTAAAGAAAATCATATAAAGGGATACTCCTAAAATGAAGAGATCACGCCTGCGTGAAGGTTCAAGGTGGATATAATGGCCGGAATTTTCGCAAAATCACGAGTAAAATAAAATTACAAGAAATACCGGAAAGGGACATGTCACGTTTCTATGCGGAAAATACATAGACCCACTTTCCTGATACATTCAAGAAAGGATATTTGAGAATCACATAAAGTGATCAAGATTAATGGGACGTTTAAATCAAATAAAAATATCTACAAAATATTATACCGTTAATAGGTTTATTGACTGCAGATAGTGTAGGTATTTTAAATGCTTTTCGCGTGAAAAAAAAGGTTTTATTTTACTACCTACATGAAGATAATTTTTTCGCAGAGGGTATATTTCGGTACTTTTCCAATCCCAAGAGCCCCAATTGTCACTTCTTTGGTGGATAAAGACCTTGATGCCTAGTTTTATTAGAAATGTAAAATTTTTGATTGAGGCGTCTCGAACTACCGTTGTACACTTTGGAACAGCCATCATTCTAAACACATTTATATTTTTACAGCTTGTAATACGGCAAAAGACACATTCTAGACTTCCAAGTGACTGTCCAGTACAGTGATTCCCAACCCGTGCAGTATCACCCGCAAGTGGTCGATAAGGCGATCATGAGTTAAAAGTTAGTTGGGGGGCGGTTTACATGGGCCCAAAACGGTTGGGAACCTCTGCTGTAATATCAAAGGAAACATTTCGTTGATCATAGCAATATTTAGAATAATAAGACGATAAAAACACGACATTATTCGATTACCTCTTTTGTTGGGTTTCTTCTATGAATCCATGTTTTTACAAGTTTTTGAGGATATCTGGTTAAGAGATGAGATTTAATATAACGCTAGAGGTGTTTTAATGGCATTTTATTAACTACACAGCTTCGTACAAGCTTCATAGCAAGTAAGTACCGACGCGACGTCATGTTGGCATATATTGCACGATTATAATAAGCACTTGAGAAAGACAAAAAAAAATAAAGCGTTTGAAAAAATGCGGCGGTGTTTTTTTTTTACATTAGCTCCATGCAGGAGGCCCTGAGGAAAATAATTCCCCTCGGGGCTTATGTCATCTTTGGGAATGCTGTGCGGAGGGTATTTTTAAAAAAGGAAGGAGAAGAAGTTCTGGGAAGGAAAAGGGCACGAGAGGTGGGTAGGAATCTGGGGGTCAGTGTATCCAAGAGTGACGGACGTACGAATCCATCCCTGAGTACAGCTGGAGAAATCAAAGGGACTCCCTCAACCTCTCTCTCCGGATCCGGCCTGCCATGCAGTTGGTGAGCAGACGCATCCGTTACCAAGACCCGGAAAAATCTCACCCTAAGAACCCAGGCACCCCTGCTTAGTCACCAAATGTAGCGAAGCACTTGGGGTGACCTATGGCAGAGGCGTTGGTTATCCAATAAATGGTAAAGCACTATTATATAAATTACATAAAATAAAAGCCATCTTCGGCGATGATACCATGGGAAGTAGCACAGTATTATTTTTTCTTCAATAAAATATAATATGAATTGTATCGAATAATTTGTTAAACCACATAAGGCCCTTGAAAAAGCATGATTAATAATGTAATGTTTTAGCAAAAATCCACTAAGTGAATATTGTTTTATAATTACTAATTAAATTATTTCCCCAATAAATGTAGTTATAATTTGTCTCGACGCCACCTAGCGAGGGATTTAACACTAATGTCTCTCTCGCAAAAATAAAGTTGGTTGTTTTCAGGTGGAAAAAATATAAAAAAATATATATATAAAAAAAAAAAAAATATATATATATATAATAAGCAGTAATTGTTGAATGAAACACTAGTATATATTGAATTATTTGGCAGGTATTTGATAAGCCCCCAAAGCTCAGTGGTCAAGAGCAGCTGACCGGCAATCAGAAGGACACGGGTTCAAGTCCCGTTGGCGGCAAGTATCTTTTCTCGGAAGATTTTTTAATGTTCATGAGTGTTTCAGGCTGATAATTATTGCTTATAATAATTGTTACTAATTAAATTAATGGTTCATCTAATATCGGTTTTAATGTTAATTTACATTAGCTCAATGCCGGAAAACCTCGTTTTTGGCATTTTTTTGTTGTTTTATTTTTCTATAAGATCCACACGATACGCCCAATCACAGGACGAGAAAGAAAATCCTTTAGGGCCTATGTCAACTGTGTGGATATCGTGTGGAGGGTCTTTTTAGGGAAAGAGAGAAGAGAAAATTCTGGGAAATCAAAATGTATGAGGGCGGGTAGAAATAGGATAAATATTAACTCGTTTGGTTTCGTACAGATATATTACTGATTTAGTCTTGATTGGCAATACAATGAATAAATGTTTCCACAAGTCTTTAATATAAAGTTAAAGATTTGAACGAATCAGTGTAGAGACTGTGCTACGATGATGACAAGTATTTTCCAACCTTAAAATATAAATTTCGCATGCACATTGCTAAAATTGCTAAAAAAAATGATCTTATGTTAGCATGCACTGCAGAGTGAAGATTATCCCTGCATATCACTTTTCAATATGCTTGCATTTTGCTATAAACATGGTCCGTTATTAGTCTGTAACGCAGAATGGAGAATATCGATAGAGAAGAAAATTTTAGTACATAAAGAGGTTAAAAGTGCTTCAGTAGTTTAATATTATCTTTTGTATTTAAAACGCACTTATATTGTGTACTACAAATCTTCTGATTGACTTTTTAAGGTCCTTCTCCTTTTTTGGGAGACAACTCAGAATCATACAACTTCAATGATTCCCTTCAAAAGTCATTAAAAGTGATGAAAAAAAAAAGAATAAATAGCGTAGGTTATGGAGCCTTTTTATTTATTTTTTCATAAACTTAAATGACTTTTCAAAGGGGTTTTAAAATTTCTTGATTCCGAATTATTATGGATAAATTTTTGTAGATTTTGCTATCTTTTTTAGTACACAAACAATTTATCAAATTTCAAAGTTCATTTTCAAGTACTGCAAAGATGCAAATACTATGTAATATAAATGTAATGTATATAATATATGTAATACATATAAATATACTTTATAATACTAAATGTTTAATATGCTCTGGTACTAAACTCTACAATAAAATAATACTCTCACTCAAAAACCACAATAACACTTTAAAGGGAGATCAGAAAAAGAAAATATACTGACAGCATATTCAGACTGAAACCGAAACCACTCAACTGCACTAAAATAAACACTATCTAATTAATTTTATAATTATTTCGAAAAAAAAAACACTACTTACATTAAATATTTTTAATTAATTAATATTATTCGTATAATTAAATTTTAATATGTGAATGATATCCTTAGCACAAGAGATCCTAGTGAAGATATCATTATCTCTGCTTGTAACAAAAAAAGAAGATAATAAAATAAATTTATTATTATAATATTATTATTCCATCAAGTTCTGTTATTATATAATTATTGGCCAGTTGTTTCAGGTGAGTGAAATGATAACGAAATTTGAGTAGAACTTTCACAGAACTTGAATTTAAACTTTGAAATTTGGTAACTATTCAAAATCTGTGAAATAACTCGTCTTAAGTAAAACATCAGCCACGTCGTATAAAGTTCGACTCGCTTGAAAAATATTTCATCTTTTGAAAAATATATTCCAGTCAATACCCGTACTAATGAAGTCATTTTTAAAAATAAATGTCTCTTTATGTGATGCAATAAATGTTTTTAATTTGGTTTTTAAATATATTTTTACGCATTTTGATTGTATCTATGTGATATATGAAATTGTAAACTCTTTTTCTACCCACTCCAAAGTGTCCCAACCATGAAACAGACTAACACTGGTATCCTTTGTTTATAATCCCGAGGCGGAATCTGCTTGATAAAGCTGTAGAAAATGGAATGAAACCTTAATTTGCTTCAGTTTGGGATGGTCTGTTGTTTCTACCCATACATGATCGTCCAATAGTGTAATCTCAAAAATCATTATACTATTTTTGGTCGTTGGTGTACTGGTGAATGCGTGATTTTAAATTGTATACCTGCATTGTGTGTAAAACAATTCAAGTAGAGTCTGTCAAATAAGAGTAGAAAATATAAAAAATTGAACTACCAAATTTGTAGGCTGGCAACACTAATTTACCTGTCAAATATTCTTTTAAAGTGCAATCACACTAAAAATGCAGAACACCGCATACACATTTAAAAATACATTTTTTTGTTCCTAAAAAAAAAATTAAATCGAGGAAGCACTGTTGTTAAGGTATCTACTTAATGATAAAATTAGATTAAATTGTGTTCTACAAAGTGATTGACTTCCATTTAATTTAACATAAATTTTAATTTAACAGTAGGTAGAAAGGAAGAATCATTAATGGTGAGTTTAGTTACACTACTTTTAGATCTGAAGGAGTTAAATATATTCAGGTCTAAAATTAGAGACATGATCTAAAGCCTGGACAATGCTAGTAGGTACTTAAGCTAATATTAAATAAATGTGAGCAATTTCTAAAGTGTGCCTTATATTTTATTACAATATCGTTATTCTTCATTATGTTAACATAACATTGTAAAGATATACTAATAAAATATCTATATTCAATTCCAATTTTGAGATCAGCGGAATAAAAAAAAAATTTCACTCCATATTTTAATTAATAGATTCAGTTTTCAATCTTGAAATTGTGCTTTTTTGTGTAATTGACCTGCAATTTGCAATTATTTAAAAGTTTTAATCCGATTAAATTGGAACTTGGTTTGCAAGTGTTTCCATAGGACATAAAGGAGGACATATATACACGAAGGCATCAATTAAGATAAGAATCACTTACTTCAACATTTTATTTATGGCTTTTTACGATCTGTATATTTTAACCTAAGTATGTTTCCAACTTTAGCGGTCTATGACAGCGGTGTTCAACCTGGCCCACTTAATTTGAGGTGGTTACGGTAAGGGGATGTTGCTATTTAAAAAGGTAGCGAGGCACTGCATCTTTGAGGTATTGACAGACATCGGCATGTTCGTTTTATTTAATTACTGTTTTGGTGTCGCACACACCAACGTGAACAGAATTACAAGGGGACAAAGGTTGGAGAAGGGACCTTACAATTTTGATTTTAAAATATTTACTTCAAATGTTTATGTTTATTAGTCATTTGTTGGCACGTTTCGTTCCACATGATGTCTTTTGAGTCGTTCCACGAGATTATTACGTCGCGTCGGGGCCCTTTTGGTCCAATCTCAAGTGGGTCTTCGATAATTACATTTCAAAGGGTGTCCTTCATAATATGTAGGTACACGGAATTTGTGTACAGACAATTAATTTTTATAACTAATTACAGGTATTTAATTAACTTTTTTATTAATTAATTTTTTAATTTAATTTTCATGGTTGGGTGTTCATGTTTTTTGAACAGAATGCATAAATATGGTGGTTGGTCCTGGAGTTCCTGCGCTGAAGTAGATCCCGACTTACAGCATCAAGTGCAAGCCAAAGAAAGTTTATCAATGCAAGCAATTCTGGACTATCAACTACATCATTTACTATTTTATGTAGAAGTGCCAATCAGCGAAAGTCTTTTTTTGTCTGACAATTCAAGCAAATGCATATCGTTTAAAGAGATAAATATGTCTTGACGAATTTACCGACATGCATACGATAAATAAAAGGAAAAAAATGAGAGAAGATATTTTCAAAACCTATTTGATGATCTGATTCGAATATTCAAGAATAAGAAAGAAGAAATAGTGACAGGAAACCCAAAAAGAGCCATAAAGCAAGAATAGACAAGGGAAAGTATGAAGAACCAAGAATATCAATAAGATGCAAGAAGAGACGAGAAAGGCCACGATAAAAAAAGGTCGAGAGGAACCAAGAAGTTTGCAAGACTGCAAGCTGAGATTAGAAGAGCCAAGAAGAAGCAATATGAAGCCAGAAGAACCAAGAAGAAAAAAAATGGTTAGTGGAAGCAAGATAAAGCAAGAAGTGGAAAGAAAATGAAAAAATTAAATAATCACGAAAAAACCAATAAGAGCCACACCAAAAAAATAATAAACGAAGAAGAGACTGGTAGAGGCGCAAAATTAAACAAGGGAGTAGTTGGAAGGAGAAGAAGTAGAAAGCATAAAGAAGTGGGAAGCGAGAAACCGACGTTCAATCATCTCATTTATTCTTGTACCTACGTACTTGTCGATTAAACCCCGCAAGAAGACGCAAAAAAACAGACGAGGCGAACCAAGAAGGGAGAAAAAATGCAATAAGAAGCCAAGGTGAGACAAGAATACACAAGAATATTCGGTTAGAAGATTCAAGAAGAGCGAAGAGGAGCTAAGAAGGGGGGAGAAGATACAAGAAAAGGAAAGAAGATGCAAGAGGAGCCAAGAAGAGATGATGGAGTCCAAGAGATTCCAAGAAGAGGCAAGAAGAGCCAAGAAGAGTCGAGAAGAGACAAGAGGATTCAAGAAGAGGTAAGAAGCCAAACCAAAAAAGGGCTAGAAGATGCAAGAGGAAGTAAGAAGAGCCAAGAAGAGACTACAAAATTCCAGAAGAGACAGGAAGAAGTAAGAAGAGACAAGAAAAGCCACGAAGAGCCAACAAGAGCCGAGAAGAGACGTAAGATTCAAGAAGTGGCAAGAAGAAACAAGACGAACCAAACAGAGGCGAGAAGAACCTATAAGATCCGTGAAGATACAAGAAGAGTCAAAACGAGACGATAAGATCACAGAAGAGGCGAGAAGAAGCAAGAAGAGACAAGAAAACCGATAAGAGGTAAGAAGAAGGAAGGCATAAAAAAAAGGAAAGGAAAAAGAGAAAAAAAAATCATAACGCTCAAGAAGAGTAAAGGAGAACAAGATACAAGGAAAGTCAAGAACAGATGAAAAGATCCAAGAATAGCCAAGAACATCCAGAAAGCCAGGAATATCCAAGAAGAGACGAGAAGAAGCAAGAAAAAGGAAAGCATAAAGAAAGGAAAAAAATAACGCTCAATCCATTCCTTTGTTCCTGCCCATTCTAAATTCCAATATTGGCTAATTAGGTTGCCATGTATACCGGTCGATTAAACTCACATCTCCTCCCTATCCTCTGAACACGTGTTCGTAGTCCTAACAAATCAGTGATCCCTGGTGTACCGGCCCAACCGGGACAGGAGTGCTCCTGGCTGGGGTGGTACAATCGTATCGTATCGTATCGTATTTCATGCCTTTTTAATTTTTAATCAAAATATAGGTTCCACAGCTTTAGATTAACACCATGATTATATTTTTAGTATTGCCATTTGGCCGACAGTGGCGCCCTCCTATGTTTTCTACTCTTATTTGACAGACTGTATAAGGAAATTTCTTCAATGATAAATTAACTATTTTCATAATTAGAACTGATTAGAGTAAATCATTGCATACAAGCAATACAGTAGGTACCAAGGTTATTTTATTAACAATTATTGATTTAGTGTATTTTTTTTAGTTAAACTTTTGACAGATTAACTGGCAGCTCTATTCAAATAAACACATTTTTATTGGAAAGTTTAAAAATATACGACTTCACAGGCAGAGGAAATATATTAAAAAAAAAAACAATGCACATTACTTGATTCGCAATTGCCATTTTATTCCCCATTAGGTATTATCTCTACAGTTCCATGCCAACTCAGAATGAAATCAACTCAGAAACACCTCTGAAAGGTAATAAAAGCAATGAAAAAATAATTTTACAATAGCCGGTAACCCTAACCTAACTTATATTTTTTTATCATCACTCTTAACATTTCTGAGGTGCTTCTGAGTTGGTTTCATTCTGAGTTGTCCGGTCACCAATGTACATATTATAAATTAAAGTCCTCCGCCGCGTCTGTGTGTCTGTCTGTTCGCGATAAACTCAAAAACTACTGAACTGTTATTCATGCGTTTTTCACCAGTTTAGGTATATGATTTGTCAAGGTTTTGTGTAAATTGGTTGAAATAGTACATAAGTAAAGGAGAGTGTCTGTATGTGGTGGACGAGCGGGTTGGCAAGCGGGCGGTGTGGATTTCATTTGTATGCAAATCTACAGTTTCATGCCGAGGTTGACGAAATTATGCACACGTGACCTTCAAAATAAGAGGAAGGTCAGTGTCCACATTTGATTTAGAAAACTCTGTGTAAAGCCCGGGCATCGCCGGGAGTTCAGCTAGCTAATATTATTATATCTATTAGATCTCTCCAAATGGTAAACAAAAAAAATAAATATATATATATTTTGAACCCATGCATCGTATTAAAACGTCAAGAACAGTATTGAATGACATTTTTGAATAATTATAATATTTTAACAATTAAGATTATATAATTTAGGCCCAGTTAGTTGTTTCGCTGAAATTCAAATGTAACATTGTTGTCAAGTGACTATTAAGCGCCATTTTCTTTTTTAGATATTTGTAAATTTTAAGGTCTTCGTTAAACGCCGATTCTAGATGCGCTTCAGCTTTCGATCAAACTTTAAGAAGCTGACATGCTCAACAACATGACAGTTGGGAGGCAGGAATGGGTACCGCTGCCCCGGGAACCTTAATTGGATAACCAACACCACTGCCATAGGTCACCCCAAATGGTTCGTTACGTTTGGTGATTTAGCAGGGGTAACTCTCCTCTCCTTCATTTTCCTAAAAAACCCTCCAAAAAGCACCCCCAAAGATGACAAAGTCCCTCAGGGAAATAATTTTCCCCAGTGCCTCCTGTGTGAAGCTTATTTATAAAAAAAAGCTGACCTCTTCTGCTGATCACAGTTTGTTCAAAGACTAAGAATCGGCATTTATCGGGAACCTTTCAACTGTAAAAAAAATAAAATGATCATTTGATGACAATATTGCATTTGAGTTTATGAGCATCAACTTGGCGTTAATGTTATTGCAGAGAAGCCTGAACTTTGTAATACATGGCAAATGGAAAAAATGGCTTCTTCAAAAAACATAAAAAACCACTCGTCTGCAGAGCGGGCCAGTAAAGATGCCATTAAAAAGATTGACGTATGAAAGAGTCCAAGAGGTCGCAGTATTTTATGTCGTCCAAAATCAATACGAACATGTAATAAAGTAATGTAGGTATAATATAACGGCATCGGGTTTTAATCTCAATACTTTCAGAACGATCCGGCGAAGGGTGAATACATGAGGGATTTTTATTATTGCTTTGGGCTACTGTAACAATACAGTTTCTCCTCCAACATACTGCGTTCCTAAGTACACGTCGACTGTAATACTCGAATTCTTATACGGTATTAGTTTATTGAATTCCACTTGGAGCCGGATGCAGGAGATTGGATTAAGGAATACATTGAATTATGAATAGCAAGTTTAAAAATTCTCGAGCATATCAGATGGTTTTCTAGGAATAATAGAGCCATTGAAGCTGATTTTTACTTATATTGCGTAAGAGTAATAGTAACACTAAACATATCAATTTTCGTAAATATTCTGAATCATGGAAACATTTTACTTGTTCCGTTAGATTATACCGGGTGGAGGAAAAATGTAATTTTTAAATCAAATTTTAGACGTCTTTACTCTTTTCCATAAAAAAACTATAAACTGATTTCGAAAGATTGTTCTTTTATCTAGTGAACGCAAGTTTTAAATTTTGATAAAAAATGTTTATTTTTAGCATAATAGGGTTGTACCGTAGGTCGTTGGCAGATTTGTTAAATTTGCAAACAGAATTTTGTAATCTACTACACACATTTCAAATCATATTATAATCATGTAATAAAATAAATCAATAGATTATCTGGGACAGATGTTTTTCAGAATTTTAATTTTAGTATAAAAAGAATCATTTTAAAAAATCCGCGCACGTGTTTTGTGAGGAAAATGCTGCATTTAGTCTATTCATTTACGATCTTACAAAGTAATATATTTAATATTTTTTTACATTCTAATTTTGCTTAGACATTATTGAAAAATTATAAATACTTATGATCAAAAAATAATTACATAAAGAACATAATTTTAAAAGTTTTATCATCACGCATTTCAGCATTTTTGAATGTAGGTATAGAATTAAATAAAATCGATATTGAGTTATAATTTTAAAAGCCGGTACAGAGCATAAATAATCTTTCTCATTGGAACCGCCCTGTACGATCGTAAGAACATCTTTCGACGAAATGTGGATTTTCAGCCGCTGACTGGTTAAAGGCTCTCAAGGTATGTACTTGATTTACTTTAACCAATGGTTCCTGACATTATTCGGAGTAAAAAACGTGAATGAAATTTTGATCTCCGGTGACTTTTCGGATTTTTGTTTTCTTGCCCATGTTGTCACATATGGAAGAAATATAATATACCTACATAAGCACAATATAAATATATAAGTATACTTACAAGAACACCCTGAGACCGGCCACAATGAATCATAGATGGCGCTCCCTTGACGGTTTGGAGGAATAGTACAGTTAAAATATATTATTTATTTAAAAATATTATTGTTGCATGTACAAATAACTATCACATCATTTGAGGTTTGAATATTTTGCAATTAATTGAGAATTCTACTCTAGTTATGAAGGTTGACGACTTACTTATGTATATTTAAAAATTACAAATATTGTATTGATTTGAATTTTAAGTGAATTGATATTATTGGGAGGCCTCCCTCGTTGCACAGATCGACATACAAGGAAAGTGGATATGTTTTTTCCCTTGAGATTTGTCAGATTGCCATTTTTATTGTGATATATTTTGTACCTGCAAGGAAAATTCATAATCAATAATATTTTTTTTTAATATTACGCTCAGAGAGTTCTGGGGTCATTTACACACCCTAGGCTCCCATATTATAATACACTCATTAACACTGTTTATTGTTTATCAGAGAAATTTAGATACAGTTTGTACGCAGAGAAGATAATTGGGAAAACATGTTATTGGAAGTAGCATTATTTATTCCTTGTATATATTTTAATGGTAATATATAATACGTTATGTAATGAACAACTTTGGGAAAGCAAAATCAAATTTTAATGATACGCGGTGCAATAAATAGTACGAGGATTTGGTAAGACTATTTAGAAAACTGTGATTAAGATATACAACAGGCAATACAAAAATGATACACTCAGGTACGTATATTTAATTTAAGGGTATGAGAGCCTAAAAGGTTTTTAGTTTGGACCTAAATTCTGTTGGCAACTTAGTTCCGGAGTTAGTTTATTACAAACCTTAGGGTCAGATACTTTAAGTTGCGCTTAAGTTCTATCGTTATTATTATTCTACACAGGATATTGCTGATCTAAGAGACGACTACCTCGGACCAGTGCTTTCCGGGACGCAAAGTTCAGAGGGTGGGGACATTTTATTGTTGGATTTACACACCATCCAGTACAATTTGTAGTGGACTCTTTCAGCACACTTGCGCCAGTGAAGGTTATGAAGGTGACCTGAAATGTGCGAATATTTAGAGACCCGGTTGTGAGCCGTGCCGCTGCGTTAAATACAGATTGAAGTTTGAAATTTTGGAAGTCTAGCATAAATGCCGTTCCAGTAATCGAGGCGTGAGACTACAGTAGTAATTACTAGAGTAAGAGGTGATTGGTGGTTTTGTTGTCTCTATACCTAACTACAAATAACTTACCTACCTAATTAACATTACATTTTTCGTAACATTTTTGAAGTGAAACTTCTTTAGCGCCGTTAGTGATTTGAAATTCGGATGAAACGGAAATGCGTCACAAATTTATTATTTGACGGTCCTCGGTTCTATATAATACGGTAAATTCGCACTTCGGCACGGGCCTTCCATAGCGCAGTGGGCAAGGCGCCTGACAAGTCTCAGCGGCCAGAGAGATAGACATCAAGCGAACGAAGGTTTGAATCATACGAAATAAAAAAAATAAAAAATAGTTTTTGTGAAATCAATATCCAATCTTCAAACCACTTTAAAATAAACATGCAACATAAAAGACAGCGACATTTAGCGACTTTCTAGTTTCACTTCTACTGCGTGTGAATTACATTTTTAAATTTCAATTTTTTTTTTAATTTCATCTGAGAAAGTATTCAATTTGTCACAAAATTACTTTTTTCAAATTTTCTTTTGAAAGTGAAAAAATGAGAATAAGAAATACCAAATGAACAAGACCATTTCACACTTGAAATAATAATAGTTACTGTACTATTTTAAAATCCACCATCTTGATGCGGAAACGGAACGTAAACATAAATTTACAGAGAGACGAAATACAAAATCCTCGATTTAAAACTGGACTTCGCCCCGCTAAGTCGTAGTCGCAATACAAACAAAAGGTTGCCATTATGTCAAATCTACAACTTTTGGCGGATTATTTTTCATTCGGTGTTACTTTACTGGGAAAATTGTTCTCCTACGTACGCCCGAATGGCATAAAATAATAAGAGAAAATTTCAAAAAAAATCATTTTTTTCTCTCTTTGTATGCCGCCCATTAAAGCATAACAATGGTAACGTTCCTTTCCGGTAAAGTTGTATTTTGTGAAAATTCTAAAATTATTAGCTGGCAACACTACTAAGAAGAAAAATTTCATGAACTATATTATATTCTAGGTTCCAGATTGACGTAAAATTATGAAACTTGCGTTACAAGTTTATTATTTCAGACAAACTTGACAAATGCTACCTAACTCGCTCAACTCAGAGTCAATCAGATTAGTATTGAATTCGGCCATGGAAGCAGTGCATCGACTGGAAAACATTCGTATTATTTATCATAAATTTGGGAGGCGGGTATAGGAACCGCCTCCCCGGGAATAATTTATTAGATAACCTCCTGCCATAGGTCGTCCCAAGTAGATCGCTACGTTTGATAACTTAGCAGGGGTGCCCGGGTTTGTGGGGTGTACTGTGTAAAAAATACTTTTTCGCCCACCTACTGCTTGGCGGGCCGAATCAGGAGAAACTTGTTTGAAAGAGACCTAACCTAGACCTCTACAGCCGTACTCTCTCGAACAATCACCTTGCACCGCAGTGGGAGGAATGTATTCATATATCCGTCAATCCTAGAGACATTGAACCGCAGATTCCTGTCCAATCCTCATACCCTTTGCTTCAGAACTTTTTCTCCTTCCTTTTACATAAAAGACCATCCACACAGTATTCCCAAAGATAACAAAATTCCTGAGTATTTTTTTTTCATCAGGTGCTCCGGTATGGAGCTAATGCAAAAAAAATCAACTCAAATTTGAAAGCTTTAAGAAGCTGTTGTTGTTGTTCATAAAGTCTTTATTTTTGGCAGTATTAGGAAGTTAATGTTGTTGTTAAAATATTAACATTTAAAATTGAATACCAACATAAAAATAAATTAGAATGATATCATAATATAAAACATTTCTGATAAATAAATACCTAAAAAAAGTGTGGTTATGAAATACTGCCTAAGTTGACATTTAAATATTGATGTGTGTACCAATAATAACAAAAAGGGAAAGTGATTTTATTCAATTCAATCAACTGAAAGCAAAAAGGAAAGATTTCGAAAAAATACGATAGTAAAATATCGGAAATAGTAGTTGGTACGGTAAAATTCAAGGTATTATATTATGATTCTATGAAAATCCATTAGATTTTAAAACAAAATCAAAAAAGGAAATTGACAATTTCCTACAATTAAATTGAGCAGATTGCTTTCGCATATGTCAACAAAATAAAGTTTGACCCAGAGTGGGGTTTTGTAACATAAATTCTTATTATCTACTCAAATAAATAAGAAAAACAGTCTGCAAAGGGAGTGCCTTTACATTAGACACAACACTCGGCAGCCTTTTTACAGATAAATAAAATGTCTATTATATCTATGCTATACTACTGATGTAACTACCAGTGTGTAATTCCCAACCACTTCGAAAATGGTTATGTTCAAAATTGGATTAGAAAGTTTCTCAAGGAAAAAGGAATTTTTGGAAATTTCCATAAATAAAACATCTTAAAAAGTCTGAAAACATTCGTGCCCCACAAATAAAGAAACCTGTTTGTCATCTGTACAATTTAGTTTCTCACGTCAGAATAATTTTCTCAAGCTTGAAAACATTTTACTTTTCAGCTGAACGCCTCGCATACAAAATATCTCGTGGTGAAATGGTCTTTAATTGAATCGAGCTCGCCGGAAGAAGCGCTCGGTTAATCCCTGGCTTTTGCCCGTGAAAGGTGTTAATTTTGTCATTTTGCCAGAGGGATGTAATTATTACGCCCCCCATTCATAAGGCCCGCATTCGTTTGTACCTACCCCTCCTCTGATTCATACCATTCGAGCGCAGGCTGCGAAACTGGCGCATGGAAGGTTATTTAAAGTACGAGGAACAACCCTACTTTATTTCACGGAATCGTAGTGTAAGGATGCATTCACTATTTTGAAAAATTAAAATTCCTATTGGATCGGTGCCAAAGCAGTAAGAGCTTTAGGTGGTTATTTTTGGTCAGTGAAGTGCAAATAAAAATTTAATAAAATGTAATAGTTATTTATTGTGAAATGAACCCTTCAAAGAATAAGAAATTCAATTTGCGAGGCGGGTATGGTTGCTGCCGCTCCGGGAACCATTTATTGGATTACCAACACCTCTGCCATAGATCACCCTAAGTGGTTCGCTACGTTTGGTGACTTACCATAGGTGTCCAGGTTGATGGGGTGAGGTTTGTCCGGGCGGTGGATGCGTGTGCCCACCAGCTGCGTGGCAGGCCGGGTCGGGAGAGACTGGTTGAGGAGACCCTTTAACTTCTCCAGCAGGATTTTCTCGGAACACCGCCTTGCACCGCAGTGGGAGGGATATATTCATACCCGCGGAAATCTACCCTCCCTTCATTCTTTTATCCCTCTCCGAACTTCCTCTCCATCTTTTCCTGAAAAGACTTCCCACACATCATCCCCAAAGATGACGTAGGCCCTGAGGGGAATTATTTTCCTCGGGGCCTCCTACGAAGAGCTAATGTAAAAAAGGAAGATTTTTTTTCTGGAGTATAAGATTCTGGGTCGGATGCTCAACTGGCATTTGAATTATTCGAATTTGAATATCACGGTTTAAAATGGGCACAGGTACAGCCTTCTGGATTACTACACTTAAGATTGGCTATGGCACAGGAGTTTCAAATTTAAACCTAAAGAAATTATAATAACTATTTTAATTTTGTTATAACACCTGAACAAAAGACAGTGAACTAGATGTAATTTTGTATTAAAGAATAAAGATTGTCGTCACGGTGTTTAAAATGACTTTCACTGCTTTAATCAGGTCGAAGAAGTTACTTAAAAAATTAATTAACCCCCCTGCCTCAATTAACCTTCCGCCCTATAGCATATTCGATTTGGGAGTTAAATACTTCTATTGGACCCAGACATTCAATATTTTATAACTTTTATTTAAACTGTGATAAATTAATAAATAAACTACTCTCAATTTCATAGAAATTTCAAGGCATCATATTGATAGTGAAATCGTTTACTTGGGTCAAAAAATCTACATTATTAAATGAACACTAGCATTGCATTACCTTGCTTTGGGGTCATGATTTTAATGTCTAAATATTGAAATACTAGATATTGTAGCAGAATAACCAAGAACATAATAATAATTATTTTTTAATTTATAAACTAACGTTTAGACAAGATTTTTTATGCATAGCACAAAGGGTAACAATTATTACAAGCAATAATTGTCAGCCTGAAACACTCATTTACATTGAAAAACCTTCCGAGAAAAGATACTTGCCGCCAACGGGACGCCGACGCCAAAAATAAAGTTGGTTGTTTTCAGGTGGGAAAAAATATAACAAGCAGTAATTGTTGAATGAAACACTAGTATATATTGAATTATTTGGCGGGTATTTGATAAGCCCCCATAGCTCAGTGGTCAGAGCATTCGACCGGCAATCGGAAGGACACGGGTTCAAGTCCCGTTGGCGGCAAGTATCTTTTCTCGGAAGATTTTTCAATGTAAATGAGTGTTTCAGGCTGACAATTATTGCTTGTAATAATTGTTACCCTTTGTGCTATGCATAAAAAATCTTGTCTAAACGTTAGTTTATAAATTAAAAAATCATAATTAATATTTAACAAGTTTAAGTATTTCCCCAATAAATGCAGACATAATTTGTCTCGACGCCACCTAGCGAGGGATTTAACACTAACAATGTCTTTCTCGCAAAAATAAAGTTGGTTGTTTTCAGGTGGGAAAAAATATAACAAGCAGTAATTGTTGAATGAAACACTAGTATATATTGAATTATTTGGCGGGTATTTGATAAGCCCCCATAGCTCAGTGGTCAGAGCATTCGACCGGCAATCGGAAAGACACGGGTTCAAGTCCCGTTGGCGGCAAGTATCTTTTCTCGGAAGATTTTTCAATGTAAATGTGTGTTTCAGGCTGACAATTAATGCTTATAATAATTGTTAAGAACATAATAGTTTAACCAATACTGGAAGAGGCAGAACATGGGTAGTTACTGCTTTGGAGTGAATCGAAGGACGCTGTTCGAAATTTGCTAATCGGACTTTTGCAGAACACGCGGCTTGAAAGGGGTTTTACGGAATTGTAAGTGATCGGAAGGGAAGTAAAAACTCTTCAGATGTGCTATTTTTGCTTAGTAGTTATTGATAATAATCCATCTCAGAGATATTTAATCATTTAAAGTTAAGAATCCGTACAATATTTTTATTACAACTTTTCAAGTGCTGTATGTAAAAAAATGGTTTTAAGGCTTTTGCAAACCATGTCCTGCCTAATCCTTTCTCATGGATAACTCTATCTATTAGCGAAAGTGCATTAAAATATTTTCAATGGTTTTTGAGTTTATCGCGAGCAGACAGACAGACAGACGAAGCGGAGGACTTTCAATTATAATATGTAGAGATACGTAGTTCTCAGTGCACTGAGGTACCATAAAATACTCTCTCTAAAATTAAAATCGAACCTACAAGACAGTCGTCAGAATAAAATATAAAGCATAAGTCAGTACGTCTCCATGAAAGATAGTTGAAAGCATTGATCGGAAACCATTTCCCTTACATTCAAACGCTTTCAACTCGCATTATTATCATCGTGTCCTAAGATGCGAGATGCGAGTCGGAAGCCTCTTGAAATACATCGCGAGTGGTATTCGACATAATATTTCATGTCACATTCTCCGTTGTGTATGGACTTTCATCGTGACAGGGCTTATCGACCATTTACCTACTCGTATGAGTGGAGAAACGTAAGAAGAATAGGTTGAACTAGCAAACACTATTTTACTACTTGTAGAGAAAGGCAATAAAGGTTATTATAATTTTGATATATTGTGGATAATATTCTTTTGAATCTATATATAATATTGAATCCCAGTTTCCCTTGGTCACGCCATGACTTCAGAACGACTTTACCTATGTATTTCATTCTCCTTTTTAAAAAGTTTTCTAATACTATGTAGAAGGTTTTTATGAAATGAAAATTAGGTAAATTGCGCCGATAATTGTATAATTTCAGAAAACTTGACGACTATTTTAACTTCGCATGTTTGACAGTAGTTCGAGCGTTTGATGAATATGAATTTAGCAGTCAGCTGTTTTTTTTTTGAACAAAAGAATTGTCTATGGATTTTTCAAATTATAGATTTTTAATTAGGTACCTATGTTAGGTCCAAATTAGATTGATTGTTCTTATAACATACAAAAAAAAATATTTGTTATACATGAAAAATTAAAATTTTAATTAAAAAATTGTAATAGGTGCCACGCGAGCCGTTTAAAAACTGAATGTACTCGGACTGAATATATAGAACGTGTGGTTAGCGGGACGGTGTAGCGGGAGAGTGGAGAGGGTAGGCGGTGAAGGTGTAAGGGGAACGCGAGAGGGGTAGGGTATACGGGAGGGGAACGAGAACGCACGGGAAAGGACATGCAGTGAGGAACTACAATTTGGGAGGCGGGAATGGGTACCGCCGCCCCGGGAACCTTTATTGGATAACCAACACCTGTGCTATAGGTCACCCCAAGTGGTTTTTTTATTTTATTATTTTTTTTATTGAAATAATAGATAATCTATAATATAAAAATGAATCGCTAAATGTGTTGGTAAGCGCAAATCTCGAGATCAGCTGAACCGATTTCGCTAATTCTTTTTTTAGAATATTCCTTGAAGTGCGAGGATGGTTCTTACGGAGAGAAAAATTAAGAAAATTGAGCAGAAAATTAGATAATAACAGAAAACATCGCACGTTTGACAGTTCTCGTGTTAGAGAATGACATTTTGCAAAACAATGAATAATTGTGCAATCAGGATTCTATTTTTGAAAAGTTGAAAAATTTATTTAAAGTAGGTACTCCCCTAATATTTTGAATCGAATCAAGAATTTTAGATATTTTAAATAGGTACCTATGTTAGGAACCAAATTTAATATACATGAAAAATGGAAATTTGAATAAAAATTGTAAAAGGTGGCACGCGGACTGTTTAAGAACTGAATGTACTGGGATTGAATATATGGAACGCGGGAGGAGGGTTGGCGGGACGAGGGAGCGGTAAAGGGAAGAGGGAAGGCGGGGAAGGTGGAAGGGGAACGCGGGAAGGGGGACCTGGGAGGGGGAGGGAAACTCGGGAGGGGGGTTCGCGGGACGGTGAAGAGGGGGGGAGTAGAGTAGGGAGAGGGAAGGTGGAGGTGACGGAGTGGGAACGCGAGAGGGAAAGAGGACGCAGGAGAAGAAGGGGAGGCGGAAGGGGAACGGGACGATGGGAAAGGACACTCAGGGAGAAACAATTTCTTTATTAAGTGGCATAGCGACGCATGCCGGGACCAGCTAGTACATAATATAATCAACAAACAAGTCCTGCTAAGCCAATTGAATCGGCTTGTCAACAGGTGCTTATATTTTAGTTACATATTTATACATTTTAAAAATTTAAAATTTACATCTTATATCTACAGATACAACATTTTTTCATACATATCAAAATCAATATAAATCTTTTTTTTTGTTCGCTACGTTTGGTGATTTAGCAGGGGTGCCCGGGTTCATGGGGTGAGGTTTGTCTAGGTCTTGGAGGCGGATGATCAGGACATACTGAACCCCAGATTCCTACCCATCCCTTAAACCCTTTTCCTTCCCAGAACTCTCCTCCTTCCTTTCCTTTAAAAAACCCTCCACACAGCATCCCCAAAGATGACATAGGCCCTGAGGGAAATTATTTTCCTCAGGGCCTCCTGTGTGGAGCTCAGGTAAAAAAAAAAAAAAAATTTCTTTGAATAAGGCATTGCAACGCGTGCCGGGAACCAGCTAGTTTTATATATTTTTTTAAGTTTCAATTTACCTCTTTGGGATCTAAGGTTAGCTTCCAGAACCGTTTCATTCCGAATCAAAAAGAACAATTTTAAAAGTTCTGTTAAAAATCAACAATAGCAAATTAAATCTAAATATTAGCATTCGTTTTAAAAAGTCAAACAAACCAAAAAAACAAGGACATTGTTCTTACGTATGATCTAATACGAATGATATCATGTCAAAATAATAATAATCCCTCTCAAGCTCGTATTTTTTTTTTCGTTTTAATCTGATAGAAAATTGTTTGTGGAATCGTTTTTCTCCGGGGACTCCATTAAGTACATATTTGTGTAACTCAAAACGTTACTACGACAGGGTTCTAACGATCACTAGAACAGACTTGTACCCACGAATCCCTACCGCGATTCAGTCACGCTAGCGACTGAAACGCGGAGGGTTTGTAATGCGTAAATCACCAACAAACACTACCGCGTTTCAGTCCCGCTAGTGACTGAAATGCGGTAGGGATTGTTATGCATAAATCACCTTACAAACACTACCGCGCTTCAGTCGCCTACGTGCTTCGTTGCTCTATCTGTTTCGGTGAGGGTGACGACCGTAATTATAGAGAGGTTAGCAGAGAGGATGGACAGCGTTTTTTTAGTTAGATTTTTTTTTACATTGAAAATTTATTTTAAGTTAAAAAAAAAGCTTTTTTTTTTAACTGAGGGTGACGACCGTAATTATAGAAGGGTAAGCAGAGAGGATGGACTGCGTTTTTTTTTACTTATTTTTTTTTTTTACATAGAAAATTTACATATTTTTTATTTTAAATTTATAGGGTAAGCAGAGAGGATGGACGAAGTAAATTTTTTTTCTTAATTTTTTTTTTTGTGTTTGTTGGTGATTTACGCATTACAAACCCTACCGCGTTTCAGTCGCTAGCGTGACTGAATCGCGGTAGGGATTGTAAATACGCCACCCGGGGCGGATAAGGTAGTGTCACCCCCCCCCCTTATTTAACACTAACGGAATAACAACCTTTTCAACGACCAATAGGTAATAATTCCCTTCACGAGTTCACGTCAATCACAATGTAATATTTTTGTGACAATATTCTTCGTAATTTTTTTTCCACGGTCGGGTATCACCCCTCGTGGGCTAGTCTGTAGGTATTTATATTTGATATTAGGTAGGTATATACTTCAGCATCCCTTATATAAAAATTCACTGACCGCCCCTGATAAACGGTGAAATCTAGGTGAATTCATTGGCTTTAAGCCGAGTAAGCGGTATGTTACCATAATTAATATTTGGAGGTAATAATCGGAAAACCGAAAACTCATCGCTGAAGTGGTTATAAAAATATTTTTTATCCTTATTTTTGATTTTATTGACGGTGTGTTAGTGTTAATTCAGGACAAGACGTATGATATATCAACTGATGCATGCATAAATATTATTGTTTAAGAGCGTTTAACCAGCCAGCGGACGAAAATCCACATTACGTCGAAAGTTGTTCTTCCGATCGTGCAGGACGGTTACAATGAGAAAGATTAAGTACTATCCGTACCAGCTTTCTAAAATTATAACTCAATATCGAATTTATTTCAATCCAAATTAGCTTTAATTTATACCTTCATCCAAAAATGCTGAAAGGCGTGATGATAAAACTATTAAAATAGTGTACTTTTTGTAGTTATTTTTTGATTATAAGTATTTATCATTTTTCAATAATGTCTATATTTAATAAGAATGTTAAAAAAATCTGAAATATATTAGTTTGTAAGTGCGCAAATAAATACACAAATGGACCAATTTTCGTCAAGAAACACATGTACGTACATATTTTTTAACGATTTTATTGAAACTAAAATTAAAATTCTAATACATAACTTTGCTAGATAATGTATTGATTTATTTTACTGCATGATTACATTATTTGAAATGGGTGTGGTATAATACAAAAACTTTTTTGAAAATTTGATAAATCTGCCAACGACCTATGGAATAACCTTATTATACAAAAAATTTAAAAAAATTCTAAAAATTTATTACTTACGAATGCTAGATAAAAGAACAATCTTTCGAAATCCATTTATAATTTTTTGTGGAAAAGAGTCAATACGTCTAAAAACTTTTTTGAAAATGACGTATTTCAGGGTTTCTCTGGTAATGCCCTCTTAAGGAAAAAAAAACATCATTTAATATCTCCGAATAAGTTTATTGCGGTTAGAACTCTGTCGTAGTCTCATGAAAATGCGAGAGATGTTATGAAGAATAAGGAAAAGATGAAGTATTTCAATATGCTAATTTCTTCAATATAGATGGCAAAAACGTTAGCGAGAGACATTTTGATAGTCGGGTAATAAATGAGAAGAGGAGGCCGTGAAAAGTTGCGCTCGTTTGTCAGGATAATGGAAACGCTTCAGAGATGTCGCGTCATCGCCTATTATCTTTTCAGAGCCAAAAAATGGGGATGAACTTAGCTTATTTATATTTCATGAAAATAAATCAAACTGTTGGAAGAAGTGTTGCCTGTATATACCTACATTATACGTAGTTAACCAAATTAATAACATTATTGAATTCAAGTGTTTTGCCAGTATGATCTGTGCCGTGCACACAAAGGCAATGTATTTAGTATTTATGCACTATCACTATCAACAGCTATAATTCAAAAAAAAAATATTCGAATAACCCTTTTTTAATTACTTTTAATAATTCAAATAATAAAAATTAATTAACATCATATAAATAGATTATTAGTTTTACATGACAAAATTAAAAAAATAACTTATATCATTGATGTAGCTATTCCAAATTCCTGTAATATTCAAAAAACTGTTTCTGAAAAAATTAGAAAATACACAGATTTAGGAAATGAGATTAAAAGAATTTGGCATTCTCGGAATATAAAAATATTACCATTTGTTATTTCGGCTACTGGCATTATACCTAGGTCTCTGATTCAAAATTTAGGCGTATTAGATTTGTCAAAGAATTTATATATAAAAATGCAAAAATCGGTAATTTTAAATACATGTAGGATTACAAAAGATTTTTTAAATATTTATATTGAGGGATCAGTAGGATTTATAGGTTCAATTAGGAATTCCACAGAGCCGAACCCTCTGATATGAAAATATCTGGAGTCGGTGAATTTTTTTCCCATCTGGTCTCTGGTAGGTTGACATGTTGTTCTTGTATTGTTTTGTAATTATAATACATATAGTGCAATTGCATAACATGGATTGACCAGATGATCATTTGGGAAGTGTGTGAAAGGGTTTAGTTTTTCCTGTGGGGAAAATTAAACCAGGACATTTAAATCTGGTGCGTAAAAATTAGGAATAGTTAGATTATAATTTATCACTTCTTCAAACACATCAAACTTATTGTGTGGTACCATTTTAATTTAAATTAATAAAATACTTACTTTTTACCACTTTTATAAACAATAAAAGTTAAAAAAACTGTGTATTTTATTAATTTGAATATAATTTATTAACTTAGCGGTGGGTATGGTAATTCCACCTTGGGAAATATTTATTGGATAACTAACACCTCTGCCATAAGTCACCCCAAGTCGTTCATATGGTGACTATAGTTCATACGTTCACTACGTTCATATAGTTCGTATGGTGACTTAACAGGGTTGCCCCGGTTCTTGGGTAAAGGTTTAATCTAGGTCTTGGCGGCGAATATGTTAACCACCTACTGCGTTGCGGGCCAGAGAGGCCTAACCAAGACTTCTCTAGCCGTACTCTCACGATCCATCACCTTGCACCGCAGTGAGATGAACGGATTTATACGTCCATCACTCCTGGACACAATGACCCCCAGATTCTTACTCACCCCTAATATGTTTTCCTTCCCAGAACTTCTTCTCCTTCCTTTCCACAAAAAGACCTTCAACATCGTTTCCTCAAAGATGACATGTCAGTGTAAAAATTAGAAAAAGTGAAATCGTGAAAAACTGTAGAAACTAGAAATTTGAACCACCAATTCTGCAACTTCAGTACAAGGAGGACATTATTTATTGATGCCAATTACTCCAGTATCCTACGCACCCCTCATAGCTTTTACCCTCATAGAACTTTCTCCATTTCCCTAAAAAGATCCTCATTACAGCATCTCCAAAGATGACTTTTTTTTACATGAGCTCCACACAGGAGGCCCTGAGGAAAATAATTTCCCTCAGGGCCTATGTCATCTTTGGGGATACTGTGTGGAGGGTTTTTTTAAGGAAAGGAAGGAAAGGAGAGTTCTGGGAAGGAAAAGGGTTTAAGGGTTTAAGGGGTTTTAAGGGTTTAACACCTAGACAAACCTCACCCCATGAACCCGGGCACCCCTGCTAAATCATCAAACGTAGCGAACCACTTGGGGTGACCTATGGCAGAGGTGTTGGTTATCCAATAAAGGTTCCTCGGGCGGCGGTACCCATTCCCGCCTCCCAAATTGCCCGTTGTGATTTTCTTTTCCTGAGGGCCTCCTGTGCGGAGCCAATGAAAAAAAATAGTGTTGCAGGAATTCTATATATTTTTGGTATATTTAAATAAAAAAAGTATTTTTCGATTTTAATTTGTAGAACTCCATTTTAATTGAAGGATTTTTTTTTTAAATATATGAAAATATTATTATTTAATTTATAAAGGCCAAACAACAAACAGACAGTTTGATAATACATTCCGAACGCAAAATACCTGTTTGGCGAAATAATAATTACACATCAGAACTTGTTTAAAGCAGAACTCTTTTTTTTTTAACAAATTAAATTACATCAACGTTGTCGATGCAATGTGAATACATTATTTTTAATTTATATTATTCGATATCTAGTCAACTACGTTAAAAAATATTCAACAATGGAATCTTAACCTCTTCTAATACAACACATCCTAAGGGATATTAAAAAAATCATTAGCTGAATATAAGTAGCTATTCTGTATATATATATTTTTTTACACGAGGTCCGCACAGGAGGCCCTGAGGAAAATAATTTCCCTCAGGGCCTATGTCATCTTTGGGGATGCTGTGTGGAGGGTTTTATTAAGGAAAGGAAGTAGCGGAGAGTTCTGGGAAGGAAAAGGGTTTAAGGGGTGGGTAGGAATCTGGGGTACAGTGTGTCCTGGTCATCCGCCTTCATGACCTAGACAAACCTCACCCCATGAACCCGGGCACCCCTGCAAAATCACCAAATGTAGCAAACCACTTGGGGTGACCTATGCCAGAGGTGTTGGTTATGCAATAAATATTGGGCGGCGGTACCCATTCCCGCCTCCCAAATTGAGATAGATAGATAGATAAAAATAGGTTATAACATTTTATCGACCTATAAACTCATTATCTGATATCGGCGATGTGTGAATGCGGTGCGGTGCAGACCACCGATCATGTGGTCAACGAATGCCCGTTCCATTCATTCCCCGGCGGGATTGATGAGGTCCACAGGGCAACGCCTGAGGCCCTAGACTGGCTCGCAGACCTAGATTTCCCCCTCTGACCCCCCAACATACGAAAGAAGAAAAGGAATTATCTGATAAGACGGTACAATTTACAAAAATATAATTTTGCAAAAAACAAAAGAAGTAAGTTGTTACCAAAATAGAATTTACCCTCGCGTGGGGAAAATTTTGTGTCGGTAATCAAGAAGTTAATAATAAAATTAATTATCAGGCAAGGAAAAAGTCCAAAACGAAGTTGGAATAAATTAATATCCGTCACAAAATCCAATAGTATTTTTGTTTCGATTACATGTGTACTATAAATAATGGTCTTTGGTGAACAAGGAGTCAATTGAGTCTTCTAAATATGGTTTTGGACACTCGCTCGGTTAGCTAAATGTATTAGTATCCCGATGGTGGAAAAATCTTCATGCGCTTGTGCTTTTATAATATTTATTTAAAAGTAATTTAGAAGGGTAAAAGAACGATAAATGACGGTAACTCTATTAATGGAGGAATGAATGCCGTTGGCGCTAATAAAAAACTGTCAAAAGAAGCTAAGCTAGCAGTCCACAATGGAGTCCTGGAACCTACCTGAAGATTAATGAGTAAGATTAAGAAAGGGACCCTCTGATTGTTTGGGCATGTAGAACGAATGCAAAAAGAAAATAGTGTGGGAACAATATTTGACGCAAATGTGAATGGAAGAAGTTGCGGACGCCCGAGAACGACATGGCACGATCAAGTGAATCAGACACTTGAGTCGGGCCATGTCAAAAGTCAGAATAATAGAAGAGTATCTATGAGACGATTTATGAATAATAATAATAATAATTGGATAATTTATAAAGCGCTGTTTTTGTGAAAAATCACCTCAAGGGCGCTGTACAATGTGAGTGAGGCAAAAGGTGTGTGCCAAGACCGAGTTGTTTGGCGGTCCGACCTCTCTGCCTATTCCTGCCGCGAAATGGCGTGATGGTTAGTTAGATAGTTTATTCAGAATGGGCGTATTAGTCAAATATTTAAACACCATTTCGGCGTCACTGTACTCTAAAAATAAATAAAAATTGAAAATAAATAGCAATCTAAAAAAATTTCAAGTGAAATCAAATGTTGTTTCGTTTCGGAACAAGAGGTAAAATAATATGAATATCTTTTCGTGGAAGTGATTTATTATTTACGAAGTGTTTTTCCTTTGATACGAGTCAGTAGGTATATATAATCGTATTTGAGATCTTTTCAATAAGGTTTTTCTAAGAGACAGAATCTGAAAATGAGGTGATATAAAAAACCCATTTCAAAAAGCCTGCGCTGTCCTCATTACTTCAATAACATAATATTTCTTGATCCTTCGCCTTTATTGGAATGGGGCACCTGCTTATTATGTAAAAGTGCTTCTGGAAATAACTGAAAATGAAATTCGTGAGATAAATAATGAGTATTATGTTTCATCCTCTTTTTATTGAATACCACAAAGGAGTAATTTAAGAAAAAATCTGCCTATTTGAAATGGAACGTATTTTTGTCTTAAGACGTGCACGAAAAAACTCAACCATAATTATACCGAAATTTTGAACCTACATACAGGCAAGAGTCCCTGTGTGGACGATTTTAAAATCAGAAGTTTTATTAAAATTATACTTTTGTGGCAAATACACTGATTTCTTCCTCTTTGTAAACTAGAAATTGCGCCACAGGCATTCAATCAGAATTGTTCCATATACTAACGAGGGGTGAGTGCATCCCACGATTGAATAATGTATGCAGCAATTTGCGTCAGAAAATTTACTTACGAGACTCTCGTAGTTGGAAAAGAATATGTCTGAGACGAAAATTAGGAAACTTTCAAGTTGCTATGGCAACAATCGATGTATCAAGTTGCTTTCTTTTAAGTTGCTATGCAACAATCGGAAACAGCAGTGAAAGCGCCGCATTTTTTTTGTAAACTGACACGAGCAACATGGTTTAACGTCAGGTTCCAAAATAAGATTTGATAAAAAATGTAACCTTTAAAATTAATGTTTTGTGCATGTCAACTTTATTTTTGTCCTTTGTTTTATTTTATTTGGTTTTTCGTCTAACTTGGCTTTTACATAAATTTTGAATCGAAGATAATGACTACCAAAATGTACACAAGTAATTAAAAGCGTACAGCAATTTAAAATAAAATTGGCAAACAATGTTTTCAAAACTTGTAACAGCAATATAAAATAAAATAGAAACTAAAATAATATTATAACACGAATCAATACAACTACATTACCCATTCGCCACAATTATTTGTGGGGTTCGGCAAAGTGCTGGTATAGATTACGCATTATTTTGTAAATGGAGTTGTTGAATATGGCAACAGTACCCCCAAACTTGTTTTTCTGACCATACATCATATAGGTTAGTGACTGTGTATATTTTATTTTTGAGGTGAAACTTCTATAGCTCCGCTTTGATTTGAATTTCGGATGAAACGGAAACGAATTGATGCACCTGCGACGCACAACTGTCACTTTTAAAGGCTCCTATTGGTTGAGATATGAAACGGAAATTACTTGCTTGATTATGGGCCTCACTTTTCAAGTATTGGTTGAGAATGTTTTGGAAAAGTTTCGCTTCTACCGCGTACATATGTTTTTGAATTGTCTGAATATTTGCGTATTAAAATATTAACGTGTAGCGTCGCAGTACAACCGAATAACTATTTATAACAAAAGAATAATTCTAAATTCTATAAATAAATTATTCACAGCATCATGAACATTTAATTTGGGAGGCGGGTATGGGTACCGCCACCCCGGGGATCGTTTATTGGATTACCAACACGTTTGACATATCTCACCCCAAGTGTTTTGCTACGTTTGGTGACTTAGCCCAGATCTTGAGGGATGATGCAACTGCGTGTCAGGCCAAATCGGGAGAGACTGAGAGACTTTAAGGTAGACCTTTTGACCTCTCCAGCAGTACTCTCTTGGAACATCGCCTTACACAGCAGTGGAAGGAATAGATTCACGCAATCCCTCACTCCTGGCTATACTGACTCCCAGATTCCTACATACCCCTCGTACCTTCCGAGATCTTCTTCTCCTTCCTTTCCTAAAATGACCCTTTACATAGCATCTCCAAAGATGAAGTCCTCATGGTCTCCTGTGTGGAGCTAATGTAAAAAAAAAATTCGAGTACAGTTCACACACGGTAGAAGTGAAACCTTCACACACACAATCTCAACCAATAGGAGCCCATAAAAGTGTGCTCATAATCAAAGCGGCCATTATGATTTCACTCTTTCTAATTCTATCGCAGGCTAATTCCTACGAATGTATGCGTTTGTCTTTTTTTTTAATATCGTTTCTGTCTCATCGAGTTTCAAATCACAACGGTCTTAAATATGTTTCACTTGAAAAAACACAGGAGTTCAGAAACCTTCCTAAGAATTGTCAAATTTTCCGTTCCCAAGAAATTCTAACTGTTGATCCAAAATGCGTCAAAGAACCGTTTTCCCATATAAATCTGCAACTTTCTGAAATGCCTCTACTAACCCCCAAGGAATTCGAGGAAAACGTGTGGAAACAATGGTGTATGACTATGTTTACTTGTTTACAGACATTCTTGATCGAATACCTACATATTATGTAGATTTGGATGTCTGTACATTTCAACAAAATGACGGCAAAAGGACAAGCTTAATTAACATCTGGTTCGTAGTTCTACCGCCAGAGGGTAGTAGCGCTGCTCACACCATTGATAAACAACCATTAATGTAGAGTACATGGCTGTTTATCCGTTATAATACACAACTACCTTCTCCTGAAGTAAAGTGTCATTACCTCCCGTGAAGAAGTTTTCGAGTCGATTAAACATGTCTATAGAATTTCACAAAAAGTCACTCATCCTTAACTAATGCCCACCTCTGAACAAAATTCGCGTGAAAATTCCCCCAGACACGGCGCGGGCTGATAATCTGAACGGATTAGTGTTGTGTCTATTAGTCTGCACTGGACGGACAACGGGGGCTAAAAATATCGCACAGCCTTCGGCAAAACGGCGTTCGGCGATCTCGTTACTCGTTAGACCCTCGCACATGACAGCACTTAACAACCGAAATAATTGGAAGAAAAAACCTTTAATCTCTTTATATTGTGCGAAACGTGTTTTTAATTTCATGCGACGACATCCATGATAGAGAATTAAACCTTTTAGCTAGGGATCGAGAGGTATTGAGTTATTGACATCAAATTCCGGAGTCGGTAAAGAAAAAAATGTATAACTTTGCATATGCGTATTATCAGGTTAGTAGCTAAGTGGACAAATGCGTCCAGCCAGGTGTCGTGGAAGCTCGTTTGTATCACTTGCGGAGCCTGTTGTGACATGTCGAGCCATCTTTATAAAATAGTTTTGCATCAGTGATCGAAGAATCGGGGATGCAATATTTTAGCCTTAAGTTGTTATAATGATTTATATAGTCTGTAGTTAAAAGTAAGATTGTAGAAATATATTTTAAATTTGTACAGCGCCCTTTAGATGATTTTTTACAATAATAGCGCTATATAAATCATCCAAATATTATTCCTAAAGAGTTTTCCCACAAATTATGAGTTTTGGATCGGCGCAGGGCTTATTGACTCGTTGGCTCTGTGGCGTGTCCGGCTTTAGATTTTCATATAAAGTGATTAAAATTAAAATTATAAATGCTCACTCATTAGCGTAATGTATACGAACGCATTTCTTATTACTGTAATAAGTACCTACCTAATTTTTATTTTAAGATCTCCAAAAAATTTCACAAACCATATTGTTGTAGAGATCTCCAATAAGTCTCACCTAATAATTCTATAATAGGTGTAATATAATATGAACTATTAGTGACATTTCGACAGCCTGGGCTATCGCCATAGGGCTTGAGTCAGGAAATGCAAATTGACTAATGCATAACTTAATTATATGGTAGGATGCATTTCAAATGCACACAAAACAAGTTTTGGCCTGCGGTGCCAATACCAATTCCGATCAAATACAGTAATAGTCTATGCGCTCAGTAGCTGCATGACATGCTTTGTGCTGGCTCCAAAGTATTCTTTGTTTATCTATAAGAAATATATGGAATAAGTTGCATTGTTATTATAAAACATTTCCCATTGAAAACATAAACTACAATTACTTGATGAAAGAATTAAATTTATTAAGACTTTCAGATCGAAGAATTATATTCGATTTAATAGCTCATTGAATTTCATATTCACACGAGAACCACTCGATCTAAAATCCTGTTTAAATGTAACAATAATAGGACTGAGTATACGAAACACTCCCTTTTACCTAGGTTACATGATTTTACAAATAGATGTGCAGATGTGGCTGATCTATTTAACTGCACTAAAGGTAGGTACAAGAGGGCTATGCTATCAAACCTTTTCAGTCAATATTAATTATATTTGCACTATAGATTTTTGTACGTAATTGTCTCTCTGGCGTCTTTTCTCATTCAAATGCCACGATCATCTGTTAAACAATTTTTTTTTTATTATTTCTATATTATTATTTTTGATTGTGTGACATGTAATTAGTTCTTATGGTATATGTATACCGTTGAAATTAAATAAATAAATAAAACTCCACTTATACTGGTCCTAGTGAGAGATCGCACGTGACGTCATCGTTCTGGTATCTTCTGTTTTTTTCCGTTTTGCAAACCAGACGTATGAGAAGGAACAGGACGAACATCATCGACGTCCGTGAAAGCTCTAGCTGGGACTAGTTTATTGTTTCGAATGTTGTTGAATGTTCAAAATCAACAATCAACTGAGAGTACAATATTGAAATTCAATCAACAATTTCAAATATTTTCTATATTAAACAAAAGTTAAACACCCTTGGCCCTTGAGGAAATGTTTATTATAAAACGGCGCTATAAAAATTGACTTTAATAATAAAGTAGCAATTGAACACCAATTCTTTCATCTGAATATGCCAAAGTCCAGAACGGGAAAATTACACAGCTTTTATGGTTATGAATTTACGTTATCAGAACTATTTTTTATGACAAAATCATCGTCGTCACGAGCTAAGAAGCGTTTAAAATTACAAATGAGTTAAAGGAAATAAATTTTCACATATCAGATTTGAAACTCGACTGGTAAATTAATTAAATAAGAGCGTAAGCGAACATAATAATTAAAAACATAATTTTCATCTTATTTATGAGATTTTAAAAATTAATTTCCATATTCAGTATAAGCTTCGAGGGTGAGAGACCAGTTTACAAGCTTTGCGGGAATTCCATCCGAAGAATGATGAAAATACAGTATGAATCTGGTTTCCAACACATTTCTGAATTTGATGCGTGTCAGAAATGTGATGTTACATTATTACCACTTAGTACATGTAGAAGGTAGATAGTTGCGGGTTTATCCACAGTTAACTTACTGGATTAATTAAACCGTGTTAACGCATGATAACCTTCTGCCCTGCTCTGTTGCCCTGGTAGATGCGGTCGCCTCGTCGGTAAAATATTCCCCTGGGTATTTTAATTAACGTTACATGGGTACAGAGATATTTTGCTTCATAAAGGTAAATATATTTATTATAATTTGGCATATTATTAAACATAAATTTGCTATTTGTAGTTTAGGAATTCACTGATGAGTAAAAGCCAAAAACAAATTTTGAAAAGATGTTAATCTGTTAGATTTCGATAGAAAGGCTCAATTTATTTGTGATTTCTTTCGAACGTAGACGATATACGCACGTAGCTAGCGTGTGTGCGGATAACGTGGTGTCACCCCCCCCCCCCCCATTAAAGTTGACAAAAGCAAATTTCAACTTCATGGGCTAGAGAATTGTGCTCTTGGGGGGTGACACTCGTTCAGGTGTCAACCCCCATCGGGTGTCATTCCCCAACGGGTGTCACTCCCCCATCGGGTGTCACTCCCCCATCGGGTGGAACCCGAGGCGGATCGCCCTCCCCCCTCGCTACGCCTCTGGATATACAGAATGGCAAAAATTATGAACCGCCACACAATACTGTCTAGGTGCATACTTCTTACTATTACTACTATTATTTTGTTATTCTGACTCATGATGACCGAACCGAAGTATTTATTTCTCTTGAACTTGACGTATCTTCATACGAGGTTTCAAATCTTACACATATTCTCCTTACAAACCTTTCTCCATTCGTCCGATCTATATTTATTTATAAATTATTATTGTATGATTACTACCATCTATCCTTCTTTAAAGATTAGAGCCTTCGCTAAGAGTGCTTTACGTACCGACAGGCTAGGTGACGATAAAGCAGAGTGCTGTTGACCGCCCAGATGTCGCTTCTTGTAAATGTCAAAATGTGTTTGTCTATTAATTCTAACAAAAGAGCTGATTCCTGCAAGTTCTTTCTCTTTTTGCTGTAGAATAATCGAAAAACGAACCAGGTTTATTCTGCCGTTCTTTTTCTTGAACGGGGAACAAGAGTAATTTGAAAAGCATCTAAAGCAGGGTTTCCCAACTTTTATTCTTCTTTTATTGTTCTCTCCAAACCAAAAAAATATATTTTCAAGCCCCCCCTTTAGTGGCGTTACATGGGCATAGGGGGGCGGGTGGCTAGAGAAATTCATTTCAGAAATAGGCTTTTTTCTCAATAAAAAGACCGTCAGGTAAAAAATTCTCCCCGTTTCGGGACGTTCCAAATATAAATAAAACCGTATTCAATATTTTTGCGACAATATCCTTAGAAATTTTTTAACAATCGGGTGTCACCTCCCGTCGTGTTTAGTGTCACCCCCCCGTTGGGTGGCACCCGAGGCGGTCCACCCCCCACCCTCGCTACGCTAGTGCCCCTTAATTAAGTTTCAACAAAAATAATAAATTTTTTATATTAACTAAATTATTTATTTGAATTTCAAATAGGTACAATACAGATACGATATATTTATTTACTAGCTTTTTCCCGCGGCTTCGCTCGCATGGTATTAGAGGATTTCTACTCAGCCACCTCCACTTTCCCTCTCCCCACTCCACTCCCCCCCATCAATCCCCCTACCCCTTCCCCCTCCACCCACCCCTTCCCCCACTCCTCCCCCCTCCACCTTCCCTCTCCCCACACCACTCATCCATCAACCCCCTCTCCATCCTCCTCCTCCACCCACCCCTCCCCCAATCCACACCCTCGCCACTCCACATCTCCCCACCTTCCTCCACCCCTCTCCCTTCCCTTCCTTCCCTCCCCCCCTCTTCCACTTCACTCCGCCTCCTCCACCTTCCCTCTCTCCACTCCACTTCCTCATCAAATCCCTCCCCCTCCCCCTCCACCCACCACTCCCCTCACCCCCTACCCCTACACATTCCCTTTCCCCACACCACTCCCCCCATCAACCTCCTTCCCCCCACCCCCTACCTCTCCCCACACCCTCCTCCATCCTTACCCTTTTCCCCTCCTTCCCTCTCCCTCCCCTAACCCCCTCCCCCCACCCTCAAACCCCTCCCCTTCCCACTTCCACCAACACCCTCCCAAGACCCCTTCCCCCCTCCCCACTCCCCCCACTCATCTCGGGCATTCCACACATTCATTACCGATACATTTAGTTTTCAAACTGCTCGCATGCCACTTGTTATAATTTTCTATACAAATTTCATAATGTCAGAACTCAACGGTAATTTTATACAAAAAAAAACGAACCAAAAAAAAAAATTCCAATTTGGTTCAGTCGTTCGGGTTTATGCGCATACATACATTTCGGTGATTCATTTTTAGAGATAGTTATTAAGTACGAATTATTATTCTTCTTTTTATATTCTACCAAAATATCCAGTACGGCAGTTTTATATTTTAAAAATTCGATACCTGTCTATCCCATTAAAACAATAATTGTTGTGTAATAGAAAATGTCAAAATTTGAGAATGACATTTTGCAAAACAAAGATTCTTAAATAAAAATTCTATTTTAGAAAATATTAAAATGAGCGAATTTATTTGAAGTACCTACTTCCCTAATAATTTGAATCGATTAAAGAATTATAGATATCTTACTAATCGTGCCACCTTTTGTAATTTTTTCATACAAAATTCGTAATGCCAGAGCTCTGAGCTATAGCCTATATGTTTACATTATTGTAAAGTTTCATTAAAATCCATTCAGTGTAGGAATTAGTATTTCATTCATATTTGAATTTTAACTTCAAAGGGATGTCCATAGTAGCCTAATTAAAAAAAACATCGTTTCCAAGGCGACAATTGGCGTTTGAAATAAATAGATTTTGTTAGCGACAGAAAACGTATGATAAATAATATCATAACGCCAGAACTTACCAATACATATTAAAGCCTATAGATCTCGCAAATAATGTAGCATTCTATTTGTGCAAGAATTTTTAAAATCTATTCAGTAGTTTTTGTGTGAAAGAGTAAAAAAAGACATATCCATACAAACTTTCAACTTTATAATATTTCACCTTTATAATATTAGTAGGATTATGGATCTTTAATGGAAGAGTAGGTACACTTTCAAACATTAATAACTTTTACAATTACATTTCTTAGTGGTCTTTTAATTATACTTATTATTCTATTATTATTTTATTTTATTTATTTAATTTATATTTTTATAATTAGATAATGTCTAACAACTTTCAAAGTAATTTTAGAACAAATAAATAAAAACTTTTAAAGTACTATTGAGATACTTGAGCTTTTTTTTTTACATTAACTCCAGACAGGAGGCCCTGAGGAAAATAATTTCCCTCAGGGCCTATGTCATCTGGGATGCTGTGGGGAGGGTCTTTTTGAGGAGAGGAAGGTATGAACATTGGTCTTGAAGAGATTCATGTTGTAGGAAGGAGGAAACACAGAGGCCGGCAAATCATTCCACAGCCGAGCTGTTGAATACAAGAACGAGTCGAAGAAACGACCCGTTCTCATGTGACAAATGTCAACCGTGTACAAATGTTGGGCACGCGTTTGGCGTGTTTCCCGACTATGCACCGGTGCCGAAGGGATCAATGATGCTAGTTCCTCGGAGCATCTTCCATTGTAATACCGGTAGAACAAGGATAGCATTCCCACCCGACGCATGTGCTCTAAAGATTGCAATCCGTCTGTTAAAATGGGAGAATCTATCAAACGGACAGCCCGTTT
Source organism: Limnephilus rhombicus (assembly GCA_929108145.2). Lineage (NCBI taxonomy): Eukaryota > Metazoa > Arthropoda > Insecta > Trichoptera > Limnephilidae > Limnephilus > Limnephilus rhombicus. The sequence continues at coordinate 15,766,858 of OV815270.1, forward strand.
CTGCACAGAGTCGAGGGTATTTTTCAGGAATTTTGGAGCTCCAGACCAGAGATGGCTGCCAAATTCAACCGTGGGGCGTACTTGTGATTTGTACAAGGTTAGCAGTTGTGTACTATTAAAGTATCTGCGGGCCCTGTACAGTACGCCCAGCTTTTGGGAGGCTAACTTTACTCTGGCTTCGATGGAGCCCCCATACCTGAGCTGGTCACTTAGGGTTACACCAAGCATATCAATAGCTTGCATGCTCTGTACCAGCTGGTCGATTATGGTCTTTGCTAGAGCTTTGCTTTGAATAGATTTTTTTTTCGGAAATGCAAACGTACCTATTACGCCCCCCCCTGACATTTCTCGACGCCCCCCTAGGGGGGCGTGCCCCCCCGGTTGGGAAGTCCTGATATAAAGTGTTCTGTCAGGTTAACCTAGAAGTGTGAATAAAACTCAGTAGTTCAATCTGGTGGAGTGTTTATTATTTGAAAAAGAACCCTACAAATCTTAACACGATCTACTACTACCATGACCACTAAGTGTCCTTATCTTATTCTCATTCAATATATTTAGGTACGTTTTTTTTAAGCTTCCGATTTACTATCTTTGTAAAGTTGACCCGTTCAGTAGCAAGAAATTATAATTTTAAAGCAACCTTCAAGAATTGCAGTAATTCAGCTACATTCTAAGTTTTTCTTACCATTTTTACTTTCGTAGTTTATGTAACGAAATTCGTAGATTTTTATGACAAATCTGTTATTTACCATCGTCTACCTAAAATTCTGGTTTTCTCACGCGGCCGCATAGCATAAAAAGTCCGCATATAGCTTCTACGCTATGCTGGCGGTTCAGAGTCGTTACTTACAAGCTTTATGACTTGAAACGGAGAGATGATAAATAAAACTAAAATTAAAAAATGGTTTTATTTCTCTACCAACGTAAAGTTTTACAATTGCCAATTGCTATGCAATTGCGTCGTTGCACGTGTGTATATTTGCTTTTGATTAAAGAAACCCTGTAAATAAGACGTTGGGTGCAATTTATCTTTTTATTACCAGGCTATGGAAAAGTAATACCTTCGCAGTTAAGATTTGTTTTTAGATTTAATGTTATTCGTACTATGGTCAATGTAAACTAGAATGACAGTAAGTACTCAATATTGGAAGATACCCATATATATTTGGTTAGGCATTAGAATCATAACGTCATTGATTAGAATATGTTTTTTTGTTTGTTCGAAAAAATAATTTAAATATATTTATATCACAAGAATGGTAGTTTTTTTATTTTTTTTTTATTTTTTTTTTTTTATTTTTTTTTATTGTACGACAGACAGGTGAGTCCAATTACGGTACAATTTTAATTTTCTTATAACTAACAATACATGTATATAGTTTTTTTAAAACATGGTACGGTGATATCGAACACATCTATATCCGCTGGTAGGGCATTAAGCAATGCCATACCTCTTGTCATGCTGTGTTGAGCCATGACATCTGTCCGACCCTGCGGTATGTGGAATAGGGCGTGGCTACGAGTTCGACAGTATTTGGCAGGAGCGAATAAGCCACAGCATGACAGGAGATATGGAGAATCAATAAGGTTTTTTATTAACTTTAATTCGAATACCATGAGTCCGGCATTACGCCTGGTCTCTAGGCTTTGATAATTTGTCTCCTTTAGCAGTTCCACGTTGTGATGTATGTCTTTTCTACTCTCTTACATTTGTCTGTATTTTATTTACTCCTGGGCACTTGGCACCAGTCGTAATATTCTTCTTTTCTCTTGGCTCTGATCGATATTTAAATTCTTAAGGCTTTGCATATGTGTGGTGGGGATGGAAAATTCCTCCCCTACGTCACACAAGCCCTTATAAATTTGGACCCTTATTTCATCTGATAACTACAGAAAGCTACTTAAAGCTCCCTTGTACTACATACCTCTAGCGATATATGTACTTAACTAATAAATACGTTATTTACGACTTTGAACGTAGATATTCTCGTATTTAGGTTGTAATTAAACTCCATCAAACGTTGTGTAATTTTTTTGATTTATGATATAGGACTTTAATTACTTTAAATTTTGTGGTAACCCTCTTGATTCTAAACAGAGTGTTGAATTTCAAACTGTATTGGTCTCTCTCTTGCAAATTTAACCTTAAGTAATTTCTCTAAATGAACTAACTTCCCTTTGACGTTTATTATGATTCCCTACATCCTAATGAATTCATGAATAAGCAATACTAATCGAAACTACACATGACTAATTGAACAGATAATTAAATATAACTCAAATGGTTAAATGTTAGTAAATTTGATTATGATTGTATCTCGTATCTGCTGGGCGCCCCTCCGTTTAGATTCAGCTGCTATAAGGTACATATAAAGATGGATTTAGTAGGTTAATGTAATTAGTTAATTGCATATTTGACGAACTCAGAATAACCCTTTTTCTGGCAAAATTTGGCTCCTGCCTCCATCAAGTAAGCAGGGTGATCAGAAGTCAACCCAAAATTCGCACAGTCTTTTGGCACGGTTCAATTGATTGATACCTAAGTTATCGCGTCCCAATTGACCTTCCTTCGCCATCATGCACTGCCTTCAGGTCTTCCCCCAAGCCCAGATACCTCCAAATTCCTACTCCTCCAAAGTTTACTATTTACTTAGGGCGAACCGGTTTCGTCCTATATGCAATCATATACTCACGGGTTTGTGTGGAGTTACGGGTCGTGAATCCTCCCTCCACGTTCAAGAAATGAGACGAGAGTGACCCGACAGGCCTAAAGCACTAATTGTAAGTGAGTTCGTTTCATTCAATGAACAGTACATAAAAAGATATATATGTAAACATACGTTTTGGGAAGGTTTATAACTCGCAATACGAAACTACTTGCAACGCATCCCGAGCTCGGATCTCGCCCATCGGATTCTGCACAATCCTCAGATTGATACCGAATATATTCGTAAGAATAGTGTGAAATATAAATATATACTAGTACAATAAGATCTTATCTGGCGATGTGTTCTGGAGATTCGCCATAACTCCAAGCTTTTGTTTGGTTTTGTTGACGGTTTTGTTTGAGAGATCCGCCATCTCTATGGTTTGATTTTGTTATAGAAGCGACCACTGCCTTCTATTGGTTGAACTGTATTTTTTTTTTTTTTCTTTCCCCCCCCTCCAATGTTCAACTTTTGATAAATTCTTGCTATCCCGTGATTCTCAATTGAATCTTGTGAATCCTCATTACCCCTTATTAAGCTATCCCGTGATTTTTCAACTGTTTCATGTAAGTCTTCATTACCCCTTATTAAGCTATCCCGTGATTTTTCAACTGCTTCATCTAAGCCTTCATTACCCCTTTTTGAACTATCCCGTGATTTATCAAATGCTTCATGTAAATCTTCAACACACCTTTTTGAACTGCTATAATAAATCTGTTAATTTTCAATTGCTTAGGTCTGTAGATACCTCTTTACGTTCAAATTAAAATAGTGTTTAAATTTTTTTTTTTCTTTTTGTTCCTAATAATTGCGCAATATAATAATTTTATCCCGTCCCTAGAAGTTAGTACCTAAGTACGATATCCACTAATCAAGGTCATTTTTTTTTTTTTTCTTTTTACTGTATTCGAACTAGTGTCCCAGTGACCGAATTATTTTGTAAACAATTTGAGCTTTGTAAACATTCTCTACGGCCTCGTGACCTAGATTCAAGCGTATGAGGTATGTTTACTTTAGACATTCCGGAGACGTGTGAGATGACTCTAAAATTTTCTTTGTTTGATAATGATGTACTTAGCGCAATTGTCTAGTCTGATACCCGATTACGTATACATATTTATTCATTTATATATACTTTGTCTCAATAAATAATTTATAATATTGATCTGTATAATTTTCTGATTGAAACAATTTCTAATATCATAACTTATTTCAAATGCTCTGGATTTTCTGAAATTATATTAATACATACATAAGATTAAATATAAAATATTGATTTGTAAATTTATCACACATAACTACTTTCAATAGTTATTGATGAATTCAGAGGTAGGAATCGATACCCTCTTCCTCTTTTTATATAAGTGTTTTCTTTTTGATTAAAAATTTTCTTGGGAACAATAAAATTACAAATATATATGTTTATATACATACATATATAAATATATAAAATATACTTATTATATTTATAATATTTTAATATAGTTACATATCACATATTAAGAGAGTAATATCTTGGTCAAATAATTAATCCAAATACCAATGTTTACTGCATTCCGCTTTCTCCTTGGAATCTGTAAAATTTTATAACGGAAAAGACTTACCCCTACCAAGGTTTTTTCCGACCGGGAAATACACGGTAACCTTGCTGCGATTTTCCTAAATTAATTTTTTATTTTCCTAAATTTAATTAAATCTTTTTGACTTCAATTTTTTTTTTTTTTTCATTTAATCTAATTAATTAAAATGATGTATGAACTCTATCGTTCTAAACTGTATTTTATCTCAAAACTCGTTGGTTAGATAACACTTTAAATGATAGTTACTTCACGATTAATTTAGAGATGGTAAATTGTTGTTAAATTAAATTTTTATCCCTCCGAAATTTTTATGTATTAATAAAATATTATTTTGTTTTATTATTATTATTTAAGATAATTAATTTAAATATTTATTATTTGTTAGAACACTTTCACTTAGATTGAACACACGTATTTAATTATAACTTCATCACGCTAAATTATCACATCACTTCAGTTATTTATTGCACTAATATTAAACGCGAAATTTCTAAGTTTAAAAATACGATATTAAGTGATTATAAAATCCGAATTTTCCACTAAAACAAATTGTATTTATCACGAGCACTTTTATTTTTCACAAGTAATTAATGCGTTGGCTTTAATTTTTATTTTTCACTGACTCTAACTGCAAAGTATTTTTTTTGTATATCACTGACTAGAATGTGAAATTTTTCTAAGTATCAAAATAATTATCACTTAGAATTTTTCCACTTTAAGTCACCCACCGTTTCGTCACGTTCCGCGAAGTTACCACCTTTTCGACCACGACCGTAGACTGTCCTCAACTGGCATTTGTCTAGACTTTTATACCCCTCTCAGGTCCAAAAGATCGTATCTGAATCTCCTATAATAAACCAATCTAATTACTATCAACTCGTAATTTCTTGAAACCTCTCCATTATTGTCGAATGTGGTCTCTTAGTACCTTCCGCGTCTGATACTTTCAATTCTGTCTCGTACTCCCATACTTACAAGATCCGGATTTAGTAAGATCCATGTTTAATGGCCCAACTTCCTTTGTCCTGTTGTTCATACAAAATTAGCTTGAATTTAATAATTTTAAAGTTCTATTTTCATCTATTCCGTAACATGTCAGTGCGTACGGCATCTACCATATGTTCCAAATCTGTCCCCAAATTCGCCTATCAGAGATATCTTCATGTCGAAGTCTTTCTCGCAAATTGTTCATTTTTATTTTATTATTTTTCCACGAGTTTTTCTGTATTCTATATGAACCTTTCCATTTAAAACCGAATTTTCTCTATTTACGTCGTATATTTGAATTTTCCATTTTTTCTCGAATTTTCTTTTATTCACGACACTCTTTCCATGAATTTCCTTATTTATTCTTACGCTATTGTTCATATCTCTATAGGTTTTTATATTTCAAGCCGTATTTATTTTATTCACTGTTAATCTAAGATTTCCTTTGTTTTTCTCTGTCGTATCTCCTTTCCCCTCACTTCCCCGTACTTCCCTGATATAACCATATCATTTTTTTGACGTTTGCTGCCTCTTGGAAAATTTCATTTTCTATTTGTTATTAATAAATATATCATTTTTAACATCTTTATAGGAGATACCCCCACTTCGGCCCTTAAATTCCTGTCATTTTTATTGCTTCATAGAGATCGCCTCCCAAATTTTGTCCCGTTCTTACGCAAAATCCCATAAACCATATGCCTTGACAGTTGTATACATTAGTTCCTGTACCCACCTGGCAATAAATCCTTTTTTATTTCAGTGTCGTTAACTTTTACGAGAATTCTTTAATGTAAATATTTCATAACACCCATGATAATTTTTATAGCTCTTTTAACGACTAATTGCCCTTATATAAACAATTTTCATGTTCGAATATTCCTTGTTTATCACAACAAAATACATCTGGGATCGACAACCCTTGTAATGCCTCATTTTTTTTTTCTGCAATCGCGTACTATGTTACTCTATAAACTCCATTTTAATTACGTAAAATGACTCCTTTTCCTGAGTTTTTCTATCGCAATGTTTTCAGCATTTTCCACTCCCCTCCGTACTGCACTCTATTTCTTCTCTAACACTTGTTACTGCTCTAGACATCTGAAATATACCCTCGCCTATTCTTTAAAACTCTCATTTTTTTTTTGACGTTTCCTCCCTAAATCTTTCATCGTAATATCCTAGCTCCGTCTAGAATTGATAACAATAATTTTCCATTGTTTTTTCAACATTTCCATTTCCTTTAGCACGTTTTCCCTCGAATCGATCATCTCCGGTCGTCACAAACAATCGTATTATAGATGAAATCTCCCTAACACCTTACAACACGTTTTCGTCACTTGCTATGCAATTTTCCACTTAAACTTTTTCCATCGTGTTTACGTGTATCCTTTTTTCCGCACCTTATATGCTTTAATGCGTTCGAGAACTAGGGTTTCTGATCCCTGGAACGTACCGGTTAATGATAACATTTCTTGGGGTCACCGTACTTTTGTCCCTGAACAGATTATTTCTTCCCATGGAGTTTATTCACCTCTCGGTTTGGTGGGAACGTCAAACTCATTAATCACATTACTAATTGCCAAGTCCAAAGGTCGTTCCTTTGTTCTAAAAATGGGCTCGGCCCTCTTCTTGTTGATAGGCTAACTCGGTTTTTTAATCGTTTTTGCTGTAATTCAATTGGCTGTCAATATATCACGGCCTAAAGCATACTGGGGAGTCCCTGTCTTTGATTATTTGTTGATACCATCTGTGATTTTTTTATCAATACTCGTCTCACTTTGTCTAATTATAGATCCCTACCGTAAATATGAATTCACTTTACTCTAATCCGATAGATGTCGTAGACGTGTCCGTTTTATAAGTAATTGATATTTTCTTTTTAAATTAAAGTGGGAAGCTACGATATTTCCTAATTTTCACTGTTGATCAATGCAATTCATCACAGTTCCCTCCTCTGAACTCAATTTGCTGTGGCTAACGTTGTATTTTATTTTAATGTCCTATTCTTTTTTTTTTTTTTTTTTTTTTTTTTTTTTTTTTTTTTTTTTTTTTTTAATTTTTTTTTTTCGTTAGACACCGAAATTGTGTTCAAATTTAGACTAGCTATCTTCCCCTCCTCATTTGGTTATCCCCTATCTCTACTCCGTGTCATATTACTTCCTATCTCCCCCTCCTCATTTTGTTATCCCCTATCTTTTTTCCGTATCCTATTACTTCCTATCTCCCCCTCCTCATTCTGTTATCCCCTATCTCTTTTCCGTATCCTATTACTTCCTATCTCCCCCTCCTCATTCTGTTATCCCCTATCTCTTTTCCGTATCCTATTACTTCCTATCTCCCCCTCCTCATTCTGTTCGGATTGTTAACAATCTTGAATTTGAATCTCATTGTATTCTTTATTTTCTTTTCGCGTAGATTTTACTTTATGAAATTTTCTTTAATTTTGATAGATTCAAAATTAATTTCTTTTTGCTGGAACACGCCCCTCGACTCGCGTGTTTTGGTGGTCCCCAACCAAATTGGACTAAGACCTCCCTTACAATGATTTAAGTAAAGATTGTTTACAATCTCGCGGCCTTTCGAACAACTGAAAAGCGGGTGGTCTCTTGGTGTGCAATTAATTGTTTTTTGTTTTGTAAATATGAATATTTTTTGTGAAATGTGTGTTTTCGCACGACCTCACCCAATCCGACAATCAGTGGTATACATGTTTCATATAAATTTTCCAGCATTTTTTTTTTCTTTATTTATTTAAACTTTATTTTATAATTCTTAATTTCTAATTGTAATTTCTTAATTCATCCAAAGTTGTTCTAGCCTAAGTGTTGTCCACTCTAATATTTAAATTTTTATAAATGTTCTTTATTATCCTCAAATTGGTTCAGCGTTCCCTTTTTTTTCCTTTTTTTTTTTTTTTTTGAAATCTAAACTATTTATACCTTAATTCAAATGTTACCTTTTTATCTCTATACTTAATGTCTACCCTATATCTATAGATAAACTTTCTTATTTCGATATTTCAAAAAAAAAATCCCTAAGCATTGTTTATTTTTTTCCAAAATGTCCCTATTGTGTGCCATATAATATCTCTAATTTCTCTCCCTTTGAGTGTTCTTACTTATCTAACATTTTTTTTTCTTTTTTTTTTTTTTTTTTTTTTTTCACTAACACATAAAAAAAATAAAATTTTTTTTTTTCAACTAGAAAATCAAAATTAACGAATTTATTTGCCTTACTCTATTTCAATAATTGAATATGATTGTCGCTTATTAAGAACTTGTCCACTCACCCTCAAAGACTTAACGACGATCTGCCCCTCGCAAGCAATCTGATAATCTAATATTTTAGTAATTTTCTTTCTTCCCCCTCCCCAATTATAATGTATCCTAACATAATTTTATTTGTATTTCTCAACCGTTTATTTATTTATTAACATTTACAAATATTTGTAAACTTCGCACTCCATCCGTTGATTTCCACTAACTGTAAACCTGATTTTTGTTTCTTATTATTTGTGTAATATCTAGCTAAATGTAAAGCGCTATAATCTCCTTTTATCTCCCGAGTTGGCTGCGACCATTAGCTCCTTCCCGGCTGTAGTTATTGTAGAATTTTCTTTTGGTGAACTGTTAACTTCGGTGCACTTGCTGCAACTAGCGTTTTCGCCCACACTTTCAATTGCGTGTATCCTCCTTTTTATGGCGCGGTAACGGTCACGGTATTTGTCCTTCTTGCTGGATTCCTCCCCACTCCTCTTCTTCATGTTCCGTTCTTCTGGTGTACATACCATTGTATCTAGTTTTCGTAGAAACTCAGCGGCGACAATCTCATCTCCTGATTGCCCCGAAAACCATAGCGATTGAATTTCCTTCGGATAATGTCTCATAATTTCGTCAACTATGCCCAACGGTGTGTCAGTAATTTTTAAAGCCTTCGCTAGCTCCCAATAGTTTGCGAAATGAGTAAGCATGGATATATTTTTCTTGGCATCATATACCCCTTCTGCAAGGCGACGGCGAACTTCATTTTTCTTTATGTCTCCCCAATAGGTAGCTAAAAAATCTCGTTCGAAATCTAACATAGTCTCCCATCGTTTATTGTACAATTTTGCCCACGATTTAGCTTCCCCTTTCAAATTTTCCCGTACGACGACTAATGGATCCGTTCGTTTCACTTTTCTAGTGTATTCTTTTAAATCTTCTAGGAAACTAATGGGATTTTGATTTCCACCGGAGAATGATGGTCGTTCCTGCTGTGGTAACATTTCCACTACTTGGAGAACGCTTTTCGGCGCACTATCCTCTCCTATCACCGCCACTGTTGCTGGGATTTCCAATTGTTTCTCGAGTTCTTGCATCTTATTGACGAGCGGTGCCAAGCTGCCTGAATTATTGTAGTTATATCTCCTATGTTTATTGTTGAAGTCTCGGTTGTGACATTTTCCCCGATTGCTGTCACTAAAGCCTGGGCTCGCCTACTTGTTCCACGTTTCCCAACCATTTTCTTTATTTTCCGAGTGTCGCCCGGTTAATGTTTATATTTTATCTTATTAAGCGACAACCTTATAATCTCTATTTTAGTTTCCTAAATTACCTTATGTAAATTATGTTGCCTTCCTTATTCTATTTATTTACTTATTTTATTTTTTTTTCAATTTTCTCGTTTTTCTGTATTTTTTATTTTATTTTTTTATTTTTCCTTTTACTTCGTTAACTTTTCTTGTTCCTTTTCCTCGGGTTTTTCCTGTAACATACCATGTGTGAGTCTCTCTTCACACTCTCGCTTATTTTCGCCCTGTTCCTCCGATTTTGTGTCGGTCTCCCCCTCTGGCTGAACGACTTCTATCATATCCTCGACTCGTAACTTAGACCTCTTTGAACGTCTAAATATCTCCCGTAATTCATCTCCCGACGGTATTTCTTTAGCTTCTAATTCCGTCGCATCCACTTTCCTTTTTTCCGCCATTTTTTGTTTAAAATTTTTAATGAATTTAACTCAATACCAACTATTTATTATAAATATACCTATATATATTTATAATTTATTTTATTTTATTTTATTTTTATTTTTATTTTTATTTTATTTTTTTTTTGGAACCTGTCCCCCTATAAAACACAATATTTTCAATTATTTATATTTGTTTGCATGATGATTGTAACCCAAATTAGATCAACTCTACCATCACTCTTCATTTCAAATAAATGTAGGTAATTGCAAAAAAAAACGGAATGAATATTGTTACTCCAATGTTAATGAATATCCCGTGATTTTCGTTCAACCAATAATTACTCATTGTTTAGAATGCCAACCATTCCTTCAAGTTCCGCAATACCCACGATATTTTCGCAAAATCTATTTAGAGTTCGCAATACCTATCTTGATGTTATTTCGTCAAATCCCCTCCTTTTTTGGTCCGAATGATCAAATGTTCCCTTAAATAGGTATATACCTATAAAACATTCGCCTGTGATATTAAAGTTCTCAACTCGACACTATCCCCAATCAAATATTTTATGTTATTTTTATTTTATGTTCCTTATCTTTTATGTTATGACTTTTTATGTGATAATCCTCACATACAAACCCACAACATTAACTATAAACAAAGGGTCACTTTATGTAGGTAAGTTCCCCCGTTTTTATCTGTAAAGTCTGTTTATTTTTTCCGTAACCGAGTGTTGATATCATTTTCGAGTTTGTTTATTCTACAATCTCTTAAAGCGATGCGCGTTACCCCCGATGTCGCCTACTTCAAAATTTTTCGATGTTTTGTTATCACTTTCGATGCTTAGGTTATCAATCTTTCGATGCTTACAAACACCGCGATATCTCGTATCAGATTGTTTACATTACGATCATTAACATTCTGGATTCAGGAATGTCAATACCATTATTCTGTCAATTTATGGCCCGCCTTGAATAAACTGTTTACGCTTGTATCTGACCTACATTCTTTGTTATGATATTTATAATCTCATAAGCAATCAACAAATTCATGGTCACTTGATTTAACTTTATATCGACACTTTTATAAATTATTTTAAAACATGTAGAGTTTATTCGTTAACACTTTTTTTTATATTTAAATGTATTGTTTATATATTTATTTTCGTATATTTATTTATTTATTTATATATTTTTTTCGTGTTTATTTAACGGCGCACTGTTCTGATTTTTATTTTATTTTTATTATCACTTCATTTAACATAACGTCCTACTTATTGTTATTATTTTTTTTTTTCCACTTTTTTTTTTTTTTTGCAATAGATTGACCAATAAAATTTTTTTTTTTTTTATTTTTATTTTAACTTTATGAGTAAAACCTCAAATTGCAATATTTAATTAAATGAAGACAATATAAGCGAAACTCAATCGAAAATCTGAAAACAGAAAAATCAGAAAAAGATATTGACACATCTGGGACTCGACTTCGAGTCCCAGATGTGTCAATATCTTTTTCTGATTTTTCTGTTTTCAGATTTTCGATTGAGTTTCGCTTATATTGTCTTCATTTAATTAAATATGACCAATAAAAGTTTTTTTTTTTTTTTTTTTTCTAAAACAACTTGTAAAACTCTGATCTCCTGTCACGGCTGTGCAGTTGTGATGTATGTCTTTTCTACTCTCTTACATTTGTCTGTATTTTATTTACTCCTGGGCACTTGGCACCAGTCGTAATATTCTTCTTTTCTCTTGGCTCTGATCGATATTTAAATTCTTAAGGCTTTGCATATGTGTGGTGGGGATGGAAAATTCCTCCCCTACGTCACACAAGCCCTTATAAATTTGGACCCTTATTTCATCTGATAACTACAGAAAGCTACTTAAAGCTCCCTTGTACTACATACCTCTAGCGATATATGTACTTAACTAATAAATACGTTATTTACGACTTTGAACGTAGATATTCTCGTATTTAGGTTGTAATTAAACTCCATCAAACGTTGTGTAATTTTTTTGATTTATGATATAGGACTTTAATTACTTTAAATTTTGTGGTAACCCTCTTGATTCTAAACAGAGTGTTGAATTTCAAACTGTATTGGTCTCTCTCTTGCAAATTTAACCTTAAGTAATTTCTCTAAATGAACTAACTTCCCTTTGACGTTTATTATGATTCCCTACATCCTAATGAATTCATGAATAAGCAATACTAATCGAAACTACACATGACTAATTGAACAGATAATTAAATATAACTCAAATGGTTAAATGTTAGTAAATTTGATTATGATTGTATCTCGTATCTGCTGGGCGCCCCTCCGTTTAGATTCAGCTGCTATAAGGTACATATAAAGATGGATTTAGTAGGTTAATGTAATTAGTTAATTGCATATTTGACGAACTCAGAATAACCCTTTTTCTGGCAAAATTTGGCTCCTGCCTCCATCAAGTAAGCAGGGTGATCAGAAGTCAACCCAAAATTCGCACAGTCTTTTGGCACGGTTCAATTGATTGATACCTAAGTTATCGCGTCCCAATTGACCTTCCTTCGCCATCATGCACTGCCTTCAGGTCTTCCCCCAAGCCCAGATACCTCCAAATTCCTACTCCTCCAAAGTTTACTATTTACTTAGGGCGAACCGGTTTCGTCCTATATGCAATCATATACTCACGGGTTTGTGTGGAGTTACGGGTCGTGAATCCTCCCTCCACGTTCAAGAAATGAGACGAGAGTGACCCGACAGGCCTAAAGCACTAATTGTAAGTGAGTTCGTTTCATTCAATGAACAGTACATAAAAAGATATATATGTAAACATACGTTTTGGGAAGGTTTATAACTCGCAATACGAAACTACTTGCAACGCATCCCGAGCTCGGATCTCGCCCATCGGATTCTGCACAATCCTCAGATTGATACCGAATATATTCGTAAGAATAGTGTGAAATATAAATATATACTAGTACAATAAGATCTTATCTGGCGATGTGTTCTGGAGATTCGCCATAACTCCAAGCTTTTGTTTGGTTTTGTTGACGGTTTTGTTTGAGAGATCCGCCATCTCTATGGTTTGATTTTGTTATAGAAGCGACCACTGCCTTCTATTGGTTGAACTGTATTTTTTTTTTTTTTCTTTCCCCCCCCTCCAATGTTCAACTTTTGATAAATTCTTGCTATCCCGTGATTCTCAATTGAATCTTGTGAATCCTCATTACCCCTTATTAAGCTATCCCGTGATTTTTCAACTGTTTCATGTAAGTCTTCATTACCCCTTATTAAGCTATCCCATGATTTTTCAACTGCTTCATCTAAGCCTTCATTACCCCTTTTTGAACTATCCCGTGATTTATCAAATGCTTCATGTAAATCTTCAACACACCTTTTTGAACTGCTATAATAAATCTGTTAATTTTCAATTGCTTAGGTCTGTAGATACCTCTTTACGTTCAAATTAAAATAGTGTTTAAATTTTTTTTTTTTCTTTTTGTTCCTAATAATTGCGCAATATAATAATTTTATCCCGTCCCTAGAAGTTAGTACCTAAGTACGATATCCACTAATCAAGGTCATTTTTTTTTTTTTCTTTTTACTGTATTCGAACTAGTGTCCCAGTGACCGAATTATTTTGTAAACAATTTGAGCTTTGTAAACATTCTCTACGGCCTCGTGACCTAGATTCAAGCGTATGAGGTATGTTTACTTTAGACATTCCGGAGACGTGTGAGATGACTCTAAAATTTTCTTTGTTTGATAATGATGTACTTAGCGCAATTGTCTAGTCTGATACCCGATTACGTATACATATTTATTCATTTATATATACTTTGTCTCAATAAATAATTTATAATATTGATCTGTATAATTTTCTGATTGAAACAATTTCTAATATCATAACTTATTTCAAATGCTCTGGATTTTCTGAAATTATATTAATACATACATAAGATTAAATATAAAATATTGATTTGTAAATTTATCACACATAACTACTTTCAATAGTTATTGATGAATTCAGAGGTAGGAATCGATACCCTCTTCCTCTTTTTATATAAGTGTTTTCTTTTTGATTAAAAATTTTCTTGGGAACAATAAAATTACAAATATATATGTTTATATACATACATATATAAATATATAAAATATACTTATTATATTTATAATATTTTAATATAGTTACATATCACATATTAAGAGAGTAATATCTTGGTCAAATAATTAATCCAAATACCAATGTTTACTGCATTCCGCTTTCTCCTTGGAATCTGTAAAATTTTATAACGGAAAAGACTTACCCCTACCAAGGTTTTTTCCGACCGGGAAATACACGGTAAAATTGCTGCGATTTTCCTAAATTAATTTTTTATTTTCCTAAATTTAATTAAATCTTTTTGACTTCAATTTTTTTTTTTTTTTCATTTAATCTAATTAATTAAAATGATGTATGAACTCTATCGTTCTAAACTGTATTTTATCTCAAAACTCGTTGGTTAGATAACACTTTAAATGATAGTTACTTCACGATTAATTTAGAGATGGTAAATTGTTGTTAAATTAAATTTTTATCCCTCCGAAATTTTTATGTATTAATAAAATATTATTTTGTTTTATTATTATTATTTAAGATAATTAATTTAAATATTTATTATTTGTTAGAACACTTTCACTTAGATTGAACACACGTATTTAATTATAACTTCATCACGCTAAATTATCACATCACTTCAGTTATTTATTGCACTAATATTAAACGCGAAATTTCTAAGTTTAAAAATACGATATTAAGTGATTATAAAATCCGAATTTTCCACTAAAACAAATTGTATTTATCACGAGCACTTTTATTTTTCACAAGTAATTAATGCGTTGGCTTTAATTTTTATTTTTCACTGACTCTAACTGCAAAGTATTTTTTTTGTATATCACTGACTAGAATGTGAAATTTTTCTAAGTATCAAAATAATTATCACTTAGAATTTTTCCACTTTAAGTCACCCACCGTTTCGTCACGTTCCGCGAAGTTACCACCTTTTCGACCACGACCGTAGACTGTCCTCAACTGGCATTTGTCTAGACTTTTATACCCCTCTCAGGTCCAAAAGATCGTATCTGAATCTCCTATAATAAACCAATCTAATTACTATCAACTCGTAATTTCTTGAAACCTCTCCATTATTGTCGAATGTGGTCTCTTAGTACCTTCCGCGTCTGATACTTTCAATTCTGTCTCGTACTCCCATACTTACAAGATCCGGATTTAGTAAGATCCATGTTTAATGGCCCAACTTCCTTTGTCCTGTTGTTCATACAAAATTAGCTTGAATTTAATAATTTTAAAGTTCTATTTTCATCTATTCCGTAACATGTCCGTGCGTACGGCATCTACCATATGTTCCAAATCTGTCCCCAAATTCGCCTATCAGAGATATCTTCATGTCGAAGTCTTTCTCGCAAATTGTTCATTTTTATTTTATTATTTTTCCACGAGTTTTTCTGTATTCTATATGAACCTTTCCATTTAAAACCGAATTTTCTCTATTTACGTCGTATATTTGAATTTTCCATTTTTTCTCGAATTTTCTTTTATTCACGACACTCTTTCCATGAATTTCCTTATTTATTCTTACGCTATTGTTCATATCTCTATAGGTTTTTATATTTCAAGCCGTATTTATTTTATTCACTGTTAATCTAAGATTTCCTTTGTTTTTCTCTGTCGTATCTCCTTTCCCCTCACTTCCCCGTACTTCCCTGATATAACCATATCATTTTTTTGACGTTTGCTGCCTCTTGGAAAATTTCATTTTCTATTTGTTATTAATAAATATATCATTTTTAACATCTTTATAGGAGATACCCCCACTTCGGCCCTTAAATTCCTGTCATTTTTATTGCTTCATAGAGATCGCCTCCCAAATTTTGTCCCGTTCTTACGCAAAATCCCATAAACCATATGCCTTGACAGTTGTATACATTAGTTCCTGTACCCACCTGGCAATAAATCCTTTTTTATTTCAGTGTCGTTAACTTTTACGAGAATTCTTTAATGTAAATATTTCATAAGACCCATGATAATTTTTATAGCTCTTTTAACGACTAATTGCCCTTATATAAACAATTTTCATGTTCGAATATTCCTTGTTTATCACAACAAAATACATCTGGGATCGACAACCCTTGTAATACCTCATTTTTTTTTTCTGCAATCGCGTACTATGTTACTCTATAAACTCCATTTTAATTACGTAAAATGACTCCTTTTCCTGAGTTTTTCTATCGCAATGTTTTCAGCATTTTCCACTCCCCTCCGTACTGCACTCTATTTCTTCTCTAACACTTGTTACTGCTCTAGACATCTGAAATATACCCTCGCCTATTCTTTAAAACTCTCATTTTTTTTTTTGACGTTTCCTCCCTAAATCTTTCATCGTAATATCCTAGCTCCGTCTAGAATTGATAACAATAATTTTCCATTGTTTTTTCAACATTTCCATTTCCTTTAGCACGTTTTCCCTCGAATCGATCATCTCCGGTCGTCACAAACAATCGTATTATAGATGAAATCTCCCTAACACCTTACAACACGTTTTCGTCACTTGCTATGCAATTTTCCACTTAAACTTTTTCCATCGTGTTTACGTGTATCCTTTTTTCCGCACCTTATATGCTTTAATGCGTTCGAGAACTAGGGTTTCTGATCCCTGGAACGTACCGGTTAATGATAACATTTCTTGGGGTCACCGTACTTTTGTCCCTGAACAGATTATTTCTTCCCATGGAGTTTATTCACCTCTCGGTTTGGTGGGAACGTCAAACTCATTAATCACATTACTAATTGCCAAGTCCAAAGGTCGTTCCTTTGTTCTAAAAATGGGCTCGGCCCTCTTCTTGTTGATAGGCTAACTCGGTTTTTTAATCGTTTTTGCTGTAATTCAATTGGCTGTCAATATATCACGGCCTAAAGCATACTGGGGAGTCCCTGTCTTTGATTATTTGTTGATACCATCTGTGATTTTTTTATCAATACTCGTCTCACTTTGTCTAATTATAGATCCCTACCGTAAATATGAATTCACTTTACTCTAATCCGATAGATGTCGTAGACGTGTCCGTTTTATAAGTAATTGATATTTTCTTTTTAAATTAAAGTGGGAAGCTACCCTGGTCTCTAGGCTTTGATAATTTGTCTCCTTTAGCAGTTCCACGTGATGCATGAATTTCGGATATATTCCGTAAGATCGCATGTAAACATACTTTATACCATGTTACACACTCATTGGATTTAACAGAGACACCTAAAATGGATTGTTTTTAAAAATACTATCCGAAGAAGTGAATAACGGTCATCATCTGTTTTTTGGAAAATATTTCTTGTCATTGTGAAAACTAACTATTTGTGTTTGGTTGTCAACTAACTATTTGTGTAAGTTTCAAGTCACAACAGGATTGTACTAATATTAATTTTAAACGGATAAGATTACGGAGGCCTCCAAGCTGCACAGAACTACAAAAAAAGGTTGGTGGATCTGTTTTTTCCCTTGAGATTTTGTCTGATTGCTATTCTTTGTGATACGTTGTCCGCTCAGGTAGATTTTCATAATCATATCTTTGGGTATTAAGCCCAGAGGGTCTGGGGTTATTTACACATCTCATTCTCGCATATTATAATGCAGTATTCGTGTAGTTAATATTACATATTCAGTAGGTAGCTAATGTAAAACTGATTAAATAAATATGTTAAACAAGGTAAAATAGGAACTAACACAATATAATAACACAAATCACTAAAACTTCAGATATTACAACTAAAGTCAATAGATGTCGGGTATTAAAAATAAAATGGATACAAATTTATCCAGACACTATCTAGATAGCATTTAGTTCGAGTTGAATCTTGCAATCATATATAAAGATAGCAACTAATAATATGTGCGTTATGAAAAAATTGAAGATAATGTTGGTAGTTCTTAGTCGAAGTATGATACAGTTAAAAGTGACCGAATTGGATATAGGTTCCGTAGCTCAGGTAGAGCACTTGCCATGTAAGCAAAGGGTCCTGGGTTCGAGTCCCATTGGAGCCAATATCTTTTTCTGATTTTTCTGTCTCCAGATTTTTTAATTAAACTAATACAGAATTACGGATATATGATCTGAGGTCATTTTTTCGTTCACATAAAAATATTCAAGTATCAATAATAATAAGAGAATATTCTTCCTCGTCACGTACGAAGGTATCAGTTATTTTTATGATAAACGCAATACAATGTTAACATTATTCTTCCATTGAAAACGTTGTTATCTCTACTTTCGTTAGCACGTTTACGAGGAAAATGGAGATGTTTTATTATATTTATTAGCGGTACAATTATTGTGGGATTTTCTATTGTGGGATTACAATTATTGTGGGATTTTTTATTGTGGGATTACAATTATTGTGGGATTTGAAGTTGAACTTCTTAGCCAACTTTATTTTGTTTCACTGCTTAATTCCATTGA
This sequence comes from Limnephilus rhombicus, assembly GCA_929108145.2. NCBI lineage: Eukaryota > Metazoa > Arthropoda > Insecta > Trichoptera > Limnephilidae > Limnephilus > Limnephilus rhombicus. Next base: position 15,785,569 of record OV815270.1, read on the forward strand.
CCATACATACTCATGTATCCCTTTAATTAATCCATTTCAACCCTGACTATCCATTGCCCTTTATTTTCAGTTTTTCCAGGTAATCCAGCATGTTCTTCACAACCTAACACCATGCAATCTCCCGTGTACGTCCTTTGGCTGGAGACTAAGTGACAAATTTAACGGCCGGACTTACACGCGACTGGCTAGATGGGTTCATGCGTCAAATAACATCTAACTTGGAAGCTCTTTGAACTAAAATATCCTGTCTAGGACCAAAGTAATATTCCTAGTACCTGCTCACTATTTTTAAACTAGTGTACACGCTTTTCTACTGTAAATTAATAAGAAGCATTTGCACAGAGAGAAATATTTGCTTCAGATGTTTTTTTTTAAATTCTTATTCTCTCTAAATCTACGAAATGGCTAATTAAGATTTTCAAAAATTAATATAGGTATTTACCTGCTTTGAAATAACTATGTAGGTGTACTACCTAAAAAAATCGTTTATTATCTTAATTCATTGCATGAGTAGGCCCTCAGTTATAAAAAGACAAAATCTATTTCTGATTCCCTACAATTTTTTTGTTTAAATATTAGTCATGTATTTTTTAAAGCCGTATGTACGGTAGGTACTTAGTTTTAAATTTGAATTTTGAGAATATTTATAAACTTTTTTTTTATGTAGGTCGGTACGTACAAAGATAACATGAACATTTTAAATTATTTTAATTAAAAACTTTTATTTTAGAACTATTAACTATTATTATTTTAATTCATCATCATCATCATCTGTGGCTCTACAACCCAGGTCGGGTCTTGGCCTCCAGCAGAGCCTGCCTCCATGACTGTCGGTGTTGTGCTGCGTTGCGCCAGTTTCGGATGCCGATGGTGCTTGCATCCTTCACCACTCCATCCAGCCATCGAAGCTTTGGTCTTCCAACTCTTCTCCGACCCCCAGGTGCACCATCCATAACTCGCTTTGGAATATCTCCTTCGCTCATTCTCTGGATATGTCCAGCCCACCTGAGTCTTCCAGTTTTGATTTCCTTGGAGATATTATTTTAATTATTAACTTTTATTTTAGTAAGGGATATTTTGCTACGTGACTTTTTTTTCAATTGTATGGATATTTCTCTTTTGTCAAAATTTGCAATTTTTCACATCTTTTTATATAAAGATGGCTCTTCACAAGCGAATTGAATCCTTTTTTATTATTCATCTTGTCTAACAATGTACATTTAAAGATTATCATAAAATATTAACCCCAAGTGAGTATCATCTTTCAACTGTCCCTAATTATTGTCCATGCATAACTTTGCACCATATAACATGACGTGACTACTGTTTTGACAATGTAAAGTTTTTTAATTTAGTTCCATATTTCGCCATATTTCCATATTTAGCCAGACGTATGGTTGTCGAAAACTTTTTGATGAAGGTCATTTTGGACTCAGTGTTTTGAATCGAGGCTTCTACGAGCATACCGTTGTAATCTGTCATGTTTACCCTGAGAAAAGTAATTTAGAATTACGTGAACAAAAATAATAAATAACGAAATTCGACTCATACAGGCTTTCGCAACGCATAAAAATAACGTGATGTGTGTGATGAATTGCATTGATCAACAGTGAAAATTAGGAAATATCGTAGCTTCCCACTTTAATTTAAAAAGAAAATATCAATTACTTATAAAACGGACACGTCTACGACATCTATCGGATTAGAGTAAAGTGAATTCATATTTACGGTAGGGATCTATAATTAGACAAGGTGAGACGAGTATTGATAAAAAAATCACAGATGGTATCAACAAATAATCAAAGACAGGGACTCCCCAGTATGCTTTAGGCCGTGATATATTGACAGCCAATTGAATTACAGCAAAAACGATTAAAAACCGAGTTAGCCTATCAACAAGAAGAGGGCCGAGCCCATTTTTAGAACAAAGGAACGACCTTTGGACTTGGCAATTAGTAATGTGATTAATGAGTTTGACGTTCCCACCAAACCGAGAGGTGAATAAACTCCATGGGAAGAAATAATCTGTTCAGGGACAAAAGAACGATGACCCCAAGAAATGTTATCATTAACCGGTACATTCCAGGGATCAGAAACCCTAGTTCTCGAACGCATTAAAACATATCAGGTGCGGAAAAAAAAGATACACGTAAACACGATGCAAAAGTTTAAGTGAAAGATTGCAAAGCAAGTGACGAAAACGTATTGTAAGATGTTAGGGAGATTTCCATCTATAATACGATTGTTTGTGACGACCGGAGATGATCGATTCGAGGGAAAACGTGCTAAAGGAAATGGAAATGTTGAAAAAACAATGGAAAATTATTGTTATCAATTTTAGACGGAGCTAGGATATTACGATGAAAGATTTAGGGAGGAAACGTCAAAAAAAAATGAGAGTTTTAAAGAATAGGCGAGGGTACATTTCAGATGTCTAGAGCAGTAACAAGTGTTAGAGAAGAAGATAGAGTGCAGTACGGAGGGGAGTGGAAAATGCTGAAAACATTGCGATAGAAAAACTCAGGAAAAGGAGTCATTTTACGTAATTAAAATGGAGGTTATAGAGTAACATAGTACGCGATTGCAGATAAAAAATGAGGCATTACAATGGTTGTCGATTTCAGATGTATTTTGTTGTGATAAACAAGGAATATTCGAACATGAAAATTGTTTATATAAGGGCAATTAGTCGTTAAAAAGGTAATAAAAATTATCATGGGTCTTATGAAATATTTACGTTAGAGAATTCTCATAAAAGTTAACGACACTGAAATAAAAAGGGATTTATTGCCAGGTGGGTACAGGAACTAATGTATACAACTGTCAAGACATATGGTTTATGGGATTTTTCGTAAGAACGGGACGAAATTTGTAAGGCGTTCTCTATGAAGCAATAAAAATGACAGGAATTTAAGGGCCGAAGTGGGGGTATCTCCTATAAAGATGTTAAAAAATGATATATTTATTAATAACAAATAGAAAATGAAATTTTCCAAGAGGCAGCAAACATCAAAAAACGATATGGTTATATCAGGGAAGTACGGGGAAGTGAGGGGAAAGGAGATACGACAGAGAAAAACAAAGGAAATCTTAGATTAACAGTGAATAAAATAAATACGGCTTGAAATATAAAAACCTATAGAGATATGAACAATAACGTAAGGATAAATAAGGAAATTCATGGAAAGAGTGTCGTGAATAAAAGAAAATTCGAGAAAAAAATGGAAAATTCAAATATACGACGTAAATAGAGAAAATTCGGTTTTAAATGGAAAGGTTCATATAGAATACAGAAAAACTCGAGGAAAAATAATAAAATAAAAATGAACAATTTGCGAGAAAGGCTTCGACATGAAGATATCTCTGATAGGCGAATTTGGGGACAGATTTGGAACATATGGTAGATGCCGTACGCACGGACATGTTACGAAATATATGAAAATAGAACTTTAAAATTATTAAATTCAAGCTAGTTTTGTATGAACAACAGGACAAAGGAAGTTGGGCCATTAAACATGGATCTTACTAAATCCGGATCTTGTAAGTATGGAAGTACGAGACAGAATTTAATGTATCAAACGCAAAACGTACAAAGAGACCGCATTCGACAATAATGGAGAGGTTTCAAGAAATTACGAGTTGATAGTAATTAGATTGGTTTATTATAGGAGATTCAGATACGATCTTTTGGACCTGAGAGGGGTATAAAAGTCTAGACAAATGCCAGTTGAGGACAGTCTACGGTCGTGGTCGAAAAGTTTGTAACTTCGCGGAACGTGACGAAACGGTGGGTGATTTAAATTTGAAAAATTCTAAGTGATAATTATTTTGATATTTAGGAAAATTTCACATTCTAGTCAAAAAAAAAAATACTTTGCAGTTAGAGTCAGTGAAAAATAAAATTAAAGCCAACGCATTAATTACTTGTGAAAAATAAAAGTGCTCGTGATAAATACAATTTGTTTTAGTGGAAAATTCGGATTTTATAATCACTTAATATTGTGGTTTTAAACTTAGAAATTTCGCGTTCAATATTAGTGCAATAAATAACTGAAGTGATGTGATAATTTAGCGTGATGAAGTTATAATTAAATACGTGTGTTCAATCTAAGTGAAAGTGTTCTAACAAATAATAAATATTTAAATTAATTATCTTAAATAATAATAATAAAACAAAATAATATTTTATTAATACATAAAATTTCGGAGGGATAAAAATTTAATTTAACAACAATTTACCACCTCTAAATTAATCGTGAAGTAACTATCATTTAAAGTGTTATCTAACCAACGAGTTTTGAGATAAAATACAGTTTAGAACGATAGAGTTCATGCATCATTTTAATTAATTAGATTAAATGAAAAAAAAAAAAAATTGAAGTCAAAAAGATTTAATTAAATTTAGGAAAATAAAAAAAATTAATTTAGGAAAATCGCAGCAAGGTTACCGTGTATTTCCCGGTCGGAAAAAACCTTGGTAGGGGTAAGTCTTTTCCGTTATAAAATTTTACAGATTCCAAGGAGAAAGCGGAATGCAGTAAACATTGGTATTTGGATTAATTATTTGACCAAGATATTACTCTCTTAATATGTGATATGTAACTATATTAAAATATTATAAATATAATAAGTATATTTTATATATTTATATATGTATGTATATAAACATATATATTTGTAATTTTATTGTTCCCAAGAAAATTTTTAATCAAAAAGAAAACACTTATATAAAAAGAGGAAGAGGGTATCGATTCCTACCTCTGAATTCATCAATAACTATTGAAAGTAGTTATGTGTGATAAATTTGCAAATCAATATTTTATATTTAATGTTATGTATGTATTAATATAATTTCAGAAAATCCAGAGCATTTGAAATAAGTTATGATATTAGAAATTATTTCAATCATAAAATTTATGTATATACATATCAATATTATAAATTATTTATTGAGACAAAGTATATATAAATGAATAAATATGTATACGTAATCGGGTATCAGACTAGACAATTGCGCTAAGTACATCATTATCAAACAAAGAAAATTTTAGAGTCATCTCACACGTCTCCGGAATGTCTAAAGTAAACATACCTCATACGCTTGAATCTAGGTCACGAGGCCGTAGAGAATGTTTACAAAGCTCAAATTGTTTACAAAATAAATCGGTCACTGGGGCACTAGTTCGAATACAGTAAAAAGAAAAAAAAAAAAAATGACCTTGATTAGTGGATATCGTACTTAGGTATTAACTTCTAGGAACGGGATAAAATTATTATATTGCGCAATTATTAGGAACAAAAAGAAAAAAAAAAAAATGACCTTGATTAGTGGATATCGTACTTAGGTATTAACTTCTAGGAACGGGATAAAATTATTATATTGCGCAATTATTAGGAGCAAAAAGAAAAAAAAAAATTTTAAACACTATTTTTAATTTGAACGTAACGAGGTATCTACAGACCTAAGCAATTGAAAATTAACAGATTTATTATAGCAGTTCAAAAAGGTGTGTTGAAGATTTACATGAAGCATTTGATAAATCACGGGATAGTTCAAAAAGGTGTATTGAAGGCTTAGATGAAACATTTGATAAATCACGGGATAGCTTAATAAGGGGTAATGAAGGCTTAGATGAAGCAGTTGAAAAATCACGGGATAGCTTAATAAGGGGTAATGAAGGCTTAGATGAAGCAGTTGAAAAATCACGGGATAGCTTAATAAGGGGTAATGAGGATTTACATGATTCAATTGAGAATCACGGGATAGCAAGAATTTATCAAAAGTTGAACATTGGAGGGGAGGGAAAGAAAAGAAAAAAAAATACAGTTCAACCAACAGAAGGCAGTGTTCGCTTCTGTAACAAGGACCATTAATCAAACCATAGAGATGGCGGATCTCTCAAACAAAACCGTCAACAAAACCAAACAAAAGCTTGGAGTTATGGCGAATCTCCAGAACACATCGCCAGATAAGATCTTAATGTACTAATATTTATTTATATTTCACACTATTCTTACGTATATATTCGGTATCAATCTGAAAATTTCGCAGAATTTGATGGGCGAGATCCGAGCTCGGGATGCGTTGCAAGTAGTTTCGCATTGCGAGTTATAAACCTTCCCAAACGTATGTTTACATATATATCTTTTTATGTACTGTTCATTGAATGAAACGAACTCACTTACAATTAGTGCTTTAGGCCTGTCGGGTCACTCTCGTCTCATTTCTTGAACGTGGAGGGAGGATTCACGACCCGTAACTCCACACAAACCCGTGAGTATATGATTGCATATAGGACGAAACCGGTTCGCCCTAAGTAAATAGTAAACTTTGGAGGAGTAGGAATTTGGAGGTATCTGGGCTTGGAGGAAGACCTGAAGGCAGTGCATGATGGCGAAAGGAAGGTTCATTGGGACGCGATAACTTAGGTATCAATCAATTGAACCGTGCCAAAAGACTGTGCGAATTTTGGGTTGACTTCTGATCACCCTGCTTACTTGATGGAGGCAGGAGCCAAATTTTGCCAGAAAAAGGGTTATTCTGAGTTCGTCAAATATGCAATTAACTAATTACATTAACCTACTAAATCCATCTTTATATGTACCTTATAGCAGCTGAATCTAAACGGAGGGGCGCCCAGCAGATACGAGATACAATCATAATCAAATTTACTAACATTTAACCATTTGAGTTATATTTAATTATCTGTTCAATTAGTCATGTGTAGTTTCGATTAGTATTGCTTATTCATGAATTCATTAGGATGTAGGGAATCATAATAAACGTCAAAGGGAAGTTAGTTCATTTAGAGAAATTACTTAAGGTTAAATTTGCAAGAGAAAGACCAATACAGTTTGAAATTCAACACTCTGTTTAGAATCAAGAGGGTTACCACAAAATTTAAAGTAATTAAAGTCCTATATCATAAATCAAAAAAATTACACAACGTTTGATGGAGTTTAATTACAACCTAAATACGAAAATATTTACGTTCAAAGTCGTAAATAACGTATTTATTAGTTAAGTACATATATCGCTAAAGGTATGTAGTACAAGGGAGCTTTAAGTAGCTTTCTGTAGTTATCAGAGGAAATAAGGGTCCAATTTTATAAAGGCTTGTGTGACGTAGGGGAGGAATTTTCCATCCCTACCACACATATGCAAAGCCTTAAGAATTTAAATATCGATCAGAGCCAAGAGAAAAGACGAAATATTACGACTGGTGCCAAGTGCCCAGGAGTAAATAAAATACAGACAAATATAAGAGAGTAGAAAAGACAAACATCACAACTGCACAGCCGTGACAGGAGATCAGAGTTTTACAAGTTGTTTTAGAAAAAAAAAAAAAAAAAAACTTTTATTGGTCAATCTATTGCAAAAAAAAAAAAAGTGAAAAAAAAAAAAAAAAATAATAATAATAAGTAGGACGTTATGTTAAATGAAGTGATAATAAAAATAAAATAAAAATCAGAACAGTGCGCCGTTAAATAAACACGAAAAAATATATAAATAAATAAATAAATATACGAAAATAAATATATAAACAATACATTTAAATATAAAAAAAAGTGTTAACGAATAAACTCTACATGTTTTAAAATAATTTATAAAAGTGTCGATATAAAGTTAAATCAAGTGACCATGAATTTGTTGATTGCTTATGAGATTATAAATATCGTAACAAAGAATGTAGGTCAGATACAAGCGTAAACAGTTTATTCAAGGCAGGCCATAAATTGACAGAATAATGGTATTGACATTCCTGAATCCAGAATGTTAATGATCGTAATGTAAACAATCTGATACGAGATACCGCGGTGTTTGTAAGCATCGAAAGATTGATAACCTAAGCATCGAAAGTGATAACAAAGCATCGAAAAATTTTGAAGTAGGCGACATCGGGGGTAACGCGCATCGCTTTAAGAGATTGTAGAATAAACAAACTCGAAAATGATATCAACACTCGGTTACGGAAAAAATAAACAGACTTTACAGATAAAAACGGGGGAACTTACCTACATAAAGTGACCCTTTGTTTATAGTTAATGTTGTGGGTTTGTATGTGAGGATTATCACATAAAAAGTCATAACATAAAAGATAAGGAACATAAAATAAAAATAACATAAAATATTTGATTGGGGATAGTGTCGAGTTGAGAGCTTTAATATCACAGACGAATGTTTTATAGGTATATACCTATTTAAGGGAACATTTGATCATTCGGACCAAAAAAAGGAGGGGATTTGACGAAATAACATCAAGATAGGTATTGCGAACTCTAAACAGATTTTGCGAAAATATCGTAGGTATTGCGGAACTTGAAGGAATGGTTGGCATTCTAAACAATGAGTAATTATTGGTTGAACGAAAATCACGGGATATTCATTAACATTGGAGTAACAATATTCATTCCGTTTTTTTTGCAATTACCTACATTTAATTGAAATGAAGAGTGATGGTAGAGTTGATCTAATTTGGGTTACAATCATCATGCAAACAAATATAAATAATTAAAAATATTGTGTTTTATAGGGGGACAGGTTCCAAAAAAAAAAAAAAATAAAATAAATTATAAATATATATAGGTATATTTATAATAAATAGTTGGTATTGAGTTAAATTCATTAAAAATTTTAAACAAAAAATGGCGGAAAAAAGGAAAGTGGATGCGACGGAATTAGAAGCTAAAGAAATACCGTCGGGAGATGAATTACGGGAGATATTTAGACGTTCAAAGAGGTCTAAGTTACGAGTCGAGGATATGATAGAAGTCGTTCAGCCAGAGGGGGAGACCGACACAAAATCGGAGGAACAGGGCGAAAATAAGCGAGAGTGTGAAGAGAGACTCACACATGGTATGTTACAGGAAAAACCCGAGGAAAAGGAACAAGAAAAGTTAACGAAGTAAAAGGAAAAATAAAAAAATAAAATAAAAAAATATAGAAAAACGAGAAAATTGAAAAAAAAAAAAAAAAAATAAGTAAATAAATAGAATAAGGAAGGCAACATAATTTACATAAGGTAATTTAGGAAACTAAAATAGAGATTATAAGGTTGTCGCTTAATAAGATAAAATATAAACATTAACCGGGCGACACTCGGAAAATAAAGAAAATGGTTGGGAAACGTGGAACAAGTAGGCGAGCCCAGGCTTTAGTGACAGCAATCGGGGAAAATGTCACAACCGAGACTTCAACAATAAACATAGGAGATATAACTACAATAATTCAGGCAGCTTTGGCACCGCTCGTCAATAAGATGCAAGAACTCGAGAAACAATTGGAAAGCCCAGCAACAGTGGCGGTGATAGGAGAGGATAGTGCGCCGAAAAGCGTTCTCCAAGTAGTGGAAATGTTACCACAGCAGGAACGACCATCATTCTCCGGTGGAGATCAAAATCCCATTAGTTTCCTGGAAGATTTAAAAGAATACACTAGAAAAGTGAAACGAACGGATCCATTAGTCGTCGTACGGGAAAATTTGAAAGGGGAAGCTAGATCGTGGGCAAAATTGTACAATAAACGATGGGAGACTATGTTAGATTTCGAACGAGATTTTTAGCTACCTATTGGGGAGACATAAAGAAAAATGAAGTTCGCCGTCGTCTTGCAGAAGGGGTATATGATGCCAAGAAAAATATATCCATGCTTACTCATTTCGCAAACTATTGGGAGCTAGCGAAGGCTTTAAAGATTACTGACACACCGTTGGGCATAGTTGACGAGATTATGAGACATTATCCGAAGGAAATTCAATCGCTATGGTTTTCGGGGCAATCAGGAGATGAGATTGTCGCCGCTGAGTTTCTACGAAAACTAGATACAATGGTATGTACACCAGAAGAACGGAACATGAAGAAGAGGAGTGGGGAGGAATCCAGCAAGAAGGACAAATACCGTGACCGTTACCACGCCATAAAAAGGAGGATACACGCAATTGAAAGTGTGGGCGAAAACGCTAGTTGCAGCAAGTGCACCGAAGTTAACAGCTCACCAAAAGAAAATTCTACAATAACTACAGCCGGGAAGGAGCTAATGGTCGCAGCCAACTCGGGAGATAAAAGGAGATTATAGCGCTTTACATTTAGCTAGATATTACACAAGTAATAAGAAACAAAAATCAGGTTTACAGTTAGTGGAAATCAACGGATAGAGTGCGAAGTTTACAAATATTTGTAAATGTTAATAAATAAATAAACGATTGAGAAATACAAATAAAAATATGTTAGGATACATTATAATTGGGGAGGGGGAAGAAAGAAAATTACTAAAATATTAGATTATCAGATTGCTTGCGAGGGGCGGATCGTCGTTAAGTCTTTGAGGGTGAGTGGACAAGTTCTTAATAAGCGACAATCATATTCAATTATTGAAATAGAGTAAGGCAAATAAATTCGTTAATTTTGATTTTCTAGTTGAAAAAAAAAAAAAATTTTACTTTTTTTTATGTGTTAGTGAGAAAAAAAAAAAAAAAAAAAAATGTTAGATAAGTAAGAACACTCAAAAGGAGAGAAATTGGAGATATTATATGGCACACAAAAGGGACATTTTGAAAAATAAACAATGCCTAGGAATTTTTTTTTTGAAATATTGAAATAAGAAAGTTTATCTATAGATATAGGGTAGACATTAAGAATACAGTAAAAAGGTAACATTTGAATTAAGGTATAAATAGTTTAGATTTCGAAAAAAAAAAAAAGGAAAAAAGGAACGCTGAACCAATTTGAGGATAATAAAGAACATTTATAAAATTTTAAATATTAGAGTGGACAACACTTAGGCTAGAACAACTTTGGATGAATTAAGAAATTACAATTAGAAATTAAGAATTATAAAATAAAGTTTAAATAAATAAAGAAAAAAAAAAATGCTGGAAAATTTATATGAAACATGTATACCACTGATTGTCGGATTGGGTGAGGTCGTGCGAAAACACACATTTCACAAAAAATATTCATATTTACAAAACAAAAAACAATTAATTGCACACCAAGAGACCACCCGCTTTTCAGTTGTTCGAAAGGCCGCGAGATTGTAAACAATCTTTACTTAAATCATTGTAAGGGAGGTCTTAGTCCAATTTGGTTGGGGACCACCAAAACACGCGAGTCGAGGGGCGTGTTCCAGCAAAAAGAAATTAATTTTGAATCTATCAAAATTAAAGAAAATTTCATAAAGTAAAATCTACGCGAAAAGAAAATAAAGAATACAATGAGATTCAAATTCAAGATTGTTAACAATCCGAGCAAAAGAGAAGAGGGAGATAGGAAGTAATAGGATGCGGAGAAGAGATAGGGGATAACAAAATGAGGAGGGGGAGATAGGAAGTAATGGGATGCGGAGAAGAGATAGGGGATAACAAAATGAGGAGGGGGAGATAGGAAGTAATAGGATACGAAAAAGAGATAGGGGATAACAGAATGAGGAGGGGGAGATAGGAAGTAATATGACACGGAGTAGAGATAGGGGATAACCAAATGAGGAGGGGAAGATAGCTAGTCTAAATTTGAACACAATTTCGGTGTCTAACGAAAAAAAAAAAAAAAAAAAAAAAAAAAAAAAAGAAGAGGACATTAAAATAAAATACAACGTTAGCCACAGCAAATTGAGTTCAGAGGAGGGAACTGTGATGAATTGCATTGATCAACAGTGAAAATTAGGAAATATCGTAGCTTCCCACTTTAATTTAAAAAGAAAATATCAATTACTTATAAAACGGACACGTCTACGACATCTATCGGATTAGAGTAAAGTGAATTCATATTTACGGTAGGGATCTATAATTAGACAAGGTGAGACGAGTATTGATAAAAAAATCACAGATGGTATCAACAAATAATCAAAGACAGGGACTCCCCAGTATGCTTTAGGCCGTGATATATTGACAGCCAATTGAATTACAGCAAAAACGATTAAAAACCGAGTTAGCCTATCAACAAGAAGAGGGCCGAGCCCATTTTTAGAACAAAGGAACGACCTTTGGACTTGGCAATTAGTAATGTGATTAATGAGTTTGACGTTCCCACCAAACCGAGAGGTGAATAAACTCCATGGGAAGAAATAATCTGTTCAGGGACAAAAGAACGATGACCCCAAGAAATGTTATCATTAACCGGTACATTCCAGGGATCAGAAACCCTAGTTCTCGAACGCATTAAAACATATCAGGTGCGGAAAAAAAAGATACACGTAAACACGATGCAAAAGTTTAAGTGAAAGATTGCAAAGCAAGTGACGAAAACGTATTGTAAGATGTTAGGGAGATTTCCATCTATAATACGATTGTTTGTGACGACCGGAGATGATCGATTCGAGGGAAAACGTGCTAAAGGAAATGGAAATGTTGAAAAAACAATGGAAAATTATTGTTATCAATTTTAGACGGAGCTAGGATATTACGATGAAAGATTTAGGGAGGAAACGTCAAAAAAAAATGAGAGTTTTAAAGAATAGGCGAGGGTACATTTCAGATGTCTAGAGCAGTAACAAGTGTTAGAGAAGAAGATAGAGTGCAGTACGGAGGGGAGTGGAAAATGCTGAAAACATTGCGATAGAAAAACTCAGGAAAAGGAGTCATTTTACGTAATTAAAATGGAGGTTATAGAGTAACATAGTACGCGATTGCAGATAAAAAATGAGGCATTACAATGGTTGTCGATTTCAGATGTATTTTGTTGTGATAAACAAGGAATATTCGAACATGAAAATTGTTTATATAAGGGCAATTAGTCGTTAAAAAGGTAATAAAAATTATCATGGGTCTTATGAAATATTTACGTTAGAGAATTCTCATAAAAGTTAACGACACTGAAATAAAAAAGGATTTATTGCCAGGTGGGTACAGGAACTAATGTATACAACTGTCAAGACATATGGTTTATGGGATTTTTCGTAAGAACGGGACGAAATTTGTAAGGCGTTCTCTATGAAGCAATAAAAATGACAGGAATTTAAGGGCCGAAGTGGGGGTATCTCCTATAAAGATGTTAAAAAATGATATATTTATTAATAACAAATAGAAAATGAAATTTTCCAAGAGGCAGCAAACATCAAAAAACGATATGGTTATATCAGGGAAGTACGGGGAAGTGAGGGGAAAGGAGATACGACAGAGAAAAACAAAGGAAATCTTAGATTAACAGTGAATAAAATAAATACGGCTTGAAATATAAAAACCTATAGAGATATGAACAATAACGTAAGGATAAATAAGGAAATTCATGGAAAGAGTGTCGTGAATAAAAGAAAATTCGAGAAAAAAATGGAAAATTCAAATATACGACGTAAATAGAGAAAATTCGGTTTTAAATGGAAAGGTTCATATAGAATACAGAAAAACTCGAGGAAAAATAATAAAATAAAAATGAACAATTTGCGAGAAAGGCTTCGACATGAAGATATCTCTGATAGGCGAATTTGGGGACAGATTTGGAACATATGGTAGATGCCGTACGCACGGACATGTTACGAAATATATGAAAATAGAACTTTAAAATTATTAAATTCAAGCTAGTTTTGTATGAACAACAGGACAAAGGAAGTTGGGCCATTAAACATGGATCTTACTAAATCCGGATCTTGTAAGTATGGAAGTACGAGACAGAATTTAATGTATCAAACGCAAAACGTACAAAGAGACCGCATTCGACAATAATGGAGAGGTTTCAAGAAATTACGAGTTGATAGTAATTAGATTGGTTTATTATAGGAGATTCAGATACGATCTTTTGGACCTGAGAGGGGTATAAAAGTCTAGACAAATGCCAGTTGAGGACAGTCTACGGTCGTGGTCGAAAAGTTTGTAACTTCGCGGAACGTGACGAAACGGTGGGTGATTTAAATTTGAAAAATTCTAAGTGATAATTATTTTGATATTTAGGAAAATTTCACATTCTAGTCAAAAAAAAAAATACTTTGCAGTTAGAGTCAGTGAAAAATAAAATTAAAGCCAACGCATTAATTACTTGTGAAAAATAAAAGTGCTCGTGATAAATACAATTTGTTTTAGTGGAAAATTCGGATTTTATAATCACTTAATATTGTGGTTTTAAACTTAGAAATTTCGCGTTCAATATTAGTGCAATAAATAACTGAAGTGATGTGATAATTTAGCGTGATGAAGTTATAATTAAATACGTGTGTTCAATCTAAGTGAAAGTGTTCTAACAAATAATAAATATTTAAATTAATTATCTTAAATAATAATAATAAAACAAAATAATATTTTATTAATACATAAAATTTCGGAGGGATAAAAATTTAATTTAACAACAATTTACCACCTCTAAATTAATCGTGAAGTAACTATCATTTAAAGTGTTATCTAACCAACGAGTTTTGAGATAAAATACAGTTTAGAACGATAGAGTTCATGCATCATTTTAATTAATTAGATTAAATGAAAAAAAAAAAAAATTGAAGTCAAAAAGATTTAATTAAATTTAGGAAAATAAAAAAAATTAATTTAGGAAAATCGCAGCAAGGTTACCGTGTATTTCCCGGTCGGAAAAAACCTTGGTAGGGGTAAGTCTTTTCCGTTATAAAATTTTACAGATTCCAAGGAGAAAGCGGAATGCAGTAAACATTGGTATTTGGATTAATTATTTGACCAAGATATTACTCTCTTAATATGTGATATGTAACTATATTAAAATATTATAAATATAATAAGTATATTTTATATATTTATATATGTATGTATATAAACATATATATTTGTAATTTTATTGTTCCCAAGAAAATTTTTAATCAAAAAGAAAACACTTATATAAAAAGAGGAAGAGGGTATCGATTCCTACCTCTGAATTCATCAATAACTATTGAAAGTAGTTATGTGTGATAAATTTGCAAATCAATATTTTATATTTAATGTTATGTATGTATTAATATAATTTCAGAAAATCCAGAGCATTTGAAATAAGTTATGATATTAGAAATTATTTCAATCATAAAATTTATGTATATACATATCAATATTATAAATTATTTATTGAGACAAAGTATATATAAATGAATAAATATGTATACGTAATCGGGTATCAGACTAGACAATTGCGCTAAGTACATCATTATCAAACAAAGAAAATTTTAGAGTCATCTCACACGTCTCCGGAATGTCTAAAGTAAACATACCTCATACGCTTGAATCTAGGTCACGAGGCCGTAGAGAATGTTTACAAAGCTCAAATTGTTTACAAAATAAATCGGTCACTGGGGCACTAGTTCGAATACAGTAAAAAGAAAAAAAAAAAAAATGACCTTGATTAGTGGATATCGTACTTAGGTATTAACTTCTAGGAACGGGATAAAATTATTATATTGCGCAATTATTAGGAACAAAAAGAAAAAAAAAAAAATGACCTTGATTAGTGGATATC
Organism: Limnephilus rhombicus; assembly: GCA_929108145.2. NCBI lineage: Eukaryota > Metazoa > Arthropoda > Insecta > Trichoptera > Limnephilidae > Limnephilus > Limnephilus rhombicus. The sequence goes on from OV815270.1 coordinate 15,800,947, forward strand.
GTACTTAGGTATTAACTTCTAGGAACGGGATAAAATTATTATATTGCGCAATTATTAGGAGCAAAAAGAAAAAAAAAAAATTTTAAACACTATTTTTAATTTGAACGTAACGAGGTATCTACAGACCTAAGCAATTGAAAATTAACAGATTTATTATAGCAGTTCAAAAAGGTGTGTTGAAGATTTACATGAAGCATTTGATAAATCACGGGATAGTTCAAAAAGGTGTATTGAAGGCTTAGATGAAACATTTGATAAATCACGGGATAGCTTAATAAGGGGTAATGAAGGCTTAGATGAAGCAGTTGAAAAATCACGGGATAGCTTAATAAGGGGTAATGAAGGCTTAGATGAAGCAGTTGAAAAATCACGGGATAGCTTAATAAGGGGTAATGAGGATTTACATGATTCAATTGAGAATCACGGGATAGCAAGAATTTATCAAAAGTTGAACATTGGAGGGGAGGGAAAGAAAAGAAAAAAAAATACAGTTCAACCAACAGAAGGCAGTGTTCGCTTCTGTAACAAGGACCATTAATCAAACCATAGAGATGGCGGATCTCTCAAACAAAACCGTCAACAAAACCAAACAAAAGCTTGGAGTTATGGCGAATCTCCAGAACACATCGCCAGATAAGATCTTAATGTACTAATATTTATTTATATTTCACACTATTCTTACGTATATATTCGGTATCAATCTGAAAATTTCGCAGAATTTGATGGGCGAGATCCGAGCTCGGGATGCGTTGCAAGTAGTTTCGCATTGCGAGTTATAAACCTTCCCAAAACGTATGTTTACATATATATCTTTTTATGTACTGTTCATTGAATGAAACGAACTCACTTACAATTAGTGCTTTAGGCCTGTCGGGTCACTCTCGTCTCATTTCTTGAACGTGGAGGGAGGATTCACGACCCGTAACTCCACACAAACCCGTGAGTATATGATTGCATATAGGACGAAACCGGTTCGCCCTAAGTAAATAGTAAACTTTGGAGGAGTAGGAATTTGGAGGTATCTGGGCTTGGAGGAAGACCTGAAGGCAGTGCATGATGGCGAAAGGAAGGTTCATTGGGACGCGATAACTTAGGTATCAATCAATTGAACCGTGCCAAAAGACTGTGCGAATTTTGGGTTGACTTCTGATCACCCTGCTTACTTGATGGAGGCAGGAGCCAAATTTTGCCAGAAAAAGGGTTATTCTGAGTTCGTCAAATATGCAATTAACTAATTACATTAACCTACTAAATCCATCTTTATATGTACCTTATAGCAGCTGAATCTAAACGGAGGGGCGCCCAGCAGATACGAGATACAATCATAATCAAATTTACTAACATTTAACCATTTGAGTTATATTTAATTATCTGTTCAATTAGTCATGTGTAGTTTCGATTAGTATTGCTTATTCATGAATTCATTAGGATGTAGGGAATCATAATAAACGTCAAAGGGAAGTTAGTTCATTTAGAGAAATTACTTAAGGTTAAATTTGCAAGAGAAAGACCAATACAGTTTGAAATTCAACACTCTGTTTAGAATCAAGAGGGTTACCACAAAATTTAAAGTAATTAAAGTCCTATATCATAAATCAAAAAAATTACACAACGTTTGATGGAGTTTAATTACAACCTAAATACGAAAATATTTACGTTCAAAGTCGTAAATAACGTATTTATTAGTTAAGTACATATATCGCTAAAGGTATGTAGTACAAGGGAGCTTTAAGTAGCTTTCTGTAGTTATCAGAGGAAATAAGGGTCCAATTTTATAAAGGCTTGTGTGACGTAGGGGAGGAATTTTCCATCCCTACCACACATATGCAAAGCCTTAAGAATTTAAATATCGATCAGAGCCAAGAGAAAAGACGAAATATTACGACTGGTGCCAAGTGCCCAGGAGTAAATAAAATACAGACAAATATAAGAGAGTAGAAAAGACAAACATCACATGTGTAATGTAATACGCTTTCGGCTTCCCTTTCCATTCCACAAGATCAATTTTCATCATGCAATAATAATAATATTATATACTCGTATTATACAAAACTAATTTATTTAGTTGTGTATATCTTCACCGAGTGATAATATAACGTACTTATACTAAAGTGATAATTTTAAAACGATGTCACACATTTGAAATATATTCGTATATTGGCAACCAGTTTATGGATTTTCAAATATTATCAAATAAACAAGGTCTGGCAGGTAATTCAAACGAAGAAATATTCGAAATTCGACACAGGGAATTACGTCAATGTTGATGTTGAATATTGGTTACTCTTGTCCGTCCATTCATAATATTTCACCAATTTTGTAAGCTATGGCGGCTGATGTTTTTATTTTGTATTTGGCGGAAAAGCATCGTGCTGTTGTATGCAAATTGGTATGTAAATGTGTATTTGGGAACCAATCCCGAACGATAATAAAATTTCCATTGGATTCGAATTGTTATTAAAAGCCACCGGTTCTTTTATCCTTTCACACATAAAAAAGAGTGCTTGAAGGTTTAGATTGAAGTTTTTTCCGATAAATGACAAAGTAGGATCATTTTTTTGGTTGTCCTGGAATATGGATCATCTTTCTGTGCACTCTACTATACCATTCCAGTTGCGTTAAATATTCTCCTTACAGCCCATATTTTTTTCATTAGCTGTACACGTTCAAAACAACTTAGCATAATTTTTTAACTTCATTCATTACATCCCTGCATTTATTTCGAATCATAAGGTCGTACAATAAGGTTACCACACGCACGCCTCTTGCAGAATTAATACCGTAAAATTCAAATATATATAAATATTTTGTAGGCGCCAACGGCGTTCACTCCTCCATTAATAGAGTTGCCTGCATTTACTTTTCTTTAAATATCTCTGTCAGCCCTTCCATCTCTCGTAAACATACTTCCCAAGTACACAAACTCATCCACCTGTTCCAAATACTCATCATTCACTTTACCCAATATACCCATAAAGGCGATATTTGCCATATTTGCCAAAAATCTTAGTTTTTTTTTTAATATTATTATTTCATACAATTCTTGAAAGTACACTTTTATGTTTTTTTACTACCATACTAGGCTAATGCCCGTGTTAAGGTAATTATAAAATAATTTTATAAATAATTATTTTTAGCTCTGTAAGGGTCTGTATGAAAATTTAGGCAAAAGTAGGCACACGGAGAAGGACTGTTTTATTTAAGTTAGCTCTGAATTTTCTCGAAGCGAGCTTTGGCCAAATGAGATAATTGGGTTATTCGTTACTTAGGGTAGAAGTGATTATTTCTAAAATTAGGCCGCTATATGTAGCGGCAATGGTGGTCATTCTGACATCAAAACGAGTACTAAATTAACTCATTAAACAAATTCATACTCTGTACAATCGTCAGGTTTCTGGAAGGAATTATTATTTTAATTTTAAGAGAGAGCATTAAAATAAAAGATTTTCTATTCAAAAGTTTTGTTTTCTGCCTTAGAAGTTTTGAGGAAATTGTGCATTTGACTAAGTTAACTGATAACTTTTTTTCCAGCCAAAGCAGTTTATCAGCAGGCCAATATCACAATATTAATAATAACAGTAAAGCACATTTATGAGGAAAAACAATTTTGAAAATAGAAGACATAGAAGAATAACATTTCAAGTGACTATAATACAAGGGCATAAATTTTTTTTTATTTTTTTTATCGTACCTTCATTTTGACTTCATCTTGTGTTGGTTGTACGATCTATTTTATATACCTATGTGGAATTGGACTATAGGTTTTGGCATACAATTTTAAGCCATAATATCCCTCACGCAGGTTATCTTTTAACTGATTTATATAATTATTTTATTTCTCTTCTTAGTGCTTAAATAATGTTGCTTACCAAAAGCTTAGCCGTACAGTTTTGGATTGTTTGAATGAAACCTATATTTGTCTTGCACCAGTTTCCCAAAGAAGTTATTCCGAATCTGATAGTAGATTCCGCTAGCGACAGATAGATTATTTATATAGTTAGATAGTTATTTGTAAAAAATATTTAATTTTGCAAAATTTTCCCTAGTCGTTTGCAGATTTTACTTATGTGAGTATCCCATTTCATGTGCCTGTCAATAGCTATCCCCAAATAAACATACAATTAAAGAATTCGTTGTCATACAAAACATTGTACCTTACTGAACTATATATTGGCATGTGCCTAGCGTGGTAGTCAAATCACCTGTAAAAACTGTATAAAAAGTTATACGATGAATAAAGAAAAAAAAAAAAAAAAAATGTACACCATTTCAATGGTTACACATTTACCTACAGGGCTATGTTAAATTGTGTATACGCTCAAATGCATATGATTTTCTTATGGGCGTGATGGTGTATTTGGCATATGGAGATCTTTAATACGTAGACATTTTTTTTTTGGAAATTAATATAAAGTCTGCATAATGTGATCATTTTGGAAAAGAAAAAATCGTGATGCATGAGTTTGATTGTAATGTATAATTTTTCATGCTATATTACTCAGAAGTATGACTTCATATACTTACTAAGAAGGCCGTCATGTAATTTTTATGCATTTCTATAAATTATTAAAGATTATCACGGTGTTTTTCTATAAATCATTTTCTACCATGTGGGAATTTTATATCTTTTGATTTATTATTTTCGTTTATAATCCCCGTTTGAATTTACTTATCTATGACTTTAAACAAAGTCAATTTGCCTACAATTCTCATAATTTAAAAAAAAAATACACACGTTACCAAGATGCACACAACAAACATTTATGAAAATATTGTATAACGTGGGAAAAGTCAGAAAAGGCCCATTATCACTTCTCTCGTGTCCCCAAGAAACCATCCACTCAACATTCACCCAGTTTGGCATTTCATGTAGTAAACAGGTACCTATATCTAGGGTAGGCCTCGAGGATATACCTTCGAGTTCCCTCGAGCAGCGTTAAGGCATATTAAAAAAATAAGAATGTGCTCTGTTCTATTTTCTCATCCAATCTTGAAAATGCTCACTTAATGGTATTCTGTGTGTTTATCAGCACTACATATATCTAAGTATAGCTGGAGGAACAATGCTCATGTTCCATTTAGTTTTATCTTAGATAAGCAGTTAAGTGGAGAGCTAAATGCCCAGCACCTTCTAGAGGCCGTGTGAGACGAGGTCAATGCGGATAGCTTCTACTTGTGTATTTAAATGTAATTTATTTAGTAAAATTTTACGGAATTCATTAGAAAATGTAAAACACTCGGTTAAGCGATTGCTTTGGAAGGTAGATATAAAGTCTAATATTGCGTAGGGGTAAGAAAATAAGGATTTTCATTCAATTTTTATTATTTTTTAATGAATATTCATCTTGTGATATAAATAAGTACCTGCATTTTTTGCTCAAAGTTATTTTAAGTACACGTTGATTTTTTAAAATACGATCGAAATCTGGCGGGGTGCGCGTGACGCCATAAGTACCTTGATTTTTTCGGTTGTCTCTAAGGTAATTCCCACACGGGTTGGTATGAAATCAACAAATCCTTCAATAAATATTCAACAAGAATAAAAAAACACATTTTTTTAATAATTTGTTGTTCCGTATGCGATATTCCGCAAAATTGCCCACATTCTTGATGCAAAAACGACCCGCGAGGGAGCAGAACCCGCTACACAATCGCATGACATTTAAGTTTCTCATATAATAAATAGTTTTTAAATTACGATTTATTCATTCTACGCATGCTAAATAATCAGTAAAGTCAAGGTGAAAATACAGTATTCACATATACTTTTTTACATTAACTACATACATGAGGCCCTGAGAAAAATAATTTCCCTCAGGGCCTGTCATCTTAGGAGATGCTGTGTGGAGAGTCTTTTTATGGAAAAAAGGACAGGAAATTCTGGGAATATACCTTTCTCAGGAGTGTCATAAGAATCCACCCCTTCAATTGCAGTGCAAGGCAACGGGTCGAGAGAATTCGACTGGAGAGGTCAAAAGACCTTCCTCAAGTAGTCTCTCTCGATCTGGCCCGCCATGTAGCAGGAGGGCAGATGCATCCACCGTCGAAAACTAGACAAACCTCACTCCGTGAACTCGGGCATCCGTGCCTTCCTTACTCTATACTTTACTTCCTTCCTCTATATATACTCTCCACACAGCATAAAAAACATATGTAGATCTTGGTAAAATGGTAAAAAGAAAGGCCAATGCAATTTAATAATTAGCATATCAAGAAAGGATTTTGATATTTGAAAATGTTTGACCAATAATTTCTCCGGAAGTCAGACGGAATTTTTATTACTTCGGGTACACAGACAAGCTTCACCACACTTCTATAAATTAATTCTTTAGCTCTTCAATGAACCTAACATACATAAATAATCAGTTCATTAGAAAAAACTCTTCTTTCTGAAGAGCGGTATAATGTATTCTAAAAGATTTTAATATTATGTAGGTTGTAAGTGTATTCATATATTAGTATTCTGTATGCTAAAATATTTTAATATTATGTAGGTTGTAAGTGTATTCATATTTTAGTATTCTGTATGCTAAAAGATTTTAATATTATGTAGGTTGTAAGTGTATTCATATTTTAGTATTTTGTATGCTAAAAGATTTTAATATTATGTAGGTTGTAAGTGTATTTATATTTTAGTATTCTGTATGCTAAAAGATTTTAATATTATGTAGGTTGTAAGTGTATTCATATTTTAGCATTCTGTATGCTAAAAGATTTTAATATTATGTAGGTTATAAGTGTATTCATATTTTAGTATTCTGTATGCTATAAGATTTTATTATTATGTAGGTTGTAAGTGTATTCATATTTTAGCATTCTGTATGCTAAAATATTTTAATATTATGTAGGTTGTAAGTGTATTCATATTTTAGTATTCTGTATGCTATAAGATTTTATTATTAGGTAGGTTGTAAGTGTATACATATTTTAGTATTCTGTATGCTACAAGATTTTAATATTATGTAGGTTGTAAGTGTATTCATATATTAGTATTCTGTATGCTAAAATATTTTAATATTATGTAGGTTGTAATTGTATTCATATTTTAGTATTCTGTATGCTAAAATATTTTAATATTATGTAGGTTGTAAGTGTATTCATATTTTAGTATTATGTATGCTATAATATTTTAATATTATGTAGGTTGTAAGTGTATTCATATTTTAGTATTCTGTATGCTAAAAGATTTTAATATTATGTATATTCATATTATTATGTTATCGTGTATAATAAAAGGTCGCGGTGGTTTAAACAAATTTTGGAATGTTATTCAAGCTAAAAAGTACCTAGATATGATTTGAGATTTTCACAGCCATCTTAATTTATTTTTGGTTATTATACCGTGTTGCGCTTCCTTCTTTCCCAGATTTCATCATTTTTCTTTTCCTTCTTTCTTTCTTTATTCCTTCTTTCCCTTTCCTTCCCAGAAATCACATTTACGACCATTTTAATTATGAGAATGAATGTTTATTTTATTCAGAATTACCAAAAACCACCCCGATACAATATAATAACAATTCCGTAGTATATCAAACACAGGTCACAAGTACCTACTAAGATATTGATTGACGAGGCTGTATTAAATTTAATTTCATTCTGTTCAGTGATTTTAATGATATCTCAGAATCGATAAACTCTATGAAATGAAAAACCAACCGTTCAATTTTTAATGATTTCTCATTATAACTAAGCAAAGGATACATGTATACATATTTACGAAGGTTTATAATGTGTTTTATAAAATCTACGTCAAAATGGGTATGTAAATATCATGAAATACCCAGGTTTCACCAATCTTTCAATATTTCCGCTTCTCTGGTATATTATTAGTAATCTTGGAACACGATATATTTTCACCACAAACAAAATATACTTTATTGTTCGTTGTATTTGTTTTTTATATCAGTTGTCGGAAGCTATAAACGATATATTCAATTCAAACGCGCGGCCAACATATTTTTTTTTTTTTACAGTGAATACCGCACAAGAATCTCAACTGCTCCCGTCTGGATCCAGTGAGACTATGACATCCCCAATTGGGGTATGTTGTGAGGATGAAGGTAGTGGGGAGGGGAAGGAGGTGGGGAAGAGGAAGGTTGGGAAGTACCTGGCTATTCAGATCTGGTCACCAAACACGGCTAAAGTCATTTTCAAGCAACGTTTCAATTCTGAATGGTGGTCTTACACCAGGGCGATACTGATAGTATCTTCCACTCTGGAACATGCCGCAAATATACTATATATTATTTTAAATGAATTAATTGTGAAATAACACAAATTAATCAAATAAAATTTATTTGCGCATGCCGGGTTCGAACCCGCGACCTCCGGATTGTGAGTCAAGAGTCTTATCCACTGGAATACGGAGGTCGTCGAAATATGTACACGGTTGAAAATTGTCACATGAGAACGGGTCGCTTCTTCGCTCCTTCTTGTGTTCAACAGCTCGGAAGTGGAACGATTTGCCGGCCTCCGCGTTTTCTCCTTCCCACAAGACCAATGTACATTCCCTCCTCTCCTCAAAAAAAAACCCTCCACACAGTATCTCAGATGAATTGTATTTTATCCCAAATATTCAGTTAACATTCTTTGAGGCTTCACTGAGTGTTTGGCTAAGGGACACGGAATCTAAGTGTGGTTTATGGTCAGACTGAATGCCATTCACATTTTTTGTTGGTACTTGGCAATTGATTTGAGATTAATTATATTTTTTATGTTTTCTAATTTATACGGGTGCTTGTAGGTTTTTTTTACACGGTGCAATGCTGCCTCATAGAGCCTCAGGAATAAGCTTTCCTTTTGCCTTGTTCAATTCATATTTGTGTTTACTAACCTATTATTTGCATTTTGTTTTTCCTGTTAAGGATTTGCATACTGCTTACTAACAACATATGCTAATTTCGTCTAACAAAAAAATGAATCTTGCGAAAGCCTTGAAGGATTACCTCTATTACTTATACCAGGGCGAGTAAAGTATCCAAAGTATCTCATACGACGTAGGCCCTGAGGAAAATTATTTTCCCCAAGGCTTCCTGTGTGGAGTTAATGTAAAAAAAACCCTGCAGATATTTTTAGAATATTTATTAATCTTATAAGTAAATTACGATTAAAAAACGCAAAACAATTGTCAGTAATAAATTCAAAGTTCTTAGCCCCTGAAAAAACGTGAATAAAAAAGCTTGGTAAAACAATTTGTAATTTTAGAAGAATGATTGGTCTGTTTATGTTCCACCCCCACTTTTATAAAAAATGGAAGTGGGTAATTATGATTAAGATACCGTTTTCTGTTCGCATTTCTTATGATAACAGAAAGCCCACGTTCTTGAATGTGAAAGTTTAATTATATAAAAATATTTTCATTTCACTGACAAAATACTACTTTTTTATACTCTTACAAGCTGTACAAATATCTACCCCTCTAATTGGAATTATACACTAGCGATGTGTTGGTACAACAATTCTTTACGTTCAACAGCCTTACATACTCATGTTATACATCGTGATTAGGCAAGTTGTGGTACCTACTTCAAAGTTATTAATTATATAAACACGTACATTCTGTCACCATGGACACGCCACAGGTTATAAATACACACAGTATCACACAATATATAGACTATGTTTAGATTGTTTATATAGTTCCTATCTCTGTAATGGTAGGCAAAAAAGTTAATAATTATTGACTTTTTATTTATTATTTGGGCATTATGTGAACACTTGTTATTGGGTTGTAACCTAATTATTATAATTTATTGTTTTGTTTAATGCATGTAACGTTATTAACCTGTAAATGTTCCTAATAAAATAAAATAAATAAAAATAAAATTAAGTGGAAGTTTTTACAGTTTTCACGCGGAAAGTAGAAAAGCAAACAGATTTAACCTTATAATTGTAATAGATCGGTCTTTGGATAGGAAAGAGAATCAGAAGTCACACACATATGGGATGAACTGATAATATACGGGGAATGATAAATTTAAATGGCGACTTTTAACGAAGTACTTTAATTGACGTTGGACGCCAAAAGCTCTTTGGAAAATAAGTACACGTGGGTGTTCGTGATTACTAAAATGAAGATACTTTCTTATTTTTATCGTCTTAACCTTTATCAAAAACATTATTCACGCTTTATTTTGGAACAGTATAAATATCGGAAATTTAATACTCCTATTGGACGTATTCAAAATATTACTAGTACAATTATTCAATTCGTGAAAGGTTTGAAAGCATAATTTAATTCGGTAAATTTCGGTTGTCGTGGATACTGGGTAGCCAGGGATCATTAAGCGGCCGTTACAGGTCAGGAAGTCTGTATGGATCCGGCATAACGAGGGTACTTTAATTTGTACCTAGAATCACCAATTATATTTTATCAGGCGTGAGATCAACACTTCCTCGTTAAATATAATTGAAATCTATTTCGAAATTAAGAATCTCCACATAAAATAAGGTTTTCTCACTTTCATTTTAAAATTTGTCCAAAAAATAATAAAATTGAATAAATAATTGCAACGCAAATTGTAAATTGATGAACTACATCCAGAATTCACAAGGAATTCTACAGATCTTAATCATTTTATGCTTCAAAACATCATTTAAATAGATTTTGGCAGCATCATGTTCCCTTCATGTAAAAGTCACTCAAAACTAACCCACGCGCACGATGTGCGAGTCCCTAAAATATACAAATACAATTTATTATTAAGACATTATTAAGATAATCGGAATAGACTCGTAACATTTCCACTTCATTGAATGTCAAGCCTTGTCTATCACAATCAGCTTACGTTATTTAATATTCATGAATTTCATTAAGTCATTTAGTTCGAGTCTTTAATTGTAAATACACTTACGTGTATTCGTTGATAGAAAAGTTGTCCGTTTGAAATTAACTACAGATCAATTATTGAACTATATTACATCACACTAGAGTCACAATTTTCAGGAGACAATGATTCAAAGACTTACTTGATTAATGAATGCTGTGAGGCCAAAATAAGTTTACGAAGGTAAAGAAGATATGGTGGGTATTTAGATTGGGCAAAAATTTTACTTTTAGTCAATTCAGGTAAGTTTCAATTCTGGGTGGGACCTTGTATGTGTTTTGAAATATATGAAAGACCACTGCACAAGTAAAAAAGAAAGCACACGAGGAAAAGAAAGAAAGGACTTACTGCGCTGCACTTCTCTTATATCTTGGCTGGGATTGTTGATGCACTCGTATGACTATCAGTCGAGGTATTTTACTTCAGTTTGCAGATGCGGAATATTAGAGATGTTCACGCGGTGAGTTTAGATTGACGACTGACTGTTATGGTAATGTTAAAATCACAGGTTTATAGGGTTGGATACGAAAAGGAACATGATAGGGATGGATAGGAAAAGAACATGTGAAAATCAAGCTACAAGCACAGGGTCTATGATATATGTAGATGTATGTTGGTAAGTGTAGATATGTATTGTGTAAACGCCCAACCAAAAGTATTTTGTGATTTCCTGGAAATACTGTATGAAGAAATTCCTTTAACGTTTCAACAAGGTTTATTTGAAAATTAAATACTAGATCAAATATGTTTCATCACAAATAAAAAAAAAATCACTAATTTAGTAACCAATATTGATTACCTACTTCAATCATGTTTTACATACCTTTGCTGCAGTAGAGCTGGAGGGTTCGTCGAACAAAGACCAGACCTTGGGCTTGAGTCTCTGCCACATGGACAGTTCTCCAGCGAGGTATGCCTCCTCATAGCCGAAGATTCTGGCAATCTCTTCATCCGAAGGCTTCTCGCTGTCTATATCCAGCTTGTCCAGGATAGCGAGAGTGGTCTGCAGGAGAAGATCAGAAAAGATCAGTCAGTCAATCAATCAATCAACAGATAAGATCAATATTATAATTGGCAACAAGTTTTGAATGATGCAACGTTAACCTCAAAACTGGCTTGGTCCCAGTAAAGTAAATAATCGAATTGTAAACTCAAGAGATTAGTACGACTGTGAAGTAACGATAATAACTACGATTATCTGTAGGTGGTCAGATAGCAGGTCTGCAGGTGTAAAATAGACAAGGGTATTTATTTATTTATTTATTCAACGCCCAGAGGGCTTTTACATGGTTGGTAGTACAATAAATTCATGACAGATGATTTTTCAACAGATAAAGAAATAATAAAAATAAAATTAGATAAAAAAGCACACAAGTCACAAAAATACTAAAAAAAATATAGGTACTGCGATTTGATAAGTTTACAAAAATACAGATATGTTTAGGAATAGTATTGGAATAAGTTTTTTACAAGTTCCACAAAATTCGCCAAGTTGATGTTAAATATGTCGACATCACCTAAGTACTGATTCTCCATAGTGTGAAATCGTTGTATAGGAGAGTGGGCAATCTAGTTCCGCTTGTGAATGCTGCAGTAGAATAGTGTATTTTGTCGCGTGGTTACTGTCGGTATTCGTAAGTTTATGAGTTGTAGGAGTTCGCAACAGTCGAATTTCGAGTTAAGTATTTTGAATAAAAATGTTAAGTCGTTTATTTTACGTCGGTCTTCTAGTGTATGTATTTTTAGAATATTTAGTAATAGATAATATTTTAAGTCTTCTAGTGGGATACTTAATTCAAAATTTATAAAACGCAGAAACCTTTTTTGTATTCGCTCAATATTATAAATGTGAATTTTGTAAGATGGAGACCAAACTACCGAGTTCTATTCAATTTGGCTTGTAACTCGAGATACATATAATAGTTTAATGGCTTCTATGGAACTAAAGTTTTTAGTTGTTCTTAATTAGGGTAGAAGAAGAAAGGATTTGTTAACGGGGGAACAGTATTAAATTAATAAATCTTATTAGGTAGTGGATTTGGTTGGGTTCTTCCGGAGGGCTAAAAATGTTGTATGGTAAAATGGCGTACGATGACAAATAAATGACCAAGAGAAAGCAAAAAGTTACTTAACTAACTATTTGCTTGTAACTTGTTGCCTTCTGATGGTCAACGTACGCCATTTTAACACACGGCATGTTTAACCCTCCGGAAGAACCGGACTAAATCTACTACGTAACAAGATCCATAAACTTAATAATGGGCAACTAAGTGGGTAGCATGTCTGAGTGGGTTCGTTTCACTCATGTAAGCAAATTAATGCGTATGGCGCATTGCGATTTGGATCTTTTTCCATTTTGGCAAACACTCGTATTATTATGCGCTGGTTTGCATCTAAAGCCTCGAAGACATAGGGCGAGTTTACAAGCTACTATCTACTATAAGTTTAAAAGCGGATAAATCGGCGAGTGAGATTGACATGATGACTTACAAAACTGTCCACTCGCACAGTAGCGTAGGAAACCGAGGTCGCTGCTAGCGCCAGTAACAAGAATAGCGACGCCAGCGTGAACTAATTCTGTGATGTTTGACTGTCGAAATCAGCTGTTAATTGGCAGCCGTCTTGAAAAACATAAATAAACCAATTACGAGCAAACGTGTAGCGAGTAAAATTGACGATCTTTCAACTTTTTTCGTAGATTGTCAACAATCTGCTAGTTAGCAAGTAACACGATAACACTGAGCGAGTTTACTAACAGATAGTGAATTTCCCAGATAGTAGCTTGTAAACTCGCCCTGTGTCATCGACGCTGAAGGTGTGTCTTAGGTATCTTTCATGGGTGGAATAAAGTGAAAAATAAACGAAGTTGTGTCATTAGACAAATAATAAATAATTAATACTAATTTTATTTATTTTTTTAAGAAAAACAAACATTCCCGGGTTACGAATAACCCGACAATATTTGAAAATCTCCTACTACTACCACAGTAAGCCGAAAATGTTGCTTGAGTCGTTATGGAGGACTTAGCCAGCCGAGAAATCGAACACGGAACGCCTGGGTGGGACCCAAACGCGATGCCCACTCAACCACTGACCGGATTATTCTTTAGGAGAGCAAGGATCTATTTATCTTCTATAAGAAGTTTATAAATTTCGTATTATATTTTTTAAAATTTTTAATTGTTCTATATTTTCACGTCATTGTGACAACCCCTCATGCTAATTTGTTCGCTTTTCGAAACAATTCATATCGGTCTCATAGAAATCGTTGTGCCTCCCTTACTATCGTAGTGAGAAATATGATATTAGAAAGAGAAAACACCACGCTTTATAATGAAATCTAAAAGTTAACCATAAAAAGGACTAAAAAGTACCTACACATTTATAAAACCAAAGTTTCAGATCGCAATTTGCAAAAAAATTATGAAACTTTGGGAATTTGTTTATTAATTATTTTCACATGGAAAACAAAAGAGTCACGTCACAATAACGTTCATAAAACATTTTTCTGATAATATATGGACATGTTTAATTTGTTTTTGTTATCAGTAAACTTAGTTATACTAAACGAAAGGTGAGCCATTTATGTATTTTTTTTAATTTTTAATAATTCAAAAATTATTTTTATTTTTATTTTAACTTTATGAGTAAAACCTCAAATTGTAATATTTAATTAAATGAAGACAATATAAGCGAAACTCAATCGAAAATCTGAAAACAGAAAAATCAGAAAAAGATATTGACACATCTGGGACTCGAACCCAGGACCTCTCGCTTACCGGGCGAACGCGCTAACCACTGCGCCACCGTGTCGATATCCAATTCGGTCACTTTTAACTGTATCATACTTCGACTAAGAACCACCCACACTATCTTCATTTTTCTTAACGCATATACTATTGGCTGCTATCTTTATGTATGATTGCAAGATTCAAACCCGAACTAAATGCTCTCTAGATAGTGTCTGGATAAATCTTTATCCATTTTTATCTTTATCCTGGGTTCGAGTCCCAGATGTGTCAATATCTTTTTCTGATTTTTCTGTTTTCAGATTTTCGATTGAGTTTCGCTTATATTGTCTTCATTTAATTAAATATTACAATTTGAGGTTTTACTCATAAAGTTAAAATAAAAATAAAAATATTCATCCTAGACTTGCAGAAAAGTCAATTGATGTCGCATATTAAATAAAATGGATAAAAATTTATCCAGACACTATCTAGAGAGCATTTAGTTCGGGTTTGAATCTTGCAATCATACATAAAGATAGCAGCCAATAGTATATGCGTTAAGAAAAATGAAGATAGTGTGGGTGGTTCTTAGTCGAAGTATGATACAGTTAAAAGTGACCGAATTGGATATCGACACGGTGGCGCAGTGGTTAGCGCGTTCGCCCGGTAAGCGAGAGGTCCTGGGTTCGAGTCCCAGATGTGTCAATATCTTTTTCTGATTTTTCTGTTTTCAGATTTTCGATTGAGTTTCGCTTATATTGTCTTCATTTAATTAAATTCAAAAATTATTTATATAATGAATTACAGATCACTTTGTATTTATTTATTTATTTTTTATTGATTTGTTTATTAAGACATACACAGTATATTATAATACAGATTATAAGGTATGTTAAATTAAATTATTACATGGTTATGTATCTATTACGTAAGTCCATAGAATGTCATTTGGTAATTACGCCTGAGGTATGAACCGGTCTTAAAACTTAATTATTGAATGAATGAAGTAATAATAATAAAAAGGAAGAAAAGAGGGGGGGGGGGAGATAAGGAGACATTTTAAAATCAAGAATTATGTGCTCACTAATTGTAATTGACTGATTAAAGTTTAATGAAAAGTTAAGTGTAAGTAATTTTAAAACATTTATATCACGCCAAGAAATAATAAATTAGTTTTGTATGTTTGCAAGGAATCATGAAAAATGTCTAAGGGTAGTAATTTTTCATAGTGGTTATAAGTTATGAATGCGCGAGTAATTGGTGAGTTACTCGCTGCATTAGTGTTATTGGATTCTATATGAAAAAGAGAAGTGTGCCTGGTACGCCTCATTGGGATATTTAAACCAATAGTGGATAGCAATTCAGTACTATCTATTTTATTATTTAGCAGGTTATACAGAAACAGCAGATCTGATAATGTGCGTCTTTTTTGTAAACTTAACATGTTATTTGTAGTTTTGTTGTAATTCTTGAATAAATATTCTTTCTACTATATCTATGTACACCTTATATTGAGGATTCCATACCGGGGACGCATACTCCAGTGGACTTCTGACCAATGAACAAAACAACATTTCAAGAGTCTTAGCACTTTTGAAAACTTTACATTTTCTTAATAGGAAACCTAGCATCTTGTAGGATTTTGATATTATGTGTTCGATATGCTTATCAAAAATTAATTTGTTGTCTAAATAAACACCTAGATCTTTACATGTAGACGTAGATTGTACAGGTTTATTATTCAAGTTGTAAGAATAGATGATTTTATTTTTATTTCTAGTAAATATAATTGAGTGACACTTAGAAATCTTTAAGGAGAGTAAATTTGATTCACAATACGCGCACAAATGATCAAGATCGCTTTGTAATTGTATACAATCAGATAAAGACTGTACAGCTTTAAAAATTTTCATATCATCCGCATATAACACAAAGTAACTATTTTGAAAGCATACATTTATTTTTATTAAGGCTGCCGTGTACCATAGTGGATATTTTCCAGATTTCATAACTTTCTTGGGAATAAACACATCGACAATTTGTTCAATTATAACGTAAAATGAATGTAACGCTGTATTTACATCCGGTGCATTTATAACGGTAGACCAGTCGGTCTCATTCAGTTTCTCATTAATCTCGGTGTAATCTGCTTTATGGAATAATTTTATTGTTCGAGGAGTTGAGAGGGTTGCATTAGTGGATGGAAATCCTAGCTCTATAACCAATGATTTATGGTGAGCATCCTCTTTAACTTAAGGATGATCGGCAAGCGACACCTTAGCTGGAGTGTTACAGAAAACGAGGTCCAAAATTCGTCCATAGTTATTAGGTAAATTGTTAAATTGGGTTAAATTTGCAAAATATAAGCAGTTAAGTAACGTGAGTGAACATTGGTCTCTGTTAGTTGACATTTGTTGATTATTCCATTTAAAATTTGGCATATTATAGTCGCCTATGATTAGAAACTGGTCATTGGGAAAATGGATTGTTAAGTCAGAAATAGTATTTGTATGACTGGTAAATAATGCTAATCTTTCTGAAGACGTTAATTTTGGACCGACACTAGGTAAGTACACGCAGCACATATGGATGTTATAACAATGATGATTTGATTTTGATGTATTGACAGTTATCCAAATATCTTCTGAATTCCAAGAGCGGGAGTAACAAAAAAATCTTGTTTAATACCTATGATTATGCCTCCACCAGTTGATTTACCAGTTCGATGGATATCCTTATCATTTCTGTAAACAGAATAGCGGTTATCAAATAATTCCTCATCTAGGATGCTATCAACCAATCAACTTTCGGGGTAGAAAATCAAGTCATCATTATTGAGCAGCACATTCTGACGAAATTCCAACGTTTTTGAGCGCAAACCTCTTGCATTTTGATAAAAAATTATTAAAGAATCAAGCATTGAGAAGTATTGTTAATTACTTATGTAACCTTGTTTTCTATAAAATATTTTTGAAGAACATCATATTCATGAATTATGTTCATAGTCATAAGTCCACTGGGCAAAGCAAAACATACAACTATCAATTAAATTGCGTGAGTACATTATAGAATGCATTAGTGAGCAATGAGCAGGTTGGGTTAATGTAAAAAGAGTGATATTTATAAAATTAATTAAGTGATTTTGCACTAGTGAGCAATGAGCAGGTTGGGTTAATGTAAAAAGGGTGATATTTATAAAATTAAGAAAAAAATCAGGAGAAAAATAGTGGTTACAGGATAGATGATTTAACATGGTAATGGTGATTATATAAGGTTTTTTAGCTGCGATTCGCATGAGACATGTATGGGAGGTGAAGTGACGTTCTTCTGAAGGTAGATTTTTCCGCTTCTTACCCATAAAAACTGATACATGTGTTCATTTTTAAAGCCTTTGGCGAACCTCAGTGTAGATTTATTCTTACGCGTGAGATGGTCGTTAACGAAAATCCTCTGAGCAGCTCCAGCCATTCCGACGCCCTTGGTAGTGATTCCTTTTTTCTTCTTAAGCCGCCAGCAGCTCATCCTTCTTCCTTTTGTTGACAAATTTAGCCACCACATTCCGAGGGCGGGCGTCACGGGGAGCCGCTACTATTCGCTCTTCAGGATGTTGGCGTGGTTTGGCTCTGGTGATAAATTCAATGTCCTCTTCCTTAATAATTAGGCCGACATTTGACGCAATTTTAGTTAGAGTGAAAAATAGGTTTTCATCTTGCTTTTCGGTCAAACCGAAGATTTCAATATTATTGATGAGCGACTGTTGTTCTCTATCGTTGTTTGTTTTGTCCAGATATGTAACGATTTTTTTAATTCAATTACTTCGGCTTCAAGTTTGTCCATTTTTTTTAGTTTTTCTTCCAGTACCAGAATTTTATTGGTGTAGTCTTCAATTGTGCTGTTATTGTAGACGATTGTTTGTTCAAAAGAAACCAGTTTTGAATTCATCGAGTGCAGTTGTGAGGAGAGTTTCTTTATTTCGCTGAGAAGAATTGTCGAGTCGTTAGAGTTGAGATTGCTGGAGAGCGGTGATTGTTCTGTTTTACATTTAGCGCATATCCATGACTCTTTGGTCTCCTCAGACATCTTCTTAAAAACTGCAGAGGCTATTTTGGCACAACTGAGATGCATTAGGTTTTTGCAACTCATACACTTCATACAGTCAGCCGTTTGTACTGACTTGCTACATTGGTTGCAGGTAGAACTCATAGTGGGTAACAATAAATATTATTTGCGATGATAATTAAATCCTTCAATTTTAATTTTATAATGTCCTGTCACTTGATTCCACCATATTCAATGTTCAGTACACAGAATAACTGTTAAGATAATTGTTTGCACACAATATATCACTTGGTTTATATTTTTAAACTTGCTAAGAACTTTGATACTTTAATATGTGATGTTGTCACACCGGTAGTTGTTGTTGAATTTGTATAAACCACTATATTATAAATGTTGAATTTGTATAAACAACTATATTATAAACGTTGAATTTGTATAAACCACTATATTATAAACGTTGAATTTGTATAAACCACTATATTATAAACAATATCTACATGTTTCGATAACAATGAATGTAGATATTGTTTATAATATAGTGGTTTATACAAAGTGATCTGTTATTCACAAAGTAATTTTGCGAAGTTTGAAGAAGCAAAAATTATTTGTTTATTCGATTTATAAAAAATACGAAGGCGTTTTTTATCACCTTTCAATAGCAGTTTTCGGATTTGTTAACTTTGTTCAAGAAGTAAGGCTCTCGACTAGCTATCCGGAGATCGAGAGTTCAAATCCCTGCAAAATTTATTTTAAGTGTTTATAATTTTACTCACAATTAATTTATTAAAAATAATTCACATTATCTAGTATTTTGCGGTACGATACTCTCAGTGTCGACCTGGTGAAAAACTACCATTCTGAATTGAAACGTTGCTTGAAATGGCTTTAGCCATGTTTGGTGATCAGTCTGAATAGCCAGGAACTTCCTCGTTTTCCTCTTCCCCATCGACTTCTTCTCCCTACTATCATCATCCTAACAATATACCCCAATTTGGGAATACCATAGTCTGCCAACTGCTCCCAACTAGACTGTTGGGAGCAGTAAAGACCCTTAAATATTTTTAAGTACCAGGTTGGCAGTAAAGAAAGCCTTGTATAAAATCTGGCGAAACCCCCGAAGCTGTGAGGTGATTTCTCATGCACCATTCATTTGTCACGAAATTGTCATATTTCAGCCGCCCCTAGTGAATACTCTCCGAGAATGAATGGTGCAAACAGAAGGCGACCCTGATTCCAACACCCATGGGCAGCTACACCCCTGGACCAAGGAATACACTTCAAGCAACAGCAATATACTAATGGCTCCCTTCTCTGTTAATTTATCTATCTGAACTGACAGCAGAAAATCCAATAATTCAATTGAAAACAAAATGCAGGAGACGCTAATAAAAGTTGTCAAAAGAAATGAGTCTAGCAGTGCATAATGGTCATCTGATAACCAAACTCTCTTATATGATAATGAAGCATAGAACTAGCAGAAGAAGGATGAAATTGACTTATTATAGAAATTATAAATTAAATAATTGTTGAATTGAGTTTCCTCAGGCGTGGTGCGGCCATATCGACCATGCACGGTTGTGTTACGAATGGGGAGACCTGAAAAGAAGGTCAAAGTAAGTATAATAACCAATATTAATAAACGGACAATATTAGGAGTGATTGTGAAAAAATGTGAAGCCCAAGTGAATTTAAGCTAATTAAATACATTTATTTTTATTTTTTATTTTTTATTTTTTATTTATTAAAATACAATACAGAATATAGTATATTATATAAAGCATTGTACTCCCAAGAGTTAATAAACTCATTGCGGGAATGATACGCATTACATGAAACATATAGCTGTATGTATTAAGTGGACATATCATAGGACATACACAACATTATTATTTCAGATATTCATTCATAAAATGAAGTTTGAGCATGTTAGTTTGGGTCTTTTTACATTGACTTGCACATTTGATCTCGTTGGGTAGTTGATTATATTTTGTGTAAGCTATGTATTCTAGGGATCTTAGTCCATATTTTGTTGATTTGATTTTTGGTATATGAAGTTTGTAGTGATTTCTTGTGTTGTGTTGGTGTACGTCGCAATTGTAATTGAGTTTAGTGTTGGAATGTGCCGAGTGTTGAATTACTTGTAATATAGTTTTTGTTATTTCAAAAGTGGGAATGGTGTTAAAAGGAAGTATTTGGGTGTTTCTGTAAATGTCTTTGACGTGTGTATCCCAAGGTAGACTGAATATATTTCGCAGGGCTCTATTTTGGACGACTTGGACTTCTGAAATCATTTTTTTTGTAGCAAATCCCCAGATTCCGGCAAGATATATTAGATGTGAGTGAATCATAGCATGGTAAATCGATCTTAATAGAGAAGGAGGAAGTAACCCGCGAAATCTATATAAAACACCAGTTATAGGAGTAATTTTGGATAGAACATGTTTAAATTGGTGATTCCATGTGAGTTGTGAATCAATGAAAAGGCCAAGATATTTTGTAACATCAGCCCTTTCAAGGCGGTTATTATCAAGACTTATATTAAGACTTACATTTTTTTTATTTGCAAACAATATGTAATGTGTTTTTCTTATGTTTAGGCTAAGTTTGTTTAATCGCAACCAGTTTGCCAGGCAAGCTATATCCCTTTCCATTTCCTTTTCTAGTTCGTTTAAATCATTATTGTGATAAAGAATCACTGTATCATCTGCATAAAGTTGTATTGTACCCTTAAGTCCCCATTTAGTAATATCATTTATATATATTAAAAATAGTAATGGTCCAAGTACGGAGCCCTGAGGCACACCACATTTTATCGTTCCCATGCTGCTTGTCCCTTTTCCAACAAAGGTCTGACAGTGTCGGTTAGAGAGGTAACTACACAGTAACTTCAGGGGAGTGCCTACTATGCCTAGGTGTTCTAACTTCTTTAGTAGTATCCCGTGGTCAACCGTATCGAAAGCCTTTTTTAAATCTATAAATAAGCCTGCAGTATGCTTACCCTGGTCTATATGTTTTTGGAGGGCATATACAAAATCGAAAGCAGCACATTTTGTGTTAGATTGGTTTCTGAATCCATACTGTTGGGATGCGAGTAAGTTGTTTGATAAGAGATATTTAGTGAGCCTAAGCTTAATAACCTTTTCAAAAACTCTAGAGAAAACAGAGAGGATGGATATAGGACGATAATTAGAAGGATTTTTTTTGCAATCATCTTTGTAAATCGGAATTATTTTTGCTATCTTTAGTTGATCTGGGAAGATTCCACTATCCAGGGATTGATTAATAAGAAAAACAAGGTGGTCAGCTAATACATCTTTGCAAAAGTTCAGGTGCACGGGTGTAATTCCATCTAAACCTGGAGATGCATTAGACTTTAGTTGAGAGATGATACTGAGAACTTCTGTTTTATTTGTTTTGGCCATATATAGGGACTGGATTGCTTTTTGATCCGTGTTTATAGTGATAGAATCATCTGGATATGATGCAATTGTAGCTGCTAAGTTTTCCCCAACTGATATAAAGAAGTTGTTAAAAGTTGAAGCTATCTGTGTTGGGCATGTTATTTCTTCATTCTTAATCAAAAGACAATTAATTTCATCTTTCTGGGGTGTCGAACTATTTGTAAGAATTGCATTTATTGTTTTCCATGTCTGTCGCGGATTACGCAGGTTTTCTTTAAGTATATTCGTGTAGTATTTAGTTTTAGCATATCTTCTATAATTGGTAACTTGATTTCTTGTTTTATTTCTCAGTGCTGTGAATATATCACTTTGCTGATTTTTGTTCCAGAGTTTAAACGCATTGTTGCGCTGTTTGATAAGTGCATTTAATGTTGCATCAAACCATGGAGTATTACCCCTCCGTTGGTCTCCTATACGTAACTCAGATTTATGTTGGGATGATTTTATTGCTGTTTTGATGTATTCATTAAAATTATTAAAGTTTTCATTGGCATTACTGGTGGTTTCGTGTGGAAAGTTGTGGGATTCTAAATATGCTTTTAACATGTTTTTATCGGTTTTGGTGTTGTTTGAAGAAGAATGTATTCTATTATTAGTGTGATGTTTCAAGCTGTTTTGGTAATCTAATATCAAAATGTTATGGTCACTTAGGCAGGTATCTATATTTGCAGTAGTTGAGGAGATATTTTGTCTGTTTGAGATGATATGGTCTATTAGAGAAGTAGAGGTATCTGTTACTCGTGTAGGATAGGATGTGTTACATATAAAACAGTTGTAAGAGTCTAGCGTGTTGATGTATTTAAGAGATGTGTTATTTTTTTGAAGAATGTCAATGTTGAAATCACCAAAAATAAGGGTATCATTTCTACAGTTATTTAAAATAGATTCAAGATACATTAAGAATTCGTTAATGTTTGAGGTAGGCTTTCTGTAGATAACATAGATATTTAACGGTTTAAAATTTCTATTGCGGATATTAATTCCTAGGAAGGAATTTTCACTACAATGTTTTTCAATAGTTGTAGCATTTAATGAATGGTGTGTGTAGAGAATCACCCCTCCTCCTCTTTCATTGGTGCGAGACGCAAATGCACTTTGGTAGCCGTCGATGTTGAAGAAGCACTCCTCACCATCTTCCAACCAGGTTTCGGATATTGCAAGTACGTGTACAGTCGGTGTGATGCTCTTTAAAGTTTCTTCAATCTCGTCAATTTTATTTCTGATACTTCTCGCGTTAAGATACATTATTCGAAGGCTATTTTTTTTTGGCTTATAATCTTCAATTTTCTCATATTTGTATTCATTTATGCTGGCCTGGGACCCGGATGCTGTAGTTACAGTTGAGTTAGCCATAGTCAACTCTCTCCATTGTGCGTAACATCATTATGGTACGGTAGGGGCAGTCCCTATCGTTTGATCTATGTTTTGGTGCCTCAATTTTGCCTTTGGCCATTTTAAAGCAGTTCCAGCAACGGAATTCTTCTTTTTGTTCCTTCTTTGTGCAGTCAGATGATTTGTGTTCGCCAGCACAGTGTAGACAACGATCTTTTGATTCAGTACATCTCGCGGCGAAGTGACCGTATCCCATGCATTTATAGCACTGCATGATTGGGCAGCTGTCTTCGACTCGGACTCGCTGGAAACCTATATTTATTCTTTCTTGTTTTAACATAGCCGAATGTACTTCTTTTTTGACGATCAGAATAACATTTCGTAGCCTATCGTTTTTCCTGCTGTTGGTGAATCTTTGAATTTTAATAGCTTCCTTATCATTTCCAGTGGCTTCGTAGATAGTATCATTTTGTTGCAAGATCATGTCTATTATTTCGGAATCTTGTGTTTCTTTTTCGATCCCCTTCAAGATAACATTAGGTCTAAGACGTTTGCCCTCATAAGCAACCAAGTTACCGTTGGTCAGCCCTGGAATTGCAGCTCTGATTTTATTAGCATCGTTGGAGGTCTGACACTTGATGATAACCTTGTTGTCTTTAGCGGCAATAAGGGAATTAATGCCTACCTTGAGCTCAGATGGTTTGACATCCTGTCTTAATATGGCCTTGATGTCAGAGGTAGATCTTGTCTTATCGGTCGCACTGATAATGACCGCATGTGATGACCTTCCAAAAGCCGTGATTCCTGCATAGCTGTTTAAAGGGGGGTTATTCTGATGATAACCAGCTACTGGAGTGGTGGCCGTTTTATGCATCAGGGCCATTTTTTCCTTTAAGATATCTTTTTTAATTTCATCGTTTTTATCATTCATATTTATGACGAGCGATTTGTTTTCTTCCATTATTTGTTTAAACTCATTAAGATTTTGGGTAATTTTTTTTGATAGCGGCCGGAGTATTTTCAATTCGCCCTTTATTAAATTTTTTTCAGCCACTAAGTGGGCTATAATATCGAATAATTCATCCATTCCTTCGATTATTTTTTCCTTTTGGCTAATGGATATTTTTCCTTTATTTTCTGTTAGTGTTGTTTTCACAGAATTTATTATGGTTCTTGAATTGATTAGTTCATTATTCACTAATTGGTCAGGTTCTATCGATATAGATTTCTTTTCTTCTTTATCTCTCTCATTTTCCGAATCGGACGATATAATATCCTCATCGTGTTCGTTTGGCGATCTTGGTGTCAAAAATGATTTCGTGAAAGGGTATGAATTTTCATTTCTCGGTGTTTTATTATCTTTTTCCATTTTAGAATATTAATCAAATTATTTTTGTTATTTAAACGCCTAGTGCCATCTGTTAAACAAAAGCGGTAATTAATTAATTATGTATTATCATCTGTTGACAGGTAGTGGAACGTTTTTATTAATTTTTTCGTTTAATGCTTGTAGGTTGTTGTATACCGCCATCTATGGACTAGTAGTGATGAGGGTTTTTAGTTTTGTAGATAGGTGGTGCTGTTATTATTTACAATTTATTTTAGTAAATATAACAAAAAATTATTTTGGATTCAATCAGTTTCGAACTGGGGTCGACAGGAACCAAAGTCAGAAACTCTAGCCACAGGGCCAAATGCTAATGTACTGGTACCGAGATTAAATCACATAATAAACTGTAATGATTCTGGAAAAAAAATTTATTGGTATTTTTTTTTTTAGATACATATACACAAGTAGGAATCCTTAGCGGTTTTTTGCTAAGCCGACTGCACGTATAGGTATGTCTTATTTAGTTAGAAAAAATATCTAAATTTTAGTTAGTAAAATATTTTTCCAGCGGATTTTCACTCAAGATGCCTTCAGACATAAGTATATCGACTTTGGTTGCACGGCCGTATATCCTCTTTGCACACTTACTTGAAGAAAAAATCTTCTATGGGATCGACTGTCGGAAGGATCAATTGTCGGCCGGACCAACTGTCGGCCGGACCAACTGTCAGAAGGATCAACTGTCAGAAGGATCAACTGTCGCAGGATCAATTGTCGCCGGACCAATTGTCGGGTCACCCATTTATACATTTAACACATACACACAATTGAATAGAAGAAATTTTTGAATGAGACTATTTGGTATTATAGGTACCAAGCATTTACTACTCAACTTTTTGCAAGATCCATAAAATTTATTAAATTTTGTTGGAAAAAATACATCAAATTGTAACTGGTATTTTCTCCTGATCAGCAGAAAATCACCTATTTGTGTGGCAATGGACCATAACCATTGATTGAATCGTATTACGCTTCCACGAACTTCAATCAAACGGAATAAATCAAGTACGTTCTGATGGAATCATAGAAAAACACGCCGTGGAGAAAGACATTAAGTTTCACCATAACCGATCAGTTTAGATAGATTTCTGATTACCACACGATCATGTTACCAATTTCTTATTTAATAGTAAATTATCTGAAAAGTATTACCGAGGTTCTTGTGAAGCCTTCTCATCTACTTAATCTACGTTCATGATCAACTTTATAACACCCTGACCGTCATGCCAAGTGTCTGAATTTTGATGAATCAATAGGGGTTGAAAAAACATACATGTACGTCAGAAAAAGAGATTCAAAATATAAAAAGTAAATATTTTTCTGAACACATAATTTGTGTGAAGTGTAATAAAAAAGTATTGAAAATATAAAAACTTAAAAAAGAATAAACGAGATTTAAATATTGTATTAAGACGACAATATACCCTAAAATATATTCAGAATCTTAACGACGTAAGTAAAGAAGCGGTGTATACAAATTGTGACTCGCGACCCGTGTTTTCAACTGACCTACTGTCGAATTTGCCGTATCAAAGAAAAGAAGATGAAAAATAATGTGGGAATCTTAACGACGTAAGTGAAGAAAGCGTGTAAACAAATAAACGCCGCGGCACGGCGTATTGTACGAACGTACGGTCGAATTCACCTTAGCAGGCCTGGAGATTCGACCTTTCTGCCGCGTTAATTTTAATTAATTCTGAAGAACGTGTTACTCATATTTCAAAGTTATTAATTCATGGTCTAGAAAAATAAAATCTGGTGCTTACCGCTAACTTTATAGTTGAAAACAGGGTATAAAGTTTAAAAATCGTTGTACGTAAAATATATTAATGGTAAGGTACTGTTTTTATTAATCTAAAATATAAATAACTCGCATTCCTTGTGCGGCATGGAAATAAAAAAAGTTATTATAGTTACGAATTCACAGGAAATGATTAAAATGTGAGTTTTGAGTAAACAAAAATTATTAGGGTTGTGTACCGCCTTAATAAAGATACTCGTTTATTTGTCGCCCTGCATTTCTTTGGCATGACTTTTCGATGAATAGGTAACCTTCATCATTGTGATAACATATTGCTATCCACAACTCTGTGAGTTCAAGCGAACTAGTTTGCATTTTAAATGCAACATTAAAAAGTTATATCATTCTCCATTGCATTGGACCACCTTCCTTGAAAATATTACAACTTGGAATTTTATTAACGCCAGTGTAGAAGTGTAGACAATGCCAGTTTAAGCGTTGGTAATTACCAAAAAAAAAAACGTAAGTCAATTACAATATTATTTTTATTTTAAAGAAAAGCTGGTAATAAGCCCTATATTTTAAACGGATTCAAAAAAGTTCCTCTGGGAAAATATTTCGCAAAAAATGCTTTAAGTATAGATTAAAATGATTATTACAGTTTGTTGAAGAATTGTATAAAAGAAACGCCCTATATCAAATTTATAAAGAATATTTTATCCAAAAAATTCACCCCTCAGACAGCATAAGCAATAGATTTAAAACTAATGGCTTAATAGCCATCCCTATGCTTAGAACGACCACGGCTCAGCACCACTATTTGTATTAAGGTGTGAGCTGGTACAATATATTAATGTCTAAAAATAAAATTAGTATTTAACCGAAACATTGAAATATGAACAATTCAAAAAGCAAATTAAGTCCCTGAAATTGGATAAAGATATATTGTACCCTTAATTTGCCTTGAATTTACCCTTAGATACTTAATCCGTAATATTTAATATTTAAAAAAAAATTATTCTTTTTGTCTTTCAATAACAATTGTATACCTATGTCAAATAATGTTTGTATTTATTTCATAAGTTCTTCGATCATTGTTCACACATTTCATTAGAATATTATTTTTATGTATGAAAATACACCTTCCATAAACACGAGCTCCTCGAGCTCAACTTGTGGAATAGTAGAATAATAATGAATTATTGTATAACTTTGCATAATGTTATCATTTGTAATGTTTATTTTTTTTCTTGAAATATGAAAATAAATAAAAATAAATAGAATAAAAAATATAACTAAGTTTCACACATGAGTACGAGTATTGTTTGAATGTCTTAAAAATGTTTACAGATTTAACCTGAGCGAAGATAAATTGGATTTCACAAACATAGAGTAAGTTGTTGGCTGATCTACTTCGATTATTTCCCATTATGATGTAAGAGTTCGGGTAGAGTGATATTACAATACCTACTTACCACCGACTAAGCCAGTCTTAAGAAACTATTGTTAACTCGAGGGGTTAAATAGTCGCTTCTGCGAAGTTCAGTAACTCGGAAATAGTGATATAATACAGTTGTCAAGAGTTTTCGAACCCAGCACGTGCCGACAAGTACCAAATTATCAATTATGTAAAAATATTCCAATTACCTTTTTTTCTAGAACGCAAAATATTTTATCGACCTTTTGGAATAATAAGGTGCATATGTGATAATAAACTCTTAATTATATTATGCAAGTAATCATGGTATACTGGTTACTGGTTATACTGGTTCTTAATTTATGACAAAACGGGTTACTTCTAAATTCCGACAAATGAACGTCAAGTTGAGCATCCTTTTAGGCTTCCACAAAAGTACAGCGTGATTTCCACCAAAAATTGTCGGAAAAAACCTTACGATTACGCGTGAGAGATTTTTGAGTGTAGTTTATCCCTAAAAGCTTAGGTAAATGTGTGGAACAGAATAGATTTGGCTAAAACAAAACCGTTGATAACACAAAAAGTCGTTGGTTGAAGGAACACATTTGTGAGTGAAGTACGTATTTTTTTACATTAGCTCCACACAGGAGGCCCTAAGGAAAATAATTTTCATCAGAGCCTGTGTCATCTTAGGGGATGCTGTGAGAGGGTCTTTAAAAGGAAAGGAAGGAGAGCAAGTTCTGGGAAGGAAAAGGTATGAGGGGTGGGTAGGAATCTGGGTATCGTGTTTCCCAGAGTGAAGGATGTATGAATCTGAGGGCACGAAGCGGTAGAGTAAGGAAGAGCGTTCGGTAAGTCAGGGTCTTTATTGAAGCTACGTATCGGAAACAGTCGAATGTATAGCAGACAGTGATGTAGACAGCGAGGTAACTTTTGCCAAGTCACCAAACATGGGGAACCATTTAGGGTGACCTGTGGTAGAGGTTTTGGTTATCCAATTAATGGTTCCCGTAGTGACGGTACCCATACCCGCCTCCCAAAGTAAAATGACACCATTAGTAACCTTGCGCTTACCTAATTTGATTTAACTTAATATTCTCTATTACATTACGTATATGCATATTGTACATTAAACATCTCATATTATATGACACCGGAGTGCACGGATCGAATGTGCGGTAGAGCAGGAACCTGAGAAGGATTACTTAGCAATATTCTTGGAATCCATGAAAATGTCTAACACAAATAATAGGATTGGATGATAATAATTGCTCGTCGTCGTGCATTTAATTGCAAAAACATAATTTTAATACTGTGTTCAACATTTTAGTATGTGATAAATTAAAATGGGTAAAATAGTAAAAAACAAGAAAATACAATACTGTAAATACTAAGTTTCCTCTGTAAACAGACGGGTGCATAAACTTAGCTGTTCCGGATGTGACAAGGTTTATTTGGCCAGACAGAGCGGATTACCTCCAAAAGGATATCAGAACACTTTCGAGCGTGTAAACTCGGCTACCCTGGCAAATCGGCTATTGCCGAGCATTTAACGGAAATCAGCCATTACTTTGGATTTGTTCCTGAAGTCCTGGGAAGACACAAAACTCATAGAACACGCCTAAATACAGAGGTAATTGAACTTCATAAAAATTCCATTAATATTAAAAGAGTCGACGGAGCTAAGCTTAATAGTTCTTGGTACCCGATAATTGATGGCTACACCAAAGCTAAATGCAGAAAACCATTTTGATTATATAGTGTAACACCAACTGGTAGAAGAGTGGAGCTGGCAACACGATATCACATCTACGTACATAAACACACACCTCATTATCTCACCTCACCATTGATTCGGACGAGTAAGCGAGCGGTAGATATTAATAACTTCCAGACCCCTACCGCATAACTTATGTTTATATATCTATTAATGTATTTATGTAATATTTCATAATCACATTAAGTATTTCTTCACATAAAAACAGACATACACCCCACACCGCACAACGCAGGACTTCATGAATAATGATGTCAGGCAAAACATGCAATTACAGTAGGGTATTTAGATAAAAAAAATTCCCTACCGATGAAAACGTATTTCTTTTTATATAAAGAACAGTAGTTTTAAATTAAGTTAATTTATTTATTTTTAATTTTTAACTTTATGTGTAAAATTTCAAATTAAATTAAAAATTAAATAAAATAAGTAAATTTAAATGATTCAACTTTCAAGGCTTATAAGAATCTAGAAAATGAGAAAAAAAACTCACTTCCCCACTATTTATTACACACATATTCCCTGATGATGGATACTGTTACGCTGTCCAAAACGTTGGCTAAAGAAGGAGGTAGAACAAGACGGCATAACACCCCAAAAATAAAGAACGATATTACTTTTGGCCGTGAAAATATAAAATCATATCAAAATATTAAGCAATTTTATTTGTTTAATATTTTGATATGATTTTATATTAAGGGTACGTTTCGATCGATTCAATTATTAAAATACATATTTTTTTTAAATTTACACTTGAAAACAAAAGACCAATTTATTTTCAGTAGAAGAGAATTATTTGCATATTTTCACATTAATTTTCCGTTATTCAAACTACTCAATTTCATAAATTTAGATAATCTTTTATTTCATTTAGCAGGGCGCGGAGATGATCATTTATATTCAAATTTTAATAAATTCTGTCGAGAGGTCTTTCAGAATAATTGTTTTCACATTATCATTTGCATAAAACTTGTAAATAATTCTGTGAGAAATAATTCAATACTATTATTTTCGCAGAAATCTTTTTCGTTCGTAATTAATACGACTGAATGGTAAAAAAAAACTGTACGGTTTCCTTAATAATTATTAGATTTCATCAAAGCGTTTTCATTCAAAAGACTTTATATACCAACCAAATATTTAAAAATTGCTTCAAAAACGTAGGCTTTAATTTTTTTAGTTCTTATTTGTTAGCCAGGAATACCAGCAAGACGATATTCAATTAATGTAAAACTGATTTTGGTTTTTTACAAAACGATAGGTTATTTTATTATATTCCAAGCAAGTTCATGGAATGAACTTGAAACAACTGCTAACAATGATATCAATATCTTAAAATAATGGTTTGACGGTTTGGTTTATTAACATTAAACATTGAAAAAAACCTATTATATACTTTTTAGTATAAATAACAAAAAAATACCTCATTTCGCATTAAATATTAAAATTCATTAAAAAAATGCACCACTAAAATATTAACATGCCAAAATAATGACTGTCTATGCATAGCAAATAAAAAGAAATAAAATATTTGGGTGTAATAATAGATAGTAACCTTTAGTGGAAGACTCAAATTACCAATACTATAAATAGATTAAAAAAACTTATATACATATTTATTAATTTAAGAAATATACGTAACTTAAAAATATATACTATGCTCTAGCCCATTCGATAATATAATACGGTATCGTTGCATGGGGAGGAGCTTACAAAACCTCAATTTTGCCGTAGGAAATTATTCAAAGATTGATAATCAAAATTATTACTAAGAAACCATCAGATTATTCAACCTCTCAACTTTTTCAAGACTTTCAAGTCCCACCTCTAAAAAATACATATATAAAAAATACGCTGCTTCAAATACACAAATACTATTCAAAGAAGTTGCACCACGCCATGGTACGCGTTGAGAGCAATAGGCAAAACACAGTGGGTCGCTTATGTACGCCATTAATGCATACCAGTTTTGCTACACGTACAATGGAGTGGTGTGGTTTAATCAACTAGCAATAGAGCTGAGATTAAAATCTGACTACAATAATTTCAAAAATAAATTAAACAATAATATCTTAAATAATTTAGTCACTTAGAACCGCATTAACCTTTAACTAACAATACTTATTCAATAATTTATTTTATATTATTTTATTTTCTTATTACATTTGATTTATGTAAGTAAGTACGTATGTATAATGTATGTGTTATAATTTTTAATTTTAATTTTTTTTATTTAAAAAATATATATTTATATTTTTTTTTATATATATATATATGTTAATACTGTTTCTAATCAATGTTGCATGTTAGTATTTAATGATTTTAGTTTAATCCGATTGTAACCTGAAAATGTAATAACTCATGATTATATTACATGTATATGTACATAAAAACTAATAAAAAAAAATAAAAAAAAATTGTTAACACACAGGTATACATATACATACATACTCGTACTAGTTTTTTTATACATTATTTATGTCAGGTCTTATTATTAAGTTCCATTTTTGCTAAATTATATTAGTTTTTTATTGGTACAACTTTTTCATTATTGTTTTTTTAATCTCTCCTCCTATTATAAATCTATACCTTACGAGTAAATTACATTCTTACTTATTCCATTTTATTGGTTTGTCACACACAAAATTAATATTGTAAGCATGTGCGCACATACTTGTTTTCTATGTTTACTTTATTTTAATTATTATTTGTGGCTTATGTTATCATTACTTCCTTAAACTTTACAAAAATACCTTGTGGCATCATTATTGATATAATCAAAACAAATTAATTATTTTATTTAATTCATTGTATTCTAGTATTTTGATAATTTGCACAAACATTATGTACGTACTGGTATGTGTTATTTTGTTACGAGCACTACAACTATATGTATCATGCTATTCTTAAATACCCACCGTAATCAATTGTAAAATTTTCATGTGAATGCCCACTAACAAAAGAGGATTATAATAGCCCACTAGTTAATAAATACAAAAAAAATAAAATTTTAAATAAGAATTTCACATCCAAGACCGTTATAATATCAGTCGTTCCGATTTACTTTTAGCACAAAAAGAAAATTCTGAAAAGTGAAGCATAAGTAGGTCAAAAAGTTTAACGAGTTTTGTTTTCCTTATTCGATCGGTATCCGATGGGGTTATTCCTAGAATAGCATTTCCTGAGAGATCGGTAAATTTACATCACTGTTTGAAACTTACATTATTTGAATTGATTTGATCCAAAGTTTCTCTCTCTTTAGTAGGGTATAAGACGCGTCGGAAACCACCGGGAAATATCGTATTAATTAGTAAATGGATTATGTACGATAATTTCAGGTAACGAGTTAAATTATTGTTCACAAGTTAAATAATAATGTCGGTATCTTACCGATTAGCGTGTTTGACAAAAATTCAAATGTAGCATTACTGTCAAAAGGCCAATTTGCGTCTTTTTTATTTCACCTTTCTGTAAAATTGTGATCAAGCAAAGCAACATTACATATGGGATTTTCGGCTGATCCCATTTTGTTCGTAGGCTAAAACGGACCTAAAATTGGCATTTAACGACCTTTCAAGTGTTAAAAAAAAAAAACAAAACAGCGCTGATTGACCATTTGATAAAATGGTTACACTGGAATTTCTGCGATTCATGCCAATCAAAGGGTTGGAATTATTTTAAGCGAACTAATTCTAGTACGAAGAAGCACGATCAAAGGCTGTTTCCTTTGAATTATTAATTTAACACAATAGTCGGGTCATGCAAATAGTCTTAAAAGCGTTTTTTTTATATACCATGCACAAATTTAATACGGATTCAACAAGGGGTGTGCAACGTTTTATCATCTCGGCTGACCCCAGCTGTTAGCGGGTTGGATGATGAAGTGTTTTGATATTTAGAAAGTATGAACTAATTCAATCAAGTAGGTATACGCATAGCATAAACAAATCAAGTGGGTAACTTAGTCCGCTTTTCAGTTATTTGTGATGGTGTGATGACATTCGGGCAAAAAATATTTAGGTCACGTGTGTCGTTCAATTTCTATATCCACTATATCAACTTTCACTGATTTTGAGAAAACCACATAAAACTGTCACATCTCTAGCGTAAATAAAAAATTGTATTTTTTATTTTTATTGAATTAATTGGAGTAATATGCATTCGAAAAGTGTTCATTTTTCAATGTATGTATAGAAATATTTAAGTAGTTTGGATAAATAAAATGGATATAGCGGATTTTGATACTCACTTCGTGATTTGTATGGAATGTAGAGGCTTTTGAAACTCAACTGACCTGAGGGGCGTGTTTGTAAACCCGCCATATTGGCGAAATAACTGCTCGTGATAGGTTGAATTCCGATATAGCGGGGTTTGATAGTAATTTCTTGATTGATATAGCGGGTTTTGTTTCCCACTCGCATTTTTAACATGGTTTTTGGTCGTGATAAGGTGGGTTTTGAAACTTAAATTTAGGTTAGTCTTGTTCCTCGCAAAAATGTTAACAATATGTCATACTCAGATCATTTTGTCAAAAAATCGGATATAGCGGGTATTGAAATTATAGGACTCACATGTGTCAAAGCAAATAGCTAGTGCTACAATTTGTATAATGTTTCCATAATATTACTACAATTTCCGTATTTTAATAAACTACTACCATTAAATGACCATCGATATTTGGTCGATTAACAAAACGTAAAAATTGACTGTATTGGTACTTAAAACAAGATGTCATTCATAATCATCAACATCAACTACACGTACATTGCAAAATAAAGTTTAATTATGGTTATAAGCGATGAATCAATTATAAAGTAATTGGGGGAAAGTATTATGAAGGATGCGTTGCTAGATTTTCACGGCCAAAAGTATTTTCGTTATTTCGAAACGTTGGCTAAAGGAGGAGGTAGCGCAACACGGCATAATACCCCAAACACAAATAACGAAAATTTTAAAGGATGTCTTTGAAAATGTGTGTAGGAATTCGAACGATTTATCCCAAACAACCCCAAGTTAAAAAAAAAACATACAATCAAAACTTGGTGCCACAAAGCCGGGAGGGTGGGTAATATGATATTATGAAAGAGCCGAAAACATCCATCACCAAAGATTGGAGGCTGCGATCTGGTTTGGAGAGGCTTTACCAAAAGGTTTCGATCGGCGAGCGGATAAAAGGTTTGGCCATCTATTCAGATGGACCCACCCGAAACTTCGGCACGTGTGAGATGGCGATCACCCATCACAAGTTGATATTAGTTCTGAAATAACACGGGTTGGCTTGTCGCTGTTAGTATTTAACACGATTAATCGGGAAGTGATGCGTCATCCTTGAAAGAAAGCAAAGACACTAATGAGAAAATTCTTAATATTGTATCTTTCGAACAGAATTAAGCTCAGAAATTTCGCTCTGTTCTTGGTCGGTAGTATGAGAGCTTTAGGCATTTTCAAAATAGATTATTGTGATTATACTTGGACGCGCGTTTTTGTCAGCTTTGGGCTGACAATATTAGGGTTTGTAGCAAATACTGCGTGAGTGGTAATACTGCTAATGTGTCTGGAGGTTTATCAATGTAATCAACCTACTACTAATATACGTCGGAAGCTGTGGGAGGTTGTGACATATTATCGGAGTGGTGGGTGTGAGTTTTGAAGGGAAAAAAGTAAAGAGAATTCAAACAGGACGTGATTAAGACTTTACGGGTGTAATTTTAAGCAAATAAGTTTTCAAGAAAAGTATTAATTTATTGTGTAAACATTGTTTCGACTAGTAAACAATGTTTTTCATTTTGGAAGGCGAGTATGGGTACCGCTGCCCAGGAAGCATTTATTGGATAACTAAAACATCTGCCATTGGTCATCCCAAGTGGTTCGCTACATTTGGTGACTTGGCAGGGGTGCCCGGCTTTATTTTCGTACGTCTTGGTGGCCGATGCGTCTGCCCAACTGCTGTGTGGCTGGCCGGATCGATAGAGACTAGTTGAGGGAGGTCTTTTGACCTCTTCAGCCAGAATCCTTCGACCCATCGGCTTACAGGGATGGATTCATACGTCCGTCACTGACGGACACACCGACCATCAGATCCCTATCTACCCCTTGTACGTATTTCCTTCCCAGAACTTTATCTCTCTCCTTTCCTTAAAAAACCTCCCACAAAGCATTGCATAAGATGACATAGGCCCCGAAGGTAATTATTTTTCTCGGGGCCTCAAGGGAGGAGCCAATGTAAAAAAAATGAAGATATAGATTAACGTTAGGTCAAATGCGTTCGAATTACTAATTATAGGTAGAGTAGAGCTTTCAGAATAACGTGTATGTATTTATTCACACCGGATTTTATTTAAAAAAAATTTAAATACATTAGTTTTATGCTTCAAAATTTACAAAATAAAAATATATTTTTATTGCCAACCTATTCTAACTGGATCAATAAAAATGACCTCATACGCAATTAATCCAAACCTTGGTTACAGGATTCAAGTGTTATCGTATGCCCACATATAGGATGGGGTTAGGATAACGAACATGGCACAAAGAGCCATGCAACATCTTGGGACAAGGACAAAGAGAAACTAACATTTCAAATTAGGTACAAGACAAAGGCTTATTTGAGACGGTAGCCGACAATGTTGCCGCATCTCCAAGATCATAATATAGAAGCTGTATAACACAGATTCGTCTATCAGAGTTCTATATTGAATAATGTAAGCAGAGGTCACCCAAAAATGAAATGGGCTAACAACCTGCAAAGAACTGTCTACTTGGGGTCGGATTGAAGAGAAAAAATCTTATGAGAACTTGGGAGGCGGGAATGGGTACCGCCGCCCCGGGAACCTTTATTGGATAACCAACACCTCTGCCACAGGTCACCCCAAGTGGTTCGCTACGTTTGGTGATTTAGCGGGGGTGCCCGGGTTCTTGGGGTGAGGTTTGCCTAGGTCTTGGAGGCGGATGACCAGGATATACTGAACCCCAGATTCCTACCCACCCCTTTTTTTACATGAGCTCCACACGGGAGGCCCTGCGGAAAATAATTTATCTCAGGGGCTATGTCATCTTTGGGAATGCTGTGTGGAGGGTTTTTTTTAAGGAAAGGAAGGAGAGGAGAGATCTGGGAAGGAAAAGGGTTTAAGGGGTGGGTAGGAATTTGGGGTTCAATGTGTCTTGGTCATCCGCCTCCAAGACCTAGACAAACCTCACCCCATGAACCCGGGCACCCCTGCTAAATCACCAAACGTAGCGAACCACTTGGGGCGACCTATGGCAGAGGTGTTGGTTATCCTTAAACCCTTTTTCCTTCCCAGAACTCTCCTCTCTTTTCTTTCCCTAAAAAAACCCTCCACACAGCATCCTCAAAGATGGCATAGGCCCTGAAGGAAATTATTTTCCTCAGGGCCTCCTGTGTGGAGCTCATGTAAAAAAAAAAACTGAACATTCTCCCACCCTCTTGTTTAAAACCCAAATATATTAAAAATATTTTGACACATCTTAAAACACACAGATTTTTACTGGGAATGGTAATTTATTTTTCAATAATTCATGAATATTCATATAACCCGGTAAAATTACGAGTTGTTGACATGAAACGTGCGGGAACATAAATATACGCGTGTGATACCCCTTATTTACAAAGTGTGATAAAATGCTTCATTACAGAGAGCGGACATAAAGGTACAAATCACTGTTGAATGATGATGTGTAAAGTAATGAAAAAAACATGCCTAGGTTATTTTGTAAATGTCGGGAAAATTACTCCAAATAAATATGCCCGGCTGAAAATGTCTGCGCCTGAAATGTGACACCTTCCCCAACTTAATAATAAATGGCGGCAAAAGGCCAAAGTGAGTCGTTTTCTGTACCGAACGAGTTATTCTCGGTGCCGTCCTCGGTACGAATTAAAAAAAGATTCTTCAATTTTCCTAGTTTCATTTCACGAGCCGCTCGGTTATAAAACCGATTTAACTCTAATTTAATTGTATAACGACTGGGAACATTATTTACATCATTTTTATTGGGCTTGAAATGCTCCAATGAGTTTTTACCAGAGGATTTTTTCACCAGTTTCAGGAGATTTTTTTCAGTAGTATGGGAAGTTATGTTTGTGGTTCCTTAAACGCTGGTTTTATTTTAACAAGAATGAAAATCTTTCGAAAAATTAAAACTAAGAGCACTACTAAAACGTCGCTTATTTTATGTCTTAATTGAAATAAAACAATGATTTAATTGCATTTCTGGAACAGAAACTTAAAATCATTGTTCTTATGAATTCATTTTTTAATGAGGGAAATCAAAGAAAACGAGGTCAAAAGCAAAGCAGGTACGACATTGGCAGATTTGGCTTCATCTATTTTAATCACGAGTCAACGCGGTGACTGCTGGAGGGTTCTGATTGTTTCATTAATCAATAAGTAAGTGCCTCAAAAGCCGTTATTTATCGGTCCCGCAAATCTCTGAAAGAATAACAGGAATTGAAAAACGTCAAAACCACCCGCATTGTGTGTTCTTTTTCGTGTTACGTGATCCAATTTGTACGTGATCCATAGAAGTGTTTTCATTTAATGACAATTTAATAGAAATCCCTCGGAAATCTCATCAATTTCCCTTTTGGGTAAGTTGGATGAGTCGGTTCGCTTGTAAGGGTACCCACCAATACAATTTTCTCGTAATTAGCCGGAAGGTCAGTAGGCAAAGCTCGCTCAATAGAAACCGGAGCTTAATAGAATTGCCTTCGTTCTAAGTTTTTCCACATGAATAGGCCTAAGTTACTTAGAATCTATTCAATAGATTCCAGGCTCCATCAGATTGCGACACATCTGTGAGTAGTGGATACTTTACCTGATTCAGTGAACAAAAAATAAGCGGAGTGGACCGATTTCGTACGGAGTTTAAAAAATATTGCATAAACTTAAAAAAAAAATTAAGTGAAGATTTTGGAATAAAAACTTTCCCGAATGAAATAAAACCGTAACCTAGTTTGTAACCACGATTTATTTAATTTTTATAATACTGACCGGTTTCGCTTTATTCAAGCATCTTCAGGGTATAAAATTAAACTGATATTTTTTTTTGGATTTGGATATCATTTATGTTCAGAGTTATGTGACTCTAATGTAATGACTAAATGGATTATCTAAAGATACTTTACATGGAATTTGTTTTAAAAATGGGTTTTGGGAAAGTGAAACTTAATAAACTCTACTGCAACTTGAGGCAGGATATTCTTGGCTTTAATGTATTTAAAATTTTCATTCTCACTATATAACAGCGAGAGAGTTTTTGGTGGGGTTTTCAAGTCCGGCTAATCCGGCATAATTTTTTTCAGAATGTGTAACAATTAAATCCTTTATCAGAGAAATGTTTGTGAGATTGTGAAGAGTGGAGACCCTGATCTACTTCGGCGCATTCAACGCAAGTCGAATGGCTCTGTAGGGTTTGAAGTTTGTTTATGTGAGTGAGTGCTGCATGGCCCCAAATAGGTGCAGCGCATAGACATATGGATATTAATAGACCTGCCCTAAGCGATAAAAGCGTATTATTTCCCCCTCCCCATACCGGTTCCATTGGAACCGGCTGGGATCGAGTATGGCTTCGCGTGAATCTAAAAAATGTGACGGCATCATTCTTCTGCGAGCCAGCGTCGAGCACTCATCGGTGCATTTGTGTTGTGTTTTGAGAACGTGTAAAAATAGAAGTGAAAAAGAGAATAAACCCGATTGTCGTATTACATTCCATAGGCAAGCATTATTTTACTTTATTATAAGCTTATTCAGATCACATAATATGGTCGTTTTTGTAACACACACTATCACTCGAGACACATGGCGTATGCTCGTCGCTGTTTTGTGGGGTAAGCAAATTATGAAACATTTGTAAAAGTGTCTTAACTAAATACGTCAACAAAATATTGGACTATGAAAATAGGCGAACTTTACTTTGCTGTATTTGGAATTTGTAAATTTGTTCATTTCGCGGCGGGCAATTCGCGCTCCCATGTAAAAAGGTCTATTCATTAAAGAGCAGAGTTTACTTTTAAGAACTAAATGTTGATATTATAATGCGAGATGCCCATATACTCTCAGATTGAGTTTTGACGAATCACATATAACCGAATTCATCTTCCCGCTCTGTGCCCCGCTGTTTCTGGTTTTTTCCCCTCACCTTTATGTTCTGGTCTATTAATATTCATATGTCTATGGTGCAGCGTAAGAAAAGCCCGGCCTGATGGTCGTCTTGTAGAGTAGTAATTTATTGTTTGATGATAATCTACTTTTTCTACCTAGCATGGGGTAGAGTGCAGCTATTGACTTATTTGCTGATTTTACTACATCATTTATATGTTTTTGCCACGTTAATTTCGAATCCAGGGTGACTCCCAAGTATTTTATAGATTTTACCCACGGAACTTTTTCCCAAAATTACTATATTCGGGGGCTGCTTGAACCTTATTTTTGTAAATACAGTGGCAGCACTTTTGGAAGGGTTTATTGAAATTCGCCATTGTTTGCAAAAGTCTTCGGTTAGAGTGACTTGGATCTGTATGCGGCTTGTAGCAGTGGTCGCGACAGTTGAACTTGAAATGAGATTGGTATACACATAGTGTGAGCTTATATAATTAAAGAAAGAGACAAAACATAATGCAAAGGATCAGTGAAAGCGACGGGTGATATTTAATGAATTATTATTATTATTATACATTCAGGGACAAATCGTCATTTGAACAGGTGATTAAGGGAAAGGGGTAAAAGAGTTTTTACTAGTTTATGGGGAATAGCCCTAATATCGGGCTGTTGGACACATTTAGCTGATTATTAAGGATTTGGGTTTTTGTTTTAACGGCTTTCTTTATTTCAAGTGATTTTAAATTATTTAATCTGTTACCATGACTATTTCTGGGTAAAAATACCCTGAAGATGCTTGAGTAAAGCAAAACCACTACCGTAGTATGCTTTGTTTTTTTTCTTCTTTCAATAAGAACAGTGCTACTTAATTGGTATGATTCCGATGAATATTACAAATCTTTTTTACATAGTTAACAAAATAATAAAAAAATTGTACATATACGAAGTAAAAATAACATAAGGAATTGAATTTTTCTTGGGTAATCCTCACATTTTAAAAATAACAGTATATATCGAATCAACGCATTTTATATTTCACTATTCGTTGGGTATTTAATGCAATTGAAAATACATATTGAACACTGTATCGATGAATGGTTCGAATATCATTGCTCATTGATGCAATCAGAGTTCATATAAAGTTCCCGATAAAGGAAAGTAAAACCTGTAATTGTTGCGCTATTGTATTTTAGGAAAAGAGAGGGAATGCAGAGGAGGTCACGTACTGGAGATTTTCCGCGCTGTAGTTAAAATGTATTACTGAGAACGAACGTGAAATAATTGAAACGTTTTTTGATTTATCTTATTGAAACTTGTTGGCACAGAACAGAAGCACAATTTAAAAAAGGCGTTGTTCTATTTCGCCTTAAAACTTTATCGTTGATGTATCGGCGTTGTATTAGGTTTAACGCGTCAGGTCTATTTGTTCGGTTTTCATATAGGTCTCATAGAAATCGTTGGGTCTCTCTTACTATCATGGTTAGAAGTATAATCTAAACGGTGTTAGAAAGAAAAAATACCATGCTTTATATTCAAATCCAAAAATTCTGCGAAAAATAATTAAAATGTACGTTCGTTATTTATCGCGGGACAGGAGAAGTGGGCGAGTGGATTTCCTTTATGACTTATGGAAATGACTTCCACCAAACTATTCCCAACACTGTTTACCTGCGTAAATTGTGCCGCCAGTCATCGGAAACTTGAAACAAAGGACGGGTTGTTTCACAGAATTTGAACAATTCATTAAAATTCAAAGCAAAAATTCATATTTCAGAACAAAAAAAAATTATCCAATTAGGTGCAGTCGTTCGGAAGTTATCCGCTTACATACATTTCGGCGATTCATTTTTATTTTTGATTTGCCTAATAAATTAAGTAGGTGTTTTTTTTTCGTGAGTCAGTAATTTTAGTGAGGAAAAACGTAAGGTGGGCCATTTTTAAAACTTTATAATTTTTTTTTTCCAATTTCCTTTAAAAAACAATTTTTAGTTCTCGGATACATTCAGAAATATTCCGTTTATATGTAATTTATTGCAAAACGGAAATATTTTGAAACTCTGGTAAAAAAAGGTCGAGGCCTGAGGGGTTAAATTAAAGTTCTATT
Organism: Limnephilus rhombicus; assembly: GCA_929108145.2. Classification (NCBI taxonomy): domain Eukaryota; kingdom Metazoa; phylum Arthropoda; class Insecta; order Trichoptera; family Limnephilidae; genus Limnephilus; species Limnephilus rhombicus. The sequence goes on from OV815270.1 coordinate 15,842,900, forward strand.
ATTTTGTATCGACGATCGTTATCTTCACGATATTTTGGGAGAGAATAAAGGTGAATCGGCGTTATGTCGTGGTTAAATCGGTATTTCACAGGCTTTGCATTTGTGGGTCATTCTTGACTTCTCGTTGAATTTTATTCATGCTGGGTTAGCACTGCAATTTTTTTTCAATATTAATATTGAATAATACATTCCCCGTTGGGTGCTTTACCCGGACTGAGTTTCATATCAAGTTATGCCGGCGTTGTAAAAGTATAACAGTTCCACTACGATTTCACTGAATCCAAGGGGAAAAAAACAGAGTGTGCAATTCACATGCGGTAGAAGTGAAACCTTTAGAAAAGTAAAGTGGACAATAGTGGGGAGTCTACGAAGCACGGCACAAAGAGGAGATCGATAGGTTACGAAGCACCGCACAAAGAAGAGACCGATTATACAATCTCATTCTCTCTCAGGCTAAATCCTACCGACGCGACGTAAAATGTGTATATCTCTTTTTAGTGTCAATATTTTTCGTTTCATCGAGTTTCAAATCACAACGGTGGCAAAGAAGTTTTCACTTCAATGGTATTTTTAGAGGCATTCGTGAATATTGTATTGTATACCTAAATTTGAGCGTCAGCATATTGGGCATTTTTATATTGGAAGGCAATACTGAAAATCATAAAATTTTTATACCTATTGTTATAAAAAGCCTTGGAAAAATGAAAACCATGCAAAAATTTATTAATAATCTAATTAAAAAAATTAATTTAAGACATTATTTTTTATTGTAAAAAATAATAAACTGCCTATGATTACTTTTTTTTTGATTTTTTCAATGCCCTTTAGTAAATAAGTCAAAGGAAAAATAATTGGGATAAAGCTAATTTATTATGGCCTAGATAGAATCCGAAGGGAAAAAGCGGAAGATATAATTTTAATGTTAATAATTATAATTCTTTATACAAGCATTTCGTTGATATTTGATATCTACTCTAATTCATTTTAAAAGTTGTTTGTGTAATCTTGTACCGAAGCTTAACGTAATAACATTGAAATCTCCCAAGCATATTTTTAATGCATTGTTTTGTGAAAAGTTCTGTTCAATTAGTGATTTCCTGGTACCTTGTTTAAAATAATCTGTTTCTTCGTAGAATTTTTCTTCTATCGTCTGTCTAAATAATTAATATTTTAATGAGTTATTTTCCATCTCGAAAGATCTTTGTTTTGCAGTAGAAAAATAAGGATGATAATAATCTAATAACTACTTCATTCATGTCTCCAACAAATGCTCGACAAAAAAATCAACCAGGATCATAATCATCACGACAAACTGTGGAACTAAGCAGTGTTCTCATAAATCTTATGAAATCAAAAATGTCTATTGAAATATTTAAATAATCTATTCCGTAAGAATTCATAAGACGCATCCATTGTCGACTGGTTAACGTCCTCTATTACGAATTCAGAGGTTGCTTATAATAATCGTTTTTCCCCAAAATATTATGTTAAATTAAAATAAACGTGTTAAATATCTTTAACCCGTCTGCTTGTTTAGGAATAAATACATCCCAAAACACGTAATTTTTTTTTTTTTTTTTTTACATGAGCTCCACACAGGAGGCTCTGAGGAAAATAATTTCCCTCAGGGCCTATGTCATCTTTGAGAATGCTGTGTGGAGGGTTTTTTTTAAGGAAAGGAAGGAGAGGAGAGTTCTGGAAAGGAAAAGGGTTTAAGGGGTGGGTAGGAATCTGGGGTTCAGTATGTCCTGGTCATCCGCCTCCAAGACCTAGACAAACCTCACCCCATGAACCCGGGCACCCCTGCTAAATCACCAAACGTAGCGAACCACTTGGGGTGACCTATGGCAGAGGTGTTGGTTATCCAATAAAGGTTCCCGGGGCGGCGGTACCCATTCCCGCCTCCCAAATTTTAATTGCGTCATACTTTCATAAGACCAAAAACGTCCCGAGCGACCTTACATTTTAAAAGCTATATGTCTCTCTTCCTCTCATGCAAACATATGTATTTTTATTTTAACCAGAAAGAGAACGAAATAATGCTTCTTATTGTCTTTGAAATACGAAAGCTATCTTGCATAGATATTTTACAATCTCGATCCAAAGTGACGGTTTCAGAATTTCTGGGCGAAACTGAAGCTTCCGGATTGTGAGGTGCGAATATATTGAACCAAGCAAGCAGACTTTATTAATTAAAAATATTCAACAGAAATTTTACAAGTTTTAAAATAATCAACCGAAGTTAGAAGTTTTTTTTTAAATAATCAACACAAATTACAAATTGTTCGCTGACTCTGTTGACTTCAGCTAGTAAGTTTGATTAACTAGAATATATTAGAAACTTCAACAAAACTGTTTTGAAAGGACAAAATAAGTGTCATCGTAGACGCACAGATAGCGTTAATGTCAGAGGTTTGCGCTCCAGATTCTGGACTAATGACTAAGCGCAGCATGGCCGCGAATGAAAAAATCGGCAGTGTAATTAATCGACTTTTTAGAAAATTAAAATCGATTTTCGTTGGAGAAAAATCGATTTTTTTCATAATGAATTATTTTTTCACATCCCTACACATAAGTAGTGATTAATAACCAAACTAACCATAGCTGTTAAAACAATCTCTAGTCCCCAAAGACTTCATTTGTATTTCGGCATTAAAAGTGGACTCATCGCTGAAGTGCTAATTTACTATTTTCAGAGCCCTTATTAGTCTTTACCGTTATTAATTTCTAGCAATAAGGAACTCCAGTGAAAAATATTATAGCTTTAAAAAAATATGTTCATATAGTCCAATAAACGCTGATTCTGAATATGGAAGTTTTATTTCATAATATTAAACGTAGAGTTCTTAAAAAAATATTAAAAAGTGCATTTTTAAACCTCTCGTCAAAACACACTGTAAAGTTGGTATTACTGAATGGTATGTGCTGACGTCACGCGTCACCAGTCATTGTATTGAAATCTTTGATTATGTAGGTATGACGTAAGCCATCAGTATTGACAACATTTCATGTTATTCGTTATTTCATACTGTTTATAGAGATTAAGTCGTTGTGTTTATTGGAACAATATTTAAGCCTAAATAATTCAGTATCAAAAATAGAGGTATCTTTATTAGTTTATCTCTATTATTTAAAATATTGAAAAACTACTGCACAAAAAAATAGTAATGCTACTCCTAGGGAGAATGCTTCGAATAATGCTATTCAAAATGGCGGCACTTGATCAGCTGATTGGCCAATCCTATAGTAATTTTTCAGGAGTGATGACGTCACACGATTCACCGTACACACGGTGGTATTAGGGGGATCTTGAAAAATTAAAATTTTGACAATTATTTTAACTATTAAAACTAGCTCTAAAAATAAAAATAAAAATGCAGTTATTTAAGTTAGAAGGTCATTATTCATAAAAAAATATAAAAAATTGGACTGGAGTTCTCTATTAGTGGAGAGGTACTCATAACAAAAAGCCTAAAAATGTATTTGTTTTCAAACAAAATTTCTTTAATGAAATAATAAAAAAACACTTTGTTTTTAATTATTTCATTAATAAAATGTTGCCACAAAGTGAATTTGCAAAATTTGAAAAAAATTTCTTTAGTTCCTTTACAAAAGGAAAATTATTATTTCTCATGAACAGCGTAGGTGTACTTTGTAGTCGAATGCGAACTTTATGAGGTTTCGTTGTTTCTCGTTCGGGTACACCTCGACTGGGGAATTCTATTCTCATCTCCATAACGAGAGTGATTGCACTCTAGTTGGAAATGACTTCCACCAAACTATTCCCAACACTGTTTACCTGCGTACATTGTGCCGCCAATCATCGGAAACTTGAAACAAAGGACGGGTTGTTTCACAGAATTTGAACAATTCATTAAAATTCAAAGCAAAAATTCATATTTCATAATGGCCTGTTTTTCCGCTGTATTTTTTTTATTTTTTTTACATTAACTCCACACAGGAGGCCTTGAGGAAAATAATTTCCCTCAGGGCCTATGTCATCTGGGATGGTGTGTGGAGGGTCTTTTTGAGGAGGAACACTAGTTGATTAATTTTAAGTTTATTATAATTAAGCGCACTTGAAGTGAACTATCACAAAACTGCGCTATATAAATACTACGTTATTATTATTATTATTTAGAGGAAGGAATGAACATTGGTCTTGAAGAGACCCATGTTGTAGGAAGGAGGAAACACAGAGGCCGGCAAATCATTCCACAGCCGAGCTGTTGAACACAAGAACGAGTCCTGTTCTCATGTGACAAATGTCAACTGTGTACAAATGTTGGGCACGCGTTTGGCGTTTTTCCCGACTATGCACCGGTGCCGCAGGGATCAATGATGCTAGTTCCTCGGAGCATCTTCCATTGTAATACCGGTAGAACAAGGATAGTATTCCCACCCGACGCCTGTGCTCTAAAGATTGCAATCCGTCTGTTAAGATGGGAAAATCTATCAAACGGACCGCCCGTTTCTGCACAGAGTCGAGGGTATTTTTTAGGTATTTTGGAGCTCCAGACCAGAGGTGGCTGCCAAATTCAACCGCGCACTTGTGATTTGTACAGGGTTAGCAGTTGTGTACTATTAAAGTATCTGCGGGCCCTGTACAGTACGCCTAGTTTTTGGGAGGCTAACTTTACTCTGGCTTCGATGGAGCCCCCTACCTGAGCTGGTCACTTAGGCTTACACCAAGCATATCAATGGAGGGCCTGTTCGGAAGATTGCTTCCGTTGAAAGAGACTAGATTTTCATTTCGATCCCTTTTAGACGTAATCAGACAAGATTGGGTTTCACGATTTGAATAATAAGAGAACTTGAGTAGGACTTTGATATTAACTTTGAAATTTGATGAAATAACCTAATCTAATTTGATGAAACAACCAATCCTAAGGGCTCGGCCGAGTACCGTGGCGAGTGCGGCGCGGAAGCGGGACGTCCAGTTGTCCACCGGTAAACGACGTCTCGCCGAGCGCGGTCAGACCAAACTGATTTAAATTACCCGCAACTGCGTGGTTAGATGCTCGCTGCCTGCCAATCACTACGGCCAATCTTTGAGACAACCATGGTTTATGCTACCCGCGCTAACTCGCGCAAGTTATCTCACACCGCCTTGCCGCGCACGCATTTAGAACGGACACTTCACTTGCTTATCATATGTTTGAGTACTCCGCACCGCTCCCGCGCTGCATTCGCCCCGGCGCGGCACTCTGGCCGAGCACGAGATGCGACGCTCAAACAACGACCAAAACTCACTTTTATTAGCCTTTAATTTTATGCAACTTAGAACATTATACTAAAATAGTTATTTTGATAACGTTTTGGTTTAGAAGTAAACAAGACTTAGATATCGACAAACGTTCTTGATAACCATGTTTGATTTTATAACCATGTTTGATATTTGATTTTGAAGTAAATAAGACTTAGATGAAAAAAAAGATTTAAACATAGATTCTATGGGTTTACGCAAATTATTTATTTATATTGATGACCTAAATAAGGTAGTGTCCATTATATTCCAGATTATGTGCCAAGAAGATACGGATGCGATTCACTGTGATGTATAAAAAGAGTTAGATGACAAAATTACACACGCGTTAATTCACATACAACTAATAAATACACTACCCGAATTACACACTGATGGAATTGCCCATGAACATTATTAAACATGGAGAGAATTACATCTACTGGACTGACAGTAAAAAAATATCTAAATGTAATCTAACTTACAATAACTTTTGTTTTTTTTCAAATATGACTCTAAAATCAGACTCAAATATGACTCTAAAAACAGATATAATTTCAGATTTTCACGGCTAAGAAATGATTTATTTTTGGTGTATTATGCCGTGTTGCGCTGTCTTCTTCTTTAGTCAACGTTTCAGACATCGTTATAGGTCGCGGAGAAATTTGTATAAATAAAGTCAGTTTTAATTCACACATATTTTACGACACATTATAAAATATTAAAACGGTTTGTTTTTCAAATAAAATAAACTAAATAAAATAAAGTTATTTGGTTATTAGCATAGACATATGAATATTAGTAGACCTGCCTTAAGTGATAAAAGCGTATTATTTCCTCCTTAGAACCGGCTGGGATTGAGTGTGGCTTTGCGTGAATCTAAAAAATGTGACGTCTTCATTCTTCTGCGAGCCAGCGTCGAGCGCTCATCGGTGCATTTTACGAAATAACACGGCAAAAAACGTGGTTCGTGTTTTGAAAACGTGTAAATATATACTATCACTCGAGATATATTATGGCGTGTGCTCGTCGATGTTTACGGGGTAAGTAATTTATGAAACATTTGTAAAAGTGTCCAAACTAAATACGGCAATAAAATATTGGAGACTGAAAATATACGAACTTTACTTTGCCGTATTTAGACTTGGCAAATTTGTTCAATACGCGGCGAGCAATTCGCGCTGCATGTAAAAAGGTCTATTAATTCAAAAGCAGAGTTTACTTTTAAGAACTAAATGGTGATATTATAATGCGAGATGCCTATATACTGTCATATTGAGTTATCGACGAATCACACATCTCCAAAGTCATCTTCCCGCTCTGCGCCCCGCTGTAGTTGGTTTCCCTCCCAACCTTTATGTTCTGTTCTACTAATATTCATATGTCTATGGTTATTAGTCAAGCTCACCTGTGTATCTCTGTGTATGCTGTAGGTGGACCAGCAGCATGGTTCCACCTGGTTGGAGTCCAAACCCCAGAATTCCAGTTCCTCTTCGAAGAGTGGTCCGCAAACATTTGTGGGGTAGTGAAGTTTTCCAGTTCTATTGAGAATAAAAACACAGTTTAGTTTTTGCACGTCACTCACTCATTGCGTCACCTAATTTTTCTGAAATATATATGTAGAAAATAAAGTGAACTTCGTAAGACTTGTATCCAGATTTCAGATGGTGGGTGAAATTATTTTATTATTTTTAGACGACACAAAAAAATAGGCATTCAATTTTATATGATACTAGAAAAATTACGGATAGTGATTTCAGCATTCTCGACAGATCAGTTGCAATTTTGAAAATGGCAATTATAATAGTTTTCTACTAAAAATATATATATAACGTGGATCTCCTGTAAACAGCTAGCATTATCTAGCTAGTGGTCAAAGTGGCCAATTAAGTGTTTTTGTTCGGGTCGGGACAAATTTATTGTGAAATGTGCCGTAAAATAAAACTAGAAGATTTCCTACGTGAATCCATGTTTTTATTGAAGTCCTTCTGCTCAACTACCCATTTATAACATGTAATATATAACATAAAAATATATATATATATTTTTTACAGTGAATACCGCACAAGAATCTCAAATGCTCCCGTTTGGAGCCAGTGAGACTATGGCATCCCCAATTGGGGTATGTTGTGAGGCTGAAGGTAGTGGGGAGGGGAAGGAGGTGGGGAAGAGGAAGGTTGGGAAGATCTGGTCACCAAACACGGCTAAAGCCATTTTCAAGCAACGTTTCAATTCTGAATGGTGGTCTTACACCAGGGCGATACTGATAGTATCTTCCACTCTGGAACATGCCGCAAATATACTGTATATTATTTTAAATGAATTAATTGTGAAATAACACAAATTAATCAAAAACAATTTATTTGCGCATGCCGGGTTCGAACCCGCGACCTCCGGATTGTGAGTCAAGAGTCTTACCCACTGGACTACGGAGGTCGTCATTAACTATGGGTACGTAATTAATCTGATTTTTTTCAAACAAACGGTCCCAATAGCGAGAAAACGGGAGACCTTCGTGTTTAGTTGTGTACTGGAAAAGATATCTTTAATCTCCTATTAATACTGTATAAAAACCAACCGCACTATGGACACACTTCTTTGTATATATACATATCCTTGTATGAAATGCTGGTTGAAATTCCAGGCGTTTCCCGGGATTTATAAAGAGTTTTTCAAAATCAGAAGTAGACAGTAATCATGTTTCTTTTATTCTAAACGTCAAGTGTACAAAATATCATCATATCATATCATACCAATATTCTGTTTAACGGGATGGAAAAAGAGAGTGATAGTGGTTTTTCTACATTTCATGTGGACAGTAACCCTCCTTCCATTTTGTAGGTCTAGTGTGCAAAATTTGACCAGTAAGTATCTAAATTATTAGCTTGAATGATGACTTCAAAAGATTATGAAGAACATTTATTTATTTGTGTACTTAAGCATGCATTGAAAGGTTCATTTGCTAATATGTAGACAAATATAATAAAATAGAGTGTGCTGAAGCAAATATATTCCTGGGTTACGAATAACTCAACAATATTTAAAAATCTCCTACTACCACCACAGTAAGCCGAAAATATTGCTTGAGTCGTGATGGAGGACTTAGCCAGCCGAGGAACCGAACACGGAACGCCTGGGTGGGACCCAAACGTGACGCCCACTCAACCACTGACTGGTCTATTAACTCAGATAAAATGTTCTGCAATTGCTAAAAAATATGTTGTGCTAATCATATTATATATCATTTGTGTGTCTAATCGTGTCTCTCGTGTCTCTTGCCTCTCATTGTAATATTTGTAATTTGAGTAAACTTTTATGTACTTTTCTAATTTTATTTGTTTTTTTAATCTTTATTAAGATGAACGCAAATATATAATTTGTCTGATTAGATTTGGGTAATTGTTTGAACCTATTCGTGTATTAAATGAGTTTTCATAATTGGATTGTTGACTTTCGTGAAAACATCTGTAAAACCCAGAATAAATAAATAAATATATGCCTGGCTAAAAGTTATTATTTATGGGAATTACTAAAAGTTTGAATGATGACAGTTTGTTATTTTACCTGTTAGGATGATTTTATGGGCAAAGTGTTTGTTGCAAACACGAGTGTTATTGCATGATCAAATTGAAAAATATTTTTCAGTGTTGAAATGCGTCCTCATTTATATGTATCTGAGCAGTAACATTAAAAAAGTAAAACAAATCATAATCATATGCTTTGCAGACTGTTATTCAATTTATTGGAATAATTGGGCCAAAATATTTAAAAAAGCGGAAAAAAAAAAATAATAAATTTGGATAACTTATATAGCGCTGTTTTTGCGAAAAATCGCCTCAAGAGCGCTGTACAAATTAGCATGGATTTTACATTAGAATTTACTTAACTTAGGAGGCTCGATAACAACTCGTCTTGCAGCTATCAAGCGCATGGATTATTGGAATTCTAGACCCCGATAAATTAAAGAAAATATCTTTTTATACACGTATTTCAATTTACTTCACTATGTAGGGGGCTAGATAACCACTCGTCTTGCAGCTATCAAGCGCATGGATTGTTGGAATTCTAGCCCCCCGATAAATCAAATAAAATATCTTTTTTATACGTACGTATTTTAATTTACTTAACTGTGTAGGAGGCTAGATAACAACTCGTCTTGCAGCTATCAAGCGCATGGATTATTGGAATTCTTGCCCCGCAATAATACTTATGTATTTAGTAATCTACTTAACATGCTCAGTCTAGCTTAATCTAACTTAATCTACTTAATCTAACCTAACCTAACTTAATCTTACTCACACATACTCAAAACCTTTATTTAATAAATCTGCAGTCCATAACAACAATTGCAAAGAAACCATAAAAATAACATGTAATCAACGCTAACGAAAATGTATATACTCGTAATACACTGTAATAATTGTCACTGTAAACTGTTTATTATTATTGATTGTTGTTCACACTAAATACGATAAAAAATTGCTAGACTACCACTCCCTTACACTTAATGCTAATAAAACCAAATTCATCACTTTGAATATTTAAAATGATTAAAAAATTAAATCTGAAAAAGACCTAAACCTAACACAAAACACTAGAAATGATACACATATTAGAAACATTAGATCTCAGGGTTAAAAACATTTCCCACAAATTTAGACGAAAAAGCTTCTTATACTCGTTAGTACTAGAGACTAAACTCTGTAATATAATATACCAATACCACTCTCACTCAAAAAACCACAGCATTATAACATTTAATTCTCAAATAATAAGCTGGACACAAACTACAGGGAAACCAGAAATAGAAAATTTGATGAAACCAAATCAGAATGAAACCGAAAACACTCAACTGCACCAAAAAAACATTATGTAATTTTATTATAAGCAATAATTATCAGCCTGAAACACTCATCAACATTGAAAAATCTTCCGAGAAAAGATTCTTGCCGCCAACGGGACTTGAACCCGTGTCCTTCTGATTGCCGGTCAGCTGCTCATGACCACTGAGCTATGGGGGCTTATCAAATACCCGCCAAATACTTATAAATAAGTATTTCCCCAATAAATGTAGTCATAATTTGTCTCGACGCCACCTAGCGAGGGATTTAACACTTACAATGTCTCTCTCGCAAAAATAAAGTTGGTTGTTTTCAGGTGGAAAAAATATAATAAGCAGTAATTGTTGAATGAAACACTAGTATATATTGAATTATTTGGCGGGTATTTGATAAGCCCCTATAGCTCAGTGGTCAAGAGCAGCTGACCGGCAATCAGAAGGACACGGGTTCAAGTCCCGTTGGCGGCAAGTATCTTTTCTCGGAAGATTTTTCAATGTTGATGAGTGTTTCAGGCTGATAATTATTGCTTATAATAATTGTTACCCTTTGTGCTATGCATAAAAATCTTGTCTAAACGTTAGTTTATAAATTAAAAAATAATAATTAAGTAATTTATTTTACCAGCGTTTAGGAAAAAACACTACATAATTTATTTAAAATTACTTCACATTATTCATACCATAAAATTTTATATTAAAAAAAAAACTCAGCATGGGAGATCCCAGTGAGGATATCATTATCTCTCTTTATTTAAAAAAAATTTTTTAGCGCGTTGTTAATACAGAAAAAATGTCGTTTTTTTTAAACCTTACATGTTCATTGCCTATGATACGGTAATAGGCAATATCCATTTGCCAATCTATCTAGTCGCATCGAAAAGTACAATAAAAATATAATATTTTGATCCCTTCTGATTTTGTCTCCTTCAATAAAAACGGAATTTGTTATTGAAGGAAATAACAAGTACAGAGAAGAAAAATGTACTAACGATGTTCTAATTGGAGGTCCTTAACGTTCAAAGAAAAATCCTTAAATTATCTCTAACGGAATTCATAGCTATGTGCTGGTGTTTTTTAAGACAACTTGAAAGGAAACCATTCACATGAAGAGGAGACTTACTGCATATCTTGATGAAAAACTCGAAAACGAAAAAAAAACTTCCAGGGAAGGATGCGTGGAACTGGAAGATGGAAATTTGCATAGGTACTTGAGGAATTAACTGGAGCTGGAATGGACGAAATGCCTCTCCTCTTCGCACATTTGCTAGATGTACAAGTAGAAGGAATCGATTCTAACCGAGTACTTGAAAGCGTCGCGTTTCAATATTTTGGTAGCTAAGTCCTCCTTCACTACACAAGCAACAATTAAATTTTCTTGGGACGGAGTAGGGAAATTAAAATATTTTCTAGTTTTACGTAACCCAAAAATGTGCTTTTCTGGATTCCAACTTTCTTATTTCGTAATTCAATGTCACCGTAGTTTTAACACTACTTTTAAAGTGTGTTTCTGCCAAGAAGTTCGTACTTAAAGCGTGAGGGATCAGACGTTTTAAAATACAAATACGAATGTAATGATACCTGCTGTGTATATCTTGTGTATTAAGGCGGGTCACGATTGTATGGGGGAAAAAAAACTTCTTTTGGTTTGTCTGTTAGTGATAAAAGGGTGTTAAATGAAGATGTAAAAACACGTAATTTTTTTAATAATATTTGCATATCATCTTCTTCCTCCGGATTGAGTTTGAAATTTCACAAAATAGAGAAAAACCCACCCTTGTTAAATCTCTAAAAAATATTAGATAAACAATTAAAAATGAACTTTTTTTCAATAAAACACAAATTAGAGAGAATATTCTGACTTATTTATTAAAAAAATATATGATTATAATTAACATTATCTCAAGACAGTGTATTCAAATACCAGCAAAATCCTTCTTACTCTCAAATTTCGGCATTATTTTGCGAGACTCAATCTTTGCCTTAATAAGACCTTCTCTTGCAGACTTCGTACATAAAGTAGTCGAGGCTTCAGTAACAGTCTTTACAGCTCTTTCAACTGCTTGAGTATGACATGGCAGACGCAGAAGGGGCAATTTACCTTCTCCCCCTGTGCTACAAATAATGAAGATCTTCATCCGATATATTCTTCAGTATTGGGGGTTCGGTTACATTTTGCTGCCAATTAATAAGGTCGTAGTAATATGATGCATCGAGGTTCATGTTTTAAGTTGGAACAGCCTTGTTTTACTTAGTTTCTTACTGCGTGCTTTTAGAACACGACGCGCAGCTAATTCCCGGATATGCTTGTGAGGGTCAGTTAACATTGCAAGTAGTAAATTTTCTGGGTGTGCGAAGTAACTGTTTCTTTCTATGACTGGATCAATTATAGTTTTTAGTTCAGGGGATAAGTATCTAGACGCTGAAATTAGCTGCCATAGGTGACGTGCTCCATCTTTACAGGTGGGATGAGTTTTAATACTGAACCAAGTCGGAGCATAAACTTTAACAACGTACGTTGCTAAAATAATAAGATTCTCTGTAGGAGCTTCCGTTGCAACATAAAGACGAAGAATTCGGTTAGCACGCGTAAACCATCTGGCATGAGTCATTTTTCCAGGAGATTTGTGGCCTAAATCTTCAGGTAATTCCCCCACCGTAACTGCAGATACGATTTTATACAAATATAACTGATCTGTACTTAGGTCTTTAGTTAATAATTCAGGCAACTCTCCGTCATTTTTCTGAAAATGAACAATAGGCTTTTTTTCACAGTTTTCTAAAGCTAGTCCTATTGTCCCTGAATATGTTTGAAGTCCAGATGTCTTACCGTCAAGATGTGTGAACAAATGACGAAATGGTAACTCGTTCATGTGAAGCAAGCAAATTATCCATTGCAATGGTTTATCCAAACGTTTTTCAAGCAAACGTATTATACCTCCATGTTTTCCAACGTTCACGTTCGTTCCGTAACATCCAATAGCCATTAATGGTTCAAATGGTATTTCTTCCTTTAAAAAATAATCGACAATTGTTCTTTCTATAACTTTCGACGTGCCAGAGTTTGGTGCAATAAAACCCAAATATATTGAGTCTGGCTCTTTTATCATTGAAATATGCTCTTCAATGATTAGTTCTCTGTAATGCCTCCCCCCCTTTTCCCTGATAATTAATGTTTTATCTTTCCGGCCATCAAAATATAATGCGGGTATTTGTAAAACTATGTGTTGTGCCTTAATATTTTTCCTTGTTTTTTTTCGTTCTCTGCGAAGTTTACTTTTGTCAATAACTGGAATATTAGACTTGATGTCATACAGAACTGCTGAGGCAATGGCTGCCGCTGCTCTATCCGAAACTCCATATCTATCACAAGTTTTCGACAGTGTAGAATAATCAATAGTGACCGCAGCCTGCTTCTGAGGCATTTGAGATACAACATTTGGTTTGAAAACATCATTGCAATCGGATTCATTTGATGAAGAAGACGTGGAAATATCGATTAGAGAGGTAGTTGGCTTACCTGTGCTTTCCTTTTTAGACGTACGCAAGGATTTTTGCTTCAGAAGTTTTCTTTTCAACGCAGTTTTCATTCGTTTTGTTGTAGCGGTATCCACATTTCCTATTATCATTTTTCGTGTAGTACGTTGGTCACTAATGAAACTCTGTTGATTTACAGGTATTTTTTTATCTTTAGGACAGTCACATTTACTGAAATCTTTGCATTTGCAAGACGAACTATCAAACAGCACTTTACTTCTGCGACGGAATTCCTCCATTTTTTTCTCCAGTATTTTAGGATGTGACTTAAGAAGGTTTTTGCATTTATAATGATATGACCTCAACATGCGTGCTACTCGCGAGTGTGTAACGATGGAAATAGAAGCCTTTCTCCATATTTCTTCAATTCGTGCTGTCACAGTACACTCTATTTGCTGAAATTTGGGTTCTAGTTTTGTCTCTTGATTTAATTTTATTTGATGCCTGGTCCACTCAAAAAACTTCATAACATCACAATAAGTTGGTAAAACATTGTCTTTAACGTCGCAAATTTCACCAAATATGGGACTTTTTAACGCATTCCTAGTACGTTCCATTGCAAAAATTTGTGCAACGCGACCTACCGCTTAAAGAGCCGTAGCGATACTGACTCCAAACTCCGACGTCAGTTGCGCAGAGTCGCTGCGCTTAGTGCAATCGGTGCTTCCCCCGCCCTCACCTCGAGCCACTAATAATCAAAACTCGGATTTTTTGTAAATGAATTCGTAAAAACGTACCATATTTGCCATAGAATATTTCAAAAAATATAGTATAAAGGATTCGTAGTAACTTTTATACACACTAGAAAATACCTCTAAAAATGAAAATTTTCAAAACTTTGAAGTGAATCCGGACGAAGAAGATCGTACCAGAAATTTAAAAAATTTTAAACACGTCGGTTTGAACCCATTTGGCACCCTTTTATCGCTAACAGAATCTAAAATTATCATTTTTTTTAAATGACCCACCTTATTGTGTATGTGATAATCACCTAAACCTGAAAGGTGTTAACAGGTATTCAGTTAAAAATGGAAACCCAGACCAGGCGGCAATGCAAACAGGAAAGCTTCACAAAGGCGACAAGAAACACCGGAACAAAGCTAACACTGACTCGTGGACTCGGCAATACCGCTGGCAACCAGACATGCTCTACAAAGGCAAAAACCACTACTGATCAATCCAACAATAATACGAGTACTTTGCTTTCGTGTCCACCTGAATCCAATATAGCTTACTTTTAGTTCAGCTCAAGCAACAATTGGTATTTAAATTACGAATAGTAAGGGTAACGATAATTTTAAAATACGTATTTTTTATGTATGCAAATCTATAATTCAATATAACTTCAGCAACAATGTTCGAACAACAATATGTCCTAAAAATAAGGGTATATACATGGATCAAAACTGAACAGTGGTATAACAGAACACATTAAAAAGTTATACATATTATAAAGTCATGAAAAATTATGAAATAAAACAACATTCTCGTTATTTGTTTTTGGGGTGTTATGCCGTGTTGCGCTACCTCCTTCTTTAGCCAACGTTTCACACATCTACCGGATCTGCTGGATCTGCCCTGATGATGGACACTGCAACGCTGTCCGAAACGTTGGCTAAAGAAGGAGGTAGCGCAACACTGCATAACACCCCAAAATCAAATAACGAAAATACTTTTGGCCGTGAAAATCTTAAAACGTATCTAAAACAACATTATTCAAATAGTAGTTAAGGTTAGGTTAAAATATTAAAATATTTATATCACCTTTCAAAAGTATTCTATTTTACCAGTGTTGTATTCAGTCATGGAACCAATATAAAATGACTTGGTTACGATAGTGTTATCATTCCTTTTTTCAAATGCAAATCCATGTCCATACGTTGTGGTAGATCTCTATCCCACCTCCAGGGGTCCTAGCATGGTCGATCGATACAGGTTTTATCGAAAATGTCGGTAACTTGCGATGGCTCCCGAGCACGACTGTAGACCGCCAACGAACAAACAATAGTTCGCAATGACTAGGGGTTCCTAATATATTTGACGTAAACTGTTGTTTATTAATTAGCGGCCTGCAGTCGTGCTCGGGAGCGATCGCAAGTTACCGACATTTTCGATAAAACCTATATCGATCGATCATGCTAGGGGGCCAGGATGACGGTTCACGTTTTTCATGGCGTGCTTTTGAAGACGTAAGGGCTGCAAGTTTTGCCCTTTTGAAATTTCTAGAACAGTCTTCCAGAAAGTTCTAAAGATTCGATAGAGCTCTAGAAAGTTCTGGAAGAAGTGGCGGAGGATGTCGTGGAATGTTTGGGAACATTCCAGATACATTCCAGACACTTTTGAATGTTGCCTTGTCCCCAGCAAAGCCAGGTAACCCAGCTATTTTAAATAAATGTAGAATATTTATTAAATCTTTAATAATATTTAATTAAATTTATTTTAAATTTTCATAAAACCAGTATAGATCTAGTATAGAACATGGTGCGCAAGAAAGCATGAAATATGTAAAAAAATCATTACAATGTGCCTACAGAAAAAAATACGAGTGTGCTTTAGACCACACTACTGAAGTAAAACTTCACTAACTTATATCTCCCTCTCGACTTCCGTTCGCCTCACTCGATCACACTTTTCATAACGCTCTCGTCATGAATTCACCAGCTTACTCCCCAAGTTAAGCGTGCGTAAAGGCCCGACACACGCTTTTCGTAACGCTATCGTCACGCATTCACCAGCTTACTCCCCAAGTCAAGCGTGCGTAAAAAAGTTTTACTTCAAAATGTACATGGGTTTAAAAACTTTTTTAATTGCTCTCTTCCGCGTAAACTCTTCGTTCTTATGTCCAAAAATTATAATCCGTATTTTAGGCATGTGAAAAACATAAATAAGTAAATATTTGGCTCTTTTTGCTTTTGATTTCCGTGCTTTGGAGCATAGTAAACAGCCGGAAAATATTAAAAAAATACGTTTTTACATAAATGTGTATTCCGCGCACAACAAAACGTAAATCGAAATAATAATCAGTAATTCGTATGAGGCACACGAAACCGTAATGAAATAATTTTGCTAAAATTACGAAAAGCTTACTGGTGTTTCTAATTTTACAGGACGTGTTGTTAAATTAGCAAAAAGTTTGAATTCGGTCCTCGGTTCAAAGAAAAAATAGCATAACTCACGGAGAAAACAAACAAGGGAATTAGCGCGAATTACGTGATACGGGTATTTATTTTAGTTGGCTGCCAGAATGGGCTGAATTCTCAAAAAGTTTAATGCTCTGAGTTTTTATCAATAAGGACAAAACGACTTTTTTTTCACGCGATAAAAATGTATTGAAAGCTCAGACTTATTTTTAAACATTGTTAGATATTTTTAATTCTGCGAGACTGTTACATTACGCCAGCACACAGGAAGCAAACATTGTACAAGTTTGCGAATTAAACCATAATATTCTCTTTGTATAATTTGAAAAGTCTGTTTGGGAAACTAAATACATTGTCTTTGTTTTAGCCGAGAGTCACACTACCAAAAGTCTGTCTCCACAGGACCTGAAGATCTCACAATCTTCGCCCCTCTACATGGTAACTAAAAATAAATTGGACCGAGAACCTTCCATAGTGCAAACAATAGAAAGAGGGTATTTTAGATATAATATTTGTATATTAGGGTGTTTTAGACAGTTGCCTCAATAAATATTACCACCTTTCAACTACATTACTACTCATATCTAAGTCTGCTACGTTGTACGGAAAGGCCTCTACGAAAAGCGTTAGCAGTGCTACGAAAATGCGTAACACACTTCAGTGGATAAAGCGAGACGTAATTAAGACTCCCTATTTTAGGATACGGTTTGATAACAGCAATAATATATCAGAATAATTGCCTGTATTATTTTTCCTTTATTTGGTAAAATATTTCTCGGGGACGAACAAAGAAAATCTAACGAATCTCCTTTATTTCCACCTTCTTTGTTAGAAATAAAAACATTCATTAAGAAAATGATATGATAATCTGATTGTTCATGAGATGTGTTACGTTAATTTATTAGCTGATTGATTAATAAATAAACTACTTTTTCGCAATTTTATCACGTTAGTAGATTTTTCTAGAGGAAAAAATATTATTCTTTTCAATTCTAACCCGATTTTATAAATGAAATAATATTATTGCCGCAATTGCCCGTACTTTCAACATTCGTATCTGCGAGGATTTTCGATTGAATTAGTGTCAGAACGCATAAAAAATGTGGCTAAAACGTTCAGCCAATATGGTAACATGTGCGGAGGTCTACGGCACGTTGAACTTATAAACAAATCTGGCATCGTTTTCGAAATGGAGGCTCTGCTATAATTTTAACTGAATGTTGGCAAATTTTGGTCGAATTTCACCCTTTCAGCTTAAATCACTTCCGGGCGAATTTGAACTCCAAACACGTTTTTGCAATTATGATCATTTTGTGATTCAGTACTTAATTGTTTTTATTCGTGCACGATGAAAAAAATTACATTCACGAAGAATATTGATTAGACCATAGAATATTGACATTTAAAAAATAAACGTGTTGAACATTAAATAATAAAAAATATTTATTTTTTCCGTAAACAAGTGACAATGCTGTTTTACTTTATTATATGATAAATTGTGTAAAAATATCACTTGATTCAAATTCACTAAGATTAAATGATACTTTTTTTTTAAAGCGGAGACGGTTTACCATTAGTTCCCGTGAGTACTTAGACCATGGAGCCATTGTACTTTCTCCCATTTTACCAATCCTTTAATAAAGTTCCAATCCTTTAATGAACCCAGTCCCTTTAATAAAGTTCACCAGGATATGTGGCTAAGTCTTCTGGATCTCCAACATGTCTCCCCAGGTATCTGAGCCTAGTTCCCACCAGGGCAGGTCATTGGCACCATAAGTGAATTGGAGTCTCTTCATCCTCTTCACATTTTCAACATATATTGATGCTTTCCACTCCCAATAGCTGTATGTGTCTCCTGAGATGGCAGTGTCCCGATAGTAGGCGTACCAGTTCCCTCAGCAAGTTTCTGTCCATATCGAGTAGTTTCCTGGTCCGTCTGGGGTCGGGTCCATTTATGAGTACTTTGGATTGTCTCATTCCGGGTGCCCTCTCCCATTCCTTCCAGTGCTGGGATTTGACCCACCTCTCGATATGTAATTTAGTGTGGCAAGCTTCTACTCCTACGGCCGCGGCCGGCTCGGATCCCACAAGTGGTGCTTTCGCCCATTTCCTTGCTAGTTCGTCAGCCCGCTCGTTGCCCTCAATACCCTCAATACTCAATTAAATTATATAAAACTAAATACATTTAATTCAAAATTCACAACAAACAGACGGATAATCTCAATACAAACCTACACATAAAAATTCATAAAGACTGTTTATACGTGAACCGAGAAATTCCTAGCAACTGCCCAAAATTGAATGAAATACAAACAATAAAATACATTTCAAAACAATAATAAACATTTAACATAAAGAACAGCTAATTAAAATTTGCGTTAGCCAATCTCATCTACAATATGATCTTATCGGATGAGGAAACTCGCAGATTCCACCATAAAACCAGGCCTCATAGCACAAAGGGCAATTTTGAAAATTATACTTCCCCATCCGAAATCCTATAGACTACGTTTTTAAAGCATTGAATTTAATGTCACTGAAACAATTATATACAAAAGATATTCTAATGTACGCATTCAAAAACTAGGATAATTTTTCACAGACAAATTCGGGCCGATTCACACGATCCATATTATAACATACATTTCACCAACCTACAACTAAAACGATTTTTGGACAAAGAAACATGAAATATTTCTCTATAAAATTATTTAATATACTCCCTTTTGCAATAAAAACCATTAAAAAATAACCGATTTCCAAAAAAGCACTGAAATATGGATTATGGAGAAGGGATGGACGAATATAGATTCAATGTTTCAACCTAACAAAGATTAATGCTTGTTTAGAGCTTTCTTTTAGATGTAATTTTATAATTTTCCTCTTGTAATATTTAAACATAGGTATTTACTTATATTTCAAATACGAAAACATGTACAATGTGACCTTAGAACGGGGTACCCCAGTAAGGACATATTTTTGTATAAAATTGTAAAACAAAGAATAAAGTAAAAACATAAATAAATATCAAGTTGTCGCGAGCTGAAAAATGTTGGCGTAGAGATTCCAAACAGAAAATGCTGTTCGAATTTTATAATACCAGAGGTCATCATTCGAGAAATATGGTTTATTCAGGCAAAAGACAAGCAATGAGATCTCAATATCATATTCATGCTTTTTATTATACTTACGCCAATAGTGTGTGGTTATAATAAAAATAGCACGCATTAGGTTGTAACGTAAGAGGAGGATGCTTGTATGAAAATTAGTTACATGTGTAATATGTGAATGTCATATGTAATATCATGTGTTACATGTGTAATAAAAGAAGGTAATAGAATCCAGAGCATGAGACAAAATGAAACTCTAACTTGAAAACAAGATTTGTTAATTACATCACAATCAGAGTTATAATATGATATTGAAAATTATTATAGTTAAACTATTAAGATTAAAATCTGCAGGGTCGTGCCTCCCCTCGAAGAGACAAGGTTAACGTAAATGGAGTTTAATGTCACATATTATATTTTTAAAAGGAAGCTAAGCAGTTAAATGTTATTACGGGCGCCATCCTATTTTAAAGATTAAATTAGGAAAACTTGAAATAGCTAAATTGAAGAGATAAACCATATTAAAGAAGTTAATAATTAAAACTACATTACGTATGTCGAAGTGAAATTCCATTGTGCGTTCCGTGTGAGAATTAATCCTTGTGAGAATTCATCCTTGTGAGAATTCCATGGGCCGGTTCCCCACCGCCCGTTTGTGATGGCAAGGCTGCACCGCTGGTTTCCAGAATGAAACTGAATCTTCTCCAGTTAATTGCGCCTGACGACCCGTCAGCGTCGACCGGCAGAGGTCACGTGGTAGCCATAGTGATGTGCAACTACTCTAGTGATGTCACGAATTGGGTTACAACTGCTACAAGCTACCTACCCTTTAAATTTTGGTGATCTTAAAACCAATAACAAAATGTCAGTCTTTTTACTACAATCCTGATAAAGTTTTTCACCCATGAAAAGAAGGAAATCTTCTTACACATGTAGGTTTAAATTAAACACATTGTTGACTTATTTCCATAAAATGAAATAAGTAAATTAATAAAACTTTTTTTTAAAAGCGGTGGTTAATACAAAACAACTGCTTTTTATCGATAATCACAAGAATCAGAAGGAGTTTTACGAGAAGTTATTATTCCGTGGTCGAGGGGTAAGATTCTCGACTCGCAATCCAAAGATCGCGGGTTTAAACCCAGCGTGCGCAAATAAAGTTTATTTGATAGATTTGTGTTATTTCACAATTAATTAATTAAAATTAATACAAAGTGTATTTGCTGCACGTTCCAAAGTGGAAGATACTCTCGGTATCGCCCTTGTGTAAGACTACCATTCAGAATTGAAACGTTGCTTGAAATGACTTCAGGCGTGTTTGGTGACCAGAACTGAATAGCCAGATACTTCCCTACCTTCCTCTTCCCCATCTCCTCCCCGTCCCCACTACCCTCAGCCTGACAATATACCCCAATTGAGGATGCTATAGTCTCACTGGATCCAGAGGGAAGCAGTTGGGACTCTTGTGAGGTATTCCTTGTTCTACAGGTATTACAATGGAAGATTCTCCGAGGAACTAACGTCATTGGTCCCTTCGGCACCGGTGCATAGTCGTGAAACACACCAAACGCGTGGCCAACATATGTACACGGTTGACATTCACATGAGAACGGGTCGCTTCTTCGAATCGTTATTGTGTTCAACACCTCGACTGTTTCCTCTGTGTTTCCTCCTTTCTACAACATGGATTTCTTCAAGACCAATGTTCATTCCTTTCTCTCCTCAATAATACCCTCTACACAGCATCTCAGATGACGTAGACCCCGATGGAAATTATTTTCCTCAGGACCTTCTGTGTGGAGTTAATGTAAAAAAAAAAAAAATATATATATATATATATATATATATATATATATATATATATATATATATATATATATATATATATATATATATATATATATGTACATATATATATATTAAAAAATATACTCAATGAGTAATTAAATTATAATTAAATAAACACTCTCAGCCTTACTAAAAAACCCAGTGAAAATTTTATTCAATTGACAAACGGCCGCGGATGTGAAAACATTACTAATTAAAAATTTGTTCTTTGAAAGAAATACACATGGTTTCCACGGCCTGAGAGGGTAGTTTATCTCTGTTTTAACCATTGATGTCCGAACGATATTTGTAATTTTTCCATAGTATTTTGAATGTTCTATATATTTCTTATTTTTGAAGGTGTCGTAAAAACAAATACCATTTATGAAAACTAGATTAAATTACCTTTTAGATTTGAGTATTTGAAATACACTTTAGCTTTCAAAAACTGCCGTATTTTAAGATTCAAACTCGGAAAAAAATGGAAAAAAATTTCCTCCCACAACATTTTTGACCAAAATTTAGAGAAATTTAAATAAAATCAAAATTTAAAAAACACAGTCCTTTTGTGTAATAAATTTGAAAGGAAACTATCACCTCACTTTTTCATCGTGTATACAATAAAAAAATAATAAAAAATTTCAAAGTTTTTTTTATTGCCAAAAAAATAATTTAGAAATAATACCGAAATTTAAAACAGATTTCTTGCATCTCTAAAGACGTTAATTTTTTTGATTTGTTTACGAACACATGTATTAGATTTTAATATTATAAAAAATTATCACTTTTAAGAAATTCTCTTAAAATAAAGACCTTAAAATGAAAATTTTAACTTTTAAGTAACCTATAAAAAACAATATTCTGACAGTTCAACTTTGAAAGTACAGCGTTTGTACAATAACTTGATTAAACTGATGTAAACGACACAAATAACATGGTAAATATATCAATTATGTGAACAGAAGAGTAAATTCGTCACTACAATAGAAATTATTAAGTAAAATCACAAAATTTTCGATATCCCGCCGTAAAACACACCGAGCTGTTTTGTCATGTCTCGGGCCGACGAACTAATGCATAGGCGCGCCAATAATGCCCCTTGCGGAGAAAAATTAAAACAACATTGTTTCCTAGTAAATTAAAACCATATACAACGTTGTCACATCTTCAATGCGTTTTAACAGCGTGAACACGTAAGAAACGTTATTGGTAATAAAACGTCTTTTAGTGTATACGAGCTCTATTTATGTTATTGCAATAACACAGTTAATCGGTCGCGCTGTGGTTTTTTTTTAGTAAGGCTGTCTATGTATATACAAATAATTTATTAAACGTTCAACATAAATGTTCATAAATCTCGATTAAAATAATAACTAAGCCATGATTATTCGAGTTCCCTATAACTCTTATGGCAACCTCACTGCATAACTTGTCGGTATAATATTTCAAACGTGAATATTCCTCGTGTGATATGAAATGGCAATCGTAACGCAATATTCTGTATCACATTATTATCATGTAGACGTTTGAGTACGTTCCAGAGCAAAATGGAACGGTTTGAAGCAGATTACGACGTGAGAGTGTCGTATTGACGATTCTATCTCGGAATACGATATGTACATTCGTTTCCAATGTGGAATCTTCAATTAAATTGTGATCACCCCTATCCGCGTTTATAACCTCACGTGTTTGACTTGTCGCTGAATAGAGACTTAATAATGGTGAATCTGAATATTACACCATGTATTTTTAAGTTTCAAATTTAAAGTTCTTGTTTATAGGTATTACACTATAATAGTTATAACTAAGGTGTAGCACGTCCAATGCTCAAATGAAAACACAACTAATAGGCCACTTGCATGGATTTCATAACGACTTGGAAAAAGTCGTGTGGATAGATCTTTTTACTAAGATTACGAAAATGTTATTCAAATTTTTTTGATGTACAATTTTTTTTATTTTAAAATAAATAAATTCATTATTTGGGCTCGTGATGTCACTACATGAAAATGTCCAGTCTCCGAAAATGTTCCTATTAATTTTGTAAAATCCCACACTGATTTATTTTTGTTATATGGCATCACTTTGATTTCAGGCGAATTTTTTGAATTTGACTTTTTTTTTTACATTAACTCCACACAGGAGGCCTTGAGGAAAATAATTTCCCTCAGGGCCTATGTCATCTGGGATGCTGTGTGGAGGGTCTTTTTGAGGAGAGGAAGGAATGAACATTGGTCTTGAAGAGACCTATGTTGTAGGAAGGAGGAAACACAGAGGCCGGCAAATCATTCCACAGCCGAGCTGTTGAACATAAGAACGAGTCGAAGAAACGACCCGTTCTCATTTGACAAATGTCAACCGTGTACAAATGTTGGGCACGCGTTTGGCGTGTTTCCCGACTATGCACCGGTGCTGAAGGGATCAATGATGCTAGTTCCTCGGAGCATCTTCCATTGTAATACCGGTAGAACAAGGATAGCACTCCCACCCGACGCCTGTGCTCTAAAGATTGCAATCCGTCTGTTAAGATAGGAGAATCTATCAAACGGACCGCCCGTTTCTGCACACAGTCGAGGGTATTTTTCAGGTATTTTGGAGCTTCAGACCAGAGGTGGCTGCCAAATTCAACCGTGGGGCGCACTTGCGATTTGTACAGGGTTAGCAGTTGTGCACTATTAAAGCATCTGCGGGCCCTATACAGTACGCCCAGTTTCTGGGAGGCTAACTTTACTCTGAGCCCCCATACCTGAGCTGGTCACTTAGGGTTACACCAAGCATATCAATGGAGGGCCTGTTGCCTGGGCCTGGAGGATTGCTTCCGTTGAAAGAGACTAGATTTTCATTTCGATCCCTTTTAGACGTAATCAGACAAGATTTGGTCTTTGAAACATTAAATTCAACGAGATTATTTTTACCCCAAGAGAAAACACTCTCGAGGTAACCGTCCATTCTTTGCTTCAAAGCCCTACGAGCTGTTGGAGTTTGTGAGCCCTTTGGGGGCTTGTCAAATAAAAAGCTATCATGAACTGTACTGTCATCCGAATAACAGTGAATTGGTGCACATGACAAAAGGTCGTTTATGTGCAACAAAAACAAAGTCGGAGACAGAACCGATACCTGCGGGACGCCAGCATTTATCGAGTGTGAGGAAGAGGTGAAACCATCGACTACCATCTGAATCGACCTCTCCCTCAAGAAGTCGGCAATCCAAGTACACAAGGATACGGGAAGTCCGTAAGAATGCAGTTTGATGACAAGTCCTCGGTGCCAAACCCGGTAAAAGGCCTTGGAGATGTCCAGTGCAACCATTTGGGTCTCACCGAAACGTTCCAGGCATCACCCCCAAACATGCGTCACATACACGAGAAGATCACCGCACAAGCGGTTCCGCCGGAATTGTATAAAATTGGCAAGCCATTAATGAAGGGCTCAGCATGGATAAGGCACCCAGTGTGGTGTAAATTATCAAATAATGTTTCATAATATGTAAAGTCTTGATTTCTTTGCTTGTCATTGTACGTTCCAAAAACATTTACTCGCTTGCGATAAAACTTTGGTGATTTATTGTGCGCACGCCCGCGAAGGTTTACATAAGTAATGGTGAACTCTGGCGTTATGAAAGTTGTATAAAAATTTCAATAGGTGGCGCGCCATTTTTTTTAGAAAAATGAGAGTATAGCAAGGGCAGCGTGACGAAAAGGTGGAGGGCGAGAGAGGGGAGGGAGAGATTGTAAAGGAGATAGGGTAGAGGGAGGGGACAGCTTGGGTAAATTTGGAAAATCCATGTGTCTCACTCGGGCAGCTGTATGTAGCCTGCTCACGCAACCGAAAACTTTCTGATTTATTCGTGTATACGCACTAAACGGAAGAACAAAAAATATTGTGTATCCAAATGCACTTTAATAAACAGAATTTAAAAAAAAATTCTTTCTTTAAATGGCATTGCAATGCATGCGAGTACTTGCTAGTTATTGTATAAAAAAGGGTGTCATGAAAGATAGGCAATGTGATTTTATTTAATTAAAATCATGTACGTAGGTACGTGGCCGCTTTGAAGTGTTATTCATGGAAATGTTAATAAAAGCTCTCATTTTTTATATATTTTTTCCAGGAACTAACTAACCTTACCTACTTGAGCTTACCAACATGAATTTATTCTGCTCCCATTTAATTTTCCTTTACCTAGCACTAATTGGTAGTCATACATTCTGATGCGTGACTATTATAGTGTTTTCAACTTGGATAAGTTTTAAGATTTTCACGGCCAAAAGCATTTTCGTTATTTGTTTTTGGGGTGTTATGCCGTGTTGCGCTACCTCCTTCTTTAGCCAACGTTTCGGACATCGTTGCAGTGTCCATCATCAGGGCAGATCCGGCAGATCACATCTACCGGATCTGCCGGATCTGCCCTGATGATGGACACTGCAACGATGTCCGAAACGTTGGCTAAAGAAGGAGGTAGCGCAACACGGCATAACACCCCAAAAACAAATAACGAAAATGTTTTCAACTTGTTTCACATACTTAGATAGTGATATAAATGTATTATTTATTCTTTATTCTTTTTTATTTTATTTAAAACCGAGACGTGCAAACATAGCATGCGTATATTATAACTTTATAACACAGGCGTATGTATGTATAAATATCATGCCGTATTATCCAGCCTCATTTAGTTGTTCTTGTTTTTGCCACTATTTGCTGACGGTTTGTTCCTGCCATCAAACTTAAGTATGTATGTTATGTAGGTATATGTATGTATATGTGTATATATATATTTATGAATATACATGTATGTGTGGGTATGCATAAATACATGTTTGTGTAAGTATATATATGTATGGATGTGTGCATGTGTGTACATACACAATATGTGTATTTAAATATGTGTATTTATGTAAATTTTTGTACATTTACTTAAATAATGTGTATTTATGTACATACATGTCAGCCACCTTGCTTATTTGTGTTTATTTTCCAGGCAACTTTGGCAATTTGTGAGTTATTGGAAACATTTCTACCAATTTTCTAATTTTTTTAATATAATTTTACTTAAATATGTTTACCTACACTTACTAGACTTCATTTCAATATAACTATCATCCATTGGTCACCGTAATACAGGCAGCTGTCTAGTATGGTGACCTAATGTATTTTATTTTTTATTTTTTTTTATTTTATTGGCAATGTTTATTAAAAATACATATGAAGTTACAACAGTTACATAGTTACATAAGGTTAACAAAAAAAAAATTGCCTTTCCTCACCATAAAGAGACAATGCTCTTGTGTTTCGTGAGGGAGTTCTAGCTCAATTAGTAAATTAATGATCGTGTAAGTTAGTAATAACGGCTATTGTAAATAATAAGTAGGTTAAAAAATCTTGTATAAATTTAAAAATAAAAATCCTGAAGAGTTTAAAAAAATTATAATATAAATTAAAAAATCATTATAAATGGAAGAATCGTGTAAGTTAGTAACAAAAATTATTGTAATAAGTGGGTGAAGGATACGTAAGAAAGAACGCAAGATTTATTTTCTCAATTAAATGTATTAATCATGTAAAATGTACTTATAAATCAATAAATAAATAAATACAGCAAAGGGTCCATCTGTTAATTTCAAAATTAGGTAGAAGAGCAAAAATAAGATTTCGATCGGGTCCTCCAACCCAGAAATTTGGCAAATTTTTTTGTTTTAATCGGATTTATAGATCCTAAGGTGTTACATTTTCTTTTAAACTGAACCTGTCATAGTTCAAAATTCAAAGCTCAAAGATCAAAGAAGAAAGTTCGAAGATCAAAGATAAGTTCAAAGATGAAAAGTGAAAGATCAAAGATCAAATGTTAAAATTCAAAGCTCAAAGTTTAAAGCTCAAAACAAAACGTCAACCAACGTCATAGTCGTGCTTTAGCTTAACTCAATGAATGATAATGCGGCGATCACCCGGAGGGACGATCCGTTATTTGAATTTATTTCCATATATTAAATAATTTTTCATTAACTACCATTTATTTTTAAATTTTAATTTCAATTATCTCTCTCCATTCAGCTGCGAAGGATATTGAATTAGAAAGTGGAAGTGGGTGGTACAAAAAGTTTGGAACGCCCGCGGAAGATATGGCCCGATCAAGTGAATCAAATAAGTATGCTTAGCTAAAAAGGAGCTCATGAACTAAGAAATGAATGATGGTTGAAGTCGGGAATGCCCGAGGGAGACATGGCATGATAAAGTTTATCAAATACTTGCAAAAAAAATGTCCATCTTAAAATTATCCCCAGCCTACTGGAATTCACAACCCTAAAACTTTACTCTAAACTCCAAACCATTCATAACCCCGAGCAACGCTGGGTTCACTTCAGCGATATAAAGAATATTGTTTTTGGTGGCCGGAGATTGTTTGATTTTTATGCAAACCTATAGTTTTGTTCCGATTTTGTTGAAATTTTGCTTTTAAGAAACCATGAAAACTGAAAAGATTGCTTTATAAAATATATCTATATGTAGCAATATATTATTATATCATCCAATTTTACCGAAATATTTAAAATTTATTATTTTCTTGGCCCATCAATCTTGGGAACAGCAACGTTTAATATAGTTGTAGATAGACTAGTAAGTTGTAGATGGACTCTCCCAGGTGACGCGAGTTAAATATTAATCGTGAATAATTATGAATGGTCGAGAGTCACGGCATCAAAGCGAAATAATTCCTCTAACAAGTTTCAATCTTCGAAATTATTATCATGAGACAGATATTTGAAATAGGTATGTGTCATCAAATGTTTAATGATGCACGGATATATGTAGACTTGGAATTAATACTATCATATTCCAACTTGAAAGTTGGGAAGACGACTGCCGCACGACGTGTTGTGACACCCCTTTGAAAGACATTAAAATTATGAAAAAAATAGCCCATAACCTAACGTAACCGGTTTAACTAAGTTTGTGTATGTTTTTCTTCACATTTAATGACTTTTCAAAAGGGGTGTTGAAGTTGCATGATTCTGAGTTGTCCGGTCACCGTCATACACATAGAGCGAATCTCCTCACAGCAATAAAAAATTCCCTGTAAAAAAATTCTTTGCGAAATTCTTAACCAACTTCACGTATAAAGCAGATAACATGTTCGTACGAACTAATGCAAACCAGCGTACCTAGAAAAATGGGTGCAACTTTTTCTTGTCGATTGGTCGATAGTCTGTTGGGTAGGATTCATGGCTAGCGGTAAGATGTATTAATTGTTTTTGTGTTTAATTCGTAGAACTCCATTTAAAATTAATTAAATTTAATAAATGAAACAATTTAAATTTGTTTGAACCACTTTTATATTTGAGTAAATCCGACCGGTTTCAGAACGACCGTTCCTTCTTCAGGGCAATAATGTATACTGATTTGACAGTTTTGAAATATGGATGGGAACAATGTATTATTACGGTAGGGGTGGAGCCGTTGCTAGGCATCAACGAAGAGTGGGTGGGTAGGTCATTCTGAAACCGGTCGGATTTACTCAAATATAAAAGTGGTTCAAACAAATTTAAATTGTTTCATTTATCTATAATGGATAACCACAAAGTTATAGCTACATTCAAAAGTATAAATTTAATAATGTTATTATCAAGTTCTGCAAGTATTTTATTTTCTTATTTTTGTTGCAGCTGTGTTACAAGGCCATTTTCAAACTGTGGTTAAACCACTTTGAGACTACCTATTTATAGGATTCTAAATAAAGTAAAAAAAGCAGTAAGATGGGCAGAGTTTGATACTCAGAGCGGGTAAACGAATAACAATTCACTTTTCGGCAGAAGTAATGCTAAGTCAAAAGGTATATGCTGTAAGGCTGTGGGCGCCCACCTAGGAATTACTGCGGGGATTCGGGGCCTAACGTAATAATCACCGCACCCAGGGATTCCGCCATTTTAGGGTGTCATGGCCCGCAGCACGGGGTCAATTGGGCAGCGGGTGTCCTCGAAGAGAACGACCACTTCAAAGACAACCGTTGGGATGGATTTTATTCACGGAACGGTTCTGTTTCAGAACGAATCCGTATATGTAAATTGTAGCTAAAAATGGTAAATGCAACAAAATGCATAACGTGATAGCTGACCTCATTCGTATAAAATATCGCCTGTACAGAATAATCGACAAACCTACAAAGTGTGGTTTTGGAACATATATTTGCAAAATGTCATCAAAAACGACTATTCGATATTTCTGTTTTTTTTTAAAAAAAAATTTAATTCTCGCGAATTCCCAAAGCTTTGCACTGTCCACTGCAAATTTTAATAATCCCGCATGTTAGGGATGTCGAAAGAGAAAAAAAATATCGATATATCGATGTATCAATATTTATTAAAATGTCAATATCGACGTCGATATATCGAGGAAAAAATATCGATATATCGGTCAAATTTTCAAGAGATTTTGCGTTTTTAAAATAATAGTGTAACTAACTAACTAACCATCACGCCGTTTCCCCGCAGGGGTAGGCAGAGAGGACGGACCGCCAAACATCCCGGTCTTGGCACACATTGCTTGCCTCGTTTACATTCATACAACATCTCATACATTTTCTTCTATTATTCTGACTCTTGACATGGCCCGACTCAAGTATCTGATTCACTTGGTCGTGCCATGTCTTTCTTGGGCGTCCTCGACTTCTTCTACCATTCACATCTGCGTCATATATTCTCCTTACACTCCTTTCCTCGTTCATTCGCTCTACATGCCCAAACCATCGGAGCGTTCCTTTCTTGATCTCACTCATCACGCTTACATCAGCCTTGCATTCTTTGCGGATTTCCACATTTCTCACACGATCATACATGCTTTTACCACACACACGCCTCAGGGATCTCATTTCTACAGCGTTCAGTCTACTTTCATCCTTCCTCTGCCAGTTCCATGCCTCACTGCCATACATCAGGGTAGGTACCAGTACTCCATTATGGACGGCTAGTTTCGCGTCTTTGGACAGTTTTTTGTTTGTGCCAACGGCGTTCAGTCCTCCATTAATAGAGTTACCTGCATTCACCCTTCTTTCAATATCTCTATCAGCCTTCCCATCTCTCGTAAACATACTTCCCAAATAAATGAACTCATCCACCTGCTCCAAGTATTCAACATTCACAACTATAACTACATAGTGTATTCAGCTCAATATTATCAATAGTAATTTTTGTACACAATTTGCTTTTTTTAATGTAAAAAAATCTCAATAAAAATGAATTACAAAAATATCAAAAACTAAAAAGCTGTCTTCTAACTTATATGTAAACTGAGATGCATACAAAGTTTGTATGCATCTCAGTAACATTCTGTTGGCGTATTAATCTGTCAAAAAGGACTTCGTGTTTGGAACAAGGTATAGTCAATAATCATAGACAATTGGGAACCAACACATAGGAGTGGCCTAGAAAAAAATGGCGAAAAACAGCATACATTTCTATGTATGTACCTATACACATGAGATAGTATTGGTGATCACAAATACTAATGCAAAGACAATAGATTTGTAAACTAATATCACAATGTACCTATTATTTAACCCCTCCGGCTAAATCATTCGCTTTTGGGAACAGCTCATATAGATATCACAGAAATCATTGTGTCTCTATTACTATCATGGTGAGAAACGATCAAAACGATATTAGAAAGAAAAAACACCACGATTTATACTCGAATCTAAAAGTAGGCCACAAAATAATTAAAATGTTTATGTTAATTAACACCTTTATGAAGCCAAAGTTCCCGACCGTATTTTGAGAAATAAAATCAGAGTGTACAATTCACAGGCGGTAGAAGTGAAACCTTCAGAAAACTAAAGTAGATAAGGTGGGGACTTTTTTTATCAACGTGAAGTATAATTTTTTCCATATTTTTTTTCGTGGAATTCCAGTGCACCTTTTCATATACATTTGGTCATCTTATAAGAAAGTGAGTTTTCTTCTTCGATGTCGCTTTCTTTTGTTTTTCTTTGCCTGTTCATTTTGGAGTGGTTTATTACAAAAATAATTCATAAGGATTTCGTGGGATTCGACCCTGGAAAAGTCTGGCAGCTAAGGTTCTTCAGGCGGCTTATACCACTAGACCAAAGGAGACTTGCGTGGGGCCGTGGATTTATAGTACTATATTGGAACCGAGTACCCATAAATTAAATAAATATTTTATATGCTGTCTCATTCTCTCTTGGGTTAAATCCTAAAGATGTATTTTTTGTCTCTTTTTAGTGTCGCTCGTTTCCGTTTCATTGAGTTTCAAATCACGATGGTGCTAAAGAAGTTTTCACTTTAAACATTATGAAACAAGGGATTGTTTTATTAATTATTCTCAAATGAAACGAAAAAAAAATTAAAGCAACGGTTAGGCCAGCCGCTCATGGAGAAACTGAAAAAAAATCAGTTGGGACTCAATCGCTATCCACAGGAAAGGAACTTGTAAATTTCATTGGTGGTCCGCACACATGCAACTTGTTAAAGACTAGTTGTCAAGGGCGACGCGGTGATTAGCAGTGTTGCCGTGGCCGTCGCTTTTCAGTTGCCATGTTGACAGCTGGCCACGATAGCGGCTCTCGACTCAACCTGTTAAGTTTTCGAGTAATTTGCGATATTTCAGATCAGAAAAATATCAATTTAGTTCAGGAGATTGATAGATTGAGTTGTACCGTGAACTGAGTTGCCAACCTGTTTTCAGTTTCTCCATTAGCGAAGGCCATAAGGTTTATAACATACATATTTGTGTAATAAAATATGTGTGTGTTAGTATTCTTTTTCATTATCATTAATATTAGTTACAAAAATCGTAATTTTAATATTTCGAAAAATTACATGTTCCTCGGGAATTATAAAATTTTAAAGCGTATTTCATCACCCTTCAAAAACAGTTTTTAGTTTGTGGACGCGTTTAGAAATATTCCATTTATTTAGATTTTATAGCAAAGTCTAAATTTTCTGATCTTTCAATCAGATTTTCTGTTCTTCAAATAATATACCCGAGGCTTGGGCAGTTAAATGTCCAAGTAAAACTCTTAGGCCCTCCGTTCATGGAGATACTTACAATCTACGTAATTGTGACGAAACCACAAGTACCCTTCTGATATACCACTTTTTAATGTTAGTCTCCATACACGGCGCTATTCGAAATGTACTGAACTTGATCATTTTTCACGTGTAGCCGTGGAGTGAACGCGCTGTCATGCGATGTCATATGACTTTTTTTCCAACATCAATCCATGCCTTCTCCATTAAATCGTTTCTTACGTATTCTGGTAAAGTATAGTTATGTAAACATGCATTTTTTCCACTTCCAGAACAAATCTAACATTACTTTCATGTTCCGACGTCATTTATGTCAAACGTCAAACGAATAAGTATCAGACACAAATGATGCGAGCGTCGCGTGCGATCAGCACTGTCGGTACGTTATACTGATTGGAAACCGAGAGCCACCGCGTAGCGCCGTCCGTGAACGGGCACCAGCAAAATCGTACGGGGGGTACTTACGATCGGCGCGTATGTTACGCGCACGAGGATCGAGTATCTTTTAAGTATCTCCGTGAACGGAGGCTTACAGTTATTTTACCGAATCGAAGGATCCTACTCAGTGAAATAAAATAAATCAAATGAAAACACATGGCAGGCTGTTTTCTTTAAGATAAGGCTTCAACGGTACACTTTATCACAAGGTAAATGCAGTTTGAGAGACCACAATTAGTTAGAATCGAAACTTTGCTTCAAATTGCATTGGCTTTGTTTAGTGACGGGATCCTTACAATATCTGATTTATTAATTGTTTCATATTTGTCCTCCTTACTTCCTCATTTTTCTTCTTGTTTTCCTTTTTACTTCCTCTTTTTCCTTCTTACTTCCTTCAAACTCACAACATTTCCAAAAATAAAAAAAATATAACCGTGTTCTACAAACATTCGATGAAATAAGCATAAATATTTAACCCTGAAATAAAAATATTTTTTATGTGAATACCGCATAAGAATTCCAACTGCTCCCGTCTGGAGTAGAGATGGGAAGTTCTGCATTTTGCCGGAGACCTCCGAGACGTGCTTCCTTTTAAAAAGTACTCGAGTTCTTGGAGCAGGCTCACGAAACCATTCCTGACTCGCGAGTTCGACTGCAGCCTGACCTCGGTGCCGGAACCCGCAAAAGAACTCGAACCCGTGAACTGCTCCCGACTCGCAAGT
This sequence comes from Limnephilus rhombicus, assembly GCA_929108145.2. Taxonomy (NCBI): domain Eukaryota; kingdom Metazoa; phylum Arthropoda; class Insecta; order Trichoptera; family Limnephilidae; genus Limnephilus; species Limnephilus rhombicus. The sequence goes on from OV815270.1 coordinate 15,876,795, forward strand.
GGCTCGAACCGAGACGCACGGGTTCAACCGGAGCCGGACCTAGAAGCCGGAACCCGAAAAAGAACTCGAACCGGCGAACTGCTCCCGACTCGCGAGTGGCTCGGACCCCCGAGTTCCAGGTTTGATCCAGGTTTGATCGGGTCCAAGTCCTGGACCGAGTTCTCTGGGGGTAGTCGATTTGAAAAAGGAGTAGGAGTAGGCTCCGCTTCCCGCGAAGAACCCGAATTCATGAGCCCACTTCTGCTGAACCTACATATCACTAGTCTGGAGCCAATGAGACAATGGCATCCCCATTTGGGTATGTTGTGAGGATGAAGGTAGTAGGGAGGAGAAGGAGATGGGGGAGAGGAAGGTGGCTATTTAGATCTGATCACCAAATACGGCTAAAGTCATTTCATTGCAACTTTTCAGCAATTCAACAATTCGTTAGTCATCAGGGCGATACTGGAAGTATCTTCCACTCTAGAACGTGCCGCAAATACACTAATATTATTTTTTTATGAATGCATTGAAATAAGATACTTTGCACACGCCGGGATTTGTACCCGCGACCTCCGAATTGCTCGTTGGGAGCCTTAGCCCTCGACCACGGAGGCCGAAAAAATTATGCTTCATATAATATGTCGAATAAAGGTTTTTTTTTAACAAGGTAAAAATCCCTTTCATCTACCGTAATTAAACGTTCATCATTGGGTACGGTAAATAAAGAACATGGAAAGAAGCATTCTTTCTTTCAGTAAATTATTAGTTTAAAATATTAAATTAGACGAGCTAAGATTTCTCTGCAAAACTTTGTACAAAGCCAACCTCAGAGCAAAGTTAACATAAAATTGGGTGTTTTTTGTGTAAGCATTCCAGAATTAAGAATAAACTTTATAAAGTATCTACCTAAGAAGATAACAATTTCTTGTTAAGTAAAGCGTCCAGGAAATTAAACCTGCTATTTTACGATAACATTTTCCTCCACAGGAAACCTAGGTGCGCCTTTTTCAAGAAATGGTGAATAAGTGCAAAGGCGAGGTCTGGGGGTTCTGCGGCGGAAATACCTGGGATTCGCTATAGGCCAAACTATAAAAATGACGAACCAAGTTCCTGCGATAAAAAATTATCCCACAATCATATTTCTTTCTAGACTAAGCGTTGCGTAAGTACTGTTTCAACAGCAAATTTTGACCAGAAATTACTGGGGTTTTAATGAGTGAAAACAACGTATTCATGTTTGATTCTTATTTTTGAAATTATATCCATTAAGGGTCGGGTATCAAACCGCGCTGACGCTGCAGTTAGGTATTTCTTGTACTTGTAGACAAACACGGCCGCAGCTGACCGCCTGCGTCTGACTAGAGGAGATGTGGGTATACTAGACACTACGGACTTAGGAAATAAAAATACACTTGCCTTATAAAATTAAAATTTAGTTCCTACTATAATAATGGATACAGCTTAACATACTAAGAATCATATTGTGGAACAGCGTGGATAGCTCATAGAGACATTTGCGCCTGGGTCAAACTGCCCATTCACTGCACTTAGGTATTTTTGGTAGTTGCAAACAAGCTCGGCCGCCGCGATCTACTGTGTATTTCGGTTAGATTCAGGCACGGCTGCTCAGCATTTTGATAAAATACGGAATAAAAATACACTTGCTTTGTAAAATTTTAATTTATTTCCAACATAATTGATACAGCTCGACAGACTATAAATCATGCAAGGGCAAGGATACATAGACTTTTTTTAGCCCCTGAACCTTTACAGACGTCTTAGTTTTTGACTCAATGTGACATAGAATCTAATGGTGTTTTGATGTGGAAAAAATTTCTGGTTCATATATTGTTTGTATAATGTTATTAATTTTTTTATAATTTTACCAGAAAATAATGGGTGTGAATAAGTTACGACAACCAGTTTTTACTCTGTGTCTTAGAAATTAAAAAACAGGTAGTTTTGTTTTTAAAAGTTTATTTATATGCATACAGATTTTTTTTTAATACCTAGTAAGAAAGAATATATTTTACAATTTATCTTTGATATACATAAAGTAGAACGAAGCACATTTAGAAAAAGGCAGTCAAAAATATAAAGAAGTTCAGAAAATTTTTTATAAAACAACTAAATGTTTTATTTTTATTCTTATGTACCTTACAAAGTCCCAACTGTTATCAATCGCCTGGGGCCAGTGATTGGGGTATGTTGTGAGGCTAGATAAGGTGGGAGGGGAATAATATAGGGGAAGTACCTGGCTATTCAGATTTGGTCACCACACACGGCTAAAGCCATTTCAAGCAACGTTTCAATTCTGAATAGTGGTCTTACACCAGGGCGATACATACAGTATCTTCCACTCTGTTTTTTTATAGAAGGCTATTGAAAAGATTTTTTTTCTTTGTATAAAACACGCTGTAACTCGTGTTGTGCGTGTTACAGGTAAAATTGCAAATTTTATATGTAAGTTCAAAATAAATTAATTATTATCCACAATTATCATAGTTATTTCACAGCATTATCCAAATATAACAAAGTTAATATTATATACTTGTTTACTATTATATAATTTTACAATTGAAAAATGTCCTCCACAACACAGGTAAATTCCTAGCGTGGAGGACATTAAAGAATACATTTGTAATGTAAACTTATTAATTAAAAAAAATACAAAACAATACAGAGTGATAAGTGTTAGCTCCTCATTTATTCATAAGACTGTTATTTTGTAATAACATCATCCTTTCTCCAGGTCTATTATCGATAATTCTAAACATTCACAAAAAGTGTGGTAGATCATTCATTATAGCAAAAAGTTTATATCGAAGGCCATTACTCAGGCCGCTTATGTTTATTTAAAAAAACTTACATGTTCACTGATAGTTTCTGTTATAACAACGTTATTTATATTGCTTCTGCTGCTTTCCTAAAAAAACATATAAAATAATTTTATTTGTAATAATACAACCCAGAATTTACCCAACATCGAAATTCATTCGATTTATCAATGGATCTGACAGTCGTTGTTTTCAATAAAACTTAGTGACAATTTGAACGAAATCGGTAGAGAACTCAAAATGCTCGTCGAAATTATGCATTTTGACATTAAATTCGAGTTCGGTGAACCCCAAACTCCTTAAACCTGATTTTGAACCAAATCGTCAAAGTACTTTATTTATTTTTTTATTTGTTTATTAAGACATACACAGTACATTATAATACAGATTATAAGGTATGTTAAATTAAATTATTACATGGTTATGTACCTATTACGTAAGTCCATAGAATGTCATTTGGTAATTACGCCTGAGATATGAACCGGTCTTAAAACTTAATTATTGAATGAATGAGTAATACTAACAAAAAGGAAGAAAAAAGGGGGGGGGGAGATAAGGAGAAATTTTAAAATCAAGAATTATATGCTCACTAATTGTAATTGACTGATTAAAGTTTAATGAAAAGTTAAGTGTAAGTAATTTTAAAAAAAATTATATCACGCCAAGAAATTTAATAAATTAGTTTTGTATGTTTGCAAGGAATCGTGAAAAATGTCTAAGTGTAGTACTTTTACCCAACTTTTACTTAAGATATTCAAGATGGGTGCCGAAATTTTGCATTTTGACATTAGATCCGAGTTCAGTGCTCACCAATACTCCCATATACTGATTTTGAACCAGATCAGTAGAGAACACGATAAATTCAAGATGGATGCCGAAATGTTGCATTTTGACATTAGATCCGATTTCAGTGCACTTCCAAACGCCCTAATCCTGATTTTGAACCAAATCGGTAGATAACTAAAGAAATTCAAGATGGATGCCGAAATTTTGCATTTGGACATTAGATCCGAGTTCAGTGCTAACCAATACTCCCATATACTGATTTTGAACCAGATCAGTAGAGAACACGATAAATTCAAGATGGATGCCGAAATGTTGCATTTTGACATTAGATCCGATTTCATTGCACTTCCAAACGCCCGAATCCTGTTATTGAACCAAATCGGTAGATAACTAGAGAAATTCAAGATGGATGCCGAAATGTTGCATTTTGACATTAGATCCGAGTTCAGTGCACGTCCAAACGCCCTAATCCTGATTTTGAACCAAATAGGTAGATAACTAGAGAAATTCAAGATGGATGCCGAAATGTTGCATTTGGACATTAGATCCGAGTTCAGTGCTTGCCAATACTCCCTAATACTGATTTTGAACCAGATCGGTAGAGAACACGAGAAATTCAAGATGGATGCCGAAATTTTGCATTTTGACATTAGATCCGAGTTCAGTGCACTTCTAAACGCCCGAATTATGATATTGAACCAAATCGGTAGATAACTACAGAGAAATTCAAGATGGATGCCGAAATTTTTAGATGACAAAAAGCAAAATGACTTCAGTCCATCTTCAAACTACCTTTGATAGAAATCAGTAAATAATTAAATTTTGACATTATTACCTTATTCTCCTTTTCTTCCAGTGGGAGGGTCTATTTTTTATGGCACGGTAAGCAAGAATTCCTTTATTTTTACCCATTTTGAAGGTACCTGAAGTTTAAAAAAAAAATCTGTAAAACTGTAAATCAAGTTAAAAATAATTTATTAGATAATAATAAATATATTTTATTTCTACTTACCCGGTTACTGAAACACCTATCTCCTCAATGATTCCTTCAAAAATCGAATAAACAGCGAACAAAACTGCTGCGAAAAAAATATGCGTGCTGTCGCCTTGACCGCTATCTCACAACTGAATGAATTCTGTGAAATTCAACGGTTATATAAGACATCGCGCGGCGTATTATTTTGCCATACATTTTTGTATGGCGGAGAATAGTTGAAAAATTCAGAAAGTTTAGGCGAATTACAATAAAAATCTAGATACACTGAAGTGCTTTTAATTTAATAGCTTGTTTTAACGTAATGTTTACTCTGAGATTACGGAAGGATTTTTGGTAAAAATGTTTACAACAGGTTCAGGAGAGATAATCGCGAAGGTCTTTTTCAACGTTTTAACTAAAGTTGCAGTAGGTATAACTTATAGAATTTGTAAGATTACAGTAAAAAAAATTTAATCACTAGTAACTTTACACATTTTTCTAACTACCCGTATATAATTTTCTAGTATTGCTGCTACGAGACGCGGATGCTACTGCTAATGCGGAGCGATGTTTTCCAAACCCGACCCTTAAACACGCCCGTAGAAATTGTGTTCAAAGTTTCGTACGAAACGCGTAGCTTTTCTGTATGCAATAATTACAAAGAAATACTTTCTTTGTTTATTTACGCCTTGTGAGCTTTACGATTTGATTTGTAAGCTTCTTAGTACAAAATCTAGACAATCCTTGTATCAGCATTCCTGATCATATTAAATTACTTAATCTACATGGAGCTTGAAATTCCATTTAGCAATAATAGTAAAATACAAAGGGTTCTAATCAGTACAAAGGCCTATTTACTATTTACAATGGGTTTAAGTGTCTACGGCCCATAAATAAGCATGTCTTGAGTTTTATAATGCCATAATACTCTCTAATTCCCCTAGCAACTACCTTCGTAATGTAACGAAAGGCGGTACTTACGATTTTTTTTTTAAACTTTATTTATTCCCATTTCTTTGTACATAATATAATGTTTAATAGCAAATAGTATATAGTAACATAATATATAATAAAAAAAAGTATGAACAAGAAATGAAAACCCACTAAGGCACTGCCTGAGTGTGGGTAATATTAAAACAAAATACTATATTTCCAAGCACCCAAAGAATAAAACAGACTTATAAAACAAAGTTAGTTATTTGCTTTTGGGGTGTTATGCCGTGTTGCGCTACCTCCTTCTTTAGCCAACATTTCAGACATCGTTGCAGTGTCCATCATCAGGGCAGAGCCGGCAGATCAGGTAGATGTGAACTGCCGGATCTGCCCTGATGATGGACACTGCAACGATGTCCGAAACGTTAGCTAAAGAAGGAGGTAGCGCAACACGGCATAACACCCCAAAAACAAGTAACGAAAATCTCCAATCTGTTTTTAGAACACATACTTAAAAAAATGAAACAATTCATCTTTGTATAAACCACTTATATAATGCGCAAATCCGACCGGTTTCGGATTTTTTTATTGTCATATAGCCCAATCATGGATTTTTTCCCCTACCCACCCACTCTACATTAATACCTACCCACCCAATCTACATTATTAACCAGCAACGGCTCCACCCCTACCATAATAAAACATTGTTCTAAACTGTCAAATTAGTATAAGCTTTCCCTGACGAAGGAAAGTTTGTTCCGAAACCGGTCGGATTTGCGCATTATATAAGTGGTTTATACAAAGTTGAATTGTTTCATTTTTCTATAATAGATAACCACAAAGTAATAGCTACATTAAAAAATACACATACTTAAATTAATTTCTGAAATGGCTTCATATACAACAGTCAAATCGGCGCACAAGCACTTAAGACAGGGGGTCTAGCTCAGAGAAATTAATAACTTTACAATATCAGTCCTAAAGGCGAAATTACCGATGATTTTATACCGTTTTCCGGAGCACGACCGCATTGTTGATAACCAGACCGATATTAACAGGGAATAAATAAGAAATCGATATATGATGGCAACACTGGCGGATCGGTTTACGGATTTACAAATGGCTTCGTAAAAATTAAAAATACCAACAAATTGACAATTGAATTGAAACACGAACTATAATATATTATATTGACGCTTCGCGTGTACTTTTCGAGACCAAACGTTTTTATCTCCAAAATCAAAGGGAATAAATTGATCTCGTCTTAGATGATTTTTTTAAGTCTATGGATCGCGTGTATGGTTTCTTTCGAATCTAAGATTTTTGTTAGTTTAGCTCCATTAATTTATAATCCAGTTACTTTGCGTAACGAACGACATTAATCAAAAAAGTTTGGTATGTTTACAGCTTAGCTGATACTCAGGAGGCTGCGCTAAAATTTGTTAATAGTCCGTAGAAATATTTCTTGTCAATTGTTGACCGTACTCACAAATATTAGATGACGGATTTAGTCAATATCGTATTGATATAGGGTTTTATCATTCATCCGTGAAAACAAAAACTCATAACAGTGATGGCTGAAATTGCGGTAGGAGGTACAACGATAGTCATGAAAGCGTTGCTAAATCACCCTCACCATTATTATGATATATTGAGGGCAGCGATGGTAGATATTATAAATGTAGAAATGTTGATGGTGTTGGGGTAGGCAATCGAGTTTAGAATTTCTTGTAAAAACGATCGAAGTGAGGCAGAATTGCAGTTAACTTGGCTGCATACTATTTTATTGGGTAGGTAATATAGCACGTATTCCACCGATTTGTCGTATTTTTTTTACTTCAGCTAAGATGCTAATACAGGTGCGAAAGGAGTTATGGAACGGGTTTAACCTCCAGAGAGCAATACTTTCATTTCCCGGACGGGCTTAAGAAGGAAGATACTGGATTTCGGGTTACAGAAGGAATTTTCAAGAACGGTGTTTGGCCGTAGGGGTTTCGGCATGCCTCAGAAGTGGGTCAAATACCATTTCTGAATAAAGTGGATAAAAGAATTTTCAGACAAATCACATGTCAAGCAGGCTAAATGATCATAATATAATCATTCAACTTAGGAACTACTATCTGACGTTTTATACGCACTTTTTTACCCTGGTAGACATAATATTAATTTCTGCAAATTGTTGGTACTGAAATAGAGCGGTAACGCAAAGAAACACCGAAGCTGGATAGTAAAAAAATTGGAATACTATATCTACATAGTCAGGTTGATAGGTACCTACTCCTCAGCCCCCTTCCACATTAATTTCATCGTATGTAAAAATGTCAAAGTAAAATTACGAATGAGTGGTGCAATCATAAAATATATAAAAAATAATTACCTGGGAGCTCTGCCATGGCTACTGCTAACGGAATTGTTAACGAATTTAAAAAAAAATATCATTATCTGGCAACTGTGCTGCCTTCATATTATTATGGAAAATTCTACTGAACTCGCTTTAAAGCTGTACGTTATATTTGCATATTAAAGAGTTTCTTGTAAATTATTTTATAAAGGTGGAAATAAAAATAAAACAGTTGCTCTCACTTGCATATTTTATTTCAGTGCTACAATTCACAAACGCTCAAAGAATTACACCCTAAATAATATTCAGAAAAGCTCAAATATGTTACTATTTTACTAATTTACTATCATTAAATAGTCAAAAAACGTTTGTAGTTGAATCCAAATGATGCTCCTAAAAATTTTAACGTTGTAACGTTGGGCAAAGAACAATAATTAAAATTGTATTAAAAAAATCTTTAGACTACCCAACGGATCGCCTGTTCGAAGAATTTTAAGTACCTACATTTAAAGATTAAAAATTATTGATTCAAATTATAAAAGAAAGGACAAATATGAATTTTTAACTGAAAACCGAACTCGACTTAAATATATTTTTCTATGCCCAAAATTAAATACTACTTTTGCATAACATCAAGGGAAGAACTTTTGTCAATCGTTTACCGGAAGAAATCAGAAACATTCATGATAAAACCCTAATATTGATCTCTGTCAAGAAACGTTTTAAAGATATCCTTAAGAAAAAAACTACTATAAAAAACACATAAATTTGTTTAAGACCACTTTTATTTTAAAACACTCTACCGGTTTCAGAAGCACCCTTCCTTCGTCAGGAGAATATTATAACTAAACTATGATACAGAATGTTAGGTGTTTGAGTGGGAGGTGAGCAAAGGGGTGGGGGTAATTGCGGGATTTCCAGAAAGAACAGAGCGGTTAATTGGAAAAATATTTAGAATGGGACTGAAAGATAAATTAATTTGGTTATTCAAAATACTAGCATTATTATTTAGGGATTTTCTGATTTCTAGTGCTTCTAAATTATCTAATTTTTTGCTTTTATTGTTACAGTGAAGAATTTTAACCCCTGTGTCCTTATTAAAAGTGTGATCTGTAGAAATTAGGTGATTAGCAAACTCTGAAAAATTATTATTATTTAAGCATCTTAAATGTTCGGAGATTCTAATGTTTACATTTCTAGTTGTTTTACCTATGTAGAACGAAGGACAATCATTGCAACATAGTTGGTAAATGCCAATTAAACAAATTGCTCTAAATAATGGTTATTCCACAAATTTAATTGATAAAATCCTAAATAAGAAACTTAAACTCATTTCAACTAATACATTTTTATTTGGTTCACCTGAAAATAATAATAAAATAACAAATCCCGTTCAATGGCGCAGAATTTTATATATATCCAACTTTTCCTCACTTAGTACAAAAAACTTACCTGCCCACATTAAGCCCGCGTTCTATACTGATAACAATTTAGGTAAATTACTAAAAAACACTAAAGATAGAGATCATAAATTAAGTCACTCAGGCATTTACCAACTATGTTGCAATGATTGTCCTTCGTTCTACATAGGTAAAACAACTAGAAATGTAAACATTAGAATCTCCGAACATTTAAGATGCTTAAATAATAATAATTTTTCAGAGTTTGCTAATCACCTAATTTCTACAGATCACACTTTTAATAAGGACACAGGGGTTAAAATTCTTCACTGTAACAATAAAAGCAAAAAATTAGATAATTTAGAAGCACTAGAAATCAGAAAATCCCTAAATAATAATGCTTGTATTTTGAATAACCAAATTAATTTATCTTTCAGTTCCATTCTAAATATTTTTCCAATTAACCGCTCTGTTCTTTCCGGAAATCCCGCAATTACCCCCACCCCTTTGCTCACCTCCCACTCAAACACCTAACATTCTGTATCATAGTTTAGTTATAATATTCTCCTGACGAAGGAAGGGTGCTTCTGAAACCGGTAGAGTGTTTTAAAATAAAAGTGGTCTTAAACAAATTTATGTGTTTTTTATTGTAAATTATGGCGAGCCACAAAGTTAGTGCTTTTTACCAATAAAAAAACTACTGGCACCTAAATTAATCTTACAAATATCCTTTATATTCGATACAATTTTTTTTTTTTTTCAAAATGCATATATATTACCAGATTTTAATGCCATAAATGTTATTCATTATTATTTATATTTTCTTAGTTATAACACTTACACCAAATATCTACAATAAATTTGTTGTATGTTTTTATAATTTTCCATCATCACGTACTTACTACAGCACTCAGATATGCAATTACATTGAACAAGCAATTATGAAGCTCTAACCAATAAGTAAATTTATGTGCACTCCCCTTCCATACACTACACAAGCTAATGCTTTTAACGGAAGAGAAGTCAATAACTCTAAGATGTTAACTAACTAACTAACTAACCATCACGCCGTTTCCCCGCAGGGGTAGGCAGAGAGGACGGACCGCCAAACAACTCGGTCTTGGCACACACTCTTTGCTTCACTCACATTCATACATCGTCTCATACATTCTCTTCTATTATTCTGACTTTTGACATGACCCGACTCAAGTATCTGATTAACTTGATCGTGCCATGTCTTCCTCGGGCGTCCCCGACTTCTTCTACCATTCACATTCGCGTCGTATATTCTTCTTACACTACTTCCTTCGTTCATTCGCTCTACATGCCCAAACCATCTGAGGGTCCCTTTCTTAATCTAAGATGTTAATGATTATTAAGATATATTTATACCATAAATAAATTGAAAAAAAACAAATGTTCGTAACAGGTATTTTTGAACTCTTCGCGTACCGACCATTCGCATAAATATATTCGAACTTAACGCTTCTGATATAAAATTATCATTTTTAGTATTTTTAAACATCGTTTATAATGATAAACATGTTACGTTTTTGCTTCTACTAGTTAGGTATTTGTTATTACTTATAAAATTTACTGTATCTCTAATAAGTAAATAAAAATATACTTTTATGTATACGCATTTCATGTTAAAGCATTTGAGGTAGGTTAAGATATTATTTATGAAAATATGGATATTCATAATTTTACATACAATAGATATTTAATGTTCTGCAGGCAGAGCTGGTATAAAAACAGCATTACATCGATGAAAGTAACAAAAGCAAATTAAACAAATAGTATGATTATGGTTTTCTGACCAAAATGAAAACATTATTAGGATCTAGCTTTGTTAACGTGGTAACAAATTCACTCAATCTCTCGACCAAAGGAAACACCCCGAAAAATGTAACGCAAAGGGTCAACGGTAGATCTGAAACATTTCGATGAAATTGGCTGTTAAAACCTAACCTAACGCTACCTAACCGGGTGTTTGTTTAGCGGTAAATTCAATTTTCTAGAATTATCCTTTTATCCAGTGCAATATTATTCAGTGCAACACCCACACAAATATAAAACTGAACTATAACAACGACGTTCACCAATATGATACACGACAACACAACAAACTACATTTATCAAAAATACACTCAACAAAGTTCGGACTGAAATCATTAGAATACATTGCGTACACTAACTATAACAAATTGCCTGAAGAATTAAGACAGGCCTCTAACAAATCTCGAAACGATATATTGAAATCCTATTTTTTCAAATGTTATTTGGAAAACGAGTCATAAGTAGGTACAAACTCTGTTCTGATAGCTATCCTGATTAACTCCAAGTACCAAACTTTGTACATCCAGATATGATGGGCGCAGTTTATATCTTTTTTAAATCTTATCATGTATTTTTTATGTAAACATCTTGTATTAGGTTTGTGTATTTTTGAGCATGTACCTTTTATTGTATTTTTCCTGATTTGTTTTTTATGCATTTCTATAGTCCATCATGGAGGATACTTGATTTTAACTTTGTGACACCAACAGTACATAAATCAAATGAGTGGTTATAATATTATTCATAAAATCTTATAAGACATGTTTCTGTTAAATATTTGTAAAGTGATTCTTCATATGTTTGTGTCTGTATGTTGCTTCTGTAAAATGTTTTGTAAATTTTTTCATTATTTATTGTGTCTGCATATTGGGTTGGGTTGGGTTTATCTTTTCAAATGTACCAATTGGCGATTCCTTAATGAGTTTTGATAACTCATGGGAATGCAACTTCGTTGTATGTTTTATTTAAAAAAAAAAAAAAAAAAAAATCCTTTGACGCTTTGCTCTCCCGGGAGCTCGGGTTGAAGAAGATTTATTATAAACAATATTTTGAGAAAATCTTTGCCCCTGACTACACAAAAACCCATTTCTTGAACGGAATTAAGAACGTAAATTGAACAAGTGTTTTTTTTTTACCGCAGGTTAAGGATCTAAACAATTGAGGCAAAAGACGAGAGAACATAAAATATCACATTTTCATGTAAATTAATATCTGCAGAAGGCACAAAATCTCTCACGCGTACTGAAAATCACTTGTATACGTATACATACTTTTATTAAATAACAATAAATTTTAAAAATAAATTGTAATAATAAGATATTAATACTACTTTCTAATGTGACGGTCTGTAACTCCAGTTTATATAAATGTTCGATGCTTTGAATTTAAGTGTCAACATTTTCAAAATTGTGATTCTTTGGAAAAATCAGATAATCGGTAAGTACCAGGCCTAATATATTACTTTTAAGCGAAAATTATTATAATTGCAATTTTCTAAATTGGAACTGTTTTTCCTAGAATTCAGACGATCCATGATATTTATAAAATATTGACATTAAAATAGTGTTCCAGAAAAAAATAAACTTAATACAAGAACTTACATGGTCTGATTTATTTTATCATGTACATAAGTATTTTATGTTTTCTTCAAGTTTTCAATTTTAGTTGTTAACGGATATACTGTGAATTAAGAAAGTTTGTTCTGTCTTCAAACTTTTTACCTTATGAACACCGTGGAATACTTACACTCTGTTTGCTTTAGTTTAAGATCTTAAATTATTGTTGCTCTACACAAGAAATTCAGGTAATTCTGCTGCAAACGGCTACGGCTGTAGGGTTTGTTTTACTTCTAATTTCTAACGGTTGAGCTCATTATAAATTATCGTATCATCACCTCATCATTGATAATTGTATTTCATCTCCCGGTCAAAATCATTATTAGTTTCATTCTTGTTCTTCCTGCCAAGAGGAGGACTAATCCGCGTGCTCCAATGATTCAGCATGCGAAGCTAAATTTGTACTAACTTCTTATCACAATAATCTCAATGAACAAACTTCTACCAAAATACACACGAGAATTCTTCTTATCATTATTAATCAGTATACAACTGATGTGCTTCCAGATTATTCTTTCACACCTGAATATTTTACGTAATTCCACAAACATTCAACAGAAATATCGATCTTTAACAAACTTGCCTCCCTTATCACATTGAACCACCACCTGTAACTTTATTAGTAATGTTACAGTCACCTATGTATATCGCTAACACCCAATAAAATCATTGTTTAATACACTAAAGAGATGTTCAATATGATCTATCATTTTATAGTTTTTAATAAGTCAGGTTCGCAGCATACGTCATACATATGTCTAGTTATGTTATATTATCGTGTAAACAAGGGTTCGAGTAGTTAAGGTACTGAAAGAAACAGAAAAAATATTTGCACACGTAAATTTAACGATACAACCTGAAGTTCTACAAATAAAACACAATACAAGATGGCGCAAAATTAATCACCCTATCGGAATGTACCCTATGCGAACTAGACAGCTGCAGAATATAAATAAACAAGCAATGGAGCGCTATACTCCGCAAGAGCGTGGAATAATTGTGTCGATTTTAGCTTTAACGCTTTTAGCGATTTAGTTTCGAAAGTCATCATGAGTGAAAGGCGCATTTCCACTTGAGTGGTTACGTCAATAAACAAAATCTTCGTTTTTGCGGCACTGAAAATTTACGTGTGATGCACGAAGAGCCTTTACATCCCTTCAAAGCCACGGCGTTCAAGCGAGAGGAGTGATTTTTTTGAGGACTCAATAAACAGCTACTTACTGCCGGAATTAGATGAAAGGGCCTTGGTTAATACGTGGTTTCATCAAGACGGTGCAACTGCACACATAGCATGAGCCACAATGGATATTGTGAAGGAAGCGTTTCCTGGCCACCTAGCATGGTCGATCGATATAGGTTTTATCGAAAATGTCGGTAACTTGAAATCGCTCCCGAGCACGACTGCAGGACGCTAACGAAGAAATAAAAGTTTACGTCAAATAAATTAGAAACCCTTAGTCGATGTGAATTGTTGTTTGTTCGTTAGCGGTCTGCAGTCGTGCTTGGGAGCGATGTCAAGTTACCGACATTTTCGATAAAACCTATATCGACCGACCATGCTAGGACCCCTGGTCGCGTAAACTTCCATTTTGGCGATTTGGCAAGGCCAGCAAGATCGCCCGATTTAACCATCCCAGACTTCTTTCTTTGGGGCTCCTGGAAGTCGGGGGTTTATGTCAACAAGCCTCAGATAATTTCAGCCCTTAAAGAGAATATTCGACAGGAATGCGAACAGTTATCACCGGAAATCTTCCGGAAAGTTATGGAAAATACGATAAAACGGGCACAAATGTGTATCAACACTGGCGGCAGCCACTTGACGGATATAATTTTTTCCACTTAACAGAAAAAAAATTGTAAAAGTCCAAATACCGATTTCCATTACTAAAAATCATTTTTTTTGTTTTGTAAAAAGTTATTAAAATTTTTATGTATTTTATGTTTCATTAACTCAATTCTACATTAACAACAGTTTTTGGTGTCAAATGTGGTGCAATATTATATTTTTTCCTAAGATACTAGTGCTTCAGAGAGCTTATTAATATAAAAATAAAATTAGTTAATAAAAACTGTATAGTGAAAACAAACACAAAAGGGAAAAACAAAAAGTAGTTCCAATCAATGACTACAGAGAAACATAATGCTAGAAAGTGGCAAATGAGCTCTATACTATGACCACGTGGACTTAGTCAATTTTAACATATCGCTAGCCATACTTTCCCATTTGGAATGTGTGGCGAGCGATTGGTAAGGTGAAAAAAGTCCACATATATTATTTGAGTATCGATCCCGTGTGCCACCACCATAAATAATATTATTTTTAAATTACAAAATGTTCACGTAAAAAAAGTGTTTTACAGATAATATTTTACACACAATAATTATTAAAAAAATATCTTAAAAGAAATCTTACACGTATTGTTGTCATTAGTGCATGGTTTACAAATAATAATAATTTATTAAGACCAGCTAAAAATAGTGAAACTCTTTTTATTATGTTTATTTTATGAGTTAAACCTCAAATTGTAATATTGAATTAAATAAAGACAATATAAGCCAGAGGTGTCAATATCTTTTTCTGATTTTTCTGTTTCCAGATTATCGATTGATTTTCGCTTATATTGTCTTCATTTAATTAAATAGTAAAACTCATTTGAACATACGATTTTCAACATAATATTTATCATGAAATGTAATATAACATCTGCCTCGCAATGAGTTCGGCTGGGTATTCAAAAAATATTTTAAGCTTTTTCTTGAAAATTTCGTAATTTATTTCTACTCTTATGACCCTAGGAAGATCATCTAATAATTTTGTAACTCTATGTGCCTACATAATGTACAAGTTAATGTACGTAATAGTAGTACTATTATTCCTCTTAAGGTGTTTTTCTAAGACTAGTTTTTTTTTAATGTGAATACCTGGCAAGAGTCTCTGCTGCTCCCATCTGGAGCCAGTGCGATTATGACATCCTAATGGGGGTATGTTGTAAGGCTGTAGGTTGAGTGGGGAGGGGAAGGAAATGGGGAAGAGGAAGGTGGGGAAGCATCTGGCTATTCAGATCTCGTCACTAAGTACGGATAAAGCCATTTCAAGCAACGTTTCAATTCTGAATGGCAATCTTATACCAGGGTGATATTGACAGTATCTTCCATTCTGGAACGTGCCGCAAATATACCATATATTATTTTAAATGATTTTATTGTGAAATAACACAAATAAATTAAATACAATTCATATGCCCATGCCGGGATTCGTTCCCACGACCTTTGGATTGCGAGTCAAGAGCATTACCCCTAGTAATTATTTTACAGTATTTATTTTTGAGTATATTATAATATTGTTACCGAGATATTTAACTTTATGTGTTTATGTCTTTCTAATACCAAGCATGCAAAAGCTTATTATCGGAAAATTCCAAAGTTTTGTAAAGTTCTGTAAAATTTCCGAAAGCTGATGGGTAACCCGCAAGCAGCACCAACTTTTCGAGGCAAGTCAAATGTCATTCGTAACATAACATAACATCCATAAAAATGAACGACCTCCACCTCACCGCCGCGCCCACTATTTGAGACGCGTACGGGGTAGAAATTAGGTATGATGGTAGAACAAACTATTCCAGCAGTACTAAGTTGCTTGGAAGGAAGAAGTGCCTACGTGGAAGTGGTTTGATATGTTAATTTTTGCGGGTTCTGCGTCGTTTTATTACCAGACAAGGAGGTAGATGGTAGAAGGTGATTGTAAAATTAAAACAAATTGATTGTAAAATACTTGCTGCTTCATTTTTTAATGTCGTGAGTTGGCACCATTTTTATTGCTAAATAACTCCGAAAAAAAAGTGGGTAAGAAAAATACTGTGATATTTTTATAAGATCAACCTCTCATACGAACCCTGTGGATTTATGAATTTTAGACATTACCTGAATTCTATCATGCACTGGTAGGTATTAGGTTTGTAAACAAGTAATCGGCGATGAACAAAAATAAAAAAAAATGTGAGCATTAACTGGAAAACTTTATCACACACAGTTTCAAACAAATTTTACGCTTGGAACTAGTAGAATTTTCTAAGTAGTTTAACATTTTACGCCGTAAACTAGTACGTATCATTACAAAATAGCAAGCGTCGGCATTATGCTACAAGGAGCACGTTAAATTAATATTTCACTGTTCGTGTTACATCTCAAAAGTTGTATCAAACTCAGCGAAAACGTGTTTCCTCTGCAACACGAGTTGAGTCTTATTCAAGAACTTAGATTATATTATCTGAGGTATGAAGCCCAACGAACAACAGGCTCCATCAGAAAACTTACACGAAAAGATGTACGTACTTCAGAGGAGTAATGAAGTTTTCAATGCTCTTTTAATAAACATGGCTCTAAAGCAGTTTTCTATGATATTATGATGCAACAAAATATAAAATCTCCCCTTTATATTTTCATTGTATGACCCAGGGGAATTTCGATCAGCCTCTTGCAGGGACGTTTCTTAGAAACCTTCCCCAGAATGTTTGTCATGTGAAGGCAACCTGGTAGTCTTCATCGTATGACATTCTTTATAACAATGCATCTCTCCATTGTTCCTTCATTAGAAATATGATTTAAAAAATGAAGGATTGTTTGGAGACGTTTTGCAGAGAGATTGTGGTGATCTTTGATTCGTCGGCGATTAAACAATTCGCAACACTGTCCAGGGAATTTGTCGTTTTCTCTGTCGATGTTAGATTTGATAAATTTTAATTTCAACACAACATTTTTTTACGAAGAAGGAAAACTTTAGGGATGTTTTGTGATATATTTAAACATATTTTAGTAGAGTGAATAAATAGAGAGAGGGGATGCAATAATCAATTATTTTAATGTGCATTGTAGAAATTTGCTCCCTCCTATTTACACTTTGGTGAACACATTTTTTCTATTATTTTATATTTGGTAGTATGGTTCAATCATCATCATATTAATTGATTTTGATTCGAAATGGTAAATCGAATACGAAATTTGCTATTTTGAAGTTTTAACGATGAAAATATTTATAAAATAATATTAAATTTTTTAAATTAACCAATAAATTGTTTCTACCTGCCTACTTTCCCTGCCTTCCCTCATCCCTCTTCCTCTCCCCCGTCTCACCAACCCTTCTTCCGCTTTCACCTCCCCGCTCCTGCGTTCCGTATATTCAGTCCCGGTATATTCAATTTTCAAACAGCTCGAGTGCCACCTATTGTAATTTTTTTATACAGATTTTCATTTTTCAAATATTACAAACATTCACTTTTGTATATTATAAGAAAAATCAACCTAATTTGGTATCCTGACATAGGTATCTATTTAAAATACCTATAATTCTTGTAGGTTCAAATTATTAGATTTTGGTTAGTATCATATGCGAGTACTTCAAGTAAATTCATTAATTTAAAGAGTTTATTCTAAAATTGAATTGTGGTTAAACTATCGATGGTTTGCAAAATGTATTCTCAAATTGTGACATTTTTGACAGTTTTGTAAGAGTATTTGTAATTATTTAAAAGCTTTTCAGGTGTATTGTCATGTGGTTGTAATAATCCAGAAATCTATGCGAGGGTAGAAAGAAGGTTTCCAACATTTCCTATGCTTAATATGGCATAACATAAACAACGTAACTACATATTACATATCGTCCCTTAGCTAACAACACCGCATAAGCCATTTTTACCAACTTTACAGGAGACGTATTATGTACATTCAAACAAGCAAACAAGCAATCAAACGTACATTCATTTATATATATGTACTAGCTTTTTCCTGCGGCTTCGCTCGCATGGTATTATGGGGGTTCCCACGCCGCCTCTCCCCCTTCCCCCCTCCCCCCATACCCTTCTCCACCCTCCCTCCCCCACCCTTATATATAAATTCTTCGACAAATATAATATGCCTAAATTTTGAATGAAAGAGCTAGGTATAGGTAATGTCAGTAGCCAAAATAACAAATAGTAATATTTTTATAGTCTGAGAATGCCAAATTCTTTTAATCTCATTTCCTAAATCTGTAAAGCCTACTTATGTTCCTTACATTCCTGAAAAGAGCTTAAAGAAACAAAAGCAGAAATTTGAAACAAGACCTAAATTCTAAAACCGATCCATTACTTCAAAGAAACCGAATTCGTTTTGTGAATGGATTGAAAACTCGATATTTTATGAGTTACAAAAATAGACTCAGTTTATCGAAGAATAAATTTATTTAAAAACACGAAAGATATTTTCCGCTCTATGATCTTTTGCCGAAAAACTACAGTGTAAAAGTTTCTTTGATACTTTTTAACATACTGCCCCCTCGTGTTTAAAAGTGCTGGTTTGCATTTATTCGTATATTTTTTTTGTATTCTTTGATATAATGCTTGAATAAATGTTTTCTAATGTACAATTATTTTTTTCCGTGAATTCAAATGGTAAAGGCTGCTTCCGATATAAAGTTTGAGTTTTCTAAAGAAAACAATTCAATGAGGATTTAGTCAAATATAATTTCACCGCGGGGAGACATCAAGCAAAAATGATGGAAATTTCTCACAAGAAACAGTGTTATTGAATCAATTTTTCGAAGAAAACTTCTTCTAAAAGGTTGATACTTTGTGATGTCATTATTTATTTATTAAAAGAAAATAACTTAGTTTACATCACTTTATTTTTTATATTTTATAATATCAACATGTTTCGTGAACCATGTGGATATTATAAAATATAAAAAATCAAGTGATGTAAACTAAGTTATTTTCTTTTAATAAATGTTATTGAATCAATTATTACAAACAAAAAATATTTTTTAGAGTTGATAAGAGCAGTACAGTATTTAATACTCACCAGATACTGATTTACCACTTCTATGAAATCAACTGACAAAGAACCATTAGACTGTAATTATCATCAACGTTTTTTTAACAATTAGCATAATTAGTTTTTTTTGTGAGTAGGTACTGCACAAGAATCCTAACTGCTACCGTCTGTCTGGAGCCAGTGCGGCTATGGAATCCCCAATTGTGCTATGTTGTAACCCTAAAGGTAATGGGGTAACGGGAATAAGTTGAGAAGAGGGAGGTTTAAAGTAATAGGCTATTCAGATCTGTTCAACAAACATGATTAAAGCCATTTCAAGCAATAACGATATATTCCTATTCTGAATGGTGGTACAAGGCGATTCTGAAAGTATTAACCACACTAGAACGTGCCACAAATATACTACATATATATTATTTTAAGTGAATATATTAAGAAAAAACACAATTGAATCATATAAAATATCGGGATTCAAACCCACGACTTAAAACAACAGATTCGTAGTCAAGGATTGTAACCACTCAACCACAACATAATATATATTGAAGATTTGTAAATACGCAAAGCATCACGGCATGATTACTTTCAGAATTTTAATTTTATACCTAAGTGGAAAAATCTATCGACTGTATTTGATAATTGTATATTATCGATGGAACATTAATAAATTAGATTCAAATGATTGTTCCCAAATATCTTTGCTTCTCTTATAACATATTTTAATAATTTAAAAAATTCACAATTTCTTCTAAGTTCATGCAATAAAATTTAAACAATCATTCTGATTTAATCAATCGCTCTAAATAAGTAACGTTTTTCTTTCTGTAACTCAAACAAAACGCATAATTCCAGATAAAGTACATTTAACATAAATATTATACGACAAAGAATATGGCGAAAAGCTCATAAATGTATTACAAAACCTTTCGAAGAAACCGATTTGAATTTTTGTAAAACTTTCGAACGCTTTTTGCGCAGCTTTTAGTGAATTTAGGCTGAGCCACCGCATTGGGTTAACACGAGTCAACCTTTTAATAAATTTATACATCCTTCGTGGAAAAATATTTGCGTGGATGAAAATTTGTGGAGAAATAAATTTCAAATGAAAATATTGCACGGGTGGTATAGCGACGGCTTACCTTCAATCGCCATTTTCAGCAAACGAATGTTTATTTAATTATATTTTATTTCCAGTCACAAAGTGATGTCAATTACTCAAAATTCTTTGATTTGGTCAACTTTTAATAAAAAAATTCCTTTAATATTATTATCTATGAACGTCAATCGCCAAACTACGCACCACAAAAGTAGAATTTTTACGAATTATTAATTACTATTAAAATAAAAGAACTTTGGCGCCTACCTACTTCATCGCTGGTTTCTAATATAATTTAATACTTTTCAGTTCCTGTTTTAAAAATTTAATGTTTTTTTTTTTACAATAGCTCCACACGGGAGGCACTGAGGAAATAAATTCCATTCAGGGCTTATGTCATCTTTGGAGATGGCGTGTGGAGGGTCTTTTCAGGAAAGAAAGGAGAGTTCTGGGAAGGAAAAGGGTATGAGGGGTGGATAGGAATCTGGAGGTCAGTGGGTCCAGGAGTGACGGACATATGAATCCATCCCTCCCACTGCGGTGCAAGGCGATATTCCCCTCAATCTCTCAACCATTCTCTCCCGATCCGGCCTGCCATGCAGCTGGTGACCTATGGCAGAGGTGTTGGTTATCCACTGAATGGTTCCCGGGCGGCGGTACACATATCCGCCTACCAAATTACAAAAGTTAAATAAATTTCAATAATTATACGCAAAACGCAGGAATAGTTCACATCACGCACATATGCAACGAAAATAAAAATTAGTACGTTTCATTGCAATTAAAAAATATGTTTTTTTCTCAAATCAGACCATACCCACGATAATAATAGATGTCATTAATAAAATTTTGTAAAAAAAAAATTGTCATTGTAATGGAATTAAACAAAAATTGACATGACCCCTGACTGCATAAGCCTGATTCGAGCATTCCACATTACCTGCAAGCGGAAAAGCAATCAAGATGAACATCACCGATGCGTTGAACTGATCAAATATGGTATGCGTTCGGAATTGTGGTGTCTATACGGGCACGCGGAGCAGAATCGTGGTTCACCAGGACAATTGGGATAGGGAAACTGTCCTCAGCATGCCAATAAGACAATAGCTCAATAAAACAATTATGGAACGCAGGCCAAACAATTTCAATTTCAATAATATTTTTATTTTTATTTTTTAATTTTTTATACTTTATAATTAAAATCTGAAATTATAATATTTAATTAAATGAACACAATATTAGCGAAACTCAATCGAAATCTGGAGACAGAAAAATCAGAAAAGATATTGGCTCCGCTGGGACTCGAACCGAGGACCTTTTGCTTACATGGCAACAGCTCTACCGATTGAGCTACGGAACCCATTTTAATTCGGTCACTTTTAACTGTATCATACTTCGACTAAGAAAAAAAGTCAAAAGATGTCGCGTATTAAAAATAAAATGGATAAAAATTTATCAAGACACTATCTAGATTGCATTTAGTTCGAGTTGAATCTTGCAATCATATATAAAGATAGCAGCCAATAATATGTGCGTTAAGAAGATGAAGATAATGTTGGTCGTTCTTAGTCGAAGTATGATACAGTTAAAAGTGACCGAATTAATATGGGTTCCGTAGCTCAATCGGTAGAGCTGTTGCCATGTAAGCAAAAGGTCCTGGGTTCGAGTCCCAGCGGAGCCAATATCTTTTCTGATTTTTCTGTCTCCAGATTTCGATTGAGTTTCGCTAATATTGTGTTCATTTAATTAAATATTATATTTTAATTTACTTGAACACTTTTCACAAGGATCACTATATGCCCACTGTTATTAATAAGGATTCTGCGAAGCAGTTTAAATATTCATACGATGCTTACGTGTAGAACACTAAAAAGAGCATTTCATATATTCGACGGTTACTTTGCTGCCGTAATGTTTATTTTCCCATCCTACTTAGTACCAGCATTAAAAACGATATTCAGAATTGAATTTTCAATCAACGCGCAACGTAGAGAAAAATAATCTTCATTTATTGAACTGAAATTATTTTTCACGACTTTTTCTTGTTATTTTCGCTAGACTTCAAGAAAATACTGCGAAAACAATCACTTTGTGATTTACGAGCTTACTGCTGGTGAAGTTTATTTATGAAGTTTAGGAAAACTGTTTTCTCAATTATTTCGATGTTATTACTAAGTACTAAGAAGAAAGCAATTACTCTCTCAAAAAAATCATTTTGCTAGAAAATTCTCATCAATGAAACAATTATTTAGCGCACTCATGAATGACCCAGTTCGATAAAATACATTACGACAAATTACGCGGTAGTTGCATCTGTCTCAGTTGACGGTGATTAATCTATGCGGGTTGCGTTATCTGACATCTGCAGCTTGTAGCAGTGACAAAGTGGTAGGAGATTTGGCCCTAACTTTAGAGGTTGCATGTTCAAAACCTTCAAGGAATGCAAATAACACCAATTAATTACGAGAAACATTAATAATGCAAATAAATAAAGTGAAATTATGTAAGAGTTAAAAAAAATTATTACGAGTTTAGCTTTAAAGAAGAATATTTATAAGAATTAATTTTTGTAATTAGTAATTTATAGGTTTACTTGCTAAAATGATTATATTTTCAAAGCTTCATGAGTTCGGTTGAGTTTAATCAACAAAAAATCTCGTTTTTCCCGACTTTTATTCCTTCCTTTTTTAACATTAGCTCCATCGAAAGGAAAAAATCCTCAGTGCCTTTGTTGTCATCTTTGAGGATGCTGTGTGGAGGGTATTTTTAGAGAAAGAAAGGAGAGGAGGTTCTGGGAAGAAAAAAGTATGAGGGGTGGGTAGGAATCGGGAGGTCAATGCGTCTAGGAGTGACGGACGTATGAATCCATCCATCCCAGTGTGGTACAAGGCATAGGATCAAGAGGAGCTGGAAAAGTCTCCCTCAATCAATCAAATCTCACCTCATGAACCCGGGCTTCCCTGCTAAGTCAGCAAACGTGGTTATTCAATAAATGGTTCCCGGGACGGCGGTACCCATACCCGCCTCCCAAATTGAAATTTGTCCAAGGTTGATTCGGGATGTGGGTGATGTAAACACGTTGATTAAAACATACGATTTAAAAATATGCTCTGATCCTTTGCTGAAAACGCAAATACGAAACAATAAAAGGGGATCACGTCTAATGTTCCCAGACCTGTTATTTTATTAATCCTCCGTGTGTATGTATAAGTAATAACGCCTTCTCATTTAAATTCAAACTCATGGTGAGTATCAATTTCTAAAAACGTTAGAACAAATTACCCATTGGAATAAGGAGGATGATTCCTCTCCCCACATTAACCTTTCGGAATAATGTTGAAAAAGGTACCCTAATTTTATATTAACCGGACCTATATGGAGGCTGGGAGCTGGTTTTAGAGGTAGTTAGGTGTGTAGGTAACCTCTAATAGCTGACAGGTAAATGCGAACTATTATCACGGCTACCTAATAAGTAATAAAACAGCTAAGTTACCTCAGGAAGCTACCTGGAAAAGCAGAAACCCGATCCCAACACCACAGAATTTCAATTCTCAGGGGGTTATTTAAACATGGAAGCTTTATGAAGGTCATTGGGTAACTATTATAGAGCCTTATCTAGAAAATCAAGGGTCGATTTATCCAAGGGCACCTAGAATTTAAATAACCGAAACAAAATCCATTAAAACATGGGTGTTATGACAACAATAAACATTAATTTTACCTAAATAAATAAAAAGAAAATTAATTGTTTCATTTATCTAAAAAGAAAATACTTCGTATTAAGCCACTTTATTTTATAGTCTACCGATTTCGGTACCTCCGTACCATCATCAGGACTGTTATAAAAATCTAACAAATACAGGATAATACACATATAATACACACATATATACATACACATTATTACGAAAGAAAGAGACAGTAAATTAGAGTGGGACAGTGCGGCAATATTTAAAAACGAAAGAAACAGTAAATTAAAATGGGACAGTGCGTCAGTTGTGGGAAGGAAGTGGGGGAGGAGGCTTTGGAATAACGGGAAACAAGGCGTCGGGTGGGAATGCTATCCTTGTTCTACTGGTATTACAATGGAAGATGCTCCGAGGAACTAGCATCATTGATCCCTTCGGCACCGGTGCATAGTCGGGAAACACGCCAAACGCGTGCCCAACATTTGTACACGGTTGACATTTGTCACATGAGAACGGGTCGTTTCTTCGACTCGTTCTTGTGTTCAACAGCTCGGCTGTGGAATGATTTGCCGGCCTCTGTGTTTCCTCCTTCCTACAACATGGGTCTCTTCAAGACCAATGTTCATTCCTTCCTCTCCTCAAAAAGACCCTCCACACAGCATCCCAGATGACATAGGCCCTGAGGGAAGTTATTTTCCTCAGGGCCTCCTGTGTGGAGTTAATGTAAAAAAAAACATACTTATAATCGTGCTGAATGTTTAATTTAGTTGATTACTTATTATTTCAGCCTTTGAATTAACTGATTTTTTTTTTATTTCCAATGAATCTAAAATATTTAATCTTAATCCTATTTCATTTTTGAGTAGGACTTTATTAATTAAGTTTTCTTCAAATTCTGAAAAACCTGAACTAGTTAGGCATCTTATGTGTTCCTTTATTCTAGTTTCTACATTGCGTGATGTTGCGAATTCTCAAAAACCTGAACTAGTTAGTCATCTTATGTGTTCCTTTATTCTAGTTTATACATTGCGTGACGTTGCGAACTCTGAAAAATCTAAACTAGTCATGCATCTTATATTTTCTTTTATTCTAGTTTCTACATTGCGTGATGTTGCGTGCGTTTCTACATTGCTTGATGATGGTACGGAGGTGCCGAAACCGGTTGACTATAAAATAACAATAAAGTGACTTCAATCAAAGTATTTTCTTTTTATTTATTTAAAATATCAAGTCACAATGCGTTTGCTTCTTTTGAAAAAAAAAAAAAATTTACAGATAAAGATAACGTAACTCGTACAATGTTTATTTATCTTGAAATTAAGTACTATTTTGTGGGAAATTTTTACACATTAAAAGATGTCTTTACACAGCCTTAATATCGAAAAGTCTATTGATGCATCCTTTGGTACAGTCGGAATTCAAAATAAGTTGTTTGTTATTAGATCCTCGAGGACATATAATATTAAACTACTGACTTTAAACTTTAAATTTATTGTTTTGAAAGTTAGATTTATATCAAACCTTCCACATCATTACACTTAAAAAAAACAATTGTCACTCAATTGTTTTAGGTGAAAATATAAAGTATTATAAATTCAAGAAAATAGTCTCCTACACAGGATAGATGTAAATTATGTAAACATATTAACTTAACCAACTGTTTTGTACGTGAGATTTTTTTGTGTCGTTTTCAGCACAATCCGAAAATAATGTAGGTTTTTAATGATACCTAAGTCGAAATGCGCAATTTATTTTTAAGGTCCTTAAAAATCTTTCTTCTTGCTGAATCTTAATTAGTTTTATCTAAATGACTTTGAATTTACTGTCAACTTAACTGGCAACGAAGTAATAAAGTAGGTACCTACGTAAAAATATTTTTTTGCCGACTTTAATTCTACTATCATTTTGGAAAATGCTAATTGAC
Source organism: Limnephilus rhombicus (assembly GCA_929108145.2). Taxonomy (NCBI): domain Eukaryota; kingdom Metazoa; phylum Arthropoda; class Insecta; order Trichoptera; family Limnephilidae; genus Limnephilus; species Limnephilus rhombicus. The sequence goes on from OV815270.1 coordinate 15,903,021, forward strand.
TGGGTAATTTCGACATCTGAATTTTGTCGACGAGACAAGGTTAATTGGTTGAACGGATTTTATTTTATCACTAATTACAACACAGCTCGATGTATTTAATTCGCTGTAGTTTATAGTCCTATAAATATGGGTACTGCGGGGGGCTGGGAGAACGTAGCCAGAAAGGCCTCTTTTATAAATGTGATCATATTTCGTAAAGGTGAAAATAAGGTTATTTATGTGAGTGCTGAGCCAGTGAGCCTGTAGCCTCCGTAATTGAGGTATGTTGTATTGCTAAAGGGAGTAGAGAAAACAATAAAATCGAAAAGGAAGGTTGGATACATGGCTATTCGGTTCCATGATAACTCAGAATCATGCAATTTCAACACCCCTTTGAAAAGTCATTAAAAGTTATGAAAAATAGCCCGTAACCTAATCTAATGTAACCTGTTTTCAATATTTTCATAAATCATAATAACACTTTTAATGAATCTTTAAAAGAGGTGTTGAAGTTGCATGATTCTGAGTTGTCTGGTCACTGGTTATTCAGATCTGGTCACCAAACACGGCCATAGCTATTTAAAAAAACGTTTCTATTCTGAACGATGTTTTTTCACGAATGACCCTACAGGTTTTAATCCCCTTCGTCGGCTACGAAAGCTTCAAACACTAAACTTAAAATTTTAATATTGACGGCCGTTGTTCCGAATACTATTGATCAACTGTTGAGCCGAAATTTTGACTCAAAACTCTTCAAATGACCAAATACGCTCTTCCCAACGCAACTCTTCGAACAACAGGCGAATCGAGCGTTACTAAACAAATCACTTAGCTGATCGAATACTCAGATTGGTCGCTCAAAAAGTTAGGAACAACGGCCGTCAGTATCTTAAAATAATCTTAGTATTTATATTTTAATAAAAATACCTACGTTAACGCATGATAGTAATTATGCTGATAAGTAAAACTTTTTCCTAACTCGCTTTCGGAAAAACAGACAGAAAAACATTGCAGATAAATAGTACAGGCAGATGATATAATAGGCTGCACATTTGAATGTTGGAATGTTGAAGGCTGGATTCAGGTTGCACTCCACTTTGGCGTTATGCTAGAGAGGGTCTCTGCAGTAGATTGATGGTTTAGGTATGGTAACTTTATACTTAGAGTGACTCGCCAAAAGATCTTATAAACTATAACGGTTTCATGAGTGTTTGTGAAATTCTTTTTGTGTATCCACTTTACAATAATAATTATACTTTTGCTTCATTTCACTCAAAACAACAAAGACAGGTACATATGTATCAGTGGCGATCCGTGAGTTTTCAGTGAGCCAAAGTGCTAAGATAGAAAAATACGATATTATTGATGTTGTTGTAGCTGAAAATGATTTTTTTTTTTCAAAATTAAAATATTTTGTATGAAGATTTTCTGGGTTCTTTTATTTTGGGGATGCGCCGCATCAACATTTCAGTATGGCTTCCTACAAAAAGTTGAAATTTAAAAAAAAAATCATTTTCAGCCACATTGATAACGTCATTTTTCAACATTGATAACGTCATTTTTCAACATTGATAACGTCATTTTTTCCAATCTTAGCATTCTAGCTCACTGGAAACTTACGGACCGCCACTGGTATGTATGTATTCTTGAGCATGACTCGCCAGCATGAATAGACAATTTCGAGTACAACCTTTATTTAGAAAATTATCCCTTTGTAACGGCATGACGGGTATGAATTAACAAAACTCGTCAATATTTCGGTACAATTATCCGATCTTTAACAAAGGGCCAAAAGTGTTCCACTCGGTTTAAACCACACAATGTCGACTTAACTCCGCAAGTTATTATGTTATAAATCGAACAGCGTCTGCCCTAGCCCCATTAAATCTATACGCCTCTCGCACAAAGCATTTCTTATTCATAAATTCGTACCACGCGCAAATTCGGGAGAAGGCGTAGTACACATAAATCCATTTACACATCAATTTATGAAAGTAATGGCAACATTGCCAGTTTAATTGGAATAATCGATTAGAGCAATCACTTTATTTTCACGGAAGTATTCTTAGAAATTAAAGATATGCGATCGCGCAAAATGGTGCGGAAAGCGTTTTCGTAGTGTAAAATTGTTTTTCTATCTAGATATCTAGACCCCCTGACTGCCAACCAAGTATATCCGCGGGGCTATTTAATATATAGTAGGGTTTAACATGAGTTAGCAGTAATATTCGGTACTTACACTGTCTTATTGAATGACGCTGAAAAGATAGAAAATAGCACAATATCTTAGAAAAGGGTTGTGGAACTGTATAAATATATTTTTTTTGCTTAATCATGGAAGACAATACTAATATATATAGCCAATATTTTTGTATAACCACTGCTTTTGCATGTTCTTATTTTAATGTTTGCAGATGATATGAAGTTATACAGAATTATTAATAATATTGAGGACAGTTTGTCACTAAAATCTAATCTTAATTGCATTTCCGATTGGTGTTTTAAAAATAAATTAATTCTCAATGTAAAAAAATGTCAAGTTACGAGATTCCACAGGAAAAAAACCCATTGTTGTTCACTTACTTTCTCAATGATCAAACTTTATTATCTGTTGTTGAAATAAGAGACCTTGGTATATTACATTTGACACTAAATTAACTTTTATTAAACATATTAATAATATATATATCCAGTAAAGCTATGCAAATATTGGGATTTATCTTGCGAATTTCGAGGGATTTTAAAAATTTTAAAACTGCCAAACTACTATACACTTCTCTTGTTAGAAGCTAACTAGAATTTAATTCCACCATTTGGAATCCATATTACAGTACACATGAATATTCCCTTGAGCGTGTCCGACATAAGTTCTTACGTCACGTTAATTTTAAATTAGGAATATCAATTGAAAACATCAATTACTTCTCCATGTTACATCTACTGCGACTTGATACATTAAAAGAGAGAAGAATTTGTTCTGATTTATTTTATTTATTTAAAATTGTTAATAACTTGTTGAACTCTCCTGAACTTCTTTCGTTAATATGTTTTCATGTACCGAGTAGATCAGTTCGCCACAAACTACCTTACTATTGTAAGAATACAGGATCTAATGCTGAATTACATGCCATAATAAATTTCCTGCATATACTTGGTAACAAATATGTTGTTGATGATGTTATAAATATTGAAAAATTATCAACATACAAACATTATATAATTAAAGCTGTTTGTCAGCGCTTCTCAGTTAGATTATAATCTAATATACCTAATTTGAATGTTTATATTCTTCATCAATGTTTATTTATGGAATTTTTTAATTAATTACTATTTTTTAATTAGTAATTTTTTAGTTCATAATATCTTGTACACAATCATGTATATGAGGTTTTATTTTTCTTCATGTTTGTATTTATAATAGCTTACTATTTTTACTTTATACTGTCACTTCAATATGTGCTTTTTAATTTTTTGTGGAATTAATATATTTTTTTCTTAACTGTGTATATTCTTTCAAATAATTGCAACTCCTATGTAAAAGCCGTTAATCGGCGTTAATTCATAATAAATAAATAAATAAATATTTTGACCCATCGACCTTGCATTGCAGTGGGAGGGATTGATGCGTACGTCCGTCACTCCTAGACACATTGACCTCCAGATTCCTACCCACCCCTCATATCCTTTTCCTTCCCAGAACTTCCTTTCCTTCTTTTCCTAAAAAGACCCACCATACGGCTTCCCGAAAGATGATATAGACCCTGTGTGAAATAATTTTCAAAATAAAATTTTGTTTAAAAATACATTAATTAAAAGTTATCTGTCATCCACCTTTCGTTCTTGAAACGATTTTATTCGAAGAAAATAAAACAGATAAAGACACAGCAAAAAAATGAGGTTGCCACCAAGGCTTGAACTCGGGGCTCTACGCTATCCGGGAATAAGTAGGTATTATGTAATGAAATAAACCGAAAAGAAATGCGTTCAACAATCTTAATATATAAAACAAAGTCGGGTTAGTTATACTATTTACAACTCGAGAACGGCTGGGCTGATTTTGATGATCTTTGATTTGTTGGATTTGTCTCCACCCCGGATAGGATAATAACTATTAAAACATCACAAAAGTTAACGACATAAATAGTTATAAAGAAAATTATTTTCCCCATACATTTTGTATGGAACGAATTCTCCTATTTTGAAAGAACTGCAGCAATATTGTGAGGGGTAAAATATTGAACTGTTTTTTTTTTTTTTTTTACATTAACTCCACACAGGAGGCCCTGAGGAAAATAATTTCCCTCAGGGCCTATGTCATCTGGGATGCTGTGTGGAGGGTCTTTTTGAGGAGAGGAAGGAATGAACATTGGTCTTGAAGAGACCCATGTTGTAGGAAGGAGGAAACACAGAGGCTGGCAAATCATTCCACAGCCGAGCTGTTGAACACAAGAATGAGTCGAAGAAACGACCCGTTCTCATGTGACAAATGTCAACCGTGTATAAATGTTGGGCATGCGTTTGGCGTGTTTCCCGACAATGCACCGGTGCCGAAGGGATCAATGATGCTAGTTCCTCGGTGCATCTTCCATTGTAATACCGGTAGAACAAGGATAGCATTCCCACCCGACGCCTGTGCTCTAAAGATTGCAATCCGTCTGTTAAGATGGGAGAATCTATCAAACGGACCGCCCGTTTCTGCACAGAGTCGAGGGTATTTTTCAGGTATTTTGGAGCTCCAGACCAGAGATGGCTGCCAAATTCAACCGTGGGGCGTAGTTGTGATTTGTACAAGGTTATCAGTTGTGTACTATTAAAGAATCTGCGGGCCCTGTACAGTACGCCCAGCTTTTGGGAGGCTAACTTTACTCTGGCTTCGATGGAGCCCCCATACCTGAGCTGGTCACTTAGGGTTACACCAAGCATATCAATGGAGGACCTGTTCGGAAGATTGCTTCCGTTGAAGGAGACTAGATTTTCAGTTCGATCCCTTTTAGACGTAATCAGACAAGATTGGGTCTTTGAAACATTAAATTCAACGAGATTATTTTTACCCCAAGAGAAAACACTCTCGAGGTAACCGTTCATTCTTTGCCTCAAAGCCCTACGAGCTGTTGGAGTTTGTGAGCCCTTTGGGGGCTTGTCAAACAAAAAGCTATCTTGAACTGTACTGTCATCCGCATAACAGTGAATTGGTGCACATGACAAAAGGTCGTTGATGTGCAACAAAAACAAAGTCGGAGACAGAACCGATCCCTGCGGGACGCTAGCATTTATCGAGTGTGAGGAAGAGGTGAAACCATCGACTACCGTCGGAATCGACCTCTCCCTCAAGAAGTCGGCAATCCACGTACACAAGGATGCGGGAAGTCCGTAAGAATGCAGTTTGTTGACAATTCCTCGGTGCCAAACCCGGTCAAAGGCCTTGGAGATGTCCAGTGCAACCGTTTGGGTCTCAACGAAACGTTCCAGGCATCGCCCCCAAACATGCGTCACATACGCAAGAAGATCACCGCACGAGCGGTTCCGCCGGAATCCGTATTGACGGTCGTTAATAATTTTGTTCTTCTCGAGGTATGTGAGCAATTTGTCGTTGATCACACGTTCCATTACCTTAGACATAACTGATGTGATCGCTACGGGGCGGTAGTTGGCCGGGTTGGAGCGGTTACCCTTCTTTGGAATAGGATGGATAACCGCTTTTTTCCAACCAGAGGGCACAGAGCCAGTCTGCAGGGACATTTTAAAAAGCTTCGTCAAAATTGGAGCTATTTCTGCAGCGCACCTCTGCAGTACCAGGGCAGGTATTCCGTCAGGCCCACTAGCTTTATTAACATCAAGCCCTCGTAAAACATGGAGTACTTCCCGGTGCCGGATCATCAGCTTTTTCATACGAAAACCCCAGTGAGGAACCGACGTCGGGACAGCACCTTGGTCATCGAGGGTTGAGTTATCCGCAAACATTTTACCTAGTACGTTAGCCTTTTTTGGTGGCGGTGTTTGCTGGTGAGCCGTCAGGTCTAGTAAGATGTGGCAGACTGGATTTGCAGAAATTGCGACCTATTGTGCCCGTAAGCGACCAGAATTGCCTGCTGCCATGCGGGCATGCAGTCAGCTTTCTGCTGATCTGCTGGTCGTGCTCAAATTTTGACCTATTTATGATTCTCTTGGTTTCCTTTGCCATTTTGTTGTAAGCTGTTCTGTCTTCGGATGTTCTAGATATGTTGTAGGCTCGGTAAGCCGCGTTTTTTCGTCGCACTGCTTCAGCGCATTGTCGACTAAACCACGGCTTTGAGCCTACACCAGTTTCCTTAACAGTAGATTGGATGAAGCCATCCATCGCAGATGTGATGACTTCACCAATTTCCTGGGCACATCTTGAGGGATCCGAAGTCCGAAAACAGATAGCTGACCACGGAAAAGCATTAAAATATGCCCGCAGACCGAATAATCTGCTGACCTATAGTGCCACACTTTTCTCTTCAGCCTCTCGTTAGGTGGTCTGAAGTTTACAGGGATTGATGTCGTCACCAGGCAGTGGTCGGACGATCCTAAAGGCGCTGTGACTTCAATCCTGTAACCGTGTGGCACAGTAGTTAAAAATAGGTCTAACAGATTGGAACGGTGAGTCTGGACATCAGGAACCCTTGTAGGCTCCTGAACCATTTGCTCCAATCCGTAGCAAAGGGCAAAGGATTCCGCTTGGCGTCCAGCCGAGTCCGTTGATCCTGAGAACTTCAACCAAGGTTCGTTATGAATATTGAAGTCCCCCAGGACCACAAACTCTGCCGTAGGGTAGCGGGGCAAGAGGTCATCAATAGTGTCGCTTAAGTGTTTGAAGAGCTCGGACGTGTCTGATTCGCTAAGGTTCGGTGAGCGGTATAAACACGCGTAGAATCTTACCGTACTGGCAAGATTGACGCGTACCCACATTACGTCGAATCTGGAGTTTTCCAGATTCAACAGTCGCACACAGTTGACGTCAGCTCGACTATAGAGACAGACACCTCCTTTAGGTCTGAACTTGCCTGCGAGGGTGAAGCCCGGGCAGTCCAGACAGGAGGTGTTTACAGGCTCAGCTATCTGAGTTTCAGACAGGAAAAGTAGGTTCTGGCGTTGAGAAAAAAGGTGATGGTGGACAGAGTTTAAATTGGTGTGCAAGCCGCGAATGTTGGTGTAATTCACCAACAGTTTTGGCCCGCACCGGGGACGCCTATGTCTCGCCGCTGTAATGACGTTAATTATTGTAGGTTGCAAGTTCATGATTTTAATTGTTGGTTTTTTTTATATGATAGAAAGGAGGGTCTGGGAGGGAAAAGGTATAAGGGGTGGGTAGGATGCTGGGATTCAGAGCTACTGCTGGGTCCACTCCGGTCACGAACCGGCACAACAGCAGCGGCGGGGTTTTTACACTCGTTGATGGGGCAGCCCACCCTCAGTCGTGAGCCTGAGGGTCAGGCCCCTGTACTACCGAGCGGCCCGGACAGCGGTAACCGGTTGTAAAGGGTCTCCCTCAACCAGCATCTCCCAATCCGGCCCGCCACGCAGAAGGTGGGCCGACGCACCCGCCATCAAGACCTGGACAAACATTACCCCAAGAACCCGGGCACCCCTGCTAAGTCACCAAACGTAGCGAACCACTTGGGGTGACCTGTGGCAGAGGTGTTGGTCATCCAATAAATGGTTCCCAGGGCGGCGGTACCCATACCCGCCTACCAAATTGAAAAACAAACTGTATTCCAAACATTCAAAACGTCAAATGTCAATGCGTTGATTGTTGTGCATTTGTTTTTAATCATATAATGCTGCCCTTCTTTCTTACACACTCAATGTCAATAGTCGAAAATGAGACAAATGGTTAACGTATGTCTGCACCCGTCCAAAGGAAAAATACAATAATTATATAAATCTCTGAAATGAAACGCATTTTTTGAAATAAGCTCCACACAGGAGGCCCTGAGGAAAATAATTTCTCTCAGGACCTATGTCATCTTAGGGGATGCTGTGTGGAGGATCTTTTTAAGGAATGGGGAGGATAGAAAGTTGTGGGAAGGAAAAAGGTATGAGGGGTGGGTAGGAATCTGGGGGTCAGTGTGTCCGGGAGTGACGGACGTATGAATCCATCCCTCCAACTGTGGTGCAAGGCAATGGATCGAGAGAGTCCGGCTGGAAAGGTCAAAAGGCCTCCCTCAACCAGTCTTTCTCGATCCGGCCCGCCACGCAGCAGGTGGGCAGGCGCATCAACTGCCAAGACCCGGACATAAGTCACCTAATGAACCCGGGCACCCATGCTAAATCACCAAACGTAGCGAACCACTTGGGGTGATCTATGGCAGAGGTGTTGGTTATTCAATAAATGGTTCCCGCGACGGCGGCACCCGTATCCGCCTCCCGAATTCCCGTAAGTAATTGTAAAAGTAAGAAAATCACAAAAATATAAATCCGTACACAACGCCATCTCTGATACTGACAAAAACAAAACACGGACAGTTGCGCATTGATAATTGCTTCATTGCGTAATTTTTAACCTAATAAAAAAACTGAATTTAATTCAACAGATATTGATTCTGAGGCGGTACGAAGTTCGTCGGGTCAGCTAGTTATTATTAAACACACATATCAAAAACTGTCACAAATTTCATGTATCCTAGTCTCACCGTTCACGTATTTTTGAATATGAAGAAATTTATGCTTTTCACTATCCTCAAAAAAATAATAAAATTCAAACACCACCAAAAATATGAACACCTGATAAAAGTTGAAATATTACCAAACAAACTAATACCTTTTTGAATAAAGTGTAGGCTGGCGATCAGGTTACAATATCCAATATATTCGACCCCAGCGTGCATTTTTATCTTATTTTTTTATAGTTCCGGCGAAGGAGAGAATGCCGACTACAGAACCACCCACCGTGTGAAAATAATGAATTTACCGAGAACCAACGCTGAGTAAACACGCCCCTTGTACATATAGGTACCTTCTTTATAGTTCACCCCATGAATGGGTGGTGTCATTTCCACCCCCCCATTCTGCGTTAGGCGGTCGGCTGGTTGAGCAAAATTTTTCAGTTACTTAAATATTTTTCACACTGAAAAACAATGAGATGTTTTTCGACGGCCGGTCATTCTGTGCCGGAAGATTTGTTTGATAACAACTACTGTTGTATTCATAATGAAATATCCTTTATGAAAAGTCTTTGTTTATACAATTTTATTTGAGTTGGTGTACAACTTGTTCTAGACAACGGCGTTACATTTTCACTCATTGTTATTACAGAAAATGAATTATATTCAACTCATTGTTAATACAGAAAATGAATTATATTCAACTCATTGTTAATACAGAAAATAAATTATATTTGAAAAGAATTAATACCGTGTAATAAAAAAATAAAATGCTTACATTATATTTAACACGTCAGTTGTTTACGTGGTTACAGATTTTTTTTTTAATATTACCTAATATTAATTTTGCATGGTAGGTACAGTAGTTTAGTGATCAAATCTTGAAAGTTGAGTAAAATTATAAAAAAGTGAAAGACAGTTGAAAAAGAGAGTTCTCACGTATCTAGAAGAACGCACGCTTTTGTCCGAAAAGAGTTGGCTTGTAGATCAGCCACTGCGGTGTATATTGTATAGAAATGCCTTAAAAAAAAAGGTTTTTGTGTTTCATTACGAAGATTTTTTTAAAAATTAATCATTGCTCAAAACATTTTAAAATACACGTTTTAACGAACGTTTATTTTACAAAATCGATTTGAAGAATACTGATTTTGTTAATAAATGTTTTTATTAATTATTGTTGTTTGCTTTTAATTAATTCCACACTTTAAGTTGTTTGTCACATCGTTAAACAACGGATTAAACTAATACTAATTTCACAGGCAATCCAAAAGTTACCTTATGTGTTAGGTCTACACGATTAACATCGTAATGATAAATTAGGCACCCTTCTGTATTTGTTTATCAAGGATAGGTTACTGACTTCCTAGCAGCAGTGTTATGTTAAGGAAAAGCTTTGCATATCAAGTGGCCTTATTTGTCAACCGTTTCTATATCAATTTATATTCAAATGGGTTTAAAGAAAAGCGTACACAGAGAAGCACTTTGCAAACATAATAAATACTTCATCTGTTCTAATTATTATATAAACTGTTTAATCATATTATTACATTATTGGTAACGCACATAATATGTTTCAACCGGTAGTTAACAATAATTCATATTCTTAGAAACATCGCGTTTAAAGTAAAATGGCAGCAATGATATTTTTTTAATAAAGTGGTGTGTGCTTTTTTAGTTTATGCTTTTTTTACTTTGCTCTCAGAAATATATGCGTAAACTTTAATCGTTCATTCGTATCTTTTAATTAATCATACAAAATAAGGCGTTTAGTGGTCAAAATACACCCATAAGCTAAATCAACTTGTTGTATAGGTGCCAATAATGCGATTCAGTGCAAAACTGCCAGAGTTCCGCTGGGTAAAAAATACTGCAAGATAAAGTAATAAACCAAGAAGTAATAAAATACTGCAAGTAATAAACCTGCGGGATGGAGTGAGGGGGCAAATATGGAAAACTGGACGGAATCACCAAGAACGATCTCTTTCATTTAGAGTTCTAAAGTGTTGATTTGTATAGGGGTGGCCATGACTCTTTCAGGGTTCCAGTATCTATGGTGAAAATAGTTCATATTTTCGAACTCTCGTACTGGAGGTTAAATACGATGTCGTAGTATTTTTTTACTCGATGTTGTTGATCTAAGCTTTTTGCAACTTTTACTAAAGCTCTCTTTCTCGAAAGAGACTTTATACATAGTCCCTTTTAATGTTCAACAAAACAGACAGAGAACCAAAATGCTGAAAGAAATGTTTTTGGAATTAAAAGCAATAATGTCGTGGCCACAAGGTTGATGGTTCGGGATCACCATTGATGAAAATATTAAGTTTACAAGTACATGCTAACTAAAACGAATATGCGACTCGCGTCTTTTGAAAGAGAGACAACAGTGTAGGAATAATATAGGAGCTTACCTTAGCTTATAGATTATCCAGTCTCTCTTCATTGTCACCTGTCGTCTATGCGAGGGTTATTTACAGTATATTGACTATTATACCGCCATTTCAAAATAACAGTAAAAAGGGAATACATTAAACTAACCTGTAATAGTTGAGGACTTGCGCAAAAACTCCGGGATGCCTATCGAAGAAGTACTCATTGAGGATGGGATCATAGTTGGCCAAAGCTTCCGTCAGCCGGGACAGTCTGGTGGCGGGGATCTTCTTGAGGGTGGCCTTGTACGTTTCGTATCTGAAAAGAAAACAATTCAAAACAATGATTACCGTATGCAACAGATGATTAAATAAACGTAACAATTTTTTTATTACACGCCCTAGTGGGCTTTTCTTATAAAATTTTACAAACTATTTTTATCAAAGTAAATACTTAAAAATTTAAAGAATAAAGAAAAATATAAAGATAATGACAAAAAAGGTTTCAAAAAAATACATAGATAAAAATGTAAACAGAAACTAAGAATCCTCACGCACATAATTGAACTTAAGAGATTCTACAAAACAAAATAGTAGTAGCATAGAAGTTATTTGGTAGGTACATAGGTCTATTTGTGTCTTAAAGAATAAAAGTGATAGAATATACAACATTTATACCTATTAGTTTAAGATGAAACATATCGCCCAGATAAGAATATTTATTTCCGAGACTGAAGTCTCGGAATCGGAGAATTTTGATAAGCTAGTGTCCTGGTGTTATTGAGGTAAAAGGGTAATAAATGTCGGCATGATTTTTTGGGAACATGGTTATTGATAAATTGAAGTAATTCAGGATATTCAATTTTGTAATGCAGTATTTTATGTAATAGTATTAAATCTGTGCTTATTCTTCTTTCTGAAAGTTTCAATAGTGACATTTTATCCAGGAGGTAATTGTAATCAATGTTTTGTACAAGAATATGCAATTTATAGTTTATAAACCTTGTCAAATATAAGAACTTTAACAATAAAGAAAGCCAGCTTTCCATCACAAAACGTTTTATATCAAGAACACATAAGGCACTGTCAATGTTTCAACGTTAGTTAGTATGAGTCTCGGATACTGTTTAAGCGGATATATTATTTTTACAAACTCTTTTAAAAAAATAAATTTGCAAATTTTTTTTTCCGACTAAAGCGAATTCCAGGAATGTTCGATTTCAACATTCTGTTCGCTTGTCTGACGTTGAAAAACAAAACGTCAAAGTTAAAGAACTTGACAAGTGAAACTTTGTTTTTTATAACGTATAGGTACATTTCATCATCTGAGATATCAACATTTTTACTCAAAAGCATTTTTTCTTACAAAGTAATTGAAAATCGCGAAACAAACGATATGGTGTTCTTGTCCATGCAAGTGTTGTCTTCTTTTTTGACAATTCGTTTGATATTTAAAAGCTGCAAAGCACGTGATGGAGAAATGACATTGAGAGAAAAAAATCTTTGAGCTTGAAATTCCAGATAGAAAAAGCTGTACAAAATTTCTTGCTGCCGTAACTCAATTTTATACAGCTTTTATAGCTTCAACACAAAACACATATCTCTGTTTTAGAGAGAAAATACCATTTCCGAATATTGTTTCATTCGAGGAACACATTAAAGCTACAAGGTACTTGGTAATTAATAATTACACTAAGCTGATACTATTGCCAAGAAGTTATTTTCCGAGGAGACTTGAAACTATATAAACACAGATTACGAGATTACGGTTTAAGTTAATAAATCATTAATAATAATTATAACTAGGTACAACAGATAAATCTACATCAGCTCTGTGATCCTAGATGTTTGTTTTAACAACTTGCGATGTTTGAAGAGTGCCGTAAACAATAGTTATTCGCAAGAAATGTGTTTAAACCTTGTTTGAACAGTGTGTAAGCATAACCCAACATAAACGACATTTGGCTTTGTAAGTTATTTTGGCTTAGGGATAATCCAACTTCCTGCAGGTTAGTATCCGCTCATCGCAAACTGTTGAACACAATCAGAGTTTATACCTGAAAGGAAGATGTAACAGGGTTTGACGTTTGAGGTTGAGGTGCTTTGTTTGCATCTTGGATTATAGCAATGTATAAGCATTTTGTTCAGTATTATCATTTTATGATACTTCATCATACCCATAGAAGTCGATAATGCCTTTGTGGGCTTAAAAAAATCATTTGAATGAAACAAAAGACTCCGGGGGTCAAAACGAAACACAATTAGCGGTGATGGGTACAGATAGCCCCACCTAAAAAATCGAATTAAGGTGCTTTCCATCAATATTCTCTCAAGCGTTTAATTTCAAATACTTTCTTTTGGAATTTTTTATATTTTTTGTAAGAAATTGCTAACTTAAAAGAGAAATATTCCAAATACGTTGTAGCGAGCGAGGTACTGTATCGACAGCTGTCCAAATTCTACCGGCGATGTTGCGCATTTTAACGCGTTTTTGTACTCAATTAATTATATTTTTATTTATTTATGCGCCTAAACAGGCTTTAACATAAACGTGATTTATGAAATCATAAGTAAACAGTGTACATAGGAGATTATATGCATTATCGATGCAGGGAAAAAATAATAATATAGCATAGGTAGATGTAACAAAATAGCAATATGAATACATAATATGCGTGTTCGAGAATTCAAGGTTCCTACATTTAAAAACTTATTTGTGATAAATTCAATTATACAAATTATAAAATAAACAAAACTTTATTTATATTCTAGTAATAAAATAAGAAGGAAATAATATTAATGTTGATAAATGTAATTATAAAGAATGGACAAACTAGCTATAATATGCGTATTTGAAGAATTTAAAGTTCCTACATTTAAAAATTAAAAAAAAAAATTAAAAAAAATTTTTTAATTCATTTTTACCTCAAATTGTGGGTAAATATTTGATGAAAGACCATAACTAAATGACATTAGCCTCAACGAAATATCTATAGCGTAATCAATATTTTTTATAAAAACTGGGTCATTTCTAGTTAAAAACGTCGAAAATCTGTTTGGGGTCTCAAAGTCAAAGCGTAAACGGTACTAAATTATCTGTCTCATGATCCCGTCTATAATAATCATTCTTTTTGTAAAATATGTTGTTTACGTTTGCGTTTTTCTCAATTTTTCATAAACGTTCATATATCCCAGACCATTTGACTAACAGCATACCTCGAAGTGGAACAACGCCATACTAGTGCAGTCTGCTCTAAATTTCACAAATTTTCAGAGCTTCAATATAGGTAGGCACGTAAAACGAATAATAACGGACCAGAGTGTCGAATGAACTACGCATCTAACAGAGAGGTTGAAAGACATTTTCTGTGAACTACAACGTTATAATATGTGATAATTCATTTCATAAATCGTTTCCACATGGCTTGTAAATTCTCTATTCGATATTTTTGCATCAGTGTTTCACTATTCACACCCGCAACTGCCCGCTAAATTGTAGTAATGATTTTCAATTTGACCTTATAAATATTTCACAACCAATAAACCGATAGTATGGAGCGCCATTCTCAATCCCTTTGCAGATAACAGTGGGACGTGACCGGCTGGGAACGATTTATTCCTACACCTTTCACCTCGACATTCAATTTATACGTTTCTGAAATCTTTGCTAAGGAACCGGCACTTTGTCTTATTTGAGTATTTAGCTAACAGCTTAGGGAATGTGCCATTTAAATTATATGCGTTATTTATTTGAGCTGAATTCTCATTAAGTGTATAACAAATTGACTGAAAAAATAAACTAAATACAATATAAAAACTTTTGACACATTACCCGTGTCGGGTGAAGTGAATAAAAAAATGTGTTGTTTGCTTTTAATTTTCCCTCCAAAATTAAAAATATAAGGTCTTGCTTACTTTCATCAATCACATTGTCAAAGTATTTTTTTTTTCTTCATTTTTAACACCGGGCTTTTTTAATATCAACGTGTGATTCACCGAGCCACTATGCGTGGGGTGCTTTCGCTATCCTTGGATTTTATATAAAATTACGACCTTAAAGGTTTTACATGGTTTTACATTTATTGAGTTCGAAAGAGTAATACACTAAATCAAATTATTATTACATAATTCAGCTTCGTCAATATTCAGAAAAAAAGTAACATAACTAAAACCGAATCTGTTTCTCCTGAAACCGTTCCAATTAAGTAATTTGTCCAAACGAATTTATTTTATTTCCTAACTGAAATAAAAATACCACTTTCATTGTGTTAAAACGCCTTTTTTACAAGATATTGGATTAAAACGTGATCATTCTATCCGATCTGATCGTTACCATCCATTCTGATTCGTTTATTTATACCTCGGTTGATATATTTGGATTCACGACATCAGAATTATTTATTTTCCCAAAATGTGTATCGGATTTCTGTCCGATTTAAATATATCACGTGGATAATTACTTATTACCATTACCCACTCACTTCAATGGTGTGTTTTTGTAAATAATAATTGCGTTTCCGTATATATTTAAAAATGCTTTAATAACACGATTTGGGAGGCGCGTACGGGTACCTGCGCCTCTGGAGCCATTTGTTAGATAACTAACACCCCTTCCATAGGTCACCCCAAGTGGTTTGCATGTTCGGTGACTTAGCAGGTTGAAACTTCTGTAGGTCTTGGCGGCGGATGCGTTTGTCTGCCTTCTTCATGGTCGGCCGGGTTGGGAGAGACTGGTTGAGTGAGACCTTTTGACATCTCCAGCCGGATTCTCAGGATCCATCGACCTTGCAGTGCAGTGGGAGGGATGAATGCATACGTCCGTCACTCCTGGACATATTAACCCCTAGATTCCTCCCTAACCCTCTTGCCTTATTTTTTGCCAGAATTTAATTTCAAAAAGAGCCTCCACACAGTATCCCTAAAGATGACGCAGGCCCTGAGGGATTTTTTTTTGCGTTAGGTCGCCCTGTGTAGGGTTTTAAAAGGAGAGACATTCGATGACTTACGATATAATCAACAGATCGTTAATATTTTATAGACATTAATGAATTCATTCTGCAAAAGCTAAATCAATTTTTTGTTAGACAAGTGCAGCGATAAATTTGTTAAAAATATAAGCCCTCATCGCGATGAAACATTGAAGTTGTAGGTTCTCTTAAGCGGTTATCCATCCTATTCCAAAGAAGGGTGACCGCTCCAACCCGGCCAACTACCGCCCCATAGCGATCACATCAGTTCTGTCTAAGGTGATGGAACGTGTGATCAACGACAAACTGCTCACATACCTCGAGAAGAACAAAATTATTAACGACCGTCAATACGGATTCCGGCGGAACCGCTCGTGCGGTGATCTTCTCGCGTATGTGACGCATGTTTGGGGGCGATGCCTGGAACGTTTCGGTGAGACCCAAACGGTTGCACTGGACATATCCAAGGCCTTTGACCGGGTTTGGCACCGAGGACTTGTCAACAAACTGCATTCTTACGGACTTCCCGCATCCTTGTGTACGTGGATTGCCGACTTCTTGAGGGAGAGGTCGATTCAGACGGTAGTCGATGGTTTCACCTCTTCCTCTCACTCGATAAATGCCGGCGTCCCGCAGGGATCGGTTCTGTCTCCAACTCTGTTTTTGTTGCACATCAACGACCTTTTGTCATGTGCACCAATTCACTGTTACGCGGATGACAGTACAGTTCATGATAGCTTTTTGTTTGACAAGCCCCCAAAGGGCTCACAAACTCCAACAGCTCGTAAGGCTTTGAAGCAAAGAATGGACGGTTACCTCGAGAGTGTTTTCTCTTGGGGTAAAAATAATCTCGTTGAATTTAATGTTTCAAAGACCCAATCTTGTCTGATTACGTCTAAAAGGGATCGCAATGAAAATCTAGTCTCTTTCAACGGAAGCAATCTTCCGAACAGGCCCTCCATTGATATGCTTGGTGTAACCCTAAGTGACCAGCTCAGGTATGGGGGCTCCATCGAAGCCAGAGTAAAGTTAGCCTCCCAAAAACTGGGCGTACTGTACAGGGCCCGCAGATACTTTAAAAGTACACAACTGCTAACCCTGTACAAATCGCAAGTGCGCCCCACGGTTGAATTTGGCAGCCACCTCTGGTCTGGAGCTCCAAAATACCTGAAAAATACCCTCGACTCTGTGCAGAAACGGGCGGTCCGTTTGATAGATTCTCCCATCTTAACAGACGGATTGCAATCTTTAGAGCACAGGCGTCGGGTGGGAATGCTATCCTTGTTCTACCGGTATTACAATGGAAGATGCTCCGAGGAACTAGCATCATTGATCCCTTTGGCACCGGTGCATAGTCGGGAAACACGCCAAACGCGTGCCCAACATTTGTACACAGTTGACATTTGTCACATGAGAACGGGTCGTTTCTTCGACTCGTTCTTGTGTTCAACAGCTCGGCTGTGGAATGATTTGCCGGCCTCTGTGTTTCCTCCTTCCTACAACATGGGTCTCTTCAAGACCAATGTTCATTCCTTCCTCTCCTCAAAAAGACCCTCCACACAGCATCCCAGATGACATAGGCCCTGAGGGAAATTATTTTCCTCAGGGCCTCCTGTGTGGAGTTAATGTAAAAAAAAAAAAAAAAAAGCTTGATTCATTTTATTCACTTTAAGAAAGCGCTAATAAAATTTTTTATTTATTTATTTATTTATTTATTTATTTATTTATTTATTTATTAACGCCCTTTTTCGGGGCTTTTACACATGAATAGTAAGAAATATAAAGTATTTATTGTACATAACTGAACTGCCTTCGTAACAATATTTTATATTTGTTTAAAGATAAATTAAATATGTCCACTGACTTGGTATAATTGTTTCCCTCCATTAGTATTCGGGGTAAAGAGGAATACATATGGTAGTTAGTTCCAGAATTACTGCACTGAAATAAATCCTGACTTCTAGTATTACGTAGTGGAATCCGGAAGCTTATCAATTCGAGCAATACCGGACTGTCAACTAAATCATTTAGAATTTTATACAGAAATACCAAGTCAGTGAAAGTTCTTCTGTCTGACAATTTAAGCATATTCATATCATTCAAAATAGTATTGTAGTTCAACATAATTGCTGGAATACCCATTTTAAAATTAAGAAAACGTAAGAATTTGTTTTGTATTCTTTCAACAGCTTGTACATGTATATTGTAATATGGGTTCCAGACGGGAGAATTGTATTCAAGTTGACTTCTAACATATGCAAAATATAACAGTTTTATACACTTAATATTGTTAAAATTTCTAGTTAGCCTAGTTATAAATCCCAACATTTTTAAGGCCTTATTAGAGATTTCTGTTATGTGGTTAACAAATGAAAGATTAGATTGAAAAGTGATGCCCACGTCTTTAATTTGTGTTAAGGTCTCCAGAATATTGTTATCAATGTTGTAATTGAAGATCACTGGATTTTTTATTCGAGAAAATCTAACTATATGACATTTTGAGATATTTAAGTAAAGTCTATTTTCATTACACCAAATTAACAATTTGTTGATATTATCTTGAAGAATGTTGCAATGGTAAATATTTTGAATTATTCTAAAAATTTTGAGGTCATCAGCAAAAAGTAAGATAAATACATCATGAAATATTTTTGAAAGATCATTTATAAACAAGATAAATAATATTGGGCCAAGGTGTGAACCCTGTGGAACTCCACTTGTTGCATAATTTTTTTCCGACAAAGAGGATTTTATTCTAACAATTTGTTGTCTTCCAGTAAGATAGCTTTCAAACCAGGCTAATATACTGCCATATATACCAAGCTTTTCTAATTTAAATGAGTGAGATCTGGATGGGGCGTTCAAAATAATATTAATGCGTAGTGTCAAAACGGATTTACGGTCTTTCAATCATAAAAATAACATTTGCATTGCGAATGGCGGGAGTGTTTTGAACTTAAAGATTAAATGAGCTAATACGGTACGATGTATTATGCAACGTGCTAGTTTATTTTTGTAAGAATTCCCTCGATGTAAGCCAATTTACAACGCTGGACAGCAACAAGGGAAAATAACAATGCGCTTTATTGTTTCAGCTGCTTTACTTCGGAGACATTAATCTAAGAGCAAATCTCACAATTCCAGCTTCCAGCTTCTACTGTAAAAGGGGCAATATAAATCTGGGGATGCTATTCGCCACGGGCTCAGATCTCACTGTAAACAATAAAGTATAACATATTTTATCCAAGGGATTTCATTCATTCAGTATTTATTTTATGCTACAAGCTCAAGTGACAGTTTGTTTTAGGAAGTTCGGCATTACAGAAACAAAACACGTTTGACTTTGTGGGGCTGGAACATAAATGGGTATAAGTGATCGCGGTCCCTTAAGAAACCTCTTGAATACTTATATACCTATTGGTTTTTTTAGTACATAAAAGGATACTAAGAATACACACTTTTTAAAACGTGTTTTTGTAGCCTTCTATTATATTATGTCACCACGTAGGAGATACATGTAACTTAATTTTAAATACTGGCAATATTTATCCAATAGAGAACTCCAGTCCAATTTTTTAATTTTTTTTAATGAATAATGACCTTCTAACTTAAATAACTGCATTTTTATTTTTATTTTGAGAGTTAGTTTTAATAGTTAAAATAATTGTCAAAGTTTTAATTTTCCAAGATCCCCCTAAGACCACCGTATGTACGGTGAATCGTGTAACGTCATCACTCCTGAAAAATTACTATAGGATTGGGCAATCAGCTGATCAAGTGCCGCCATTTTGAATAGCGTTATTCGAAGCATTCTCCCTAGAAGTAGCATTACTATTTTTTTGTGCAGTAGTTTTTCAATATTTTAAATAATAGAGATACCTCTATTTTTGATACTGAATTATTTAGGCTTAAATATTGTTTCAATAAACACAACGATTAAATCTCTATAAACAGTATGAAATAACGAATAACATGAAATGTTGTTAATACTGATGGCTTATGTCATACCTACATAATCAAAGATTTCAATACAATGACTGGTGACGCGTGACGTCAGCACTAACCATTCAGTAATACCAACTTTACAGTGTGTTTTGAGGAGAGGTTTAAAAATGCACTTTTTAATAATGTTTTAAGAACTCTACGTTTAATATTATGAAATGAAACTTATATATTCAGAATCAGCGTTTATTGGTCTATATGAACATATTTTTTTAAAGCGATAATATTTTTCACTGGAGTTCCTTATTACCACACTGAGACGCATGTGCGTTTGGTCGTGTACCCGAACAATGTTGCGGGCTTTAAATATATCACGATTCTGTCTCGAGTGACGTTTGTAATAGCATCATACTTCCTACATACTAAACTCCATGTTTTCTACTTTTTTGATAAAATCGCTTTGTGACTTAAGAGTGGTAAATAAAAGTTAATCTGTTTAAATAATTAATCTCTTTATTGAAGGCGGAGAATTCAAATTTTGTCGAACGACAATCTTGCGATCGTACCCTTGCAACTGTACAGAGCGGTTCCGATGAGAAAGATTAATTATTATTCTCCATACCAGAATTTAAAATAATAACTCAATATCGATTTTATTTCATTCAAAATTTGTTTCTATAAATACCTACTTTAAAAAATGTTCAAACACGTGAAGATAAAACTTTAAATTCTGAGCTTTTTGTAATTATTTTTTGATCATAAGTATTAATATTTTTTCAATAATGTCTACGCAAAATAAGATTTTTTTTTTATATATTGGTTTGTAAGACCGTAAATAAACAGACAAACTGATATATTTTGTCACGAAATAAGAGCGCGGGTCTTTTTGTTAATGATTCGATTTGAACTAAAATTAAAATTTTCTGAAAAGTAGCTTTCCCGAAAAGTAGTAGTAGTTGTATAATACAAAATTTTGTTTGAAAATTTAACAAATCTGCCAACGACCTGCGGTAAAACCTTATTGTAGATACTAAAAATAAAAATATGTTCTCAATATTTTAAAAATAGCTTTACTAGATAAAATAACCGTCTTTCGAAATTGATTTATAATTGTTTGTGAAAAAGAGTCAAAACGTCAAAAAATTGATTTATAAATGACACGGAATCCTACTACAATATCCGCATCCTTTTATTGTATTCAGAGACAATATAATAAAGTCACGATTTTTTACGCTTAAAATCATAATATCGAGTTACAATTAGACCCTCCACACTGCATCCCAGATGACATAGGCCCCGAGGAAAATCATTGTGTGAAACCTGTGTGGAGTTAATGTTAAAAAAAAAAAAAAAACAAATTATAACATTAAGGCGTACAAAAAATGCATTTTATATTCTAACGTTTTAGACGAAATGTTATCTCCCTACGTATTATGGTTGTTATTCAAAATCAAAATCAAAATCAAAATCATTTATTGTACAAAATTTACATTTAGTACAAAAGATATAACTTATAGGTACCTATATCCTATTTCTTCCAGTTAACCTAACATGTTATGCAGATATGAACACAAATGAAATATAAATATAAAAGTGGTGTAACACAAAGTGAATTTGTTTTAATTTATTATATAAATATAAATATAAAAACAGTTGTACCTATGTGAGGTATTCACTTAATGTGTAATGAGACCTGTTCAGAAGGAATGTTTTTAGTGATGACTTAAATCTGAGTGTATCTTGTATTTGTTTAATATCATGTGGAAGGTTGTTGTATACTTTAATGGCCATGTAAAAGGGTCCTTTTTGGAAAATTGTTTTGTTTGCTTTTGGTATTAACAAATTTTCTGTAAACCTTGTAGCGTGTTTATGTGTAGAGTTTTTTTGTGGAAACTTTTCTGGAGATGATCGCACTAACATGCATAACTCCATTATATATATGTCGGTGACTGTAAGAATTTTCAAATTTTTAAATATAGGTCTACATGAATCCCGATTAGCAGAGTTTGTCATTTTTCTTATACATCTTTTTTAGATGATAAAAATATCTTTGGCGTTTACTGAGTTTCCCCAAAAGATAATTCCGTATTTAATTATTGAATATACATAACTATAGTATGCGGCCATTACCGATTCGATGTTTAAAATATTTCTCAGTGTACCTATAACAAAAGAAAAGCAACTGATTTTGGCTACTATTTTGGATACATGTTCTTTCCAGTTTATATTTGCATCTAGTTGTATTCCCAGCAGTGAACAAGTTTGGGAAGGTTCGATAATATTATTATTGAAGTTTACATTTATGTTTATAGGTGTAGCTTGCACTGGACAAAATTGTAAAACTTGAGTTTTGTTAGTGTTCAGTGACAGATTTTGTGATAACAGCCAATTTGCTATTGATTGACAAGTCTCGTTAATATGTATATTAAATTCATCAACGTCTTCATTACATTCAAACAACAAAGCAGTGTCATCAGCAAACATTAAACATTCTGTGCCAGCAATAATTGGAAGTTCGTTTATGTATATAAGGAACAGGAGGGGCCCAAGAATGCTTCCTTGAGGCACACCCGTGTTGATTGTTCTCCATTTGGATTCTACCATGTACTGCATCATTTTTTCGTCAATGTTTGAAATTTCAACTTTTTGTTTGCGATTTATTAGGTACGATTCAAACCATTTTAATGCTAAACCTCTTATACCGACGTTCATTTGTTTTCTATAATCGTTATTTTACGGTTCAGAATTCATTTAAATTTTTAATGCCTTCTTCTTTCTTTATGCCTAAAATAACAAACTTTTTAATTTCCAAAACTATATTTCATAATTTGAATACAATTATTTTTTGCTTTAAACCACTTTGCCGAATTCATAAACCAACTAATTTAGTTTTTGCCTGAACATTTTCCAGAGTTGTATAAATATATACTAAATTAAAACGGTATTATAATTCAAAATATTATTTAATTATTTTTTTAAAATTTAGTAGGTATGTCTTTGAACAAAATTTTATAAAATATATTGTAGGTATGTAACCCTTATAAAGGTTCAAGTTGAACCAAAATCGGTTATATTCTATAGTGTTATAATTATAATATATCTTAATATCGAACCACGAAACGATGCTTCGTATGAATGTTTAAATTTATTTTTACCATGTAAAGACTGATGTGAAAAAAAATTCGTTATTGATTTCTAAGAAAGAAAATTATTTAATAAAATCTCAGAATCTTTGCAAAACAAGACGCCCCAGGAACGAGCATCAATCTAATCAAATTTCCCCCTTCCAAAGGACTTTCTCCATCGGTAAAGACAGAACCCCCATCAAATGATCTCTTGGAAAATACTTATAATAATAAAAATCATTCTTAGCCATAATAAAAGAGAAAACAATTCTTGAATTCTGGAAGATATCCAAAAAAATCATCTTTTATAACATGAAATATCTTAGATTTACTCGTTTGATGAAAACCATAGCATTTCAAACATTTTTTTAGTGTACATTGATACTAATATTAATTGTTATAAAAAAGTTTTATCTAACCGTAGAAAACCACATACAATTTCATGTTCTCCTTAAATAAATTACACTTATTATTTCGAATTTACATAAATTTGCCTTTTCTAAAATTCAATCACGTATTACCAATTTCCACAATATTGTATAAGGTATTTATATTCACTTAAAAAAATATACATAAATTATACGCATTCTATTCAACACCAACACTTTCGGTCGATAGCTGAGAATGGTGAGAGAGCCTTTGAAGGGTATGAGAGCCAAATACAAAAAGAGTCTTGTTACCCGGTACAAAAAATAAAAGGCAAGTAAAGCAATGGAATTCCGTCGGATCGAAATCTTTTTTGAGCTGCAAATAAAATTTAATTTATTTCCCTAACTTTACTTTTATTTAATTTAAGTTTGAGAGTATATTTATATTTTTAGATTTCTTTCCGAAATACCCGCCAAAAAAAGTGACAAAAGATATCCAAGTACCGCAGCGTATGATCGAGAAACGCCTGATAGTTGTCACCAGTAGGTTAAGTAAGATAGGAAACAAACGTACCCAACCTTCCAAAAGAATATGCCACAAAAAGTAAACGACAGCAGGCGGGACATATCGCTCCAAGCGTTGACAACTGATCGACAAGTATCGTGATTCACAAAGCGCGAAAGTTCGTAGTTATTAGATTATAACAAAACAATGTTATACCTAACGCCATCTAGGATCTGTTATGTGTAGCTCAGTGTACCTACATGTTTTACTTTGCGAGAATAAATTCTTCTGTTCAAGTCAAATTACCGTGTTTCATTAATAGTAGCCATAAAATACAGATCGGCAAGATTGTTGGAACATATTAGAGATGATTGAAACAGATAATTTTTTTCATTTTTGTATCTGTCTTTCAGATTTGAAATCAAATTTTAACACTTCGAAAATAATTCTGAAAACAATACTGAACAACCTGCTTTATGCAAATGATACGGTCCTTCTAACAAGTTACATTGAGGATCTACAACTTTTGTTGGTAATTTTTTGGGATTAGTGTCCATGGCTATTACGAATTATTTTTAGAAAAAAACTTTAGATTCGCCTTAATTACTATAAAAGGAAACTTTTTGCATCACGGCTGGCGGAAAATAATGCGTTTTAATTTTCAATTTCGTTAAATAAAATTTCACTTGGCGAACCGATACTACGACAGCCCGCCCGCCATTTTGCCACTGTTATGTTGGTATCCCTGACCTGATACAAACAAGAGCTAGATACGATTGTAGCCAACTTCGTGGGATACATGATGAGGCGTGTAATTATGAAAAACAGAATTAATAATATAATGTAAACGAACCTCTAATCAGGCACTGGAATGGAGACGAACCATTCAAATCCTGGGACGTTTTTTAAAATAAAGATAATATATACAAGCCCGCTACAAAAACCCTGCTTTGCCAGACAAACCATTCAAAAACGTAGGCTGTTTTTTAAAGTATAGATAACATCCACAATCCCGCTAGACAAACCCTGCTTTGCCAGACAAACCATTCAAAAACGTAGGCTGTTTTTTAAAGTAAAGATAACATACACAATCCCGCTAGACAAACCCTGCTTTGCCAGACAAACCATTTAAAAACGTAGGCTGTTTTTTAAAGTAAAGATAACATACACAAGCCCGCTAGACAAATTTCATAATTACGCGCCTCATCATGTATCCCACGAAGTCGGCTAAAATCGTATCTAGCTCTTGTTTGTATCAAGTCAGGGATACCAACATAACAGTGACAAAATGGCGGGCGGGCGGTCGTAGTATCGGTTCACGAAGTCAAATTTTATGTAACGGAATTGAAAATTAAAATGCATTATTTTCCGCCGGCCGTGATGCAAAAAGTTTCCTTTTATAGTGATTAAGGCGAATCTAAAGTTTTTTTCTAAAAATTATTCGTAATAGCCATGGACACTAATCCCAAAAATTTACCCTTTTGTTAAATCAAGTAATGTGTAGACTTGTGAGAATTTTAAGCTAGAACTGAATACAAATAAAACAAAACACATGCTCTTATTAAAAAATAACGCATTGGATGAAAATCTTTATATTGTTGGAACAAAACTAGAGAAGGTACAGAGTATTGAATATTTGGGTTGCAATGTACATGATAGATGGGATCTTTCGGTTGAAATCAAATGACGCAAATCGTGCGACCTTTACCTGCATGCTGCAGTCAAGATCTCAACCTTGGATTACGAATGCAAATGGTCAGATGCTACGTATTTTCGATATTATTTTATGGAATGGAAGCATGGACGCTTACTGAAGAACTTATTAGGTGAATTGAGGTATTTGAGATGTGGATCTACAGAAGAATACTTAAAATAAGCTTTATGAACAGAATAAAGAAAAAGAAGTTATTAAAACTATAAAAATCCGAAAACTTTAATATCTTGGACATGTGATGAGACATCCAGAGAAGTATGAGATATTGCATCTTATAATGCAGGGAAAACCTCATAAAGGAGAACCTCATGGCTGAAAAACCTGAGATAGTGGTTTGGCCAGTCAACCATAGAGCTGTTCCGGGCTGCAGTATACAAAGTCCGCATAGCCAACATGATAGCCAACCTCCGTTGAACGGACAGGGTACAAGAAAAAGAAAGAAAACAATTCAGTGAAGTGGTATATGATCAACGATACCTTCCAACGGCATTTCACTGACATGCTAACAGTAAACTCCACAACGACGTAATAATTTATTGAACAATTTTTGGGATGTTTCGACAACGTTAAGTTATCATGTATAAGATGATAAAAATAATATTTCGGCCTCTTTCAACATTCACTTACGCATTCCTCCACTATGTTAATTTACTGTCCAATGACGCTAATATTATTTGAATTTATGACCATGGTAAACATAATAAATGGTTCGTTTTCCACCCTCTGTAATAATTGGATATCCAACGATTCACTCAGTGAACTCCATTAGGCTGACGGTTAAGGGACTTATGTCTTAAACGATGAAATGTGTAGAATATTGTAATGTTTTGTACCTACTTATACTACAATGCGTATTGCGCATACGTAAAGACACGAATTTATATGAACAGACGAAAATTATTTCTAAGGAATTACCGATATCCACAGATGAATATAAAAGAACCATAATAAAAAAATGCTTTGTTATAAGTATAGGTGAATATGTCATATTCGAGTGACAGCCTTTTAAAAAAACGCCTTGTGGGATAAAGATTTCCTTCCGTTCATTCCAAAGATCATATCTCCGAATATTAATAGAGGAACATATAAACTGCTTACTGCAGATTAAAGTCACTCCACCCATATTTCACCGTTTATCCCATATTTTAAGGTTTTACAAAAAAATAATAATAATAATTCATACAAGTCACCTACACACAGCTACCTAAATTTGGGTAGTTGACGCTGTCGAGTGGAACTGTAACAAACGGTGATCGGACAACTCAGAATCGTGCAACATCAACACCCCCTTTGAAAAGTCACAGGGATGAAAAAAAATTATGCCGATGCCGTATTCACCAGTTTGGCTTTCCAGATTGTACTTTCTTTGGTCTAGAAGTGGGGACATCATTTTTATTTTTATTTTCTCTCTTTAAACAAATATCCTCTATTCTATCTAGCATTATCTAAAATTGCCTCACCTCCTTTCAACATCTCATTCGAATCAACTCTAATCTTCCATATTATTTTAAAATTTGCCCACGTAAATAAAATCATTACATAGTATAAAATGAAGTCGCTCAAAATGTATGTGCGCGTTAATATTTTAAACTACGCAACGGATTTTCATACGGTTTTCACCAATAGATAGAGTGATTGAAGAGGAATGTTTATATGTATAATACATGTAAATTATATTCGAGAAAAGCAGAGAAATTCAAAGAAAACATATTTTTGTGCGATTTAAAACGGCTGGCGGGCCGTACTATAGTCACTTTTGAAATTCGTTCTACGGAAGAAATTGAAAAATAGATGTCCTAGAGTAAGTAGGTATTTGATTTTCCCTTTTCAAACATCCAGTGTTGCATTGCAAGCATTGTATAATTAGTGGCGAGTTAATTAGTTTATTTTTATAATACATGCTTATTATAGTAGAGAAAAGCCGATAAATTCAAATATTCAATTCAGGCAGCGAGCAGCGGGCAGCTGGCAAGCGGGTGGTGTGGATTTTATAAAGATTGGGTAATGGCGTTGTGTTTCGTTGGCCACAGCAACGTGTGGCCGGGTCTGCTAGTTAACATATAAATTCATCTTCCATCTGCACAAGGGTGAAAACCAGAAAAATTGAAAAAAAAACCTCAATGTTGTCCGTATGAGCTCTCGTTGGGACAAGTATGACTCTGTGAAACAATGTTAATTGATGAATACTCGAAATGTACTACATCAATATTACTTTAATGTTTATTTTACGCAAACATAGAACCACAACAAAAAAAGCTTCGAGTTTTTACCTTCCACGTTAGCTACCTATTAAAATAGGAGGCAGATTGATGGTGACATCAATTTCAGCCACATCATAATGGCATACTTTTTCATCCGACTCCATCATTCTCAACTATTCATCTCTCTTCACATACATCGCACATCGTTCTATTCCAGTGGATAAAAATAGAGTAGGGAGAAGATAAAATTGTAACCAAATTGGGGTAGGCACTCTCTTGTTAGATCTTTCTTCATATTTGGATGTGTTTCATTTGTAAGCGTCCTAAAGAAAGGCAAAGCACTCGTTTTGAAATATTATTATGGAATATTGGGGAAAAATAGAAAACTACGAGGTTGAATAAACACGTATAAATAAAAGGTTTGAGAACAGTAGGAGGTAGGAGTACTATATTTGAGAAATTGAACAATAGATCTATTTTGATACTGAAAGAATATGAAAGAAATATTATTTCAGTGTAGCCTTAAATGACACCCAATATATGAGACATTAGAAAACACATGCCAAATAAAACAAAAACATCGTTATTTAAGACAATTTTTTTCCTTCAATAAAAGTCCACATTGGCTTGCCATATATTTGAAGGAAAAAAATTGTTCCTTTCCCCAAATGTACGCTTTCGTTAGTGCTTTCGATTTTTTGGCATAAGCTTGATGGAATAGAGTCGTCAAGAATTTGAAGCTGAGTGTAGATCAGACAAATAATACAAAAATAAAATAACGAACATTGGAGCGCTGTGATTATTTCGTTTTTTTTCATTAGCTCCACAAATGAGGCACTGAGGAATATAATTCCCTCAGGGCCTATATCATTTTTGGGGATGATGTGTGGAGGGTCTTTTTAAGAAAGGAAGAAGAGTAAAAAAGCATATATCGATCGGCCAGTTGATTAGTCAGACTTCTCCTAAAATCGAAATTTGTGTTATATGGTACGATACTCAGATTACCCAGAAACACCATCAAATCAATTATAATACACAAAAACTTGTAGTAAATTTTTAAAAAAGTTGATGTTTTCTGGGTAGTCATAGAAAAATTCAAAATGTCATACTGTACTAGATCGTTATGCCTTGCGGTATTATGTAATACGTGAAACACGAAAACGTGTAAATAATAATTGATTTACGGTGAGCATTCGAATATTGCTTTCTTCATTATCTCAAAACTTAGTATTTGGAGATGTCTGTGTAGGAACTACGAATCTCTTTATTTATATTTTTAACGCTTTAAACATGTTTACACGTGCAACACCGGTGCAGAAGAATGCGCACGGTACCAAAAAGCCTCCCGCTTTCAAAGCGAAATTTTACAAGCCGTTTCTAATAACCTATCTTACCGCCACCAATTTTCGTAAGGTCTTCTGGTATTATTGTCGTGGATTCTTGCAAATTTATTTTATTTATTTATTTATTTAATTATTTTCATATTACATTTGGTTATAAAATGACGTATTGCCCATCTCACTAGGTGTGAAACGCCTGTGTTGAGATGGCAATTTACAGAGTGGTTATCTAAGATTTTGTAGTAATATTATGAAAATGGCAGGTTAATATAATTTTTTTTCTTTAAATATACAATTCAAGTATGTTACGTATTGAATCGAATAAAAGTTAAATCTTATATATAAAAATCTCGTGTCATGGTGTTTGTGGTCGCACTCCTTCAAAACGGCTTTACCGAATTTTATGTATATTTGATAGGTATGAGAATAGGTTTAAAAGAATATTTCATACCGCTATGTGTTTAGGGTGTCCCTATCCAAAAAAAACTATTTTTTTCACAATTTTTTTTGTATTTCTTTTTATTTGGCATCGCAAATACCTATAACTCTATGACCCTAAATTTTAACCTTCCTACCCCCGCCCTCCCATTTTTTAATCGCGATTTCAGTATTTTTGTTTGAACAAATTTAACAGTCTTTCGTATTTCAAACAGAACGAAATTATTTATATTGTTGAATGATAGATGGCGCTGAGTCCGCCTCATCGAACTTTCATCAACACACGCGCAAGACATTCACAAGAAGCGTCGCGTCATTTTGATATTTCATTCGGCATCATGTTCTTGCGTGGGCAAACCATCGAACTTATTTGTGTTGGCTAAAGACGGACTGACAAAAAATATCGTACACTCAATTGCTCTTTGAAATTCATATTGATTTTCTTTATTTCATTTTCCTACTTTAGTTTCTTTTTTTGTTTGTTTTTTCGGCGGTCATCGTCTACAGCGCTCCATTCCTCTTTCTGTCTCAGATCCCACCCCACACACTTACAATTACAATACATTAGTTTTTTTTTATATAACAACCAAAATATTCACCAGAAATAATTTATATGGCAGAACAACGTTTGTCGGGTCAGCTAGCCAATAGAGAACTCCAGTCCAATTTTTTTTATTTTTTTTAATGAATAAAGACCTTCAAACTTAAATAACTGCATTTTTATTTTTATAGTTAGTGTTAATAGTTACAATAATTGTCAAAGTTTTAATTTTTAAAGACTCCCAGAAACGCACCGTATCTATGGTGGTCTTCATCCACCGATAGTTTTTTTACTTTTTAAGTTGTCATTTTGAATCAGTGATGTTATGTCGAGGGAAATTTCCCTAGATCTAGGGGAGAAAAATAATTTTTAGGGATAAGGGAAATCAGGACAAAATCTTGGGAAATTTCGAACTCTGGCAAAATTTTTATTTATATATATATATATATATATATATATATATATATATATACGTATATATATTTTTTTGGAATTCCTATGAATCTTAATTATTGTTCATGTACTTATACGCAATGTTATTTTTAACACTGACAACTCAAAATGATATTAGGGAACGTACCCATACTACGTGACACGTGGGGGGGGGGGGGGAGGGGTCTTCAAAATACCACGCTTGGTACAAATGAGCGGCGGGTTGCTTATGATTTTTATTTTGCAAAGTGTTTTTTTTTTAATTTGGAATTCAGTTTCTAATTAAGTGGTGAGTGTATTCGTACTTTTAAATTATTACTTCACGTTTTATTTGGAAAATCACGGTATTATTAGTATATTTACCAAGTTCCGATATCTTTCCAATTAATTATCAGAATAATTAACATATAACAGGATTAGTGTTACACAATCGGGTGGCTACGTAGGTAATTGCGTAAATGTGAAATTCTAGGGAAATTTCACTTCGAAATCTAGGGAAATAATTTTTTGGGGCAGAACATCCCTGTTTGAATGAAGAATCCAGAAGAATAATGGCGGTCATGGCGGAATGCTTTGTTATGACTTTTAGGGGTGAGGTGTGTTTTTTATTCAAGATTAACTGCTTTTAATATAAAAAAAACATTGGTAAAATGTCCACATTTCACCGCTACTGTTATTGTATTTAATCAAAGTGCAATATAAAAACAATAAATCATCTCTTTCATTGCAAATACATGTGACATCGTGTTTTGTGTCAGGCGTTACTTTGTAGGTACATTGTTTTATCTATAATACATACAGAAACACTGGTATTTATAATACACTGATCATGACGAGTGTGTATCAACTTGTATAAAAAGCCCTATACTAAAAACAATTTGAAAATACATAACCAAATGTCAAAATAGGTCACGACTTTAACCTCAAATAGAAAAAAATTATTGCAGATTGTCCGCAAATATAGCCCTTTTCGTAAATTGTTGAGGGCCTAAATTATGTTTCAATAAACACAATAACTATTATTTATCTAAATCTCTATAAACAGTATGAAAATAAACCAAAAACACGAAATGTTGAATTGCATAGGTACGTGTGCACTTCAAGTCATTTCAAATGTCAATACAATACAATACACACTATCACCAGGTGACAGGTTAACAGTGACGTCACCGTTAACCACTTCAGTAATGCCAACTTGACGCTGTGTTTTGAGAAGAGGTTTAAAAATGCACTTTTTAATAATTTTTTAAAAACTCTGCGTTTAACCCTTCGAATAATAAGAAAATAATTTTCTGTCAAATTTTGCCTATCAAGGTTTGCGCGCAAAATTCCTGGTTCTTCCCATGCATTTTAAATGTTCCTATTTATTGGTTTTTTTTTAACGCTTTTGCAAAAACAAAAATTGTTCTAAAATCTAGATAAAATAATCTTTCCGGTGTGTTTATTAGAAATCAAAATTTTTGTTTCTAAATATTAAAATTTTAATATTGGAGATTTAAATTGGCTAAAAAATGCATACCTGCGAATATTCGAATTAAATTAATTAAAATAGAATAAACTTATAATTTAAAATACAGACTCCTTTTCTAAATAAAATTTGTAATAAAACTGTCACCTCACTTTCTATCACTTTCATACAATTTTATTTTAAAATTAAATGTGTGATACGTAACAAATTGGCGAAAAATTAAACCGTCACTTTTGATCGGGTTTGTAAAATATCTGAAAAACCTAGCTCATATAATTCTAAGACAATGAGAAACATTATTTCATTCCGTTTCTAACATAAAAGAAATCACAAATATTCGCATGACAGGAAGAGAGATATCTAACTTTTAATGATGCACTGTCGCTCTGGGACAATCTGGGTCTCCTGTTATCATAACGGCATATGATGTTTTGGGACAACTTGGGTCTCCTGTGATTAGACGGGTTAATATTATGAAATAAAACTTATATATTCAGAATCAGCGTTTCTTGGTCTATATGAACATATTTTGTTAAAGCCATAATATTTTTCACTGGAGTTCCTTATTATAAAAACGAGTGTTCTTTATTGAATAATCTGCGACCTATAGGAAAGTTGAAACCACTGGTAAATGTAATAATTTTCCTATATCTGACTTATCAACTGGACGATCTATATGTTTGTATTTATTCCTGGTAATTAAAAAAAAAACAAATGAGATAATTAGAACAATAAATTAAGAGTTTTCCGTAGCTTTGAAGTTCTTTGTGGTTTCCTCATATGACATGTTAAACATATCTGATATAATAATATAATACAATGTGGTATATGTAACTTATTAAGATGAATACGCGTCATTAATCTATGTCCAAAGTTACAATATGAACGCTCCGTTATTCCCGATGCACTCTGAATACATACAATATTATTCTTGCTTTCCAGAAGTTTGAATTAATCGAACAATACTAACATTACCAGTGGCATGTACTGAGTTGTGGATGTAGGGTAAATAGAAGAAAAAAATAGCAAATTGACATAAAATAGGTATTAAAGAAACCAACATAAAAAAACGATTTCGTTAATGGGTTAAGTTAGAGGCACTACCAAATGGTACTGATTGCTATATTCGAAGGTTGTACCGAACACAAAATGATTGTCACTTGAATGAGCATCGTGCACGCGCGTATATTTTTGTGCTGAATGAAGACAATATTTGAATACGAATGTGCGAAATTTTGCTTTCAAAGTTCCTGCGTTTGATACCTTATATTAAATAATGCGATCGGTGCGGCGCGCGCGTCGCATTGGAATTGCTTCGCAATATCGAAGCAGTTCCTCTTTGTGGTCATTTTGTCGATTGCAGGCTCCGGTTGAAGAATTAAGCTGTGATTTGTAATCCGTTATTGGTATTGCGCGTACCATTCATTACAAATTACATATATTTTTTTAAATGATAAAGTTAATCGAAAAAACGTATAAAATGTTTCGACGGTACGGTATTGTATAACCACGTTAATTCAAATGCTGATTTTCCAAATATTATCATTTACTTTCCGGGCACGTTAAAAAAAAATATGTTTAACTAATTAGGTACTTAAAATAAGCAGTTTTTTTTTTACTTATTTGAACTATAATTGTACTGGACACAATTTATTTGTATTTTATCTTGCATTGAAAATTCTGTAGCAGTGGTTAAAATAATTTTTTTTTTTTTGTTATTTTGTGACCATTTTGCATCACATGTCATAGAAAAATGGTTCCATACCAACTCAGAATGAAGCCAACTCAGAAACACCTCAGAAAGGTCATTAAAAGCTATGAAAAAATTTTTTTAAAATAGCCGGTAAGCCTAACCTAACTTAACCTATTTAACCATTTTTTTAAATATTTTTTTATCATCACTCTTAATGTCCTTTCTGAGGTGCTTCTGAGTTGGTTTCATTCTGAGTTGTCCGGTCACGGGAAAAATAGGTTTGTTGCTGGATTGGGATTTAGGACTACTGTGCGTCGCGCGCTCGGCTTAAATTTACTTAACGCGTATTTAAAAAAATGTATATTTATTGATTTCTTGCAAAAAATTCAAATATTTTTATTTTTATGTGAGTAAGGTTGGGTAGGCAGTGCTTGTGTGCCAATATGGACTACACGCCACTGGGTAATCCAACATGAACAGCATTATTTATGAAACAGTCGGTTGCGATGTGAATATTGCATTTGGACGATTAAGCATGATGTTCAAAATCGGTAATGGTTTTCCCTAAAGTGCGGTTGTGCAGTGAATTTCCACAAAAAAAGATAAAAATAAGACCAACTTGTATCACAATATTTTACTACACTTACAGCGCGTCCATGTTACTTGTGAAAAAAATCACCCGTGAGACTACTATGGCGTCCACAATTGAGGTATGTTGTGAGTCTGAGGGTATTGGGAAGGGGAAGAAGATGGGGAAAAGGAAGGTGGGGGGAGTATCTGGCTATTTGGTCACCAAACACGGCTAAAGCCATTTTAAGCAACGTTTCAATTCTGAATGGTGGTCCTACACCAAGGCAATACTGATCAATAGACGAGTATCTTCCACTCTGGAACATGTCGCAAATACGCCATATATTATTTTTAGTCAATAAATTGTGAAATAACACAAATTAATCAAGAAAATTTTATTGCCCGCGCCGGGATTTGAACCCGCTATCTCCGGATTGCTAGTCGAGAGCCTTGTCCCTCGACCACGAAAGCCATCGTACTGCCAAAGAGTGAATCCGAAATCAATCCCAAATCCCATAGGTACGTTATGAATATCTCCAAAGGTGGGCCTTCTGCCGTATGACTTAAACAATGAATTCATATTTATTAAATTAAGTCAAAATTAAATAAATATGAAAAAATAATAATTACAAAGGATCTTATATTAGATACATAGCATTGAATAATATTTTAATAATTTTTCAAAAGAAGCAAACACATTGTGACTTGACATTTTAAATAAATAAAAAGAAAATACTTTGTTTTAAGTCACTTTATTGTTATTATTTAGTCTACCGGTTTCGGTACCTCGGTACCATCATCGTATTTTTATAACAGTCGTGATGATGGTACGAAGAAGGTACGGAGGTACCGAAACCGGTAGACTAAAAGATAAAAATAAAGTATCTTAAAACAAAGCATTTTCTTTTTATTTATTTAATAATTCAATAGTATGTATAAAGAGGACAAATTACAAACGATTTTATTTAATTCAAACATACAATGTTAGATTAAACAGATAGATTAGTTACATTAGAATAACAATTATTATAAGCAATAATTATCAGCCTGAAATACATGACGCCAACGTCCCGTTGGCGTCATGTATCTTTTCTCGGAAGATTTTTCAATGTGGATGAGTGTTTCAGGCTGATAATTATTGCTTATAATAATTGTTACCCTTTGTGCTATGCATAAAAATCTTGTCTTAAAACGTTAGTTTAATAATTAAAAATAATAATTTACATTAGAATAGTTAGATTAA
The DNA here is from genome assembly GCA_929108145.2 of Limnephilus rhombicus. NCBI lineage: Eukaryota > Metazoa > Arthropoda > Insecta > Trichoptera > Limnephilidae > Limnephilus > Limnephilus rhombicus. The sequence continues at coordinate 15,938,537 of OV815270.1, forward strand.
ATAATTTACAGATCCTTGATCTGTTCACTTAAAAAAATGTTTTTAATTTAACATTATCAATAACAAGAAATTTACTGTTGAAAGGCTAAGTATAAAGCAAAATAGGGTTATGAGTTTATTTATTGTTCTGTTATACGTGGTGGAATTATATTGTATTAAAATTGATATTAAAACACTTTTTAACTTATTTCCACTTATTTATTTCACCAGTACCGGTTTCATCCTATTAGATGTCCATAATAGGATGAAACCGGTACTGGTGAAATAAATAAGTGGAAATAAGTTAAAAAGTGTTTTAATTTCAATTTTAATCAAAATAGGGTTGACAAAGCATCACCCGAAGAGATCAAAAAACCAATTAATTGATTAAAAAGAAAACGAAGGACACTTGTACACATTTAAACGCCGGACTAAGCTGGCCTTATAATTTCGAATATGGATAAATTATGAGCAAATCTCATAGTGCAGTATGCTCACACGAAACTAAGGCGTCTCAAGGGAGTAGTTTCAAAATCAACCGAATAACTAGGTAAAGTTTTGAAGTTCGGCTGAAACTCGCGGCAGCGCAATGTCGATAATTACACAATGTTCCGTGTACATTATAATAATGGTGTAACTTCTTGTCATGGGTTTGGCGGACTCCCCGGAGTCATTGTTAAGACCTTGTTCCAAGTACGACGGTCGTAAAATCATTTACCACGTCGAGGCTAAAAAATAATAATTTTCCCAATGAAAAACAACTTTTAAATTTATATGAAACTAAACTGCACATGTTGACAAGCCAATTCAATTGGCTTAGCAGAACTTGTTTCTTGACATGTATTAACTACTCTTTCAATAAAAACATAAAAAATTCATAAACATACTCCTATTAAAAATACATTTGTTTTCAACTGACGACTCCCACAGAATTAAAAAAAAATTTCGTGTCATCTCCGCACAGGAGAGTCTGAGAGAAATCATACGTTTCAGAGCCAGATGTAATATTTGGGTAGTCAGTGTGGATGGTCCAATTCACGAAAGGGATGAGTAAGTCTGGTCTTGGTGACCCCTTGTTGAAGGAGGGAGAAATCGTAGATGCCCTCTAGTTGTTGAACAGGAGTCCTAAATATGACCCATTCCCATGTGGCAAGTGACAACCGTGTTCAAATGTTGGGTGCCGAAGGGATCGATAAGGTTGTTTTTTCAGAACATCAATGGCGAAAAAAACAATGATAAAAGAGATAGATCATTAAAAGAGATAGATCCTTCTTTAGAAGGAGGTAGCGCAACACAGCAAAACACCCCAAAAACATATAACGAAGATGATAAAAGAATTCAACCTGTTCTCGGGGAAGCTGGGGAACAATAGCAAGGAAATAGTGCAAATTCGAGTGCATTGGGTTTGAAAACAGAAGACGGATTGGCACTTCCTTGTAATGGAAAGAATTGAAATTAAATTGTTGGTATACTCGTGTACAAAATCTCTAAGTTCATAATTTGGTTTTGTACTAATTCCTGTTGTTGTGACGATAATTATTTAGAGAACGAATAAAAGGGAAGAAAGTGTTTAGAGACTTACAGAGAAATTTTTAAATCAAGAATTATTTGTTCACGAATTGTAACTGATCGTTAAAAAAAGTTCAAGTAATTTTAAAATAAATTATATCATTAATTAAATGAAAACAAATATCTTTGTTAAAACACCAATGCATAATCAATATTATCAACAGGTTTCGTAAACAAAGTTTTAATATTAAAAAAAAAACAAAAGGCAAACAAGTATGGATAAGTAAGATCTATAGACAAAACATTGAAGGGAGAGGTGAAGAAGTTATTTATATCATGATGAAATTTAATAAATTTGTATGGCGTATTAGCAATTTTAAGCGTAGTAATTTTTCACAGTGGGTATAAGTTGTTATTGCGCGAGTAATTGGTAAGTTATTTGCTGCATTAGTATTATTGGATTCTATATGAAAAAGCGAAGTACGCCTGGGTCCTAGCACGGTCGATCGATGTAGGTTTTATCGAAAATGTCGGTAACTTGTCATCGCTCCCGAGCGCGACTGCAGGCCGCTAACGAACAAACAATAGTTCACAACGACTAAGGGTTCCTAATTTATTTGACGTGAACTGTTATTTCTTCGTTAGTGGCCTGCAGTCGTGCTCGGGAGCGATTTCAAGTTACCGACATTTTCGATAAAACCTATTTCGATCGACCATGCTAGGGGGGCTGGTAGCCCCACTGGAACATTTAAACCAATGACGAATAGCAATTCGATAATAGGAAACCTAGCATCTTGTGGGATTTTGATATAATTTGTTCGATGTGCTATCAAAAATTCATTTGCTCTCTAAGTAAACACCTAGATCTACGTAGACATAGATTGTAATGGTTCATTGTTAAAGTTGTAAGGATAGATGATTTTACTTTTATTTCTAGTAAACGTAATCAACTAATACTTGACATCTTTGAAGGATAATAAATTTGATTCACAGTACGCGCACAAATGATCAAAATAGCTTTGTAATCCCATTCGTTCTGATAGTGTTATGTGCTTCTTCGCAGAGGTATACTGGTAAGTGATTGGTTATCCTTTTTTCTTGCATAAATTGTTTTTTCTATTCATATTATCACCCATTTCCAGAAAACACGATTTCGCCTCGCTTCGTTCGAAGTATTTACAGTCAATATTCAAGTGCAACTGAAGCTCTAATTCGTAGGTAGTTTCACATTTCACACATCTTCATTACTGTGTTTTGAATTTACAGTTAGGATAGTTCGACTGCATCAGAAAAATTTCTTTTAATATACTACCACGAAGGAATTTGTATTTAACACTTACGATTTTTTTTCCCATAACGTTGGCAATAATCATTTTGTTGCGTCTTGTCAATTTAATGAAAATAACAAAATAAAAAAAAGAATAGAGAAGAGTGACTTTCGTAATTGTGTATTGATATAAAAGTGCATTTTTAAATAACTATTTTATTAAATAAATTCAGTTATTTATTCAATACACTTCGTGTTGTTTTTGAAATTCAATCAACAATCACTCTAATCTTTCCCCGCAGGTATGCATGAAAACAAACAGTGGAAAAGTTCCAGAACAAAGCAGAAGCTGAATAAATTTCATCACTCTATATCGCTGATGATATTTGTCAACCACAAACAAACTACAGCGCAAGCGAGGCAGCCTTGGCACCCCACCAATACATCCTTTCATTTGATATAGCATCTTTGAGATTGGTCTTTACTTACAAACGGGAATATTTTTTAATGCCCGTTTTTTCTTTATTTTTTTTTAATTTTTTATTTTTTGAAACATTTACTGAGTGTTAACAATTATTACATCAATGAAATCGCCATTGGGATGGGCATAGTTTTTTTTTTACATTAGCTCCACACAGGAGGCACCGAGGAAAACAATTTCCCTAGGGGCCTATGTGATCTTTGAGGATGCTGTGTGGAGGGTTTTTTAAGGGAAAGGAAGGAGAATAAGATATGGGAAGGAAAAAGGTATGAGGGGTGGGTATGAATCTGGGGGTCAGTGTGGCCAGGAGTGATGGACGTATGAATCTATTCCTCACATTGTGGTGCAAGGCCAAGGGTCGGGAGAATCCGGCTGGAGAGGTCAAGAGGCCTCCCTCAATCAGTCTCCTCCAATCCAGCCCGCCGCGCAGTGGTTGGGCAAACGTATCCGCTACCAAGACGTAGACAAACCTCATCCCGCCAACATCCCATAGCGAATCACTTGGGGTGACCTGTGGCAGGGGTGTTGGTTGTCCAATAAATGGTTCCCGGGGCGGCGGTACCCATACCCGCCTCCCAAATTGGAGTATTAATAGATGTTAATACTACAATTAAAAATGTTCACAGCGTGCATAACTCAAGGTTTAGTTGATAGTAGGTGGAGATGCTACTAGTGAACAGAGATAAGCAAAAGCAAATATAAAACATGGTAAGTACCTACTTTGATAAATAAAAGAAAGAAAATAAATAATTATAAAGCATAAGAAAGTAATTACATCATTTTTAGAACAAATCAATTTGGGTGGCGGGTATGGGTACCGCCGCCGGGGAACCATTTATTGGATAACTTACACCCCTGTCATAGGTCACCCCAAGAGGTTCGCTACGTTTGGTAACTTAGCAGAGGTGCCCGGGTTCGTGGGGTGAGGTTTGTCCAGGTCTTCTGCTGCATGGCGGGCCGGATCAAGAGAGACTGGTTGAGGGAGGCCTTTTGTTGGAGGGATGGATTGATACGTCCGTCACTCCTGGATACACTGACTCCCAGATTCCTACCCACACCGCGTACCTTTATCCTTTCCAGAACTTCCTATCCTTTCCTTCCTCAAAAAGACCCTCCATATAGAATCCCCTAAGATGACATAGGCCCTCAGAGAAATTATTTTCCTCGGGGCTTCCTCGGTGGAGCTAACGTAAAAAAAACAAATACTTCTATTTACCATGACGTTATATTAGCTATGAGCTATTAAAATTAATACACGTACATGTATTTTTAAATATGCCAGACTTTTTATAAAGAAGTCGATATCGTTACATTCCATGGCATTATAGAATCTACACATTCTAGACATTGGGTGAAATAGGCAATATTGTTATTAAAACCCTCAAGATGAAATGAGCTTTGACTTCTTATATAGTTTCAAGCATGTGGTGAATAATTTTGTATACTTTGTAAGTATATAAGTTAAGGCAGTAGATTATCTTCTTTTGTCTATTGTAAAAAAATTAAAGTATTGTACGTTCCTCATTGGAGTAAGCCGTTGAATCCACAATTGAATTATACAATAGTTTTAGGATTTTATTTGCAAAGATTCAATAGAATTTGTGTTTCCTGTAATGTGGGTTCTGACAAATAAATTATAAAACGTTAGAATTGATTGGGTATTTTTGAATGACTTTAACATTCTGTGAATGAATCCCTGCATTTTCAATGACTTACTCTTATCATTGTTAAGGCATACATCAAATATAAATTTAGAATATATAAGGGTAATGCCCAGATCTCTTACGGCAATAACTACATTCAATTTGTAATAATCAAGGAATATGCGTAATCCTTTCTATATTTGTTTCGAGTGTGAAATATAATTTTTTTTTTTACATGAGCTCCACACAGGAAGCCCTGAGGAAAATAATTTCCCTCAGGGCCTATGTCATCTTTGAGGATGCTGTGTGGAGGGTTTTTTTAAGGAAAAGGGAAGGAGAGGAGAGTTCTGGGAAGGAAAAGGGTTTAAGGGGTGGGTAGGAATCTGGAGTTCAGTATGTCCCGGTCATCCGCCTCCAAGACCTAGACAAACCTCACCCCATGAACCCGGGCACCCCTGCTAAATAACATCTATCACCATTCAAAAACATATTATTTTATTTCTTCTAACACAGCAAACTTATGTTGTGGCACCATTTTGATTTAAATTAATAAAATACCTCGTTTTTACCACTTTTATTGTTTACAAAACCAACATGTTTCGTGAGCAACGCTCACTTCTTCGGGGTTTTTTTATTGATACTAATTATAAATAATAGACGTAGACAATGGTGTAAATTGAAAAAGAATGGACATAGACAATGGTATCAATGAAAATATGAGAGTGGGTAGAGGATAGAGGGGCAATGGGGGGACAATTTACAAAGGGAACAGGTTTAATATTGGGTCATTTAAGAACAAATTTTTGGTTATTAATAATATTCAAATTCGCATTAACACTCTTTCGGATTTCTAAAACTTCTAGTTTATCCAACTGAATGCCATTGACATTACAATGCATTAATTCTATTCCACTATTGAAGTCGAAGGTGTGACTGGTTTCCACCAAATGGTTGGCAAACTCCGAGAAACTGTTACTGTTTAAAAGATTTCATATGTTCTTTGATCCTTATTTCGAAGTTTGTCGAAGTTTTACCTATGTAAAAGAAACCACAATCGTTACACTTCAATTTATAGATTCCAGATTTTTTCATTTTTGAATCTCTATCTTTATTATTTACAATGTAATTTTTAAGTTTGTTGTTTGCATAAAATACAGGAAGAATCTCATTTGGTACATTCTTTGTCAAGGAATTAGAAATTTTATTATTAAAACACATAATTTTCCTCCATTTTTTCCTTTCCTGATCCTTTTGTACAGGATAGATATATGATTTAAGGAATTTATTCTTGTATTTTTTTATTAAGAATGTTTTCAATTAAATTGGTATTGTATCCATTATTGATAGCTATTTGTTTAATAATATTGAGTTCTATTGAAAAATTATTGGGAGATAGGGGTACATTAACTAATCTATGGATCAGAATGGAAAGTTGACATTTTTTGAGAAATTGGATGGTTTGAAGTGTTGTGGATTACAATGTCTGTGTATTATTTTGACTACACCAGTTATATAGTTGGCCGCTTTGAGAAAAATGGTCATAGTAGCTACCATAATAAGCAGGAATTTTCCTTGCATAATAATGGAGGACTTATCTAGCAGCGGATTAAAGCCGTTCTGGAACGCTCGACCAGCTAACTAGTCTCGATAATTGAATATCTACCATTTTCTATAAGAGTGTTCTGCGGTGGAAAATTATTTTTAAAAGCCTTGCTTTTCTCTCCACTCATTCCCTTACCTATCTCCCTACATACAGCATAGTTACTTTTTTTAACAAAATTATATACTTAATCGTCTATTTAAATATATGCAAATTTTGATTTTCACTTGATTTTTTACTCTTTACTTGACTTTTAGATGATCCAGAAGTCTCAATTGATCCTATTATATGTATACTTACCTATTGCATAATGTTATTCTATTTCAGTTATAATTAGTGTAACTCATTCGGAGAGTTATTTGTTGTGTTTTCAGTTTGTTGATGGTCAATTTAGTAAATCACCATTCCACAGGGGTTGGGAAATGGCGGGTACACAAACAGGGATATTTATAAACGAAACAACCACTTTTGCTCAACCGATTTTAAATCGATTTCAGCTAATTCAGATCTTTGAAAAAACCAACAATTGAAACAAGAATTAAATTTATGTCACACAGCTCATTGTTGCATCGCAACTTGGACAAGGGACGTCATAAACAACTGATTTCTTACCAATTTATCTTCGATTCTATTTTGAAACAAACTTTCAGATTACCATTTAAATAAATAATTAAAACGACTTGAATTCAAAGATACAGGAGTGCCCGTCCACTATGCCCGACTTGTTTAACGCCAAAAACTTATGAAAAATCGGCTGACCCTGTTTCTAAACTCTGGATTATTGAAAATACATGTCAGTATTGCTATTTTTTACGAGCAAATTTTAAATATTTAATACTTGGTATAAAATATCTTGTGGGATTGAATGTCAAACCTTCAAGAAATTTATTTCATGACAATGTTCAAAACCAAAAAAATTGCTGTAAACAACTATCTAAGTATCCGTTGGCGTCATGTATCTTTTCTCGGAAGATTTTTTCAATGTGGATGAGTGTTTCAGGCTGATAATTATTGCTTATAATAATTGTTATCTAAGTAAATTCAAATTACACAAAAACCCAAATATAAATCTATCTTGAATTAATATTTCAATTGTGTGGTAAATAGCCAACCACATCCACTCCATATTGATTTATATCTGCTTCTCATATTCTAATCTTTCCACAATTCACAACATACCAACACATTGTGGGCAAAGCATAAAGGTTTCAACCAGTGAGATCTTTGTTTTGTTCTAGTACTTGCATAAAAGTATCTTATGCGCCAATGAATGTATGTTTATTTTCGCTTTGCCGTAAAACAATATTAGGAAAAAACAAAACTGGGACTTTATAAATACAATCTCTAGGGAAAGTACCCTTATAATAACAAGTACGTACATCATATTATTGTTTAAATAATGACGTGTAGCAATATAGGAACAACAGTATACAAAATACGATTATTAGCTCAGCTGCGAGGGAGGGAGAATTAAAATCGGAGACGGACGAGAGGTTTGATTATTTTGGGAGGTTTCGCAGATTTTTTGCATTTCCAATTTTGTAGATGTTGTTGGATTTTTTCAGCTCGTCGAGAGGTTTCAACTATTTCAGCACAAAGAATGTGGTATCCTTCCTCACAAACAGAACAAGATATAAAGTCCGAAGGAACTTCCATGTTTTTTTCACAAGCAGTACATTGAGTAAACATTTTAATGTTCGTTGAGCGTGAAATTCACCCAGAATAAAGAGCACTTTTGAATGAGTGGTTTCTTGATAGGATGCTACACCTTTGTAGCAATTATGATCCTTATGGGAAGGAATCCTTGAATTTTATAATGTTCAAAGTCACTATGGCACAAATTGGCAAAAATTGTGACACAAGCCCCGGAAAAAAATCCTCTTTTCGATGTAACACAATACATTTTTTGGGAAAATAACTACACTGACTCTGACTTTATTCTTATTTAGGTTCTGGCTAGTTAGGTGATAAGGTTTGCTGCCACAATGTTTTATTTAGAAGTGCCTACCTATTATTGTTTAGCAGTAATTTTATCCAGCAACAGGCATGCCTAAACATGTTGCAGAATCTGTATACAAATATTGTTTATTTAGTGCAAGTACATCTACTGAGTTGTAAAACAATGCCTGATGTAACAATTTCACCCGATCCGGCCAAAATCTGGTACAAAAACCCGAGTAAACAGGACGTAGAAAGCTTTTACCTGTAACAAACTACAGAGTACTCGTATCTACTCACGAGCAGAAATTCGCGAACGTGACAAACGTATGCATACATTTCGTTTTCATTAATTGACTTGAATTATAATTTGTGGTGCACAAAGGTTTTAATTATTAGGATTTTATAGCAGATGAACAGCATATGCATAGTGCATTGAAATTAAGCAATCAATTTGAAAAAATTTGCACTAAGTAAAAACTAAATTCTTTTATCTACCATTTTGGAAATAATAATTGTTAAATTTTTAATAATATGTTTTACAAGGTATTTATATGATAATTTTACATCTCAGGTTTTTTTTTACTACCCTTCCATTAAAAGCATTTGTTTGTGTGTGGAAGGGGAGCGTACATTAATGTTATTAGTTAGTACTTAAATATTTCATTGAACATAAATATATATGTGAGCTGCAGTATTTATTTTGATAATTGTGTGTATTTAAAAAAGAAAAGAAAGAATGTTATGCAAAACAAAAGATATTTGTAAGATAAATTAAGTGACGGTAGTTTTTTTCTTAAGAATAATTTTAAAATGTCTCTTGACAGAGAACAGTATTCGGGTTTTATCATTGATGAAGAAATTTCTGGTAGACGATTGAAAAAAGTTCTTCCCTGGTAAGTGTAATGATGCTGGGCAAAAGATGTATTTATTATTTGGGCATAAAAACACATGTTTAAGTCGAGTTCTGTTTTCATTTAAAAATGGATATTTATCTTTTTCTTTTATAATTTGAATTAATGAATTTTTCATATATAAATCTTTAAATGTGGGTACTTGAAATTCTTCAAACAGGCGTTTTGTTGGGTAGTCTAAGGATTTTTTTAATACAATTTTAATAATTGTTCTTTGTACAATTTCTATTGGAAGAAGGTTACATTTATACGCGGATCCCCAACTGATAATAGCATATTGTAAAGTGGATTGAACTAATAGTAGATTAAATATAGATTTTTTATCGACAGAAAATTTCTAATTATTAAAAATATATTAATTTTTTGATTTTGTTTACTACTTGACATATTGGTTCTTTCCATTTTAGATTTTTATTAATAATTACTCCGAGATATTTTATTTTATTAGTTGTTTTTAATATTGAACAGTTTGATTTGCAATAGTTTTGGCTATGAATTTTAGTATTATCGTGAATGACAATGTTAAAATTTTTGGGAGCGTCGTTTGGATGGATTGCAAATGGAATTACAAATGTCTTTTCACTATTTAGTGATAGTAAATTAGTGTCGAAAAAATTCTTAAGCGTATTGATGTCTTCTGTAGCCTTTAATTCTACATTTTCCCAAGTTTTTTCACTTATTATTAATACTGTATCGTCGGCGTATGTTGTAATTTGACCATGTAGATGTTGAAAAAATATATCGTTTACATATATGATAAATAGGATTGGTCCAAGCACTGTACCTTGGGGGATTCCAAAGCTCGAAATCTTTTGATCACTATTAACACGATTGATTTTTACCACTTGAGGGCGGTTTTTTAAGTAGTTGGAGATCCATTTAATCGCGTTGCCTTTTATGACAAAATTATTTAATTTTTTTAATAGCATCTGAAACTTAAAAAGTATTTGTAAATACAATTTAAATGGACATAAATGGAAAAAATATTCTTAAATGAATACACATCATGATATTTTATTTTTATATCAATACAAACGGAAATTGAATTTGATATAAAAAAGTTTTAAGTTGGTACAAATATTAATTGTATGTTTTCAACAGCGATTTCAGAGTTAAAGTTTTTCGTTAAAATACCCACATTGTGGTAACCACTCTAAAACTTTCAATAGTGTCGCCCTATCTCACGAGGGATCGTCCGGTTCACGCCATACCCTTTCCTACACTTAAAGTGTCAGCACGAGTTTTTCTAGGTTGATAGGTTATAATATTATACAGTATACATCTCAGTAGTAACAATGGTTTCAAGAAGACTTAAATGAGTGAGGTAATATAACATAAAACACTTTCAACGTTTTACCAGCCCTTGGGATAGGTATAGGAGTTAACTGAAAGCCTTTAGCATGAACATCCTGCGCGGCCCTTTTCATACAAAACTTAAATTAGGATTTGAGGCCAAAATACTTCACCAAATCGAAAAATCATTCTTTGGTAAAAGGGAATAGCAAATGTCTGGTACGGACATGTGCTAATTTATTTATTAATATTTTAATTATAAAACATACTGCCGCGGTGAGTAAAAACATAACGTTCTAATGACCACTTGAATTGTTTGTAGTATTTAGAGGGATTTATTAAATTATTGTTCTTTCTCATATTTTTCATATTTCTTATATTTGAAAGAGAGAACAAAAACAAATCCGCAAAGGTGATTTAAAAAATTTGATTCTATAACAATTTCTGTGTGTGCGCAGCCTTTTATTGAGGCCAATTTTTTTTTCACATCAAAGGTTTTAGCAAATATCTAGTAGGTGATATGTACTCTCTTTACATATTTTTTTCTTTTAAATTATAAAATATATGAAAATAAATAATAAAATTTTTCTATCTTCCACATTTTTTGTGAGTTAATGGTAATAACAAAAAAAAAACTTTCCAAATCTACTACTACGTAATGGAATAAAAAAAATCATCGGAAAAAGTTTTTAGGTCGATATTTTAAATATGTACACGAAAAGTTTGTGTTCCAACAAAAATCGATGTAATTAAAATTTAAGCCCATAAAATTGATTTTTTTAAAATAATTTACGAACTTTTATTTAATATTTCATTATATTATTAATTTTGTTTATTATAATTAAATTTTGTTTTATTTTTAGTAACTGATAACAATATTTCTAGATACATTATTCAAATACATAATAAAATTGTTTGTTAGTAAATACTTATCATTACATAACACCAAACTTACAATTTATTGTTTTTTACCTGCACATTGTAATTTACTTTTAATATAGCATTAAAAAATGTACACTACTCTTCCAGACACATACTAATGCTTCCATGGAAGAGTGGTATTAAAATATTTGAACATATAAATGTATTATCATTTATTTTATCAATTTTCTTTCTTTTTTTGCACAAATCATGTTCCACATGTTCATACTCATAATAATTTGACTGTCCTAAAACGGGAACACTCCTAGTTGGGCAGTCAAAACTTAATAAATTATGTATATACATGTATAATATTGTGCTAAATAAACAAATAATAAATACTTCTTCAAATTTTGCAAATTCACTTTGTGGCACCATTTTATTAATGCAATAATTAAAACAATTTAATTATTGCATTAAATAATAAATAAATAAAAATATGTATATAAAATAAATTCAATATTAAAAAAACACGAGTCCTCCTTGAGACTCTAGGAAGAGACTGTGTTTACTGGATATATACCTATGCTACACCTTTTGATTAAAAAAATATTATCCAGTTTGTACAAGTCTTTTGGCTTCAATTCCAAATTTTAATTATGTGTAAAATAGCTCGGGCATCCGTTCCTTTTAAATATTTAAGGCATTCGCAAATTCAAGGCTTTAGATTTTTAATATTATATCTTGAAAAAACAAACACATTTTAACCTTTCCTGAGGATGTACTTATAAATTGTATTCACACAGAGAAGAACACGTTTAACAGAAAAAAACCCTTAAAGTCAATTTTATCAATTTTATTGGAATATCTTAAGTAGGTTCTGCTCATTTATGCAAAATAAGATTGATTACCAAGGCCGATTTGGTTAAGGCGCTGTCCTGGTATGACAAGAGGTCCTGGATTATATCTCTATTTGTGACCGTTACCTTTTTTATTTTTATGTGTCTCGTTCTGTTTAGTGTTTCGTTTAGATTTATTAGCAATATTTTATCAAATATTTATCCAAACAAATGATAGAGTCAACAACGGCCTAATGCATTAATGATTTCAGTTTTAGTTCCGTACAAAATCCACTTGTATTTTTTTTCAAATAATGGTTTAAGTAAGCAAGACAAATAAATTCCCACCGCATGGGATTTCCATACAAATAAGTAGTACTTGCGAGAGGGTTTAACTACGAGTACATAGCGAGGGTAAAGCTGGTTGAGGGTTGCGGTGAGTATTTCATTATTTGCGGTCATTCATTATTATTCTTGCTAACAAAATAATATTTTATTGTGGTATGTTTATGTTGAGATAAAAAGATTAAGCAAAGCTTAAAATTTAAATACATAAAATTATGCTAAAAATGATAGAAAGTACTGGCATTTTTACTAAGCAAACCACAAATTAACCCTTTCTCAACCAGAGACATTTTAAAATGACATAAAATTTGAATTTTTTTACTAAGTAACTACTGAACCCATTTATTTGCGGTTTTTTACAAATAATCAAGTGAATCCTTCCTAGCAACATCGATTTTTTTCCTTGCGTTGGCTGCATTGCATACACACTTCATATAGTAAACAAGAATCGTTGATCACACCATTTGAAAATCTATTGCGGTATTAAAAAGGACAAGGTGTTTATGTTTTTTTCATATATTTTTCGATTTTTATTTACAGTAAAACGTACATTCTCTCATACTATATGATGAAAATACAACAAAAACGTCGATGTAATATTTGTTTTTAGCATCCTAAATTATCGTGTCATTTTAAAACGACACTGGTCGTTTGAGGTTATACTTTTTGACTATTTTGTATGACTATTTTATCTGATAACATATATATTTTACATATTTTGATGAGAAGAACACATCAATAATACTTTCAATTTATGTATTTTTTTTAATATTCTTTAAGAACATGGTCAATTTTTACAGTAATAATCATTTACCTCTCAGAACCACTGTCGTTTTAAAATGAGGTGCAATATTTCCTAAACTATCAATTAAAAAAAAAACTTTAAAAAATCTAATATTTCAAGTACATTTAATCATATGTTATTTATTTTTTATATCTGTTGGAATTAATTTGGATGAGAAAGGGTTAAGATGGATTAAGTTAATACCCGCTGTGGAATACGAACTTCATCCATGTAGTTATTAGTTGAGACAAAGCATGGTAGTTTTGATTACCTAAAAATATGTTATATAGTTCATTCGTAGCCTAAATGCAAAAGGCTTAATGAAAAGTCACTTCACATGTAATTTAACCTCAAACACGTGTATTAAATTATACTTTTTATATAATGTTTGATTTAAATAACAAATTATTGATATTTTTTATGAGAACAGCGAACCAGTGAGATTCTGGCATCCCTAATTATTAGGCTATGTTGAGAGAATTCAAGGAGTGCTGAAGAAAAGGGATTAGTAAGAGGAAGGAAAGAAAGTTCCCAGCAATTTTTGTTATGTTTTATAAGAATATCGCACAAGAGTTCACTACACGGAACCAGTGAGATTCTGGCATCCCTAATTATTAGGCTATGTTGAGAGAATGCAAGGAGTGCTGAAGAAAAGGGATTAGTAAGAGGAAGGAAAGAAAGTTCCCAGCAATTTTTGTTATGTTTTATAAAAATATCGCACAAGAGTTCACTACACGGAACCAGTGAGATTCTGGCATCCCTAATTATTAGGCTATGTTGAGAGAATGCAAGGAGTGCTGAAGAAAAGGGATTAGTAAGAGGAAGGAAAGAAAGTTCCCAGCAATTTTTGTTATGTTTTATAAGAATATCGCACAAGAGTTCACTACTCGGAACCAGTGAGAGTCTGGCATCCCTAATTTGAGATGCTGGAAATGCTGAAGAAAGGGGATGAGTAAGGGGAAGATCAGGAAGTTCACAGCAATCAGACTTAAAGGTTTAGGGGGGTAAATTTGGTACAATTACAACACCTCGGTTCAACACAAAAATATCATCACATCAAGTAATATTCCAGGAAGAAATTTACTAACCTCTACCAGATGAAAGGTTTGGTGGTTTTCTGTTTTGCAGAATTATTTATAACTAGGTATCGGGGAGCGTCCATGGTAAGCGATAAAACACTACAACACTATTTTTGGTGTTTCGTCATTAATATAATAGCAGACCCGGCCACACGTTGCTGTGGCTAACGAAATCTTTATAACCAACGCCATCTGTTAAATCAAATCCACATCACGCTGCTCGCTGCCCGCTGCCGCTTGGCCAGATATATTATGTATTTCAACCAATTTACACAAAACCTTGACAAATTACATAGCTAAAAATCTTCCTCGTGAATCACTCTATCTATTGGTGAAAACCGCTTGAAAATTAAAAGATCTAAGCGCACATACATCGTGAGCGACTGCATTTTATACTTAGTAAAGAAAAGATGTCGGATCAAAATAGAAAAGGAGAGAACAAGTTTCACGTGGACGTGTTTGACGTACATACATACATAGATTCTTTAGCGTTCTCTACTACAATCCACCGACAGATTTTTGGGAATACCTCTTGGAACGAACATTCTATTTATGACGGCCTCGGTGGTCTCGAGAATGAATTGAAGCATTGCTTTAAATGGCTTTAGCCGTGTTCGATAACCAGATGGTAATAGCCAGGTATTTCCCCACCTTCCTCTTCCCCACTATCTTCAGCCACACTTTACACGTAACTAGGGATGCCATATTCTCACTCGCTCTAGATGATTGGGAGCAGTTGGAACTCTCGTGTGGCAATCACATAAAATATGTCGTCCTTGTTTTCAAAATGACCATTTAGGATGTACGCAATGAAACTGAAAACACTAAAAATGTTGAGATGAATGGTGTGCTCACCTGTAATTGGAATCAACGCTGTAACAGCATTGAAAAAGAAAATTAATGTGTAAGTAATTAAATAAACATTTTGATGCGAGCCAAAAAAAAAGCCTGACAATTGAATAAACGAGATCATTAAATTTCACAATAAATACACAAGACTCGATTACGTTCATCAAACGAAATCATTCATATTATAAAAGGAAGCAACATATTGCTTCATAAAAAACTCCCTGAAATATTTTTCGTTAAATTTATAAAACACCTCGACATAATAATATTATGATTTACTCCGAGCTTTTACTTTTACACGAGCACTTTACTTTTAGGCCTCTCTTTTTATTATGTAACTCCTATAGTCTGGTCAGTGCAGATAAAACGGTGACGACGCAATTATTTTTTTTCGCCTCTTTCCGTATTCCGCCCTCCCTTTATCAAAATGTAAGCATGTTTAAATCACTCATGAAATTTCGGCAAAGGTAGGAAATGCTTTGGCGCAGGAAACTCGGTTGAAATAATATTATGACGTGTTGAAATATGATAGGACCTTTTTTTTAAAAAATAAGAGATATTTCGATTATTCATAAAATATATATTTTCATATTTTTTATGTAATCAAAACACATTCTTTATAAATACTTTGTTGTGTACCGTATTTTATCACTATACCTATATACGCTCATTTTATATCAACACTCACACATTTTTTAGTTTAAATTCTATATATTTCGACACAACCACAGTGGTTTGAACAAATTTCTAGTTTTAGTCAAGTTTCTTCGAGTAAAATGCCGAAAGGAGAATTGTTGAAAGTTTTGTGTGCTACCAAAGAGAGGCAGCTGTTCCAAAGACAAAAAATAAATTATTCAATGTTTGTTTGTTACAAATTTTCAATTTCTACCATAGGTCACCCCTTGTGGTTCGCTACTGGTGTCTTAGCAAGGGAGCCCGGGTTCGTGGGGTCCGGGTCAAGGCAGCCGATCCACCTTCCCAACACCTGCGTGGCAGGCCGAATGGGGAGAGACTGGTTGAGAGAGACTTTTTGGAAACCTCCAGGACTCTCTCGGAACATCGCCTTGCTCCGCAATGGGAGGGTGGATTCATACGTCCGTTAGTTCTGGAGACACTAACCTGTAGATTCTTATTCATCTCTCAAACCTTTTTCCTTCGCAGAACTTCAACTTGTTCCTTTTCTTAAAATGTCCCACACACGGCATCCCCAAAGATGACATAAGTCCTGAGGGGAAGTGTTTTCGAATTATGTAAAATATGTATATACTAGCAGACCCGGCAACACGTTGCTGTGGCTAACGAAACAACGCCATTACCCAACCTTTATAAAATCCACACCACCGCTTGCCAGCTGCCCGCTGCCTGAATTGAATATTTAAATTTTTCGGTCTTTCTCTACTATAATAAGACTGTATTATACATATAAACCTTCCACTTAAATCACTCTATCTATTGGTGAAAACCGCATGAAAATCTGTTGCGTAGTTTAAAAGATCTATGCACACATATATTTTGAGCGACTTCATTTTAAACTATGCAATGATGAATATGTAAAATATGAATGTATTATGTAAAATATGTATGTATTTTGTAAAAAATGTATGTATTATGTAAAATGTGTACGTATTATGATCTACCAGCACCATGACGGCCTCTGTGGTCGAGTGATAAGGCCCCTAACTTTTTAATCCGAAGGTCGCGGGATCGCTTTAACTGTGTTTGGTGACCAGATCCGAATATCCAGATACTTCCCCACCTTCCTCTCCCCATATCTTCCCCTCCAACTACCTTCAGTCTCACAAAATACCCTTGTTGGGGATGCCATAGTCTGGCTACAGACCGTAGCAGCTGGGACTCTTGTGAGGTATGCACATAAAAAAATAAATAAAAAAAACTGTCCGATCTACGGTGAAACAATTAAAAACGTGCCGAATAAACGTAATAAACTTTGTGTCCGCCAATTTCATCAAATAAATAACGTAATAGACCATGTAAAATAAATAAAATGATGATTTCGTTCATCACGCTCAAATGAAACTGTATTGATTTACTAGAGGGCGCTGAGTGGTGTTCGGTGACGTTCATTGGTGCTTCCTGCGGTGCTAATCCAATATGTGTAATATGACTACCCGATCCGAAGCACGAGTCTACCAATTGGGCTGTTATTAACATGGGGCTTTAATACAGACATGGTTTACAAAATGCAGCCAACGTGAATAACCATTGAAATTATGCTATTAGCGTTTCAATCCCTTGCATTAATTCCAACACAAAGTAAATTGATGATTTCTCACTCCATTAATAATTACTCATGTAAATAATTTAAACGTGGGATTCCTCTAATAGTTATTCCGAACTACGAGGCAAAGTTATAACAATAATAAACCCAGAGTTAATGGTTACATATATATTGTACTGAAGTGTTTAATGCTTTAAATTATTATAGACTAGCTGGTCCCGGCATGCGTTGCTATGCCATTTAATAAAGAAATTGTTTCTCCCTGAGTGTCCTTTCACATTCGTCCCTTTCCCCTTTCGCCTCCACTTCTTCTCCTGCGTCCTCTTCCCCTCTTGCGTTCCCAATAGTTACCTCCACCTTCCCTCTCCCCACTCCACTCACCCCCCCCCTTTCCCCCGTCCCGCGAACCCCCTCCCGAGTTCCCCTCCGCCCTCACACGTCCCCTACCCCTCCCGCGTTCCCCTTCCACCTTTTTCGCCTTCCCTCTTCCCTTTCCCGCTCCCTCGTCCCGCCAACCCTCTTCCCGCGTTACACATATTCAGTCCCAGTATCTACATTCAGTTTTTAAACAGTTTCATTTTTCATGTATATTAAATTTGGTACCTAACATAGGCACCTATTTAAAATATCTAAAATTCTTGATTCGATTCAAACTCTTAGGGGAGTACCTACTTTAAATAAATTTATCAACTTAAAGATTTTCAAAAATAGAATCCTGATTTAAAATGTCATTCTCAAATACGCCAACTGTCAAGCGTGCGAAAGTCGTAAGGTTTTCTGAAATTATCCAATTTTCTGCGCAATTTTCTTAATTTTTCTCTCCGTAAGAACCATCCTCGTACTTCAAGGAATATTCTAAAAAAAGAATTATCGATATCGGTTCAGCTGCTCTCGAGATATGCGCTTAGCAACACATATAGCGATACATTTTTATATATACCTAAGAAGATGTGAGGTAGTATAAGTGGTTCTGTGCACATAGAACGGTTTCTCCCTTATTTAAAATAATGAACTTAAAATTGTTTACATATTTGAACCATGTTCAAGAGCGTTTCCAATCTTGAAGAAGGTTCATTTGTTGAACGATAATTAAACATTAGTAAAACATAAGTTGAACGTAAGTTGACGACCGGCGTAGTGCAGCGGTAAGGCGCTTGACCCGCTTTCCGAAGGTCGCGGGATCGAATCCCGGCGTGGCAAATAAATTTAATTTGATTAAGTTGTGTACTTCACAATTTATTCATTTAAAATAATATAAAGTATATTTGCGGCACGTCACAGAGTGGAAGATACTCTCAGTAGTGCCCTGGTGTAAGACCACCATTCAGAATTGAAACGTTGCTTGAAATGGCTTCTGCCGTGTTTGGTGACCAGATCTGAATAGCCAGGTACTTCCCCACTTTCCTCTTCCCTATCTCCTTCTCCTCCCCACTGCCTTCAGCCTCACAACATACCCCAATTGGGGATGCCATAGTCCCACTGGCTCCAGACGGGAGCAGTTGGGACTCTTGTGCGGTATTCATGTAAAAAAAAAAGTGAAATATTGTTAAACATTAGTCAAACTTAAGATAAACATTAGTCAAACTTATGTTAAACATTAGTTAAACATAAGTTAAACATTTGATTAACATTTTTTCAACATGAGTTAAACATCAGTTAATCGTTTTTAGTTAAACATGTAATCATCATTTTTTAAACATTAGTTAAACATTTAATAATTGTCACATAAATAATTATGTGACTAATGCAGTTCTTGCTTAGGTGGTTATTTTGTCTATGGTGTTTTTTTTTTGGACACTGGTAATTTTTGGAAAAGAGAGAGTTCCTTTTTGTTTATGGGCACTTCCTTCCGATCAACTTGGGCAGTTGGGTCGGAAATTGGTCACTCACCATCCTGGTGTTTAAATTTACGTTTAATCATGAGAATCTAAGTCGATTTTAAACCTAAAAGAACGCGGGGTGTTTTTTACGTAACACGCGAGGTTCGTGTACGAGTTATTTAAAGTGGATGACGTGAAAGTCCCACTTTTTTCCGATGTGGCTGGTTGGCCGTTTTGTGGAATTATTTCTGGAAAAGGAATCGTGAAGTGAATTGCTCCTGGTGTTGGCTACTATAATAAGCCTTCACGACCCCGCGTCGCAAAGTCACGGTCTGCTAACCGTAATACGCCAGACTTGGATACTGTTGGGGGCCACGTGCCTTTTGATTGGAGTTCGTCGAGATGGCCCGTGGCTGAATGCGCTCCTTGGAGGTATAGCGGCCTCCTGCCCAATTAGAAGGACGACCTTGGTGCTCTGGATTCCGCGCCGTTCCCATATGGGAAGACTGGAGTTCCCGTCCCGTCTCGTGTTTTCTCACTGCGAAGCAAGATCGCGTTCGTCTACCGGGGTTATTTCCGTATAGTTAGTTTAGCGTGTCCATTAGGAGTCCATCTGGTATGTGTATTTTTTATATTTTCTTTTGTTACCTTGGTACGAAGTTTGTACACTTCCTTGTTGCTTTTTGGTTTGGATTCAATACATTATTATAAAGTTCCTCTTCTTTTATTTGACTGAAAACCCTACCTACATGACAGATAACTACTTGGCCCACTATCCTGAGCCCTGGTCTCTGCTCTGCCGCAAGGTTACATTTTATATACGAACATGATACGTTTCATAATCATTAGTTAAACATTATCTAAACATTATTCAAATACAGCTAAACAATAGCCGAACTTAAGTTATACATTAGTTAAATATTAGTTAAGCATTAGATAAACATTAGTTGAAAATAAGTAAACATTAGTTAAACGATATTAGTTAAACATTAGTTTACCATTTAATAATCATTTGTTAAGCATTAGTTAAACATTTAAAACTCATTTGTTAATCATTTGTTCAACACTAGTTAGACATTATTTAAACATTAGTCAAACACAGCTCCGAAGAAAGCCACCATTCGAAATCCAGGCATTCGAAATCCAGCAAATAATAGCCGAACTTAAGTTATACATTAGTTAAATATTAGTTGAACGTAGGTAAACATTAAGTAAAGCAAACATTAGTTAAACATTAGTTGAACATAAGTAAACATTAGTTAAACGTTATAAGTTAAACATTAGTTAACCATTTAATAATCATTTGTTAAGCATTAGTTAAACATTTAAAACTCATTTGTTAAACATTTTTTTAACATTTAATCATCATTTGTTCAACACTAGTTAGATATTATTTAAACATTAGTCAAACACAGCTCCGAAGAAAGCCACCATTCGGAATCCAGGCGTGGTTAAAACCAAGCTCAATATGCTCGTACATATAATGTCTATATCATTAAGAGTAAGGAACTGCCAACCAATTCTGTCCACACCAACTTAGTCCAACAGCATCAAAATTGGGTGCTATAGATTCACTGGCTTCGGTCAGTGGGTATCCGTGGCGTTATAACAATGGTTAATATTACCTAAATTATTAATCGTAAGTTAATCTATTTGTGCCGAAAACTATTAAAATTTATATAGGAGTAAAGTATAAGTAATTAGATGATAATATAAGCACAATGATAACCCCCCTCGTTAAATAAGGTCCATTTAAATACTCAGTAAGAATGAAGATCATTAAATGAAATCTTCTCACCAAAGTTTCAATCAAAAAATACTTTCAATTTAATTTAATTTAGAAAAATACATTAAGTTTAATTTTGAAACGTGACCAAAGTGCTTATAGGTATTTTGCGTACGCTGCAGTAATAATGCAACCCATTAGCATATTGTTAGTGGATAAACAGAGGCTGATATAACATGATAGATAAATCACGTGAGATATTACCTGTTAACAGTTTACCTGCTTCCTGGCCCAGCTAATTACACTCTATTACCCCGAAAATAGGGAAAACGAAGATAAACTTTGTTAGAGGGAGCTCGAAGTTGTTTAAATTAGATAACAAACCAACATGTAATGCTTCCGATGGGTTAGGCAGAGGGAAAATAAAGCCACATAACTCTTACTTACTTCATCCACAGACTCTCTTATTATTCTCTAAAATAATCTTATATATTTATTTGTTCAATCTATTGTATCATATATTCGTACGACATTCCTGACATCTTGTTCAGTATAATTACTTTCCATATCCTATAGAGTTTTATTTCCCTCTTTTTATTCAAAAGGTCTTAATTTTGGATTTGATCAATTCAATAACCTCGGTGTCCCATTGTTTTAGGACCGTGTCATTCGTATTTCAGTAATTCATGGACTTTTTTTAAATTTCTCATTTCTCCTCCAATCTGGTTTTATTCTTTGCCTGCTGATGCCTCGTTGCCCTATATCAGAGTTGGCATAAAATTTCCTTCGTGAAGTAATAGTTTCGATTCATTTGACATTTCCTTAGTTGCAACTTCTGAATTAAGTTCTCAATTAATTGAATTCACCGCATTCACCACTTTGTTAACTTCCAGTTCTACTATTTCTTGCAAATATACTTACCAAGTTACACAAACTCACACATTCGCTGAGAGAATCTACTGCTCTAAACTATGTATTATATATATCGTACAGTGTTTTCGTATTCCCTTTTTAAAAGAGGTACCACGAATAGGTAACATGCAGATACGTTTTTAGATTTTCACGGTCAAAAGTATTTTCGTTATTTGTTTTTGGGGTTTTATGCCGTGTTGCGCTACCTCCTTCTTTAGCCAAAGTTTCGAACACTGCAACGCTGTCCGGCTAAAGAAGGAGGTAGCGCAACACGGCATAACACCCCAAAAACAAATATCGAAAAGGTAAAATGCATTTAAAAAAAAATGTTGCATGCGCAATGTACACATGTGTGTATAACGTCGTTGATCTAAGGCCCTTCCTCACTTAGATACTTACAAGCGACGTGACTGTGACGCAACCACAAGTAGCCTACCGATATGCTACTCTGGTTGGTTTCCGTACATGGCGCTTCCCGAAATACACTGAACTTGATAATTTTTTCAAGCCATGGAATTAATACCGCTGTCAGTAGTTACGAAGAAAAAGAAAAAATTACTAGCGACATTAAGAAAACATTAAAAAAACATTACTAGCGACGAAGAAAACATTATTTTCCTTCTTTATCCTTATCACCATAAAAAAACTATCAAAAAGAAGTTTTGGGTTCACTCATAGACATATGAATGGGTTCACCCATAAAAAATAAATAAATAATAATAGTAGGGCATTTATCGCCACCATGGAACTATATTAATATGAGATTGATGTCAAATTGACAAAAAAATTTCTAACCTTAATTCACGCTTTCACCACTAAATCGTTTTTTACGTGTTCCGGTAAATAAAAGTTTCATAAACATGGATATTTTCCCACCGCTTGAAAAACATTGACTATTTCAAATCACTTTGTAACTTGTAAACGTGTTATGTTATACATAATAATGTCACATAGAATGCTACAATGTGAGATTGCATGTGTAATAGATATGTGTAAGTATTCAATAAAACCCAGAGCATGTGACATGGATAGCAATGAAACCCAATTTCAAAGGACATAATTTTTAAAATTTTAAATTCAATATTAAGAGTTATTAAATATCCAAAACATTGAGAAATCTACACGGGGTGCATTTCGCTCGAAGAGCCAAATGATATCATAAATCTGAGATTAATGTCACGTATTAAAAGTTGTTAAATGTATCGAAGAGGTCAAGAAAGAATACTCAATAATGATTAATTTCAAATCACGTTCGGACGCCATTTCTGTTAAATAAGTAGTGGATGTGAAGTAGTAGTCCGGCTGGAGGGGTATAAGATAGGTCTCCTTCAACCAGTCTCTCCCGATCCGGCCCTACTGAAGACAACAGATTTGTTTAAGAACTACATGGTTAGAAAAATACTACACAAATAACAAAAAAGTTAAGCTTTTGTAAAAAAGATAATGAGACAAATCACTTTTTCTTCAATCATTTTTTTTACTAATTTCGTTATTATTACACTCATATAGTCGGAAATTACTAACCGTATGACGAAGATAAATATTGAATCTTTTGCCAGCGAATGTAAACGAATACTCCGCTGCACTATTGCCTGATTTCCACGAATTTTGATTCTAACCATTTTCATTTCCAGAACCGCTCATAAAAACGCTCGGAGAGTTAAGCCAATTGGGAAATCTGAAACCATAGAAAAAAATTGTTCGTGTTGAAATTATTATTTCTCCACGTGAGTTTTGAAACAAACAATGAATTACTATCCCTGCAGCGCATAAAAAAGATGTTGGAATGCTTTAAGTTGAGTCATCGTTGAACAACAACATCTTTCAATATTCGAAAACTGTTCACTGTTCAACTATCATAGTAACTTTTCAGGAATGTTTTGGTCGTACCCTCAAACCAATCGACTGTAGCTACTGACGGCGGAAATAAAATCGAACCTTTTATTATTTGTCAAAAAGGCAAACATTTGATTTTATAAATAATTTTATTCGCGGTCGAGCGGTAAGGCTCTTGACTCGCAATCCGAAGGCCACGGGATCGAATCCCGGCGTGGAAAATAAATTGTATTTGATTAATTTGTGTTATTTCACAATAACACAAATTAATATGTAAATAAAATTGATGAACTACCATTAATGTAGGTTAAATAATTATTTATCAGTTGTGTAAAAATTAGAACATGATTATAAGTATGTGTCTTTGTGCACTTTAAAATGTGCAGTTCACATGCGGTAATAGTAATACTTTCAGAAAACTAAAGTAGACGAGAGTGGGTAGGCTACGATGCACCGCACAAAGAGGAGACCGAATATTCTATTTCATTCTCTCGCAGGCTAAATCCTATATATGTATGTGATTGTCTCTTTTTAGTGTCGCTCGTTTCCGTTTCATCGTATTTCAAATCACAACGGCGATAAAGAAGTTTTCAATACAAAAATATTTGAATTTTTAGAAAAGTAAATATAACTAAATAAACAGGAAATCAGGTCGTTTTAAAATAGTTTGTTTATTGTAATTTTTAAAAAACTCTTCATAACATAAACATAGTTCTCTAAACTTTCAAAGCTATCCACTCGGGATATTTTGCATTGAAAGTGGAATTCGTAATAAGTTTCGACTGGAATTTTCATATGCATTACGTACCCACTACCTATTTTGCATACGAGGGTGCATTTTATGCAGTTACTTTAATTTAGTTTGTTTTTTAAAACCTAACTTTTTAATTACCGACTCTTTTTTTCTCTGACTGGTAACATTTGAATACCCCTAATAAAATATTAACTTTTTAAATTAATCTAATAATATATTAAGTTAAATAAATAAAAAGAAAACACTTTGTTTACGTCACTTTATTATTTCTTCCATCTACCGGTTTCGGTACCTCCGTACTATCATCTAATATATATAAAATACTTTATATTCAGTCATATATATATTATATTCAGAATATAAAATACTTTATATTCAGTCCTGATGATGGTACGGAGGTACCGGAACCGGTAGACGGAAGAAATAATAAAGTGACGTAAACAATTGTTTTCTTTTTATTTATTTAAAATGTCAAGTCACAATGTGTTTGCTTCTTTTGAAAAAAAAAAAAAAAAAATATATATATATTAAGTTTTTGAATGTATCTAATAATACAATAAATATTTGAATTCACTTAATAATACATTAACTTTTTGAATACATCTAACAATACATAATGATGAAAATATAAAAAAATAGAATTGAAGTGCCATTCCACGAGCCTTTCCACTAAAGGGATATCTTTCAATCTTTGGCCCCTTAAAAGTTTTTTAAAAATGCATTAAAAATAATAATATATTATAATAAAAAACGTTTCTGTATTATATATTTAAAAAAATATACATTTTTTTTTAAATATATAATACAGAAACGTTTTTTTATAATATATTATAATTTTTAATTCATTTTTAAAAAACTTTTAAGGGGTAATATGGTTAGCGAACTTCGCTAACCATATCATTGAAAATAACCGTAGTTTTGAAATAAATACGGGGATAAATATTCTTCATATTAATCATAAAGTAAAACGTTAAGATAACTTAGAAGCCTACTTAGAATACCTAGCAACAGTTCCACCCTTACCATAATAATACATTGTTCCCATCCATATTTCAAAACTGTCAAATCAGTATACATTTGCCCTGAAGAAGGAACGTTCGTTCGTTCAAGTATAAAAGTGGTTCAAACAAAGTTAAATTGTTTCATTTATCAATAAAAGTGAATTTTCATTTCATTTCATTTTAAATTACAAAAAAATCATTGCGGGAAGAAAAAAACATTATAAAACAGTAAGAAAATATATCATTTTGGGGGCAAATACATCATTACAAAAATGTAATTTAATAATTATTTTGATCCTTGGACTTTTTGTTAATTTAAAAAGAACGGATATCATTCCACGATAACAATTGTAATGTCTAATCGGTAAAATCTGACTGCTACTTGAAACGTTTTGAACCAATCGAAATAGTATGATGTTCCTATTTATATTCAAAACTAGCTGGTAGCAGCATGCGTTGCTATGCTATTTATAAATAAATTGTATCTCCCTGAGTGTCCTTTCTCATTCATCCCGTTCCCCTTCCGCCTCCCCTTCTTCTCCTGCGTCCTCTTCCCCTCTCGCGTTCCCACTCCGCCATCTCCACCTTCCCTCTCCCCACTCCACTCCCCCTCCCTTTCCCCCGTCCCGTGAACCACCCTCCTGAGTTCCCCTCCCCCCTCCCAGGTTCCCCTCCCCCTCCCTGGTTCCCCTTCCACCTTCCCCGCCTTCTCTTTCTCGCTCCCTCGTCCCGCCAACTCTCTTCCCGCGTTCCATATATTCAATCCCAGTATATTCAGTTTTTAAACAGCCCGCGAGCCACCTTTTACAATTTTTATTCAAATTTCCATTTTTCATGTATATTAAATTTGGTACCTAACATAGGTACCAATTTAAAATATCTTAAATTCTTGATTCGATTCAAAATATTAGGGGAGTACCTACTTTAAATAAATTTATCAACTTAAAGATTTTCAAAAATAGAATCCTGATTTAATAATCATTGTTTTGCAAAATGTCATTCTCAAACACGCGAACTGTCAAACGTGCGATAGTCGTTAGGTTTTCTGAAATTATCCAATTTTCTGCGCAATTTTCTTAATTTTTCTCTCCGTAAGAACCATCCTCGTACTTTAAGGAATATTCTAAAAAAAATTAGCGAAATCGGTTCAGCTGCTCTCGAGATTTGCGCTTAGCAACACATTTAGCGATTCATTTTTATTTATAAGATAACGTTGCAATAAAGCGTGCATCACTTTTACAGCCGTAGGTTGTGAGAATTTTGTAAGACGATTAAATTTAAGATCAAACAAAATTTCTTTCACAGGAAATTTACCTGAGCAAGATTACTCGAGTACTGAAGAAATGACCTTAAAACAATGTCTCCAGGGTGTCTGTGACGCTTAGTCTCGGCGTGGCAGGCGTTCGCGATGCACCAGCCAGGTGTGAATAACGCTATTACCCAATAAATGGTTCTGGGGGCGGCGGTACTTATACCCGTCTTATTGTTTTGAAAATACTTTCAGATTCACAAATCCTATAATAAACAACGACGAATTTCAAAAGTTTTAAAGATTTTTTAAATGATTTTTATTTTTAGAGCCAGTTGTTTCACGGAATTTGAACAGTTCATCAAATTTCTAAGATAAATTTCCAGTTCTGTAAAAGTTGTATTCAATTCTGTTATCATTTTGGTTTGTGAAATAACTGGTCATTAATTATAAAATAAGAGAAGTTGAATAGAAATTTTACAGTTCAAGAAAATCAGCACCCATCCTTAATTTACGCTCGAATGAATTTTATGATCGCTATCCTTGAGCATCAAATTAAGCTTCGAAATTTTTTTACGACATGTAATAAAATATTCAAGCAGGAATTTTTCGGAAGAGCAAGCTTTTCTTCTTTGCATCACAAATCGTAAATCTTGTGTTAAATAAGACGTTTTTGAATAATGTAACACGCCTAACATTCCACTAAGTTTTGAACTTCCGCAAATGTCCTGCCAGCTGTGTATTGAATGTTGTTGTGTATTTCAAATCTAAGCTTTTACTTTGAAAAAGGCCCCATGGAAATAAAATTCACGGAACGAGCCTCTAATTGTTTTCAAATTTCAGTAAAATTAACTGAAAGGAAATTCTGTTACTTTCTTAACATTTCGTTTACAATGAGGAATTCCAGTGAAAAATATTATGGCTTTAAAAAAATATGTTCATATAGACCAATAAACGCTGATTCTGAATAAATAAGTTTTATGTAATAGTATAAAACGCAGACTTTTTAAAATATTATTAAAAAGTCCATTTTTAATCGGGTCGTAGAAACACGCCGTCATGTTGGTATTATTAAAATGTTTAGTGGTGACGTCACTGTTCCTCGTGTCGTGACGTCACCGTTAAGTCATTGTATGGGAAATGTATGGGAATGTAGGTATGACACAAGCCATCGTATTAAATTATTCGTTTATTTACATACTGTTTATAGAGATTTAGTTGTTGTGTTTATTGAAACATTACTTAGGCCTAAATAATGATTCTAAAATGAAGGTATCTCTTATTAGTTTATCTCTATTATTGAAAATATTAAAAAAAAACTGCACAAAAAAAAATAATGCTACTTCTAGTAAAATAGTAATGCTAATACTTCGAACAACGAAATTCAAAATGTCGGCAGTTGATCAGCTGATCGCCCGATCCTATAGTAATTTTTCAGGAATGATGACATCACACGATTTACCATACGTACGGTGGTTTTCGGGGGATCCTGAAAAATTTAAACTTTGACAATTATTTTAACTATTAAAACTAACTCTAAAAAATGCATCTATTTAAGTTAGAAGGTCATTATTCATTAAAAAAATAAAATTGGTCTGGAGTTCTCTATTATAATAAAAAATGTTTTATTATTATTATTATTACTTGTAAACAAAATGTTCTTTTTTGTACAAGTGGAGGTCATTATATTTTTTATAATATATATTATTGTATTTAATATTATATTAAATACCTACACTTAACCAATTTATCACCTAGCTACCGGTTACAAACACACAAGTTTTATCCGGAAAGTATTTTATTAATGAACTAGCGAGTTCCCGTCATGCGTTGCAAAGCCACTTTAAAAAGTTGCTTCTCCTCACCTTCCCTCTCCCCTATCCCGCTCCCCTAGTCCTGCGAACCCCCCTCACTCCCTATACATTATGTCTCTATACATTAAGTTTTCAAACAGCTTGCTTGCCACCTATTACAATTTTTTTACACAAATTTTCAATTTTCATGTATTACAAATATTCATAAAAGTTAAGGCAAGACACACTTCGTATTAAAAAAAATAATTGTAATTGTTTGTCTATTTTTTTCTTCAATAAAGAATATATATTATTTTTTATAATTCTACACGTTCACAATTCTTGATAAGATTTAAAGTATTCGATTTTGGTTAGTATCAGGTGAGTTAATGCATTAATTTAAGAATTTTATTGGAAAATTGAATTTTTATTGAACAATCGATTTCTTTCAAAATGTCATTCTCAAATTTCGACACTTTTTGCAGTTTTGTAAGGGTTTTTTATAATGATTAAAACACTTTTCAGATGTATTGTCATGTGGTTGTAATAATCCATAAACATTCGCGAGGGTGGAAAGAAGATATTTTGAATGTTTCAAACATTTCCTATGCTTAATCAATTCATAAACAACCAACAAACAAGCAAGCAAGCAACATACATTCATTATATATTTAGAAGAAGATTAAATTGTCAACGTAAACAGATCAAGCTGGAATTCCAAATTATATTTTTATTTCAATTTTACGAATTATTGTCCAAATGAAAATTATTTTAACAATATTAAAGTAAAAATTCGACTTTATCCACCCATTAAAATGGTAGCCAAGAAATTAGGATAGGTGAGAAATGAAAACGAAAATACGGGATCAAAGCGGATATATAGCAGGATATTAACTGGACTCTGTCATAGTTTGTGACAGTAAATTCACGTCACCGAAAAGCAAAGCAGACATCCGTCTTTATCCATCTTTATCGTAGGTACGGATATGTTTAATTTTGAAAACAAAAAATATGCAGCATCGCAGAGAAATAAAGAAAGAAGAGACAGATCTGCCCATAAAGAGGAAGGGAACAAACCAAGTTTCGCGGAGTAGGAAGAGTAACCGCATGTCACCGAAAAGTAGAGACTTCCATCTTTCTCCTACAAATATGTTGAATTTTTATAACAAAAAAATACTCTCCAGAGTAACAAAGTACGGGGAACCAGAGCTGCCCATAGGGGCGAGGGGAATCACCAAATTGCGTGGATCAGAGGGAATGGTGTGAGCTGTCCCTGTCAATGATTTGTCAATAATGAAACTGACAGTACAGGCACCTAGCATTGTAACATCACCATTTAGTGCGCAAAAATAAAATCTGCTTACAAATTAATATTTCTGGCTATTTTGCTAGCTGCGGAAAAAACTTATCTACAAATCCCAAATCGAATGAACAAAAGTTGAGGCTTGTTTCCCAAACGGAATATATCGTGCATTAATTTGTTAGATACTTTTACAAATTTGTTATAATTAACCAAACCCACTCATTGTTAGCATTGCCACGCAACGCGATTTTAAGGCGGTTCGGTTATTTAACCGTTTTTACGAACATTCCGATCGTAGAGGTCTAATATGGACGATCGATAAAACCATATATCAATACGATATCGACCAAATCCGTCATCTATAGTCAGGTATCAATATTTGCGATCACGGTCATCAATTGCTTAGAGATATTCCGACTGATAAACTTAAGCCCATCTTTCATAGTATTTCATAAGTTTCGATTAAATATCAACATACGCATTTATTTGGATAATGTCATTCGTTATGTAAAATACTGGCTTATTAATTAACAGAGTTCAACTGACGAAGCTTTTATAATTAAAAGATGTCATATACATACGCGAACCGTTGACTTATAATTAATTCGATCTATAATTCAACTAAGACTCGACCAATTTGTTCCTTTCGATCTTTGAGAAACTGAAGTTTTCGAAATATGACTAAAGAACTGATTCACTAATTAACTCCCATTTAAAGTAAATGCGGACTGCCGATGCTTAGTATTTCAATTCAACATTGCCAATTTATTAATATTTTTACGTAATTACTTGTCGTTTGTTAATTCATGGAAAATATCTTCGCTGTTGGCAGCGTATATCGATTTCTTATTCATTTCAGATCAATATCGGTTTGGCAGTCAACAGAGAAACTGTGTAAGGACATCCATACAAAATCGTCAGAAGTTATGCCTATCGATCCGATATTGTAAAGTTATTGATTTCACTGTGCTAGAGCTACTGGGCAGATAAGTCCCACAATGGTCTGCGTTGTCTTACTTTAGTAACTGTTGTCTTATTTTAGCGAACTTTGCTTTTCAAACATTTTAGCTTCTATAAATATCTTTTGTTTTGTTTAGACTTTTCTTACTTGTCGGTTATTTTATTGTGCGCTCTTTTGCGATCAACGGTTGATGTCAAAGATTATTCAAAACATTCTCAAATCTAACGGTGCCATAAAGATGATCCCGCTGTTTGACTCCAGTTCTTCCAAATGGTACCCGTATTTCATAATAGGGCAGATCTATTTCTTCTGGTGGCAGTGCGCACAATATATCAAGATATTAATACCATGCTGACAATCTACAAAATATGCCACAAAAGTTTCATTTTATATGTTGTATGTCAATGTAAAATCAAGGGGAAATTAAAAGCACATAATAATGGAAGCACCAAAAGTTGAGAAAGTTTTTGTTAAATTTTTGGAGTTGTAACTGACGAAGAAGAGCAACTAAAGAAATAAATTATTGAAGTATGTAATAAGAGAAAAGTTTTACGTTAACAGTTTCACAGAATGAGACATCGCCCTCGACAAACTCTGCAGGATATTTAGCAATTCCCGACACCCCGCTGATATAATTTTTTCGTTATCTCAAATAATATATAAACGGATGAAAAAGCCGTATTTTATATGTTTCCTAAAATAATATCCAAGGGTTTTCTTAAGAAATTCCTCACAACATGAATAAATAAAAAAATAAATAAATTATAATCAAGACATAAATAGGTTCCACTCCATAAAAGCTAACCGAATGTTTCGTAAAACCACTGCGATTGTAAATAAAATTTATTTTAAAAAGTCTGCATAATATATGTATATAATCGGTGAAAATTGATCCACCGAAAATATATTTTAAATGAATGAAATAAAACAATAACTTTGTTTTTTAACCACTATTTATTTAATTTTTATAATACCGACCAGTTTAATTTTATAAGCTGAAGATGCTTGGCTAAAGCGAAATCGGTCGGTATTATAAAAATTAAATAAATCGTAAATTAAAGATAAAGACCATAAATTGACTAATTCTGGAATATATAAACTCAAATGCAATGATTGTCCCTCATTTTATATTGGAAAAACAACTCGTAATTTTGAAATCAGAATCAAAGAACATTTAAGGTGTCTTAATAATAATAATTTTTCTGAGTTTCTGAATTTTTTTCTATCGAGGAAATTTCATATAATTTGCGTTTCGGCGTGGAACGCGTCTAGATATTATCTTAAAAAATAACATATATTTTTTTAAGAGCTTAAAACCGTGTTTATGAAAGATATGTAAGAAATCGGTAGAAATTCGGGCAGCGGCGGCTTAAGTGCATAATTGATTTCGTCAAAAATCTAGTCCTTGACAGAACGCAAAACAAAAAACCGACCACATAATTTATTTTAGCGACAATAATTCTAGAGGTTATTTGAAGATTTTGTAAATTGATAATAAAAAGACAATCTCATTCACTTTACTCGTACCAATCATATAATAATAAGCCAAGAACAGATAGTTTGTATTATCAATATTTAGATAGGAGAGAAAAATATTGAAATGAAGACGTTTTAAAACTTTTTCTGGAGTCTGGTGTTTTTATTGAATAAATCTAAAACTCCTAATTTATGGCTTCGGGCAAACCTTTACCCACTACCTGCCGAGTTACTAAAAAATATATTTAAATTCACCAACGAAGTATCACGAATTGGATTGAAAACCTGAAAATTATGATCAGGGTTTAGAAATGTTATAAAAAGTATATATGTAGCACGTGCTTCGGATACGAATTAGAGGGATAATGGTATTAATTTGAATTAAATTATTACACAATTTCTGTGATTTAGCTCCGGGGCTTCAAATAATTATAACTGTTTTACGTAATGACTCAATCTTATTCTGAGAGGAAAACTTTCTCGTGGGTACTTGATATAAATCGTCCCTTGATAATTAAATTTTAAGAATATTAGGGATCTGTAGGAAATATTTCCTTATTTAATGAATTAGGATTGGGCTTTTCTGGGAGGTAGGACTTTGATTGTCAGAACGTATATTTGGCAACATTGATGTAATTGAATCAACAATTCAATGCCTCCTTAATTATATCGTACCGTAAAGCACCAAATAAGCAGGCTGTAAATGTAAATCAGACAATGCTTTGTGTTTTAAGGATAAAGAAGTCAGGCTGGAAGTTCTGTATGGAGTTCTCAACTCTGACTTATGGCAGACAGGCTTACAACCGCAGAGGAAGGACGAAATTAAGATGGAGCTTAGGTGTGGTAAAACATGCTCAAACATGAACTCGAGCCGAGCCACGAATTATTGGAAAGGAATGAAGCAACGGCAAACGGCACGAAACACCACGGTTGCTTAATTCCTTTCCCGTAATTCGTAGTTCGGTTTGCGGAAATACCTACGTATTCAGACGAAGCATTAGAAACCTAAACTATAGCAAATAAGAGACGCTTAGGTGTTTTGAATACAAAGAGGAGGTGGGCGGAAAAAGGGTGAGAAGGAAAATTATACGCGGAAGTGGGTGAAAGAAGTTTGGGACGCCACATTAACACATATAAAATATTGGCAGTTCATTAATCGGAATAATAGAAGAATAGGTACGAGAAACCTTCTAAGTAGAGTGATTACGCTTAACCCCGCGGAGAAAGGACTTAATGGTAAAATAGTAACACGTAAAACATGTGGTAATCCTCGCTATTACCGCTGATTTAAAAATACAGCTAAAATTGGAGGAGGTTCACATCAGGTCGGACCAAAGATATTCAAAAATATCTTTGGGTCGGACCGACACATTTTCGGCCAGATACTATAATGCCTTGTACTGACATTCGTCACATTACTGGGATTCGATAAAACTGTCGGTGGCAACACATTTACGGGTCGTTTTTCACGATTTTACTGTCGGGTCGGATATTATTGGAATAACAATTTGTTTTGCGTAAATATATAATTGCGTAAACTGAAACGAGTCATGTATCTCATAAAGTCAATGAAAATATATTTATAAGAACAATCCTCAGGACCATATTTTTTGCACTTTGTCAATCCATTTTTACATATGGCATAATGAAGACCAGCATAGTGCAGCGGTAAGGCGCTTGACTCGCATTCCGAAGGTCGCGGGATCGAATCCCGGCGTGGCAAATAAATTTTATTTGATTAATTTGTGTATTTCACAATTTATTCATTTAAAATAAGATATCTGCAGTGTTTGGTGACCAGATCTCAATAGCCAAGTACTTCCCCACCTTCCTCTTCCCTATCTCCTTCCCCTCCCCACTACCTTCAGCTTCACAACATACCCCAATTGGGGATGCCGTAGTCCCACTGGCTCCAGACGGGAGCAGTTTGGACTCTTGTGAGGTATTTATGTAAAAAAGGCATTTTCTGCAATTTTCTGCAAAAATGCATTACAATAAATGATTTGTTTTTTATTCTTACTTATCCCAGTTCGAATTGAATATTCATACCTGAAACAGGACAACGTCTGTCGGGTAAGCTAGTCATTTATAAAATATGTCTTCAAGTTAAATAAATTGCGCCTTATCGGCACGACGCGTTTGAACAACTAGTGCCGACAACCGACCTGTGTCGGTCCGACCCAAAAATGTGAATCTGCTCTAAATAACATGTGTGTGAAATATTGTATTACTTACCGCCATAGCTTAACACTTTGTTAGGCGGCTGAATGGCGGTAAATGTCACTTGTTTGCCTACTATTAGAAATTATCCAGGCTCCCACATATCGCTCGTGCCTCAAACATATACCTCTCTGAAAATGTCTGGCTTGAGATTAGTTATGCTTGATTGATTAGGAGATGTGTTTATGATGAGAACGGATATTGATCTTACTTCTAGGCCTACGTCAGAACATGTCTTGGGGCTTACAACGTTACAGGGTACGCTCTAATAATGCAAAAACGGTAGCGCCGCGTTTAGACGTTTGATTAAAATTTAAATGGAAAATTCAATATCGTTTGCATAATAGGAAATCTGAAAGTAATTGCATCTGGGGAAGATTGACATTTCGGATTATGACGATGGTTTATTCAACAAAGCAATAAGATTTTGCTTGCATGTCATCAGCACGCGAATAAATCAGTTTTTCCAAGATAATATTAAAAAAAAACTGTTCTCAAAGAATGATTTATCTCACAGCAGTAGATTTTCCGGCTTATGTAAATCCTTAAAATTCAACCCCTTGTAGAAATACACAAATTCCCAGGTTTCGAATAACCAACTAGTAGTTCTGTGAACAGTTATCCTCCAAAGTCGTAAGATTGTAGGTAATATATATTTATTACCTTATACAGAAATCAGAGAGAAAAAACCATCAAGCTACCTATGGAAAATTCACTCCAATATCCATTACGTGATTATTAAATATTAGACAAATAATTGTGTTCGTATACAAGGAAATACATTATTTTATAGAAATAATTTAATGTTCTACAATATTCGGTAATCGATTAACGCATAAAGCGTTTAATAAATTTTAATTACTTGATTAATAACGTATTTATTAAAATTAATTCATTATATTATAGTTCTATACAATTAAATTTGAATAAAGTAAATATAAAAATTTTTATTAAATTAAATTTTATTAAATTCATTAATTAAATTTTATTAAATTAAAAATGATTTAGTTTAAAAAATTAGTAAGTACATATTAAAAAATATATTTATTTAATTAATTATTTATTCATAAATGAAACAATTTACCACTTTGTTTGAGCCACTTTCATATTTTAGTAAATCCGACCGGTTTCAGAACGAACGTTCCTTCTTCTTCGTTTCTTTTTTAAAATTTATTTCTTTAATCTTTGCAAATTCATTTGTGTCATATATCATTTAATTTTGACTGGACACTCAGGTGGAAAGAGAAAAGTGGGAAGACCCAGACTGAGGTGGGAAGACGAGGTAAGAGGGGATGCAGAACAGCTTCTCCAGGTAACAAACTGGAAGTCAGCCGCTGAGGACAGGAGGAGTTGGAGGCGAATGTTGCGGGAGGCCAAGGCTCGATATGGGCTGTACCGCCATCGGAGAGAGAGAGGTATCATTTAATTAATTATTTATTACTTACTTAGTTGTCATTCTTTAATGTCGTTTAATTAATTTATCAGAAATAATAAATTAATTACTTAATTTCAATAAACACTTGGTTTAGAATATTTAACTTAGTCACGCAAATAAATACCCAATATTAATGTCGCGCAAATATTTTAAAACATTTACGGTGTAAAAATATAATTTATGTGTGATAGTAAATAATTATTATTTAGTATTCGTCGGATTGAAACATGAACAATTGTACTATATACTACATACTACTGTACAGCTGTACAATATAATTTACCGGACTTGAAGAATAAAGCCCAACATTTAATTGTACTAAAATTGGTGTTAAATAATGTAGATAATGTAGATTTTCAACATAAAAATCCTTTCTCATGTGCTTACCATATAGTACTCACTTTGATTTTATACTCGTAACTCTTTTAAATTAAATTATTTTATACTATTTTGTATTCTATTATATTATTTTATGCATATGTGTATTTTCTTAATACTCTCACACATTCTTTATATTGCATATGATAATTTACTGTATAAAAAATCGACCACCAGAACACGGGCATGTGCCTAGCATGGTGGTCGAAAAATCCCCAACTTTTGTAAAAATAGATTTTTTCAATGAATAAAGAAACTTAAAAAAAAAAAAAAAATTACTTAACAGAATCGTGTTTCAAAATTAATATAATATATATAATTTAATGATCGATTGAAGGTCGATACGGAAGATTTATTGTATGGAGATAATTGTTCCAAGAATGATAATTGAAATTCTGAACTGTCAAAAGAAAATAGCTGACGAAATATCCCGCATTTAAGATGAAAACGACTGGCCCTTTTCATTATTTTGGTTACAAGCAAGGCCAGATTAAGGGGAATCTTATATATATTTGATTATACCTTTTGATTACAAAAATAATTTTTCAGTTTGGTTGCGTATTTTGATCTTAAATCCAAATCTAAGATTTGTATGAAAGGGGCAGAAATGGGCCGCGCATACGTTCCCCTTAAAAAAATCACAAATTGTTAGTATATACTCATACATTATAAATTTGTTAGTATATACTCGTATATTATAAATACATTTTAAGGTACTGCAAGCGCTTGTGGATTTAAGTGATTTATTTTCTGTGAATAAAAAATAAATAAAATAAAAAAAAGTTTTTTCTTCTTCGCGTTTAATATTGAAGAGTAGCAAAATCAGGTTTGTTATTTTATTTTATTTAGCTGACCCGACAAACGTTGTTCTGCCATATAAATTATTTCTAGTGAATATTTTGGTTGTTAAATAAAAAATAACGAATGTATTGTAAGTACGTGGGGATGGGATCTATGACGGAAAGAGGAATTGAGCGCTGTAGACAATTACCGCCGATAAAAACAAAAAAATACCAACCAAAGTAGGAAAATGAAATAAAGAAAATCAATATGATTTTCAAATAGCAATCGAGTGTACGATATTTTTTGTCAGTCCGTCTTTAGCCAACACAAATAATGATGACGAATGAAATATCAATATGACGCGACTCTTGTGAATGTCTTGCACATGTATGGATGAAAGTTCGATGAGGTGGACGTAGCGCCATCTGTCATTCAACAACATAATTAATCAGATAAGTTTTAAGATTTTCACGGCCAAAAGCATTTTCGTTATTTGTTTTTGGGGTGTTATGCCGTGTTGTGCTATCTCCTTCTTTAGCCAACGTTTCGGACATTGTTGCAGTGTCCATCATCAGGGCAGATCTGGGGTGTTATGCCGTGTTGCGCTACCTCCTTCTTTAGCCAACGTTTCGGACATCGTTGCAGTGTCCATCATCAGGGCAGATCCGGCAGATCCGGTAGATGTGATGTGATCCGGTAGACACTGCAACGATGTCCGAAACGTTGGCTAAAGAAGGAGGTAGCGCAACACGGCATAACACCCCAAAAACAAATAACGAAAAAACATAATTAATGTCGTTCTGTTTTGAATACGAAAGACGGTTAAATTTGTTCATACGAAAATAATAAAATCATGATTAAAGAATGGGAGGGTGTAGGTAGGCGGGTTAAAATTTGAGGTAATAGGTATTTTTTGATGCCAAATAAAAAAAAATACAAAAAAAATAGATTTTTTTTCTGGATAGGGATACCCTAACCACCTAGCGGTGTGAAGTATACTTTAAAACCGATTCTCATATCTACCAAATATATATACAATTTTCGTATAAATCGGTCGAGCCGTTTCGGAGGAGTGCGACCTCAAGCACCGTGACACGAAATTTTTATATATAATCATCAAATTTCCTCCAAAATGAATTCATGAAAAGCAACTGTACAATGTATATTCCTTACCAAACTTACCAAAGGAGTAACACTCTAACAAGAATATCGAATTTCTTGTCATCGTCTTGATTGTGTCAATCTTCCTTATTTCCAGTAAATTAAATTACGGGAACATTATTTCTTATTCCGCGCTGGATGCGACAAACATTGAAAACATGGAACTGGAACGAGTTACATAATAAATACATATAACAAATTGAGGGCAGTAGTAAATGGTTGAGAAACTCAAATTATCTGTAATATATTATTTATATACACTTTGGCGAGGTAATTGATAGTCGGATAGCAGCAGGTTGAGCCGAGCTTGAAATATTTTCTTTTCAGAAACTGCAATTAGTGAAACGGTTTCTGAAAAAGTTTTTTTGTTCAAAGTTTTTTTTATTTTTTTTCATTTGGTAAGAGATTTCTGTATTTTTAGTTTTATATATAATCTCAAAACATTTTGCTGCTATAGTGTTAGATGATCGCCTTCGGTACGATAATAATAATTTCTCAATAATTTAGACAAGGTTTTTTAATGTATTGAAAGAACTTCTAATTGATGCCGACAGATGCCAGCAGGGAAATTGCTTCTATCGATTGCCGACAGGGGTGCCCAAGTAGGCAGTGGTCGTAGAGATGGTTTTGGATAGCCAGAAGATCACTCAGATTCAATTAGCCGTTAGTATACACAGTCGTGTAACTTGTAGCATAATTATTGTAAATACGTAAACTGTTAATAAACCAGATTGATATCAACGACCTATTATTGAAATTGAGAAGTACTCCCATTGGACTAATAGTGTTTGATTGTGAATAATGCCAAAAAATACAATTTTTCAAAAATAAAAATGATTTGACGGATGCATTTTGTTTTCATTTTCTCATAGGATTTAAAATTCACTTCAACATATTTATTCTCTCTCATGATTGATATTTTTATGTAATTGATCTTCTTAGAAATCTGCCTGAAAAGAGTAGCAATGATCATTCGTTTCTACCTAATTACAAATCTAACACGTATAACTAAATCCGACGCTAATTGTATAAATTAGGTTGATTAATACTTGTAAATTCTAATGTCTCGGCGTGTAGTAATAGGTGGGTACCGGTTTAGGGAGAAGAAAAAATAAAGCGAAGAGGATATTTCTCCGCTTGGAACGAAAGCACAATGCGGTATGCAAAATGAAAAATGTCGGCCGAACCCAAGAAACCAATCTACACGTCACGATAACAAAGATTGGCGATCAACAACCCAGTGAGATTGGGTTCGTTGAATGATTTTATATCGTGAATTGTTGGGGTTATTTATGTTGTATGTGACACACTTCAAGAGTACGGAAACAGTGTACCTCCATAATACTGCAGTTGGTGAACTTTGACAAACAAAGGAATTTAAGAAGTATTTGGATTTTGTTACTGAACACGACTAAATGCATTGTAATCAAATTAATACTAGATTAGAATAATTGGTTGAAGAATATAAAAACGGGTTCACAGGGTGAGGTTTTTCTAGGTCTTGGCGGCGGATGCGTTTGCCCGCGTTCTGAGTGGCGAACAAAATCGGGAGAGACTGGTTGAGGGAGACCTTTTGACCTCTCCAGACGGACTCCCTCGATCCATCACCTTGCACCGCAGTGAGATGAATAAATTCTTACGCCGCCACTCCTGGACACTTTGACCCTAGATTCCTAACTACCCCTCTTTTTTCTTTCCCAGAACTTCCTCTCCTTCCTTTCCCATAAAATACCCTCCACACAGCATCCCCAAAGATGACATAGGTCCTGAAGGGAATTTTTTTCTTCAGGTACTCCTGGGTGGAGCTAAGGTAAAAAAAATCTCTTAGCATTGCTTGATAGTGCCTTGCACTCTAAATCGAAATTCAAAGTCACTGTTTGAACATATGTATGTTAAAAAACGAAGTTGCTCCACGTCTATTCAAACGAGTAAATACAATGTATCTCAGTAATGAGAATGATCAACTATTCTAACAAAACATCATTGTACGATGGCCTCAACTCCTAGCCTATTAAAAAAATCTAGTTAAAAGTCCCAATGTACAGAGTATGTGAAACTACTGCAGCCCGTATTCGCCAAGTTACGGAAGATGGGGGAAAAATAGAGACAGAATGAAATGAGAGAAGAAGGATTAATTTATATCGCAGTGTTATATTGAAAAGTGGTATATGTCAGACAATTTAATAAACAGTATCACAAATAATACCTAATCTACTAATCGTGAAATCGGAAACCTTCTTTTTCTCTTTCCCTTTCTTTAAATGCTTACCGCGATGGCTTTGTTATACACAATCTTTATTACCAGTGAGAATTCACAAGTAATTATCGTGATTGTAACGCTATCAATCATCCCTTACGAAATTTAAATCCAATGGCGGTGGGGGTGTGGGGGGAGGGTTTAAATGGAAACTTTAAGATGGCGTAAATTGGACGCCCGCAGCGTTTACCAGACACTGATCGTGAGTAGGAACCATTAGCGAAAAACTCTCTGAGGGGTTCAATCTAAATTAATCGTTCTCCTAGAAAAACAAACGGTCTCTCTATTATCATAATTAGATTTCGCTCTAAAACTATTCTAGACTTTAAAAAAAATCTTTTTCAGATACAGCATAATGAAATTATTAGGATAGTTAAGAAAATATTTAGAAGTTCTTGTATTTTTGCACACTTTGTTATGAATTTGGGAAAAGTCGACCTTCGTGTGGATTAAACAATGTTAGACTCTTTGCGGCAAACGTTCTGAGTAAGGTAAATATTATAAATGAGGCAACTTTAGATAAGATGAAAATGTATATTCCCCAAAAGCCTTGGCCCCGTTTTGGTTTTCAGTTTTGTACCAAAAATCACGCAGCAAAGTACATTTTTTTCTTTCGGTACCTAAATTAATATTAGACAATTAGTCTAATATTGTGGCATAACTTATAACTATCTACAAGAATAGACTAATTTGGAAAGGGAAACAGATGCGTCATAACACTACTTATCGAGTTATATTTTTTCTTAAAATTCTGATGTAACTGATGTAAAGGAAACTGAAATGTTTCCGGCACGCACCTTTTGGTTCAGATAAAATATTAGGATGATCTAGTAATCATAATAAAAATAAATTACAGTAAGTTCATTGAGCAATTAACATATATTTTACCCCAAGCGCTCCTTACTCTAATGTCCTTACACAAATTGTACACCTACTTACTACATCTAATTAAATAATCTCTTACAGGCAACTATTAACAACCCAACGTACAATTATGTAATTAATTTTAATCAAACTATACAACACACACACAGAGAAAAAATAAATAATTTAAAGTTTGATAATGTTTTATCGTAAACATTTTAAAAACGTTTAATTTTATAAAAATAATGTTATTATTATAGAAGATCCTTTTCAAGTTAATTGTCGAAAATTAATAATGTTTTTTTACTCATAAGGTTTCCCTGTAAGTGTAATATTAGAGTTTTCTTTAAATGTGACTAAATTGGGACCATTGAAATTTCGAAATCAATAATTTCGAGAAAGCTTGGGTTTTTTCCAGTATAAAATTATATAAACTTGGTATACGATTG
Organism: Limnephilus rhombicus; assembly: GCA_929108145.2. Classification (NCBI taxonomy): domain Eukaryota; kingdom Metazoa; phylum Arthropoda; class Insecta; order Trichoptera; family Limnephilidae; genus Limnephilus; species Limnephilus rhombicus. The sequence goes on from OV815270.1 coordinate 15,980,535, forward strand.
AAATTGGCTTAAACAATAAACTTATTTATCTTTAAAGAGACTTTAATTTGTGCATAATAGTGTATATGTATGTCTCTGCAACTAAAGTATCTCGTTTGCGGGTGCCCCTATTAAATTAAATTAAAAATTACATTTATTTATTTGGGTAATAACAACCTGCATTATATAAAAATAAACTAAATGAATATGTAAATCTACAAATTTATCTTGATAATAATAAACAGAGTAAATAATAAAATTGAATCATAAATATTACACCAAAAGCAAAACAAAAGCGAAATATCTTATAGCAGTTAAAGCACTATTCCAAGGGATCAACAGTATTAGCGGTAACATCCTGACATATAAAAATCAGTAATTTGCAAAAATATAAAATTTCTTTTTATGCACCAATAATGCCACATTTTTTCATGCGACTTAATTCTACTTTCCATTAGCATCCATTATATAAAAGATCATGCTGTTTTATGGTTTCTCCCGACAAAAATGATAACTAGACTCCATTATTACGATACATTATATCTTCCTCCCCTTTGTGTATGTGATTTATTATGATCTCGCTGCTCGGAAAGTAAGTACCTATACAATATAGTTAGTAATGTAATCGGTGTCTTTCTTTTCTGGAAACGTATTCAGTCGTTATTATCGTTGATATTTTTTGTCAGTCTGAGAATTCAATACTAAATCTGTGAAGCAATTACCCACAGAGAAAAAGAAACCCCAAAAGAAAACCGTTATAAAACATTATTTATGAGCAACGGTCGAAATGTATATACATATAATATTTATATGTAATTGATTTATTGGAGAGCGTTCTGAGAAAGATGTAGGCACAGGACATTGTTCAGGACATTGTTTCAAAAATTAAAATATAATACATATTTTCGGTTTTAGTATGGTGTATGTGAAAGTCACGAATTGCTGTCTAAAGGTCTCGTCAAAAGGCATTATTAACGCGGCGGTAAGGCGTGAATAACGCCGCGTTATAACGCTGCGTTGTGTTGTACTGAACATGTCTAGACCAGTCAGAGCGAGCGCGTTAGCATTACGCGATACTCTAACGCGGCGTTAGAAAGTCGTGTTGTATTTTTTTACAAAATTTTGTTTAACGCCAGGCGTTCTAGCTTGACAGTGGTAAAAATGAATATTGAAAAGTTAATTGAATGTGTCCGAAAACATCCTTGTTTTTATGAAATGAGGAACAGTGCGTACAAAAATGTTCTTGTAAAGGCAAGATTAGGGGAGGATATTGGAATTGACATAAATCAATCGGGTCTAGGCTCTGCCTAATGCCGAAGCCGTTCAAATAGAAAGTACGCAACGTAACGTTAATAACGCCTTCTGTTTGACGACGCCTTAAGATAATTTTGACACATCCGATACGCAATACTAGAAATAAGATATCGGCAGAAATTATTCTGGAACTAACTGTCACGGTAATGCGCGTTTTCATCCCCCGACAAAATATCCCTCGACATAATATCCCAAACACAACATGTTATTACTATTACTATTAGTTTACAATTACTATGATTAATGTTCCGAACCTGCAAAAATTGTATTCAAAAAATATCCTGCTTCATCAATTTAAAAATACACACATGTTTGAAGAACGAATGAACACAAGAGCCTTAAGAGAGTCAAATGTAAAATCTTTCAACATCCCAGTTTGTCAAACTTCTTATGGGCAAAGAAGTTTTAAATATAATGCAACAAAGCTGTTCAATTCTCTACCTCCTGAAATTAGAAACACGCAAACCAAAAGTACATTTAAAAGTAAAATCATTGATCACCTCAAATAAACATATCCATCACAAGTATTTAAAAACAGACTTACCTTTATACCTACTGTGTGTATATATGTAACCATGTACCTACTGCAATCTTCTTATATATATGTAACATACTTGAATTGTATATTTAAAGAAAAAAAATTATATTAACCTGCCATTTTCATAATATTACTACAAAATCTTAGATAACCACTCTGTAAATTGCCATCTCAACACAGGCGTTTCACACCTAGTGAGATGGGCAATACGTCATTTTATAACCAAATGTAATATGAAAATAATTAAATAAATTAAATTAATTAAATTAAACTATTACTGTTAGTTAGTAAAAGTATTTAGTTGTCCTCTCCTAAACACAAGCAACTGCTTTATTAGGAGAGCGATTGAAATATTGTTGTTATATAATGTTGTAAAATTGTAATTATAATAAATTTTTCAGTGAATAACAAAAAAAAAAAAGTATCTCCACTACGCTGAATTGTTTCTTACATAACTATTTTTGAAAAATAATTTATTGTCTTTACAGGATGTCTGTATTATTTTGGTCCCATTTTACTATTTTTGAATAATAATAATTTATTGTCTTTACAGGATGTCTGTATTATTTTTGTCCCATTTTACTATTTTTGAATAATAATAATTTATTGTCTTTACAGGATGTTGAATACCGACAGTAATCACACGGCGAAATACACTATTTTACTGCAGCATTCATAAGCGGAACTACATTGCCCACTCTCCGATGTAACGATTTCACGCTATGGCAAATCAGTAGGTACTTAGGTGAGGTTGACATAGTTAATAAATGATTTTGAAGTATTGATAAGGCAAAAAATATTTCTAAATATTCAATCCATATTTCTAAATACAATATACAATAAGTTAAGTTATGAGGTGGTACTAGAATATTTTAATTTAATTTTTTTTTTATATTTTTCGTAGTTTTCTTCCGATCGTATATCAAGGGGTAATTTATTAAATAATTTTATACCCTTGAATGTATAGTGATGCTGTGCTGTTGTGGTTCGCACAAGTGGCACGGAAAATCCTCCAACAGATATTATTCTCCAACAGACATATTTAATATCAACTTGGCGATTTTTGTGGATCTTGTAAAAAACTTATTCCTACACAATGTTATGGACATTAAACAGCTCTACGCAATATCCATCTTAATTAATTTACATAGAAATAACAAGGACTCAGATAATCAAATATTTAGGCATTTACATTGATAACTATTTTAGATGGACAGAACAAATAAATAAAACAGCGGGTAAAGTAAGGAAACTTATATATTTTTTTAAGAACATACGAAACATAATGCCAGTGAAGACTTTAAAAACTATATACTACGCGTTAGGACAATCAATTATCACCCACGGTATGATTGGTTGGGGTGGTGCTGCAAAGACTAATATGGACCCTCTCGAAAAAGCGCAAAAGGCCTTAATTAAAGTTATTACTAAAAAACCTTTTAGATTTTCGACAATTCAGTTATTTAAAGACTTTTCTGTATTGAACATACACCAACTGTACATCAAAATTATATCTATACATTACCAAAAAGACAAACATCATACTGCACAACACAATTACGACACAAGACATAGACATCGACACATGACTCCGAAGACGAATACTACATTTGGACAAAGACATTATCACAATTTGGCTCTAAAATGTTTTAATTTAATTGAAAAAGATATAAAAGATATTCTGGTGACAAAAAATCTAAAACGCAAAATTCATACGTGGGTAGTAAACAAGGGTATTGCACACTGCGTGCAGATAACTTTATCAAACAACACACTCAACGCCTGTATTTTTTCTCTTTTCTTCTTAACTATTTTCATCTATTTATCTCATATCTTTTTTTTTCATTTCTTTAAAGTTTTCTTTAATTCCATTTATCTATGTAAATTAAAATTATATTTTTTATCTTCCAAGGTTAAGCAAAATTAAATTAAATTCCTACCACCTCAGAACAGGCTCAGCCTAGTGAGGTGGTATATACCAAAAAAATAAATAATATATATGTATATGTAGGTATATTGTATATATTGTAATGTTATTCTTGGTTAATAAATAATTTAAAAATAATAATAATAAAACCCCATGCAAAGCAACACAAACGATACACAATACCCGAGCCAAAATCAAAAAACTTCTCCAAACTCCTTTTTCTAAAACCGCCTTTGGACAAAGACACTTTAAATACACATAGTTTGCGAACTATACAATTCACTACCAGCTACGATTAAACAAACTGAATCAATGACCAAGAAATGGATTATTGGACTCACACTACTGCAAACATCCGCAAAATAAATTACAAATAGACAGAAATATTAATTTACATACGTCCTTACCCATGTAAAACTAATTAATATAATAAAATCCAGTATAATCTAACTCCATTAATAGATTTGACATGAATTACTACTTTACTTCTTATCTTTCTTCAATTATAAGAAAACTCTCCTTATGGGATTACCCACACTAATTGTATTCAAAGTAATATTATTTATCCTTAAATTTTATTAAGATATTCTTATGTATATGATATTCATTTATGTACCTCTACGCATGTGTCGACATAGGTATATCCTTGTGAGACAGGCATCAAATAATATAATGTAAAAATACCTTATACAGATAAATAAATTGAAAAAGTAAAAAAAAAGTATTACTAAACACATCTGTATAACCTATCAAATCGCTGCATTTTTGTATTTCTTTGTATTTTTATGACATGTGTGAATTCTTTATCTACTTTTATTTTTATTATTTCTATACTTGTTTCCAAATTGTTTGTCATTAATTAATTACTACCAAACATGTAAAAGCCCTCTGGGTGAAAAATAAATAATACATATCTTTGGTATTTTTGTCCCATTTTTTGTTTCGGTTAGGATTTAGCAGATATTTTGTTGGGAGATGTTTTGCCTGTAGGATATTTCGTCGGGAATATTTTTTCGGGGGATGTTTTGTCGTGAGATGAAAACGCGGGGAACCAAATGTCATATTATTCTATGTACTCGTCGTTACTTAGATTATAAGCGCTGGGAAAAAATGTTAAATCGGTAGAAATTTTTAATTCGTCACTTAATAAAAGAAATTAAAATATGGTTTTTGGATATTAATAAAAGTCAAATTGACGTGGGTAACTGTAATTTTTTTAATGTCTTTTCTTTTATATTATTCTAATTGATTCATTTAAATTATTTTTCGTTTATGTTATATAAAGGTACTTTTTTACCGTGGAAATGAAAAAAGAAGTATGTAGGTACTTATTCACTTTATACGGCTTGTTTTGTAAAATTGATTGTTAGCAATGGGGTTTTCCAGCTTTGTGATAAAACCATTGTCAGATCGTATAAAATACATACATTAGGTATTACGTGCAAGATTCCAATGAACAATTGATGTATTCAATTATTGTTCTTTCTCGTATAATTCAAAAGATACATTTGAAAGGTAGAACAAAAACAAATCCGCAATGGTGATTTAAAAAAGGAATTGGTGTAGTAATTTTTCTTTTAACCCTTTAAATTTAAACTATTACATTATTGCCAAGGGATTCTACCCTAATGTGCTTTACAACATTGTTAAAAAATTTGTAGGAGACAAATATCTTCAATTTCATCTAACGTTCTATTAAACATTTATAAAAAGAGTCAATAACATCAGGAATGTCTAAATTTTTGCGTTACTTACAATTTATTTTCAAGTTCTGCTCTAGATAAATTCATAGTACCATTTCCTGGCGATTATGCAAGAACTCTTTCAACACATTTCACGCGAGTTCACGTTGTTACATTACAGTTGCAACAGAGATCTATTTTAGTATGTCTGGCGGAACATGATTCTGCCGACATGAAGCGCGTCAATTTGTCGACGCATTGAAGTGTACAAAGTAATTAACATTGACATTTTGGAAAGCCGTTACTCATAACACACACTTTACTCATATTAGCATATTGATTGGCCGAGGTTCGTACTGTATTGGAAGGAAATAAATATTTATTCTAGAACCATAATAATGTGCTAGAAGCATAAGATAAGACATAATACTATTATTGTGATAAAATTTTGGGAAACAAGGCCATGTTGCATTTCCACCACAGGTTTTGGACAGCATTACAGTGTCCATCGTTACAGGGTAGGTAATCACTCTTTCGACCGTGAAAATCCCAAATCATTACCATAATGTAAGAGTTTATGGAATTTGTTTACTTTGCGATTAGATTTATTTAATTATTATTTTTAATTGATGAACTAATGTTTAAGACACATTTTTATGCAAAGCACAAAGGGTAACAATTATTATAAGTAATGTCTTAACATTAGTTTATCAATTCAAAAATAATATAAAATAATTATTATTTGTTGAGTTAAAGTATTTCACCAAATAATGTAGACATAATTTGGGAGATTTAGCACTTACAATGCCTTTCTCATGTAAAATAAAGTTGGTTGTTTTCAGGTGGAAAAATGTAATAAGCAGTAATTGTTGAATGAAACACTAGTATATATTGAATTATTTGGCGGGCAGGAGATAAACCGACGTAGCTCAGTGGATAAGAGCAGTTGACCGGAAATCAGAAGGACGCGGGTTTGAGTCCCGTCGGAGGCATGTATCTTTTCTCGGGAGATTTTTTCAATGTAGATGAGTGTTTCAGGCTAATAATTTATTATTATTTATAATAAGATTTATTTAAATTTGAACTCAGCACAAGAGCCAATTAAGAGAGGCCAGTGGGACTATGATAATCCCAAATGGTGTGCGTTGTAATGGTAGTGGAGAGAGGAAAGAGTTGGAAAGAGTACGGTAGTACATGGCTATTCACATTTAATCATCAAACATGGCTATAGCTATTTAAAACTCGATATTATATTTCAACCACATTCCTCAATCGTAGACAACTAAAAAAAGTTACCAGAAAGTGAAGTTACATAGTACGAAGTGACCAGCATTAAAATAGACTCGCTGTTTGGGATGGAATTAGCTGTTCAGTTAACAGATTTGATCAGCCAGTAGGGTCTAGTACGCAGATATTTCTTATGCAATTGCTCAAGAAACAATTCCAAATAAAGTAAAACTAAAAATATTTCACTCCAGGCTATTAGACAAGTTATTTGTAATTATATTTTGGCCCTCTCCTATTCCGCTATCTATAACCTCGCAACGTATCTCCAAGTTACGTTATATAGACTCCGAGCAGGTGTGAATCGCAGGTGCAGTGTGTTATAAATAGTATATCGGAGGCCCTTTGAGCATCAAAGAATTGCACCAACTACAAAGTGATAGTTACGGGAACACCGTCTGGGATGGAGGTACATGGCCATCATCTCATTGGAAGTTCAATCGGAGATTAAAAAAGAAGAAAAAAAAATCCCCCGGATACGTGAAAAAAATCTTACGTTGTTGCCTTTTCATGAAACATACATTTTCCCTAGATCTAAATGAATTGGATCACATCACTGCACCGGGGAAAAGCGACCTAACAACAATATGCAATGAGACGATGGTGGCTATATAATAAAATGTCGCTGGTTATAAATAGTTTAAGATACGAAAATCACAATCAACGCAAGAAAATGTTTATTGTTTTTAAATTTTAAAAGTAACATCTTCAGTTATTAACTTATTTATAACTACTTAAAAAGTTAATCACCCAAAAGAATATCCGTTGATCCTTCCAAAAAACTATTCTGCCCAAATTTGATCAAATAATTAAGTGCTGGCAGCAAGCTAGTAGGTTCCCAAGGACTGCAGGCATGAACCTAAAAAATAAGACGGAAGGTTCCATATGTGCTGATATTCATAACGCACGTCAAATTTGAAAGACGCCATCATTCAGACGGGTGTTTTTTTGGCACTGAATTTGAATGGCACCCTGTTTAAATTTTGCTGAAATTATAATACAAGTGTGTCTCATTTCCTTATATTTTTAAGAGAGATCACTGCACAAATGCACTTTAGAGAAAATCGCTAATGATTCAGCGTCCAGATTATGAGACAAACCTATTATAAAAATATTAATATCACATATGATTTGGTTATACTGTACCTTATGCCCCCCACGTTGAGTATGATTCTGTTTTCCCCATCCATCTCCACTGACGATGTATCATTATTTCACAGTTCGCGCGTGCTCTGCTTCGGCCTGAAATAAAAAAAAAATACACATTATTATGACATACGTCGCGGAGGCGCCATCACTTAACCGCAAGAAAAATATTGTAGGACCCATTTATTTTTGAAAATGTTCTCCCATTTCATCAAAATCGTGCTGGTTATGACCATAATAACAGTAAAATTGCATTATAACAAGTAGACGATGAGCGATGTCGACAAGTATCTAAAAATGCCAAAAAAGAGGCAGGAGAAAAGGGCAGTTCATGATAGCTTTTTGTTTGACAAGCCCCCAAAAGGCTCACAAACTCCAACAGCTCGTATGACTTTGAAGCAAAGAATGGACGGTTACCTCGAGAGTGTTTTCTCTTGGGGTAAAAATAATCTCGTTGAATTTAATGTTTCAAAGACCCAATCTTGTCTGATTACGTCTAAAGGGATTGAAATGAAAATCTAGTCTCTTTCAACGGAAGCAATCTTCCGAACAGGCCCTCCATTGATATGCTTGGTGTAACCCTAAGTGACAAACTCAGGTATGGGGGCTCCATCGAAGCCAGAGTAAAGTTAGCCTCCCAGAAACTGGGCGTACTGTATAGGGCCCGCAGATACTTTAATAGTGCACAACTGCTAACCCTGCACAAATCACAAGTGCGCCCCACGGTTGAATTTGGCAGCCACCTCTGGCCTGGAGCTCCAAAATACCTGAAAAATACCCTCGACTCTGTGCAGAAACGGGCGGTCCGTTTGATGGATTCTCCCATCTTAATAGACGGATTGCAATCTTTAGAGCACAAGTGTCGGGTGGGAATGCTATCCTTATTCTACCGGTATTACAATGGAAGATGCTTCGAGGAACTAGCATCATTGGTCCCTTCGGCACCGGTGCATTGTCGGGAAACACGCCAAACGCGTGCCCAACATTTGTACACGGTTGACATTTGTCACATGAGAACGGGTCGTTTCTTCGACTCGTTCTTATGTTCAACAGCTCGGCTGTGGAACGATTTGCCGGCCTCTGTATTTCCTCCTTCCTACAACATGGGTCTCTTCAAGACCAATGTTCATTCCTTCCTCTCCTCAAAAAGACCCTCCACACAGCATCCCAGATGACATAGGCCCTGAGGGAAATTATTTTCCTCAGGGCCTCCTGTGTGGAGATAATGTAGAAAAAAAGGAGAGGGTTGAGAAAAAACCTAAATTTAGACATAATGAACAATTACTTGTTTATCATTTATTTTCATATTACCAACTTGTCCTGATGAAGAAAACATTGTTTTGAAACATGTCGATATTGTTAATAATATAGTGGTTTAAACTAAGATACGAGTAAGTTTTTGTTTTCATTGTAACAATTATGATACCACAAGGTATATTTGCAAAGTTTGAAGAAGTTTGTAAAAACAAACTTTCCATCAACGTTAATTTGCCATGCTTACATGTCCTCTAAAAGACGACATATATTACATATAAAATTTATTGTATTATAATAGCAATACTATTTTCCAACCAAAGAAAGAATCGTGGCTCCCATGTCATGAACAAGAGCTCCTCTTTTGTAATAAGGTATACATGACCTTTTAGAATGCTTTTATACTTTAATTTATTTTTAAGTATCAGTATTAAATAATATGGATTTTTTTTAGTTTATCATTTGCCAAGGTTATCTACATATGTACTTACATTCATTCTCTAATGTTTGTTATCTTGAATCTGATCCAAAATACGCTTTGGCTATTTCTGCATTTCAAGAATCGATGGGTTTGCTGATAGTTATAACTTTTGGCTATCGTCAATGAAATACACGTCGTAAATGTGAACTTAGATCGGTACAGTTTATGTATATTTTAAGACTGAGATATTCCATTGAGGACTTCAAACACAACTCAGCGAAGTTTAAATGGTTCAGATAATTATTTTAGCTAGTCCAGACATCGGAGGTATTCTGGAATGTTAGTACCTAAACACAGCAATAAACGGTCCATCAGCTAATTATTGTATTATGTCAGGGTGGTGTTTAGAAACTTCCCAACTTGATAGCTCTCCAATTGGTGATACGTTTTATTAGTACTGATAAAACCACTGATTAAGACGTGTTACGAATTAATGACGTATACGCGCTTCATACGAGGAGAGCTACACAAGCTAATATTTTAACGGATTTAACATTCCCGTATCGGCGGGCAACTTAAAACTTAGGTTACCAAGCTTCTATTTTATTTATTTATTTGTTTATTAAGACATACACAGCACATTATAATAAAAGTTATAAAGTATGTTAAATTAAATTATTACATGGTTATGTACCTATTACGTAAGTCCATAGAATGTCATTTGGTAGTTACGCCTGAGATATAAACGGTCTTAAAACTTAATTAGTGAATGAATAAATATCATAATAAAAAGGAAGAAAGGGGGGGGGGGGAGATAAAGAGATATTTTAAAATCAAGAATTATATGCTCACTAATTGTTATTGACTGATTAAAGTTTAATGAAAAGTTAAGTGAAAGTAATTTTAAAACAATTTATATCACGCCAAGAAATTTAATAAATCAGTTTTCTATGTTTGCAAGGAATCATGAAAAATGGCTAAGTGCAGTAATTTTTCGTACTGGGTTACTTGCTGCATTAGTGTCATTGGATTCTATATGAAAAAGAGAAGTGTGCCCGGTACGCCTTATTTATAATTCTAATAGTTCTATTATATTAAATGTATCTTAACAGCTGAAGATCCGGCATTGCCCGGGCTTTACACAGATTTTTTTGATATCTAATGTAGACAGTGACCTTCATAAAAATCTTATTTTGAAAGTCAAATAGTACTAGAACGAAAATGACGAAGGTACCAAAAACCTACATTGAAGTTGGTTTAACTGCAAAAGTTCTCTCTTGCGTTTGTGAAACAATTTCAGGAAACTTTTCGGGAAAATCACAAAATAAGGAGACGTTTGCTTGATGCTTCAAAGCGGCCTGCGGCATCGAAAGCCAAAACATGTCAGAACATCTCAATAATGCCGTTTATAAACTAACCTGAAACTTTCAAGCCAAAGATGTGGTGTCAGAGAAATTTATGATTACGAAAACGGAACATAATACATACTATATTTTCATGATTAAACAAAATAACGCCATCATGAGGTTTTCATTAAACTTGGTCGAAAATTATAATGTTATGAGGTTTCCTCAAAACTGAAGTTTTGTGGAGTAATTAGACAAAAAAACAATTTTAAAATATCACGAGATTTTCATGAAGCTTATTTTGTGTACTGACCCTTGACTTCTGGCCAATTACCAGTTACTTGACAAAATGAAAATATTTAAAGTATTTTCTCGTTTAATTAAAAATGTGAAAAAAGAAATATGAAGATCGCTCTCTGAATCCTTGAATAGCGATCACATTGATCCACTCGAAAATGGTTTAAAACTTTATTTTTAACAGGTCATGGCAGTATCTTAATTTCAGTATTCTCAATTTTGGGGTTTTGCATTTTTTCAGCCGAAAGGAATGGACGTTTGTGAAAAAAACTGAAAAATCTTTTTCTCATGGCGATTAACCACGTCGTGTAACATTTATAATCAGGTCGCTAACAATAATACTCCTTATACATATAGATGGCAAAAATGTGTTAAATTCCCGCTTAACACCAAAAAGGGTATTTTATTTTATTTTTCGTAGTTCAGGCACAAATATTGAAACACTTTACGATTGTTTTCGAAAGAACTCAATTTGTCACGTTATATGTTAAAACTATTACAGAAAAGGGGTTTGTATGTAGGAGATTTTGAACTTTAAAGCAGTTTTTAAAAGCCTGATAATTCTTCCTGGGCTAATAAAAACACACAAAATATTTTAGAGGGAAAAATGTGTTCTACTCGCAGTATCGCAGTAAAAGTTGTTTATTTTCAATTTGGGAGGCGGGAATGGGTACCGTCGTCCCAGGAACCTTTATTGGATAACCAACACCTCTGCCATAGATAACCCCAAGTGGTTCGCTACGTTTGGTGATTTAGCGGGGATGCCCGGGTTCATGGAGTAAGGTTTGTCTACGTCTTGGAGGCGGATGACCAGGATACACTGAACCTCAGATACCTACCCACCACTTAAACCCTTTTCCTTCCCAGAGCTCTCCTCTCCTTACTTCCCTAAAAAACCCTCCACACAGATGACATAGGTCCTGAGGGAAATTATTTTCCTCAGCTGTGGAGCTCACGCAAAAAAAAAATCACCTCAGAGTGGAAGATACTCTTAGTATCGCCCTGGTGTAAGACCATTATTCAGAATTTAAACCTTGCTTGAAATGGCTTTAGCCGTGTTTGGTGACCGGATCTGAATAGCCAGGTACTTTCCTACCTTCCTCTTCCCCACCTCTTTCCCTTCCCAAATACCTTCTGCCTCACAACATACCCCAATTGGGGATGAAATAGACCTAATCGCTCCAGACGGGAGCAGCTGGGACTCTTGTGAGAAATTCATATGAATAAAAAAAAAAATAAATTGATTTAAATATCTGACATATTTCTTGGCAATCCAATTTTCCAACCAAAAACATATGATTAACCTTAAACCTTAACAATAAAATCAACTTTTCTCAAAATTACCAATGAAGTTACGGCACTTAAATGGTTTTTAGTTTGTGAGTTAAAATTATTTTCCTAAATGATTTTATTTCAAAATTCTCAACAAATTTATATTTTTCAGACAAGCAGAATAATAAAGAATTACCTTTCGTCTGAATACTCACAGATTAAAGAAAATGCAAATGATTTCTCTCTTTCCATCATCCCTCTTTCACAATTATGCAGTAATTTTATGTTGATACAAGTAGGTACATCCTCATTGTATTATCTTGAAGACTCTCGCGTTTTATTTAAATTTATAGAAAAATACGTTTTCCAAACGAACGTAAATAACGGAATGAAAATTTTCTGCTTCAAAGCCGAATAAACAAATAATAAAGGATTTTCTTACGTTGTTAAAGGTGAGCAAAGTTTTGTAGAACAGCTTTTCGCTATAGGCCTTAGAAAGGGTCTTATGTTTTATTTATGTTGGGGTTATTTTTTCCATTGTTCCAAAATTTCAAACATATTTTACGCTGTGAGGAAATGTTTGAAAAATCTTCTTTGAATATTTCTATGTTATCGACGTAAGGCAACATTTAGATAGGCCACTCAACTGAAGGCGTGAAAATCCAAAAGGTAATATATTAAAGGTTTTACAGTTTGAGTTTAAAAAATTAAAATATATTTCTAGTTTTCTCTTACATACATTGCTCTAGTCTATGAAATTAATAATACACATATAAATATACAAAATATACGAGTCTTCAGGGAATCAAATGTTCTTAAGTTTAGTTTAAATATTTGGAGAAGTGCCGGGTGATGAAAGACCTTTATTATACTAAAGGTCGTTTCACGAGTTTAAAGATATTAACCTACTCTGTAAAGTGCCCTTGGGGTGATATTATTTGGTCTTGTTTAAAAAATATATATTTTAAGATCTCTAAAAAAACATAATTTTTAATTTTTCGTCTTAACTTAATACAGCATTACTACATGGGTGATTTTATGTGCTTATCACGCTAGGAAATCATGTATTGAGAGCAGGTTGGGTAAACCTGCGTAAGTAAACGATCTAGATCAAAGGTAAGTCAGTATTCAGCAATCTTCCCAACATGCCTTCCGTTGATAGGTACGCTTATTGTAACTCTGAGTGACCTACTCAGGCACTGGTGTTCCATCGAAGCCAGAGTCAAGTTAGTCTCTCAGAAGCTGTGCGTATTGTACGTACAGGGCCTGCAGATACCTTAAAAGTTCACAACTGCTGAACCTGAGCAAATAGAAAGTGAAATAGAAAATATAGATTTTGGAATTCCACAAGGAACTATTTTAGGACCTTTACTATTAATATTGTATGTAAATGATCTTTTTGAACTCCCAATCATTGGAAACATTATATCTTACGCAGATGACGCAATTTGGGAGGCGGGAATGGGTACCGCCGCCCCAGGAACCTTTATTGGATAACCAACACCTCTGCCATAGGTCACCCCAAGTGGTTCGCTACGTTTGGTGATTTAGCAGGGGTGCCCGGGTTCATGGGGTGAGGTTTGTCTAGGTCTTGGAGGCGGATGACCAGGACATACTGAACCCCAGATTCCTACCCACCCCTTAAACCCTTTTCCTTCCCAGAACTCTCATCTCCTTCCTTTCCTTAAAAAACCCTCCATACAGCATTCTCAAAGATGACATAGGCCCTGAGGGAAATAATTTTCCTCAGGGCCTCCTGTGTGGAGCTCATGTAAAAATAAAAAAAGATGATCAGTGATAACTATTGAAGGAAATTCTTGGAACGAGGTCAAAGTATCAGCTAATAATGCAATAAATATCGTAAAACTATGGTTTGACGAAAACTTATTGACACTAAATGTCAAAAAACCCATTTTATACCTTATAGCCTAACAGGATTATCTCAAATATAAATGTAAACATAAAAATTCAAGAAAGAAATTGCCTCCTTAGAATCGCACACTTTAACTCAAACTGTTTACACATTAGTAGTAAAGAAAAATTAAAATAGATTCGAATAATTATCGATAATAACATCAAATGGAAAAGTCAAATGAATTCTATAGTAGACAAAAACTGTATCATTAAAAATACTAAAAGATATTTATTATGCACTTGCGCACTCTGTACTACAATATGGAATCGTGGCATTCACATTTCCATTGGAGACAATTAAAAATTTTATAATAAAAATCATATAAAAAAGCCCTATTACTACCAAATTATTACAATTACTACCAAACAATAAATGTTTTCCAAGATTTCCCGGTTCCCCCACTTACAAAAATGTATGACAAAATTGCACTACTACAAATAATAAAAATAATATACCACAATCAAATATTAGCAAAAGAATCATATCTGTTTGAGGACTAACCGTACCACTAGTACCACTAGTACGAACCACAACAGCACAGCATTACTATATATTCAAGGGTATAAAACTATTCAATAAATTACCCCAAGATATACGATCGGAAGAAAACTTCGACAAATATATTTAAAAAAATAATTAAAATACTCTAGTAGCACCTCATAAATTTTTGAATGTAGCTATAACTTTGTGGTTATCCATTATAGAAAAATGAAACAATACAACTTTGTATAAACCACTTATATAATGCGTAAATCTGACCGGTTTCGGAACAAACATTCCTTCTTCAGGGAAAACCTATAATAAAAAATTGTTCGAAACTGTCAAATTATTATAAGCTTTCCCTGAAGAAGGAACGTTTGTTCCGAAACCGGTCGGATTTAAGTTGTATTGTTTCATTTTTCCTCATAAATTTACTTATTGTTTAGATCAGAGGTGCCCAAACCTTTTTTTTTCGTAGTCTACTTTCAAAATTTTACTGATTTCGGTGGACCCCCTGCTGCTATATTTCTACCATATTCCCAAAACTCTTCAAAAAATGTTAAGACTATATCTAACAATGAAAATTCTCGTCGCGGCTGAGTTGCAACCCTAAATTCGGGGTGGTAAAAAAAAGGATATTTTATTGTGTTCTATTTATTAAAATAATATGATTACCGACTTAATAGAATTAAAATTAAACATTAATAATGTACCGTATCTTCAACATTGCAAATCAACAATAAAAAAATCATAATTTTAATGGGAGGGATGTATAACGTGACCATTTCCCCAAACCGGGACACCGAAAAAAAGGTAGGTACTTAAGAATAATAATAAATTTGAACAACTTATGTAGCGCTTTTTTTTGCGAAAAATCGCCTCAAGAGCGCTGTACAAAAGAGGCTAGATTACAATTCATCCACCAATAGCATGGACGATTGGAATTCTACACTCTTGTTAAAAATTTAAAAGAGATTTTTTTTTATTATGAGAAAATTTAAACGAAATAAAGCAATACGTTTCAGTAAAAATGTTTTTGACTAAAATTAGCATGGATTTTAGGAGTGAATTTATTTTGGTAGGAGGCTAGATCACAACTCGTCTTGCAGCTACCAAGTGCATAGATTATTGGAATTTCAGCCCCTTAATAAATTAAATAAAATATCTTATAAACTTATTCGTTTTAGGAGCCTCACACTTTCATACAATACAATTGAAAAGATAGTAATGTTTTTTCGTGTCGTATAAAGGTTAGCTATTTTATATGTTTATGTACTTATTTCAAGATTACCAGTATGTTTGTGTAAGAGCATAATGGTTTCTTTTCGAAAACGGGACATTTTGGGGCCCCGAAGCTGTGTTCCGGGACACCGGGACACTCTGCCTGAAAACGGGACGGTCCCGGTGAAAACGGGATGCTTGGTATCATTAGGGATGTACTTGATAGATTGACAGCAAATTATCAATATTTGGCTTCAGTTTTGTAAGGAGTAACCGTAAATCTCCCCGTTGTGTGATGTCAAAAAATTGAAAAAAAAAAACAAAAAATTTGGAATTTTTTTTTAGTATATTATCTTTCTACATTGATAGGTAAAGCCAAGCCAGCATTTTTGTCCTTTACTATCGACACCAGATAAATTTTCGTGGTCCTTCACTTTTAACTTGTGAACCCCCATTTTTTAATCACGCCAAAGTAGAACCCTGTCTTTCTGCTGGTTTATATTTACTTTATTTACTGGTTCAGATTTATGTTTTTGCTTTATCAATCCTTTGTATCAATTATTAAATAAACTATATATTTGTTACTTTTATCGTATTTTCTCATAAAATTACTAATTGTTTTGTAATAATATTTTTATTTTAAATATATTTAAAAATATTTTGTTGTCCTTTCCTAAACACGAGCAGCTGCTTTGTTAGGAGAGTGATTGAAATATTGATATTATATTATGTTGTAAATTGTAACTTTAAAATATGTTTCAATTAATGAAAAAAATCACAAATGCGCCCTATTGTTAAACCACCTCTAGTGTAGAGTTCCCAAAAACCTGAAAAACCCTTGTCTCTGGGCAGAAACGGTGGGTACATTTAGAGATATCCCTCTCTCGGACCCATAAGCTTGTTTTCATGATAAAAATTATTTATTAACGCCCTTGGAGCATTTACATCAATCGTGTAACACAGTAATAATAGAAATAGAAACAATAAAATACTTATTTACTTAAATAATTATTATTTACTTATTTCTATTCCTTTCCCTGCGGGGAAACGGCGTGATGGTTAGTTAGTGCACTAATAGAAATGAAGCAGAATTAAAAAAAAAATATAACAAAAACCATATTAGAAGAATAATAATAAAATTTAGATCAAAATTTTTGAAATTTATGATATAAGTTTAGGTAAGGAATAAACGAAAATATCAACGGAACTGAATTTATTTCCAAGCATTATGTAGTCTTAATAATAATTATAATATAACATTACTAGACATTTGTATGACGTACGTATGAAACGTACCTGACTTATTAAAATACATGTAGGTAAGTAGTAGGTATGCTGTCTTAGCTCCACCTGTATTACAATGTAAAATGCTCCTAGGAACTTAGTTGGTGATCCCTTCGGCACCGATGCGTGGTCTGAAAAAAGCCAAACCCCAACACATGAACACGATTGACATTGGTTACAAGAGAACCGGTCACTTCTAAAAGTCGATTGGCCGGATGAAATTTGACGGCTGAAATTCAGCTGCAGAACGATTTGCCGGCCTCTGTGTTTCGTCTGTCCTACACTATGGGTCTCTTCAAGACCTTGTGTTCACTCCTCAATAAGATCTTACATAAGGCACCTCCAAAGTTGACATAGGCTCAGAGGGAAATTATTTTGCTCAGGGCCTCCTGTGGAGAATTAATTATAAAAAATACCTTCTTAGACTCCTCAGTTATTGGAGAATATTCCCTGACGCAGTGAGTTCCCAAATATATTAAAAAATATTAGTAATTATGTAAATGTAAGGTGAAGGAGGATGGTTTAGAGCAGTACATGACTAAAGCCATTTCAACCAACCAACGTTTCTGAATGGCTGGCTTTCATTTTAAAATTTATCTGTTAGGTTTACTAGCTGACTGCATCGATGACCTCCAAGACCTATTAAATCTTGTTAATAATGCTGGTGAGCAACTGGGCCTAACAATCAACGTCAATAAAACTAAATGGATGACATTTGGACGACTAAATCACTCTGAATCAGTGATACTGTTAAATGGTTGCAATGTCGAAAAGGTGGAAAGATTTAGATATCTCGGCAGTATTCTCACGGAGACTCTTGACCCAGATGTGGAGGTTAGATGCAGAATTGAAGCAGCAAGAACTGCGTTCATTAAAATGAAATCCCTCTTCTGCAATGACAATATCAGCTTAAAACTAAGGCAGAGAATGCTAAAATATTATGTGTGGTCGGTCTTGCTCTATGGATGTGAAACATGGACCTTGAAAGTAAATACCATGAACAGGTTAGAGGCTTTTGAAATGTGGCTTCACCGGAGAATGCTCAAGGTCCCATGGACCGACATGATCACCAACACAGAAATTCTCAGGCGGGCTAGAGCAGATAGAGAACTGCTTACATTAATAAAAATCGGGAAAATTTCATATCTGGGTCATATACTTCGAGGGGAGAAGTATCACTTGCTCCATTTGATATTGAAAGGCAAGATAGAGGGTCGCCGAGGGCCTGGTAGGAGACAAACGTCTTGCCTGCGTAATATACGAGAGTGGACCGGCATTAGAAGTGTGGAGGAGCTATTCCGGGCAGCGCAAGACAGAGAGACATTCTCAAGAGAGATCGCCAACGTCGGGGGGACCTGATACGGCACGCAAAGAAGAAGAAGGTTGAAACGAAACGCAAATACACATTTCAAATGTATTTTAATTGAAAACAAGAAAATACGCCAAAACGTAAAATATTTTTTCTTCGTGAAATGATAGGATTACAGCAACGGAAGCTCTTCTACTCAGGGTGGATGATTTAACAGCTCGCTCACTGGGGTCATCATCTACTTTACAAGTCATTTAAATTACGTGTTCGAGGTCTGTGTTGACTTAGATTTCAGTACTATTTTATAAAATTAACTTGATTTCGTCAGTAGACTACACAAGGATCAGTAGACTACACAAGGGTATTGCTCTTAGTATTTTCACATTAATATCGCGAAGTAATTTTGTGTGAGATGAGTGATGAGATAAGCTAGAGTGTTTCGCTTAGTTCTGTTAATTTGTCCAAGTATTAACTTCACGAAATAACTTAACGTCGATAAAAAACCAACCGCCCTGGAAACCATTTATTGGATAACAGATAACCAACATCCCTGCCATGGTCATGTGGTTCGTTGCGTTGGGTAATGCCAGCAGGGGTGCCCGGGTTGCGTATTTACAAAACCTTTAACGATTCAGTCGCGGTAACGACAATTTACATTTTAAATATACCTCTATATTGGTTATTTTTTAATACATTGCAAAAACAAAAATTGTTCTAAAATCTAGATAAAATAATATTTCTGATGTGTATATTAGAAATTAATAATTTCATTTCTAAATATTTAAATTTTAATATTATTCCCATATATTGTAAATATACCTCTATATTGATAATTTTTTATCGCTTTGCAAAAACAAAAATTGTTCTAAGATCTAGATAAAATGATCTTTCCAATGTGTATATTAGAAATTAATAATTTTATTTCTAAATATTTAAATTTTGATGTAGGTTCATGGGTGAGGTTTGTCCGGGTCTTTGTAGCAAATGCGCTATGCGATGCTATGCTAGCGAATGCGGAGAGATTGATAGAGGGAGACCTAATCTGGACCTCTCGACTCATCGCTTTGCACCATAGTGGGGGGATGGATTCATATGTCCGTTACTCCTGGGAACATTGACCCCCCAGATTTCTACCCACCCCTCATACCTTTTTCAATCCCTGAATTTCCTCTCCTGCCCTTCCCTAAAAATACCCTCAACACAGCATTCCCAAATATGACACAGGTCTCCAAGAGTTATTGAAAAAAAAAACTGTGTTTTTGAATTAAAAAAAATATTGTTAGAAACTTAACCGGTAAAATAAAGTATTTTTCTTGAAGAATGATAATTTTATATTCAACATTTCAATAAAGCCACTGAAGTAGGGATTTTCGAGGAATCTTATGTTTTTATCGAAACCAAACGACCACCAAGCGATTTCCATACGCTATTCAAAATCGTTACTAATTCTTCCATACACTTTTAACGGAAAATTTTACAAGATATTATAATGCGAAACCCTCGAAACTGGTAATTCAACGAAAATTACTTTTTCATTTCAAGGGTCTCGCCGAAATGAACCAGCCTTGATTATTTGAGCTTCTAAAACGTATTGAAATATAAACGCGTATTTATTTCTTATTTTATGAATTCAGAAAAGTTACAAGCTTTGAAGGAAAATCTTTCCTAAACTTTACGACCATTAATTTAATTTAGCTCAGGAACTGACTTGTTTCCACGAAAATTAATGTGGCGATATTTCTTTCACCATACGATAAGTCATTGTTCCTGATTTCAAATGGAATCTAATTAGCGCTCAGAAAATTAAATAAATACCACATTGATTAAATTTAAATAAAAACACATAGGCGGTCCTTCATCTTACCTACCCATGCAGAGAAACGGCCTTTTGTTTAGTTTTCTTTAATTTATTTTTTAAAAACATTACATATTACAGCGGTCTTCCAACTATTTTAGGTGGTCAGAATGAGCAGATTTATTACATGAATTATTTTTTGTCTATTATATTACTTTGTCTTTTACTTCGATAATTCACTTGGTGGATAATATATTAATGTTTTATTGGCAATATGGATTGATGAAAAATAGAAGTACCCAAGATGCGATTGCCAAATTATCGATCGTCATTCAGAACACATTAGACAAATCTTTGAAATGCCTCGGAATCTTCATAGATTTTAAAAAAGCTTTCGATAGTATTTCTCTTGAAAAACTTATTAAAAAATTAAACTGTGTTGGGATAAACGATAAAGCTCTAAAATGCATAAAAAGCTATTTATCTGAACGACACTAAGTAGTCAAGATAAACAACTCCCTAAGTCTACCACTAATACGTAATTTTGAGATACCTCAAGGCACAGTCCTAGGCCCCCTACTATTTATAATTTATGTCAACGATATTTTTAAACTACCACTTAACGCAGACATAATATCATATGCCGACGACACAACTATCATAGTAAATGGGATCGACTGGAATAGAGTAAACGAACAAGCAAATAATATCATGAACATCTTAAAACATTGGTTTGATACAAATCTTCTCTCATTGAACACTAACAAAACATACTACATACACTTCTCAATCAAGAAACTAAAAACATTCCCCAACACTAAAATAATTATCCACAACAAATGTAATAAAATCACATGTATCCAAGGCTGTTCAATATTGAAATCAGTATCAGAAATTAAAAATCTCGGAGTGATAATAGAACAACATATGAAGTGGAAGAGCCATATCTAAGAATTGGTTAAGCGTATCAGAAAGTGTATATATTCATAAGATTAAGAAATATTTTAAAACTCAACAATTTAAAAAGAGTGTACTATGCACTAATTCATTCATTAATTCAATATGGAATTATTGATGGGGGGGGGGTCATACAACAATATTCTAACCCAAAAAAGTGATCCAGAAGCTAATCATCAAAGTAATCCTAAAGAAACCCTCCACTTATCCAACAGAAACGCTCTTCGCAGATTTCATTGTGCCCCGAGTAGAGAATATCTTCAAGAAAAATGCAATTATCCAAATTTACAAAGATAATATCATTAAAAAATTTGAAACTCACCAATCAAAAAGATATCAAGACAACTTCAAAATACCAAAATTTAATACCAAACTAATGCAAAACAATTATATGTATTTAGAAATAACGTTTTTCAATAACCTTGCCATTGAAATAATAAAAAAAAAACAAATACATCAATAAACTGAAACTCAAACTGAAGCTACAATTCATCAGGAATAATTAACTAAATAATTACCTGTTTTTCTCTTTCTTTCTATTTATTATTAATCTCTATTTTATTTAGATTTTTCGAGTTTCTCCCAGGTGCACAATAGTTTAGTGTGTAACCGTATCCTATGTATGTACACCTACACATTTTTTTTTTTAAAAGAAAGTCAAACATTCCCGGGTTTCGAATAACCCAACAATGTTTGAAAATCTCCTACTACCACCACAGAAAGCCGAAAATGTTGCTTGTGTTGTGATGGAGGACTTAGACAGTCGAGGAATCGAACACGCGACGCTCTGGTGGGACCCAAGCGCTATGCCCACTCAACCACTGACCAGACAGATGATCAGTCATATAGATGATCAAGAAGTCTCAATTGATCCTATTATATACTTACCTATTGCATAATGTTATTCTATTTCAGTTATAATTAGTGTAACTCGCTCATCAAGCACAAGAACTAGCTTCTTCTTTGGTGAGATTGCAATTTCTGTTCCGATATGTAATTTATATAACTCCACTGTACACTTATAGGTATATCTATATCAAATAAAAAAAAAATAAAATGTAAATAATGTATTTTAAAATAGTATAAACGTAGAGAAGAGAAATAAAAAGATAATTTAAAAAAAAAAATAATTATAAACATGTACTTATGCTTTACAACCAAATTTTAGTTTTGATTTTGATGAATTTATGAACTAGAGAATCAAAAAAAAATAAAGAAAAGGAACTAAAGAAAAAGGAAGTAGAGAAACGCTAAATGCAAAAAAAAATTAAGCGATTTTTGAAATTACATTGGTATTAAAATAAAATTAATGTAATACAAATATAACACAAATATATAGGAAAGGTCAACTGAAAAAAGAAAAAAAATTATGACTGTTATTAGCATATTTTCGCACTCAGCTCTCCCCGAGACCAGAAGCCAATCATTAGCAGATTACGCAGAATGCTAGCACTTTTTGATTTCCATGCACCGGGTATAAGATTAAGAAATTTAGGGCCTAAGTATGAGAATTGTCTTTGAGCTAAAGATGAAGAAGTGGTGGGAGGAACTACTGGGTTCTTCTTAGCATGTCTAATGTTGTGATAATGGTCTCCGGAAGTGTAGTGGTGACGCTGTTTTCGAAGAGTTAGTTTTGTAAAAAAAAAAACACTTTAACGACCTGATTCCCAATTGTAAGATAATATATCAAAATGTGTGCAGTCGAAAAAATATTAAACAATGCTTGTGAACAAACAACGAAACAAATAAGTAATACAACTCATCCAATTTTAGGAACTCATATCATCATAATATTGATATGTAGTATTAAAAACAACAAATAAACATTGTTCAAAAATGCAGTTGATGAAAACAAAACAATAATCAGCTGCATTGCTATTTTTGTAGCAACAAAATTTGATGTTGAGTGTAGTATCCGTGATGATTTCCAAATAACGATGTTTATCGGTTTATTGTGGGAATGAAATTGTATTTTCCAACTCTGAACTGAAATGGAAAGGTTAATTAGCTTTAGGATTATTGTATCAGAGGAAATGATTGGTTTATTATTGAATAGTCGTTTACGTATTCCGATATCATTGGAAATGTTCAATGTGTTGTGAAACGTTTTAATTTTAGCTGAAATCACACGTGAAACTTGTGTTTGAAATATTTTGATATCTGACTCATTTACTTCAAGAGGAATGGTTATTTCATTAATGTAAAAGAGTTGAAACGCCTTGTATGTAGATTAAAAAAAAATAGTATTGCAGCAAACTCCTAGAATTGGCTCTGGTCTGAACTTTGTGGGAAATAAAACCAAATCTTCTTTTGGTCAAAAAAAGTCAATTGTATCAATAGCCCTCCAGAACGTATAAAGTCATCTCCTTCTTATATATAGTATTGTTAAGTGATTTGTGCCGAGATAGACAATTTTTTTTTTCATCTCTGTCCTCTCTGAATTAATATCATAAATTTTTTTTTCTCTTATCATCGTTGGCCTTTTAAAATGGATAGTTTAATAAATTATTTCAAATCACATACCTACATGCTTACAATAAAATAATGTATTAGTTTTTTTCAGCTTAGTAGATACCCATTATTTGTAAGAAACATCAATATATATATATTTTTTAAATTTTTAATTATTTTTTTAAAAGAAGGCCAACATTCCCAAGTTACGACAATATTTGAAAATCTCCTGCTACCACTTGAGTAAGTGGAAAATGTTGCTTGGGTCGTAATGGAGGACTTAGCCAGCCGAAGAATCGAACACGCGACGCCTGAGTGGTACACAAATGCGATGCCAACTCAGCCACAGACCGGTCAAATTATAATATTGTTCTTTCAAAATATTACCTTATGTTGTTCTTATTATGTTGTAAAATTATTAACCTCAACCCATGTTTATCCTAGTGAGGTTAAACTTTGTGTAGCCGAGCAACGAACAACCATAAAAAGATTATTCGAATTCGATTTTACACACTGGTATCACCGGGCACCGCTCTCCGGTCTAGGCAATGATGATGCAAACTTATTCCGGTTTCAATGTTCGTTCCATCCGCCTGCTTTTCCTCTAAGCGAGATAATTGTTAAATCTGTGCTTATTGTAAAATAATTAAACTTATTAAAGTTTCAAAGTAAATATATTTGACTCGCGTTAATCAAGAGTTATTATTGAAAACCTCCACAACACAGTGACAGTTTACAGACGTGGCAAGGCCTGTAAACCGTCAAACCCACTGGATAAAATATCTAAACATAACCCACATTGCTAAAATTGAAATGTAAATAATAATTCCGTGGAAGGAAACAATAAAAACAATGGCATAATTCATTTATTATACCATTAGTATTGTTTCTTATCTCGTTTGAATGCTTCTAAGTACGGGAATGAAAATATTAAGTACAGGGTCAGCGAGAGTTCTCTTTTTATTACCAGAAATAATTGTAGTAAGTCCACTAGTAGTTTCATGAATTCGTTAAGTTGCATCAGGCTAAAGCCATCCGAACTATCCCCAGGGCGGAAAAGCCTCAATACAATATAGCCCGCTACTTCCGACCTAGTTTATTAGAAAACTACTTAAGACTAGGGAAATATTTCCATGGAATGCTCTTGCCCTATTTATTCATTGAATTTTCGCAATTCAGATGCAGTCAAGTGTGACGCGAAAATTTAAATCACGGTGTTAATGTGCAATGAAATTAGAAATCAGAAATTTGAACCTTCGTAAAGGGTTCCAATTTGGGAGGCGGGAATGGGTGCCGCCGCCCCGGGAACCTTTATTGGATAACCAACACCTCCGTCATAGGTCGCCCCAAGTAGTTCGCTACGTTTGGTGATTTAGCAGGGGTGCCCGGGTTCATGGGATGAGGTTTGTCTAGGTCTTGGAGGCGGATGACCAGGACATACTGAACCTCAGATTCCGATCCACCCCTTAAACCCTTTTCCTTCCCAGAACTCTCCTCTCCTTCCTTTTTTTAAAAAAAACTCTCCACACAGCATCCTCAAAGATGACATAGGCCCTGAGGGAAATTAGTTTCCTCAAGGCCTCCTGTGTGGAGCTCATGTAAAAAAAAAACCATGTGGGGTCTGGGGTTCGTCGGGTCAAGATCATTGCATAAGAAATTTAATTGAATTTTGAACATAAATTACTAAAATATCGTATACCTAATGATAACCTGATAAATTTGTGTGGAATACTTCAATGATACGAAAGTTGATATTATATTCTCGTACAGTCACATTTAAATTATTTGATTGAAAACTGGGGAAATGCATGTGAAACATACATATATGAATTACAGATAATTCAAAACAAGGTAATCAAAAAACTGTTTCACTACAAGCCCAGAAGATCCACAAAAAAATTATATATGGAAACAAAACTATTAACATTAAGAAAACTATAGGAATACAATACGTGTCTCCTTATTTACAAAATAAACAATAAACTCGTACAAACAAACACAGAGTTCATTAAAACGTCACAAGTACACAAACACTTTACACGACAACACGATAACATACATTGAAACAACATCCACACTAACTACGGTAAACAATCCATTGGTTACGAAGGGGGAAAATTATATAATTGCATCCCAAACGACATTAAAAACGAAAATAAGCTGGGGATATATAAAAAAAAGTTTATTCTTGATAAACAAAGTAACGACGTAGAATAGCGCTGTATTGTTATGTTTAGTATAGTTTAATGTGTTTAATTATTTCTAGTTAAATAAGTGAAAATGTAATTTTCTTTTTACTGGAATAAAAATGAATGAATAAAAAAAAGTTGTATTATCAAATTCACCAAATAAGCGATTTGAAGTAAATGCCCTGTCTTTCTTAGCGTCGTAGTAAACAAACGTTTAACGATATATTATTTTTATAATATAATATATCGTTAAACGTTTGTTTACTACGACGCTAACGATATATTATATTATAAAAATAATATATCGTTAAATAAAGATCTTTTATTTTATGTGCATAATCATTACATAGTATAAAATGAAGTCGCTCAAAATTTAACGGATTTTAATGCGGTTTTCACCAGTAGATAGAGTGATTCAAGAGGCATTTGATTTTCTCTTTTCAAAAATCCAGTGTTGCATTGCAAGCATTGTATAATTAGTGGCGATCGCTCGAATTGCATTACATAGTATAAAACGAAGTCGCTCAAAATGTATGTGCGCATAGATCTTTTAAACTACGAAACAGATTTTCATACGGTTTTGACCAATAGATAGTGTGATTCTAGGGGAAGGTTTACATGTATAATATTTGCTTATTATAGTAGGAAAAACCGAGAACTTCAAATATTCAATTCAGGCAGCGGGCAGCTGGCAAGCGGATGGTGTGGATTTTATAAAGGTTGGGTAATGGCGTTGTGTTTCGTTAGCCACAGCAACGTGTGTCCGGGTCTGCTAGTTGTATTATAATATGATTACATAAGATTATTGGTAAAAGAACCGATAAAAGAACCTTTAAATTTACCATTTTATTATTTCTGATTAATTCTATGAGATTGAGCAAAAGAGAAAAACAAACTGTTTTTGTGTAGTCGTTTACGTATTTTTGTGGGAGTTTGAAAGAATTTAATAATGTTTTGGATACTAAAAAATCTTTTAAAAAGTAGAATCATTGAATATTTTCCGACACCAGCCATTGATATTATGATCGATTCAATCGAGACTCCCTAGAGGGGAATCTAGGAAAGTTCCCTAGAATACGAATTTTGGTAAAATGGCAACCGAAAATAAATAGGAAGATAGGTCTATTTAATTGAGATTAATCAAAGTAGAATTTGCTTGCTATAATAGTAACACACCTATAAAAAAGTTGATATTTTTCCACAATAAATAGTTTCAATCAACGTTAATTTAAAAAATATAACTAAGTAGGTATAGATCATTGTTTTGAATAAATTATTTATTCAAAACCAAACAAGTAAAAATGTAAATATAACTCACGTCACAAAATGCGGCACGTCTAAAAAGTCTTATTAAGAAACTTATATAAAAGCATTGAAACCGTTCTCGGAACTTCAGAAATGTTTACCACTTACGTCAATATTTCACAATTTCGTGAAAATTCAACTATCAACCATGAAACTTCTTTGGTGTGCCTGTCAATACACATAAAAAAATTCATCAACCATACGTTTTGGACCGAATTTATTAAAATCAGCTATCAAAGTAATCCGTTTTTTAATACGAGCTAGTACACCAAAGTAAGGTAGGACAGACATTTAGTTTTTAATAAGTGTCAACATGCCCATATTTCTAAGGGGATTTTTGACAGGGTTTCTTTTATATGAAAGTTAAATACGTCATTTGAAATAATTAAAGTTAGTTCAAATAATATAGGTACACTCATTCTAGCGAATACATTTAGGTAATTTCAACTACGATACTATTTTTAAACACTCCTAAACGATTTATTAATTTTACAAGATAAAATCAGTTTTTTTCTCTTTCCAAAAGCATTGTACACAGTGAAAATATTTACAAACGGTTTCTGAGTTCTGCGAAACTTGACCTCTGATATGAAAAGGTTGGTTAAATTTTCAACTTATGCATGGCCAAGTCTTCTATGAAGAATTAAATTTCTTAATTACAAAACTTTTCTTCCAGTGTTCGTGCAATTTATTCATGAACTTCTTTCAAGTGACCACTTTCAAAATTAAAGCGCGCCCTTAATTCCAAACGTGAAATTAATCCTTCCAAGCAGTCTTCTTTTATCAGATAAATTCGTTTAGAAAATTGTCTTTTCATGTCGCCCTTGCTCAAAAACCTAAGACTGGGGAGAAGTTGTCAAGAAATAATACATATTTTTGTTACCCAATTAGCCTGCTGACTTAAAAATTCCTTCCTCGTTGGCAAATGTTTGACCTTGCCCGTCTGAAAACAATCCAGAATTGTATCGGACGGGGAATAAATATTCTCTAGTGTTGCAGCTTGAAAGTAAGACACCATAAATGTAAATTTTATTTGGTATACAGGAAGTTCACGAAAGTGCCGAATAGTCAACGTCACAAAAACTAATCACATTTTTATATCATTTTGATGTCGAATTGATCAATCAAATCACTAACTGAAATTCAGTTAGTGTTTAGCATTCCCGAGTTACAAAAATAATCTCAAAATATTGAGCTAGTTAACATGCTCGACATTTTCAGAAGATCATTTTTTAAATTTTTCGCCAACATTAAAAAAATCATATATCTTAAAATTTTAACATGAAGACACAAAAACTTATTAAAGTGCTACATAGCCAATTAATTAACTGTATTTTACCGTTTTTTTAGGTATACTTGATAATGAAAGATGCATGTCTATGGTAAAAGGACTTAATTTTAACCGTAAACAGCTGATCAGAAATTTTGCGTGAAAAAAATATTTAAAAATAAATAAATTTACCGTTATAAAATAGTTTACGAAGTTCGGATTTGCAATATCTACGGTCATAATAGATAAAGCATTTCAATGTCCAAAATAACGAACGTGGGAGCTACAAATATTTTTAAACAATTTATTGCCGAATCAAGGAGATAATTACCTTTTTTATCCAAAAAGCAATCGGAGTCATTAAAAATGGCTCCAATATATGGCAAAAATCACTCCAGTGATTAAGGTGGAAAATCTCTTATTACAATTGGGTTAAGATAATGAATACCAAAATATATGATTTGAAAAAACTTCTATCATTTCGCTTGCGTAGAATTAAAATAACATTATTAATTACTTTATAACATATATAAACGTAAACCACAAAACTGTATTTTTTTATTATCACGAAATGTATGAATTAATTCGACCGGTCAGTGGTTGAGTGGGCACAGCGCTTGGGTCCCACCTGAGCGTCGCGTGTTCGATTCCTCGGCTGGCTAAGTCCTCCATCACAACACAAGAAATATTTTCGGCGCTCTGTGATGGTAGTGGGAGATTTTCAAACATTGTTGGGTTATTCGTAACCCAGGAATGTTTGTCTTTCTTTATAAAATTTAATTTAATTAAAAAAAATTTTTTTTTTCAAAATTTTCGTTAAAAATTATGATATAATAAAAAAATACGATTAAATTACGATCGGCTTAGGTTATTTATGACTGTTTCCCCAGATTAACTTTTTTCTTTTTTATAAAATTATTTACGAAATACAATAAAAAACCTCGACCATAAATCGACCGTTTCTAGACCCCGTTTGTCAAGCGATTTTTATGCCTATAACCTTTATTTGTGGTAAGAATATTCGCGTTTTTTGGCATGTTTAAAGCAGGTAGCCGTTAAACGCTAATTTAAATATTTTTACTCTTTTATTTATTTATTTCAAAAACATATGGCACAACATGTGCCATTGACATAATTATATTTATATATATATTATAATACAATAACATAAGAAAGTGACATATAAATGTAAAGTTAAATATAAAAACAAAAGGTAAAAGAAAGGAGTTAAGGTAATGAGTAGTAAATAGAATTATGATGGATAAAATGAAAGTATAAAGTAAAAGTGTAAACTATAAAATATAAAGTATAATGTAAAAGTAAGAAGTTAAGATAAAAAGTTGAAAGGCAGGAAATAATATAAACTATAAGTTACCTTTGTAAATAATATAAATTACAAAAGTTATAAATATAAAAAAGTATGACAAGTAAACAGTAAGAAATGCTCTTAGGAGCCAAATATTGAAGATAACCAAAAATTTAAAAAATATATATAATAAATAAAAGGAAGGTGTTACGGAGTATACAAAGCGATATGAAAAGTAGGTAACTATGATATGTTTCTAAGCCATAGGTATTAGAGTGCATACTGGTAGGACATAATATTATGTTTACATGATTATTTATTTATTATGATTACGTGGTAGTACTAGCAGATAAATTTTGTCAAATGCATCTTTTGTATGATGACAGACTTTCGGCATGATCGATATGAGCAAATTCATTACCTAAAGTGTGTAAACGATGTATTATTGAATTTTGTTCTGCATTACTGAGAGTGTTGTTGCAATAATAAGGTGTTTTGAGTCGAGTTGTTCTACTAGGTACATGATAATTTATTAACGATACCAATTCAGGGGAGTCAAACCAGTTATTGTTTATTTTAAATAACAAAATAAGATCATTGAGTATTCTTCTATCTTTTAACGATAAGAGTCGCATTTTTTGTAATAGAGAATCATAGTTTATGTTATCCGCGGGAATTCCGAATTTTAAATTAATTGATCTGAGAAATTTGCGTTGGATTTTTTCAATGGAGTTTGCGTGGCTTTTGTAGAGAGGGTTCCATATGGGCGAACTATATTCCAAATGACTCCTAACCAGAGTTGTATATAGTAATTTAAATGTATGAATGTTTTTGAAATCTTACATAGTCTTAGAATGAAGCCCAGCATTTTGACCTTCTGACCTTCTTGACCTTCTGATCATAAATAAAGCCGGTACTTAAAAATAAGTCAATAATAAAATGATCTAACAAGAGAACATAATTCAAAAGAACTAATTTATGTTGCCATGCTGCTCTTATTCCGTACAAGTAGAAGAAAATATTACTGCGTGTTACTCTTACATTACATTTCTACACAAATTCCTCATTATACCAATTGTTCGCTAAGCGAAAACAAAATAATTGACCAAAGGAATATATTACATTGTTGCTGGTTTACCCAATCTCAACTTTCTCCTCATCTCAGCGGGGTAAAATTTGTTGGTAAACCAATTTCGGGTTGAATGGAACATAAGTTACATACTGAATTTGGTTCCAAAGGGTATGGATAAGCTCCTCGTCAACTTGAAAGGCCCTTTGGACAGAAAGGGCTTTCCTGAAGATAATTATTATGCGATGGTATTCTCCTCATTCATTCTAACAAGACGTAAAACATTGATCAATCGGGGAAATGCGGGGTATTTTTGTATTATAACCGGCATAGAAATCATTAAAATGTGAAAAAAATATTGGTTACCACATATTAATTTGGTTATGCCATAGGGTTTAAGCTCAAATTTAAAAAAAATAATTTAGCAGCCTTTAATTCTATTAATAAAGTAGTTTTTTTGTTTTATAAAATATCGTTTATAAATTATTTGTTTTTACAATAACCATTTTTTTAATGTTAGGTTGTTCCAACCGACTCTTTTCAGCAAAATAAGATCATGTTAGGTCAATTGTTCTTCTTGTATTTCATTCGTTTTGTTTGAACTCTTAATAAATTTGTTTAAAATAATATTTCCTGTTTAAATCACGACAAAAACAATAATTTTAGTTAAAAATCCAAAAATGAAAACCAAATTTTCCTAAAATCAAACATTTGTAAATAATACCTTAACCCTTCGAAAATAGGGCTATTTGACAATAGGTAAAAACATTTCCGCTTTGCAATAAAATCCAAATAAATGGAGTATTTGTGAACGTATCTGAAAAATAATGAAATTCGCTTTAAAAATTTTATTATTAGAAATAACCATGCAGTTTTTTAAATTAAAAAAAAAATAATGCAAACTTTAAAAAGTTGTAAAAATGGTTCACATTACGTTTTCCTAACTAAAATTACTTATAATGAAAAGAAATAAAAAACACCTTTCATTAGACAAATGAATTGCTTTTTTTTACATTTATTAACTCCACACAGGAGGCCCTGAGGAAAATAATTTCCCTCAGGACCTGTCATTTGACATGCTGTGTGGAGGGTCTTTTTGAGGAGAGGGAGGAATGAACATTGGTCTTGAAGATACCCATGTTGTAGGAAGGAGGAAACACAGAGGCCGGCAAATCGTTCCACAGCCAAGCTGTTGAACACAAGAACGAGTCGAAGAAGCGACCCGTTCTTTGTTGACAAATGTCAACAGTGTACGTATGTTAGGCACGCGTTTGGCGTGTTTTCCGACTATGCATCGGTGCCGAAGGGATCAATGATGTTAGTTCCTCGGAGCATTTTCCATTGTAATAGCGGTAGAACAAGGATAGCATTTCCACCCGGCGACGCCTGTGCTCTAAAGATTGCAGATCCGAATGTTAAAATGGGAGAATCTATCAAACGGACTGCCTGTTTTTGCACAGAGTCGAGGGTATTTTTCAGGTATTTTGGAGCTCCATACCAGAGGTGGCTGCTAAATTCAACCATGGGGCGCACTTGTGATTTGTTCAGGGTTAGCAGTTGTGTACTATTAAATTATCTGCGGGCCCTGTAGCCCCTGCCCAGTTTTTGGGAGGCTAACTTTACTCTGGCTTCGATGGAGCCACCATATCTGAGCTAGTTACTTAGAGTTACACCAAGCAAATCAATAGAGGGCCTGTTCGGAAGATTGCTTCCGTTGGAGGAGACTAGGTTTTCATTTCGATCCCTTCGATTGGGTCTTTGAAACATTGAATTCAACGAGATTATTTTTACACCAAGAGAAAACACTCTTTAGGTAACCGTCCATTCTTTGCTTCAAAGCCCTCCAAGCCGTTGGAGTTTGTGAGCCCTTTGGGGGTTTATCAAATAAAAAGCTATCATGGACTGTACTGTCATCCGCGTAACATTGAATTGGTACATATGACAAAAGGTCGTTGATGTGCAATAAAAATAAAGAGACAGAACAGATCCCTGTGGGACGCCAGCATTTATCGAGTGTGAGGAAGAGGTGAAACCATCGGCTACCGTCTGAATAGACTTCTCCCTCAAAAAGTCGGCAATCCACTTACACAGGAATGCGGGAAGTCTGTTTAATTATTAAAGTTATTGTCACCTCAATTTTTTATTGTCTCATATAAAAATAATTCTTAAGAGATTCGCAATTCAATTTTTTTTTTAAAATCGCTCGAAAACTTTGGTTTCGTAAAGGTGAACATTTTAATTATTTTGTGGTTAAATTTGAGATTTGAATACAAAGCGTTCTATGAGACCTATGTAAGCTGGGTCAAATTTGATCTCCTATGACTAAACGAGTTAAAAACATGTTCCTAATAATAACATTCTTGAAGAAATATCGCTGGCTTTAGAAAAATGCTTAGGGATAAAATAAAATATGTTAAAACCTCTGACACCTTAAAATGAAATCACATCTAAGGACACGATAATATTATTCGATATGTTATATTTAAAAAAAGCTTTTTGCAAAGGGTTGGAAAGCTTGAATAAAGCTATAATATCATTATCCATCTCGTGCCACTGAAGTGTCACCAATATTGCTGAAATGAAAAACGTAAACGCGATACGAACGTAACCTTACTTATAAGATTATCACTTAAGGTAATTTTTCACAAAAACGGCGAGGAAAAAGCCGTGTTTGAAAGGGTGTGTAGTAAAATTTCATACCGCATCTATTTTCGAGTGACCTCGACACAAAAAAAAAACTTTAGTACCCAAAAAAAAATTACGCTTCATGTGATACTGAAAATAATGAACGCTTTTTCAGATTTTATATTATCGTGACACTATGTATGAATCGGACTGCTTTCACTGTTTGGGATTATAATATTCCCAAATGAGGAAAGTTATGAAGCCGACGGAAATTGGGCAAGACGAGAAGGAGGGGAAGTACCTGTCTACCCTGGTAACTAAATACAGCAAAAGCCATTTCAAGGAACGTTACGAGACTAAATGGCGGTCGTTCACAAGGGCGATACTAAGAGTATAAGTTATGAGACGGAAGGAAGAAAGGTTGGGGGATGATAAGGGTAAGAATAAGATGAAGGGAAGGTTTGGATGTTCCCGTAAATAAATATATCGAAAGTCATTACAAGGAAAGTTACACGAGTCGGAATGGTGAACGCAAACCTTCTCCGAAACAATTATTATTGAAATAATTGAAACAAAAGCTTCATTTTTGTTTGCGCTTTATTGTTTCGGAAACTTGTGAATTTTACTAATGTGATTTTTGATAGGTAAATGTAGACCTTGTTACAAGAAAATACGAACGAATTCAAGGAGCACACCTCTGTGAAACTTGAGGAACTTATTTTAGTATAATTCTTGGTGTATACCATATTCAGATAAGGAGTCAAAATACTAAGTGATTTATTAATAATTCCCGTCTGAATGTAGAAATACATGAAAAGACCAAACGAACTTAATAATTCAGGCAGCAGATGTCTTAGAACGGAATACTGATTGAGTGACTTTGTTGTTTGATTAATGCGTGTATTATAGATAGTATCTTTGAAGCAAGGATTACTTGTTAAAATATAGGATTATTCATGTTGATAAGCAGTACAGTTTTATGAATAATTATTGGTAGTACGCTAAAAAATTCTCAGTATCTATTGCTGACAGATCATTTGCAAACTTTCTCTTTTTATAAACGACGAATTTAACAGAAATTAAATACAAATCAGCATTCAGGGGCAATGTCAAATTAGAACTTAAGGCCTCATAGTAAGCATTAAAAAAGAAGCAGGAGGTGGTTTAAAAGGGATATATGTAAAAATGAATGTTAGAGGGAGCGCGTTTATGTTAAAAAACAGTTGTAATTAAGAGAAAATTGTGAACATATTAAATAAAACACCGCTCGTTTAAAACAGAGCAAAAATATCTCGGCATGTGTCTAAAATAGAATTCGAAGATACGCTTTGAATTTTTTCGTAGCTAACAGAAAAAATGGTTTTTAATAATTTTCGGAGCATATTTTGAGATGTTTTTCTATCGAGGGAATTTCGTACAATTACTGATATTCTTGGCAAATGTACAGATATTGTCTTTAAAAATAACAAACATATTTTTTAGAAACTTGAAAAAAGTGTTTAAGGGAATAAACCGGTAAAATTCGGAGAACAGGGTCTTAAGTTGAATCACAAGCCAGCGTAATGTGTAGCTGGATGCCAAATTTTATGAAAATATTATTTTTAATAAGATACTACCATTTTCACAATGGTAAACAGATAATAATAATAAAAATAACTAACTTTGTTTACCATTTCATGAAGTTATCAACATGTTTTAATTTAAAAAGTAATAATTAATTAATCACCGCTTTCTGTAATTATTTTTGTTCGTCGGTACTTATTTCTCCAAGCTTATTTGTTTAATATATATTAATTTTTAGTATACTGACTCTGTATCCTGATGAAGAAATCTTTTTAAAGATGATGATATTTTTTATTAAATAGTGGTATAAGCAAAGTTAGTAATTTTAATTAATCATTACTGAAGAAGAATTCTAATCTTATATATAAAAATCAATATTTGTTTGTTTGTTTGTTCGAATTTTGTGCGCTGCCATACTGTTCATCCGATTGCGATGAAACTTTGGTGATTTATTGTGCGCACGCCCGCAAAGGTTATCGGTTATATATAATGGTAAGCTCAAGCGCTTTGAAATGTATGCAAATGAAAATGTGTCTATTTCGTATATTTTAGTGGGAGACAGGAAAGGTAGGAGGGGAAGGGGAATGGGGGAAGTGGGGCTCGTGGGAGGAGTGATGAGGGAGGGGGAAGGCGTGAAAGGTGGAAGGAAAACGCGGGATAGGAAGGGGACTCGAGAGGTGAACTGGGACGCACGGGAAGGGGCATGCAAGGAGAATCAATTTATTTATTTGAATGGCATTGCAACGCATGCCGGGTACCAGCTAGTAGTATATGAGATTATTATGACAGTGAAAGTCTTGATTGTACTATATATAGTCTGTATTGGTACCTACATAGTGAACAGAGAAATAATGCATTATCAATCCAAGCCAATAATCCATGCTAAAAATCATAGTACTATATCTCACAAAGATTGACTATGTAGAAAACTACCTAATAAAAAGAAATTTGGAAACCAAAATAACCTGTTCTGGCAGATGCTCCTTTTTTATTCAAAATCATCCATCTTCTCATAGATGCTCGTTTATTCCGACCCTTGACACGACCCGACTCAAATATTTGATTTACTTGATTCTGCAATATCGTCCTGACACGTCACAGTTTCCCACTTCCGCGTCATGTTATAAATATTATTTACGTTATATTCTCGTTATAGCCTCATTTTTTCAAATATTCAAAAATGATCACTTGCCAAAATATTCACTTCCTTTCATTAACCAAAGCAATACCGATTTAAAATACATGACATCGATTTTTACAGTTCTGTTATCTACAGGCCAAGTATTAGTTGATAATATATTGACAACATGTATTTATTAACTGACAAAATGGCTGTAGCAACCGATACCTATAACAAAAAAAAATTGTTTATTGTAAAAATTAAAAATAAAAAGAGTTTTCACCCAAAAACACATAAAGATTTTTAGGTACGCCTAATCGTTCCTGCGTTAGTTTCGTTGGAAGCATATTTAGTGAATAATAAATTGCTATAAAATATCAATGTGTCAACTTAACGATTCATAGAATTACCTCTAAATAAGTCAAAATTTTTGAGAATTTTCGCTCTTGGAAAAATATATTAATCTTACAAGATGAAACTCAAAAACTATTTTACACAGATAATCCAATTATCATCAATATAGATACGATTTTAGATTTTCACGGCCAAAAATATTTTTGTTATTAGTTTTTGGGGTATTATGCCGTGTTGCGCTGCCTCCTTCTTTAGCCAACGTTTCGGACAGTGTTGCAGTGTGTCCATCATCAGGGCAGATGATGGACACTGCATGTGTGATGCAGTGTCCATCATCTGCCCTGATGATGGACACTGCAACGCGAGGTAGCGCAACACGGCACAATACCCCAAAAACTAATAACAAAAATCATCAATATATTTTAATTTTAAAGTTTTTTTGTATTAAGTACATATTTAATTAAAAAAGGTATATTTATAAACGAGTTCTGCCGTGTAATATTAAATATGGAAAACTTAAAATTTAACTGGAAATCTAAAAATTAAAGTTGACATCAATAAAGTAACAAATTATACATTTTGGTAGAAAGCAGTCACTTTGTGGTTTGACATATTAATTAAAGGAAAACAATCACTTTGTTTGTAACCACGATTTATTGATTTAATTTTTATTTACCGACTGGTTTCGCTTAATACAAGCATCTTCAGGGTATAAATTAAAACTGATGAAAAAATACATTGTGTGAGCTTATATATACACACAATGTATTTTTTCATCAGTTTTAATTTATACCCTGAAGATGCTTGTATTAAGCGAAACCGGTCGGTAAATAAAAATTAAATCAATAAACCGTGGTTACAAACAAAGTGATTGTTTTCCTTTAATTATACATTTATTACCAAATTATCAAAAAAAAAAAAATATATATATATATATATATATATATATATATATATATAGAACAATTTTCTCGGTTTACCCGCGTAACGTAGTCCTTAAAAGGACTTTTTAACTCCTGACGTTTCGGACAGATCACACTGTCCATCTTCAGAGGCCTTATGTCTTGAGTTTTTGTCTCAAACTGATAGCTTTCGCATGTCTGTTCGGTCCAAAAGCTAAAACTTAAGTGAGTGCAAGTCACTTCTTATGTCTAGAACGAAGTACCCGGGTTGCAGGTGATTGATGGTGGAGGGGGTGGGGGGCGGGGCTGACAGTAGATACCTGATTGGTAAAGCTAATTGGAGACACTACTGGTAATTTTGGAAATGCCGTTTTTGGGGTATTTTCATCGATTAAGACTTTCCAGGTGTTGGGAATTCTGATTGCGTCATTTCTAGTATTCATATTATTTTTATGTTTATAAATTTCTATTGCTTCGCGGTATATTCTTTTTGGTTCATTGTATATGCTAGCTATTGTTTTTGTATTATTAAAGTCTATTTTATGACCTTCATTGAGGACGTGTTGCACTATGGATGAAGTTAAGCGTTTATTAGTGACATCTACTTTATGTTCTGCAATTCTACATGATATTTTTCTATTGCAACGTCCAATATACACCTTTTCACATGCCCCACAAGGTATTTTATAAATACCATGTGACTCAAGTGGAATGTGGTCCTTTGGACTTCTTAATAGAGACGAGATTTTATTTTCTGATTTATAAATAGTTTTGATTTTATTTCTTTTGAGGATTCGACTGATTTTATCTGTCGAGCCTTTGATGAATGGGAGAATTGCTATAGAAAGGGGTTCTTCTTTCGTTTCAGAAATAGTTTTTTTGCGTTTATTTATGGATTTGTCTATTAAATATTTGGAGAAACCGTTTGCTTGAAGAGCACTACTAAGAAGACCCAGTTCTTCATGAATATTATCTTTGTCCGCTAGTCGTTTTGACCGGGTAACTAGGGTATTTATAACTGATGACAACTGAGATGGGTTATGATTTGAGTTGGCGTTTAAGTATCTATTTGTATGTGTCGGTTTACGATATACGGTATGGCCAAGGCTGCCGTTCTTTTTCTTTTTAACTAAAATATCGAGAAATGGGAGACAATCGTTTTCTTCGATTTCCATGGTAAATTTAATATCTTCATGGATACTATTCAAATGAATAAGAAAGTTATTTAATTCTTCAATTCCGTGTTGCCAAATAATGAAGGTATCATCCACATAGCGACGCCATAGTGAAGGTTTCAGAGGGGCGCTCTCTAATGCCTTTATTTCAAAGTACATCATGTAAATATAAGCGATTACCGGGCTGAGGGGTGAGCCCATCGGGGCCCCTTGAATTTGTTTATATATTTGTCCCTCAAATTGAAAATAGGTATTTTTAAGGCAATGTTCCGTCAGAGTGATAAAATCAGTCGGAACGTCTAGTTTCGATTTAATTAACTCTAATGCTTCATTTATTGGTATTTTTGTGAACAAAGAGACTACATCGAAGCTCACTAAAATGTCACCCTTGTTTAAAGTTATATTAGAAATTGTTGAAATAAAATGCTCAGCATTACGCACGTAAGAATCTGCTTTCTCAACAAAAGGCTGAAAGCGTTGGGCAAGAAATTTTGCTAATATCTGGGTGGGCGAACCACACGAGCTAACAATAGGCCTGAGAGGCGCGTTGGGTTTGTGAATCTTTGGAAGACCATACATTTTTGGACAACGTGATGACTTTTCTCTAGGGATAAGCATCTTCTTGAGATCATCACCGAGTTTAGAGGACACGATTTTACTTTTTGTTGTTTTTTCTAGATATGTAGTGGGGTCGTTTTTATTAACTTTGTAAACGGGATCAAGTACTTACTTGTACTTACTAGTACTTACTTGATCCCGTTTACAAAGTTAATAAAAAC
Source organism: Limnephilus rhombicus (assembly GCA_929108145.2). Classification (NCBI taxonomy): domain Eukaryota; kingdom Metazoa; phylum Arthropoda; class Insecta; order Trichoptera; family Limnephilidae; genus Limnephilus; species Limnephilus rhombicus. The sequence goes on from OV815270.1 coordinate 16,020,064, forward strand.
GACCCCACTACATATCTAGAAAAAACAACAAAAAGTAAAATCGTGTCCTCTAAACTCGGTGATGATCTCAAGAAGATGCTTATCCCTAGAGAAAAGTCATCACGTTGTCCAAAAATGTATGGTCTTCCAAAGATTCACAAACCCAACGCGCCTCTCAGGCCTATTGTTAGCTCGTGTGGTTCGCCCACCCAGATATTAGCAAAATTTCTTGCCCAACGCTTTCAGCCTTTTGTTGAGAAAGCAGATTCTTACGTGCGTAATGCTGAGCATTTTATTTCAACAATTTCTAATATAACTTTAAACAAGGGTGACATTTTAGTGAGCTTCGATGTAGTCTCTTTGTTCACAAAAATACCAATAAATGAAGCATTAGAGTTAATTAAATCGAAACTAGACGTTCCGACTGATTTTATCACTCTGACGGAACATTGCCTTAAAAATACCTATTTTCAATTTGAGGGACAAATATATAAACAAATTCAAGGGGCCCCGATGGGCTCACCCCTCAGCCCGGTAATCGCTTATATTTACATGATGTACTTTGAAATAAAGGCATTAGAGAGCGCCCCTCTGAAACCTTCACTATGGCGTCGCTATGTGGATGATACCTTCATTATTTGGCAACACGGAATTGAAGAATTAAATAACTTTCTTATTCATTTGAATAGTATCCATGAAGATATTAAATTTACCATGGAAATCGAAGAAAACGATTGTCTCCCATTTCTCGATATTTTAGTTAAAAAGAAAAAGAACGGCAGCCTTGGCCATACCGTATATCGTAAACCGACACATACAAATAGATACTTAAACGCCAACTCAAATCATAACCCATCTCAGTTGTCATCAGTTATAAATACCCTAGTTACCCGGTCAAAACGACTAGCGGACAAAGATCATATTCATGAAGAACTGGGTCTTCTTAGTAGTGCTCTTCAAGCAAACGGTTTCTCCAAATATTTAATAGACAAATCCATAAATAAACGCAAAAAAACTATTTCTGAAACGAAAGAAGAACCCCTTTCTATAGCAATTCTCCCATTCATCAAAGGCTCGACAGATAAAATCAGTCGAATCCTCAAAAGAAATAAAATCAAAACTATTTATAAATCAGAAAATAAAATCTCGTCTCTATTAAGAAGTCCAAAGGACCACATTCCACTTGAGTCACATGGTATTTATAAAATACCTTGTGGGGCATGTGAAAAGGTGTATATTGGACGTTGCAATAGAAAAATATCATGTAGAATTGCAGAACATAAAGTAGATGTCACTAATAAACGCTTAACTTCATCCATAGTGCAACACGTCCTCAATGAAGGTCATAAAATAGACTTTAATAATACAAAAACAATAGCTAGCATATACAATGAACCAAAAAGAATTTACCGCGAAGCAATAGAAATTTATAAACATAAAAATAATATGAATACTAGAAATGACGCAATCAGAATTCCCAACACCTGGAAAGTCTTAATCGATGAAAATACCCCAAAAACGGCATTTCCAAAATTACCAGTAGTGTCTCCAATTAGCTTTACCAATCAGGTATCTACTGTCAGCCCCGCCCCCCACCCCCTCCACCATCAATCACCTGCAACCCGGGTACTTCGTTCTAGACATAAGAAGTGACTTGCACTCACTTAAGTTTTAGCTTTTGGACCGAACAGACATGCGAAAGCTATCAGTTTGAGACAAAAACTCAAGACATAAGGCCTCTGAAGATGGACAGTGTGATCTGTCCGAAACGTCAGGAGTTAAAAAGTCCTTTTAAGGACTACGTTACGCGGGTAAACCGAGAAAATTGTTCTACATCTTACACCCGTGAAAACCTTAATCATAACATATATATTATGAGCTACGATGAACGACGATTTACGACGTTCATTTTAAGATGTAATGAGTAAGATCGAGAAAGGAACACTCCGATGGTTTGGGCATGTAGAGCGAATGAACGAGGAAAGGAGTGTAAGGAGAATATACGACGCAAATGTGAATGGTAGAAGAAGTCGGGGACGCCCGAGAAAGACATGGCACGACCAAGTGAATCAGATACTTGAGTCGGGCCACGTCAAGAATAATAGAAGAGCATGTATGAGACGATGTATGAATGTGAACGAGGCAAGGAGTGTGTGCCAAGACCGGGTTGTTTGGCGGTCCGTCCTCTCTGCCTACCCCTGCGGAGAAACGGCGTGATGGTTATTTAGTTTGTTATTTAAAAAAAAAAAAAAAAAATTAAATACTATTATGAATAGTATATAAATAATATTATTAAGTGATCTGAAAAATCAAATGTAATATTAAAATAAAATGTCGTAGTTATAGATACGTCTACGTAAACATGAGTTATTTAAAAAAAAAACTCTCTTTTTGCTATCCTGAAAATTTTACATTTTAACCTTACTAGCCGTGATCGATATATTAATTTACTCAGAAAACCTTGAAGAGAGTGGATCTAGAATTCCTTAGACGAAGCAATTTTATGCAAAACAATCTTACTCGATGTAAATTTAAAAAATTCATTAGAAATCAATTCCGACAAAATGAGTAAGAATTTAAATATATATTTTTTAAGGTGATTTTTCAGATGAACGGAATAATAAACAGTGTTTTTGATCGACCCGGCCTTCGAGATGTAAATCTGTGAAATGAACTAACTTGAAATGTAAATAGCCAATCCACGAGAATAATTTAATTTGTACCCAATAAAAGCGTGAGCGAGCGGAAAAATTATCAACTCAATTTTAAGAATTGTCTTCTCGACGAAAATGGTTTTTGAAGGAGGCGGAAATTCAGGAATAGAAATTTTGACGTTAGTGGTAAAAATCTTCCAGCTTTTGCCATTAAATCAACAATGTTTTTTATTAGCATTTAAAAAAAACTTTCTGATTTTCGATTTTATGAACCAGGTTCGTTAAAACACATTCCACTTTTAAACACAATTGGTAATTAAGGGTAACTGTATTATTAATCTTCAGATTTTATGTCCGGGTTAAATCTTCCCCACAGGAAAAACTAAACCCTTTCACACAAATGATCATCTAGTCTCTACTCAATTCACGCTATGCAATTGCACTATATAAGTATAATAAATACAAAACAATACGAGAACAACATGTCAAACTACCAGAGACCAAATGGGAAAATAATTCACCGTATCAGAGGGTTTGGCTCGGTAGAACTCCTAATTAGACCTGTAAACCCAACTGATCCCTCAATTTAAATATTTAAAAAAAAAAAAAAATTTTTTTAAACTTTAGCTCCGCTGAGCCAATATCTTTTCTGATTTTTCTGTCTCCAGATTTTCGATTGAGTTTCGCTAATATTGTCTTCATTTAATTAAATATTTAAAAAATCTTTTGTAATCCTACATGTATTTAAAATGACTGATTTTTGCATGTTTATATATAAATTCTGTGACAAATCTAATATGCATAAATTTTGAATGAGAGAGCTAGGTATAATACCAGTAGCCGAAATAAAAATAGTAATATTTTTATAATCTGAAAATGCCAAATTCTTTTAATCTCATTTCCTAAATTTGTATATTTTCTTATTTTTTCAGAAACAGATTTTTGAATTTTACAGGAATTTGGAATAGCAATATCAATGATTTAAGTTATTGGTTCATATTCATAATACGGTACTATATTACGGCAGTCAATCAAGTTATGTTTAGTTACCAAACATTGGTGAATTATTTTTAAAACCTGATTGTGCCTAAATATATACTCGGACGGCGCTAATAAAGAACATCCCGATATAATATGTTCTATAGTTTCCGGAAAAGCCAAAAATTTTATGCATACACCATGAATTTGATTTGTATCATTGATTATAGAGTTCCTATAATTTTTAGTATTAATGATTCTATCTTGAATGGCAAGCATAAATCCTTCTATTTCTGCGCTCAACTCTTCAATACTCAACCATTTTTTTATGTTGGAAATTATTTTGAATACTATTAGTTGTGGCTTTAGTGTTTATTCAACGTATTTTATGGATAGCAACTAATTTCTTTATTTTACATTACGCCGTTTCCTTAGAGGGGGAGAAATAGGGGTGGAAGAGAAGATGTGGTTTTTAAGACAAAGTAGCAAGTTTGCTGGAGACAGATGGTACTGACATCCACTTTCACATCGCAGATTGAATTTTAAATTAACAAAGTCTTGGTAGTAAATCAACAATTGCACTGAGTGACATAAAACCAAACAAAAATTTATAGTCCATTTGTTTAGTGTCAAAGTCACATAAATATCGTAGTCTCAATAAATACTATTTAAAATTGTGCTTGTCCCTTTTTGTCAATTTAATACCGTCAACCTTGGCGATAAATATCGCGACTCTAGCGAAAATGGGGTAAGGTCAAAAATGAAATAAAACAAGAATCACGTTTTCGAAGGCGATAAAAGGATGGGAAAGATAGGAGACGGAATATTAATTCTCTGAAACTAAATAAAGTTATCGAAAAAATATTGTGAAAAAGAGATGGACTATAATTTTTTCCTACATAATGAAAGATTAATAAAAACTTTATATACGGTTGTAATAATATGTGCAAAGCTGCATTAATAGAAAAACCTTGGTGTGCAAAGCAATTCACTTGGTATATTTTTTGTCGAAAGATTAAAGAATAACATGAACAACGAGTGCGCGTTTCTTGGGAAAACTTTAATCATCAGTGGTTAGATAGCGACTGTAGGGTTTCCCATGGCTTGAAATTCGTTTCTATAAATTACATGAATGTTATGCGATGTTCTCGAGAATTGCGTACATTTAGCAGAAGGAATGTGGTTCTGGGTGGAGAAAAAATGCGCAATGAATAATAAATAATTCCAAATATAATAAAACGAAAATACTTTGTTTTACGTCACTTTATTGTTATTTTTTTCCGTCTACCGGTTTCGGTACCTCCGTACCATCATCAGGACTCAATAAAAAAATACTGACAAATACAGGAAAATACACATATATATATATATATATACAAATTGTGAAAGAAAGAGACAGTAAATTAGAGTGGGACAGTGCGTCAGTTGTGGGAGGGAAGTGGGGGAGGGGCGAGTGGGATAACGGGAAACATACGTATAATAGGGCTGAATGTTAAATTTAGTTGATTATTAATGATTTCAGCCTTTGTATTAACTGATTTTTTCAGTCAATACAATATAATTTCAACTCCACTCTAATTTACTGTCTCTTTCTTTCACAATTCGTAAATATAAATATATGTGTATTTTCCTGTATTTGTCAGTATTTTTTATATTCAGTCCTGATGATGGTACAGAGGTCCCGAAACCGGTAGACGGAAAAAAATAACAACAAAGTGACGTAAAAACAAAGTATTTTCTTGTTATTTATTTAAAATGTCAAGTCACAATGTGTTTGCTTCTTTTGAAAAAAAAAAAAAAAAAATTTCTTTGAACATTGTTGCCGTATGCAAACCTAAAGGAAATAATACGCACCAGATTTAAATGTACGGGTTAAATTTTCCCCACAGAAAAAACTAAACCCTTTCACACACTTCCCAAATGATCATCTAGTCAATCCACGCTATGCAATTGCACTATATAAGTATTATAAATACAAAACAGTACAAGAACAACATGCCAACCTACCAGAGACCAAATGGGAAAAAAAATTCACCGACTCCAGATATTTTCATATCAGAGGGTTCGGCTCTGTGGAATTCCTAATTGAACCTATAAATCCTACTGATCCCTCAATATACATATTTAAAAAATCTTTTGTAATCCTACATGTATTTAATATATGTATTATGTTACATCTCTATTTGTTAATATATTTTTATTTTTTTTATATTAAGACGGCTTACGTGGTCGAGGGGTAAGTCTTTTGACTACATACTACATATATCACGAGTTCAAAATCCGGCGTGTGCAAGAATTTTTTTTTCTATTAATTTTCGTTGTTTCATAAATAATACAAAGCATATTTTCGGCTCGTTTCGGAGCGAATGACCAAGAATTGAAGCCGAATTGCTTGAAATGGCAAAACGGTGTTTGATTAGCAAGTCCGAATAGCCGGGTACTTTATCACGTTCTTCTTCAGCATCTCCTTACCCTCCCCGTTATCTTCAGTCTCACAACATACCCCAAATATTGGTGCCAAATATTGCAACATACCCCAAATATTGATGCTATAGTCTCACTGGTTCCAGACGGTTAAGAGCATCTTGGGGAGTATTCACGTTTAAAAAATATGATTGCTCACAATAACTCAATACAGTGGCACTCCAACACACCTTCTAAAGGTGGTATAAAGTCTTTGTTCTTATGAATCAGATACAGTGTGCTGTGACATTATAATCTAAATATATAAAACAAAGTCGGTTTAGGTACACAATTTGTAACTCAAGAACGGTTGGACCGATTTTTATTATCTTTGATTTGTAGGATTTGTCTCCGCCCCTCATAGCAGAAAAGCTATTAAAACATCGGAAAAATTCACGAAAAAAAAACTATAAAAAAAATTCTTTTCCTCATACATTTTGTTTGGATCGAATTCTCATCTTTTGAAAGAGCTACAGCAATATTGGGATAAATATAATATTGAATAGCCAGTGAATTCTAAAAATTAAAAAAAAAACTCCAAAGGAAAAAATACAATAATTATGATAAAGCTCCCTCACACGTATAAAGGAAATGAACCGCAATTCCCGTAAGTAAGGGAAAAAGTAAAAAAATTAAAATCCGTACACAACGCCATCTCTGATACTGACAAAATCAAAACACGGACAGTTGCGCATCGACAATTGCTTCATTGTGTAATTTTTAACTTATTAAAAAAAATGAATTTCATTCAGGTAATAAGTTAACACAACAGTTATTGATTCTGACGCGGTACAAAGTTCGTCGTATCAGCTAGTTTAAAATAATACAATAACTTCGTAAACACCACTTTTATTTTTCATACTTTATGCCGACCGGGTTTCGATACAATCGTAGCTTCTTCAGGGCAGTATGGAACAAGAAGCTAGAGTTGTAGCGAAGTATAAAAAATAGAAGTGGTGTTTACAAAGTCATTGTTTTTGATCACTTTTCATGACTTTAGGCTCCATCCATAAATTACGTCACACGAATTTCATGATTTTTGACCCCCCCGTCCCTGTCACACACCGTCACCATTGTGAGACCCCCGTTGACGTCACATATTTTGCAATTTTGACCCCCCCCCCCCCTTAAGGTGTGATGTAATTTATGGATGGCCCTTTATATCACTTTTCAGTGAAAAGTTTTCACAGGTGTGTTCAATCAATAGATTTTTGTTTACAATAGACATTTTTTATTTTTTACCATTGATTCTAAAAGGTCACTGCTCAGCTACAATTCAGGATTTCTCCTGGAAAGCAGCTGGTTTTCAGCAGTGCTTCTGTGTTATGTATTGTGTTGTCCGGTAATAAAAAAAATTGGACAAATCCAGTAAGCAAAACAATACCATAGTAAAATAATAATAATAATAATAATAATATCTTTATTCAATAAAATTGTCAACATTATAACTAAAAAAAGGTGCATGTTCAATGTAGTTTACAAATAGATTACATATGTACAAGAAAATTAACAAATATATATATATATTTTTTTTTTTTACATGAGCTCCACACAGGAGGCCCTGAGGAAAATAATTTCCCTCAGGGCCTATGTCATATGGGATGCTGTGTGGAGGGTCTTTTTGAGGAGAGGAAGGAATGAACATTAGTCTTGAAGAGACCCATGTTGTAGGAAGGAGGAAACACAGAGGCCGGCAAATCATTCCAAAGCCGAGCTGTTGAACACAGGAACGAGTCGAAGAAACGACCCGTTCTCATGTGACAAATGTCAACCGTGTACAAATGTTGGGCACGCGTTTGGCGTGTTTCCCGACTATGCACCGGTGCCGAAGGGATCAATGATGCTAGTTCCTCGGAGCATCTTCCATTGTAATACCGGTAGAACAAGGATAGCATTCCCACCCGACGCCTGTGTTCTAAAGATTGCAATCCGACTGTTAAGATGGGAGAATCTATCAAACGGACCGCCCGTTTCTGCACAGAGTCGAGGGTATTTTTCAGGTATTTTGGAGCTCCAGACCAGAGATGGCTGCCAAATTCAACCGTGGAGCGTACTTGTGATTAGTACAAGGTTAGCAGTTGTGTACTATTAAAGTATCTGCGGGCGCTGTACAGTACGCCCAGCTTTTGGGAGGCTAACTTTACTCTGGCTTCAGTTCAGTATGTCCTGGTCATCCGCCTCCAAGACCTAGACAAACCTCACCCCATGAACCCGGGCATCCCTGCTAAATCACCAAACGTAGCGAACCACTTGGGGTGACCTATGGCAGAGGTGTTGGTTATCCAATAAAGGTTCCCGGGGCGGCGGTACCCATTCCCGCCTCCCAAATATAAAGTATTGTAAGCACGGTTACACAGAAGTAGCATAATTATACAATATTTTTAGTTGTGCATAGCCTGCCTCACTAGGTGAACCTGTATTGAGGCACGATTTTTTGTAAATTGTTTCTCGCAATATTATCTATGGTTTTTTATAAATATATTTAGTTTACATTATTGTTTGCTTATACACAATACAAAAACTGCAAGGTTATTACCACAATAACAACAACTGTCATTGACAGGGCGTTTAAAATGTAACTAATAACTCTCCGATGAGCGATATTCGAGAGGTATCAAGTGGTGCAATAAGGTCTGCGTAGACCTTATGTATAATTGAATAAAACAAATGAAACCATTAAAAATATGATTGAATAAAAAGGTACTTTTGAGATATTTGTGTATTTCAAATACTTACCAGAACATTAACAGCCTTACTAAAAAACCCAGTGAAAATTTTATTCAATTGACAAACGGCCGCGGATGTGAAAACATTACTAATTAAAAAATTGTTCATGGAAAAAAATACACTTGGTTTACACAGTCTGAGAGGGTAGTTTATCTCTGTTTTAGTAATGATGTCTGAACGAAATTTGGAATTTTCCAAAATTATTTTGAATGTTCTACATATTTCTTATTTTTGAAGGTATCGTAAAAACAAATACCATTTATGAAAACTAGATAAAATTACCTTTTAGATTTGTGTAAATGGAATACGCTTTAGTTTTAAAAAACTACCATATATTAAGATTCAAACGCGAAAAAAAAATGGAATTTTTATTTTACGAAAACATATTTGATGAAAGTGTACAGAAATTTATAATAAAACAAAATTTAAAAAATACCAACCTTTTATATAATGAATTTGGAACGAAACCGTCACCTCACTTTTTCCTCGTGCATACAATAAAAAAATAATAAAATATTTCAAAGTTTTTTTATTGCCAAAAAACTAACGTTAATTTCTTTCATACGTTTAGGAACACATGATTTAGATATTAATATAAAAAAACACCACTTTTATGAAATTCTCATAAAATAAAATCCTTTAAATGTAAATTTTAATTTTCATGTTTTATGTAAAATACTTTTTGACATTTCAATTTTCAAAGTATGATTATTTTTATTATAACTTGACTAAAACTTATTAAAAACCACAAAAACACGGTAAATATATCAATTATACGAATATAATGGTGAATTAGTCATATTATTAGAAATTACGACCACATTTGAGTAATATTACACACACATCCGAGAAGTGATTTTTTTTCGCGCTTTCAGCCCGAACGACGAATGCGCAGGCACCGCCACCTGGCGGTTATGAAGGAAAACAAACAATTTAGTGCTTACACTATGAAAAATTACATTGTTGCCAGATTTAAAATACATTTTAAGAACAAACCTTATTAGTAATATTTCATGTTTTAGTGTATTTTTGTTTTATTCATGTTACTGCAGCAACACGGATTATCGGGTGTGCTGTGGTTTTTTTTTATAAGGCTGCTAGTGTTTTAGATTGGTTGCCCCGTTCTTCCATGTGCGGAATAGCTAACTGTCGATGAGCAACTACGAACAAACTTCTCTTGACAGGCTTCCACTCGGGACGCAATACATCGTGGATTATGAACGCTGCCAAGCAAGCAATGTCTAATAAGCATTATTTTACAAACAACGACGAAAACAACAACCTCGAAAATACTTTCTAACCAGCATCCAATCACAAATTTGTTAGGTCTGTACAGACCTTGTAGTATTTCCACACGAATCCGGTTTTGAAAAAAAAAATCATCTACGAAATAAATAAAAAGAACATAAATATGTTGTAACAATTATTATAAGCAATAATTATCAGCTTGAAACATCATCTACATTGAAAAAATCTTCCGAGAAAAGATACTTGCCGCCAACGGGGCTTGAACCCGTGTCCTTCTGATTGCGGGTATCTTTTCTCGGAAGATTTTTTCAATGTAGATGAGTGTTTCAAGCTGATAATTATTGCTTATAATAATTGTTACCCTTTGTGCAATGCATAAAAATCTTGTCTTAAACGTTAGTTTATCAAATAAAAATAATAATAAATATGTTGTCTTTGGGGATGCTTTATGGGGGTCGTTTTAGGAAAGGAAGGAGAGAAAGTTCTTGGAAGGTGTGATGTAGAGTAATTAAGTATTTCATATGGAAAGAATACGATAGATGGCGGTAAGCATGTAGCTTGCACCATAGCTCGCCAGATGGCATTGGCGTACAAGAGGGAGTCTCAGGGTCAGACTTGACGAGCTCCACTGGCAAGGCCGCGGAGATTTACCTACCCCCGAATAGTAAACAGTCGTAGCTATCCAGCTAGGTTATTCCAGTAAATAAACACTTTTATATTCAAAGAACCGTATTTAATAATTACAATCTGCCGAGGAAAGGGCAGACATAACAATTGGCGCAGCCGTATAAGTATAATTGTGTGGAAGTTACGCGTGCGAATAATAATTGGTGCTGGACACGGAGGACTAAGTCAATGCTGGAGTGACTTGCAGTTTTGGCAAGGAATCGGAAGAGATTCTGCTCGAGATTAAGGAGCATTTGGTTCCGTGGCTACGGGCTGGATAAGAAGATTTTTGTTTTAGGAACAGAAGTGAAATACCGCAAGGAGGCGATCTGGTTGTGGATCAGTGGATTAATCAGAAGTTTCAAGGTCAAAACGGATCATTGGGTTAATAGTTTCAAGGACGAATCATTGGATTAATCAGAAGACAAGGATAAAACCCAGAGGGAGACCAGAAGAGTTCCTGAGATAAGTATTTTTGCTTCTTTGAGAGGGATTATTTGTTATTGTTTTCTTGTTAATTGTTTTTGCCGATTTATTTGTTGGGAGTTATGGAATCGGGTAGAATACCACCGTTTTGCCATCTCTCCGGAGACTGGGGATTGTTTTGACTTCGGATAGAGCAATTTTTCGTGATCCATGATGACAAAGCGTCTGTGGAGAAAAAACGGGCTTTTTTATTGAATCTCCTAGAATCAGAAACGTTGACCTTACTAATTAATCTGTGTTTTCCAAGTAAAGTAACGGACTTATCTTTTGATAAACTTTTAGCGCTTCTCGACAAACATTTTAACAAAAATCGTTCAGTTTTTAAAGAACGGGAGAATTTTTTTTTAGCAAGACAACAACAAGGCGAGACGATAAGAGATTTCGCGGTGAGACTTCGTTCTTTAGCATCGTATTGTCAATTCGAAACGAGGCTTGAAAAAAACCTTATAGACACGTTTGCAATCGGGTTGTTACCGGGGCGCGCGAAGGAGAAAATTTTTGTAGAAGGGCAAACGTTGTCGTTTAATGAAATAGAAGGACTTGCAGTTAGTATGTCAACTTTGGATAGTACTAATACAGTTAAATCAGAAGTAAACCTAGTAAAAAAAGAGTTACTAGCGATAGGTTCAAGCGAGATCAGCGTAGGGAACGATCGACGAGCCCCAAGGGTAGTTTTAACACGAAACCAGCTTATAGGTTAGGATCAAATACAGGTACGAATTTTAGATCACCCGTGGGTAGTGTTAAAAAACAGTGTTTTATTTGCAAAAGGAATGATCATCTTTCGCTTGATTGTAAATTTAGTAATGCGAAATGTTTTAAATGTAAGGGCGTTGGGCATTTACAGAAATTTTGCAAGAATAATACGATAAATCCCATTTTTGAAAATCACAGGGATAGTAAAGTTTTAGTTGCGTCAATTAGTCCGATTACTGCTGAAATTGAAATTAATAACAAGAAGTTTACGGCAATGATTGATTCCGGTTCATCTTTATGTGTGATGCCGGAGGGTATTTTTAAACGACATTTTAGTTCAATCATTTTGTCACAAGACAAGCGGATTATTTCAGGTTATGGAAATAATCGTTTAAAAGTCGTAGGAAAGGCGATTTTTGATGTGAAATTTAAGGGTAGGAACAAAAATATTAGTTTTATTGTAGTAATAAAAGGAACAGAGTTAATTGTGGGAAGAGATTTTATGGAATGTTTCGATCTTGGGATAACTTCTCAGGAGACAATTAATTTAGTGACGCCGCAAATGAGGAATGGAGAAAAGTTTATTCAAGATTACCCGGAAGTGTTTTCGCAAAAGTTGGGAAGATTTAACAAATATAGAGTCCACTTTAAAGTAAACCAGGAATCGGATCCAATTTTTTTCAATGCAAGGCCGGTTCCTTTTTCTATTAAAGGGAAGATCGAATCCGAATTAAGATCGATGGTAGAAAAAGGTATAATCTCCCCGGTTACAAGTAGCGAATTCGTTTCACCGATTGTTCCGGTGGTCAAGAAAAATGGAGATATAAGAATTTGTGTAGATTATAAAAGGAGTCTTAATTTGATTTCCAATTTAGAGAAATATCCGATGCCAAAGATTGAGGAGGTCATACATCAGGTTAGTTCGGGCAAAGTTTTTGCAAAATTAGACCTTAAAAAAGCATATTCACAGTTAGAATTAGCGGATCATTGTAAAAAGTTTACAACTATTAACACACACTTAGGTCTGTTCCAATATAACAGGTTGGTTTTTGGGTTTAAATCGGCTCCGGCCATCTCCGCAAGAACAATATCAAGTTGTTTACAAGGTTTAAAAGGCGTAGCCTTTTACCTAGACGATATTATTATTTCAGGGGTCGATGAACTTGATCTGTATAATAATATTTGCGCGGTCTGCGAGCGGTTGAAAGAATGTGGTCTATGTGTCAATACTGGGAAGTGTCAGTTTTTTGTTAAATCTATAGAATTTTTGGGATACGTTATTTCGGGAAGGGGCATTGAACCGCAAAAAGATAAATTGGAAGCAATTAAGAATGCGCCGTACCCATCCGACGTGCATCAATTGAGGAGTCTTTTGGGATTTTTTAATTTTTATCGGAACTTCATACTGAACATGTCATAAATTTTAGAACCTTTGCATAATCTTTTAAAGAAGAATGCAAAGTTTGAATTTGGGAAGTCATGCATTGACGCAGTAGATAAAGTAAAGTATCTAATGGGTTCTGATAGAATTCTCACTCATTATTTTCCCAACCTTCCTCTTAAGTTATATACAGACGCGAGCAGCGCAAGCCTCGGGGCCGTGTTATTGCACACATTTGCGGACGGTTCAATGAGACCGATCGAATTTGCTTCAAGAAGTTTGTCTAGTGCAGAGAAGAAGTACAGTATTCTAGATTTAGAAGCGTTAGCTATTGTGTTTGGTTTGAACAAATTCTTTCAATACCTATTCGGTCGGGAGTTTACTTTATGCGTAGATAATATGCCTTTGATGAGGATTTTAGGGGAACACAAAATATTCCAGTTTTGGCGGCTAACAGATTGCAGCGTTATGGCATTATATTAGCCGGATTTGCGTATAAGGTAGAATTTGTTAAGTCATGTCATAATCATGCGGATTTTCTATCTCGGCTTCCGGTAGAAAATTCTCAAGAAGAATTTGAAGATGATTATGGATCAGATTTTGTGTGTTATGTAGATAAATGCGAGCACATAGATATCAAGCTCATTTCCACAGCTATAGAGACAGACACGGTTATTCAGGAAGTTTTAACGTGTTTGCGTAAGGGCTGGCCAAAACGAGTTGGTCGAGATGATGTACTGTGGAGATTCTGGGTTAAGAGAAACGAAATGTCCATAGTCAAGGATTGCCTTTTCTGGCAACATAGAATTGTCATTCCGAGTTCCTTACAAGAACATGTGCTAGAGTTATTACACAGATCTCATTTAGGAATAGTTAAAATGAAGGGCCTAGCAAAAGCTTATTTTTGGTGGCCATCACTGAACAATGACATTGAAAAAATGGTTCTAAAATGTGATGATTGCGCGGCTATGAGGCCGGCACCTTCTAAGAGTCATTTGTCAGTGTGGCCGAACCCTGGGGCAACTTGGAGTAGGGTGCACGTAGACTACTGCGGGCCGGTAGCAGGAAAAATGTTTCTTGTAATTTGTGACGCTTTTTCCAAGTGGATCGATTGCTTAGAGGTTCCAAGGGCGGATTCGTTTAACACGATTAAGGAATTGAGAAGAATTTTCTCTAATTTTGGTAACCCTGATTGCATAGTTTCGGATAATGGAACAGCATTTTCTAGTGTAGAGTTTAAAGAATTTCTTAAAGAGAATAACATAGAATTTTTAAATTCACCGGTCAAATTCCCTCAGTGTAATGGACAAGCTGAAAATTCAGTTAGAACGGTAAAAAATTTTTAAAAAAAAATTATGGTTAGAAATAATTTTCCAGTAAATTATGGAAGTAGATTATGTGATTTTCTATCGGATTATCGAAATTCGCCACATTGCACAACGGGATTAGAACCGGCAGTCTTGATGTTTGGTAGGAGACTGAAATCAACTTTCAGTAGTTTAATTCCTAAAACCACTCAGGAAGATGTGTCAGAACAGAGAAAAATAGCTAACGATAATATAAAAAGGAGTCAAGATAATCAAATAAGGAATTATGGGGGCGTAAAAATTAGGAATTTACATGTTGGACAAAAATGTCTGGTCAAGGACTTCCGTCAGGTGAATAAAGTTGGTTGGGTTAGAGGTATTGTAGAAAGGAAAGTGGGTAAAAAAGTTTATATCGTTAGGATCTGTGATACTCCGTTGACTTGGAAGAGGCATATTGATCAGTTGAAGAGTTTATCTGTGAAATTGGAAGAGGAGAGTGAAGATAATAACCCACCTACCGCGTCTGAGGTCACGAAATGCGCTTCAGACGAGTTGGGAACCTCAGCTTTGTTGAAGGGGCTAACGTGGAGTTCTCTTGATTTCAGATTACCAGCGGATGATCGAGAGCAAACTACTCAACTAAGACCTTGGGAAGGAAGGCTCCGTTCAAAGCGTTCATAAAGGTCCCTCCCAGAGAAACAGAAATATTTAAGTTGAAATATTTAAAATCATGACTATGTTTGGTTGAATTTAGTGTATAAAATCGTGTATAAATGAAATATTTAAAATCCTATTTTTTTTTTGTCAATTGTATAACTTCTTTGGAAAGAACATGTCTTGTATTTATTGTAGCCAGGGCTTGAGGTTAGGTGGGGGAGGGTGTGATGTAGAGTAATTAAGAATTTCATATGGAAAGAATACGATAGATGGCGGTAAGCATGTAGCTTGCAACATAGCTCGCCAGATGGCATTGGCGTACAAGAGGGAGTCTCAGGGTCAGACTTGACGAGCTCCACTGGCAAGGCCGCGGAGATTTACCTACCCCCGAATAGTAAACAGTCGTAGCTATCCAGCTAGGTTATTCCAGTAAATAAACACTTTTATATTCAAAGAACCGTATTTAATAATTACAATCTGCCGAGGAAAGGGCAGACATAACAGAAGGAAAAAGGTATGAGGAGTGGGTAGGAATCTAGGTGATGTCCTGGAGTGACGGACGAATGAATCCATCCTTCCTACTGCGGTGAAAGGTGATGTTTGTTTTGATGAGAGAAAGAGCCCTGCTGGAGATGTTAAAAGTTCTCCCTCAACAAGTCTCACCCGATCCAGCATGCCACGTAGTTGGTGGGCAGATTCATCTACAGCCAATACCTCACCCCATGAACCAGGGCAACCCTGCTGGTTCACCAAATGTAGCGAACAAATGTATCTATGGAAGAGGTGTTGGTTATCTAATAAATGGTTCCCGGGGCGACGGTACACATACCCGCCTCCCAAATTGATTATAAGTGCTTTTAGTCTGCGTACAGTGTTTTGTTGTGAAAAAGCGTTCCTATTATGGATGATCGTTGTGATATTAAATCAAATAAGAACGCTGATGAAGTTACTTAAAAGTTTATTTACAATCTGTTTAACACGCAAAAATAAATTTAGATCTTTTACCGAGAATACGGATAGTGAACAAGAGAGCTGCCGCCAATAGAAGTTAATCTATCGACAGGACGTTGCTGCATTTGCTTCCCATACCGTGTACAAAACCATTCCTAACAAATAAAATATTGAGCCCGAAAGAAACTGTTGAAAATGTATTCAAAAATTCGGCAAAATTATGGCTTAAAACAAACTCCGATAATATTTGATAATATTATAATATTATAATAACCAGCCGTTTTTTTTTCAGAATGAAATAAAATATTTTTTTACTATTATTTAGTTGCAAAAACATAATCCAATATTGAAAGTAACTCACCGGGGCGCAAGAACACGTGTAATGGCTCTACCTTTTTAAGGGTATTGTTTATCGGAGCATATAATATTTATGCGTCGCCATAGAAAAGGTTTTCACGAGTAGTGTTCCATCATTTTGCGACATAATAAATCAATCACAAGTACAAGTTTGACTACCGACGTGAAAAGTTGGCAAACAATGATGTGCCTACCATGAAGATGATCGTCATTATTAGTTTTATTATACGGTTTCTTTGTAGTTAAAAGATTCATATTAAAATTAAAGTTAAACTAACACAATTTGTAATCTTCGAGTTCATAGATGGCGCTAATTAAAATATTTAAAAACTACACTTTTTACAATACATTATTCTTTAAAATATTAAGATGAATTTAATTATTTGTTGGTGGGAGTATACACGAAATACGAATAAATAATTTTGTCCGTAACTAACTAATGAACCAACACGCCGTTTCTCCGCAGGGGTAGGTAGAGAGGACAGATCATTAAACAACTCGGTCTTGGCACACGATCTGTATTCATACATTGTCTCGTACACACTCTTCTATTATTTTTATTCTTGACATGACCCTACTCAAGTATCTGATTCACTTGATAGTGCCACGTCTTTCTCGGGCGCCACATTTGCGTCATATATTCTCCTTACACTCCTTTCTTCGTTCATTCGCTCTACATGCCCAAAATATCTAAGGGTCCCTTTCTTAATCTTACTCATCACGCTTTCATCAGCCTTGCATTCTTTGCGGATTTCCGCATTTCTCACACGATCATACATGGTTTTACTACACGCACTCTTCAGGGATCTTAGCTCTACAGCATTCAGTCTACTTTCATCCTTCCTCTGCCAGTTCCACGACTCTCTGCCATACATCAGTTTCGTTTCTTTTGACATTTTTTTGTTAGCGCCAATGGCATTCAGTCCTTTATGAATGGAGTTACCTGAAATTACCCTTCTTTCAATACCTCTATGAGCCTTCCTATTTCTCGTAAACATCTTTCCTATACCTGCTCTAAGTATTCACCATTCACAACCTCAGTGTACACTGTTTTCGTACTCTCTCTTTTAAATACCGTGACATTAGACTTACTTACATTCATCATAAACTCATTCTTCACACATACTTCGTTCATCCTAGACATAAGAGACTGCAGATATTCTATACTGATAGAAATCAGCACCGCATCATCAGTATTCAACAGGCAACGTACTTTCAGATTAGTCAGTTTCGCGCCCAATCCCACCTCTCTCATTTCATGATAACTCAATTCTTTCACGAAACGAATTGAAGTACAATAGGTATACTGTATTGGTGATTCATACACAAAAAAAAACATACACAATTTAAATGAGGTTAGGAAATGTTATTTTTTGGAAAAAAACAGCAAGAAATTACATGAACTGCCTGACTGCCCGAGAAAGGTTTTGCGGTGGACCGGGTTAAAGGTAGAACGACGTATGACAGTTGTCTATTGTCCATTTAAACACACACAGCGACATCTATGTATATCAGATTGAAATGAGTTTTTGTCAGGCGGTAAAACAGGGAACAGACTATCGTTTGAGCTAATGACAAAACAAATGGCGATAGACTATTAACGCCTTTTTTCCACCCAATGCTCCAATTTTATAATGGAAACTTGTGAAGAACTATTATTTTAATATATTATGGGTTCTTAACTTGCAAAATACGTCCAAAACTACGAAAAAAGTCATTATTCATTCAAAATATTGAATATTTCATTTAAACTTGGTAAGTTGTTCTCAGAATGTGGATAAAGGAAACACCAAATTCGCCGTATTTTTTTATAAATGCGAGATAGACATTTCAAAGAAAAATGTTCAGAAATGTTTTTGTAAGCATGAGCCAGTTTTTAAATTATATTTTTCATGACTCGTCGAATGTTGTATCAAGTTCGTCATTTATTTAGATGTTAGTTTTTTTCAACGAATTTCTATCTTCATCAATAAAGCATTACAATAAATTTGATGGTAGTGGGATATTCCTCCTTTTATGGAAAAAAAAACTTTTTAGACAAAATTCGTTCATTCATTGAATTTTAATCACCTTTTTTTCTCATAAATTTAAAATTTTGCATTTCACCTGAAACATGAAACCTTTTCTAATGATTCCTGTTCGAGCATAACCTTTTATAATAAAAGATCACTGTAAAATGACACCTTTATGCCGGTCTTACGGGTATTATGAACCTTTATGAGATTTCTTAGTATTCACTAAAATTCTATGAAATCTATATTTTAAAGTAATCCTCATAACTTACAACTTGGGAGGCGGGTATGGGTACCGCCACCCCGGGAACCATTTATTGGACAACCAACACCCCTGCCATAGGTCACCTCAAGTGGTTCGCTACGTTTGGTGACTTAGCGGGGGTGCTCGGGTTCATGGGATGAGGTTTGTCAAGGCCTTGGTGGCGGATACGTTTGCCCAACCACTGCGTGGCGGGCTGGATCGGAGGAGACTGATTGAGGGAGGCCTTTTGACCTCTCTAGCTGGATTCTCCCGACCCTTCGCCTTGCACCGCAGTGTGAGGAACATAATTAATATGTCCGTCACTCCTGGCCACACTGACCCCCAGATTCCTACCCACCCCTCATACCTTTTTCCTCCCCATACCTTCTTCTACTTCCTTTCCCTCTCTCAAAAAAAAACCTTCCACACAGCATCCTCAAAGATGACATAGGCCCCTAGGGAAATTGTTTTCCTCGATGCCTCCTGTGTGGAGCTAATGTAAAAAAAAAAAAAATAACTCATAACCTTTTCTAAATTACCTCCATACGGGAGGCTCCGAGAAAATGAACTTCCCTCTAGGTCTAGGTATATCATCTTAGGGGAAGGTGCGTGATTTTAAGGAAAGGGAGGAGAGGAGGTTCTGGGTAGGAAAAAGGAATAACGAATGGGTAGAAATCCGGGAGACAGTGTGATGATATGAACCTATCCCTCCAACTGCGGTGCGAGGGGATGGGTCGAGAGAGTCTAGATAGGTCAAAAGACCTCTCTCTCGATCCGGTCCGCCACGCACTAGATGGGCAGATGCTTCCGCCACCAAGACCAACGTAAACCTCACTCGTGAACCCAATATTGAAAACCGCGTAACATCCAAAAAATATTGGAAAGCACGAATAATTTTTATATAATAAAATTAATTTTTATTTTAATAGGTACATTTATAAAAGATATTTTCATATATTTGAATTACGAGATATTCTACGAAATCATCGTTAATTTAATAACACAATAATGTTATTTTTTCGAACAATGAGAAAAATTGAGGCAGAGTCTGCCATGTATTTTTTCTCTGTACGTGGGTAAATTGTTTTACAAACAACAATTGTTTAGCTTGCCTGTATTTTCGACATCATTAATTTAGTTAAAAAAAAAAACAGAAAAATAACATTTTTTTGTAGTAAATTACTGCTTTCATATTTTCATTAAAAAATCTTTAATTAAAAATTTGAACCCTCGAATGAATCCTTCAAGCATAACATTTTGAAGAGAAAAAAACCATTTTAAAATAAAATGCAATTTTCGCTTCATAGAGATTTTTTTAAAGTAGGTTTTTTAAAGTAGTTGTGTGACGAACATTAATATTAGTAAATTACGGGATATATTGTTTAAGAAATAGAAGCTTTTCATATTAATAAAAATAAAACTGACAATTTGAATTCAATTTTCCACCGGTCGGTGGCTGAGTGGGCATCGCGTTTGGGTTCCACCCAGCTAAGTCCTCCATGACGATACAAGCAACAATTTCCGCTTAGTGTAGTGGTAGTAGGAGATTTTCAAACATTGTTGGGTTATTCGTAACCCGGGAATGTTTGTCTTTCTTTTTAAACAAAAAAAAAAAATTAATAGCTATGGCCGAAAATCAAACCCCGTAAGCCAATTACACTGAACATTATCACACCTTTAACTATTTTATGAACGGCGACATGAATTAATTCATTACACTAATACCTGTTTGCCTGAAAGTAATAAGAATTATTAATTTTTAAATTTTAGAATGTTACGTGCGTACTCACATCATAACCAACGTAATTTTTTTTACTAGAGCAGGCCGTTAAAAATCACGAGATATTTTAATTCTAATTTTAAAATATATTTTTTAATTCAAATCTGAGATCATTGAACCAGATATCAGGCAAGTATAACCCAAAGTCAACCAAAATAAGTGTATTTGATGAATATGCTGATCAGGTTTCTCATATTTATTTTGAATTTTTTTGTTTTTTTTTTCTAATTTTCACACATTAATTGAAAACGTTTAAGTTCCGTACTGACGTAAAAAAATTAGTCAATTTTTGTCACTATTGCACTTTGCTTTCACAATGTAAGAAAAGTAATTGTTTTATAAGTTTTATTACACAATGGTAATTAGCCAATTCCGAATTGATTCATAATAAATTTGTACTATAAAAGAGCAATGCGCTAATAAAACGTCGTAAAAACTTATTGGAGAACATTTCTTTCTTTCAGTAAGCCTTGCTTCCTGTAACCATCCATTCTAATACGAATAAAGTCCGTTCGTAAACTTACTTCCTCTTTATTTTATTCCTTTTCTATGTTTATGGCTAATGGTAGGCGCATGCTCTTAAAAATTGTCTATCTCAGATGGTGGAATTCTAAAATCTTCCTCTACGTTCTACGAACCATAAAAAGCGGTGGTTTTATGAAAATATCTTGAAGGCGGTAAAACCGCTTTATAAAATGAAACTACTTTGAAGTCGGTCGGGCCATGTATTTTTACGTTCGAAAAGATTAATAACGTAAGCTAAGTTTTACACCAATAATTTTATAAAATGCTCTGAAATGAAGTGCTAGTTATGTTGCCATTAAAAACAGCAGTTGTTTTGTTGCAGATAAGGTTAGTATCTGGGGAATAAATCAGAACTCTAACTTACTAAATCTGATCCGTTTTCTATCTATTATGTATGGAATTTAAGACGATTATTTCGGGTGTAATTTTATATTTTCAGAGTCAAAAGTATTATAGTGATTTATTTTTGGGTTATTTTTCCGTGTTGCGCTACCTCTTTTTTAAGCCAACGTTTTGGAGAGCGTTACGGTGACCATTATCAGGGCAGATGTGTCATTTATCACATTTAATAATTCAGCAGATGTCCTGGGAAGATGCAAAACTCATAGAGCACGCCTAATTAAGAGGACAATTAAAATTCACAAATATCCCATTTATTAATAGAGACGATGACGGAGCTAAGCTCAATAGTTCTTATTATTAGATAATTGAAGGCCACACCAAAGCTAAACGCAGAAAAGCATTTTGAATTATATCTGAGCCAGTGACTATGGCATCCCCAATTGGGGTATGTTGTGAGGCTGAAGGTAGTGGGGAGTGGAATGAGACGAGAAGAGGAAGGTAGGAGAGTTGCTGGCTATTCGGATCTGGTCACCAAACACGGCTAAAGCTATTCCAAGCAACGTTTCAATCCTGAATGGTTGTCTTACGCTATTACACATCTGCCCTGATGATGGACACTGTAACGCTGTCCAAAACGTACGAAACGTTGGCTAAAGTAGGAGGTAGCGCAATACGACAAAACACCTCAAAACCAATAACGGTATTTTTACTTCTACTTTCACTTTTGTTTGTGAAAACTTCCCTTCCCTTTTTATTAAACTTTTACGTTATTTAATATCTTTACGTTTAAGCACTGGAGCGCTTTTTGCCACAATATGGCACCATTTAAAATACCTCGGATTGCTTTGATGCCAGTTTTAGGCAAATTTTCCCTAGATGCATCAAAATTTCCCATATTAAAATTCGGAGGTAAGATTTTTTTAATGTCGGTTGAAAATATTCAGAATGGTCACCAAAAATCACGAACAAATTTAGCCAAAAAAACTAAAGAAAATTATTAGTTTGTAATCTATAGCTCTGAGTTTAGCTTATTTTCTAAGTAACAAGATTCTAACTTTTTTTATTAAATGCCACGTGTTTTGCATAAAATATGCTGAAACATAAAGCTTGTTCAATTACTGCACGCTTTCCAAATTCACTTTTTCATAAATGTAAATTTTTATTATTTTATTCGTGTTTTCAACTTTGAACTTCAATATTTCAGTTTAATGCAAGTGGCAGATAGAACAGTGTTGTCCTAATTCCTCTCTGTGAATATTCTTCCACTTTTAGAAGACCTACATCGTTTGGTGTTATCTGAAGTTAAACTGCATTACCGTCAACAAAAGTCGCTTAAGAGAGTTGCGCCATGTCAGCGTTTTAGTTCGGTTTGCGCTTAAGAAACCTAAAAAACTAGAAACTTCCAGTTAGCAATACTGTCGCGGCTGCTTTCCATTGTTTTATAAACTTCCTATGTTCTTAAATCTTACTAAATGTTCAGCCCACAACCCCCATTCCTATAATTGAGTCGTCTCGTATGAAATTTCATATTTTTTCAATTCAATCAATAAAGAAAACCTTAGAAAAAATAAAGCATTCTGAAGATAGAACTTTTAGAATTTTTGGAATTCACCTAATAGTACTGACGATGTACGCTGATAAAAAATTGAAATTTGCGGTCGCAGCTTGTGACATCACGGTAAATAAGTGGCAGTACTGCAGCACAGCTATTCAAATTAATTGGACCGAATAGTGGTTTGTGTAACGTCACGAGACACCATTGAAACTCGTAACTACGTCATTTTTGGAGATGAACTATTGTCATCTAATAAAAAAAAATTAAGGGGACGACGATTTTCATTACTACAACTTACGATGATGACCGTGGCAGAGCAGCTTAAATAAAAGCATAGCTATTAAAAAAGTTGTTGGTATATTTTCATTAATTTAAAAAATGGTTTATTTGGACCTTGTTAGAGATACGAGGATTTTCTACATGTCATGCTCCAACACGCACAAATTTTGGTGAGTGAGTTCCCATGTTACTTATTTTACGCAGATATACAGTATCTATCTAATATAAAGTGAGGTTTCCGTTCAAAAGCCGTATTTCAATTAACCAAATACCCGAAATTAATTTTGATCTGCGCATGGCTGTAGGTAAGGTCAGAACTTTCAATTTGATATTTAAATGTCACCATATAACGAGCAGAGGTGAGAAAAACCTGCCGCCTACGTTAGAGAAACTATAAGGACGTGCTAACATTATATTATGTACATTGGAAAGAACTCACAAAAGCTTTTAGAATTTATTATTATTGCGCTTATCAAAGTGTCCGAGCCACTGAGCTTTCTTCAAGGCTATCTCAATAGATTTTATTGTAACCGGCCTGACATTAAAATCATTTCAGAACCTTCAATACGATATCTACGCTACTCAAATTTATGAGATGATGGATGATATTGTAAATCTGGAAAGATACCAAAAACAAATAGTTTTTTTGTGGAATTTCGTCTGGAGCTTAACATATATCATAAATGTGAAGAAAAACATTTCTCATGACATCTTTTCTACCGTGAAAGCAGAAAAAGTAATATAGGAGACTTATCAATTGAAAATTCACAAAACCTAATAGAATATTATCGAATTTGATTCGACCTAGCTCACAGCAGTCAATTTACGATGCATATTTTCCAGTTCGTGAAGCGAGTAATTTCGGTTGTCCTCGTTTATTTTTGTTTCAACGAACCGGGGAACAATTGGCATTAACTTTTGATCTGAAGGTTGGGATAATAGATTAACTTCGAGCTTTATGTCGAGTCCGTGTTCCATACGTTGCCGATGATTTATTTTCTCTGGATAAAAATGAATATAACATAGCTTTCACGCAGAATTAAATTCTTAGATTTTATTCGTTTCAGAAATAAAATGCTTTAGTATCGGAAAGTGTAAAATGAAGAATGTGAACTGTCAACGTTGCAGTTTCTTTAACGCTTATGATGTATCGGGTTTTACTGCGTCACCTAGTCAGCAAGAGATTTGATCTGAAGGAATAGATGAAGGTTATAAAAACGTTTCGAAAGAAAAAGGTATGACCCTTTCTCTGACCACTCCGTCTTTATGACAATCCCACCGAACATTTTGTTTGAGAAGGGTTATATCGATATTACAATTTGAATGATTTTAATACCTTTGGTTTTGAGACATTCTTTGTAAAACGTGAGGTTATTTTTTACAACGAAAGGGGATTTCTGAAGGGGTTGGTGCTAAGCCGGTTAATTTTTTAAACGTTGAGCCAGTTAATACTTTTTCTTCCAATTTCTTGAGTCAACGATTCAGTTGATTTCTTTAGGGTAGAAGTGTGTGTAAGTAGTGCACACTAAGGGGAATGTTTATTTCCGAATTGGATACGCCGTATCACCGTCAATCCTCGTTAATGTGGGTTAAAATAACTCTTCCTTGGAAACACTTTAGTAAACCGGTGGCCAGGATATTCAAATAACTTTGTCTTAAGAAGAAGGGGAAGTGCAGTTCTGTTTATCCTACCAAGAGCACCTGACATGGTTGAAACAACATTACACACGTCGCGTAGTCAACATAAAATTTCATTTAGAAAATACATATTAAAAAATATATTAACTTCGCTTAAGTTTCCTCGGCTTATTAGACGTACTAGTCGTCATAGAACACTTCAAGGAAATCGTTTTACAGCATTTCAAAAATGTGCATCTTTAGGAAATAGATGATTTCTTTGTTTACCTTTGATTTTGATGTAACTTATGAAACAACATATTAAAAGTACTGGTACATGACAATGTTGGTTTAATCGACAATTTTATCCTAAAAAAGTTCAGAATGTCACTTTAAATTATTTTAAAACAAAAATGTTTCAAAATAATTATATCCCTCCAGGGCGAAGAAAATAATTCCCAGTGACAACAAACCCTTCCAAGGGTTAGAACTGTACAATAAAATCTTTCTTGCAAACCTTCTGGGATGAGAAGGGAATTATTAGACTCTAGATTGCCGACAGGACACCTGAGACAAATTGCTTTGTTACGAGCAAATCAACTGCCAATGAATATGCTTATAAATACCATCGGACACATTGCTGTGAATACTAAGATTGGAATATATCCAGGTCTAATGGTAATTTTCTGGCGTTATATTACATATTTGAATAATAAGATCAAGTGAAATTCTGGGAAAAGTGAAAACCAATCAGAAATATGATTTTCGTATGCTACAGTGAAGGTTAGATACACGATTTTCCATTATAAAATTATATTATTATAATACCGAATCTCCTGTAAAAAAAATGTACACAGTGTTTCTGCGCTCCACGAATTTGGAATTGCCTTTTAGTTGAGTTATGACTTAGAAAGTGGATATTTCAGAAATATTTTTTTATTTTATTTTTTATTCAGATTTAAAAAAGACGAAAATTATAGGAGAGCATTACAATTTATCTGATATTTATGTACAAAATAAAAAAGACGGCGGAAAATTGATACAAAAAATTCTATCTATGGCCGTCCTAAAACCAACAGCAAATGATTACGCAATTACATATTATATGATTTATTTATGCAGTAAGATTTTCTCTTTTGTTGCACAATGTATTTACACAACACGAAATTTGATATACTTCGTCTGACAAGAAGTAACAGCCCCTTCAGGGATTCTGCGTAATCCAGTCTGAAGGATATGTTAGTGAGAATATTATGCCGGTTATAATAGATGTTTTTGTATCACGCCAGCTGTAATCAGATGTCAGAAGGTGGATGAAAAATATTTCTGAAATTATTTATTTATTTATATCTATATATTACAGTTTACACCTTATTGTTAACATTTTTACATATGTAATATATTTTAAAAACATTTTTACATATTAATATTACATTTCATTATGTTGTGTGTTTGGTAGGTTTGAGAAGGTGAAACTGTTGGTTGGTAATATTGTATGTTTCGTGAACACCTCACTAGGAGAACCTGTGCTGAGGTGTTTACGTGTTTATGATTAAGTGTGACAGGTACAGGTATTTATGTGTTGTAGTAGAAAGTTAGTTTTTTTTCATTTTTTTTTACATTTTAATGGTAATTGTACATAGATTACTTAGAAGAAAAAAAAATATATAAGGTATATATGTATATTATATGTACATATGAATAGTTGGTAAATCCTTGATAGATTATGCATGTATTATTTTATCAAGGGATGATCAGTGTTTCGTTTGATCAATTCTGGAGCATGACGCATGATTACGCGTAGGTACCTGCTCGTTTATGTAGCAGGACTTTATTTATGATAAGAAAAACATTTTGATCAAAGCATAATTCAGAGCTTCAACAATTGATTTTCGGTTCTATCAAGTAAATAACGTAAAACTGTATGTATGTCACAAATGAAAGGGTTAACAATGCTGCACACATTTTTTTAAATACGTGGCATGTAATGTGATGTTATTCTATGTATTCGAAGGACCTTTGTGTGTAGAGCGGAATGTAATTTGTAACCACTTTGTAATCACAAAGGATAAACACGTCACATGCTGGTAAGGAAAAAATGGACTTACTGCGGGACTCTGTCGGACTCACGCTATTGTATAGCGATTGTCTAACAGGCGGGGATCAAACTTGAATTGACTATGTGGGTAATACACCCAGAAACAGGTAGGAAGGATTAGGTGATATGCAACAATATTAACTCCCAAGTACAGCGGTTCATGATGCGATGTATAAATGTAGGTGTGCGTAAATGAGAAGTGTACTGTTTAAGTAGCCCAACCATAAATATACCAAACCACCCACAGCCCAACCAATAGCCTTTAAATAAAGACAGATGTGTAAGCTTTCGCAGCTCACCAAAATAACTATTTATTTTCTTATTTAACAAGTAAGTTCTTAATATATTTAAGGGAGTAAGTTTATGAAATGCCTTAAATCGAGTTCAGGTAAGATGCTTATTTATATTGAAAGAACGCTCTTAGAATTTAGAAGTACCTACTTTCACTTGACGGGCTGCCTCAAAAATCAAATAATTTTCGATTCATTTTCATACGAAATAAAATGTCGATAAGTAGACAATTACGCTACGACGCTCTTAAAACGGCAGTAAAAAAATACTTAAGTCTAAAATTTCATGAATGTTTTTTACTTCAAACAAGATTATGAATCGCTAACTGGTTAAAGTTTGTCAGACTATGTCCCTTAACCCCTCAGGCCTCGGGCATATTCTGTCAGAAGCTCAGAATATTTCCGCTCTGAATTAAAATTCAAATTTATGGAATATTTATAAACGCAACTGAAAATAAAAAAAAATTTAAAAAAAACATATTTTTAAAGGTGATACAATACACATTGAAATTTTATTAATAGAAATAAACGTTATATTTAAAAAAAAAAACAAACATAAAAACGGCCACATTATTGATTAGAGAATTAGGTCATAAACATTATGGTCATGTCATTTTTTGTTGTTTCGTATAAAAATAATTGATAAAAAACCACAAATTTTCATACATTTTATTTCTAATATAACTGTCGGAAAATTTGGTTTCATAGAGGTGTACATTTTAATTATTTTGTGGTTAACTTTTAGATTTTAATATAAAACATGGTGTTTTCTCTTTCCAACATCGTTTAGATCAGTAATTCCCAAAGTGGTCCAGGTGGACCCCCATGGGTCACGGGAGACTCAACGGGGGTCTACGTTGGCGTGATAAAACAATGGGGGTTCACAAGTTGTAAGTAGGGGGTCCACGAAAATTTATCTGGTTTCGATAGTAAGGAATAAAAACTGAAGACAAATATTGATAATTTGCTGTCAATCTATGTACATCCCTCCAATTAAAAGCATGTCTTTTTTATTGTGATTTGAAGTTACGGTACGTTATTAATGTTTCATTTTAATTCTATAATTTAAGTCGGTTATCATATTATGTTAATAAATAAAATACAAGAAAATAAACAATTTTTCTTTTTATTTTACCACTCCCAATTAAGGGTTGGAACCCAGCCGCGATGCAAATTTCCATCGTAAGATCTAATCTTCATTTTTTTTGTCGAGTTTTGGGAATATGGTAGAAATGTAGCAGCAGGGGGTCCACCGAAATCAATAAAATTTTGAGAGTGGTCTACGAGAAAAAAAGTTTGGGAACCTCTTGTTTAGATCGTATTTCTTAGCACGATAGTAAGGGAGAGAACGATTTCTATGAGACCTATATGAGTTGTTCCTAAAAGCGAACAAATTAGCGTGTATGATTATATAATTAAATTTTTCTCGACACGGAATATATAGTGAGGACGAACCTGTAGTAATATAAAAATATTGACCCATAATACTATAAAAATATTAAATGGTACAGCATTGAAATATTATTATCAAAGTAAATGAAATTAAAAGCAAAACCTTTCAAAACAATTATATTTACATTGTTCCCATTATCATCATAAAAGTTTTTTTATCATAATAAATTATTTGTTTTTTGAAGTCCTCAGTGATTTAATTATTTTTACGGAAGTTGTACGTTGGTTCAGAATAGTATAATCTGAGGATTCATGCACGAAATGTAGATTCGGTATGCAAATTATACCATTGTGGTAACTTGTCACGTCATGCAGATGATTCACATCACGTGTACGGTGGGTTAACGTATCTTCATACATCATGATTCTACAAGATATCGAATAACATGGACACAAATAATGTTCACATAATAATAACGATACAACATCATTCGAAATCTTTCCATAATAAAAACTCAATGTTATCCTTTTATGAACAGAATGCCTTCCTAATACATATTTTTTTTTAAAGTATATTTTATATGTAAATTTAATTTATAAAGATATAAAAAAATTACAGCCTAATTATTTTCCGACATTTGCAGACTAGAAGCATGCGGTTCATTCTGATATGACGTTTTTCTATCGCTATATGTATTTATTTTTCTAACTGTGGCTCCTTTTCCGAATGTCTTTGAAAATGTGTCAAAAGTTGTGTTTTAGTAAGAGCTTTTTAATGGGATTATGATCTTTGGTTTCACGTCGCCTTTGTGATGTTCTCCTTCCTTACTCGTATATTTATTTACTCCTGGGCACTTGGCACCAGTCGTAAATTTTTCGTTTTCTCTTGGCTCTGATCGATATTTAAATTCTTAAGGCTTTGCATATGTGTGGTAGGGATGGAAAATTCCTCCCCTACGTCACACAAGCCTTTATGAAAATTGGACCCTTATTTCCTCTGATAACTACAGAAAGCTACTTAAAGCTCCCTTGTACTACATACCTTTAGAGATATATGTACTTAACTAATGAATACGTTATTTACGACTTTGAACGTAAATATTTTCGTATTTAGGTTGTAATTAAACTCCATCAAACGTTGTGTAATTTTTTGATTTATGATATAGGACTTTAATTACTTTCATTTTTGTGGTAACCCTCTTGATTCTAAACGGAGTGTTGAATTTCAAACTGTATTGGTCTCTCTCTTGCAAATCTAACGTTGACTTTATTTTTATTTTCACTGACTCTAACTGCAAAGTATTTTTTTTTGTAGATCACTGGCTAGAATGTGAAAATTTTCCTAAGTATCATAATAATTATCACTTAGAATTTTTCAACTTTAAATTAACAAACGTTTTGTCACGTCTCGCGAACTTTCAACTCTTTCGACCACGACCGTAGACTATCTCCAACTGGCATTTGTCTCGTCTTTTATACCCCTCTCAGGTACAAAAGAGCGTATCTGAATTTCCTGTAATAAACCAATCTAATTTCTATCAACTCGTAATTTCTTGAAACCTCCTCATTATTGTCGAATGCGGTCCCTTAATCCCTTCCGCGTTTGATTCTTTGATTTCTGTCCCGTACTTCCATACTTACAAGATCCGGATTTAGTAAGATCCATGTTTAATCGCCCAACTTCCTTTGTCCTGGTGTTCATACAAAATTAGCTTGAATTTAATAATTTTAAAGTTCTATTTTCATCTATTTCGCAACATGTCCATGCGTACGGCATCTACCATATGTTCCAAATCTGTCCCCAAATTCGCCTATCAGAGATATCTTCATGTCGAAGTCTTTCTCGCAAATTGTTCATTTTTATTTTATTATTTTTCCTCGAGTTTTTCTGTATTCTATATGAACCTTTCCATTTAAAACCGAATTTTCTCTATTTACGTCGTATATTTGAATTTTCCATTTTTTCTCGAATTTTCTTTTATTCACGACACTCTTTCCATGAATTTCCTTATTTATTCTTACGCTATTGTTCATATCTCTATAAATTTTTATATTTCAAGCCGTATTTATTTTATTCACTGTTAATCTAAGATTTCCTTTGTTTTTCTCTGTCGTATCTTCTCTCCCCTCGCTTCCCTGTACTCCCCTGATATAACCATATCGTTTTTTGATGTTTGCTGCCTCTTGGAAAATTTCATTTCTATTTGTTATTAATAAATATATCATTTTTAACATTTTTATAGGAGATACCCCCACTTCGGCCCTTAAATTTCTGTCATTTTTATTGCTTCATAGAGAACGCCCTACAAATTTCGTCTCGTTCTTACCCAAAATCCCATAAACCATATGCTTTGACAGTTGTATACGTTAATTTCTGTACCCACCTGGCAATAAATTCACTTTTATTTCAGTGTCGTTAACTTTTATGTGAATTCTATAATCTAAATATTTCGTAAGACCCATGATAATTTTTATAGCTCTTTTAACGACTAATTGCTCTTATCTAAACAATTTTCATGTTCGAATATTCCTTGTTTATCACAACAAAATACATCTGAGATCGACAACCATTGTAATGTCTCATTTTTCCCTACAATCGCGTACTATGTTACACTATAATCTCCATTTTAATTACGTAAAATTTCTCCTTTTCCTGAGTTTTTCAATCGCAATGTTTTCAGCATTTTCCACTCCCCCCCGTACTGTACTCTATTTTCCTCTCTAACACTTGTTACTGCACTAAACCTCTGAAATGTACCCTCGTACTCTCTTTATAACTCTCATTTTTTGAAGTTTTCTCCCTAAATCTTTCATCGTAATATCCTCGCTCCGTCTAGAATTGATAACAATAATTTTCCATTGTTTTTTTCAACATTTCCATTTTCTTTAGCATGTTCTCCCTCGAATCGATCATCTCCGGTCGTCACAAACAATCGTATTATAGATGGAAATCTCCTTAACATCTTAAAACACGTTTCTTCACTTGCTATTCAATTTTTCACTTAAATTTTTCCATCGTTGTTTACGTGTATCTTTTTTTCATCTTTAATTTTTTTCATATTATCTCGAAATCCACAGTTTCTTACTCCTTAATTTACCTCTATGTTTAGTTTCAAACACGGGTTCAACGTGCTCATGTCCCTAAATCGACTTTTTCTTCCCATGGAGTTTATTCACCTCTCGGTCCAATGAAAACGAAAGGATAATTAATTACATTCTTAATTGCCGAGTCCAAAGGTCGATCCTTTGTTCTAAAAATGGGCTCGGCCCTCTTCTTGTTGATAGGCTGACTTGATTTTTAATCGCTTTTGCTGCAATCCAATTGGCTGTCAAGATATCACGGCCTAAAATAAATTGGGAAGTCCCCTGTCTCTGATTATTTGTTGATACCATCTGTGAGTTTTTAATCAATACTCGTCTCACTTTGTCTAATTATAGATCCCTACCGTAAATATGAATTCACTTTACTCTAATCCGATAGATGTCGTAGATGTGTCCGTTTTATAAGTAATTGATATTTTCTTTTTAAATTAGAGTGGGAAGCTACGATATTTTCTAATTTTCACTGTAGATCAATGCAATTCATCACACCCTAAAAGTGCTAAAACGTACTAAAGGTTGCAAGTGAATTCGATTTAGAATAAAGGATTTCTTCGCTTCATGATATCTAATAATATAATATAAATTCTGCATTTTAAGACATAAACAACAGGTGCACTCGGCCACCTGGAGTAATCAGGTCGATTCTTGCAAGACATCATTTACGTAAAAGAAAAGACTGCACGCGTTCGAACCAGTTTGTTATTCAAAACAAAGTGCTTAGCAACTAATATTGATCCCGGACACCTGCGTCTGCCACCTGGAATAATCAAGAATATTTAAACAACATGTGCACTCAGCCACCTGCAGAGATGAAAACAATAAATATTCTTAAAACAGGTGTGCGAAGATTTTAGTATAAAAACCGTCGGAAAATAAATATTTTGTCATTACCAAAAATTTCTCTGAGTTGTTATTTATATACTATCTCCCGAAACCGAAGTGAAGATTGGAGTCCAGCGTCCTTTGAAACTTTAAATTAAGATTAGTTTTGGAAGCTGATTTCTGTGTTATAGAAAGGAATGCAAAGAGTTTTTTCATAATTTAAATTAAAAAGGTTTCTACCTAGCCACTCTTTGACAATAGTAATACATTTGTTAGCTTTATTAGCCGTATCTTCACATGTCTTTCCTTGGACTGTTATTGCAATATCGTCAGCAAATGAGAAAATTTTACCAGGTATAACAATGTTATACAAGTCATTTATATAGATTATAAAGAGTAGCGGCCGTGCTCTACCGTGTCAAAATTACTCAAACATGTTCCAATTTTTGTACATTGTTGCGTAATTTTGTAAAAGCATGAGAAATTTATTTTTTATTCCAATGTTGGATATTTTCTTGAAGAGAGTTTTATAGTTGACTGTGTCAAAGGCTTTTGTTTATTTTCCTTGCACAGTATTAAATTACTCTTACACAATATTAAATAGCTCTTGCAGGCTTGGGTAGCGGGGTTCAGCAGTGGTTCATTTGACGTAGCACGAGGTACCATGAATTATGCGTAATTTCAGTTTTCAGGATAGAAGGTTGCGAAGCGCTGAATTCGGATAAGCATAAGCGTTGGCAGACATGGGTCACAATTGGTCTTATAATAATATGTAGACTGATATCTGTGTGCTGGATGAAGGCATTCATAACTTAACTTACTACAAATTCCTGTAACCCGTACTACTTTTGGTCAACGAAACTTCAGATACCTTCCGACAAGACTTTTCTTCCAGGTAGAATAAAAAAACGTGATTCTCAAAATAATTTGAAAACTAACCTAAACATTTGGATCAAAAGTAATGATAGCGCCTTTACTGGTGCACTCATCCAAATACATTATTTTGAACGTAACCAACCTATCGAGTGAATATACTTTAATACAAGTATGGGTATGTTCATGGGTATTATAAATAAATAGGTATTAACTGACAAAATTACTGCCTCAATACAGGTCAACCTAGTGAGGCGGGTTATGAGAAACCTTAATATATAAATAAACATTTTGTTATTTAAATGTTATCTACTGTTCACATGTATATATTAAAAATATAAAGGTTTATATATTTTTTCTGTTGACAATTTTTTGTACTCGTGTAATTTATAAAACAGTGTATAATATTATTAACACTGAAGATGTTCTTTTTCAAATATGAACGCTTAAAATATTTTCAATAAACATAAAGAACAACAAAGAAATTATGTTAACAATTAAAATAACAAAGTTGTGTCGAGTACTCTGATGGCACCGCTTGATTACGTATTTGTTTATCTGGACGAACTCATCTAATGAATGAATTAAAATTTTTGCGCTCCTCAAAGTGCTCTCGATCATGTGTATTTTCAATTGATTTTTTTTTTCCATTAACTTTGGGAATCGGTTATTCTAATGTAATCCGGATAATTAGGGCAAGATGACGAGGAAAGTTTCAAGAGGAGACCAAGAAGAGGAGACCAAGAGACTCAGAGCGCATGTTCCAAG
Source organism: Limnephilus rhombicus (assembly GCA_929108145.2). Taxonomy (NCBI): domain Eukaryota; kingdom Metazoa; phylum Arthropoda; class Insecta; order Trichoptera; family Limnephilidae; genus Limnephilus; species Limnephilus rhombicus. The sequence goes on from OV815270.1 coordinate 16,054,313, forward strand.
TCTTTACATATCAGTGCTCCCCTGGTATACCGGTCTCTCCGGGACAGGAGTGTTCCCAGTTGGGGTGGTACATTCGTATCGTATCGTAATAAATTTCTCTAATAATCGCAAATTCACTTTGTCATATTTATTTAGAGAAATAAATCAATTTGAATTTAGCACTATTTAATCAAAATAATGGATATGTTTTGAAACCGATGAATTAATTATTACTAAAACAAATCTAAGCTCACTTTGCATTGGCATTTAGAGGAACAACTAAAATATATAGGTAAATTACACAAACGAAATATTAACCTCTTCGCTACCAATGTCCGTCTTCAGCAAAAAAAATAACACCAAAGACTCTAAAAGGGAAACATTTTAACACGACCATTGCACAATGACATATTTTTCTAAGATTATTAAATTAAAAATGTACCATATTTTAATATTATTTGGATTTCCGCCTTTTCTCATTATTACAAAACGAAAATAAGACACAACCCTAACTGGGTATTTTGTATTATTTTCTTTTATTTCTAAAATCTAGAGTTTACTGTAGGTACGTTAAATTATTTATTTGATCTTTTTTAAAGGGTTAAATCAGAAAATGGTTAATGTTGGTTTGGGTTTACACACAAGCTGTCGCAATTGTAATTTCAAAACAACGTTCAAACAGTTGGACATCTTGTTCAGTTGGAAATCTTGAACGATATGTATAGAAAAATACGTTCTGTCCATTTTCAGAGAAACAATAATCTTCCGCAATCGTCTCCTACCATGAAATGTCGTGTTTTTGACAAATGTATCATATTAATTTTGAGGACATAACTTTTTTGAATTTTTGGAAAATACCGAATAGTACTGGAGTTAATAAGCTGTCAAAATGATAATATTAGAGGCGAAAGCTTGTATAGGAAGTTGAATAGGCGGCGGTGTTATAGCACTGTCATTCATTTGAAATATGTATTCTACTGAATCGAATCTCGTTTCATGTCAGTCACCACTGCATACATTTTAACCAAGTTCACTTTGAAAAATAATTTTGGCATAATTTATAACTCTTTAAATATAATAAATTTGCGTAAAAATTAGGAGACTTCCTCATTACTAGACAGGCGTTGAATATATACGTATGTAGTTTAGCATAGTGATTGTGAACGCGGTGCACAAAATAGCTCAATGAAAATATTTGTCAGTTTTTGTCCCCTGTCCCCCTACTAAAAAAAATCCTTAATAAACTATGTGATACCAATAACAAATTATCACTCAGTCCATTAAAAAGTGGCAGCCATAAAATACCTAAAAGTATTGTTTTGTTATTATTAGAAAATGGTCGCTGAAAGAGCCCGGTGTTGGGAACAAAAGGTTTTGAGTGTGATGGATGCTTTAGTGATGCCATTATGGAGTGTTTTCACAAGCATTAAAAAAATATTATCCAAACTGCCTGTAAAATTTATGGCCTACTTTATTTTCCTCTTCTCGAATAGGCGTTTGTCACTTACGTAACTGTAACAAATTTAAGTCTAACCAACTATTATTGAATTACTTTAGGTAATATAAAAACAGATGGACCTAAATTTTGAGGAGGTATTAATAAAATATTAAAAATCATTACTTATACTAATGATTAACGATTTTTTACTGTAAGAATTTTAAAATAATTATATTCAAATAATTAATAGCGATAGAAATAATGAACGCATATCCAAAAACTAATAATTTTCTTTTTTTTTCCTTTTGTTTGAAACTATTAATAATATTTCAATAATTCACTTAGGTGACATATAGTGATCCTAAAGTTCTAACGAATTTATTTGTAATCTAAATAGGTACACCTATTAGAACTTTGTGTTCATTTGTAAAGAGAGCTGCCAAAGAAATGGGAAAAATTAGTTGAAGATAATAATGTTAATTCTGAATTTGAAATACGATATTGAAAAAAATGATGTAAAATGAATAGGTCCCAACGGGCGAGTTGCTTAATGTGCTGTATACCGGTAGAACAAGAGATCCTGTTGTTCCCAGTTGTGACGATTACCTTCTTATTTGCTTTGTTTTTTTCTGTTTTATTTTTCGTTTACATTTATGAGTATTATCGTCATCTTCAATGGAATTTTTTAATTTTTTTTTCAACTTGTCTCCTTGTGGATAGGCTTCAGAAGTGATTCAAAGACAAAAAACACCGTAGGTAGACGTTAACACAAATAAAGTATTTATTTATTTATTTATTTATTAATTTACGGACAACAGTCCATTAAAAACATAATAATAACACGAATAAAAAATTAAAAAACAGAGATGACAGTGAAGGGAGAGCACATATAAATTAATAGCAATGACAATATAAAATATAAAAAGTACATATAGAGACACTACAAGTCAAAGCATGAAGAAGCATTTAAATATTAACGACTGCCGAAAGTCATTTAGTTTTACACCAAAAAAATCAAAGCTTTGACTTGCGTTGACAAGTCTCGACATTCTGGATAAGGGAGAATGGTATCCGTAATTAGTAGAATGTTGATTGAGGAACAGCAATTCATTATTTCGAAGCCTACGGGAAGGGATGTTAAACTGGATGAGTTGTAACAATGCAGGTGTATCTGTAATACTGTTGATAATTTTAAATATGCAAATTAGATCAGAGTCCTTTCTACGTTTTTCTAAAGAAGGCATGTTTAAAATGTGTTCAATTTCATCATATGAGTACTTGCCTCTTTCAAGACCCAACCTCCAAGCAATTCCTCTTAGGAAACGATGTTGTACGGATTCGATGTGACAAATGTGGACAGCGTAGAAAGGAGACCAAATGACACTAGCATATTCAAGGTGAGGGCGAACCAGCGAACAGTAAAGAGTTTTAAGTGTACTTATATGTTTGAAGTCAGAGGTAATTCTATGAATGAAGCCGAGTAGTTTAAGTGATTTATTTACGATATTATTTATGTGATCACGGAAAGAAAGTTTGCAGTCTAGAGTGACCCCAAGGTCCTTGATAGATGTGACAGTAGATAGACAAACACTATTTAGTTTATAATCAAACTGAATAGGTTTTTTGGTTCTATAAAAGGACAAAATTTTGCATTTATCAACATTAAGTTCCATGCAGTTAATTTTGCACCAATCGTTAAATGAATCAATATCAAGTTGAAATAGTAAACAGTCAAGGTGGGATTTAATAATCTTAAGAATCTTATTATCATCAGCAAATAGCCAGAAACGTGTGTGAGAAAAAACTTTTGTGATATCATTAATAAAAAGGTTAAAAAGAAGCGGGGCCAAATGGGCTCCTTGGGGAACGCCGGAAGTTACATCAATGTTAAAGGATTCAAAGTTATTTATTTTAACCCTTTGTTTTCTATCTGTCAAGTAAGAGTGAAAGAATGATAACAAAGGGTTTCTAATGCCTATAGCATAAAGTTTGGCCATGAGAATACGGTGATTAACTTTGTCGAAGGCTTTGGAGAAGTCAGTGTATAGAACATCAACCTGAGTGTTATCTTCTAAGGCTTTCACAATGGTACTTGTAAAGGAAAGTAAATTTGTTGTTGTAGATTTCGCCGATCTAAATCCATGCTGTTCCTCAATTAGAACACTTTTGAAAACAGGAGTAATTTTCTTTGTAATTATCGACTCAAATATTTTTGGAATATTAGATATAATTGATATCGGTCTGTAATTTCCAATATTCGACTTGTTTCCGGACTTAAAAATGGGTCGAATATATGAAATTTTCCATGAGTCAGCAAATGTTCCAGATGAAAGTGACAAGTTGTACAACATACAAATTGGGTTAGATAGTGTATATTTACATTCTTTTAGCAAGATTTCTGGAATGCCATCAGGTCCGGTACTTTTTTTGTTAGAGAGATTATTTAAGGATTGGTAAACCTCCTTAAGTGTAATTTGGCAATCATTTAAGTCAATATTATGGTCATAGTTAAGTGGAGGGATGTTGCATGATGCATCAGAATATACAGAGGAGAAGTGTTTGGCAAAAAGGTTGGCGATATCATGGCCTTTAGTAGCATGAGTTTCATAATAATACATACTTGAAGGAAGATCATTATCAGTACGCTTTTGCGCAACAAATTGCCAAAATTGTTTAGGATTTTGCAGTAACTTTGTCTCTGTAACTTCTACAAAATATTTATAACATTTGGCTGATTCGATTTTGGACAGTTCCCTTAATTGAGAAAATTTATGATAAAAGCTTAAGTTCCCAGTGTCTTTAAATAATTTATGAGTCTTCTTTTTTTCAATTATTAACTGTTTAAGTTTCGTGCTAAACCAATTTGGAAACTTAGGTTGAGAGTAACACCCCTTAGGAACAAACAATTCTACAGCATGTGATACACATTCATTAAATTTAAGTACAGCGTCATTAATATCAGAATTTAAAAATAGTGTCGACCAATCAATCTGGGATAGATATTTGTTCATATTAAAATAGTCGCCGTTAAGATATTTGTAGTGATAAGAGACATTTGGTTTCAAGGAATCAAATTTGAAAAAATGTGTAATTTTAATAGGGAGAGGTGGATGATATTTATCCAAAGTAACAAAGAGACATCAGCTTCACTTACTATGACATTTGGTATGCTAGTGAAAATCAAATCCAGGCAAGAGCCTAGATAGTTAGTGACTGGATTTACTTGAAACATATTCAAATAGGCAAAAAAATTTACAATTTCAACAGCTTGTGGAGAAAGATTACTAGAAGGAGTTTTGACACCTTGATCGTCATTCAGTCACAATATTTTAGGTAAATTATAATCGCCACAAATAAATAGGGAATCAGCGTTATTGTTATTAAGAGAACCTTAGTCCAGGGCTTATATTGTCTTAAAAATCACTTGATTTTAATTCGATTTAACTTTACTCAAAGATGTGTAAAGTAGAAGTTATTTTTATGTCTAATGGTAGATATGGGCATAAAAAAATTGGACTTCAGGAAAATCAGTCATTCTCTAGGTATGGCCTTTCCATCACCTCACACTTTTGACTTTCTTTTCCACCTGCCACTTGATGCTGGTAAGAAAAACTCTACAATACCGCGAGGGAGGAAGCAGCGTTTCAAAGGCGTGCGTCACTTCAGCGGGCGGCGCGAGACCATTTCATTTTCCTTTTGTTCTTCATTGTGAAAACTTCACTTGAAAAATTTTACCAAACTTCATATCTCAATTTTTAAAAATAAATGTGTTTTCTAATGCTTCGAAATATCGCACTGAATTCTGTTAAGAGAGAATATACCAGGCAAAACCGGAAATACGTCATTCTTAAAACAAATTTTAGACAAAATTGACTCTTTTCCACAAAAAATTATTAATTGACTTCGAAAAAAAATTATTTAGTGAAGCTATGTTTAAAATTTTAAGAAAATATGTTTATTTTTAGAACAATAAGGTTTTACCGTAGGTCGATGGCAGATTTGTTAAATTTTCAAACAAAATTTTGTATTACACAACTAACATTTCAAATCATATAATCTTGCAGTAAAATAAATCAATAAATTATCTGGGAAAGCCATGTTTCAGAATTTTAATTTTAGTTTAAATAGATCAGCACCCTTATTTTGTGACGAAAATAATTCGGTTGGTCTATTTTCGGTTTTCAAACTAATATATTTAAGTTTTTTTTTACATTCTTATTTTGCATCATTGAAAAATTATAAATAACTAGCTTTTCCCCGCGGCTTCGCTCGCATGGTGTAAGGGGAGTTCCCACTCCGCCTCCTGCAACCTCCCCCCCTCCCTCTCCCCCCTCCCCATTCCCCCCTCCCTCTCCCCCCTCCCCCTCCTCCCTCCCCTCTCCCCCCACCCCCAACCCCTCTCCCATCTCTCCCTCCCTCCCGCTTTCCATGTATTCAATCCTAGTACATTCAGTTTTTTAACAGCTCGCGTGCCACCTTTCACAACTTTTATTCAAATTTACATTTTTCATGTATATTAAATTTGTTACCTAACATAGATACCTATTTAAAATATCTAAAATTCTTGTTTCGATTCAAACTATTAGGGGAGTACCTACTTTAAATAAATTAATCAACTTAAAGATTTTAAAAATAGAATCCTGATTTAACAATCATTTGTTTTGCAAAATGTCATTCTCAAACACGCGAACTGTCAAACGTGCGATAGTCGCGAGGTTTTCTGAAATTAACCAATTTTCTGCGCAATGCTCTTAATTTTTCCTCGAACCATCCTCGTACTTCAAGGAATATTCTAAAAAAAGAATTAACGAAATCAGTTCAGCCGCTCTCGAGATTTGCGCTTAGCAACACATTTAGCGATTCATTTTTATACATAAGATTATGATAAAAAAATAATTACAAAAAGTACATAATTTTAATAGTTTTATCTTCCAGCCTTTCAGCATTTTTGAATGTAGGTATAAATTAAAGCAAATTTTGAATGAAATAAAATCGATATTGAGTTATTTAAAAAAGCAGGTACGGAGAATAATTAATCTCTCTCATTGGAACCGCCCTGTACAATCGTAAGAACATCTTTCGACGAAATATGAATTCTAGGCCGCTGGCTGGTTAATGGCCCCTAATATGAATGTTGACCAGATTGCGTTATCTGAGTTTTTTAGGTCAACGCAATTATTTTTAGAATCCAACGTAATTTTCATCATGAGCTCTGAGCCAATGAAACTTTCTTTTTCTTCTGTCAAATTCTTTGATTCAAATCAATCCTGTTCTCAGATAGAAAAGAGAAGTGATGAAGACTAGTGTTGTGTAAAAATAAAAATGATTATTTTTTGTGTAAGAATCAGCAGTGTCAAATGCCATCGTGGTTGAGGGGTAAAGCTCTCGACTAGTAATCCGAATGTCGTTGGGTTGAAATCCCGGCGGGCACAAGTAAATTTTATGTTAATCTTTAAAAATGGTGACCCGTCAGTTGATCCCTCAACAGTTCGACCCTTAGATAGACTTATGTTACACGGCCGTATATCCACTTGGCATACTTACTTTACGAATGACAATGTACAGCAGATATAAACCTAAAGCTTGTAACCGTTTAAAACATTGTACCCACGATTTCATTTACTAGAAATCGATCTCACTAAGGGAGAATACTAATAAAAGATCGATACTCAAAGGGCCATCACTACGTCAGTCCGATGGCTGGGCAAAAGGAAGATCCTTAAGTTCGGAAACAAGAGAGCTGGATATCGGTTGGGGCTTTTGGTTTCACCAGAAATCATATCGAACGTGTCGGACCACTAAACACGTAAACGAAATCATAGTACTTGGTTCCGCGTGTTTTCATCCCACGACAAAACATCCCCCGACAAAATATCCCCACAAAATATCCTACGGACAAAACATCCCGCAACAATATATATCTACTAAAACCTAAACTAACCTAATAAAAAAATGGGACAAAAATAATACAAGACATCCTGTAAAGACAAAAAATTATTGTTAAAAAATATAAAAATGGGACAAAAATAATAAGTTTTGAAAAAATACGGGATAAATAATCTTCAAATTAATCATAAAGGAAAACGCTTAGATAACTTAGAAGCCTTGGAAATAGAAAAATCGCTTAAAAATTATGAATGTATTATCAACAAACAAAAAATATTAACTTACAGCCCAATCATGGATATGTTACCCTACCCACCCACTCTTAATTAATACCTAGCAACGGCTCCACCCCTACCACAATCCTTAGTAATAATACATTGTTCCCATCCACTATTTTGTAACTGCCAAATCAGTATACGTTTGCCCTGAAGAAGGAACGGTCGTTGCGAAACCGGTCGGCTCTAAACAAATATACAAGTGGTTCAAACAAAGTAACATTCAAATTAATAAAATACTTAGTTTTTACCACTTTTATTGTTTACAAACCAACATGTTTCGGGAGCAACGCTCACTTCAAGTGAGCCTTGAAGTGAGCGTTGCTTACGAAACATGTTGGTTTTGTAAACAATGAAAGTGGTAAAAACTAAGTATTTTATTAATTTGAATCAAAATGGTGCCACAAAATAAGTTTGCTGTGTTAGAAGAAGCAAAGTAACATTTTTTCATTTGCAACAATATTCAATCAAATATTAATTAATTATTACAAAAGTGACGACCTCCGTAGTCCAGTGGGTAAGACTCTTGACTCACAATCCGGAGGTCGCGGGTTCAAACCCGGCATGCGCAAATAAATTTTATTTGATTAATTTGTGTTATTTCACAATTAATTCATTTAAAATAATATATAGTATATTTGCGGCGTGTTCCAGAGTGGAAGATACTACCAGTATCGCCCTGGTGTAAGACCACCATTCAGAATTGAAACGTTGCTCGAAAATGGCTATCGCCGTATTTGGTGACCAGATCTGAATAGCCAGGTATTTCCCAACCTTCCTCTACCCCACCTCCTTCCCCTCCCCAATACCCTCAGCCTCACAACATAATCAATTTGGGGATGCCATAGTCTCACTGGCTCCAGACGGGAGCAGTTGAGATTGAGATTTTTTTTTTACAGTTGAGTAAAAAAAAAAAAAAAAGTATCCAGGCAATATAAGGTTATTTTGTTAAAACGGTAAAAAGTATATTTGCACATAAAAAAGAGAAATTTAATTACTGCACGGTTGCGTTAATTTCCAAGCAAAAGCTTCACTATAACACACTTTTTTAATATCTTTTCATTGTAGATATTTTTCAAAAATCTTTTTTAAAAACACGCTCCATTACAGTGTTTAGTGATAAGCCAGGATTAAAGCTTAAAAGTAGGGGAGGGCTTTCGAACCATCAGCAAAATCGGTACTTTTGTTTACAAACCCTCTACTACCAACGAGGTTTTTGATAGAAGGTGAAACTGTTATACCAGATTTATAAGAAACTAGGTGATTTGACAAACGTTGTTCTGCCATTTAAATATTTTGGTTGTTAAATAAAAAAATAACGAATGTATTGTAAGTGTGTGGCGATGGGATCTATGACAGAAAGAGGAATAGAGCGCTGTAGACGATGACCGCCGATAAAAACAAAAAAAAACAGCAACTAAAGTAGGAAAATGAAATAAAGAAAATCAATACGAATTTCGAAGAGCAATTGAGTGTACGATATTTTTTGTCAGTCCGTCTTTATCCAACACGAATAAGCTCGATGGTTTGCCCACGCGAGAACACAATGCCGAATGAAATATCAAAATGACGCGACGCTTCTCGTGAATGTCTCGCGCATGTATGGATGAAAGTTCGATGAGGCGGACGTAGCGCCATCTGTCATTCAACAACAATGGACTGTTGTCCGTAAATTAATAAATAAATAAATAAATAAATAAACATAAATAATTTCGTTCTGTTTGAAATATGAAAGACGGTTAAATTTGTTCATACAAAAATACAAAAATCGCGATTAAAAAATGTGATGGTAGGAGAGTTAAAATTTGGGGTTATAGGTATTTTTTGATGCCAAAAAAAATAGAAATTATTTTTCTGCATAGAGACACCCTAATCACCTAGCGGTATGAAATATACTTTAAAACATATATATATATATATATATATATATATATATATATATATATATATATATATATATATATATATATATATATATATATATATATATATTTTTTTTTTTACAGTGAATACCGCACAAGAATCTCAACTGCTCCCGTCTGGAGCCAGTGAGACTATGGCATCCCCAATTGGGGTATGTTGTGAGGCTTAAGGTAGTGGGGAGGGGAAGGAGGTGGGGAAGAGGAAGGTTGGGAACTACCTGGCTATTCAGATCTGGTCATTAAACACGGCTAAAGCCATTTTCAAGCAACGTTTCAATTCTGAATGGTGGTCTTACACCAGGGCGATACTGATAGTATCTTCCACTCTGGAACATGCCGCAAATATACCATATATTATTTTAAATGAATTAATTGTGAAATAACACAAATTAATCAAATAAAATTTATTTGCGCATGCCGGGTTCGAACCCGCGACCTCCGGATTGTGAGTCAAGAGTCTTACCCACTGGACTACGGAGGTCGTAGATATTCTCATACCTATCAAATACACATAAAAAATTTCATAAAAATCGGTCAAGCCGTTTCGGAGGAGTGCGACCACAAACACCGTGACACGTGATTTTTATATATAAGATAATATTTCTTTTTTCGAATTAATTTAGTGTAGATATAGATTTTCGATGTAATGTAGGTACTCTTACTCTTCATTGCTATAAACACATGGCAACAAAGGGTAACAAATTGCCATTCATAAAAACAATGTTCGCAGTTCATACGCGGTAGAAGTGAAACCTTCCTATCTAAAGCAGACAAGAGTGGAGATGCTACAAAATACCTTACAAAGAAGAGACCGATTATTCTATTTCATTCTCTAGCAGGCTAAATCCTTGCAGGCTCTGTATGTATTTGTCTCTTTTTAGTATCGCTTTTTCGTTTCATCGGGTTTTAAATCACAGAAGTTTTCAATTAAAAAAATATATTATGTGCAGTTCACACGCGGTTCAGAAAACTAAATTACACAAGAGCGGGGAGGCTATGAAGAACCGCACAAAGGGGAGACCAGCAGGCTAAGCTGCACCGCTCAAAGAGGAGACCTATTAGTCTATCGCATTCTCTCGCAGGCTAAATCTATAGATGTATGTGTTTGTCTCTTTTTAGTGTCGCTTTTTCGTTTCGTCTAGTTTCAAATCACAACGGTGCTGTAGAAGTTTTCATTTCAAAAATTGCAAGTGTGCAGTTCACACGCGGTAGAAGTGAAACCTTCAGAAAATTAGCGCAGACAAGAGTGGGGAGGCTACGAAGTACCATACAAAGAGGAGACCGATTATTCTATCTCCTTCTCTCGCAGGATAAATCCCATAGATGTGTGTATGTGTTTGTCGCTTTTTAGTGTCACTTTTTCGTTTCATTTATCAAATTACAGCGGCGATAAAGAAGTTTCACCTCAATAATATGTTATAATAACAAACAAAATTACGATTTTTTTTATTTTTTTTATAGATTTCTTGAAAGTACAATTTTTATGTTTTTTTTTTTTACTACCATACTAGGCTAAAGCCCGTGTTAAGGTAATTTGAAATTGTTAAATGTGTGCATAGTAATTCTAAAATTAAAAAAGGTAATTATTTTTTTTTCCAATAGGTATCAAAGACTAAACAAAATACCTAAGAGGCATACCGATCCAAGTACAAACCGAACATTCCGCCCAAAAGGTTATAAAAAAATGGCGTTAAGTTCAGATGGTTTCCGTGTTCATTTTCAGTTTAAATGGTCGAGGGGCAAGGTTGTTTAAAGTGCGTTTAACAAGGTTAGCTCATACGGGCCTTTTTAGAAAAAAAAATTGTCGGGCCGCTTTCGACATTTCGAACGCGTGAGGTACTTTGAAATAAATCGCTGCCACTTGTATTGCAGTTAATTCAAATTTCCCAGTGGAACATGGACTTCAATCTATGTCACGAATTTTTAGCCAATGACCGATCTACCCCCTCGATGAGGTGACCTTGTTAAACATATGTTCTACAAATCTTGGTCGAGGGGTATAGCTCTCGATTCGAATCTCAGCATGCGCAAAATTTTTTTGTGATTAATTTGTACTATTTTACACTTAATTTATTAAAAAATAATATGTAGTCTAATTGTGACACCATCCAGAGTAGACCATACCCTCTGTATCGCCCTGGTATGAGACCACCGCAGAGAATCGAAATGTTGCTTGAAATGGCTTTAGCCATATTTGGTTAACAGATCTGAATAGCCAGGTACTTCCCCTGCTTCCTCTTTCCCATCTCCTTCCCCTAATCACTACCATCAACCTCACAACTTACCCCAATTGGGATGCCATAGGCTCACTGTCTCCAAACGAGAGCAGCTGGGACACTTGTGAGGTATTTAAATAAAAAAGTAATAAATATTTGATGTCCTGGAACGAGAGACCGTTTTAGTTGGACAGTCAAAGCCTCCTTATACTGTCAATATATTTTTATAACAAACAAATAAATAAATAAGATAAATAAATATTGGTTCCATCTTGTCCCCCATTTTTGTATAACTAATTGTACAGATGGTATGCCAATTTCTCTAAAGCAGTGCTCCGCAACCAGTGTGCCGTGGTACACTGGTGTGCCTTGAACCAGATACAGGTGTGACCCGGTAAAAAACATGATGAAAAATTATTTAATTATAATATTGTCTATTCTTCAAAATAAAGAATAGATAAATATTATGATTAAGGCGGTACACAACCCTAATAATTTTTGTTTGCTCAAAACTCGCATTTTAATAATTTTCGGCGAATTCGTAACTATAATATTTTTTTATTCGAACAGATACCCGGGGATGTAAGTTCTTTATATTTAATATTAATAGAAACAATACCTTACCATTAATATATTTTACGTACAACGATTTTAAAACATTATAACCCGTTTTTCAACTATAAAGTTAGCGGTAGGCACCAGATTTTATTTTTCTAGGCGATGAACTAATAACTTCGGGAGGGAAACATTTATAAATATTTGTAACACGTTCTTCAGAATTAATTAAAATGGACGCGGCGGAAAGGTCGAATTTACAGGCCCGCTACTGCGAATTCGACCGAGCGTTCGTCCAATACGCCGTGCCGCGGGCGTAGGCATATTTGTTTACACGCTTTCTTCACTTTCTTCACTTACTGTCGTTAAGATTCCCACATTATTTTTCTTCTTCTTATTTTCTTTGATGGGGCAAATTAGACAGTAAGTCCGTCCGATACAAGGGTCGCGAGTCGCAATTTGTATTCACGGCTTCTTTACTTACGTCGTTAGGATTCTGAATATATTTTCGTCTTAAATAATTATAGATTTCCCGTCATATCTGGTGGATTGGAGTGTCCCGAAAAGGAAGAATGTTGTGTCTAGTGGAATTAACAGGATAACGGATTTCCTAGCGAAATCAAATACAATAACAAGGTACATAATTTTAAAGGCGAAAATAGCCTATATGTATGGATACGAAAATTTGTGGAGAAATTTTTATGCCTGAAATTCAACCGAAGGCAACCTCCCTTCTCCATCAGCTGCTGAGTACTAGTAAGAATTGTGTGTTATAGGTGAGAAAAGGTTGGTACAAAAATTGATTGGGAATAGGTAAGCATAGTTCCCTTTCAAGCAGTTGATGCAGATTTTCTCTACCGTGACGTATTATTTAAAATCCTATGATTTTTCACGCATCTGCGCTAGTACTTAATACATGGGGATAAAAAGGTAATTTCAACGCATCCGTTTACTTATTTAATATTTTCGTTATTTTGAGTATTCGTAACAATTTGATTCAATACCTACCACTTAACGATGCGACGTGATGCAGTAACCTAAAAGAATAAATACAAAAAAACAAGTGTGTTTAACTTTATACATTTTAAGCCGGATAGCGAGCAAGTAAGAATAGGTATCAGGCATTTCGTGACACTTCAAAGCATGGCTAATTATACAATGTGTTGCGCTTTTCTTCATCGAAACAATGATTGAAAGGGGAACTCCAGAATACAAAGAAGAATGTAAGCCAACACAAATACGCTAGTGGGTACGAAATATGCACCGTTTCTGTAATTTTTCTTTTGTATTCATTCAAAATAACCATGGAAGTTCAAAAATTAGGTTTTAACAAGATAAACCCACAGAAAAGCACATGCAAAAGTGTGACATTGTTCTCTCTGAAACCTTAATGTAATGTTTTTTAAACATCTATGAATAAGTTATTGTGATTATATTCCGAGTATAATAATTTAACAATACTTACCAAACTTTTGAAAGCCGTCACGCCGGACCCAAACAATGAGACCATACTGTCCCAATTTAGATCAGTTTATTTATAATCACGACCAACCACCAAAAATCACTACCACAAATATTTTCTCAAATTTCAACTGGGTGTATCGAATTTTTCACTGGTCGGCTGCAAGTTTAGACTGGCAGCACGGTGCTATAAGTGAACTACTCTGAAGTTGGTTAGAAGACGCACCGATCACAACACTGTGCGTTTGTATATCCGGGAAATAGCGGAGGCTTTTGTGGAGCGACCGACGCGCGCCAATCCTGCGGCAGACTAACGGAGGCTGTGTAGATGCCAGAGGAGCAACCCGCACTTTCGGGCTGGAGCGTCGCGGGCCATTTCGATGGCGAACAAAGGCTACAGAGAAAATTTCTAAATATTTTACGAAATAAATTTTTTTTCTTGAAGATTCGTGTGGTGCGAAGCAATCGTGTTCAAGCCTCTTTTATAATATGTGCAATTACTTTTAAATTATTTTTTTATGTTAACTTCTGTTTTCCTAATACCTACGTGGATTGTGTGGATATCAAAATACCAATGTATTGTTTTTTTTGGAAGACTGAGAAATCAAAAAAAAAAATAATTGAAAAATCTGGAAATAAAAGTCTGCAAATGTAATGGTTTTTAAGAATGCGTTTCGAAAAAATGAACTTTCATAATTGCGTGCACGTAGAAAAACAGTAAGGTCATTATAATAATAAAATTTTATTTCCATGCAGTTTGTGATATTTCACCTCAAGTGAGCGTTGGTATTTACAAATATTAATTAATAAGTCAGGTACGCCTCATAGGTCATACATATGTCCGCTAATATTATATTATCGTGAAAACAGGCCTATGGGTCCGAGTGTTTAAAGCGCCATCCAGCAGGAATAAAAAAAATCAATTTTTAAATAGTAGATCATAATCCAAGTAATTCCTTCAAGATATTGTAAGTACTCTAAGTGGATAAAGTGGCGCTGGGGTGGACCCTCATTAATCATAGACTTTGGGGTTTGCGATTGCGTCGAGAAATTACTGTGTTCCCTTGTGGAAGTGCGCGCTGCAGGTGTTGGGTGGTGGGGGCGGGTGAGGGGGGAGGAGGCTCGAAGGGAAGGGGCTGATCCATTTATAAGGGGAAGGAGGTCTAGATAATAAAATAATCTACCATTATCGAGTGTGGTTTGGGCTTGAAGACAAGGGTTCCAGTTTATGATGCGATTCTCAAGGTGGTCAGCTTTTAAAAATTCAAATGAGAGAGAAGTTGATAATGTTACGGCCAATGTTAATGACCGTCGTTTTTCCAACTTTGCAAATTTAAGCGCCTGGTTTTTAAGCGCCTGGGGAAAGGCACACCACTTAAAACGTTTTCTGGAGTCTAAAAAGATAAAATTATTATGCAGAAATCATTAAAAAAATACGGAATAAGGATATACGGAAAACTTTTAATGTACCTCCCCGAAAACTTCAATCCATCTTTTTTTCTTTCCAAATTACTTAATTTTTAAGAATTTTTCTTCAGAAGAGTATTTTGACAAAAAATTTTTTTTTTTGTAATTCCGAAAAAATGTGGTGTATTTTGATCACTTTAGGTACCTACACCATGCTTGACATGCAGCAAATAAATTGATCCCATTTATCTAATGAGAGCTATATAATAAATAAAAAAAAGCAAGTCTTTCAAGAAGAAGAGGAAATAGGTTGTTGTTTATACCGAGAGATACTTGTTTGTTTTACCAAATCCGAAGAGCTTTAGACCTAGTAAGAAACTTCAAAGATAATATCGTGTTTTAAGGAATAATCAGAAATACCAAATTTGATGACGACTGGAAAGACATTTGTTGACTATATTGAGCTCTTACTTATAAAATATGGCGTACATCAAGCGAATTACCAAAAAATGAAATGAGCTTTTAGATAAATATATTTTTTACTGAAATTTGATTATTTTTGCACACTGTGTTGGTAACTAACTCCGGATTGTTCTCATTCGCTTTCATGTTTGGGACAGATTAAAAATTTTCAACCGGGCTCTTTCGTTTGATATTGTATGGCGTATTGTATTGTGTAAACTGAACATGCCCACAGTGAATAATTTATTAAAAAAAAACGGAAAAACACGAAGTTTTTGTGTTTGTGCTGCATCATTGTTTTGGGTAGATAAAGGTATTATGTAACAAAGGACATACTACAAGAATCTCATAAAATTTTTAAAAAAATATATATTTTCAACTTTGACCCCATTAAAAATAAAAGTGATAAAAAAAGTATTTATATGAGTTTAAAATATTATTCTAGTCACTCGAGCGTTCTGGTATAATTCAAATATGTGTCCAGCGTCCGGGATTTCTGAGCGTCTGATTTGGAAATTTCCAAGCCCATTTACAAAAAATCATACCTCCGAATTTAAGTATGGAGACTTACAAACATCAATTATTGCTTGTAGTGCTAAAGATCCATTGAATGCACCTGTATTACTGTTTTTAGAATGAATAAGCAAAAATATGAAAAATCGATAAATTGATAAACACTTGAATTCTGTGTATTATGTAACCTTAAAAGTGGCGTATGTAGTAGGTTATTATTTTTAATTTATAAACTAACGTTTAGACAAGATTTTTATGCATAGCACAAAGGGTAACAATTATTATAAGCAATAATTATCAGCCTGAAACACTCATCAACATTGAAAAATCTTCCGAGAAAAGATACTTGCCGCCAACGGGACTTGAACCCGTGTCCTTCTGATTGCCGGTCAGCTGCTCTTGACCACTGAGCTATGGGGGCTTATCAAACACCCGCCAAATAATTCAATATATACTAGTGTTTCATTCAACAATTACTGCTTATTATATTTTTTCCACCTGAAAACAACCAACTTTATTTTTGCGAGAGAGACATTGTAAGTGTTTAAATCCCTCACTAGGTGGCGTCGAGACAAATTATAATTAATGTTTGACAAGTTTAAGTATTTCCCCAATAAATGTAGTCATAATTTGTCTCGACGCCACCTAGTGAGGGATTTAAACACTTATAATGTCTCTCTCGCAAACATAAAGTTGGTTGTTTTCAGGTGGAAAAAATATAATAAGCAGTAATTGTTGAATGAAACACTAGTATATATTGAATTATTTGGCGGGTATTTGATAAGCCCCCATAGCTCAGTGGTCAAGAGCAGCTGACCGGCAATCAGAAGGACACGGGTTCAAGTCCCGTTGGCGGCAAGTATCTTTTCTCGGAAGATTTTTCAATGTTGATGAGTGTTTCAGGCTGATAATTATTGCTTATAATAATTATGTAGTAGGTTTTTGGAGAATATTAAATATTAGTTATGACTTCTATGTGTGAAAATATTAAATATTATGATTCTAGAGCCTGGTTGCAAAACAGATAAACATTTAAATTCAAACATGTGTTTTTTTCATATGTAACAAATTTTCAATGATTTGTTAAAAAAATATGTCAATATTAGAACTACCGAAAATCTGGAATCAGAAAAATCAAAAAGATATTGGCACCTCTGGGAACCGAACCCAGGACCTTCGGCTTTGTAATTATTCAAAGTAGCGAAAGCTTTAAAAATAATTGCAATGAAATAATGTTTTAAAATGTCTCTTCAAATTGTCCACATTTCGGCCAGCGAATGCTTGAGGGTGTTCGCAAATTGACCAAAATGTGGTCAATAATGCTCTGGTGAAAGGAACATAAATACGAGTATTAATTGACTTATGGTCAGTGAAGTAGAACTTTACCGAATAAAATGAAAACTGAGTATTATGCCTGAACGCATTTGTCTATAAGAAAGTGGGGTAAAGATTTTTCAGTGTAAAGACGTTATGTAATGAGCAGAAACAAAAGATTTCTTTGTTGAATCCGAAAAACTCAATACTTGAATACAATTACTTATTAATTGGGTGCTTAGTTTAATATTCGTCGTTTTGTTAACATTGCAAGAATCTGGATATTGGTGTTTCGGGGCGCTTTGGTAAGGGTGTGCAGTAGACCAAAATAAATGTATGAAAGATGATCGATTAATGAGCAGTGCCACCTTGGATAATAAATAGATTTCATTTACCGAATGGGCCATTTATTGTAGCAAAGAAGATAATCTAATCAGCGGCAAAATATACACGTACCTACTTCTAATAAAATATCGAAAATAAAATGAGATTACAAAATTATGCATAGATTGCCCAAAACAGTTATGTTCCTATCCTTTATTTATAGCCCACGTAGAATACCTGAAGAGATAAAAATATGTTTTTCAATCTTTATCTGTTCGTTTTCCAAATTTTTTACTTTAATTTTATATTTAAAGCCCTTAAATCTACCCCTAAAGGCTTTTTAGTAACATCACGTTTTACCCATAAATGTATGGAATACTTCGAATAATTTAAAACCCAAACTTCATAATTTTAGGAGGATGTGAAAAAGGGGGTCACAGAAAAAAAATATTGCTCTGATTTTATTATTACCTACTTCTATAGTATTTTACCTACACTAAGATTTTTTTCTAAATTTGATAATATGAATGAAATCGTTAAAAATTCACTACCAGTCTCTGGAAAAGTCTACAAACAGCTCCTATGTATTTTTTTTTAAGATCGCGCTTAATTTTTTTTTAAATGTAATGTGGTGCTGAAAGTTCCGCTTAGAACTCCGACGGAAGAAATATTTAATAACTTTCAAGTCTTCAATGTACAGAAACTTTATTCAAAAAATATTTTATTTAAACTGAAAAAAAACATATATGTATACTCCACTGCCCAACATAAATACTCAACCAGGGCAGTAAGCAATAACATCCTGGTTACTCCCAGTTTGAACACATCTTTTGGACAGAGAAATAATAAATTCCATGCTATGAAATTATACAATGCTCTACCAGATCAAATCAAAAATATAAAGGAAATGAATATATTTAAAACAAAAGTAAAAACATGGCTGAGAGATCAATTGGCTGAGAGATCAAAGTGATAATAAAATTACAAACATCGTGAAGACGATATAAAGACAATCCATAACCAAATACAAATATTTAAAAAAAACTACAGGCCACCTCAGAACAGGAAATCCTAGTGAGGAGGTCTGTGAAAAAAAAAAAAAAGAATCTATACTTATACTATACATTATACATACATGTACAAACCTTGCTATTGAAACTAATAATAAATAAATAAATAAATAAAAATTCAATTTCGCGAATTTGCACAATGTTTGGTTTTAAAAATAATGTTCGTAGAGCTCTCTTCGTTAAAATTAAAAAGCCAAATGCCAAGCAACGAATACCTACATTTCGAGCAAAAATTAACTGAGGCATCTGTGCCGTGATTTGTCTGCATGCCAAATTTTCTTATTTTGTATAAAAACACCTTTAATGCTTACAAGTTTTCAGAAGTTGAAATTGTTTCAAGAATTTTATTTAATGGTTCACATCGTTTACCTTCGGCACGTGCCATTTTAACACAATCACTGTGACTAAATTGTGTTTATGAATTATTTGAAATAACTTCTACAAGTCACCTTTTCAAAATGAGGTAACAATTTTACTGGTCTTGTATGAAAATACGCAAAAATACTTCTTTTCAATTTGAAATTGTTATTTATTGCGTACTATACATCGTACTATACATATATACATCGTTTTTATGTTCATGTTACAAACTCCAAAGAAAATCAATAACAATGAAGTATCTGTAGCTGATATTGGTTTCATAAGTGAAGGAGCCACGCCCGTATTGTTAAATAAAGACACAAGCATTTTATCTTTCAAAATAACAAAACGATTTTAATTCACTTGCTTATTATACAGCACTATAAAAAAGTTTAGATGAAAAAAGATTTAGATGAAAAAGTTTTACTTTACTCTAATACCAGAGTATCTGTCAAGTGAGAGCAGCTTCCTTTGTAAACTTAAGCATTTAGAGTACACACCTTTGTTTACTGTATTCGCTTTTTCACTTCAACAGCAAATTGTTTCAGCACCGTGTCGTGAGCAATTTGCGAGACCAGGTGAAAAAAATTAAAGGGCTGTGAAATAATGAACTTCTGGTTTTTAATCATTTCTTAATTATCCGAGTATAAGATTGAAACCTCAAAGCTTTGGAAGATTTCCAGAAGAGACTTTAATATTATGTTACTCAAATTTAAGAACATTTTTAGAATTTAATTTATACCGGCCATTGTCAGCCATATTATTATTAACCGTTTTGAGACTGTTTTTTCTCTTTTGATCAGGTGGATCGTTGTAGATGGAGTATTGCAGATTATTATATCGTTGAGCGGGAACTTGAAATTTGACTATTCCAGGAGCTTTGTGTTGGTTAGGTTAACAAAGACTCTATTATATTAAGACACAAGACAAGCTGAACCATTAAAAATATTTTGAACTAGTTATGCATATATTATTATTTTTGATTTTAATTTTTGTCACATTTTATAAATATATATTTTTTTTTACCCGAGCATCCCATGGGTTTTAAAACTCACTTAGGATGGGATGAACTTATAATAAAAAAGGGGTATGTAACAGTTACAACTTTACTTTGGTACTTTGATATAAAAAAAACACTAGTTTCACATAAAATACGGTACAAAAAAAAAGTTGAGTTCTTTACTATTATATGAAAACTGAATTCTGCATTTTTACAATAATTTTTTGTCGAAGCTTTCGTATTCAAAACTGAGACATTTAGAGAGTGTTGATATTTTCAATCGCGTTTTTATATTTTAATAATTTACGAGTTTTACATAGCTAAAGATTTTCATTACAGCATCAAAATAAACTGCGGTTTGGCCAAGGATAGCGACAGAGGGAAGAACGTTGTAAGCGATTTTATTATCTCAATAAACATGAAAGAACATGATTTTTGTAATAATTCATGTCGACTGAAATATAAGTGATGAACTGTTAACCCAATAAAAGTAAATGTTAGACAACACCGAGGAAAATATTTTATGACATCATTTCTGCGAGACATGATTAGGAGATTATGTATTTCATAATTAAATAATAATAACTGAAATAGGTAAATCATCCAAATACTTTGACAAGCGATAACAATTTATGAACGGTCCAGGGTGAAAGTTCTATTCATCAGATATAAATCAGTCAGTTAGAGCGGGAATGCTGCCAAGACGTTTTTACTCCTGCAGCCCCAAAGTAAAAAGAATACTGTTCAACGCTTTCTGTACCTCGCTGTACACATCAGAACTGTGGGTTGACTACACTGTAACCCAATGGCATAAGTTAAAGGTTGCTTACAATAACGCCTATCGCCAACTTTTCCGCCTACCGAGATACTGCAGTGCTACGGAAATGTTCCTGGAGGGACGAGTACATACTTTCCGTGCACTTCTCCGCCACCGCATGGGAAGTTTATGGCGCAGACTGCGCCATTCAAAGAATGCGATCATCACCGCCATGACTGCCTGGATGGAATCTCCCTGATGACCCTCTGGAGATGGGAGACGATGAAATACCCTCCGTAAACGGCTATTTAAAAATCATTTTAGTGTTTGATATTTACATCATTTTTTTTTCAGTTTCATTTTTCATGCCTACTCGTTTATTTTATTTAATTTATGTGTTGTTATTTACTTTTTACCTTAACTTATCATTTATCTTTTTTTGTTATTTTAAAATATGGAATGTATTGCATTGCACTCCCCTGTATACATTCTGGAACAAACTTATAACGCACCAGATTTAAATTTCCGGGTTTAATTTTCCCCACAGGAAAAACTAAACCCTTTCACACACTTCCTAAATGATCATCTGGTCAATCCACGTTATGCAATTGCACTATATAAGTATTATAATTACAAAACAATACAAGAACAACATGTCAACCTACCAGAGACCAGATGGGAAAATAATTCACCGACTCCAGATATTTTCATATCAGAGGGTTCAGCTCTGTGGAATTCCTAATTGAACCTATAAATCCTACTGATCCCTCAATATAAATATTTAAAAAATCTTTTGTAATCCTACATGTATTTAAATTTACCGATTTTTGCATTTTTATATATAAATTCTTTGACAAATCTAATACGCCTAAATTTTGAATCAGAGAGAGGTATAATGCCAGTAGCCGAAATAACAAATGGTAATATTTTTATAGTCCGAGAATGCCAAATTCTTTTAATCTCATTTCCTAAATCTGTGTATTTTCTAATTTTTTCAGAAACAGTTTTTTGAATATAACAGGAATTATTATTATTATTAAATCAAATAATTCGTCTGAAAATTACACTTTATCAAGCTGTCTTCCTTACTGCGGATAGGTGCATATTGTCTGGTGTAGGTATAATATGAAATGACGTTAGTTATTTCTCCTGTGTCGATGTTAACGTCTCAATTGCATCAATATATTTTTTTAGTTTATAAGATTTTCAATGACATGTAAAGGCTCGTGACCGTTGTATATTATTTATGTATAGTGTTTTGTTCACCTATATTCGCCACTGCTTCGTGTTTAGGACAGCTAACGTAAAATGAAACCCCACATGCAAATTGACTTGATATAATAAGTATATATAGATTTTCTTTGAACACTACAAATATATTGGGTATCACGACACACTTTAGTTACACATGTCGTATTCATAGTCGTACTGTAATAAAATAATATATAATAATATAGAAGTACTCCAAATAATAGAGTATTTACTATGTCAATTAGTTTCTCAGCAAATTGGTTTAACAGTTAATAAATTAATTTAGGGACCTTTAAAAAATGACGTTCAGAATCGTATGACTAAGTAGTCTCAAAGTGGTTTAACCACAGTTTGAAAATGGTCTTATAAGCCGAAACAGCTATAATAAAAATATAAACTTAAATACTAGCAGAAGTTCAAAATAACATTATTCAATTTAATTCAAATCAAATAAAATAATAATATACGTTACAAAGTCTGTTAGGTTAGGTTTTTTGACATGAGTAATTACCACTACAAGTGTGTATAATTTAAGTAAGCGTCTTTTCTTCTTTCGAAGTATATAATATAAAAATTATATAAATTCTTAAGAAGTCTCTGTCCCTAGAGAGCATGATAATAATGTGTTACGTGATATGTCACACATGTTAACATTGTCACCTCTCCTGATCTAAGAATGTAGGAGCTTTTATAAGAATGTGTCTCTAACCACAAAGTCATTTTGACACTTATTTTATTCAGTGACATAATAATATTACAGGATACCGTACTTTTGGAGTTCGGGGCCAGTTCTCCGAAAAACAATTGGAACTGGAGCGTGATTTCAATTGCTACATTATTTATAACAGTTATCTTGAGGTTAACTCTATGTTTGCTAAGACGAAACTTTTAAGTAAAACTATGCTAAAAAAAACCTTTTCCGCGAAAGAATAACACGTTCCCGGCAAGCGTTGCAATGCCAAATATTGTTATTGTATTGTATTATTGTTTCTCCCTGAATCACCTTTCCCGTGCGTCCCCGTTCCCCTCCCGCGTCCCCTTCCTAGCTAGCTATATAAGTTATAACCTATATGTTATTCTGATGTAAGAGTTATATTATTGTAAAGTTTCATTAAAATCCATCCAGTAGTTTTTGCATGAAAGAGTAACAAACACACATACATCCATACAAACTTTCGCGTTTATAATAATAATAATAATAATATCTTTATTTGGAAAACAAACAGCTTTACAAAGATACATAAAAAAAGAGCTAAAATAAAACAGTAAGCCTAAAAACATGTTTTCGCGATAATTTTTTTTTTTAGTAGCTGGACAAGACATATCATAATATTAGTAAGATAAGATTTTTTTCAACGTAATGATGATTTTTAATTTATTTATTATTATATAATATTGACGTATGAAGAAATATAAGATGTAAATAAACAACTAGATATAGAATAAATATGTTCTTAGTCTTCCTCACTAGGAGGTCCTGTGATGAGGCGCACTAGGTTTTGGCTATAGGTCTTTCAGTGACTTCCATTATAAACTAAGTAGGTAGGGTATTTTGAGTAACTTCTATTACATTGATTCTATTCATCTGATTTCGCAGCCAAGACATTTGTCTCCTGCCAGGCCCTCGGCGACCCTCTACCTTTCCTTTCAATAATAAATGAAGCAAGTGATTCTCCCCTCGTAGTATATGACCCAGATATGAAATTTTCCTGATTTTTATTAATGTAAGCAGTTCTCTATCTGCTCTAGTCCGTCTGAGAATTATGCAAGCTTTTTCACCTTCCCAATTTGCTTCAAGTGGATTAAAACAGTTTTATCACTAACACCGCAGCCTGCAGCTAACTCGGACGTGGTTTGCGATGGATCCGCTTCCACAATAGCCTTCAATTCTTCATTATCAACTTTGGTCTCCGGCCGTCCACGGAGCTTGTTCTGCAGGGCGAAATTTCCAGAACGAAAACGTTGCAACCAAAAACGCACTGTGTTTTCTTTTGCAGCACCGTCGCCATACACATCATTAATCCTTCGAGCCGTTTCTGCAGCACTGGTGCCACGGTGGAACTCGTACTCGTAAATAACGCGATATTTCAAGTTTTAAATTTTGTAAACTACGTGACGCAAAGAAAAAAGACAATTAAGGAAAAAACAAATGAATTATAATTTTCGAAACACAAATACATGAGTAACTAGCTGTATAAATTTGAATTTGGAATTCCTAACCAAAGAGAAGATATTTGAGATCAAAGTTGCCAGTACGGCAAAACTCCAATTTCATGTGTAAGAACCTAATATTATAATTTTTAATCTTATATTATCTTTATCTTTGTAAAATTATTAGGTTTGAATTGACAACATTTTTCAATATTGAAGGTAGCATCGTTCTATTGTTCAAGAGGAAAACTAAAAATACTATGAAGTATTAAAATAAAATAATATTGTTATTGTTATTGTTATAAAATAAAACACCCTATTATCAAAAATATCGAAGGTTCACCTACCCTTCTGAGAAAATAAGTTAAGGCGTGGGTTACACGATCAGAGTAGTCGTCGTTCGTGCGAGCTTTTCAAGCCAAACGCTGAAGTTTGAAGCACTCGTTATTAATTATAGAGACTAAAATCCATCCCCATGAACTACTAGTTGTAGAGAAAATCTCAGCGTACAGCGGAAATCCCAGAAAAACTTAAAGATGTCACGTTCAGAAGTTAAGATTTTTATATTATATATTCAAAAGCAATGTACCAATCAAAAAATTGAAATTAAAATTATAAGCAAAATTTTTCAAAGCATTTTCACGTTGGGATATTTTAATTAATCTTGTTTACGTGTTTGTGAACATTACATTGCCTTAACAAGAGTCAAAGAGATCTTTTGACATGACCGTTTTATTTATACTAGACGGATAAATTGTCTAGACACTGAAACGTGTTACGGCTGTTAAATGACACTCACAACAAACAATCTTCTTCTAATCTTCTTACATTTGGAAATCTGACTATGTGGGTGAGACCGTCGTTCAACCCTACTGATGTGGGATTGAACAACGACATTGATGCATTACTTTTATAAAGTTTTTTTTTTCAGAAATAAATTTGATTCATTTACTTTTTTTTTATTTCAATTCAATATTTTTAACATATGTAAAAAATAGTTTAAAATTTTTTTAAAGAGAGAAACAGTTTATTAGTTTAATCAAATACTGCCTTACTTCCCATACGTTAAACGGATTTTTTGTTATCCATTGGATAAAGACTGTACAAGCTCAAATTCGATTGAGAACTGATAAAAATGTCCTTAATGGTGCTCCGAAAGAGCTGGCAATGTTGCATTTTGGCAGACCATAATATGTATTCTTCTTGAAAAAATTAGGTTATTTCGATAATAAAAATTAGGTTAATTCGTTGATTACCTAAATAATAGGATAGTGTTTTTTTAACTAGTTTTCACAATGATATTGTTTTTACAACATCTTCAATACAAAAAAAATATTATGACAAAGAACATTTAAAATATCTTTGTTCATATTCGAAATTGGACGAAAAATAACAAGTTTAAACAACACATGAACAACCCTCTTTGAATGTTAAAAAAATGTATAATTATATTTTTCCATGAACCATTTTATGGCTGTTTTTATTTTAAGTTTCCATTAGTAAAGTTTTTCTTAAACGGTTATTTAACAATTGTATACGATATTCACCACGTTTATTAGCAAGGCTGATTAATTGTGTATTTAATTTGTAAGTACATTTCACATTTTAGGGAACGTACCCATACTACTACATGACAAACTTTTTGCAATTTTTAACCCAAAACCATGACCAAAAACCTAAGACACCCGGCGCTCATTTGTACCAAGCGTGGTATTTGGAAGACCCCTCCCCCCCTGAACAGGTCACGTAGTATGGGTACATTCCCTTACCTAGTATAACTTACATGGTTATTACGGTTCTTATAATCTGTTTTGAATTTATTATCCACAAGAGCGTTCGCGTTTAAATAACTGATATACGCGTCTAGCGTTTGGAATTTCTAAATATTCGATCTGGAAATTTCCCTCTTTAAAAAAATCATACCTCCGAATTTTAAAATGAAAACATTTAAACTGCGTGTACATAGTTTTAGAGAGCCATTGAATGCACTTATATTTTATTTTAATCGTGTATTTTTAGGAATCATAAAAACATCGTTCAATTTATAAACGCATGAATAATGGGCATTATTTACTTTAAAATTGGCTTACGATGTACCTATTTAGAGAAAATTTAATATTTTGAATTCTTTATTATGTTCTACAACCTAGCGGATATCACAAATATAAATTAAAATTAAAACTTGCATTTTCTAATAAATAACACGAGAAAAAGTGTTTCAATAATTTCGGTTCGCCAAACGCAAAAACAAATAATTCAGAAGAGAAAAGAAAAAATACTAAATTATTTTTGTGATTAATCGAAGTAAATAATGTACAGGAACTTTTGAAATAATTCAAAGAAATGTTTTAAAATATATCTTCAAATAAGCCTCATTTTGGCCGGCGAACTCTCGAAGGCGTTAGCAAATTTGCCAAAATGTGGTTAAAGACGCTGCAGTAGATAAATGTTGTAGTTTTAAGGTTGTCCGCAACGCATTATTATATTTCGTCCCTTTGAAGAAAAAATTGTTTTGCGTATTGGCTTTGTCCTTTTTTAATAGTCTGATTTCATTCCACGTCCCTGTGTTGTCTGTGAATGTCTTCGTTGTTCATAATTTTCTTTAAAAAGTATTTTTTTTAATAAAAATAATTGCGTGCAATGTCAACATTTCATTGCCAAACAATTTAGCCACTATACCAATCTTGTTACTATTGAAAATCTATTTCGCCGAGAATTATTTTCATTGCTTTTTTTTGGAAAATTTGTAATTTGTTTTATTCTCAATGACATGTTCTGGGCAAGTCGAAAAACAAAAATCTGTCTGTATTGGAGTCATGTACACGTACATTATCTTACGTACAAAAATAAATGTGGCGAAACAAATATTTGATATGTCACATTCTGACTCCTTCCTGTGTACTCAAAAGTTATTTGATACACCAGATCAGGATATAGCTTTTCAACCGTGCAAACTTTTTTCGTATTTTGCCACAAACTTTTCGTTGAAAATAAAACATGGTTAACATTACAAAGCGTGATCTATTTCGATTTTAAATAAAACTGTCACCGCAAGATTACATAAGGTCTTAAGGTGTCAATGAAAATAATGATCCTACAAAAAAGAATTTCGATAATCAAACATGTTAGATCCATTTTACCAAAAGGAATAAAAAAATCAGCTCACCGGGCACACATTACAGATACACCCACAGTACATTTCTATCAGTGGATACTATCCATCGAAACATTTGGATACTTTTGTATATCGTGCATTTATAGGTATATTGAGTACGCTCAACTTTGATAAAAAAAAACTTCCAAGGAGGCTAAAAGTGTTCTGTTTTCTCCGTTAAAATCCGATTCAGTCAACGCTAGTATTTTCACGATCTTGCGAGACTTGAACAACCTTTATTTTTGCTTTGTGCTTCGGCACTCTCCCATCTAGCGTCGTTTTGCCAGATAAATGAGACAGTCAAGTCTTATTTTAGATATGGAAACATGTGAAGAAGCCTAGATTAAAGATGATAAAAATAAGTGTGCTTTCCTTGAGTATGCTGACATTAAAATGTGTACTTTCTATACTTATTTAGTATTAATCATTCTATGGTCTCCGGGTAAAATATATCACTTGGTAGAAAATAACCCAGATCTTTGAATATGGTTTTCAAAATGTACACTGCACAATATCTGAATTAAATGACATATTTGTACGCAATTTTAGCCTAGGGTGATGTCCTCTTGAGGTTCTGAGGATCCTTCATTGCACATCTTCTGTTATTATGTTTTTCCTGATTTTATTAATAACTTTTTACTTATGTCGCCAAACAATTCAATACTGCTATCTACTTACCTCGAAGTTTCCCGAATTGTTTATTTTTTAAGTTACCATACAAAATATTTGTGATCAGAAGAAACCAATGGAACTTTTCAAAATGGCGTCAAGTTCCTCGGCAGTCAATTTGGGAGGCGGGAATGGGTACCGCCGCCCCAGGATTTACTGGATAACCAACACCTCTGCCGCAGGTCACCCCAAGTGGTTTGCTACGTTTGGTGATTTAGCAGGGGTACCCGGGTTCATGGGGTGAGGTTTGTTTAGGTCTTGGAGGCGGATGACCAGGACACACTGAACCCCAGATTTCTTCCCACCCGTTAAACCGTTTTCCTTCCCAGAACTCTCCTTTCCTTAAAAAAACCCTCCACACAGCATCCCCAAAGATGACATAGGCCCTGAGGGAAATTATTTTCCTTAGGGCCTCTTGTGTGGAGCTCATGTAAAAAAAGTCCGGTTAAGTTATATACCTTTTAAAATATATAATTAATTAACAATATTTTGATTAATTTTAGTTAGGAATCGTAATTTTTGTGTATTTGGTCATGAAATATGAGTTAATTATTTAAAAACGTCAAACAAAAAAAAAATGAAAAAAGATAAAGTGTTTCATGCGAAGTTGAATATAAAATACCTAGTAAGTTTAGTCTTTTGCTAATGAATAAAAAAAATATTTCCACAGCATTAAATTATCTATCATTAAACATTTTCAAAATTAATATGTGTTATAATTTTTTTTCTTAAGATATTGTCAAAAAATGGTTTGGTGACTAATAATTCTTTTTGTTATGTGTTTCAGAATTTTACATAGGAATGAGTTCTGAATAAGGTAAGCAAATACCCTTCAGAATCCCACTTTTCTTCAGATTTTCCCATTTTGTGACCTGAGGAATACTGCAGTGTCTTTCCTGTAAATGATTAAGGGTGAAAAAATAAAAATATTAATTTTTTACCCCTACAATAAAGGAAAAACAAAACATTATGATTTTCAGATGGGTGGTTGTAGACTTAGGCTCAGGTTTCAGGATGTTTATTCAAAAATTTAGAAGTGTTCTATAACTGTAGGAGTGTTCTATAACTTTAAAATTAAATAAAGAAATCTTATCTACAAAGCAGAGAATCTGTTGTAATCTGAGCTACCAAAACCTTTTCTTAATTTAACACCGCACTAGAGTCTCGAGCGTGAGACTTCGGTGTACAGTATGTTGTGAGGCTGAATAAAGTGAGGAGGGGAAGGAGGTTTAAAGAAGAAAGTGGAGACTGAACAGGCTTTTTACATCTGGTTACCAAATATAACTAAAGTCATTTCAAGTAATGTTTCGATTCTGACTGATATCGTTCGCCAGAGCGATACTGAAGGTACTATTTACGTTGATATCTGGTGATTTGAAATTCGCACAGATTTGTTTGACTAGGATAAAGCAACCAATTTCAGCAAAATTTTCAACACGAGCTATATTGATTAGAAAACTTTAAAAAACTATAAAATGCACCTCATAGTTTGTTCGGAACTCTTAAATTTATTTTACATAAATATATTCACAAAAATAACTATGAAAGAGATTTTTATTTATTTTATCTACCACTAACCAACTTTCTTTTCAGCATCAAGAGTTAAACGATTTCACAATTCAAATCAACTCTATTCGATGACAAAAGACGTTATATAAGCAGCTCATGTTGCAATTTTGTTGAACTAAACGTATCTACAACATCGGAGTATATTATCTTCCCCACATTTTGGATTCGTCTGATAGGCATATGATGTTGAATCTTTGCGAATTTAATAGCAATCATGAAAAACTACTCCAATTCAAGATTAATTTAACCATCTGTTCAAAAGCAAGCATTAATGAATTTAATTTACATAAATGGACCGTGGAATTCTTTTTCTTTCCTCAACACATTTTTTTCCAGTTTTAATAATAAGTTTCAAGACCTGCGTCTTTGCATAGCGCAAATCAAAAGGGTAAGAAATATCGCAATACTTGATCGAAACGGCCCCAGGAATAAGAAGTCTGATGTCCGTCCTGGGACCGTCATATTATATTCACAGTCCGGAATATTTTATTCGACCTTCAACCGCAAAGACCAGTCCACTTTTAACAGCTTTCAACCCTTTTCCTTTCACTGCTAATGACTTGGCACGAGCGGCGAGCTGTGTTTGCCCGCTTTGTACTGGTGGGCAGACAACACTTTCACTTCCTGCCTACATTAAAGTTATAATTAATTTTCTTACAGCAACACCAGAATTAAGTTACGATTATTGGTTGGACATTGTAATATTTTGCGACAAGGCAGTTTAAATTATGCCGCGGGAACTGTTTTCACAACTTTGCATTGTCATGGTTTAAAACAATATTATATAATTGTGTTCAAAACAATGTAAATGGTTAAAAACTTTTTTGGATAATGTTTATGAATAAATAATGGACTTCCGAGATACAAAAGCTCGACCCTGAAGATAGCGTGTACGCCCTAGCTAAGCTCTTCACTGAATGCTCAGTTTTGTGAGGCTTTTTGTGCGAAATGTGTAAATTTATAAAGCTATTGTAAAATGCGACCACAACGAAAATTTTTTAGACTCCTTTAGTTGTTGATTATTGCATAATGAAATATTTTAAGAAAATAATACGTATTGCTAGAAGGACGTCTTTCTTCTGAAATAAAAATTATTTGCTCTTTCTTTCACCCAGCTTATGTCAGCCTCCCAAGAGCCATTGCCCGGACACAGTAGTTCCACCGGTTTTTGATACTTTTGTAAAAGTTACTAAATTTATTTATTCTTAATTTTTTTTGGATGTGAATACCGTCCTAACTGCTCCCAACCGCCTGGAGCCAGTTAGACCATGGCATCTCCAATTGTAATATACTCTGAGGCTTAAGGTTGTGGGGAGAGGAAGGAGACAGAAAGAGGAAGGTGGAGAAGTAACTGGCTATCAAGTCAACGTTTTTATTCCGATGCAACGTTTTAATCCTGGTTTTACAATAGGGCGATACTGAGAGTGTCTTCTACTGTTGAATGTGCCGCAAATACACTGCATATTATTTTTGCCATGGTATCGCAAATGCGACACGTAGAGTGGACTGTATCAATATATTTAAAAAAAAATATTATGCTTGTGAATACTTTGAAACAACTATGGGGAATGGTAAACAGATGAATGGGGAAGGAAACTGACTTACCCCTTATGGTTGATGTTCGGCTCAATATTATGGGTCTGAGGGAGCACTAAGTCACTCACTGCACAAGCTTCCATAAACTGGTCGATGTTATATAAAACTGAGAGAATAATGGTGTTCGTTGCACAGTTTCTTTTGACAGACTGACTGACATTGATTTTATTGTTGTACGGTAGGTAATATTGTCAGTAGGGACAGGTAATTGTGGTAAAAAAAGGATTGGTAGGGAAATGGAATAACGTATATAGATAGGTATACATAGTTGCGTCAATAGGCCACTTGCCTCACATTTTTAAAAAAAAAATTCCGGTTTAAGCAAATATTCTAAGACATTCTGTATTTTTTTAAAGGTATTTTTGAAACCCTGGCGATTTTTTGAAAATTTCAGACCATTTTTATAAACCGGAATGACGGGACATAATTTTATAATAATAATTACCTACATAGCCGAAAATCATTTTAATAAAAAATAACGTTTTCCATACGAATGACACAGGAGAATAACGAGGCATATCAAAAATATTAAATCTCATAAATATTTTTTTCGTTGATCCATCTAATTGATCATAAACCATTATAACGTTCAACGTCTATATTACTAAATCAAATGTAATATACTTGTACTTGTAAATTATAATAATAATAAGAATTTTATAAAAATTGATTTTGTTAAAATCCGCACCATTATCAGTATACCTCTAAAACACGTACGGACAACGTAAAATGTACGTGGTTCTCTTCATAACATCTGTCAAAAAATCAAACCAAAGGTACGTTCGCAGAGAACAAACAATAAATCTAGTGAACGTTAAATGTCAAATTCAGAAATTCACCTGAAATCAAAGTGATGCCATAAAAAAAATAAATCAGTGTGGAATTTTATAAAATTAATAGGAACATTTTCGGAGACGGGACATTTTCATGTAGTGACGTCACGAGCCCAAATAATGGATTTATTTATTTAAAAATAAAAAATAAACTGTACATTTCTAAAAATTTTTACTAACATTTTCGTAATCTTAGTAAAAAAATCTATCCACACGACTTTTCCAAGTCCTTATGAAGTCCATGCAAGTGGCCTATTGTCAAAAATCACAAATCAGTCAAATCAAATTTGCTTGCGCACGTAGGTATTTGAACCGGACCTCTAGTCGAGAACCTTACTTCTTTTTTTAAGAAACTGAGAAAAAAGTGATAATTATAGATTCCATTAAGCTCTCCTGCACACATATCTTTACAAATTATCAAAAAAAAGCTTCACGCTTCTAATGAATGTTGATGCAACTGTTTTCGCAACTAAAATTGCTCGTGTTCGCCAGGACATCTAGTAGATAATTTGTTTGTAATTAAAAAAAAAAATCTAATAAACGTAACCGATTTTTATAAATGTCCACATATTATAAATATTGCAAATCTCATTCAGAAAACTAAAACTTCAAACCATTAATAAAAAAAAATACCTTTCGCGCTTAATTTACCCTTTCAGGAGCGTGTTAGGGGTCGCCCAAAAATGTAGTCATTTTCGTAACCGCTCTCAAGCTGATTGCCTACTTTCACGAACAAATCTTGCTGCAGACGATTCTATTTGCGCGAGCAATCATTGAAAGGAAGTGTGTATTTACGTTCAAGAGTCGTAAAGATCTCTAACATTTTCACTCGCATGAAAATAAAAAGGAAGGCACGTATTCGTCGGTTTCTTTTCCACCTAAGAAATATTTATGCAGTAATATTGATTTTATAGTTCCTTCTCGTAATTTGGTAGGTTTCAGGTTTTCTGATATTTTCATTGTGAGCAGAGAAAAAAGGAATGCTGAATTCTTAAGTATTTTTCAACAAATATTGGTCACTGAAAATTTCAATGGAGTGCGTTCAAGTTATCCGATTTTGCAATAGTTTCCACAATCGTTTTCGTTTTATTTGTGGTTTTTCTTTTTATTTTTACATTATGATTTTCGTGTTTTATATTGTGGAATTCCATTTTAATGAAAAGTGTTTTTTGTAACTATTGTTATTGAAAAGTTTTGAACAAGTTATTAGTCACCTTGCTTTTATTTTTATCCGTAAATGTGCATTCAAAGTGATTGAAAATATCAAAACATGAAAAATGAATATCTTATCTGTGTCCGATTTAATGAAAAAAATATCATAAAATGAATTTCATTTTCCTACATATCTAAATTTTAACCATGGTCTGAGAGAATCGCAAGCAAAAAACAACGATCTTATTAGTAAGATGTCCTGAGGTAAATTTGTACAATTTATTTTTTCTTTCTCTTAAATGTCAGATTTTTTTGGAGGCCAAATTCTAACAACAGATCTCACGTTTCCGATAGTACAGATACAGATTTGATAATAATTGGATAAATCGGACAACTCCTTGTAAGCCGGGTTTTTTAACCGTTTTAATACACTTATTAGACAATGGGGTATTTCCACAAACGAGGAATTCTATGGAAAATGTACGGAATATTTAAAGATTATTTTTTTGATTTTAATAATCCTACTAAAAATGTTTGATTTTTATGTTTTCATTCAAGATTATTGATTTTAAAAACGATCTAAAACTGACCAAATCAAAACGGCCCATGGTTGGGGAATGGGTTTGTGACGTCACAAGTGTCGCTAAGCTGAACTAGCATAAATAAACACTGTCAGTGAGCGTCCCCACTCATGACGTCACACGATAGCCACGACCCAAAATATCGTTTTAGTGGTAATTCCAAAATGGGAAATTTTAACTCGCTGTAGAAAATTTATTCGTCAACATAAAAATAAAATAAAAATGCTGTAATTATCGTAATTTTTTGCTTAATTTTTTTAAGCAAAAAAAAACACGTGGAAATACCCCATTGTCTACTGTAACCAGGTAAAAAGAGTAATTCAATGAGTATAGGTGTAAATAGGTAAAACAACATAGATATGTTTCAAAACCAATGGTTTCTTCGTCAGGATAAACGTAATATTATTTTTTGTTTGTTTAAATAGTGGTGTACATGTCAGCGGCCGATGGTAAAATCAGGCAGATCATGATGCGCCTAGCCGCTGCTTGAAGTCTCTGGTGGCAGATCGTGAAGTGCCTCAGTTGCATCATGATCGGCCTGATTTTACGATTACATATACAAAGTCATTTATTTTCATTGAATTAAAATGACGCCACAAAGCCAATCTGAGATTGTTGAAGAAGAGACTTATTTATTCTCCAATGTATCGAAATATAATGATGCTATTCACAATTTGGGAGGCGGGAATGGGTACCGCCGCCCCGGGAACCTTTAATAACCAACACCCGGAACAAAGTGGTTCCGTAGCGAACCACTTGGGGTGACCTTTATGATTACGTTTGGTGATTTAGCAGGGGTGCGCGGCGATTTATGGGTGAGGTTTGTCTAGGTCTTGAAGGCAGATGAACCCCAGACTCCTACCCACCTTTTAAAGACTTTTCCTTCCCAGAACTCTCCTATCCTTCTTTTCCTTAAAAAAACACTCCACACAACATAACAGATTTCCCCAAAGATGACATAAGCCCTGAGGGAAATTATTTTCCTGAGGGCCTCCTGTGTGGAGCTCATAAAAAAAAATAGATAATGTAATGTATACCATAATTTATTATTAGAGATAAGAAAATTTTAACAAGTTAAAATAATTTTATCATTATGATCAAATAATCTCTTGGTTACACCAATCTATACAATATAGATATACAATACAATATTTCTCCACTATCCTGTTATTTCTCTAAAAACATTATTATATTCCTATAGTAATCTATAAAATCAGTCGATGTTGTATTCATAGTCCATAAGGTCCGCATGTGTTGAAAGTTCCGTATTTCTGTTTCTCTTCAGTGAATTTTAAATTTGATGCAAATTTATCTTTAAATAAGTTATTTCACTTTTAGCAAATATTATTACGCGAAATTAATATTTTCTTGTTGTTGCTTGATATTAACTCGTCAAATAATAATTGAATGAAACTATTTTTCATCGACTGAATGGATTTTATGAGGTGTGTGAGAAGGAAATAATAGTGGTTAACATAGAGAAAGTAGTACACTAGATTTGAACCACAAAACATGAAACCTGTTATCGTAATTAATTTTTAAGTTATTTTGCCGTGTTGCGCTTTCTCCTTCTTTATCCAACTTACCGGTCAGCCTTACATCATCAGGACAAAAGAGTGGATAAGGGTTAAGTGCGTGTTTATTAGTTAAGCGTTAATCTGTGGCTTTCTGCGGTGTACCCGAAAATGCTTTCTGGAGTCAAAATCTCAAAATCTAAAGCAAACACAATGAATTACTTAGTCGTTTTCACGTTGGGACATTAGCATATCGTTTTCTGTTTACTGTATTTTTGAACTTTTCTATTTTCAAATCGAAACTCTATCGATATAATATTTTAAATGTCAAAAATAAGGTTCACCAATGAAATTATCTTGTTGGTATGGTGTTTAAAACACAAAAATTTATCACAAGGAAGAAGCGAACGAAATATAACTAATTTGACTAATTTCAAAACCGAAACTAAAAAGGTCCCTTGTAGTATCATTTTCTCATTATGAAATAGTTTCAGACTTGTTTAATTTATTATACTAGGGCCAGTCGATAAGTAATGCCCCCTTTTTTTTCTCCTTCAATTGTCAAGAAATAAAAAATGCAATTACACGGGCTGGAAACCATGCTATTGACGATTAATTTGTTTCTTTTCAATACAATGTCCGTCCATTTCAACAGCTTTGGTCCAACTTTTAACAAGGGCATGTATCACAGTGTTGTAAAAAGCACGGTCACATCCAGAACACCATCGCCATAACTTTCCCTGCCAATGACAGAGTTTTGATTTTTTTTGTGCTTGGTGAGTTTATGTGATGCCATTGCATTGCCTTCCTCTTTGATTCAGGTAAAAAAAAATTAACCCATTTTTCGTCTCCGTTCACCATTTTCTCCAGAAACTAAGAGCTGCAAGTGTTGTGAGGTCATTGTTTTCTTGTTTTTTTTATTCTGGCCGGATAGGTTTCTTGGTACTCACCTTGATTGAAAAATCAGTTGTCGAATAATTGTCATCACACTTTCTTTACTGAGGGAGATAATGCGACATTTATCATCTGGGGTCACCATGAATAAGTGCAGTCGCCGCAATCAACGGCCTGCGCCGCTCCGCTTTTCCTCAGCCAGTGGTGTTTGTCCTTCAGCTTCATTACGGTAACGAACCATCGTCTAGAAGTGCTGATGTCCACTGATGCATCATGGTACACATTTTTCAGTCTTTCAGCAATGTTAATTTTTGCGTTTCCCCTTCTACAGTCAAGAATCAATCACAGAACGATATATATTACGAACATCGATGTCGGTCATTTGGCAACCAACTGCTGTGCTGCTACCTGTTGACGCAAAAAGTTACTATTGCAGCAGATTGTAGATGAAGGTTTTAGAAATAGCACCAAATTCTAAATTTTCAACTAACTATCTTTATTTAAGTAGAAAAAAATAGGAGGCATTACTTATTGACTGACCCTCGTATTATTCAATAAATTAATACCATTTAAGTACTTCACACTTCAAATAATTCGAGATGAATTGTTAAATAATTAACAATTACCTTTCCTTTCAGTCATTTAATTTAATAATCCCTATCAAGGTTGAATTTGAAGGTGCCATAAAGACCGTTAATCGAATCTCTTACGGCTTTTGGTTCGGTTTACTTTCCAATGTAACGCAAAATTAGTGTAAACTGGATATTAAGTAATTTGATTATTGTTCATCTAGGCCAAAATATGCTAAAATATTTGTTCTACCTCAACTTGTTTAACATATTCACATAATTAATATATTCAGTTGATTAATTTCTTGTTCTTAGTTACAAACTCTTAATGATTATAATCTCTGGAAACGAGTGCCTAACGTAAATATCATGGAACTTCTAAATGTCGGAAGTGAAAAGCCTTTGATATGAAGCCTCACCTTTCATACGCTTTCAAGTTGCCGAAGTATTTCTATGCCGCGTCTCGCTATTTAGTTATAATTGTTGAAATAATTAAATTAAGATTTATGGAAAGTTGTCAAGGAGCTTTATTTAATGATCGAATAAAATGTAGGAATATGATGTTGTTTATTTGAATGGATGTATGAATGAAGTGGAATATTGGGTAAATTAACCCTTTATTAACTTCCCGAGATCCGATCGAGCAGAAACTCGACAAATAGACTTGTCATCGATGACAATACAATGTTGGTGGTGATCACGCACACACACGTGAACAAATACGCATTTATTTAAAATTCGATGAAATTACAATAGTTAATATACGCGATAATTGTCAGATTTATACAATCGATCGTATCCTGGCGTGGACAAATAAATTTTATTTCATTAATTTGTTAATTAATTAACACATGACAAATAATATTAGTATATTTGCGGCACGTTCTAGAGAGGAAGATACTCTCAGTATCTCCCTGGTGAAAGAACACCATTCAGAATTGAAACGTTGCTTGAAATGGCTTTAGCCGTGTTTGGTGACCAGATCTGAAAAGCCAGGTACGTCCCCACCTTCCTCTCCTCAATCTACTTCCCTTCCCCTCACGTTCACAACATACCCCAATTGGGGATGAAATAGACTCACTGGCTCCGGACCGGAGCAGCTGCGAATCTTCTAAGGTATTCATTCAAACAGTTTTCGACTCCGGTTCTTAGATAGGAAGGTTCAATCCTCAGCCAGTTTATTTTTTTTAGTTTTAAAAGACATTTGAAAATAGATTTATTGTATGAAAAACCAAAGACATTGAATTCCTATTAGTGTGCTTAATAAATTACAAAATACTCCCCAATAGCTTCGTCCAAATCCTCCACACAACAAGTGTGAGTCATTCCCAACTTGCAATAAATAATTAAGTAGTCAAAAGGGCAAAATATAATGTATGAAATCAATTTCTACAACAATAATAATAATAATAATGTATTTGGGCATTCAAATGTTCAAATATTTATTTAATTTGGGATGAAGCATATTAAGATAGTTTAATGTACCGAAGATGAATTCTGTAGATTTGTTTGCGATATATATTTTTTAATTACTCACCTAATCGCCTAATTTGCGGGACATTACTGATAGTTATTTTCTTTGTGCATACGGAAGTTTTAGGTGTAACTGAATTTTTTTAAAGATTTTTATTTGGAACTCTACCAACAGAGCTGGATGTCCCTATCCGACTCGGTCATTTTTAACTGTATCGATTTTCGATTGAGTTTCGCTAATATTGTCTTCGTTTGTTACAATGTTACAATGTGAGGTTTTACACAAAGAGTTAAAAATAAAAATAAAAGTTAATTTATTGTCTTTTCTAAGAAATACCATATTCAAATACATGGAGGTATACATAAACTTCACCAAAATTAAAATTTATTCCAATTTCTTCAAAGTTATTCGAAGACAACAACATTTTTTAAATTGTGTGTTAAATATAATACTTTTAATTCCTAACTTCCATTTGCCTTAGAAGAATGCCAAATGGCGTGAATCCCACTCGAAGGACTCGAAGAAAAAAAGAAAGAGTTTCGGTTGAACTTTCTTTATAACTTTTAAAAGAAATTAACTTGTCTCTCTTGGGGACTGATCAATAAACCATCCAATTATTCCGAATAGGATTAACAAAATGAAATATTCCATAAAATATTACCCAACCAGTCAAAAAAAAAAATTAATGCGTATGTAAATGTTTTGTTAAAAATTGATTGAAATTGAAATTAAAATCCTTGAAATTGAAAAAATTGAAATTAAAATCCTTGAAATTGAAAAAATTGAAATTGAAACCCTTCATACATTTTTTAATGTTACCTTTAAATACATTATTCTTAAACTCTACACCATATGATATTACATTTAACTCCCACAACAAACTCAAAAGCTAGTTTTCTTCATTGATGTGGGAATACTTACAAATAAATAATAGTCGCATGTTTCTGGAATGCGTGTCAATGCCATTTCAAGAAATAGTTTCCGCGTTCCCTTTCCCCCTACCGCATTCTCCTTCCACCTTCTCTTCCGTCCCGCGAACCCCCTCCTTCGTTCCCCTTTCCCCTCCCGAATTCCCCACCCCCTCCCGGATTCCCCTCCCCCTCCCTCCTTCCCTCCGTGCAGCAAAACTTTATGAAATACACACACTTCTCACAACTGTCTGTAAGAAGCTTGGGATTTCTAATTTCACATCCAGCTATCCCCTACCGCTACTATTTATCATTTGCAATCACCAAAGTTTCTTCGCAATCGGATGAATGGTACTGGAAATAAATTCGAAACATCAGAGCACACCATTATATACAGAAACCATCGCAGGCGTGCGCTCAACGAATCACCATTCATCGCAATCCGGTGAATGGTATATAAACGCATACGGGACAAAAAAGAAATATTCATTTATATTACGTATAAAGATTATGTTTACTATTGACTAACAATATAATAATTTAAGCATTAAATAATTATCATGTGATGAGGTTAATGATGTTTTGAACAATTATCTAATAATTTGCCACCGTCACGTCGTAAGATTTTTTAAGTAATATAACTTTAATGGAACATGTGGAGAGCTAGATGTCAGGACATCGAACTCATGGCCTAGTTAGTTCCCTAGTAGAATTTGATTTATCACACATCCCATAGGCATACCGAGGAAGAGGTGGACTGGCTGCATTGAGGAATATCAGAGTAGGATTGGTAGGCTTGAGGAGTGGAGATGAATGTAAACGTAACCAGTGGCAGTTTTCCCTAAGGAGCAGACTCCTAAACAATCTCGAAAACGAATAAGACCAAAATTAATCGTAATTTTCAAGAACTCAAATAAGAGAAACCGGTACAAGTTACTTAAAAATAAATAAATAAAAACTTTAAGTAATATTTTTTAAACGACTTCAAAAAGGAGGTTTTAAAAATATAAGTGGTGTTTTACTAAGTGATTTGTTTTCATAAATGAAAAAACTTTATTGTTTACGTTTTTAGAATCATTGACAGTTTTTGAACGATCAAAATTTATCATAATTTCATCATCTTCTACGACAACTTCTTATATCTAAACATGTGTTGGTGGCACAAAAATTATAATTATGGTTCATTTTTAAATTAAGGTTATTAACCTATAATGCACATAAAAAATTGTATCGAAGACTAAAAGAGTTGATTGCGTTTACCGCCGTTTATGAAACAGATCTTGGCTTCAAAACAGGTCACTTTGTTACAATGACAGAAGTGAAAAAATTCAGAATCTTTTTGTACGAAAAGTTTTAAATTCACTTTTTGTACCCTTTGGGAAAACAAATTTATGTTCCGTAACGAAGAAAGTACTTATAATTATTTCTCGTTCTTGTATAAGAAACAAATTCAGTGTAGTATAACAGCATCTGTAATATTAATATCTTCAATTAAATGAATTCCCCGAGAGTTCAGTTTCTGACATTCCATTTGTAGGAGCTTTCGACCCGCAATGAGATTGAGTGCGTTAATAATCTACGCAGACAATGTCTAATCAGGCAAACCGGAGAGTAATAACTTAAACATTATTCGCCAGAAAAAGCTATAAATTTTCCAAAAATTCTTCCTCTCTGAAAATCACAAGCAATATTTTTTTCATGAAAAAAATTGCATTTCCATAGTTTTTATTTACTTTAATGCTTTTAAAACATATGTATGTAAGTGTATACATTCTTTTTCAAAGCAAATATTATCACCTTTAACGGATAATACGTACAGAAATGTTTGAAAATTATTCTTGCCTTTGACACCTTTTGCACCATTGAAAAACGTCGCCTTCGATATGTCGCCATTAAATCAGTTTGGATTCTTTCAAGTTTTTGGTTTGAAAACAATCACATTTTCATTTCATTACTTCTGTAATCGTCCTCAAATGTAATTACTAAATTATAGATAACCCATTAGTTTATTTATTTATTTAAACGCCCAAAGGGCTTTTACATATAACGCAGTACATTTTTTTTTATTACAAACAAAATAAAGAGTTGACAAAATACAGGTATCATAAAATATAGAAAATAAAATAAAGGTTACATAAAATACAAGATGCAAAGTATTCCAGAACTATCTCGAATGTTGTCCCGAGCGAAGCCGGGTAACCCAGCTAGTATTAGATAATTTTCAAATATCCTCCATATCAACAATAATATTAATAAAAGTGCATAAAATTGGTGTTCACAATAGTTAATGAAACAAGTTGAAATAGTTGGCACATAACGGCGTTTAAAGTTCAAACCATCAAAGTTTAATTTGAATATTGCCTTTGTGATTTCATTGTGATATTTTTCTGCTTGAAAGGTTTATCGTTCAATTTATTTTTTTAATAAATAGTGTATCCAATAATCCAATACATATGTGATCTAAAAACACCGATCGTGTTTCAAAGATTCGATAAAAAAATCTGAAATATTTAGAAAATTGTCAGTTTCCAAAACATCCACCTTCACAAAGACGATCATAAAACGTAAGGCCACATCTCCTTAACGACGCATTGACGCCCGGCGTCTCAAGTATGCAGTGAGTGCTCCCCGTACTACACATACATACAGCGTACTGTACACAGTACCCACTATACACTACATTCTGGGCAGCACACAAAGATCCGAATCGCAACTTTGGCTGACAAAAATATATCTTTGATTTAATTTTTATTTTGTTTTGATGATGTTAAAAATTGAACGGCGATTATAAAAACTTTTTATATCATATCTTGATTATTATAGATTTTCCACCGAATTTTTCCAGCGGGTTTTGGAAAACATGTTTTTCGGAAACAAATCATGTTTTTTCGACGGATATTTTTCAGAATTAAAGCCGAAAATAATATTTATATAAATATAATTATGTTAAAATTACATTTTTTCAAAAGAATTAAGGATGATTATTTTAACAATATTGTTGTTATTAAGTTCTCAAAAACAGTTAAAATAGTCCTGGAAAAGGAGAGTTGCCTTAAAAACACTTAGAGAAAAAGTTCAGTTTCACAGCCATAGTAACGTTAGAAATACCTACCCACGTAATATATATATATTACATATTATGATTTACATTTTCTTCCATATACAACAAAGGTAATTTCGTGTTTGAAAAATCAATCATTCAAACATATAATAAAAAAAACCTTTCAACGTTATCTTACCGTAAAGACTGACGCGAAAAAAAATCACGCATATTAATTTGGTGAAATTGATTTTACAGATAAATTATTTTAAATATTATAATAAAAATCATGTTTCATTGTAAGTAGATACAAATAAACAGGATGTTAAGGAACGTACTTGACTAATTTCAACCCGTTATTTCTGACATTACTTGGAGAAAAAAATGTAAATGATATTTTGGTCTCCGGCGACGTTTTTGGAGTTTTTTTTCAACTTAAATTATTAAAAAATCAGTATGTATCGGACAGTTAGGGTCTAAATTAGGGACATGTGACGACATGTAGAAAAAAAGTTATTATTTGGTTTTGAAGAAAAAAAAAGTCAAATAAAATCACAGTAGACCAAAAATTAATTTTATTATTTTACTTAATATTATGTCACGAATCACCTGTAAAATAAATCAAGTACGTCCTTTAACACCCTGTAGAGTTCGTGTAGTGTAAAGTAAGAACGATGTAGAAATATAAATACTTTGTAATGTAAAGTAAGAAAAGATATGTAGGTATGCCATCGACGCTGTTAGTCACCTGATTTGAATTTTTTTTTGTTTACCACATCTGTCATTGACACTTTCCTCCAAATGTCAGCGTCATAGCTTGGCGTTTTCAAAAGTTACGCTGTACTGAGTACCTCTATGTACCTTTGTGCGTGCGTCTATGTACCACAGCTGCGAGAGAGCGTATTCGTAAATACCCGACATGTTATCCATTCGGGATATTTCGGCGAAGCTTGGTAAATGCCCGAAGTAGTTTCATAAATTTACCAGACGTGTCAGACGCTAAAAAGTCAGTTATGTATGATACTGCATACACGTGATAGCATATGATTTGTTGATTGGGTTAAGTTAGGGGGCATTCATTAAATACGTGCGCTCAAAAGGGGGGGGGGGGTCCAGCAAACTCTCACGTCTAATGAAAAGAGTATACGAAGTGGCCCAAATTTATCTCACCAAGAGGGGGGAGAGGTCTAGATTGGAAGAAAAACTGCTCACGTAATTAATGTATGCCCCCTTAGGTTAGGTTGGGTTACCTCAGATTAGGTAAGATAAAAAAATGTGATTATATGTGCGCGTACAATAAAAAACCGTTAAAAACTTTGACATCTTCCTTGAACTGAAATTTTGTAAAAATACAAAGCATATCATTTTGAACTTATTGGTTTATATTTTTAATTTTCTGGTAGGTCACTTAAATCACGATTTGTTTGTTACATAGGATGTTATTAACACCCTGCATACTTACATACTTAGTACCTTTGTGTGTGTTTTCGATTTATTACAAGTCTGAAAATGGCATCAATTTTGCAACACAACTACGCACCGTCGCGTCGCACAATGCAATCCTCATGCGTGAGTTTTTGACCAAAAACATCACCAATTACTATATCCAGCAGCCTTCGAATTCACCTGATCTGCCCCCCTGCGACTTTTTCCTGTTCAACTGACTTAAAAAAACTGCTTCGTGGAGCGCTTTGCAGCACCCGAGAGAATGTTATAAAAAATCGAAAAGGGCTCTCATGGACAGATTGAAAATTGAGTACCAGCGATGTTTCGAGGATTAGATCAAGCGCTGCCGTAAGTGCGTCGCAGTTGAAGGGAACCATATCGATTTTGATGAACAAACTTGTATTTTCGATTTTATAAATAAGGTCCTAAAACTTTTTGATAAAAGTGTATTATATTGTTTCGCGAACAGCTCACCGGGAGAACCTGGTACGAGGTATTTTTGATATAGTTTGTTGTGTTAGTTATATTAATATTAAAAAAATATTATAGACACAAAAAGATAGTTCTTAGGTAAATGTGAAGCGTTTGATGCGGTAGTAATACGTTATATAAAAAACAGTACCGTTTGTTTTTATCCAGATCGAAACATTATTTGATTTATTGATGTTTTTGTGTGGATTGTTTCTATAATATAGGCAAATGATTACAGAGTGTGATTATTGCTTAATACTTAAAATGTCTTTGTCCATTAGTGGCAAATTTCAATGGGATGTTAAGGGTGTAGTTTGTTGAAGATTAGTTTAAATATTGTTGATTGGGACTGTAAGGAACATGGATATTGGATTACATTTATTTAGTTCTGTCTCTCGTGAAATTTTTAGTTTCATGAGATACAGAACTAGAATTGGCAAGCGGTAGTTTCAGATAAAGATGTGATCAAAGACCGAACAACGGTGTTTTACAAAATTAACAGCTCTCCTTCAGTGTGCTATACATCGTTTTCAATCTGAAAAATAATAAATTGAATAGTTTTATAAATAAATTTAATAATGCAGTATTTTTGGCCAACTGATGTGGCAATCCAAACGTTTGTGTGACCGGAGACCAAGAGGTGTGTTTATAGCGAGAAATAATGATTTTAGTCCCCGTAGCAGTCGTTATATACGCCGGGTAGACGGAACATTTAGCACGTTACGGCGTTCTCTCCGCTACCGTTTTGCGTCGCCTTCTAGAC
The DNA here is from genome assembly GCA_929108145.2 of Limnephilus rhombicus. Lineage (NCBI taxonomy): Eukaryota > Metazoa > Arthropoda > Insecta > Trichoptera > Limnephilidae > Limnephilus > Limnephilus rhombicus. The sequence goes on from OV815270.1 coordinate 16,099,287, forward strand.
AACATAGATATTGAATTATTTAACGGATGGCTATTCGAACATTGGAGCTGAATGTAACGGCAAAATAAACGCGTACGGTCCTTAAAGATATGACATTTAAATTACTCGGAGGTAGATAGGTCCATTAATAACACGTATAAAATAGCATGTTATACAGAATAAATTCTCAAAACATTTATTCAAGAAATAAAACAAAACTACAAATAACATGTTTATAAAAAAAGACGCACATTATCAGATCTGTTGTTCTTGTAAAACCTGCTAAATAATAAAATAGATAGTCCTGAATTGCTATCCGTCATTGGTTTAAATGTCCTAATGAGGCGTACCAGGCACACTTCTCTTTTTCATATAGAATCCAATAACACTAATGCAGCGAGTAACTCACCAATCACTCGCGCAATCATAACTTATACCCATTACGAAAAATAACTACTCTTGGAAATTTTTCATGATTCCTTGCAAACATACAAAACTAATTTATTAAATTTCTTGGCGTGATATAAATTGTATAATGAATAACAGATCACTTTGTATAAACCACTATATTATAAACAATATCTACATGTTTCGATAACAATGTTATCTTCATCAGGATATGTTAATATAAAAAAAATAAATGACAAACAAGTATAGACAAATTAGAATAAACTATAACATAGAAAAAATATTAAAAAGTAGAGGTGATTAATTACTTACAAATCATAAAATAGTTATACAAAATTAAATATAAAAATTATTTAAGGAAAAATAAAATTGCATTAAGATAATAAAAAACTTTTAAGAACAAAAAATTAAATTAATTATTCTAAATCAAAAAATCAATAATTATAATTAGTTGTAAATATTAATAAGAAAATAAATTTAAAAGATGGCTCTTTTTAAAAAATGTTTGGTTATTTATAATATTTAATTTACTATTAATGCTTTTTCTAATTTCTAAAATTTCTAAATTATCCAATTGAATGCCCGTAGTGTTAGTATGTAAAATTTTAAGACCTGTATTAATATCAAAAGAATGACTTGTTACCAAAATATGGTTGGCAAATTCAGAATAATTATTATTATTTAAACATCTTATATGTTCCTTAACTCTAATGTTAAAATTTCTAGAAGTTTTTCCAATATAAAAAAAAAGTTACAATCATTACAAATTAATTTATAAACCCCAGATTTGCTTAAAAAATCAGATTTATCCTTATTATTTAATAAATATTTTTTTAATTTGTTATTTGTATAAAAAGCTGGCTGTACTTTGAAATGTTATCATTTAAAAATAAAAATTTTCTCCAATTATTATCATTTTCAACAACGTGTGGATAAACAAAAGATCTAAAAAACTTTAACTTATATTTTTTGCTTAAAATATTGTCTATTAATTTTGAATTGTAACCGTTATTAATTGCAATTTGTTTAATAGTATTTAATTCTGTTTTAAAATTACTCAAAGATAAGGGAACATTAATTAATCTTCTTAGTAAGGTATGAAAAGCTGCTAATTTTTGTGGATATGGATGATTAGATGTGTCATGTATAATGATATCTGTATATGCATCTTTACGAAAAATGTTAAATTCAAATTTATAATTAATGATAGAAATATTTAAATCCAAAAAATTTGAGCTGCAATTATTTCCAATTTCCAGGGTAAATTAAATTTTTTTGTTGAGTTTATTAATGAAATTTAAAATTATAATTAATTGTCTATTAGTGCCAGTCCATAAACAAAAAATATCATCTACATATCTTTTCCAAAAATAAACATATTTTAATAATAACGCACGACTTTTAAAAAGTTTATCTTCAAAATTGTTTAGAAAAATATCTGCTACTAGGGGACTAGTGCTTGAACCCATTGCTAATCCATCTTTTTGTTTGTAAATAATATTGTCAAATTGAAAATAATTTTGTTCTAGAATAACATTAAAAATTTCATATAAATCCTGTGAAAAGTTTTTGGAAAGGTTTGAAAAATCTAGTAATTTTTAAATAATAAATTTAGTTTCAAAAAGAGGAACACTAGGAATAATAATATTTAATATTTGGCTGATTTATGAAGCGCCGTTTTCATGAAAAATCATCTCAAGGGCGCTGAGTCGATGTTGTTTACTGAGGAAATAAGTAAACAACATCGAATGATATTAAAATAGCATTTTTAGGTACATCCAAAGATTTTAATTTTTCAATTAATTCAATGGAATTTTTTATTGTGTGTTTAGGATTAAAAAATTTGTTATCAAAAATTAATTTATTGATTTTGAATTTTTCGTATCAGTCACGCCCCGTCTGGAGCGGGAGACAGTCGTGTGACTCTGCGTCGCTTAGTTTCGTGAAATCAATGTTAAAATTCCGTTTTCTTACAATAAACAATGCGTAAAAAAGGAATTAATATTTTTTACAGGCCTTTACGAAATCAACCTGTAAAAAAAAAATCTCAAATACCTTTTCCAACCTTTCCAAAAGATTTTTCTGAAGTATTTTTAAACTCCTCCCACAATGGGCGTGAATTCCGATTTCGATTTTTTCCTGAACTATTGGATCGCCTTAAGAAAAGCAGAGGATAACTATTAACTGACCGGTCAGTGGTTGAGTGCGCATAGCACTTGGGTCCCACCCGAGCGTCGCGTGTTCGGCTGGCTAAGTCTTCCATCACAACACAAGCAACATTTTCGGCTTTCTGTGGTGGTAGGTAGTACGAGACTTTCAAACATTGTTGAGTTATTTGTAACCCGCGAATGTTTGTCTTTCTTTTTTTTTTTAAATTAAACTATTCTATTTTAGATTTAAAATTTCATCAGCCACGTTATTTGACTGAAGCAGACCAGCAGCGATCTATCCTAATTTGGTTAGGCCACACGACTAGTAGAGACTAGACGGTGTTGGACAAGTAGACATTCAGTCGTAAAGTGTAGACACATAGAGACATTGATATCAGTCACGTTGATTATGGGCGCAGTTTATATCTTTTTTAAATCTTGTCATTTATTTTGTATGTAAACATCTGTATATTTTTGAGCCCGTGAGTGGTTATAATAATTCATAAAATCTTGTAAGACATATATATTTCTGTGAAATATTTGTAAAGTGATTCTTCATATTATGTTGTGTCTGTGAAATGTTTTGAAAAATTTTTTTTCATATGTTGTGTCTGCATATTGGGTTGGGTTGGGTGTAAATTTAAGTATCAATTGGCGATCCCTTTATGAGGTTTGATAACTCATGGGAATGCAACTTCGTTGTATGTTTAAAATCAGTGGGATTTTTTACATTAACTCCACACAGGAGGCCCTGAGGAAAATAATTTCCCTCAGGGCCTATGTCATCTGGGATGCTGTGTGGAGGGTCTTTTTGAGGAGAGGAAGGAATGAACATTGGTCTTGAAGAGACCCATGTTGTAGGAAGGAGGAAACACAGAGGCCGGCAAATCATTCCACAGCCGAGCTGTTGAACATAAGAACGAGTCGAAGAAACGACCCGTTCTCATGTGACTAATGTCAACTGTGTACAAATGTTGGGCACGCGTTTGGCGTGTTTCCCGACTATGCACCGGTGCCGAAGGGATCAATGATGCTAGTTCCTCGGAGCATCTTCCATTGTAATACCGGTAGAACAAGGATAGCATTCCCACCCGACGCCTGTGCTCTAAAGATTGCAATCCGTCTGTTAAGATGGGAGAATCTATCAAACGGACCGCCCGTTTCTGCACAGAGTCGAGGGTATTTTTCAGGTATTTTGGAGCTCCAGACCAGAGGTGGCTGCCAAATTCAACCGTGGGGCGCACTTGCGATTTGTACAGGGTTAGCAGTTGTGTACTTTTAAAGTATCTGCGGGCCCTGTACAGTACGCCCAGTTTTTGGGAGGCTAACTTTACTCTGGCTTCGATGGAGCCCCCATACCTGAGCTGGTCACTTAGGGTTACACCAAGCAAATCAATGGAGGGCCTGTTCGGAAGATTGCTTCCGTTGAAAGAGACTAGATTTTCATTGCGATCCCTTTTAGACGTAATTAGACAAGATTGGGTCTTTGAAACATTAAATTCAACGAGATTATTTTTACCCCAAGAGAAAACACTCTCGAGGTAACCGTCCATTATTTGCTTCAAAGCCTTACGAGCTGTTGGAGTTTGTGAGCCCTTTGGGGGCTTGTCAAACAAAAAGCTATCATGAACTGTACTGTCATCCGCGTAGCAGTGAATTGGTGCACATGACAAAAGGTCGTTGATGTGCAACAAAAACAGAGTTGGAGACAGAACCGATCTCTGCGGGACGCCAGCATTTATCGAGTGAGAGGAAGAGGTGAAACCATCGACTACCGTCTGAATCGACCTCTCCCTCAAGAAGTCGGCAATCCACGTACACAAGGATGCGGGATTAGTTGCCAAGCTGGATAAATCGGATAGAGGAAGTGTCAATATTTTCGCATCCCCATGGATGCGAAAATATTGAAAAAAGGTTGCAATGTGGCAATGTATTGGTAATCTTAACCATTTTATGTGGTCAGTGATAACGAACGAGATTGCTAACAGCCCGAGGCTGGTAAAGTTAAGTCGTCATGTTATCCAATTTGGGGAGTGTTGTGAGACAGAAAGAATTGGGGAGAGAAGCAGATGAGTTAAACGAATTTTGGGAAGTACCTGAATATTCATGAATATCTTACGATTCAACGAAATATAGTAATTGCAGGCAACATTTCAGTTTTAAAAGGTGGTTCCTTTTCCACTAGAGTCTATATATTCTTTATCTTTAAAACATTAAGAATCCATAAAATTTATGTTGAATTATTCTGTTTTCCCTCCCTAGTATATTAAGAATAATCTACCTCTGAGCCAATAACTTCAATTTGGGAGGCAAGTAAGGGTACCGCCGCCACGGGAACCATTTATTAGATAACAAACACCTCTGCCATAGGTTACCCCAAGTGATTTGCTACGTTTGGTGAGTTAGTAGGGGTGTCCGGATTCATGGGGTGAGGTTTGTCCGGGTCTTGGTGGCGGATGCGTCTGTCCACTACCTGCAAGGCAAGGAATGGTTGAGGGAATCCCTTTGACTTCGGACTACTCTCTCGGAACATCGACATGCACCGCTGTGGGAGGGATGGATTCATACGTCCGTCACGCCTGGACGCACTGACCCCCAGATTCCTACCCAATACTCATACCTATTTCCTTTCCTTTAAAAAACCCCTCACACAGCGTTCCCAAAGATGACACAGGCCCTGAGGGATCCTGTGTGGAGCCAATTTAAAAAAATATATATAATATTAGAATTCGTTATTTTAAAACACAAAGAAGATTCACCTCAAATATCAACATATTAAATATTTTGACAGTATTTAAGACATACCTGAATGATATTTTCATGTAGCATATTTTTATAATTAAAGAGCATCGCATAGGAGCTATACCATTTTTTTTAAAGAAAGACAAATATTCCGGGGTTACGAATAACCTGACAATATTTGAAAATCTCCTACTACCACCACAGTAAGCCGAAAATATTGGTTGAGTTGTGATGGAGGACTTAGCCAGCCGAGGAATCGAACACGGAACGCCTGGGTGGGACCCATACGCGATGCCCACTCAACCACTGACCGTCAATATTTTAATATTCTTTCCGTTTATCTACCCACAATAAAAAAACTTTTTCCTCGGTTTTCTTTTCTACATCATGCACTTTGTCATGAATTATCCACCTGTACACTTTTTATTATTAACCAACCCCATATATAATTATTTTGATGCCATCCGCATTTTAAAAACTGGTAAATATTTTATTCTTTCTGTTTTCTTGTATATTATTTTCACTTAAGTGCATATTTATATCTACCACGTACCATTTTCGTTTCTTTAAGTTGACATAATATATATTTTTTTATCTACACACTATGTCTCTATTACATTTACTAAATCATGAGAAAAAACAACAGGGCGTTGAAAATCAATAAATAAAAGATTATAAATGCTGAATCACGTAGGTCGCAAATATAAAAAAAAATGTATCTTCAAAAATATGGTAGGTCCCTGGTATCTAAAAATACCCTTTAAAATGGTGCATGAAACTTCGTTGTATCATATCCGAATTTTCTGATTTTATGTTATCTTTTGTAAAACTATTATTTCTAACAATTCACCACCGGAAGAAAACGTTACATGTTCTAACTATCCCAAATTCCATTGTCTCCATTAACTCAATAGACGGGAAGCCTCAACTTTGAGCAACTTCATCGCCCATTTCCTGAGAAGTTAACTTAAATTTAATATATTACCACACTCTTCAGAAGAAGTGTGAGCCAAGTAAGCCACGGATACTGCCAGAGGGAGTTAAGTATCGTCTACGCCAGGTATGGATAACCTTTGGAGAAGCTCGGGTCAATTGGCTCTTAAAAAAAGAGATTCTGTTCAGTATTTTTTTTTACATTAACAAGGCCATGTTACGACAGAGTGCAGCAGAAGAAGTCAAAGAGACTCCCTCAACCTCTCTCTCTCCTGATCCGGCCTGTCATGCAGAGGGTAGGCAGATGCGTCCATCACCAAGCAAAGACACGGACAAACCGCTCCCCATGAACCCGGGCAACCCTACTAAGTCACCAAACGTAGCGAACCACTTGAGGTGATATAAGGCAGGGGTGTTGGTTATCCATATTTTTAGTCCAATTTTTTATAATTCTGGACACAACAAGCAAAAAAAATACTACCACTTTTTTTCCTCACCACTCTTTCTTCTATTTAGGATACTATTATAGTATACGATATTAGGTCGTAGACAAAATTATTAGATAAATATACGGATAAAAAATGCTCGTCATTTGACCCTTCTCGGAGGTTTTCTTGTAACTTCTTTTGTTAAATTTTGTTAATTTCTTTTGAGCTTCTGTGTTTTGTAACTTCTGAATTTAACTTTTGATTTTATATAAATCAAGACAACTTAATTCAATTGAACATTTCTATTGAGGAACTGAAAATACCTTTATTTTTAATATAAAAGACTAAATATTTGCTGGTTGGATGGAATTCGCTCGTCGGCTGTAGGTTGACCTTCCCTGATCACCCACGACTTGAAACTTCCTTATTACCCTGCGAACGAACAAGTAACTGTTTGTCTATTGGGTTTATGGATACAATAAAATCACAGCTTGTTGTAATGACTCAATGAAATCTTGTGTGACATGTTTAAAAGTTCAGTTATCATATTATATTATACCAAAATATTATAATAAAATTATTAATCGATATTGTATAGGTAAAAAAAACACAATGAGCTAATGATATACTACATTTTTGATCTTCTAAAATCATATCCAAAAACATAGTGAGCTAATGATAGACTATATTTTTGAAAATCTAAAATCACTAACACGGACTCGGATAATCAAGTACTTAGGCATTTATATTGACAACTATTTTAGATGGACAGAACAAATAAATAAAACAGGGAGTATAATTAGAATTTTTTTTTCTTTTTAACAATAAAAAAAATAATGCCGATGAAGACTCTAAAATACGCTATAGCCCAAAAATTATAACTCACGGTGTGATTGCTTGTGGTGGTGCCGCTAAAACTAATATGGACCATCTTGACAAAAAGCCTTAAGGGCCTGCTACCCGAATTACTACCGATTTCTTATATATCTACCTTAAATACGTTAAGTTTTAAAGCTCTTAAAAAAAAAAATGTTATTCTTGAAGATAATATCTAGACATTGCCCGAGAAGCAAATTATATAAAATTCCCTCGATAGAAAAAAATCGCAAAGTATGCTCCAAAAGTTATTATAAACAAATTTGTTTAAGTTATTTTACAATTTATATGTATGCAAAAAATCACAGTATTTCTTTAAACGCTGTTTAAGACAAATGCCCGCAAGATTTTTGGTCTATTTTAAACGAGTCGTGTTTTATTAAACATTTTCGCAATTTTCGCATCGATTTTGTCGCAGTAAATGTTAGCGTTCTCCTCTAACATTCGTAATTTCGTATCTCTCCACCAATTAAAGCTATTAGAAAAAACCAATTAGATTCTCGACAGTATAATTATTTAAGGCCTTTGCTGTACTGAACATACAGCAACTGAACATTAAAAGTATATCTATACATTACCAAAAATACAAACTCAACCATCTTACTTACTGCACAACAAAATTAAGACACAAGACATAGACAACAACACATGACTCCATAGACAAATACTACCTATGGACAAATACATCACCATAATCTGACGCCATTTTAAAAAAAAATTATTGAACAAGATATTATTGACAAAAAATGCAAATCTAAAACACAAAATTCATTCGTGGATAGTCAACAAAGGCATTGTATACTGCGGGCAGATATATAACTTCTACAATATGACAACCCACTCAACGCCTCTATCTTTTCTTTTTTACTATCAATTATTTTTTTATTATTTCTTTCATATTTTTTCCAATTTTCGCAGCTCATTTCTTTTTCTTTTGTTTTTATTTTTCTTTCAATCTAATAAATTCAAATTTAAATTTAAAATATTAATCTATTCAAATTTAAATTAAAATTTTTATCCCATTTTATCTTTCAAGATTAAGATATCAAAATTCCCAAATTCCAAGATTAAGATATTATATTCCTGCCCCCTCGGAATAGGCCTAGCCTGGTGAGGTGGTATACATATACCAAAAGAAATGTTTATTGTGTATATTGCAACAATATTTTGGTAAATAAATAATTTTTTAAAAGTATATCCAAAAATATAGTGAGCTGATGGGTTACATTTTGAAAATCTAAAATAATATCCAAAAACATGGCGAGTTAATGATAGGCTATGTTATTCAATGTGGAGTCACGTAATTAGAAGTGCATCCATGGGCTAAAACATTACAAACAGTGCAAGTAAATCGTAAAGAGCACACGTGTACAATTGTACAAACGATAGGTAATATTGAAAGTTTCAAAAAGGTTTTTCTAATTAGTTTAGAACACCCGCCCACACCCCCCTCTTAGGGCTAGCGCATACATACAACTTTTGCATCGACAAAACTGTTTTGTCGAGTTTTGTACTTTTCGTAATTTCCACAACTAAACCATTTAGTCGATGGAGGTGCGCATACTATTGAATCTCATTTGAATCGACCAGTCTTTATTCAGCAACGCTCAAGTCAAGGTGTTACAAACAACGTCAATTAACAAAAAAGTTCTAAGACAAGATTGTTATTTATTTATTTATTTCAACGCCATAAAATGGCTATTACAATCCGGTGATATATGATACACAGTGGTACATAGGAGGGTAATTGCAATGATAATAATGTACATTTAACAAAGTACATATGTATGATAACAACTAGTATTTAGTTGTAGGATACAAATATGTTTATAACAAACAAAAAAGAATATGAGCTAATACAAAATACACATTTTTATGCAGAATAAACATAAGTAAATAGAGGTGAATTCTTAGAAAAATTCTCAACATCAAGTATAATATACCTACTGTCACATAAATATTATGTGACTAGTGCAGTTCTTGCCTATTTGGTTATTTTGTCTATGGTGTTTTTTTTTGGAGACTGGTAAAATTTTTTGGGGAAGAGAGATTGTTGTTTTTGTTTATGGTGACTTCCTCCCGGTCAGCATGGACTAGCTGCGTCGGAAATTAGTCTACATTGAAAAATCTTCCGAGAAAAGATACTTGCCGCCATCAGTGTTTCAGGCTGACAATTATTGCTTATAATAATTTTTACCCTTTGTGCTATGCATAAGAATCTTGTCTTAAACGTTAGTTTATAAATTAAAAATAATAATTAATATTTAACAAGTTAAAAAAGTTCTAGTTTGTGGTTTGCTTAGCTTTGCTTACATCCTATACTCAGTGACAGATTATATAGTGGGATATTTCATACGTTTCATTCTAAACTAAAAGAGCACCTAGATAAGTTTTGAATGAAGAAACGTTTAATGTAATATCATTCGTGGGTCCTTATGACTTTATGTCAGTAGGACTAGTTTTAGAGGTATTAGTTTTTTGGACCACACAACCCAGGTTTGATGAAAAGCGGGTGTGTGCTTGATGTTGTGGAGCGATTAGTAGGTTATTTTTTCGTACATAACAAATACTTGTTTTAGTAAATAGCTATCGAGTATCTAAGACCTTGATTTTGGCAAAGAGTTCATTTGAGTGATGGGTAGGTTGACATTTAAATATAATTCTCAGAATTAGTTTTTGAACTATAATAATTGGTCTAATAATGAAGCCGATGTGCTTCTGGCGCGTCACGACACGCCACGACACGCAAGTATGTTTCTGCCTTTAGACTCACGATTCAATTCGACGATGTTATGTTTTTTTTTTGTTTTGTTCTTCAGCTCTCTAACAAAAAAATAAATTATTATTTGTTTATTCTTCCAGAACACAACACAAACAAAGTTATCTACTTGTCTCTTCGTGGAACCAAAAGAAAATATGATGAGCTTTTTTAAATAAATACTTTTTGCAGATATAATATCGATTTGTATTTAAATTGCATCACCGCGCCGCAGTGGCCGTGGCTGTTTATTACAAAAATATACGAAGAGAGAAAAACATACATACAAACACGGTGGATGACTATTGAAAAGTTTTTTGTATTGGCTTTAGTTGTTTTTAGTAAGTAGATTTGAATAGAATAGCCAGGTACTTCAAAACCTTCCTCTTGCCCACTCATTTTATTTATCCAATCTCTATAAACTTATGACATACACCAATTGGGAGTTCTGTAGAATACTGGCTCCGGAAAGCCGAGAGCAGTTGTGATTGTGCGGTATTCAAGGAAAAAATATGTTTTCCCAACATCAGAAGACTATTAATTGAATTTCATGCAATAGAAATATTTTAAACTAATATTATTAGTTTGTATTTACAATCCAAATAAAATTACGACTTAAGGGCCAATTTGTTTCGCAGAAATTCAAATATAGCAATGTCATCAAATAGCCATTCAGTGCCGTTTTGATTTTTGAAAGGTCGCCGTTAAACGCTGATTTTCGGTGCGTTTCAGCTTTCTATCAAATTGTATAAGTCGACAAGTTTTTAACAACACGATAGTTGTCCTCTTCTGCTGGTAACAATTTCTACAAAAGCCGAAACCGACTTCAAATTTTCATTTAATGGGAACCTTTCAAATTACAACAACAATAAACGGAACTGAACCGCCATTTGATGACTTTGTCACACGTGAATTTCTGTGAAACAATTGGGAGTAAATCGATTATTTTTATAATAGAATTTTTTTAAAGTTTTCTAATGTTTGTCCGTCACAGAAATAGATTGTATAAATTCATCCGTTTCTATAATTTCCACAAAACGATCTTCCAAAGAAACAACGTTTGGTAGCACGACACGTGTAAATATTCCGACCCACATATTTCAAGGATATTTGCGCGATTTTTCCCGACGCGGGCCCTCAAATTACCTCAATGCGAGTGCTGATATAAAATATTTTTTCATCTGACGTGTAGGAGCCATCAATCCGTATGTGGGCTAACGGAAAAGTCCCCAAAGAATCTACCCCCACATCGAGGTATTTTTTTCGGGTGGAAAATTCACGAATTTTTTACCCTTGTTTACGTGAAAAGAACAGAGAATTTCCGGTAAGTATTACAATTGAAAATAAATATACAGACGTGTACAAATTTTCGTTTGAATTATTAAGCCCCTGGGCTTGGGACATGAAATTTCTGAACCAAGTAAATTTAACATTTTTAATTTTATTTGTCTTTTTGTTAGAGGTAGGCTGAATACACGATCACATTTATATGTTTGACATGTTGCTGATGTTTGGTTTTGACAGAAATTGAAGTTAACGTCAGTTTTTTTTACTTGCTTTACATATCTTTGTAATATGATAAGCAATAGCAATTCAGTCAAACGCAAAGTATTTTCCATATACCGTGATGTCAAATAACATCTTAATTTGTAGGAATTTGGGTAGATTTCTGAGATACACTCATTAACACAAGCGATGACATACAATTACTTGGTTAGATAAAATGTAGGTATACCGTAATTTTCTAGAGTTCTGCTTTAAAGATAATATCATGTATTTTAACGTGTGTGTTGTTTTAAAGTTAATTAATTAAAAATAATATATTATTATAGTATATTCTCGGCGTATTTTATAAGCGAATTGAAATATAACTTGACATGGCCTTGTCCGTGTTTGGTGACAGATGATCTGAATCATAATTTCTTCCCCTCCCCAGTTCCTCAGTGGCTCCAGACGGTGGAGAGAGTAGTGGGGACTCTCGGAGTATTTAGTTAAAAGCTTGTTGTTTTTGACATGATCCTCACACAAGAGACCACGAGGAAATTATTTTCTCTCAGGACCTATGTCATCTTTTGGTATATTGTGTGGATGGAAAGAAAGTTCTGAGAAGGAAAACAGAAAGAGGGGTTGGTAGGAATGTGGGGGTCAGTGTGATCATCCTTCTCATTACGGGGCACGGCAATGGGTGGAGAGAATCCGGCTGGAAAGGTCAAAGGGTTTACCGCAACTTCTTTCAACCGGCCCACCACACAGTTGGTGGACAGAACGCTTCTGCCGCTCAGACCTAGACAAACCTCACCCTGTGAAAACGAACACCAGTTTTTAAATCACCAAACCCAGCGAGACCCTTGGGGAGACCAATGGCAGAGGTGTTAGTTAGCCAATGAAGGGTTTCCGGGGCGGCTAAAGTACTCACACCCGCCTCCCAAAGTAATGTAATTGTTAACGTTTTGTTATATTCTATCCTTGGTAGATAAAAGTGGGTTCAGGGGATAAATAGAGATTTTTCAAAAATTGCTTTGTATAATTAAAATTTTGGTAACTCAAAATTTAAGTTCAAATTACCAACTACAAATATTGATATAAAATACAAAAATATTATACATGTTTGAAACTCAATTTACTGGTACGAATGTAGTTTGAAAAAATGGGTGAAAGTTTGTTTGATGAAAGCAAATCTTCAGTGGGAGTGAGTACTACTGTAAAATAAAATTGGTTTATTAGTGATTTGTTTTTAAAATTACGTAAAACATTAAAAAATGAAGCAATACATTATCAAGAGCTAAGAAATTGTACTTAGTGAAATTTCTGTTGTTTAAACCCTTGAATCGGGTTTAACATGACTTCGTATTTCCTCGTTTGTATTAACATCCTCAGTCAGTACGAAATATTCAGAATAATACATTTCTGAAATATTTCAGACTGATATGAACATGTCTTAGTTCGTTTGATGTCCCCATAAAATTGATTGTAATTAAAGTTCTGAAAAATAAAATTCGAAAAGTACATGACTACTTACATGATTATTATAAAACTGACCTCAATCTGAAAAATGTAACATAAAACTCATACCTACATCTAAACATCAAAAGTTGGTTAGATGACAATAAAATAATAAAAAAATAATGAAAAAGGTAATGCGTGAAATCATACTACAAGTGTTGTACATATTTGGACAAACCATTATAAAAGATTGCAACCACCAGTTCGTCGATCACTAATACAAAACTATAAAACGATGCATTTGACTAATGAACGCTATGCTGAGAAAAAAATGTACATGTTTTATTTATACTCTGAACAGACAGAAAAAATACAGGGTCAGATTTACATGGGCGAGATTGAGATTAATATTTTATTGTGATTGACTCTCGACAGACCAAGATGCCAAACATAACGTCGGTAATCAAATGTGTCGGTCGATGAGCACAAGAATTTTTTTTTGTATTTCAACCATAAAAATCCCTTTTTATTTATTTTTTCTTTTTTTCTTTCTTTATTTGTCCATTTATTGGGCAAGGAATATTACCTATATTTGAAAAATATTTTTTCCTACGATCAACGATTTTTTAACATTTTTTTAGGTGGCAAATTATGTACTAATCCTTTGCGCTGGAATTTTTTTTTTTAAATAATTTCCTGCGGGAAGGCCCTGAGGGAAAATAATTTCCCTCAGGGCCTATGTCATCTGGGATGCTGTGTGGAGGGTCTTTTTGAGGAGAGGAAGGAATGAACATTGGTCTTGAAGAGACCCATGTTGTAGGAAGCAGGAAACACAGAGGCCGGCAAATCATTCCACAGCCGAGCTGTTGAACACAAGAACGAGTCGAAGAAACGACCCGTTCTCATGTGGCAAATGTCAACCGTGTACAAATGTTGGGCACGCGTTTGGCGTGTTTCCCTACTATGCACCGGTGCCGAAGGGATCAATGATGCTAGTTCCTCGGAGCATCTTCCATTGTAATACCGGTAGAACAAGGATAGCATTCTCACCCGACGCCTGTGCTCTAAAGATTGCAATCCGTCTGTTAAGATGGGAGAATCTATCAAACGGACCGCCCGTTTCTGCACAGAGTCGAGGGTATTTTTCAGGTATTTTGGAGCTCCAGACCAGAGGTGGCTGCCAAATTCAACCGTGGGGCGCACTTGTGATTTGTACAGGGTTAGCAGTTGTGTACTATTCAAGTATCTGCGGGCCCTGTACAGTACGCCCAGTTTCTGTGAGATTAACTTTACTCTGGCTTCGATGGAGCCCCCATACCTGAGCTGGTCACTTAGGGGTACACCAAGCATTTCGATGGAGGGCCTGTTTGGAAGATTGCTTCCGTTGAAAGAGACTAGATTTTCATTTCGATCCCTTTTAGACGTAATCAGACAAGATTGGGTCTTTGAAACATTAAATTTAACGAGATTATTTTTACCCCAAGAGAAAACACTCTCGAGGTAACCGTGTATTCTTTGCTTCAAAGCCCTACGAGCTATTGGAGTTTGTGAGCCCTTTGGGGGCTTGTCAAACAAAAAGCTATCATGAACTGTACTGTCATCCGCGTAACAGTGAATTGGTGCACATGACAAAAGGTCGTTGATGTGCAACAAAAACAAAGTCGGAGACAGAACCGATCCCTGCGGGAGGCCAGCATTTATCGAGTGTGAGGAAGAGGTAAAACCATCGACTACCGTCTGAATCGACCTCTCCTTCAAGAAGTCGGCAATCCACGTACACAAGGATGCGGGACGTCCATAAGAATGCAGTTTGTTGACAAGTCTTCGGTGCCAAACCCGGTCAAATGCCTTGGAGATGTCCAGTGCAACCGTTTGGGTCTCACCGAAACGTTCCAGGCATTGCCCCCAAACATGCGTCACATACGCGAGAAGATCACCGCACGAGCGGTTCCGCCGGAATCCGTATTGATGATCGTTAATAATTTTGTTCTTCTCGAGGTATGTGAGCAGTTTGTCGTTGATCACACGTTCCATCATCTTAGACAGAACTGATGTGATCGCTATGGGGCGGTAGTTGGCCGGGTTGGAGCGGTCACCCTTCTTTGGAATAGGATGGATAACCGCTTTTTTCCAACCAGAGGGCACAGAGCCAGTCTTCAGGGACATTTTAAAAAGCTTCGTCAAAATTGGAGCTATTTCTGCAGCGCACCTCTGCAGTACCAGGGCAGTTATTCCGTCAGGCCCATAATACCTAAAATACTAAAAATGTATTTCATGTGTTTAAGTATATATAAGAAGGATAGTGATTTTGTGGTCTACCTTCGGCCCCAGTAGGCTGCGGAAGAGTTAGAGCAATCGAGATTAATATTTTATCGTTTATAACAGAAATGTATATGGGGTTTGCACAGAGGACATAAATGGGAACACGCGTTATGGAAATGCCATTACTATATGATATACATTTAAATACTGATACATAACATATTATGTTATTTTATGAACGTGAAGTATTTGATTAGAATAGTTATATACTCCCTAAATGTGATTCGTCCCACGCTAAGAGACAGATTGGTGTAAGGTTTCGAGTAATGTTAATCTAATAAGAAAAGTGTGATTAAGACATATTATAGACAATACAAGAATGCTATTCTCAGATAGGTATACTCATAGATAGATACCACTCTTATGTTTATAATATCGTAAAACCATACAAAACAACCAGCAGTATATATAAATAGGACGTAGGTACAAACAGATATCTGACTTTCAAGAGTAACAGATATTTTCAACAGCACCGAAAAACACCAGAAAAAGTATTTCACATATTTAGTTATTTGTTAACATTTTGTTTACTAAATAGTATATTTTAATTAATTTAAATCATATGTTTACACTGTATTATTGTTTTGTAATGCATTTTTATGTAAAAAAATGTTTCCGTATTTAATTGTGTTTGTTTTGTACCATACATAAGTAAATAAATAACTAACTTAAGCATTACAGTTTGCGTTAGTAACCATTCGTCTACGTAGATCTCAAAATAGATAATAATATATTTATTAATTATAACCGACTTTTTTGGAAATATTTCACAAAAAATATTATAAGCAAACTATAAAATAGTCAACATGAGCTGAAATCAGCGTGAAAACGTAAAGCCTCAAATATCAATATTAACCATTGGTTAAGTAAGAACACATAATTTGATTTTGTGGAATGTTATGCAGGTAGAATAATTCGTTTGTGTATTCAATACTATGCAAAATTATTAAATTTGGACAGTGATTCATATAACCTCTCTCAACGATGGCAATGTAATTTCAGTTTTTCGTTTCCCTTTTGGGTTTATTTATATTTTGCATTCCCCACGAAACTGCACGAACGATAATTCATAACTCTGAACTAGCTTGAGTACTGCTAATGGCATTGCGATGTTTTTCAAACTTCTCTCGCAAAAATGAGGAATCTTCCATTCATAAGGCTATTTATTATTTTTGTTCGTTTGTTCTGAATAGATTGTTAATAAAAAAATAACTTTTGGCACAGAACCAGTTTTACTAATAATAAATGGTAAGGTGGGCTGGTGATCGTACGTTTTCTAGATAAAATCAGATTTAGACACCTCCGCGGTTGGGGGGCTTTAATCCTTGGATCCTTCAATCCGGTGGTTGCGAGTTCAAATCCTGGAGAACGCAAGTAAAATTTATTTAAGTAATTTGTGTTATTTCATAATTTATTCATTCAAAATAATGGACAAGGTGTTAGAGCTCACATTGATTAGTGATCCCTGACATTATTTGGAGCAAGAAATATAAATGAAATTTTGATCTCCTGTGACATTTCCGATGTTTTTTTAAAATCAGTAGGTATTGGACAGCTAGGATTGGGATTGATTGACCAGTGATGACACGAAGAAAAAAAAAACACAAAAAAGTCACCGCCGACCAAATTTCATGAACATTTTTTTAATTCAACTAATGTCAGGAATCAACGGTTAGTAAATCAAGTAAGTCCCCTTACACCATGCGTATAGTATATTTGTGGCACGTTCTAGAGTAGTAGATACTTTCGGTTCCATGCCAACTGAGAATCAAGTCAACTCTACAGCTCTTTGAAAATTCATTAAAAGATAAGAAAAAAAAATCAGAATAGCCCATGACCTAACCCTAACCCAGCGTACTATTTAACAATTTTTTTCCATCACTTTTAAAATACTGTTCAAAGGAGGTGTTGAGTTGATTTCATTCTGAGACCTCCAGTCTCCGATACTTACTGTAGCGCCCTGGTAAAAGGCTGGCATTCTGAATAAAATCCCTTTACCATATTTAACAACTTGGAATACATATTTTTTAAATCGATTTCATGATGACAGGACAAATATTTTTTCGCATTCCTTTCTCTCGATGTTATTCGAAAATTTTACTACACGTTCAAAAAAACCGCCAAAACTAACCGATTTGAAATGGTGTAGCAATAGATATGTTAATCTGGAGAGTTCTTTAAATTCTTCTTTTAATTTCTTCGTAATTCGATTCAAAAACTCTCAAATCCTCGTAAGAACGTCGGGTCCCTGTTTTCAAGTGCCGTAAATTCTTGATTTCCACAGCCTGGCTGCAAATGGTTACGGCTCCGCAGAATTATTACGTATCCGTTTCACGTTCCGAGAGGGATTATCGGAGGGGTTGAGAGGGTTAATTACTTATAAAATACCAGAAATGCCTCATTTCATGATAGAAATGCAGAAAATTTAAAATTATTTTACTTCGTTATAAACATTACGTTAAAAGCGACATTCTTTTGATAATTGCCCAAAAAATGATTCTTAAAGTTATGTTCAAGAAAAAAATTAAATATCCAACTCATTTACGTTTTAAGGAATGTAATGTAATGAACGTAAAACAGTTATATTACACAAACGCTTTGAAGATTTTTTAATAATATTAATATATTTTTTTTTTTTACAGTGAATACCGCACAAGAATCTCAACTGCTCCCGTCTGGAGCCAGTGAGACTATGGCATCCCCAATTGGGGTATGTTGTGAGGCTGAAGATAGTGGGGAGGGGAAGGAGGTGGGGAAGAGGAAGGTTGGGAAGTACCTGGCTATTCAGATCTGGTCACTAAACATGGCTAAGGCCATTTTCAAGCAACGTTTCAATTCTGAATGGTGGTCTTACACCAGGGCGATACTGATAGTATCTTCCACTCTGGAACATGCCGCAAATATACAATATATTATTTTAAATGAATTAATTGTGAAATAACACAAATTAATCAAATAAAATTTATTTGCACATGCCGGGTTCGAACCCGCGAACTCCGGATTGTGAGTCAAGAGTCTTACCCACTGTACTACGGAGGTCGTCTATATTGCAGAAAGAACACAGCAAATTCGTAGTACGAGAATTGGCTCTTGTCTGAACTTTATGGCAATTCAAACTAAATCTTCTTTTGGTCAAAGAAATTATTTTTATCAAGCTCCACTCATATTTAATAGCCTTCCAGAACATATAAAGTCATCCAATTCCTTGTACACTTTTAAAAATAATCTTAAATTATTTGTGTTTGTCGAGGATTGCCTATTGATTTTCTCTACTTTGTCCTTTCTAAATTATTAGCTAAATGAGTATGTTTATAATAATAAGCTAAAATAATATTATTTTTGTTTAAACTGTTTTTTTTTTATCTTCCTCCTGCCAAATCTATAGCATGTTAAATTATATACATATATTTATTATTTACAACTTAATCCTTAAAAACAAAACAATTTTTATTTTTTTATTTTAAATCAGATCTCAAAACTATGGTCACCCTAAAAGTCTACATTAAAGTACTACATAGCGCCATCAGTTTAGTAGGTACCCATAATCTCAATCTGTAAGAAATACAACAATATTGTTCTTTCAATATCTGTATAATTTTGTGTTATTTTGTTAACTTGTATAATTATTGTTAACCTCTACACAGGCTTGTCCTAGTGCGGTAACAAATTGTATTGTAAACATTTTACCTGCAGTGTAAAGAAACAATAAATAAATAAAATAAATTGTTCATTTATTAATAATTATTTAATTATAACATTGTGCAACTAATCAAACTAACTTAAAACTTTACTAATATTGTTTTATTATGAACCACAAGAATTGCCTTTTCTAATTCTTGCCAGATACATGAAAAATCACGGGATATTGCAATTTAAATTTTGAAAACGAAATTTAAAAAAAAGTTTCTGTTATAGTGTGTCATTGCATACAGGTAGGTAGGTACCTACTTTATGTCTTGTCCGAATTTTCACACAGGATTAACGTATATCACAGAAAACCGAGGTAAGTACGTTTGATTGCGTCTTTTGGCAATTTGTTTTCTTTTACACCTTGATAGATGGTTTGATTTTAGATTTTCACGGCCAAAAGTATTTCCGTTATTTATTTTTGGGATGTTATGCCGTGTTGTGCTGCCTCCTACTTTAGCCAACGTTTCGAACAGCGTTACAGTGTCCATCATCAGATCAGATGTGTTCGAAACGTTGGCTAAAGAAGGAGGTAGCGCAACACGGCATAACACCCCAAACATAAATAACGAAAATTGACCGTTATTATTTATACTTTTATCACGTTGATCAAAGGTGAATTTTATTTGACCCTTAATTACCATTAGAAGATTAATATTGAATGATAATTTATCTAATTAATGTATTTTTAGTGTCAGTTTCAGCATTTAAAATATTAAACATTAGTAATTAACATTTTCGATTACAGATTATCCATTATTTCATTTGTAGCTTGAATAATAAGTGAAGCATGTTTGACGGAGGCAAGTAAAAATAAAATATTTTAATTACAAGTCAAAAATGTTATGTTTTATGAAAATAAGGTAGTTAGAATGATGTTTTCAATAAATGCCGTCAGACAATATAAGCGAAGTTTAAATTTATTTAATTACCTGCTATATTTTATATACTTTGTGACATGACATTTTACAAAATGAAACAAGTTCTTTGTTTGAAACCACTTAATTTTGATTTATATTTGTCGACCGGTTTCGGTTGACCTCAACCTTTCTCGAGACATAAATATAAACATATAAACTAAATATAACAGTTTACATGTTTATTGTCTTGAGGAAGGTTGAGGTTATAAAATCAAAATAAAATGGTTTT
This sequence comes from Limnephilus rhombicus, assembly GCA_929108145.2. Lineage (NCBI taxonomy): Eukaryota > Metazoa > Arthropoda > Insecta > Trichoptera > Limnephilidae > Limnephilus > Limnephilus rhombicus. The sequence goes on from OV815270.1 coordinate 16,119,662, forward strand.
AAATAAAGAACTTGTTTCATTCTGTACAATATTTTTTTGTTGCCTTAAAACTTAAATTCTTGTGAGCTTTAAACCTTGAGTGGGTCAACACATTATCAGTTAACGAAGCTTTTAATATATAACGTAAAAAGACAGAGAATTTTTTACTAGTCGTGTAAGTGTGTTCCTAAAACTTGTTTACTTGGGATAATTTTCATGAAAAAATGTTGAAATGATTAATTCACTCGGTCCCTAATGTTTTCTCCGGGTAGGCACAACAATTAATCATTGGTTTATATTTGAATCCCTTTCCCAATCCCCTTGCTATTCTTTAAATTCTCCACGAAATTCAACATAAATGTGGTTGAACTAAATTTGACTATGTACTTACATTTTTAAATGTCGCTTAGTTGGGATTTCACTTTTTTTTAACATTAGCTTCACACAGGAGGCACTGATGAAAATAATTACCATCAGGGACGATGTCATCTTAGGGGATGCTGTTTGGAGGGTATTTTTTAGGAAGTGAAGGACAGGAAGTTCTGGGAAGGAAAAGGTATGAAGGGTGGGTAGGAATCTGGGGTAAGTGTTTTCAGGAGTGACGGACGTATGAATCCATCCCTCCAACTGCGTTGCAAGGCGATGGGTCGATAGAGTCCGGCTGGAAAGGTTAAAAGTCTTCCTTCACCCAGTCTCTCTCGATCCGGCCCGCTACATAGCAGGTGCAACCTTACCCCGTGAACCCGGGCACACCTGCTAAAATACCGAACCACTTGGGGAGACCTATGGCAGAGGTGTTGGTTATCCAATAAATGGTTCCTGGGGCGCCTCCCAAATTGAAAATTCATTTGCGTGAACATTTTTTTAATGAGAAAATATATATATTTATTATTTAATCGGATTAAAATTACTGTTTTCCGGAAATTGAAGTAACAGTAACTGAGTACCAAAGTTAACTTTTTTTTAAATGTTAATATCTTTTGTTTTACACACACACCGACGTAAGGTAAATTTGATAAGTTTGAACGTGTTTCTATAAAACAACTATTAGTATACTGATGTAGTTTTAGGATGTCTCGTGAATTGGTAGAACTTTACATAATTTTTAAATATTTTTAAAGAATCAATTTTTTGTGGATTTTTAAGTTGCGTTTTTTGTAACTTTTTGACAATTTCTTCCCAGGACAAAGTAATTTTTACATGAAATTGAAATATAAAAATAGTAGCAATTTAAAAAAAATTACAAAAAAACAGTGAGCTCCGGATAATAAAGAGTTACAGCTTTCTTGTATACCAACTCCAGTAGGTTGGTATACAAGAAAGCTGTAACTTTTTTTATTTTACCAATAGCCCGGATTCACCTTCAAAAAAAAAATTTAACTCGCATTTCTTTGTTATACATTTATCAAATAAAATCACAATACAAATATGGCAAAAGCCAGAAAACTGTTTATGCAGGAAGTAATTTATTATTAAATATCAAAGAAAAAAGTCTAAAAATCCACTAAAAATGCAGGGTATCAATCACAACACAATATTTTCTTGACGTTTCTTCTTGAAAACGCTTTTACTTGATGTGATATTATACGAATGATACAATTCATAAAATATTCTGGAGAATACATAAATCCATGTCTCAAAGGATATATTTTTTTGCAATAACCCAATTCCACTCAACGTATTGTATAGGTGAATGTGTCCCTTGTAGGGAAGATTCCAACTTGAAAGAGGGGCATAAATCCATACATTTTATGGAACACTTTCAGAAATAAAATAATAAACCGATTCAAAAATGTTTTTTCGGCTTTTTCCTTGTGGTGAAAAATGACTTGCAATATGAAAAATGACCTTTAATCCTCTTTGTTTTTTGAAGAGTTTTATTAAATGTACATTTGTTACTTAAATTAAATTTTTCCGCGACCGGTTTCGATACAACCGTATCATTCACGAGCAGAATTAAAACTAACTTAAAAAATAAATGCAGGTACCAAAGATTAATTAGGTGGGAGTAGTGGGAGGGATGATTTTGGGGGGAAGGGGAAAGCGGTGGGAGGAGTCAATATTATACGGAAACATGGTTAGTAAAGGAGATTTGCAAGGCGCTATTATTTTATTGACTAAATTAATTTTAGAGTTAATTTTTTGTTTATTTCGAGCGTTTCTAAAGCGCAAAAGATTAAAGTATGAATTTATATTGCAATGTTTAAATTTTCTTTTTTCTTTATTGAAGCTATGGCCTGACTCTATTAAATGATTCGCAAATTCGGAATAATTATTATTTCTTAAACAAAGTTCATGTTACCTGATTCTAGTTTTGAAATTTCTAAGTTGTCATACCTACATACTGTGCGTCACAATCGTTACATTCTAAAGTGTATATCCCGTTTTTTTCAAATTTATTAGAAACATCCTTATTATTTATCAAATTTTTTATTTTAGAATTAGTATAGAAAGCTGGAGAAATATGATCTGGTAATAAACGGGATATTTTTAAGGATAAATCGCCTGTAAAAAGGTGTTTTTTTATATATTGGGTAGTTACCAGGTTTGCTCATATTATTACCACTGTAAATGTAATTTTTTGTTAAAAAATTTGCTTGTTTCTTATTAACTAAGCGGTCAATTATTTCAGGTTTATATCCATTGTTCAAGGCTATCTGTTTTATAATGTTAATTTCATCATTATAATTATCATTGTTTAAAGGGACATTAATAGCGCGATGTATCATTGAGTTGAAGGAGGCGAGTTTATGTGATAAAGGGTGAAGTGAAGTAGACGGTATAACACAATCAGTGTGCGTAGGTTTTCTGTATATATTAAATACACACTTATTATTATCTATTTAATTCTGCTCGTGAATGATACGGTTGTATCGAAACCGGTCGCGGAAAAATTTAATTTAAGTAACAAATGTACATTTAATAAAACTCTTCAAAAAACAAAATGTCTAGAAATTGTTACATAGTTAATGCCCAAGAAATACAAAAAAAGACCTTTAATCCAATTCACGGCAAAAAACAGACAAAAATAAAATCATTTCTCAATATATATATATATGGCGGACTTAAGATTTTTGCAGAATTTTCATTTATTAACATTAAAATATATTAGTCTTTTGATAATAAGTAGCTAGGTTAGGAAGGTACTCAACTTATCTTCATCAAAAAGAAGAAACCCGATTGGACTAAAAGAAATCTGAAGATGATAACTCTTCTATCTATAAATTTCAGATCAATTGTTCTTACTTCGTTATCATAATCATCTGTGAACTAATCAAAAATCAAATCAAATCAAAATATTTATTGTAAAATAAAAATACAAAAGGTGTAGCTTATGGGTAGACCCCATTTCTTCCAGCTAACCGCATTTATTTAATTACAATGTTTATATAATATTATTTGTTTTATTATAGTTACAATGTTTATACAGATAAAATAACAATATTCCAATGGAAAAAAAAATACAAATATATATACCAATAAAAATAGGAGTTTCATTTACGTGAGGTATTCACTCAACGTGTAGTGACATTTATTAACAAGGAAAGTGTTTAGTGACGATTTGAATTTGTGTGTATCTTGTATTTGTTTAATGTTATGTGGAAGGTTGTTATATACTTTAATGGCCATGTAGTATGGTCCTTTTTGGAATGTTGTTTTGTTTGCTTTTGGTATTAATAGGTTTTCTGTGAGCCTTGTAGCGTATTTATGTGTTGATTTTTTTAGTGGGAACTTGTCTGTAGATGATCGCACTAACATGCATAACTCCATTATATATATGTCTGTGACTGTTAGAATTTTCAGATTTTTAAACATAGGTCTACATGAATCTAAACGACCGGAGTTTGTAATTTTTCTTATGCATCTCTTTTGTATGATGAAGACATCTTTGGCGTTTACCGAGTTTCCCCAAAAAATAATACCGTATTTTATTATTGAATATACATAACCATAGTATGCGGCTATTACTGATTCGGTGTTCAATATTTTTCTCAAGGTACCCAGAACATAAGAAAAACTACTGATTTTTGCTACAATTTTTGAGAAATGTTCTTTCCAGTTTATGTTTATGTCTAATTCTATTCCCAGTAGTGAACAGGTGGAAGGTTCGATAATATTATTATTAATGTTTACATTTATAATCATTGTTTTTAACGTATTATAATTTCAAAATTTGGGTGAAGCCAGTAATATCATGTTTAAGAACCAGTCATTTAGAACGCTTTTATTTTACATAATGTTGTACACATGTTAATATCAAGATTCCGTAATCGAAAGCTAGTGTGATTATGGCATCCATACTTGGGATCATTTTCAGGTACAAAATATGTGGGTTAATAGAAGCGGAGAGTTCAGAAGAACTTGGATATTTATGGGTAGGAGGCTTTTAACCCAAATGTAATTTCTGAAAAATGATATAAAATAAAAACAATTTTACAATAACTTTTTCTCCGCCAGGATTGGAATTCTAGACTGATCGCTTCGCTTTATCACGGAAGTTGAAATTTATGAAAAATATTCAATAACAAATCATGATTTTAGGTGATAGGACCGATGGGTACATAATTTAATAATTTAACCCACGAAAAATAACGAAAAGAGTTGTAATTATAACTTTCAACCGAACCTTCTCACAAGCAAGTCTATGCACACTACTGCATAAATTTAAATGTAATATTTCAACGAGCACGTAACAAATTCAAATAAGCAAGGAAACAACTATGTTTGATTATTTTCCAATGCACTCGAGAGAAAATGTTTTATTTATATTCTAAAGCCATAATATACTCTCGTTCCGACGAAGAAGGGGCCATTTGAGGTAGGTTTATTGCCTGAAGGTGAAGTGAGTAAAAGCATTCATTTGGATTATTTTTTATTCACTTGATACACAAGACTAACTACTTAAACAAGGGTCAGCCACAGACTAAAGAAGGCACAGACATAAACCAAACCACACCAAACCTTTCGACCCATTTCATACGACTGATGTAAAATGAGCAGGTGTCAAACGGGGCCTTCCATATTTTAATACTCGTATATACGGACATTAGTATGTATTAATAATAAGCCAGAGTTGCGAAATTTAAAGAAGTAACCTCAAGGCTATGGAAGAATTTTTCCTCAATTGGCGACTAAAGCCGAATGGGTCGAAAACAGTTGTGACAGCTTTCCATCTCAGTAATTCACAGGCAAACGCAAAACTCTGTGTTCAGTTTGATGGAAAAAATATTTACCATGACCCCCATCCCCGCTATCTTGGAGTAACTTTGGACAGGAGCCTGAATTACCGGAAACACATGGAAACAGTGGGCAAAAAAACCAGGACAAGACTAAACTTAGTCAATAAGCTGGCTGGTACTAGCTGGGGATGCGACGCCAACACGCTCAGAACGGCATCCATTGCCCTGGTTTTCTCAGCAGCTGAATACTGTGCTCCAGTATGGGCCAGAAGCGCCCACACTTCCATGGTCGACGTTCAGCTTAATGCCACAATGCGAACCATCAGCGGAACCTTAAAATCGACTCCTCTTCCCTGGCTCCCCGTACTTACAAATATAACCCCGCCAAATATCAGGCGAGAGATTGCAACACTGAGGGAATACAAGAAGGCGCTGCAAAAAAGCGAAATACCCTTGCACGATGATGTCGTTTCTCACCCGGCATGCCGCTTAAAGTCTCGAAAACCCTTCTGGACGGAAGGAGAAAGACTCCTTCGAACACCTCTCACCCCAGAAGATAGGTGGAAGCTTGAGTGGCAATCAGCCAACGTCAAAAACGCCCATCTCGTGCAAGACCCCACTGAGAGACAGCCTGGGTTCTCATTGCCTCGCAAACTCTGGACTGCCATCAATAGGATAAGGTGCTCCCATAGCCGTTGTGCTCATATGATGCATAGATGGGGCCTTAAAGAGTCGGCGACGTGTGAATGCGGTGCGGTGCAGACCACCGAACATGTGGTCAACGAATGCCCGCTCCATTCATTCCCCGGCGGGATTGATGAGGTCCACAGGGCAACGCCTGAGGCCCTAGACTGGCTCGCAGACCTAGATGTCCCCCTCTGACCCCCCACCATACGAAAGAAGAAGAAGAAGAAGAAGTAACTATTACGTCTTGTAACTAATAAAACAAAAATGTACCATGAGAGAGTACTTTTTGATTAAATTATAGCTTGCACTCCACAAGATTGCTGGAATATGGCTCTCATAAGAATTTCATTGTATTTTTCATCCAATTAAGCGAGCATTGCATCTCAATGATGGATACGGTGCAGGAAAAATGAGTTCAAAATTAGAATTGAATTAAATATTAGACCGCCAGTTTGCCGAGTTCTCGTTCTTTTACGTTCTTTAAAATATTCATAGTTCTTACGTTTGGCCAACATTGGTAAACCTTACCTTACTTCCATGCATTTGAATGGGATTCTTCCTATTATTCCACTCGATTTCCTGAGCAGAAAGAAAAGCCATACTTACCCAGAGGAGAACGACAGGTAGTTCGCTTCGACGTAACCGTCCATACCGGCAGAAATTTTAAATAAAGCTCAGGAAGGATGGAATTAAAGCAAAAAATCTTACCGGTCGTCAATAATTAAAGTACTCATAATATAGGATATAAGCACGAATTAATCCATTCTGAGAGCTTTCGCTTTATTGAAAATTACCGTCGATTTTAAAATCAACGGGAAAGTCGATGAGATTATAACTGGTAGACTTTAACGAAAGAGAAAACTGGTAGTGTAGGTTTAGCGCGATGATGGCACCACCTCACAAGGGTTAGAGTGAAATTAATGTTCACTCTGTGGATCTCGACATGATACGTTTACTGAAACAAATAGCAAAGGTATTTCACAAGAGTACTTACGATAGTTTTATGGCAATCTTGCCCGGTTTGGGGATCCCTCGTGGTCGATTGGCTATATCTGGATGAACCACCGGCAGTTGTTAGTCAGTTTTATTACGATTGAGATGAATTACCGGCGGTAATTTCATTGTGCGAACACTTGTTTTTGCTCCTTAACAAAGGCTGACAACCGGCAGTTATCGGCCAGCGTAAGCACCCAGTGTGCGAAATTCACCAATAGGTCTGAATTCTGGCGTTTGTATGTGAAACAGAACAAATCCATCGAGATCCAATTAAGCGTTATGAAACAGGTAGACTTCAAAAGAAATTTTGTGCAGTTTTTTTGTTTTATTGTGCTTTGAATGTTATGAAGTACCTAATTTTTTAAAATTATTTTAACGTACATACTTAGACCTAGGTATTATTCAAAGGTTCTTAACTAATTAATTTTCTCTTATTACTATTTTCAGCATTAATAACCTTCGCACCAACGAAATATTTGGCAATATACTTGGCAATATAGAGTGGAAACCCAAACATTGCAGTTGATGCCGGCAACATGAGAAGAGTCGTTTCTATTAAGACATTTGTAAAACGATGCGCATTTGGAATGTTGTACCGACTTTTTCCTCATCTAAATCTGATTAACATCTATCAAGTCTATCTTATAACCCAAACAATATCCTATATGACGTTGACCACTCGGTTAATTCCACTGGATTTAGAGGGTACCTATACAAAACGAAACAGAATTTAAAGAAACAAAGGGTTGAATTAAAAAAAATATTTACATATTCGAATTGCTTTTCGTAAAAATAATAAAAAACAAAACAAAACGTAATATATAAAAAGGTAAATATGTGTACCTAAACACAAAAACATATTAATAAATGTTTTTTCTTACGAACAGTTTCATGTCAAATAAAAACAAATTGAAAATAATATAATCGTACAATGTAATTTTGAATCAGATACGTTGACAAAGTTGTTTGTTCGCAGTTTTTACTAGTGTAAAGGATGTCATTGTGGTTGTGGAATAAATGGCCGTTGTCCTCAAAAGTCTTTGTTGTTTTAAACGAGAATAAATAAAATATTTTTCTTTCCACATGAATAGCCATTGCAAACCTATTGTATTATTTATAGTTATGCTAAAGATATAAAAAAATCAGAGTGTGCAATTCACACGCGGTAGAAATGAAACTTTCCGAAAAATAAATTGAACAAGAGCACGAAAGAGACTACGAAGCACTTTTTTATCAATGTGAAGGATGATTTTTTCCATGTTTTTGTCGTCGAATCCAGTGCACCTTTTCCTATACATTTGGTCATCTTATTAGTATTTGTGTTTTATTCTTCGGAATTATTTGATATCGCTATCTTTTGTGCTTTCCTTCGCTTGTTCGTTTTGGAGTGGTTTAAAGATTGGATATTGATTTTATAATTATTTTTTTTTGGATTTCGTAAGATTCAATCTTCGGTCGCTGAATGTTTGGCTAATCGGTCAGGCGCTTCATACCACTAGACCAAAGGAGGGTTGCGTGGGACCGTAGATTTATCATATTATATTGGAACCGAGTACCCGTGAATAATTTTATTGCTATCTCATTCTCTCGCAGGCTAAGTCCTATAGATATATGTATTTGTCTCTTTTTCATAGTCGCTCGCTTTCGTTTCACCGAGTTTCAAATCGCAACGTTGCTGAAGAAGTTTACACTTAAAAAAAACATGGTTGTGTAGGAAAGAGGATTTCTTATTAATTTTTTTTATCATAGTTTATGTACATAGTTTTTTTACAAATGCTTTTCGACTACCACGCTAGGCACATGTATGTATTAGTATGGTCGAAATTTATGTAGGTACATAATTTTACATGTAATTTTATGCTTGTTCTGTTTATTGTTAAATATACTGTTTTATTAAATACATAATATTATTAGTATAATTAGAAATGCCATAATCGGTTAATTGTCCATGCACAAAACAACCTTATGTTATTTCAACCTAACCGTTATTTCTCTAAAGTAAATTAAATAAATATCTTCACGTCTTGATAGAATGGATATATATGTATTTAATAATTTTTTATTGGAACAACTATCTTTTTTTTAACTTTGGAAGGTTATCCCCATCAATGATACATAAATATTTTTTTTATTAACCCAATAAATTAAACCTTAAATTGTATTACTTAATTATTGAAGACAATATGAGCGACTTTCAAACGACAAAATGAAACAGAAAATCAGAAAAAGATTCGGTGGTGTCTAGATTTGGACCTCAGCCTTGGTGGGTCTTTGATTAGATTTGGACCTCAGCCTTGATTAGATTGGACCTTGATTAGATTTGGACCTGATTGGACCTTGATTAGATTGGACCTTGATTAGATTGGACCTTGATTAGATTTGGACCTCAGCCTTGGGTGGTGTCTAGATTTGGACCTCAGCCTTGGTGGGTCTTTGCTCTACCGTAGAGCTAATTTGGTCATATTTACGTGTGTCGTAAATACTTCGGCCAAACAAAAAACAGCTAGAAAATTATTTAAGTTATTTATTCATTTTCTTAACGCTTTTTAACAATATTTTTATTTGCCGCTATCTTTACATATGATTGCAAGATTCTATGTGCAATCTAGATAGTTTCTTGGATACATATATATATATATATATATATATATATATATATATATATATATATATGTAGAACAGTTTTCTCGGTTTACCCGCGTAACGTAGTCCTTAAAAGGACTTTTTAACTCCTGACGTTTCGGACAGATCACACTGTCCATCTTCAGAGGCCTTATGTCTTGAGCTTCTGTCTCAAACTGATAGCCTTCGCATGTCTGTTCGGTCCAAAAGCCAAAACTTAAGTGAGTGCAAGTCACTTCTTATGTCTAGAACGAAGTACCCGGGTTGCAGGTGATTGATGGTGGAGGGGGTGGGGGGGCGGGGCTGACAGTAGATACCTGATTGGTAAAGCTAATTGGAGACACTACTGGTAATTTTGGAAATGCCGTATATATATATATATTTTAATTTCTATTTAGAAAATCACGTCTACAAGTCTAATAAAAAATTTGGTTTAAGAAAATTAACCACTTGTTGCACTAGCCGCCCACGAAGTGGGTAGATAACTTTTTCTCAAACGCCAAGAGCCCCCCACAACGTGGGCGCCTACTTTTCAAAATTAATTTTAATAAATGTTTATATTTGAACCTTCCCGCAGACCGAATGTTCTTTAATTTCTAGCTCAGACATTGATTTCACCAATAATCAATATATATGAGTTAATAAACGTTTTCAATTAAACTAGCAAACAAGTGGACGTACCTATGCCATCAGTTTTTTTTCATGGCGATCATGTCGAAAATTCCATGTATGGTTTATTTTGGGTAAATTCTGTTAGGTCATTTTTTTCCATTTACTAGATTCTTATGTTTCTTGAAGAGATGAATCATTTAAATTTACTGAATTTAAAGTTAATGTTCCTTATACAAATAGAACGGCTTCATATGCGCCTTGCAATTTTTACCGCATGTGGGTATTTAAAATAGTACCTGGGTGTTATAGGCTTAGAGGTTTGGTGTTTTGTCGGTAGGGAAAAATTGTTATGTAAAAACCCTAAAAATTCTGTTAGGTTTTATCAATGGGATGGTTATAGAGTTTTTCTGCCTTAAATGAATAAATTAAAAATAAAGTGCGAAAGTGAACCTTAGTTGTGAGCAAAATTCTGTTTTTGCAGCAGCGTTCTTTATATTCTAATAATACTAGGTGCAACATCGTAACGGGGGCGTTTTTTAGTATAAATTCAGTTTGAGTGATTCATAAGAACAATATTATATATAAGTACATTTTTTTAGTCTAGAATAATTCCTAGTCTGATTAATGACGAATGAAAAATTATATGCAAATACACAAAAAAAAAACGATCAAACGTTTTTGGTAGATTATAAAATTTTCTGAGTTAAAATAGTAATGTGTAATGTTGTTATTTAATGTAATAAATAGTAATGTGTAGTGTAGGTACTTATGCCGTTGTTAAAACATTTTATATATACTGCCTACCATATAATATTTATTTTAATTGTCAATTTCAACATCTGTATCACAATATTCTGTGATTTTTCACTTATCTGCTCTAGTTTTGTTGGTAACAGAACATACCATTGTTTGTTTATATGAAATTATTAATTCATTTCAATTTCAAATTCAATTAAAATATTATCTAGGTCACGCCCGAAATAATTTCGTCGCAAAGCTTTTATCGCTCGGCTGTATAAAGGGAGTGGTTAGATTCGTCAGATAATGTATAGGAATTTTACGACTGCAATAGTTACATTGGGACGTTCAAATAAGAGGTAGATAGCCCAGTAAAGTAAGGCTTTCATATATGGACCATAAAGGTTTTATCCCCTCTCATCAGTGCTATCCGCAATGGCTCTTACACGGGACCCTAAAACTTTTTACGAATCACGTGTCTGGATATGAAATTTTTATGAGACAAATTGACACAACCACTAAACAATGTCCAAAAACCTTTGAAATATCAAACACAGAATGGCTTATCGCTGAAAGACGATTTGAGAGACTCAACTTGGTGTTGGGATATCGATAAAATGCATTCGTAATCTACTTAACCCCAACGTAGAAACCTATTTTTGTCGAACGACAAAATTCATGACTGTTCTGAAAACTGTACAGGACGTTTTATGTGGAATTTGCGATTTAACGATTATGTTGGTTAGCCTTGTGGCATTTAAATACCTTTAATTTTATTTTATATTCTAAAAGAGAAAACAAGACCACGTAATTGTTCGTCCCATTTATTTGTCACATTTTTTTAAATAAAAAAATATCAAAAAAGGTATGAAAACAGCTTCAAAGCTCTGGTAAAACCTGGCAAGTAGTGACTGTTAAATATTATGATCATAATAATAATGTAATATATCGCAGTTTAGTGTAATTTCACTTCAAGTGCGAATTACTAATGAAGATTATTCACACATCATATGAGAACATCTGCAAGTAAAACTCGTGCATCCACAATAAACAATATTTATTGAACAAATCCGGTTTTCAGTATAAGATTCAAGAAATGCATTTATTTAAATTAATCAAATACTTCGTTTTTACCACGTTTATTTTTTACAAAACCAACATGTTTCGTGAGCAACGCTCACTTCTTCAGGGTTTTTTATTGATACTAATCATAAATTTAATAATAGACGTAGAAAATGGTGTCAATTGAAAAAGAATGGACATAGACAATGGTATCAATGAAAATATGAGAGTGGGTAGAGGATAGAAGGGCAATTGGGGACAATTTACAAAGGGAACAGGTTTAATATTGGGTCATTTAAGAACAAATTTTCTCCGAGAAACTGTTATTGTTTAAAGATTTCATATGTTCTTTAATCCTTATTTCGAAGTTTCTCGAAGTTTTACCTATGTAAAAGAAACCACAATCGTTACACTTCAATTTATAGATTCCAGATTTTTTTCTTCATTTTTGAATCTCTATCTTTATTATTACAATGTAATTTTTAAGTTTGTTGTTTGCATAAAATATAGGCAGAATTTCATTTGGTACATTCTTTGTCAAGGAATTAGAAATTTTATTATTAAAAAACATAATTTTCCTCTAAATACATTTATTTTATTTTAGTTTATTTTCGTTTATTAATGTTCACAACAAGCAGAAAGTTCATAAACAAAAAAGGCAAGAAATAACAAAACAACCATCACAATTCCAACCATCCAACAATGGTGAACAACGGTATGTAAACATAAAAACATACAACAACAATAACAAAGAAACAAAGTGAAATAAAGTTTGCGTCAAGCGAAGTCAAGTTAAAACAAAAGATTCCAGAAATTCTGTAAATTTCCGGGGACTATCGCTTTATATTAAACAGAAAATTTTTCATTAACTATTTACACAAAATAATGTCAAAAATAGACTAAACAAACGGAGAATATAGTATATACAAACAACATAACAAACGTAATAAACAACAACGTCGTTAAAAACAAATTCTGTTGCGAGTTATTTTTGATTAGCGTCAAAAATAGATCGATGTGCTTCGTTTCATTTCGTACATTCGAGCAACGGCGCCCCGTGACCTTTCAACAGCTTTTCAATTCAATTCAAAAATACCATCGGTATTTTAACAGAAATTATTTGAATAATTGTCGTATTTGTATAAAGTGAAAGACTTCAGGAAGCCTTTCCACCCGTAAAAGTTCGAAATATAAACGTAAATGAAATATTCCACAAAATATAAAAAAATTCGCAACGGAAAATCTGAATTAAAAGGTTTTTTAGCATAGCTCTTCTAGAATTTTTATTTCATTGTCTCAAGTACTCTAAAGCATTATTGCCTATTGGGAAGAAGAAAATATGCCATAAAATATTTGATGTGCCGTCCTTTTTTATATTACGCATCATCAATGTTATGATGACAGATTCTATAAATATGAATTTAATTAACGATATTAATAGCCGTTATTTCAGATAGTCTGGGTGTGCCAAGTTTTAAAGCCAAATTTTCATAATGCAAATGGAATATAATATCAGAGCAAAAGATTCAAATATTCTAACACGAGTGTGCGGTGCGATACGTAACTGGGGTTTTACATAAGTAGGAATATTATAAAAATGAATAAGCAATAACCATAAAGCGGAAATCTGATTGCCCAAAGTAGTAAAATCCTTCGAAAGGTGCGCTATGACGTCATTAAATTAAAACAGCTTCTCGGTCTGAAATGTCTAGGTCAGTAAAACAATATTCAGTTCGTAACGTTATTTTCACCAAGAGCTATGAAGGATTGAAATATTTTATTCATTTGAATATAAAAAAGCAAAACTGGACATTGCTTGTCGGATCAACATTGTCGCCTTAAGTTGCAGTGAGTAAAAATAAAGGTCATAATATTTACCATATAAAATAACAAAAAAAATTAACAAACTTATATTCACAGACAACACAACGTCGTGCAATGAAATCAGGCTACCAAAAGAGGACAAAGCCAATTCGCAAAACAGTTAACTTTACAAAGGAATGAAATATTACCCTGTGCTGCCAGAATGTATAAAGTCTCCACCAATTGGTGGATTCGGGAAGAATTGAGGGAACCACTTTGAATAAAAGAGTACGTAAGTTATAATAAATCAGCCATTTGTAAACTAAAACTTACAAAAATCAAAATGTAATTACTAAATAAATACATATAATAAACCAAAAACCAATTTACTAGTGGTTAAAAAGTGATTTGAAAAGTACGCACCTAAAATAATGAAATCCGTGTTGTCAAAAAATATCCTACAAACGAAAATCATTGAATATATCATTGAAGAAAAAGATAACACGAATAATCTAAACAGAAAAATGAAACAGAAGAAGACATAGAAAAATACGAAAAGATAATAGTCGCAACTGGGACTCGAATTAAGAACCTCTCGTCTAACCGGGACGTGAGCTTTTACAAATTCAGCCATTGCCACCTTCCGTCATAATTGTCAATCTCACATTTTTAATTCTATTTTTAATTTTTAACTTTATGAGTAAAACCTCAAATTGTAATATTTAAATAAATGAAGACAATATAAGCGAAACTCAATCGAAAATCTGGAAACAGAAAAATCAGAAAAACAGATGAAAAATATATTCGAGTCCCAGAGGTGTCAATATGTTTTTCTGATTTTTCTGTTTCCAGATTTTCGATTGAGTTTCACTTATATTGTCTTCATTTATTTTCATATTTTTAAATTTAAGAATTAACAATATTATCTTGAACTAATTTTTTCATACCATAGGCAACTACCTTTTTCATTGGAAACAATCGTTCTAAGAACTAGTATGTAATCTAGATGAAATTTCGGATAAATATATCTGATTTTATTTAGATGGAGCATATATTGACCTTTTTATAAAAGTCTAATACATATTTAATTAGAGCGATTGTTTCCAATGAAAAAGTAAGTTGCCTATGATATGTAGAAATTAGTCGAGGATAATAATATTGTTAATTCTAAAATTTGAAAATATGAGATGGACAATTATCACGGTTTAATGGAAGGTGGCAATGGCTGATTTGGTAAAAGGTCACGTCCCGGTTAGATGAGAGGTTCTGGGGTCGAGTCCCAGTTGCGACCATTATCTTTTCCCACTTTTCTGTGACTTGTTCTCTTTCATGTTTTCGTTTAGATTATTAGTGTTATCTTCTTCTTCAATGATACGAGTATATAACATTGATGGGAATAACTTTCAAAAGTTATAAAAAAAGAGTTGTACTTATAAAAAGTTGAAAATCATTGAATTTGTGAAAGCTTTAGCAATGGGAATGACAAAACTCCTTTTAAAAAATGTGTTTTCTTTTGCAAAGCTGTGTATATAATAATACGGATCTAATTTGATAAAAAAGTTTACAAAATAATTTAATTTTGCACGGAAAATACCAGCTACAAGCGATGATTATATAATTCATATTATAAGGTTACACACACAGATCCCAGGCACCTTAAATATTTAATGACTTCCTTAGTCGTTAGAATGAAAATGAACATGCAAAACTTTATTCATTGTGTTTGCAGTCTTCAGGCAGTGCAGTCTCAGAGGGAACAACTTTTGCTGGAGAGTTTTCTGCATTATTAAATTTGATTATTTTAACAAAAAAAAAACTATTTTATAAGTTGGCGTTGATATTCTATAAATATGATTTTACTGTACAATGGGCAGGTAATGGGCAGGATTTGTGGACAAGTTATTCAGATTTTTAAATTTTTAATTGTACGCACTAGAGTTCCAGCCAGTCGTGGGACTATTACAATCTCAATGAAAGAAGTTATCTCTAAATACAGCTAAAGCCATTTAAAGCAAGGATTTGATTCTGAATGGTGAACCCTAATCCGAATGGAGTATCTCGTAATAATTTTTCAATAAATTTTACACACATCGTGTGAAATAATTCATAGTTACATTTGGAACACAAGTCAAGAAAAACATGTTTGGAAGAAAAAACAAAAAAAAAAACAAAGAAATCCAAAAAAGTGGCTAGCCGCTCTACCACATAGATGGGGACGGGGAAAGGAGGCATAGTATCGGTAAGAGATAGCAGGGGGTAAATTTGAAAAATTTACGCTCCTCATATGGAAAGTTGTAAGTATGTGGCCTGCGCACGCGTCGGAAAACCTTCTGATTTATTCGTGTACGCACCAAATGGAAAAACCAAAACATTTTGTATCCAAAAGCATTTCTTAGAGTGGAAATGCGACGCATGCTGGTTACTCGCTAGCAGTTTTATAAAAACATATTTTATTTATTTATTTATTTATTTACGCCCTTTTTCGGGGCTTTTACATATGAATAGTAAGAAATATTCAGTATTTATTGTACATAACTGAACTGCCTTCGTAACAATATTTTATATTTGTTTAAAGATAAATTGAAGATGTCCACTGACTTGGTATGATTGCTTCCCTCCATTAGTATTCTGGGTAAAGAGGAATACATATGGTAGTTAGTTCCAGAATTACTGCACTGAAATAAATCCTGACTTCTAGTATTACGCAGTGGAATCCGGAAGCTTATCAATTCGAGCAATACCGGACTGTCAACTAAATCATTTAGAATTTTATAAAGAAATACCAAGTCAGTGAAAGTTCTTCTGTCTGACAATTTGAGCATATTCATATCATTCAAAATAGTATTGTAGTTCAACATTATTGCTGGAATACCCGTTTAAAAATTAAGAAAACGTAAGAATTTGTTTTGTATTCTTTCAACAACTTGGACATGTATATTGTAATATGGGTTCCAGACGGGAGAATTGTATTCAAGTTGACTTCTAACATATGCAAAATATAACAGTTTTATAAACTTAATATTGTTAAAATTTCTAGTTAGTCTAGTTATAAATCCCAACATTTTTAAGGCCTTATTAGAGATTATAATAACTTCTTTAATCTTGGTTGAGACAAAGATCGTGTCTAACCAATTAGCCATATTTGTTTGATGTTTTGCGAGTTTTTGAAACACCTTCAATGGTAGAAGCCATTATATAGCATAAATTCTGTCAATAAACAAAATGTACGTTATTACTTAGAACTTAGACTATAGTTGTTATACTATCACGTTTAGAATCGCTTCCAATTGGGTATAATTTGGGATTTTATAACGCATCTGCCCTGATGCTGTACACTGTAACGCTGTGCGAAACGTCAACTAAAGTTCGAGGTAGCCCAACACGGCATAAAATAAATCTCGCTTCCTATTGTTTACAATATACGGCGGAGGTCTGGAGAGGGGTGTATGGTGTATTAAACCAATCCGTGGCGTGTTTAAGCTGAATGCAGTGACACGTTTGGTCTGAAGCTTTGCAATCATTGTCCTAATCAACGCACATTTTACGAAATTTGATCAATGATAAAGACCAGTAAAATTTAACAAGTGGAAAAAAACACTTTTCTGTTTTCTGTCTATTGAAATCGTAAAACAGTTTGCCCGGTAAAATTATTAACTTTTATTTTTGAAGCACCCCAACCGCACAACCTATATACGAGTACCAAAAATCGGCAGGGAAATATAAAACGTCAGGGGTATTGAAACGCAATTACCAATGGTAATTAATGAATAACTTTGAGAGAGGTTGGCTCAAAATCTGTAATGAACCGTGGATGACTGCAAAATCTATAAAATATGTTATGTTGTTCGAATACATACTTGGGCGTATGTGAATTCGCTCATGGGGCAACTAAAAAGAAACCAGTCGCTACTAAACTAAAATTGTCCTGTGTATTTCAATGGTGGTCTTCCAAGACCAGTTTTAAACGGCGACGCAACCAGTCTCTCGCAACTCGCCGTGCTAATCACCAGCGCATTTCAGTTGCGCGAAGTTGATTTTCGAGAAAATCGCGGTGGGTCCGATCAGGAAAACATCGATTTCGTTCAGGAGGTTAAAAAATTACTTCGCATTTATGATCCTAACTATGCACGACAGGTAAATTTTAGTATGTTGTTAAGTTTAATTTGTAATTTTATGTACCTACTATATATACTCAGTTTGGTCACACAGTATTGTGATTTTTATATTAGCATAAATGTGACCACCGTACATATTATAATATTAAGTATTTTAAGATAAACAAAATAAACTAAATTTAAATAAATAAAATAATCAAATAACGGAAACGGCTTGGAGCGAAGTGGGGAAGACAGATAATTTATCAGATATTATATATTTTTTAAATATTATTGCACATTGTGATTCTGGTACCATAAAATTGCTGCCTGTGGTGTAAGTATAAAGAAAATAGCAAAATAATGTCTTGGATTAATCTCTGAAAATAGTAATAAAATTTATTTGAAGATCTTGATGTAGTATTGAAATTATCGTGGATTGTACTGGATAACTCGAGATCTTATTTTTAAACGTTTCCACCATCGTTAATAATAATGATAAAGAATGGTGTCTTCATCACCACTTGATTCTGTAGACATTTATGAATACAATATAACAATGGCAGATGACAGCTGAAGATGTTCTATGGCTAAACAAAGATGAGAAAATTACTGAAATCATTAAGTTGAGTTGCACCATAAGAGAAGCTTGGTTGCCAATCAGTTTGCAACCTGCAATTGCCAACCAGTTTTAGTTTGGTATCGGTTTCTCCATGAGCGAAGGGCCTTACATGGAATAAATTAGTCCTTGAAAGTTCAATGATTAATCATTCATTCACTGCCTTAAATTCACGTTTGCATAAACGTACACCACAGACAGTGATGATTTATGTTTGTTCGCTGTTCATCCTCCGAATAACAAAGTTTACATTGAACAGTAATGTGGGAAGATCAATAAAAATATTTTAGAAGAAATATTAAATTTTTTATTAAAATTGTATTCACTTTCATAAAATAATGATGCGGTTTTTGCTAACGTTTTAATGCTTCATCCGATTTATTGAGCATAAAATTAAAATAAACAAGACTTTTCGATTTTTTGGCAAAAAAAAGTATTTTACGCACTATGAAGTAGGGATTTTTTCTTGATAATAAAATTGAAATCGTTTTCTTTCTCGTGTGTTATGAAGGGGACATATTTTCTTGGATTATATTAAGAACCTAATTATACCTTGATTTTAACCCAACTCTCACCGGAAACTTGCAGGATTTTAAATATTTGGTCTTATTCTATCTTCACCCAAGAAAGGTTTCCTCGATTTTACCTGTCCGCTTGAATATTCCCCTTGAAGGTAATTTTCTTCGACTACTTATTTTAAATCTCTTTAATTAGTTGGCGTAAGATTTTCTATTAGCGTTAATTTTAAACCCTGCACTAAAAGCCTGAGCATTTCTTGGTCGTTCCTGAGGTGGTCATACCAAGTATTTTCAAACTTGCCATCTAACATTAATTTTCAAATAAAAAGGTATTAAAGTAAAAAGCTACAAAACTGAATTCAAACATAAAGTTCACTTCAAATTATCTAAAAGATCGTATGATGTCTCAACATAAGTAATAAATGTGAGCATTTATACGTTTTTAGATTTTCACGGCCAAAAGTATTTTCGTTATTTGTTTTTGGGGTGCTATGCCGTGTTGCGCTACCTCCTTCTTTAGCCAACATTTCGGATAAAGCTGCAGTGTCCATTATCAGGGCAGATCCGGCAGATCCGACAGATCCGACAGATGTGTGATCTATCAGATCTGCCAGATCTGCCCTGATGATGGACACTGCAGCTTTATCTGAAATGTTGGCTAAAGAAGGAGGTAGCGCAACACGGCATAGCACCCCAAAAACCAATAACGAAAAAAGTGATCATTTATAAATATAAATAATAATAATAATAATAATAATAATGTTGAAGGTAATTTTCTTCGACTACTTATTCCAGGATGTGGGGAGGATAGTGCAATCCCACACGTCCCATAAAGTTGTACATATTTACACAACAGATAAAGTAAAAAAAGTAAACAGAACAAACAAATATAAAAGACATAAGCGGTAATAGAAATAAAATAATTAATCAATTATAATGTAGGACGTGGTCTGGAGTGAGCTAGGGCCCAGCGCTCGCTCAGGAGTGGCGCTTGGTGCTGGATTAAATGATTACGTTAACCATTGTTAAATAAATGCTTACTGGATTAAGATTTTTTTTTAAAGTGAATAGTGGACAAGAGTCTCAAATGCTCCCGTCTGGAGCCAGTGATACTATGGCACCCCAATCGGGGTATATTGTGAAGCCGAATGTAGTAGGTAGGGGAAGGAGATGGGAAGGAGGAAGGTGGGGAAGTATCTGGCTTTTCAGATCTGGTCACCAAATACGGCTAAAGCCATTTTAAGCAACGATTCAATTCTGAATGGTGGTCATACACCAAGGCGACACTGAGAGTATCTTTCACTCTGGAAAGTGCCGCAATATGCTACATATTATTTTTAATTAATTGTGAGATTACACATATTAATCAAATTAAATTACAGGCACACGCTGGGATTCAAATCCACGATCTTCGGATTGCTAGTACTCTACAATGGAGACCGTCTGATTAACATGATGTTGATTTATACTCAATGATAAACGTTTAAAATACTTTATAATATCTCTTAAAACCCTTCAGAAAATTGGCGTATTTTTCAGATGGTCAAAATATTTCCGCTTTACAATAAAATGCAAATAAAAGGAATATTTAAAAACATATCCCAAAACTAAAAACTGTTTTAAAAAGGTGATAAAACAAGCTCTAAAACTTTATAATTCGTAATAAACATACAATTTTTGAAGTATAAAAAGTTTTGCCTGCAAACATAAAATTTTTTAAAAATGGCTCAGGTTACGTTTTTTCTAAATAAAATCACTGATAATGAAAAAAAAAACAAATTCATATTTTATTAGATAAATATATTTTAAAAATTCTTGTTACCTCACTTTTTTGTTTTTCATATGAAAATAATTAATAAAAAATTCTCAAAAGTTCAATTTTATTTTTCAAATTGCCATTCAAATCCTTGGTTTTATAATAATGTTAATTTTAATTTTTTGGTGGTTATTTTGCTATAAAGCGTGGTGTTGTGCCTTTCTAACACCGTTTAAAACATATTTCTCACTCTGATAGTAAGAGAGTTACAATGCCAATTCCTGCTAATCAACGGGTTCATTTGGTAATTTGACTGGACTTATAGTTTGTCAAATAAGAGTAGAAAATATATGAGGGCGCCACTGTTGATCAAATGGCAATACTAAACACATAACTCATGGTGTTAAAGTAAAGCTGTGTAACCTACATTTTTTTTTAAATTAAAAAAGGATAATTGTTGAAAAAATATTTTTTCATTGATAGATACTCGCCGATATCAAAATTAGAATTATACCTTTGAAATTTTGTGTTAACATAATGAAGAATAACCATAATGTAATAAAATATAAAGCACCGTTTAGAAATTGCTCATATTTATTTAATATTAGATAAAGTACCTAGCGTTGCCTGGGCTTTAGATCATGTCTCTAATTTTAGATCTCAATATATTTAACTCATTCATATCTAAAAGTAATATAACTAAACTCACCATTAATGATTCTTCCTTTGTATCTATTGTTAAATTCAAATTTATGTTAAATTAAATTAAGGCAAATCGCTTTATAAATCACCTTTTAATCAAATTTATGTAATGAAAAAAATGTTTTTTTAAAATGTAGTTTACTGTGTTCTATACATTCAGTGTCATTGCACTTCAAAAAATATTTGACAGTTAAATTGGTGTTGCTTAAAGTATTGAACAGTCTTCCTTTTTTAATTATCAGAACAGATGCTTGTGTTAAAAATGTCTTTAAGTATTTGTAGCAGCGATACCGTATCACAGAGTTACTGAATTAATTTCTGCAAAGTTGGATGTCAAGAAAAAAGGAAAAGAAAGCCCAACACTACTCAACGTCGTTAAAGTAAAAAAAAAAATTGCAGCTGTCGTTGAAAATCTTTACGCATATTTCTGATAAATTTAAAAAAGGTTTCTCGTTTACAATTTTTCCTAAGCATGGTTACATTGATAAAGAAATTTCTTATACACTTTGAGAGGAGCTAATTTTTAATAATCCTTCGATGAAGATAATTTTGTAAGAAAAAAAACTATATTGTGGTTGTAACAGCAGGCAACAAATATCAGATTTGCCAAAGTCTCGGCACCGCAGATGTTTTGCAATTTCCTAACAACAAAGCTATTTAACTCCCTGTTTTGTGACCCGTATCTCTCTTAATGGAGCCGAGAAGGAAAACCTTGGGTGGTTCTTTCATTTCATTGTATTCTTGATCTAAACAAAACAAACAAATTAGGGCGAAATCTTTGAATTCCCAAAGCATCCTCTTCTTACCTGCTTTTTTATTGGAAAATAAACAAGTTTCTTTTCGAATCACTTCCCTTGGAAGATACCGAATAATAGAAAAGAGACTGTGCATAAAAGATAAATGGTTTTAAATTGATTTCCGTTGAATTATGTTAGAAACACCGGTGCATATAATTTGGTATTTGTGCTAAATTGACCATTGATTTGGTTTGGAAAAGTTTGTTCGCTGAATAAAGTAATTTCATGAATTTTTATGAGTTTAAACGTTTTATTGAAACGCTTTTATTGTGCAAGAGTTATAAAAATAAGTTTTATAACGTTGTGGCGAGAAAATGAAATTGTGGAATAAAAAATAGCCAATTACACGGTTTTTGAAATAAAATGCAACACACTAAACGCAACAGTACATGATCGCAAAAATTTTTGGGTCTTTGGTTTCGGGTCAAATTCCAATCTGAAAACAAACAACGATAATTAGGACTGCCTTGCGAACGAGCTCGTTTCTGAATTCTATATATAAATTATGAATAGCCCGTTCAAATAATAAAATTTTAATCTCCACGGCAAACGAGACGATAGTAGATCGGAGAGGTTCTCAGTATCCCTCTTCCGTGATGGACTCTTAGCACAAAGCTAAAATTTTAATCAAAGAATTCTTTTTAGCTTTTGCTAAGCATCATTTGTATTGAAAGGGGAATTTGCATTCCTTTACCTGCTCAACTCTCGATTCATTCGACTCGACTGTCAAGCGTCATATCCACAGATGTATCGACCACTTCGTAGTAAGGATTTTTTGCTCACAAAACAAACTGGGTAGCGTAACTTTCATTCGGAGATAAAAAAAAATCATCCAGCTTATTGCAGGAATGATTAATGGGACACATGGTTTTATTTCTGCTAGCGAAAACCAAATTTCGCACGAACGGGAGATTTTCTCCAAATGTCTCTATTTTTACTATCAAAAGTTGGGCGACGTGGAAACCGGAACAAGCTCTCCCAGCGCATTATTAATGTGTGGGTACTGGAATGGCTGGGACGATGCGACGGCGCGTAATGGTTCCGAATGGGACATTAAAACTAGGAGATGGTATAAGGAATTAATTGCGACCATTGAATTCAACGTTCAATTATTGTCGATAGTGGAGATAGAATATGTATTTAATCGCTGTGCTATTGTGCAGTTCCCGCCGACAGAATAATAAAAATTGACATCGTATGTTCAACTGAAGTCAATATATCACACAATTAAAGCTTTTTTAATGGTAAGTATTTTCTTTCATTAAATATTATATGTATACCGCATTGCATCCGTAGTAGGTGTTTTTTTATTGAAGTACAAATACTTTGTACACAATCACTATTCGTGCATTGTTTTCATTTTATAATTATCAATTTATTCTTTAAATTACGCCAACCTATTTCCAGAGCGGAAAATATTCTCAGTTTTTTTGTATTTAATGTTATCAAGTTTATTTTCTAGAACTCCATTTTTATTTTATATTTTTTTATATTAAGTATATTCAATAGTATTATTATGTAATCTATGAAACCAGTTTATCATAAACAAGTTCTGTTATGTAATTATTACAACGCATGACAGCTGTTTCACCCTCTGAAGACGTTATCAAACTGTGGTTGTACCACTTACAGACCATGTATTTATATAATTTCTAAACAAGCACTTTACTCTCATTATCGCCCTGGTGTAAGACCACCATTCAGAATTCAAAAGTTACTTGAAATGGCTTTAGCCGCGTTTGGTGACCAGATCTGAATAGCCAGGTACTTCCCCACCCTCATCTCCTTCACCTCCCACTACCTTCAGTATTTATTTATTTATTTATTTATTAATCATTAACGCGCTTATGGGCTTTTAAATACATTTACATTTTTATGTTTTAGTGCATACAGGTGTGTTTAGAATACAAAGAAAACATAAATAGTTTTCACACATGGTACATAGAAATAAAGCTGGTAAGTAAAAAGTATAGCATTATACAATAAAGAGAAAAAAATCAGTTTTATATGTATATACGTATATAACAAATAATAATAATGGTGAGTTTTTAATATATGTGCAATTTATGTGTTGAATACATAGCGAAGTTGATTTTAAACAAAAATACATACTACCGACTTGCACCGCACTAAAATTAATATTCCAAACGATTCCATTTTGACCAATTACATTATCGTCAGAATTTCTGCTTAAAGAATTCAATTTCCGAAGACAAAATACTTTATACTGATACCATGGAACATTTCAGGTTTAAAAACAAATAATGTCAGATACTTCAGTAAACTATCGCGGAGAGGACAAATGAGTTCTATAATATAATATAAAAGAGTATCTAATTACAATCAAATTAAAATGTTAATTAAAGTATAAGTCGTTAAAGTAATTTTGTTATTATTACCTATTACAACGACAAACAAGAACAGTTTTTGTAAGGTTTGTTTATAAATTATAAATTAATAACCTTTATTACGCCCTATATTGTAGGTATTTTTAACGGAATTTAACTATGAGGGTTTACAATAAACTGTGCACAGATAATTTAAAATGGGGACTTATAGTTCTACTGTAAATATTCCAATATACTGAATTTAAATTTGGTCACTGACAGATGACGATAAACATCGATTGAGTTATATTTATTTCCTAGTCGATGAAGCCTTTCGATAGGCGAGTTTTCGAAGTAATTATTAGTAGGCGCGTTCACAAACTACAGCGCATTCAATCTTGTATTACGGGTAGGTACTCGCAGTTGGATTAGTTTGGTTAAATCAAGGGCGTCCAGTCTGCCATTTGAAATATTGAAAAGACAAATTAAATCACTCATTGTTCGTCTTGAAGTTAATTCATTTAAATTTAGTAAGTCCATTAAAAATGTGGATTACAACGTACCCCAATTGGAGATGCCATGGTCTCACTAGCTCCAGAAGGGAGCAGCTGGGACTCTTGTGAGGTATTCACAAAAAAACATTGCCAGTGTTTAATTTTTTTAAGTATTTATATATTATATTCCGATTTATACTTTCTAAATGTTTGCCTTGACCAAGATACAGATAGTGGAGAAACTGGGTTTTTTTATAAATTTATTATGCTTAACACATTAATAATTCAAAGATATTTTATATTGTCCACCGCCCTGTGTTGTAAGGGATACTGTTCAATGTGTGTTGTAAGGAACATTGTTCAATGATAAATGTGTATAAGTCAAAATATACTTCTGAAAAGTTTTTTAATCATTACAAAAAATCTTGCAAAACTGTTAAAAATGTCACAATTTGTGAATGAAAATTTGCAAAACAATGGTTGTTCAATCAAAATTCAATTTTAGAAACTCTTTAAATTAACTCATTTATTTGAGGTTCCCACCAAGACTTCGAATCGAACCAAGAATTAGAGAAATTTTAACCCCTATAGGACGGCTAAAATTTATTAAATATCTCAAAACCAAATATAATATTGAAAATTATATTTTAAATAAAACACAACTTCTACAAAAGCAACATTTTTTACGTTGGAATTTTCATTAGCGATAATGAAATACATTAAAAAAATTCTGAAACCTAGCTCCACAAACTATAAAATGCAGTGCACCTCAAAGTAGTTATTATTTCACTGGACTACAAATGTAGCCAGCCGCGCTATAAAGTAATGTTAAACAGATACGGTTTGGTTCTGAAATAGTTTTTTTTTTAAACTAAATCCATATTCCCCAAGTCCTTCATCAATCATTTATTCCTTTCTCTTCTTCCTTTCCTCAAAGTCTCTACCAGGAAAAGAAGATGTTTTTCCTACCTACATGTGAAAAATTAAACAATATTGCCAACCAAGTTTAAATTACCTACTTGGGCAGTTGGAAATTCAAAGTGACATTGGTCGCTATTCGAAATATCGCAAATAATCGCATAAATTCATTTTTTATGCACTCCAAGTGTCGTTACTTAAAACCTGGTATTATGCCGGTATATTGGGAAGCTGCCAGTACCAGGATCGATCCTGAAACAGTGCAGGAAGCCGTCAAAGGTCAGAGACTATTCCTCTCATAGCCCAATTCCTGTGATCGATATTTTAAAACACAGTCAATGGTCTTTTACTTATCAAAAAAGGATTTACAGTTCACATCATCGGCCGTTACAGATACCTATATTAGATACCAAATTTGATCGCCCGATTTTCGAATAAACTCTTAAGTAAATGAATTTTTACCAACAGTTTGTTTTCGGTGTATGTACGCATGACAGAATTGAATTGAATTTATTTTTTATTTATAAATCTAATAATATTCGGGGACGCGTGAGGGTCGGGGACATGGAAGGGGAAGGGGAGGCGGAAAAGGAACAGGACGATTGGGAAAAGACACGCAGGGAGAAACAGATTTTTTAAGAGCTTTGCAACGCATGCTGGGAACTCGCTAGTAGTATATAAAAAAGAGATACATTCAAATTTAAAGTCGACTTCTACGTAAATCACATCAAGATTAATCTGATGCAATATTCACTTAATGAAATGCGTACCTGTCTACTAGTTTCTATTAATGTTTTTTTTAAAGAAAATTTTAAATAAAGTATCACACGATATTTGAATCGAACATTAGACGCCTTCGCTAACTGTACCTTGAGATTCTTTTTTGGTATAAAGTAAAGCACGTACATAAAGTCCAGTAAGTGCAATTGTTTCATAAATTTTCTTTTATTCTCTATCTTCGTAGAAAACATAATAAGTTTCTAAGTGTAAACTCTAAGAAAAATATTTTTTTATAAATGCCTATAGGAATTTCGAAAGAGGAATTTTATTAAAAACTGGCTGGTCCCGGCAAGCGTTGCTAAGTCATTTAATAAAGAAATTGTTTCTCCCTGAGTGTCCTTTCCCATTCGTCCCGTTCCCCTTCCGCCTCCCCTTTCGCGTTCCCACTTCGTCACCTCCACCTTCCCTCTCCCCACTCCACTCTCCCTCCTTCCCCCGTCCCGCGAACCACCCTCCCGAGTTCCCCTCCCCCTTCACACGTCCCCTTCCCCTCTCACGTTCCCTTTCCACCTTCCCCGCCTTCCCTCTTCCTTTTCCTGCTCCCTCGTCCCGCCAACCCTCCTCCCGTGTTCCATATATTCAATTCCAGTACATTCAGTTTTTAAAGAGCCCGCGTGCCACCTTTTACAAATTTTAATTCAAATTTCCATTTTTCATGTATATTAAATTTGGTACCTAACACAGGTACCTATTTAAAATAACTAAAATTCTTGATTCGATTCAAACTATTAGGGGAGTATCTACTTTAAATAAATTTATCAACTTAAAGATTTTCAAAAAAAAATCCTGATTTAACAATCATTGTTTTGCAAAATGTTATTCTCAAACACGCGAACTGTCAAACGTGCGATAGGCGTTAGGTTTTCTGAAATTATCCAGTTTTTTTAATTTTTCAAGCATCCTCGTACTTCTAGGAAAATTCTAAAAAAAGAATTAGCGAAATCCGTTCAGCTGCTCTCGAGATTTGTGCTTAGCAACACATTCAGCGATTCATTTATATATATATGATAATTTCAGTAGATACTGAAGCATTGCTTGCCAATAATCAGTACTGTATCAAAACACGGCTAAATCGGTTTTCTGTGGTGTGCGTTGGTCATGCGTTAAATCTAGTTCAATGAACTCAAATTTCCTTGAAATTTTTGAGTCATTTCTTAAATTTTTAACTGATTCTGAAGGATTCAGGTTTGCGCCAGCAAATAATGTAAAAAAAATAATTCTCATAACCTGTACGATTATTATTTATAACATTGTAATGTCTGATGAACCACGATTTTATTTATTCGTGTTTGTTTCCCTCGGACGAGGCCGACTTTTTAAACAAGAAAATTTTTGAAAAACACCCAAATATAATGAAAAAATTATAGATGGATAGATGAGATAGTACATAATAATATTAACTATTTCATCTAGTGACGAGATTGTTAATAATAAAAATATTTTCCAGTAACAATCGTGTATTATTTTGTTCCTTCGATATATACTCGATTATTGTGAATGCTTTTTGGGAGGACAATATAATACTTATATAATAGATGTAAACATTACTACACATATAAGTAAATACAGAATAATTATCCTTATCTTCCTGAACAGGACAATGTTGAATATTGACTAACCATCAGATAAAATAACGGTCTTTGTTCAGTCCAACCGTATAGATATAAAATTATTTATTATTAAGAAGATAAATAAGATTACTGCAAGATAAACACAGAGAACCGCTCCATTGAAAATACAAAGGGAAAATAACACGGATCGAGAAAACAGTGAAAGGATAATATTCCTTTAGGATGAAGATAAGAAATACCTATTCAACCATGGAATATACGTTACTGTGATATAAATTTTTTAAATTCTAAATGTGATTTTAGAAGTCTGTATTCAGAGTTAAAAGCTTTTTTACATTAAAATACTACATTGGAAACCATCTTTCAAGAATATCGTTAAAAATTGTACTTTTGTGGTAAAACAATTGTTTGAGATGGATAAAATTAACGATTCACATTATAAAGCACTTTATTCTCTTTTTTTGATATTTTTTGAAACTAAGTATTGTGTCTTCTAACGAAATCTTTATTAATAATTGACATCATCCAAACTATAAAATCCTGCAAACTGGAATTCATTGAGGGCATTTATAAAATTTTGCATGTTTAAGCGGGCCAAACTCGAAATTAAAACCCATACTCAATTTTTAAAACCTTAATTTAGTTAGATGTGTACCTAGTTATTATAAATTTTCATTCAAGTAAAGTGTAAAATGGTAATTAATCTTGAGCCGCATACCTGACTTCTCTTGTTTTTGATAAGCTTATTGATGTTGGGTGTCGAATTCGTTGACGTTATTTTAAGAATCGATTATCGATATTCATCCGTAAGCCGTGAGTGATGTTTGTTCTTATTTATTTTCAAAACGGAAAATATCTGCTCGCATAAATAGGTACTACCGAACATAGAAAGGATACGTGCTGTATGCTTTCTTATATTTGGATATATATTAACAACATATTTAATGCAATTTTTTTAGGTTAACATTTTGGCAAGGATTAAACTTCAAACTTCCTTTAAAAAAGGTTTTTCTCCACTGTGAGACAGCTCGTGGACGTTTTAATTTTTTTCTTTTGAGAACATGAATATTTGCAGTCGGAACTAAAAAGGGTTTTTCTCCACAGTTAGTCAGCATGTGGATTTTAAATTGTCACTTTCGAGAACATGAATAGTTGCAGTCGGAACATAAAAAAGGTTTTCTCCACTGTGAGACGGCTTGTGCTTTTAAATGTTCCTTTTGAGAACATGAATAGTTGAAGTCGGATCATAAAAATGATATTATCCACTACGAGTAAACTTGTGAGTTTTTAAAGTCTTCTTTCTAGCACATTTATAATTGCAATCGAAATATACAAACGGTTTTTCACAACTGTGAGACGGCTTGTGGACTTGAAAGATTTGCGCCGTTGTCGGCTGTCACTATGACTAGGCGCATTCAGGAAATAGCCAAAGACATTGAGACACAATTGTTGGAGAGGATTAATACATCATCGTGGTACACTGGTACGCACACTGATACGTTTACGAATCTATATATATCGACAACAAGGCAATACTACTTGCTTACGTGCGATATCTATATGATAAGGATGTGCTATGTGCACTACATTTGCCAACCAACACCAAAGATGCAAAACTGTTCAAGTCACTGAAGGTTATATATCAGGAGAACTAAAACGGTCGCGGGCCATATTGATAAGGCCAGAGGGCCACATGTGGCCCGCGGGCCGTATTTTTGATACCCCTGCTTTAAGCCCTTGTAATTGAATACTGCTCTCTCTAATATAAATATGAAGAAAATAAATACGTACATAATATATCGTTTGAATAAAACAAATATTTTATCGTATCACAGCATATTATGGTACCCACCTACACCTAGATGGTAAGAACGTGCAGTAAAACTGTAATAATTCTTTAAATTTAACGAAAATTTGAAAAAAAATACCACTCCAATTGCAATAACTTGAGCAAATTTACGGTTTTAATTGATCCTTAAAAATTAATAAAAAAATATATTGAAGACTCTTAACAGAGACCTAATAAGTGAAGAATATATTGAATACTTCTTAAAATTAAATAAACTCAATTTCCCTAAATTCTCAAATTGTGTAGGCCGGTAAATCATAAACTGATTTCAATACCTTGTAATAGGTTTACGGGTCTATTGAATAAGGCGAACATTTTCTTGTGAACATTTGCCTTGACTTATGAGAAAGGTCAAGGCTTTTAAGAAAATTCAGAAGAGATGAATTTATAAAGGATCTTGGCTAAGTCTTCGTCGTAATATTTCTTCGAAGCGAACATTATTTTTTAATCCGTAAAACTGATTTAACAAGTCAACCTGCTTCTCAAATATCAAAAACATATACATTATAATATTATGCATATATATCGTACATTGGAAAATATGATAGACGCAAAATCCAATAATATTATCTTCTTCCGCTTTATTCAATGATTTTGCTCATTTTCTTTCTTTGAAATAATAACTTTTGTTTAGGTAGGTGCCTATTGCGTTAAATTTTTAGATATCATTTTTTTAAAGTTAAAAATAATTTAAATTTTAATGTTGCCTAACCACAATTAGACAATGGCGTTGAATACAGAAACAGCTGTTATAATTACCAATCTGGAAGAACTCACATACCACCTAATTGAAAATGAAACTTTTCCTTCCAACACAGAAAACATTAAACTGTGTCTAAAAAATAATTTGAAAATAATACACCAAAATATAAAAAGCATCAATAAAAACTTCGAAGGATTTCTAATAAACCTAAAACTAATAAACATTGAATTTGATATTTTGATCCTAACAGAATGTTGGATTAAAAGTTCTTATACGCCAAAAAATAGAGAAGGCTTCTATTGCATAACACTTCATATAATACTAAACAAAATGATGGAATTGTAGTTTATATTAAAAACAATCTGAAAACTACTATTAAAGAAATCAAAATCAATGATTCCAATTGTCTACACATGCAAGCTAAGTCAGTAATTGATATACTAGCTATTTATAGATCCCCATCCACACCCAATATTACAAACTTCCTTACATCACTTGAAACTGTGTTACGTGAACTAAAACACTGTAGTAATCTGTTTTTAATTGGAGACACAAACATTAATATTTTAGAAAATGGTCATCTTCAAAAAGACGATTTCCTCAATGCCATAAGCTACTACGGTCTTTTTAGTTACATCAACAAACCTACTATAGTCACCGAAGAAACTCTTTTTTGCATGGACCATGTAATAGGTAAAACGAAAAAACCTATCAACACAATAATATATGAATCCACAGTAACATACCACTACTCTACAATATTGGAAGTTGGAAATGAAAATAAAACTAAATATGATTCCGTAAATATATCTATTATGAAAAATAAAATCGACTGGGATACAATTATTTTCAACGTAAAAAACCAAAATTGGGAAAATTTGTATTCAATTACTGATAACGATATGGCATGGAATTATTTCACAAACATTTCCAAAACATTTAAACATTTCCATCACGAGTATTTAATAACATACTGTAGTGTTCTGTTATTTTAGTGAACACACTAACAGACTCTCCAAATACTTGGATGGAGATTACTTTGGAATAAATAGAATCTGGTTCGTTAACTGCGTTTATTTATACTTCGCGTATACAAATGGGACTGCCGCAGTCAACCTAACTAGGAGCTAGCAAAAATGGTTCTGGCCAGTGATAATTGAAACACTGCCTCTTAACCCCCTGATCCCCCTGCCGGAGAGCTTAAGCACTACGGCTTGCCATCTAGCGGATTCTATCGAAAACTGATGTCACCGCCATCTGTCTCTATAAGGCGGAAGCTTTTACGATACACCACACATACTTACCTTTATACCTACTGTGTATATATATATGTAACCATGTACCTACTACAATCTTCTATATATAAGTAACATACTTGAATTGTATATTTAAAGAAAAAAAAAGATTTTATATCAACCTGTCACTTTCATAATTTTTCATAATATTCCTCGAACCAAATCATAGATAACCACTCTGTAAATTGCCATCTCAACACAGGCGTTTCACACCTAGTGAGATGGGCAAAACATCATTATTATAACCAAATGTAATATGAAAATAATGAAATAAAAAAATAAAAAAAATAAATAAATTTAAAGTCAAGAATCAAAAATTACAAAAAACTTTACAAAACGAAATATTTTTACTTACGTACCTACGTACATAAAAATACAAAAAACAAGAAAAACAATTGTCTGAACGTATTTCTGAAGTCTCTTATTTGAGAGATGACCTTTTTTTTGAAGAGTTTGCATGATTTCCCGGTATTTTTTCATTATCACTTGTCATCCGAGATGTTATGAAATATCAATTATTTCGAAACCCCAATATTACAATGCAGAGTGCCATTACACCAAGACAAATACTATACACCAAGTAAATTATGGTTACATTCTGAAGGTGGGCTATGTCATGTATTTCAGAACATAAATATGACTTAAGATTATTATACAATAATACAATGGAAGGAAAAATTACCCCATTGAAATGGTTTAAGGAAACCGATCACATCTGTGAAACCTGCGTCATTACGGGCGTTTTATCCGATGATGGATCACCCGGCTGTTCCAGTCAGAATTTCATAAAACTTGGCATTTAAAGGGAGGTGACAGCTAGTTGTTCGTTTGTTTTCATTAACGGAAAGTTGGACTTGAAGGTTTTGATTTATGAAATATGTTATGAAATTAAATCACGCTTTTCCAAACTACCTACATGTTTATATCGAATAAAACAATAATCAAACTCGCCGTGATTTGGAAGTAATAATAAACACAGATTTCTTCTTCGTAGAACAACCTATTATTGAATATGATTGTATTTCAAAGTGATGTTGAAAGGTCGTTTCAAACAGGAATTTAAATTACGATTTGGTATTGCAGCTGTTCGATGAAAATGGAGTTGTTCCGATTAGATAAAACATCATACTTGCATATATTCTATTTATAAGTCGTTGTGTGATGCAGTCTATACTTGTAGAGCAGCGTTTCTTAACCTTTTCAGCCACGTACCCCTAGGAAATCGAGAACAATTTTCAAGGACCCCCTTAATAAAATAAAAACGAACCATAAATTTCGAACCATTTTTGAAGTGAAAACTTTTTTAGAACCGTTGTGATTTGAAACTCGATGAAACGAAAAATAGCGAACTGAAAAGAGACAAACACATACATCCATAGGGTTTAGCCTGTGGGAGAATGAGATAGTATAATCGGTCTCCTTTTTGTGCGGTGCTTCGTAGCCTATCGGTTTCCTTTTGTGCGGTGCTTCGTAGCCTTCCCACTCCTGTCTACTTTAGTTTTCTGAAGGTTTCACTTCTACCGCCTGTGAATCGAAGACGCGTAGCGATTATGAAACTTTCGGTAACATTTATTTATTTTTGTTAAATGGTCCAAAGATGAGACTGCGATCCCCCATACATGTCCGGTCACATCCGGTCCGCGGAGCCCCCCTGGGTGGACCACAGGTTAAGAAACACTGTTCAAGAGGATTCAGATTTCCCTAATAATATCCAATCTCTGACACAAAAGGACACCAGAAGAATAAGAAACGAAGCAAATTTCTGTTAGAATGATCATTAGTGAATGCAAAAAATATGGGTATAAATAATAAAATTTTCACAATTTTTCTTAAAAAACATATTCTGTAAATACGAATCAGTAGGCGTGGACAGAATTATAACTGGCAATTCCTAAATAATTTAGCAATATAGTACATCCTCTGTAATAAAGATCATTATCGTCATAATTACATATTTATACCTATCTGCAATTAGATAATAATACCCCTTAGATTATTCAAACTTTCGGACTTATGTATCGCTTGGTTGTTGTTTAGATACAGCACAAAGCTCATCAAATCGAACCGAAACATGCTTTGTGAACTTAGTTATAATATATAGAAGAGGATATAACTATTTTGCCTATCAATATTCACACAGCCCATGAACTTTGGTGATCTGTGGTAACGGTAGGTAGGTATACACACCGACGAAACGAACGTTTATTGCCGTTTGTTTAAAACCACAATAAACTTATTATCATCATATTTAATTAAGGTTGTATTAATTAAAATTTAGTTAACCCATGTAAACTGTAATAATTGACAATTCAGCGGTACAATTTTCTAACCCCATATAAAGTGTAATTAGTATCTGAGAGTTCAACTGTAAAGTTTGTTTTACGCGCTGCTGTTTCAACAAACCGTAAATAATGAAAAACGTTTATTTTTTCGTAATTTAAAAAAATCGTGGATTCCACTTTCAAAACATTTATAAATATATTTTATGAAAGTGAAAAAAAATAACAAAGAATACCAAGAATTTGAACAATTAATGACAAATGGAAATCAATCAATCAACAACGCGAATGCAAAACCATTATATTTACTAAGCCATAAAAAACTACAATAATCTGCCTTTTGAATTGCGCTCTTCAGAGATATTTGATAAAAAAAATTCAAATAAATGCTTAAATAATTAAAATTTTCAACCACCCTTAACCACATATGACATTTGAAATACGCGCTTAGTCCTTACTGGAATATTTCAATTACTTACGCTGAAAGATGTCACTTTTTCCTTATCACCGTCCGGCACTTCAAACACATTCGCACTGAAGGCTTATTGAAAAGAATAACCAGTCAGCGGCTGAGTTGATATCGCGTTTGGTTCCCACCCAGGCGTCGCGTATTCGATTCCTCGGCTGTCACTCCTCCTGTCCTGCCGGTCGTCCATCAAAACATAAGCAACCTTTTGCGCTTACTGTAGAAGTAGTAGTAGATTTTCAAATATTGTTGAATTATTCGTAACCCGGGAATATTTGTCTTTCTTTAAAACAAAATACATATTATTACCGAAATATATCTAAAAAAATTATCTTCCTAATCCCAGAAGACTAATCTTAGTGGTTTAGATTAACACTGGGAGTATTTTATGTGGTATATGTTCAGCGAATGCTCCGATCGCACGAGTTCTCTGTGCCATCCATAGAAAAAAAATAACACCAGAAGTGTCTTCCACATAAATTTGAATGGACACAATTGTGCCACTGACTTAATAACTTCTGGTTCTAGACCATTTAGTAAGCGGTGTGTCTCACTTACACTTGCCTGAAATTGTATATCGCCATCTCATTTGAATTTCGTAATCATGGTTAAACACAGGTTTTTCGGAAATACCGGCTTCTAAATTATATCTTTAATTTTAAAACGATATTTATTTTGTTATTATTTATTCAATGGTGCCATCTCGGTTGCCGACACGACGAGGAATTGCCCTGCTTGCAGGCATGCGTTAAGGCAAAGCTGACGTGAAATTACTATTTTAGGCACTTTTTTACTATAAATCGGTCAACATTATGAACACCAAAGAATATTTTAGAGCTTAAAAAGCTTAAAGCATTCGATTATTTATTTAAAAAAATGTGATTGCGTAAAGAACAAAATTTTTTTTTTCATTAGAAATGAAAATAATAATTATTATAATCCGTAAAATTTCATATCTGGGTCATATACTTCGAGGGGAGAAGTATCACTGGCTCCATTTAATATTGAAAGGCAAGATAGAGCGACGCCGAGGGCCTGGTAGGAGACAAATATCTTGGCTGCGAAATATACGAGAGTGGACCGGCATTAGAAGTGTGGAGGAGCTATTCCGGGCAGCGCAAGAGAGAGAGACATTTTCAAAAGTGATCGCCAACGTCGGGGGGACCTGATACGGCACACAAAGAAAAAGAAGAAATGTATGAACGCATATTAGAATCAAAATAAAATATTTTGACTTCGATTTTCTGTCACAGTTTCATGTGATTACGTTTTTTTACTTATAAAATTATTCACAAAATAAATAAAAAAAACACTTTTGTACTGGAAATCGAGCGCTTGTAGACTCCGTTTGCCAAGCGATTTTTTATGACTATTTCCTATATTCATGGCAATATAAGGCATAATAAGTATCTCTCTCTCTGGTTTCAATCCTGGGATTGGTTTGCAGCAATTTCATCTATTCGTTTCTTCCACTCTTCCCTGTCTTGTGCGGCTCTTTTGAATTCTGCATATGATAAGCAGCGCACGTCCACCAGCAGGTCCTCCAGGTACTCTCGGCGTGGGCGTCCCCTAGCGTTTGTCCCCTCGGTCATACCCTCCATTATGGCATGCAAGAGGCCTTCTTGTCTTATTGCATGGCCGATCCATCTTGCGCGCCTTTCGGACAAGGTCCTGAGCAGGTGCCTTCCTCCTTCGATTCTTTGGAGAACCTCCTCATTTGTGATGTGGTCTCTCCAGGAAATTCCTAGTAGTCTTCTATAGGACCACATCTCAAAAGCCTCTAGTCTCCGTTTATCTCTTTCGGATAAGCACCATGTTTCGCAGCCGTACATCAAGATACTCCATACATAGGTCTTGATGAGGAGTATTCTCAGTTTCAGGTCTATATTATTCGATTCTATTATTTTCGACATTTTATTGAATGCAAGCCTAGCCTGGTGTATACGGCTGTCGACCTCGCTCTTAGACCGACCGTCCCATGTTATTTTGCTCCCGAGGTACACAAACTCCTTGGTGTTCTTTAGTGGAACTCCTGACATCTCTACTCTCATCTGATGTTGCATTCGGCCTACAGTCAGCAGCTTTGTTTTGTCTTTATTTATCCTCATGTTGTAATTATTTTGAAGAATGCTTTGCATGGTTGTTAAGGCCTCTTGCAGTTCTTCTTCGCTTTCAGCAACCAAAGCAATATCGTCAGCAAACCTTATCATATCCACCTTTTGCCCGTGTATCTTTACACCTTTTCTGTGACTCATTCTCTCCCTCAAGTCATCAATCGCACTTTGTATATATGCGTTAAAAAGAACAGGTGACAGAGAGCATCCCTGTCTCACCCCTTGTCTTATACTGGCTTCTTTTGTATCATTGTCACATCTAATTATAGCGGCCTCATTCTTGTATAGCGCCTGGATTATTCGTCTATCTCTATATTTGATGTCAATTCTCTTCAGAATCTCGAAGAGTCTTTTCCATTCTACTTTGTCGAAAGCCTTCTCCAGGTCTATGAATGCGATGAATGTGTTTTGGTTTCTTTTTAATCTTTTTTCTAGTAGTAATCGTAGCGACAATATTGCTTCTCTGGTTCCTACACCTCTTCTAAAGCCAAACTGGTCTCCGGAAAGGATGTTCTCTACTTTTGGTTCGATTCTTTTTAGAATGATATCAGTCAATATTTTTGAGGCATGGGATATAAGGCTAAGAGTTCTGTGTTGTTCACATTTCGTCGTGCCCACCTTCTTTGGTAATGCGACAATTAGGCATTTCTCGAAATCCTCTGGTATCTTTCCAGTCTTATACATTGTCTGTATCATTTTAAACAGGGCATCTATAGTTCCTTTTCCTGCTGGCTTAATTAGTTCAGCCGGAACGTCATCGATTCCGGGTGCTTTCCCGTTTTTGAGATTTTTCAGTGCGAGGTCAAACTCTTCTCTAGTGATTGGATCTCCCAAATCATCTGCGTCTACCTCATTTTCTCTTTCTATCAATGTTTCGTTGTCATTATTTCCCTTTCCATTGTACAGCATTTCGAGATATCTTTTCCATCTCTCTCCTATTTGGTGATTTTCGAAAAGTATTTTGCCGTCTTCTCCTTCTATTGCATTACCCTTTCCAACTCTCATCCCAAAGAAGTCTTTCACCGCAGCGTGAGCTCTTTCTACATTTCCTCTCTTTAGGTCGTCATTTATCTCATCGCATTTATTCTGGTAGAATGTTTCTTTGGCTATTCTTGATTCTCTATTTATTTGGTTTCTCAGCACTTTGTATTTCTCTTGTGATTCAGCTCTTTTATCATTTTTGAGCTCTCTTCTATCCTTTATCATATTTAAGATTTCATCGGTTATCCATTCCTTCCGTGCTTGGGGTTTTTCCTTGCCTATAGTTTCCTCTGCCGTAGTTATAATCTTCGTCTTTATCACTTTCCAGATCGCATTCACGTTCTCCTCTTCCATTAGGTTGCACTCTTGCGTCTTTTCCCTAAAACTGTCGCTAATCTCTTTTATTCTTAATACTTTTGTATCCCATTTGAGATTTTTTCTCTTTTTTAATTTTTTCAGTTTTAGAAGGCTTTTGGCCATTACCATATAAGTATATGTATACACAATTTTGGCTTGTGGCTTCTTCAATGGGTAGGTACTGTTATTTTCTATATACGACGATAAGGTGTCAGTAATTGACACATATTACAATTATTACTAAAGATAAAAGATATATTTTTTTACGTTTTAAAAGATAATTTATATTTTTAAAGATAGTAATAGAGAAGGAGAAAAATATACTTTTATTTTCGACCTCTATTATTATTAACATAATTCATATCACCTTTAACGGTTAACTTACGAGTAAATATGCAATTTGGGAGGCGGGAATGGGTACCGCCGCCCCGGGAACTTTCATTGGATAACCAACACCTCTGCCATAGGGCACCCCAAGTGATTCGCTACGTTTGGTGATTTAGCAGGGGTGCCCGGATTCATGGGATGAGGTGTGTTTAGGTCTGATGACCAGGACACACTGAACCCCAGATTCCTACCCACCCCTTAAACCCTTTTCCTTCCCAGAACCCTACTCTCCTTCCTTTCCCTAAAAAACCCTCCACACAGCATCCCCAAAGATGACATAGGCCCTCAGGGAAATTATTTTCCTCAGGGCCTCCTGTGTGGAGCTCATGAAAAAAAAAAACATTTGTTTTTTAAACTTTATTTGCATTATAGACATTTTTTTTATTTTTTAATCTTTGTGTGAAATTGTTTTATAAAACAACGTTCACAAATGAAACCTTCGCAAACAAAAAATGCATTTTTTAAGGGTTTATGGGGGAAGTATCAAATTGACAATTTTTAAAACTCTTTACATTTATAAAATATGATTAGTCTTCCAGGGCTTTTCTTCAGGGCTTCCAGGATTTTTGGCTTTTCTAAGCCGCTCAAATGGAAATTGGGTACAATGAAATTCATTGAATATCTGTAATAAATTTCATATGTGAATGCGATAAAGAAAACATTTCTTTATCTCGTGAGAAATGGTTTTCGGTGTAATTGTGTCCGTGTAAGGATTCAGGTCATATAATAATGCTTCTATTCACCTAGTACCCATCCAAGCGTAAAAAGATATTCTATTATGTGAAAAAGGTATAACAATATTCCATCTGTGAATTTTATACAACTTATTTAGAGGATAACAGAAAAAAAATTTTGTTTGCGTTCTATTCCCGAGTGCAAAATATATTGAAAACACCTATTTGTAATAATTTACGGTGCTAAAGCCGTGGACTGAGGCTAATAAGTCAAGTCCTGTCTTCATGATAGTGCACTAGTTTAAATTAGGAACTTTATTTCGCTTTAGGCAAAGAAAGCGTTTTTGTTGTGTTCATATTCTTGTAAGCGCGAGAAAATATTTTTAAAAAGTCGGAGATAAACCAGGAAGGGATGCTGTGGAGAATAGCACACTTTAATCCCATATTCTTTTCAATTCAGGAGGCAGATCGTATTAAGTGTCAGGTGAAATCAAGAATCAGATCAAATGAATAATCAGGTCACACCAAGGTCAGATCAAATCGAGAGTTAAAATAATAGAACAGTATGAAAGGGTTAATATTTATGTACATGGTTGTGGGCTTGCTTTACACTTGTAAGTAATATTTACGGCTAACGTAAGATTTTGATAAGTTACTCAAAGAAGCGTTAACATATGCATCCAACTTATGGTAATTGTTTGGAATTTTTCTCACGGGGACCGCTACATACGTAATTTTATTAGCTGTAAGTTTTCTTCCTGTCAACAACGATTTGCTATTGTCAAGTTTACCGTTTTTCTCAATAAAGACTAAAGGGCCCAAATAAAGTAAATTAGTTGGAATAGTTGGCTAGGTAAATAGTTGGCTTGATTCACCACGTGTTTTTGTTCCATCGGCGTAAATTAATTGGGTCTTTAATTTTATCCTAACAATAGCTACCTACATGACAGCAAACGACTTCGAATTCAAATACGTAATGTTATAAACAGAAGCACGGAGATTAGGACGGATTGGACCGATGATTAAATAGAAGGATGCTCTTTTTCAGGAAACTTTTTTCGACCTGAAAATACAAAAAAATAAATGATCTTTGGTTTTTGGAATCAGAAAAATTTCTTTCCGTTTACTTTCGTTTTCATGGGAAATTATTTGTGAGTTTTACCTAGTGTTATTTTCAAATTGTTTTTGGAAGATAATAAGGTAGACAATTATCCACTTGACCAAATCAAATGTTACTTAAAATTATAAAAATATTAGTTTCTGTTGGAAAAAGTCCTACGAAAACAATTATTTTTAATTTTTGACATCTCGCATCGGTGCATTTTGGTTTTACTTCTTATCGTAAGAGTCTAAACTTATCAAACTAAAAAATTAAAGGCCTAGGCGCTCGCGTGGACGTGATTAGACCTGTCAAAAAACTTACATAAAAACAAAACCCATAACTTGCTGTAAATTAAGGTAAGTGAATTTTGGTGACGTTTACATTGGTAATTTGACCACAAGTCGCTTACTTGAGCGACTTACGGGAAAACAACTTATGTATGAAAACAAAAACTTTTGTACAGTTTGTAAGTTGCAGGGCGTTTGCCGCTTTTTTGTCCAGTTTAAAAGCGAAACAAATTAATGGTTAGATAGTTTTTTTAGTGATTGTTTTTACTTTAAATATCTGAGATATGAAATATATTTTGCCTATTCCGGAAAGTAAGAGAATAAGGGTATTTACTTGAGTAGGTCTTACCTTTAAGCGGACCAATAGAGCGCTCTATGGACAGCGTTCTGGTCGACCTTGAGGGGCTGGGAGATAAGGATTTCTTTTAAAATAAGGCAATGGATCGTGGAAAGTGGAATGGCATCATTTAAGGGGAGCTTAAGTTCTCCTAGATCCGAATAGATCGGAAGTAAGTGAGTGAGTAAGCTTGAGAAAATTATACAGAGCTTAATTCTTACTTTCATCAATAGTTTTCAGAATTGACATATAAGTGAAATAAAATACTATTTGTACTATCTATTCTCTACCACCTATTTGTGTTTTATCTGATTATTTAATGTTTTGTAAAGAGTTACCCGGAGTAGGCTCAGTTATATTGAATCCAATACCTAGGGAAAATGTATTTTATTTTTAATTTTTTTTTTTAAATTTTTTTTCTTACGACTGTAGTTTTTTTTTTTTACTTTAACTCCACATAGGAGGCCCTGAGGAAAATGATTTCCCTCAGGGCCTATATCATCTGGGATGCTGTGTGGAGGGTCTTTTTGAGAAGATGAAAAAATGAACATTGGTCTTGCAGAGATCCATGTTGTAGGAAGGAGGAAACACAGAGGCCGGCAAATCATTCCTCAGCCGAGCTGTTGAACACAAGAACGAGCCGAAGAAACGACCCGTTTTCATGTGACAAATGTCAACCATGTACAAATGTTGGGCACGCGTTTGGCGTGTTTCCCGACTATGCACCCGTGTCGAAGGGATCAATAATGCTAGTTCCTCGATTATTTACAACAAGCCTTAGAAAACTGATTATTTTTCAGATTGTTTGTTAGATATGAATTATATAAAGATGTTGTATTGATTTATTGATATTAAAATTTTATTATAATTTTTCTAATTTTTCTATTACGCTGAATAACTAATCTTTTCTATTTTTTTATTTTTTTACTATAGCTCCTAACTAACTAACCATCACGCCGTTTCCCCGCAGGGGTAGGCAGAGAGGACGGACCGCTAAACAACTCGGTCTTGGCACACACTCTTTGCCTCACTCACATTCATACATCGTCTCATACATACTCTTCTTTTATTCTGACTTTTGACATGGCCCTTCTCAAGTATCTGATTTACTTGATCGTGCCATGTCTTCCTCGGGCGTCCCCGACTTCTTCTACCATTCACAATACAATAGCTCCACGCAGTAGAAAAGAAGAAGGGGAAGTCCTGGGAAGGAAAAATGGATGAGGAGTGCATAGAATTCTGGGGTTAATGTGTCTAATAATGAACGTATAAATTCATCCCTCCCACAGCGGTGCAAGACAATGAATTGAGAAAGTCCGGCTGGAGAGGTCTGGGTTAAGTCTTCCTCGAACGGTTTCTCCCAATCCGGTCCGCTTCCTAGTAGGTAGGCAAACGCATTCGCCATCAAGACCTAGACAAACTTCACCCCATGGATTAAAAACATTATAAACCTGAACCTGGGCACCCCTGCTTAGACGCCAAACGTAGCAAACCACATGATAAAAAAACGTATAAACCACAACGTATGGCAGAAGTGTTGGTTATCCAATAAATGGTTCTCAGGATGGGATACCCGCCACCCAATGTGGAAACGCCTCCCTAGTTAAAACGACTTTTCGAGAAAGTGGATTCAAGCTA
Source organism: Limnephilus rhombicus (assembly GCA_929108145.2). Taxonomy (NCBI): domain Eukaryota; kingdom Metazoa; phylum Arthropoda; class Insecta; order Trichoptera; family Limnephilidae; genus Limnephilus; species Limnephilus rhombicus. The sequence goes on from OV815270.1 coordinate 16,162,386, forward strand.
TGGTTTCCGTTCGAAACTTACAGATGAGTAAGTAAGTAAGCAGGGGTCAAATTTGTGCGCACAAACAGTTTTTCGAATTTGTGGTTCATAATTCTTTGTAATTCTATCAGTAACAACATTGTGTTCGATGTATCTCACAATTTTATTTACATACAGGCTATTAACGCCGCTCAATTTAAATATGTTTTTTATTAAATATTTCAGTTTGTAATGTTATGCCAGGTAAAGCGCCTCAGGTATGACACTAATTAAAAACGTTCACCGTTGAAAATATGTAACTATTTCTGAAATATGGAGCACACAATGAGCCCGGTCAGCGTTCCTTGGTTCATACATTCCTTTTGAGGCTCTTTCTCCTCCTAAATTCCTCCCAAGGAACCAATTTCAGAATTCCTTTCCCTGTATTGTTTTTCGTCCGTCTATAAGACTAGAATCTCTACTTCGCGTGACCTTACTTTGTTGAATAAAAATAAATAATTAACGAGGAAAAATTCGCAAAGAAAAGGATTTTTTTTCTTCTTTTGTCTTTACTGCTGAAAACCGTAGTGAAATATTTGGACGCTTTTAATTTCAATTTTAGAAGAGACATTAATTAATAATGAGAATACAATTTAAAATGCGAGAATGAAGACATTCTTAAAAAAAGTGATCACTTAAGTAAGAGTAGATAAATTTGATATATTCGGAACCTTAAAGGTTTAAGTGAAAAACGCGTGTACGCCCTTTTTCCCTTGCAGGCATAGAATATGAATCTTTCCGCGGGGTATGTTTTAATTAATTCTGATAAACTTATCAGTAAAAACTCTGCTAGTTTTAACTGAAACCGTCAGGAAGTTATTAATTCTTCGTTTATAAAATAAAACCTTATGCTGACCGCTAATTTTATAGTTGAAAAACGTTTAACGAAAATTTCAAACCGCTTTATGTAAAATATTTAAAGTACTGAAATATATATGTACTGTTTTTAATAATCTTCTATCTATCTTTATATCTATACATCTATATATCTATCTATCTATCTATCTATCTATATAAATAAAAATGAATCGATGAAATGTATGTATGCGCATAACTTCCGTACGACCGCACCAAATTGGATAATTTTTTGTTGTGTTCGTTATTGACAGGACAAAGTTTGTGTAAAACTACTGGTGAGCTGTTTGAAAACTGAATGTACCGAATGAATGTATGGAATGCGGGAGGGGAAATAGGGGAGGGGGTTCGCGGGAGGGGGGAGGGGAGGGGAACCAGGGAGGAGGAGGTGCCTGTAGGCATCCGTCTGAAAATAAAATAATTACTTACAAATTCTTGAGAATTATTTCAAATGTGAGCCTAGTTTAAGCTACTTTATTGGAGACCTTGGAGGTGTATTCTGATTCACATATAAGTTGGTGTTATATTTTAATAAACAAAATCGTAATGTAGTAATTCATTTTTTCTTGGTCATGGTCACCGCAATCCATAAATTCTCTGGCTTGTTTAGTAAATAGAGCTTAAGGAAGGCTTGGGATCTAATTGAATGTTTGAATCTCAAGGTGAGGATTGTCTCGCAGCCTCTACTTCGACTTTATACTTTATGCAAGAAGGTAAAACTCCTGTGCTCCCGATACTTGAACCTGAATTTATAAATAACGGAGCTCATTCTTGTTTCAGTCTGTGGTGTATTTGTGTTTCTCGAGAAAAACGAAAAGAAATTCGTTTCGTGTATAAACAGGGTTCTGCTTTTTTCTATTCAGCAAACTGGTAGACAATCCCTTTAAAAACTGGTTTTCTCTGTACATTCGATTCTTTCTGTGACTGAAAAATAAATACAATTAAAGGGTAAGAGCAAGATGTCCTGGGTTCGAGTCCCAGAGGTGTCAATATGTTTTTCTGATTTTTCTGTTTCCAGATTTTCGATTGAGTTTCGCTTATATTGTTTTCATTTATTTAAATATTACAATTAAAGGGGTTTTTGAAATTACCTGCAACTCTGGTTTTAAAATATGAACTTGCACACAGCAAGACTTAAAAAAAATCCTGATTAAAAAGTTTTACATTCTTTCTCTCTTTCTATAATCTGTCATTCAAACGGCATTATGTAAACAGTAATGTGTGCAAATTGTTTTTATTTGCAAGTCTCTTTTTTTACAGGAAAAAATCGATATTATTTGTGTATTTTACAATATTTGAACATTTTGTTCATATTATAACATATTTGTTTTACAAGTAAACATTTTTTACATGTCACCCAGCGTCACAGAGAAAAATAACAATAGCTTTTCCTCACCATAAAAAGACAAAGCCCTTATGTTTGTGATTTACTGTTTATTTATTTTATAACTTTAGGGTTAGGTATTTTTGATAAAAGAGTGTGGTTTTCTATAGATTGTTCAATAAAAGTATTTCCTAATCACCTTCAGGCTGAAATACTTAATTAACCTTTGAGTGGAGGTCCGACCGCCATGGCCGAGGGCGGACCGCCATGCTCCGTGAAGGGAATGGCCTTTTTTCTGATTAGCAAGCTATTGTTAGCAGGTCAATTGCAATCTACCAATGAAAGCCAGTCGTACGGATTCTATTATATGAATTTAACAATGGGATAAGAACCTGAAGAACTAACAGAATTTTTATCTAGTGCACACTAATTATTTTCATTTCAATGCGCTCTAGTCAGCGACGATACGAAATTAATTAATACATTTCATGTAATAAATAATTCACCACTTTCAGCGAAATTTATCGTAAAAACTATTATTTTTTTTACATAAGCTCAAGAGGCCCGAGGAAAAAAATATGTAAAGGCCTATGTTATCTTTGGGGATGCTGTATGGAGGGTTTTCTAAGGGAAAGGAAGGAGATAAAGTTCTTGGAAGGAAAAGGGTGCGAGGGGTGGCTAGGAAACTGGGGGTCAATGTGTCCAGGAAGGACGGATGCATGAATCCATCCCTCCTACTGCACTCAAGGTGATGGATTGAGATAGTCAGGAGGTATAGGTTACGTCTCCCTCATACAGTCTTCCCCGATCCGGCCCGCCACGCAGAGGGTGGGAAAACGCATCCGCCACTAAGACCTACCCAAACCTCACCCCTTGAATCCAGTACCCCTGCTAAGACACCAAAAGTAACAAACCACTTAAGGTGTCCTATGGCAGGGGTGATGATATAATTAATGGTTTCCGGAGTACCATTAAACGCCTGCCAAACTGAAAATTATCCTGGTGAACAAGATACTTAAAAGTCAGTACCAAAGACAAATCAGTCTCAAATAAAAGCCTTTTACTTGAACGAACAAGCCGTATTGCTAATATAAAAAAGGACAAACTTTCAGAAAAGTGTCCACCCTTTGAAGTGCCGAAGCCTACTGCTTATCTTATTTAGCTAGGAAAGATTTTTTCCATGAGATCTAACCTTTCTATTAAAATTCAATTCCGCCGCACGGTTTCGTAATTTTTAACCACTTGAGCGTTCGCGTTAATAATTGAAATATTTTTGGAAATTTCCCGCCCTCCTTAAAAAAGCATACCTCCGAATTTAAATATGAAGATATGTTAACTGCTCATAGTATTAAAGCCATATGTTTAACCATTAATAACATATTTTTAGAATTCATTAAAAATATAAAAAATCGTAATAATTTATAAACGCCTGAATTCTGCGTATTATTTACCTTAAAATTGGCGTACGTAGTTCGTATTATAAGAATACTAAATGTTATTAATTAAGTATGTTGTATGTAGCCTAGTTGATAATCACAGATATAAATTAAACTTTTTTTTTTACATCATAATGCGTGATCAATGACATGAAAGAAAAAATATTTCAATAATTTCGGTTCGTGAAATGTCAAAAACAAATAATTCAGAAGAGATGCGAGACATCTCTTGTTGAAAAGTGAAAGTAAAAAAAATTATCTTTGTGATTAATGGAATAATATATACCGCGCGGGAACTTTTGTAATAATTAATTTGAAGTAACTCTTCAAATTGGTCACATTTTTGTTAAACGCCCCAATAGTTAAAAAGCGAAATGGAAAGAAACTTTAAGGCTCTGCAACCGGGCACGAAAAGAAGAAGATGGAGAGATACGAAATTACGAATGTTAGAGGAGAGCGCTAACTTTTACAGCAACAAAATCGATGCGAAAATTGCGAAAATGTTTAATAAAACACGACTCGTTTAAAATAGAGCAAAAATCTTACGGGCATTATCTTAAACAACATTTAAAGAAACACTGTGAATTTTTTCATACATATAACGTGTAAAAAAACTGAAACAAACGTGTTAATAATAATTTTTGGAGCATACTTTGCGATTTTTTTCTATCGAGGGAATTTTATTTAATTTGCGTTTCTAGATATTATCTTAAAAAATAACATATATTTTTCTAAGAGCTTTAAATGTTACCGTGTTTAAGGGAAATATGTAATAAATCGGTTCAAATCCGGGTTGCGGGCCCTTGAGGTTTTCAAATTATTTCCCGCGGCGAAGGCAAAATTATTCATGTTCATACAATTTTCATTCATTGAACTAGAAAGTTCAATCTCATCAAATTTATTTCCTAATAAAGTTTCCCCCTAACGTTGAGAAATGTTAATAAAAGGAGGTCCTTCAATAGAAAAGGACGAACACACCTCCAATGAAAAAGTTCCAAAGTAGAACCTGAGTAATTACGGCGGAACACAAAAGACGAATAATTTCGTCTTTTGAACATAGATAAGTTCAGAGTTATAAAGGCGCTAATTACCTAACTTTAGCACTTATCTTCGAATCAATCAAATGTCTTAGAGACTTAAACAAAGATATTACAAAAAACGTAACTCATAAATTGAAAATGTGTATAACACTTTCAAAACTTTTAAACTTTTCAAATTTTCATTTGAGAGTCACTAATATTGTCTTCATTGATTAAATATTATAATTTCAGACAAATACCAACAAAAATACTCATCCTAGAATCATCGGAAAGTCAATAGATGTCGCTCATTAGCATAAACATGTGTTAGAAGTGTTGTTTGCAGGGTTGAGGAGCTGATGGAGAATGTTTGACTTGGTGCTCCGTCTCCACATTAGACGAGGTAGTACCAATACTTTACCATTAGGGATAGTCAGGCTCCTGGGGATCACGGTACTTCTACGCCGCGATCCAGTGTTCAGTAATTATATTGGATGATGATTGATAACCCTTTGCTCATGTTCGAGTGATTAACATTTATTTGAGATTAAATATTTACACGATTTAGTGTTCACGTATGAAACGGGTAGAGAGGTACAAAACGCAAGTGGCCGGAAGGATCGAGCACTGTAGACGGAATAATTTGCTCGGTCATCGCCGGAGCGATCCAAAGATGCTTTCTTTGCGTGGTGGGGATACCACACGCATAAATAAATAAAAGTGATGCCCATACATGGATAAATATTATATAAGACACTATCTAGATTGCATATAGTTCAAGAAGAAACTTGCAATGATACACAAAGATAAAATATGCTTTAAGAAAATGAGGATAATGTTGGTCATTCTTAGTCGAAGTATGATACTGTTAAATATGACCAAGGGGGATAGGTCGAATAAGCTCAGTGGTTAGAGCATAGCCCCGGCAAGGCTAAGGTCCTAGATTCAATTCCTAAATGTGACCGGATCTATATTGTATTTTTCAATTTAAAATTTTCTTTTGATAGTCGCTAATATTTATTTCATATTATGTTACTGAGATTCTGGAGCTTGTACGACTATATTTTCCGAAAGCTCCACTGAACATCTAAAAATGATGTAATATAAAGATATAATAAACAGATGGTTTTGGTAAAAAAATATATTTAAATAAACGCTTACTTTAAATCAGTCAAAACATGTTCAAAGATTTATGAAATTATCAAAATTAAGGAAAATAAGCTGCACTTCGTTCGATAAATAAATATCTATCATTTCTATTATAAATATGAATGAAGTTTATTAGTTGTTTTTTCGAGCAGTCCACAGTCTACGTCAATTGAGTTATTTCAGAAGGCTTGCACTTAAATTACGAATTTGCTTTGAAATCGATTTAAACACGGTATTTTTTGTTGATGCCAGTTGGTGCACATAAGTTAACAGCACATTTCATTCAGAAGTGGAAATTTATCTGAACTATAAAGTGGAATATTCGTTTGTTTCTCTCAGCCAAAATTCTCAAATGATTTACTCTGCCCTCCAGAAATTTCAAACTTCTATTTCAGTCATGATTTTCCATTACGCAATTATCAACAATGTTAACTTGGCACATTCCATGAAAACGAATTTATTAAACTTGAAAGTAAATTATGAAAGTGACAAGTACAAAAATTATTTCTTCATAGTAATTAAAAATAATAAAAGTTTATGCCCGCAGAGTGGGTTTTAGTACATATATACTCGTGTAATATACATAATAGTTTACATGCACATAAAAAATATTTATTTGCATTTATGCCACCATGTTGTTTACTCAAAATTTTTCAATTGCTCAGTAAGAAAAATAATGTTGAAACTATGGCAAAGCTGGGTAGTATTTACAAGTTTATTTTAAACTTAAATGTTGGATGGTAAAGGGCACTAAATAAATTTTCACAGAACAGTGGTTCCTGAAATTCATAAATTAATTCGCACTAAACAAGATAATAATGAAAACGTTTAAAAACTGAAAGCCTAGAACATATTCACTGTTTTTTGTAAGATTTATATTATTTGAAAATGTTTAGTCCATCATAATACACATTTCTCAAGCTTTCAAAATGTATAATATTTTATGGGCAGTTTCTAATTTGGAACGTTTGAATTTTGAACAAGTTGGCACATAAACGGTTTTTATGGGCAGTTTCTAATTTGGAACGTTTGAATTTTGAACAAGTTGGCACATAAACGGTTTTTATGGGCAGTTTCTAATTTGGAACGTTTGAATTTTGAACAAGTTGGCACATAAACGGTTTTTATGGGCAGTTTCTAATTTGGAACGTTTGAATTTTGAACAAGTTGGCACATAAACGGTTTTTATGGGCAGTTTCTAATTTGGAACGTTTGAATTTTGAACAAGTTGGCACATAAACGGTTTTTATGGGCAGTTTCTAATTTGGAACGTTTGAATTTTGAACAAGTTGGCACATGAACGGTTTTAGTTATTCAATAAAACATTGAACCCAATTTCAATCCACTTACATATTTTAACAACCATCGTGGAAAGTTCTTATTCTTTATTATAATTTAGTTTAGTGATTCTTTTTGTTAATATTGTTCTTTAGGAATTGCTTTGTATATACTGTATATTCTTTGTTTCACACTGTTACTCTGTGCACTCTGTTATTATTATTTCTAAAAGTATACTGCCTCCTATTCTTTATTATAATTTAGTTTTAAGAATTCTTGTTTTAAGAATTTAAGAATTTTAATTTAAGAATTACGAATCGTTTTAAGAATTCACACTGTTACTCTGTGCACTCTGTTATTATTATTTCTAAACGTAAACTGCCTCCTATTCTTTATTATAATTTAGTTTTAAGAATTCTTGTTGTTAATATTGTTTTTTAGGAATTACTTTGTATATACTGTATATGCTTTGTTTCACATTATTTAATCAATTTCTTATTTTGTAAGGACTCGTAAGGAACACTAGAGGATTAATTTTAAGTTTATTATAACTAAGCGCAGTTGAAGTGAAATATCACAAAACTGTGCTATATAAATACTACGTTATTATTATTATTATTAAGTATTTACCGTATTACAATTGCGAGTGTCCTCGGCTAATATTGAAATTTTTCAATTTAGGTAACTAGACATTTGAATGGTAATTTATTTTGTTTCAGATTCGAATTAAATCATTGAATCTCAGAGAATTTGAGTGGCTGGCATGCGGAATTGCTAATTAGATTTTCATGTTGGCGCAAAAAGTTATTTTTGTCTCGTCTCATTTTCAAACTAGCTCTGTCGGATTGCTTTTCCGAGCACATTCAATAATCTAGTCGACAAGTTTTAAACGAATTTCAAATAAGAAAGAGTGAACGAGATACATTTTTTTCTTATTGGGGAAGATATCCGTGAAACGTACAAATCAGGGAAACACTTATAAGTTTTAACACAAAAACTCGATTAAAAAGATTATTTATTTTGTCCAATTCATTCGAAAAGTTTCCAGAGATAAATTGCTTTTTGCAAAAAGAGAAAATGACCCATTTAAATGTAAAATAAAACGTTTTTTGGTTGTAAAGCACCGACGCTATTTTGGATTCAACTCCAATCTATAAATTAGATACGTGTTGTGATTGTTGATAACGAAAATATTACAAGTGCCTGAATACACGAGAACTACAAGGAACACAAATTATAAAAGGATTTATTTGCCTGAAATGGCCCCAAAACAAATGTGTACTGCGTGTAAAGTATCTCCTCTTATATCTTGATTTGTACGTGAATCCTGAAAAGGGTTGACATTCTCCATTCTAAAGGAATATTATATCATCTGTTATATCTCACATTAGATAGCATAAGCTTTGTGTACATTCTGCGTGCTGTATCCTCATAATCAAAGCAATTTCAAACCTTTTCAATGCATGTTATACGTTGAAAACTATTAAAGCGAGAATGGTATTCCATTTAAAGCAAATTACAGTCGTATTTTTTTAAACATATACATTTTTGGAGAAACACTCATTTAAGAAATTCATAAAGTGAAACTACAGATGTTTCTGATTTAACCCTATTTATGAATGCAATTGTTATGCTTTTTTGTTGGTTCTATTAATTTCGTGTTAGAGTTTCTCAATAAAAAATGATAATAGGTATCGTAAATAAATATTATTCAACAAAATACGAGTAATAACGACCAGGCACCTACCGAAAAAATTAAAATACAAAATTTTAAGAAAACACATTAAAATAAACCTAATATCAAAACATATTTCAGCCAAGGAGTTCTGAATTCGAGAATAACAGTTTCCGATAATAAAATCTCTCAAACTTTATTTTCATTTTTTTATGATAAAGCATCAAAGTTTTTCGACCGTTTAGTACTCAAATATTTTATTAATATATCGCTTTCTAGTCGTGTATCTTATGTGATTTTGTACATGACGATGATTTCGTAAAATTATACTGTCAAATGATAAACTACATTCAGGAAAGAAGTCGAGCTTTCTGTTCGATTCTCTTTTTTATTTATTAACATTTAAACCTGCCAAACCACTTGTGTAGTTTGTCATAATGACAACATTTTACGCAATAACATGGTACATTTTCAAACGGTGTTTGATGATAAAATAATAATTAGATAAATGGTTTAAATTACAGAATAGTATAAGTGTAGATACATAAATAGCAGTGGGTATAGGCCGTATATAAACAAGTTCAAATGAATTTAATATAAGCAAATGAATATAATCAAAATTAAATAAATAGTTTCATATATAAGTTGTATTATTAGAAAATAAGAATGATGGTCCATTTCCTTCGAAAGTGAATTCTAATTGGGAATACAAGGGCTTCGGTAGGGCATCAATATGAATCATCAGTATCTAATGGCCAAATTAATTAATTCTAATTTTTTATTGAAATTTATGAGAATCGTGTCACTTATTACTGTTAGTTAAACTTAGATTTTTTTTTTTTTTTTTTTTTTTTTATTAGAAGAAAAAAGTTATAAAATATTACAGGAAATCAAAATAAAAATAAGATATTACAAAAAAGAAAAGTCCCAATAAACTACTTTTAAGTAGTTTGTCAATGGGTGCTTTTACTTTGAAGTTTTTTTTTTTTTTTTTTTTTTTTTTTTTTTTTTTTTTTTTTTTTTTTTTTTAAATAAAACTTATAATGCAGTTAGACATTTTTTGTGTTACGAGTACTACAAGAATGTTAATACAAACTTTTTCTTTCGGCGAGCCAATTTTTCAATATAATATTTGTTCTTACATTATTTGTACATTTTTTAATTTTAGCAGGTAACATATTTAAGCATGTAGGTATCATGTAGTCCAGCGTTCTTTGTCCATATTTGTTTAAGTGCTTAGGTACGATTAGTCCTTCATTTAACGTAAATCAAGTATTGTAAGTGTGGTCCAGTCTATTTATGTATATAGGGCTATTCATATGCTGAAAAATAATTTTATGCCACAGAATTGCTCTTACTGAGAGAATTTTAAGATTCTGGTAAAAGTACGGAACATTGTGTCTTTGCTCGTATAAACTTTTATGAGCTAATAATTTAACTAATGAATTTTGGACAGATTGAACATGATTAACATTTGTCTTACAGGAAAGTCCCCAAGCTGTAATTCCGTACCTTATAATAGACTCAGCTAATGATAAATAAATTATTCGAAGTGTGCATATTGGAACATAGAATTTAAGTTTATATAATCTACTAACAATAGATCTCAGACGTTCACAGACTTTATTTATTTGTAAATCCCATTTGAAAAAGCAGTCAATAATTACACCTAAATAAACATATTCTTTAACCACTTCAATATTTTCGCATGTACACAATGCTGGGATACCAACATGTAAGCAATCTGAACCGTGTGTTTTTATTTCTGGTGTAATAATATTTGTCTTGGCATTGGGTGATCTAATATGTATCAATTTGGTTTTTTTTGCATTTATGATTAAACCAGAGTCATGAGACCATTTCAAAAGCTCAATGTAATCCTTTTGTAAGAGTTCAATACATAATTTTAAATCACTGCGAGAAATCACTAGTGCAGTATCATCCGCATATACAAAGTGTTTTACATGTTTAAAGATGTACTTAATAAAAGATACATAAATGATATATAAAATTGGACCTAATATGGAACCTTGAGGAACGCCAGCTAAAATTTTTCTTTTTTTACTTAAAGTGTTCAATAGCTTTATTTTCATGCATCGGTTGTTCAAGTAATTTTCAAATAGTTTTAGGAGCTTTCCTCTTATTCCTATGATTTCTAGTATCTGCAATAATTTTCTATGATTAATAGTGTCAAATGCTTTAGAATAATCTATAAATAAAACTAATACATGATTTTTACTATTTAGTTCATTATTTATGAAACTGGCAAATTTTTGAAGTAGCATTTCGGTACCCTTTTTTTCTGGAATCCATATTGATTTGTATCAATAATAGAAAAATCTTCTAAATATTTTATTAATTTCAACTGAATGTATTTTTCAAGAATTTTTTCGAGTGATGGCAAAATACTAATCGGTCTATAATTACCCAATAGAGTGTGATCACCTCCTTTATAAATGGGTCTGATAATACTACATTTTAAGTCATCTGGAATGTTTGCTTCAAATAAAATTCTATTTACAAAATGGGCTATGATTGGAGCTAAAATTATTATATGTTTTTTAATATCACTCATTCTGATATTATCAATTCCAGGAGAAGAGCTTTTAAGTTGCCGCACAATGCTTTCTATATCAGAAATTTTGGCCCTTGGTAGGTACATGCTTTGAGGCATCTTCTCTGGTTCAAAAGCATTTGTCCTGTAATTACATTTATGTAACATATTGCAAACACTGTCAGAGAAATAATCAACAAAATCATTAGTTACATTTTCTTTGGTCCGATCTTTCATCAAATATTTGGAGGCAACTTGGTCACAATTATTTTTACATTTCTTACCTAAAATTTGATTACACTCGTCCCATGTCTTTTTTGAATCTTGAAATAGATTTTTGAATTTGTCATTATAGTATGAGGTTTTTAATTTAAGTAACAATTTATTTAAAACATTTCGATAGCACTTATATTCTCTTTCATAGTATTTATTTGTTGGGGCATTTTTCCAACGCTTATATAAATAATCCCTTTTTTTAATTTTATATAGTGCATCACTAGATATCCAATCATTTATGGCATAAGGTCGGCTTTTAGGTTTTTTGCTTATTATAATTGTGCTGTTTTTATACAAGTCGTCAAAATAATTTTTAAATAAATAACCGAACATTCGGTTTCCTTTAGAAGCGACTTCCAGTCATAATTACAAATACGTTTATCAATCTGTTTTTGCGAAAGAATTTTGACGTTATTAGAATCGCTAGAATTGAAATTATCTACCGACTTATAGAGTATGCTTACAGCTGTTGTATTATGATCGGCAATATTATAATCACATACGCACGCGGAGATTGTACTGGTTAATCCAGTAGGTAACTTTCCGCTAACTCGCACAAAAAAGTGATCTAAGCAAGAACTAACAATTTTCCCTTGAACTATTACTTCGCGTGTAACATAATTTATACATTTTTTTAAATAGTTATTAGTAAGAATATTTTCATATTTTATAATGATAGCATCATTTTTATGTAATAAATTTAAATTTACATCACCGAAAAATATTACACTTTCATTTGATTTAATATTGTTTTCAAACACATTGGATATTTCTGACAAAAATGCTTGCTTATTTAAATTCAAGGGTCGGTATATTGCCAAGACATTTAGAGTACTGTTATTTGGAAGTGTCAATATTCCAAAAACGTTCTCAAAATATTTACTGTCCAGAAATATTTGCGAAAAGGAGAGGTTATTCTTTACATATAACAAAATGCCTCCACCGGATTTATGGTTTCTGCAATAGTGGTACGAATTGAAACCGGAATTAATAATAATATATGAATTCTACTGGTACTTGTCTATATACTCGTATATAATATAAATCTAATATTTCAAATTGATTTGAGAGTAGACTGCGTCATAATGAAAAATTGAAGAATAATAAACTGCAATTAAATTATGTGCAACGAATATAAAGTGTTGAAAAATGCAAAATTAAATGCAAAGGTCAAAAAGAAAACAGAATTTGAATCAAGTTATGCCCAAGTTCTATTCAAGTCATTTCAGCTGTGTGAAACCACAGGTCAATGATGATATACTCATAAAAAAGAATTTTAATGGAATCTTTACAGAACTTGAAGTTTAACTTTGAAATTTAATAAATTGTTAAATTTCTGTAAAAAAACTGACCCTTATTATTTTTGATACAAAAGAATTCACGTTGCATAATTGTTTTAAATTCATTATGATATACCTATTTAGCTTCAAATTTTACAAATCAAAAAGTAAAGTCTCTGCACCGAAAAAACTATGCTATGAGCAAATATTTAGAAAAACTAAAATTCTTCACCTGATGTTTATAAAATTAAACTGTTTATTACATAAATAATGCATTATCAATGACTATACATTATCAACTAAGCATAGTTTAAGTCGGGGAAGTCAAACAAGAAAATTTATTAAGCGATTCGGGCACTTCGAAATAAAGACATATTTATTAGCCATAATTGTTTACATGGCATTTTTTTATCTGATTCATACCATTTTACTACTGATGTTTTAACAATTCACGTAAAGAAATATATCGTTTTCGTGGAACGCAGTTGGCGCATAAAAATAATATTTATCATCTCTGATCGAGAAAACTGAACAAAGTTATGTTGAAAGTTCTTTCACAAGCGCGTATGGAGTGAAATATGATGTGCGAATATGTATAAGATTTGCTTTCTGATTTATCTTTTCTACATTCATAAACGATTTGAATGGCCTCTCGTTGACTGGAAAAAACCACCTTGAATAATATGTGGAAGCTGGTTGTATAGAATAGTAGCGACCCAAATAGCATTTTTACAATATAAAAGTAACACAGTTACCGAATGAATTTAGTTATTTTTGAATTTTATAGAAAACTTATTACCTATTTATGTGTGGTGACAAACAATATTCCAGTATGAAGATGACTTTTGGCAGGTGAAACCGGTCAGGATTAATATATATAAATAACAGCAACAACACACAGCATCCCCAAAGATGAAAAAGGCCCTGAGGAAAATTATTTTCCTCAGGGTCTCCTGTGTGGTGCTCACGTAAAAAAAATCACAACTCAACAAAGTTATTAAAATCACACAACTTGCATAACGTAACCTATTTAAACTAGTTTTTTTTTAAATATTTTTTATGACGTTTCAAAGAAGTGAATTAGTGCCACTTTGTTGGGTTGTCCGGTCACCGAAGAAAAGAAATATCGTTAAGTACCTACCAGAATTTTCAGATCCCGTCGCTAAACACAGTTGAAGCCATTTGAAACAACGTTGTAATCTGGTTTTAAGCCTTTAATCGGGACTATCGCGCGCGAATTCATCACACTGATATGTAAATAAAGATATTTTACAGTACCTACATAAGTTACCTGCATAATGGGAACGTTTTCATTTAGAAATCTACAACTATTTCACAAATACTACAAACTTGTGCAGGCTGCAAAAAAGGAAAAAACGAACTCATTTTTAAATCATTTATTTAATTAAATCAACCATATTATCTGCAGTAACGCCGCGAAGTGAACAGTAAAAGTATGTAACTACCTGCTTTGAAATAGGCTTGACACTTACCTATTGTTTTTGAAGTTATTTCTGATGCTGTATCACGTACACAATGACGTCACATTTTACGGACACTAGCGACACAACTTGACACTTTATTTTGGTTTATTGCTTAATTTAAAGACGCTCCTTAAAATGGCGCTTTCACGAGTTTTTGAGAAATTCCACCCTCCGGCATTTGTTATTTATAAATTTGGCGCGAATCACGTCTGTTTACACAGATATCTCGAAGCTAACTGAAACATTTGGACGCTGTATTTCAGCGGTTCCCTACGAAAAGTCAAATCCAAAGTTAATTAAAATTTTAATGTAACTGATTTAAGTTATCGCAGAGGTCTTTAAGTCGGAGGCTGATGGTACAATTTCCACACAAAACTTAAACAAAATAATATATTTTATTATTAAAAATATATTTACCGCATTTGTAGGAATTTTTTGAAATGTATAAAGACGGCTGGCGTAGTCCAGCGATAAGACTCTTGACTCGCACACCGAAGGTCGCGGGATCTTTATTTGATTAATTTATGTTATTTCACAATTTATTCATTTAAAATAATATAATATAGTATATTTGCGGCACGTTCCAGAGTGGAAGATACTCTCAGTATCGCCCTGTACTCTCAGTATCGCCCTGGTTTAAGACCACCATTCAGAATTGAAACGTTGCTTGAAATGGCATTAGCCGTGTTTGGTTACCAGATCTTCCAGGTACTTCCCCACCTTCCTCTTCCCTATCTCATTTCCCACCCCACTACCTTCAGCCTCACAACATCCCCCAATCGGGGATGCCATAGTCTCACTGGCTTCAGTCAGGAGCAGTTGGGACTGTTGTGCGGTATTCATATAAAAAAAAAATCCATCGAAACTTTATATATTTCAATTTATTAGACAGTTTTAGTAGTTTCCTATCAATCTCGTGACTGAAAAAAACTTTGTTTTAATTTTTAGCAACGTTCTATCCATAAATACGTTGGTAATAAATCTTTATTTATTGTTTATTTTTTTTTTAATTTCAAGTTTTTCATTAACTATATAAGTTATAAAAGTTTCGCTGTGTTATTATTACTAAGCGTGACAGCTGTTTCACCATTATGAATCTTCATGAAACAATATGTTATCAAAAAAAAAATAAAAAATAAAACTTACCAGGTTAAACTCTTTTGGTTTTGATTATCTTTATCGTTTTGAAAAATGCTTAATTTATTTATAGTACAAGTACCTACCTACCTTCAAATACACAAATTAAAACATTTTTATAAAAAAAGATAACCATTGAATTAGGGTGTGAACTTAACGATGTGATTCAATTTAACTCAAATTTACAACGAGGCTATATAAAACAAAAATAATGCGAGATAATAACCGAGTTCAAAAAATAAAATATTTTTTATAAAGTTTTTCAGACAATATACACAAATATATGTGTGGCGTAATAGAACAAAGGCAAGGATCAACTAATCTTATTGCCTTTATTTTAAAAAGCCCAACTGCTAATAGCACATAGTCGTAGGTTTGAGATTTAAAATAAAATTAGAGAGATATGATAGCCATCATAAAACCAAAGGCAATAAAGTCTTGCCTCTCAAAATAGAATAACGCAATAAAATCTCGATATTAAAATTCTTTCAAAACCACTAATAAAACTACTGATATGCTTTTAATATATCAGTGAACACTCTCTGTTTAATATGCGTCGTTCATCAGGGCCCACTTATTTATTATATTTTTATTCTGACTCAAGAGTCTTCGCGATATTTCAGGAATGTTTCGTTCGTAAAAATAAGAAGGCGACATTGTTGTGGCATTATAAAAGTCACTGAAATGTTAGAGATAAAGAACACTCGCGCCGTGAGTAGTAGGTCTACCTATAATACCTACCTATTCAACAACGAAGGATATAAAAGGCGTCTGTACAAATAATATCTCAAAGTTTCCCAAAACGAGAATATGTTAAGCGAATACATAATACGTATGTGTGTCAAAGGATTATTTTGTTGACTGAACATGGTAACCACCTGAGTACGAACGTGCTTTTCGTTGATATGCCCAATTTTTTTTTCATTTTTATCGTTGTTTTAGACTTTGTAGAGGCTCTTCAACAAATTGAAATAAAATGCAAAATATATTCAGCACATTAAAATCTTGTCTTAAACGTTAGTTTATAAATTAAAAATAATAATTAATATTTGACAAGTTAAAGTATTTCCCCAAAAAATATAGACATAATTTATCTCAACGCCACCTAACGAGAGATTTAGCACTAACAATGTCTCTCTCACAAAAATAAAGTTGGTTGTTTTCAGGTGGACAAATGTAATAAATAGTAATTGTTGAATGAAACAGTAGTTTATATTGAATTATTTGGCGGGTATTAGATAAGCCGCCATAGCTCAATGGTCAGAGCACCTGACCGGCAATCAGACGGGTTCAAGTCCCGTTGGCGGCAAGTATCTTTTCTCGGAAGATTTTTCAATGTTAATGAGTGTTTCAGGCTGACAATTATTGCTTATAATTATTACCTTTGTGCTATGTATAAAAATCTTGTCTTAAACATAAAAATAGCATAACTTGTTGCGAGGCGACAAATAATTGATTAAAAATGTTCGACATATATTGAAAAATTGATGGAAGGTGTGAAAATGGAAGAAGAAGGCCTCCGTAGTCGAGGGGTAAGACTCTCGACTAGCAAACTGAAGGTCACGGGTTGAAATCCCGATGTGCGCACATAAATTTTATTTGATTGATTTGTGTTATTTCACAAACCAGTGGAAGTTACTCCAAGTATCACCCTGATGTAAGACCGCCACGGACAATCAATTATTGAAATGTTGCTTGAAATAGATTTAGCTGTGTTTAGCGACCAGGGTATCTAGCATGGTCGATCGATAAAGGTTTTATCGAAAATGTCGGTAACTTGTCATCGCTCCCGAGCACGACTGCAGGCCGCTAACGATATATAACAATATTTATTGCATCTATTTTAATTTTAATAATTTATTCTTTCTCATTAGTTTTATGAAAAAATCGAAATTCTCACAAAATTGTGACAATGTGTAACGTTTACATTTGGTACTAGGTCCGAAGTATTAAAATGCAGAAATTAACATTAATTACAAGGATAAGATAGGGTTGAAATCTCGTTCTTACTTTATTGAAACATTTCTCTCTACTGTGTTCCGCTAAATCCGCGCCAAAACACGTACAAGCCTAACATTATTCACTAAGTGAGAAGTGAGAATCAGTACAGATACAAAAGTATGGGAGAGAGATTAAGACATTAATTCCGCGAACCGAATCACTTGACTACCGGCTTCAAAGATTAAATGTGGGAGGCTTAAATTACAAAACGATACCAGAGTTTAATCTTAATAAGATCTTCCCGGGCGTTGAGCTAACAGAATCGAAGAACTATTTTGGGATTTGGATTTCAGCAAGGCCAAGATTCATGATCTAAGAGATATATTCTCGAATGTCTGATGTGCGAACGCCCTTAGCAAGTTAGATTAAATTAAGTACAGACACGTTGCAAACATCCAATTCTTTTATATGCGGGTCTTTGTACTTTTTGGCTCTAACATTGATATAATTTAAACTAGTTGAGCGTTCAGTAACTTTTTTATGGTTGGATTTTTTCATTGTATCCTACTGTAATCTTATGGACGTTGAGTCAGGTATCAATAAATTTGTAAACTGTTTGGTTCTGAAACAGTTTAAAATATTAAATCCATATTCCCAATTCCTTCATTCATTAATTTATACCTTTATTTCCCTCCTCTCCTTTAAGTCCCTACTTAGTTACTTCAAAAGGAAAATAAGAAGATGTTTTCATACCTACGTGGTACTCATTTCCAAATTGGAACAAAAATTTAAAATTAGACACTCTTTTGTTGTGTTGAAAAATCGAAGTGACATCGGTCACATCTCGCCATTGAACTCACGCTAATAATCGCAAAATTACTAATCAATATAATCCCAAAGTGTCGGTATTTGTGACTTTGCGTTGTGCCGTTATTGTGGGAAGCTGCCAGCACCAGGATCGATCCTGAAACAATGGAGGAAGCCATAAAAGGTAAGGGACTTATTCCTTCCATCTCCCAGGCCTGTGATTCAGTTTTCAAAACACAATCAATTGTCTTGCATTAGCATAATTTAGATTTACAGTCCATATCTGTCTCGTCGGTCGTGACATATACTTTTAAACCTAAAATTTGATAAACGCAACCATTTTTAGATGGTAACATCATTTTGATAAAGATGAGTGATATCTGTTAACCGTTCTGATTGGCCAAGTATTTTAGTCGAGTGGAGAGTATAGTAGTAACTAAACGCGTCCGAACACCGTAATTTCAGTAGAGTCGGTCAGTCAGCTCTTTAGTAGATTCAATCCATTTCGTTCTATTTTTCGGGCGAGTAAGTACCCCCTCCATGCGTCCCTGCGCACTGACAGGCGCGAACCGACCGTTTTAGCAGTGTTCATTTGTGAACGCGCGGAATTGTCATGGTGATAGAACGAAGATGCTACCCTAAATTTATTTATTAATGCTGCTATTAATCTCTTTTCGCGTCCTACCCCGTTTATTTATTTTCATCTTAATAATTTATTATTCCACCTCTTCTAAAATAAACATTAAAATAAGCATGAAAATAAGTTTAATTAGCGTATTTACTTTGCTTTGTAGCAACCCGTCATCCACCGTCATCTTGCAACGGGCGGCGGGCACAAATGTACTCAACTTGAAAGTAATGCGAACGGTTTTCGGCGAGTCAAGTAGCGAGTGTACTATCAAGGCGTTTTCGCCTTTGCAGTACAAACATCAAAATATGACTATTCAACGCATTTTGCACATCGCTGTATACGACAAAATTCTGATTATTTTAGATTACACTGCATCCCAATGACATAATAAGTTAAAAGTCGCTTACAATTTACAATAATGCTTATCGCCAACTATTCCTCTACCGAGATACCGCAGTGCCTCGGAAATGCTTCTGGAGGAACGAGTGAGTCTTTCAGAGCGCTAGTACCACTGCCGTGCACCACCGCACGGGAAGCTTTTGGGGCATATTAGATACATCATTTTTTTGGTCCATATTTTTTCTTCTTTTTATTACTTCGAAAGATGGAATGTATCGCACTTAACTACCTCTGCATACATTTTGAAATTAGGATTGTTATTATTTCCATCATTAGTTTGGAGCTGGCGAAGGAAGGATGAAAGTAGACTGAATGCTCTAGAAATGTGATACCAAGGGCGTACATGTGGTAAAACCATATACGATCGTGTGAGAAACGTAGAGATTCGCAATGAATGCAAGGCTGAGTAAACGTAATGAGTAAGATTAAGAAAGAGAATGAATGAAGAAAGTAGTGTAAGAAGAATATATGACGCAGATGTGAATGCTAGAAGTCGGGGATGCCCGAGGAAGACATGGCACAACCAAATGAACCAAACACTTGAGTCGGAACATGTCAAGAATCAGTATAATAGAAGAGCACGTATGAGATGATGTATGAATGTGAAAGTGGCAAGGGATGTGTGCGTAGACCGAGTTGTTTGACGTCCTCTCTGCCTACCCCTGCTGTGATACGGCGTGATGGTTAGTCAGTTAGTTTGCTTGGAGCTATGAAATGCTATCGTACTATTAGGTACAATAAAAGATACCAAGTGATTTGTTTAACCTTATTCAATTATTAAACTAGATTTAGATAACAACAAAAAAAACTTAGCACAAACATTCAATATAAGATTTATGATTATTTTTTTTTTTTAATTCCTTTATTTTTCCCATATTTTACAATTTTTGTATACATATTTTGAAAATCATAACAATAATGTTGGAACTCACTAAGGCGCAGCCCGTGCGTGGGTAATATAGTTAAAGTAAGTTTTATTTAGTACCTAGAAATAAAGTGGTATATAAAGCAAAAACAAAATTTGTGTAAACAGTTTGTACAAAAAGTGTATTCAATAGTGTACGGTTAAATACGTGTAAAGTATAATAAATGAAATACATTGTAATAATAGGTGTAAAGTTTGTGAGAAAAGTGATATAAAACTAAATAAATAGAGTTTTTACATCTGTATGGTTTAGCCATAATTTTAACTCTTTTATGTAGGAAGTTTAGTTGCAACTTGAATATTTTTTGATAAACTATTGAAGGTACGAGTTCCAATAAAGCTGCTGTGAGTTTGCATTTGTTTTGTGTGTGTTTGGGGGGTATAGACTACATTATTATTTCTAATGTTGATTCTGTTTACATTTTTTTCGAATTTGTTTATGTTTTTAAAGATATATTTCGTAATTTGCAGTACAAATAGTTCACGGAGACTGAATAGTTTAGATTCTTTGTATAAAGCATCTGTCGAAAATGTTTTAGTTCTATTATACATAACTTTGATAATATAATTTTGAGTTGTTTGTAAAGGTTTTATAAAAGTTTATAAAAATACAATAATTTTATTTTATTATTCCATACATGAGTGAAGATTGCACCAGAGAAAAATAAATTATTTTCAATTTATCAATATTCAATACTTCTTTAAGTCCGTAAAATATGTAAGTAAGATATCTCAATTTACAATGAAACTTCATACCATAATTTCTCAATATATCTTTGTGATAATTTGAATCATACCTTCAGCAAGAACAGGCAGAAAGATAAAAATATACCAGCTTGTTTCACCACTATGCTTTATATTAAATGAAATATATTAAACGGAGATTTACTAGTTTTCAATTGTTTCGTGCGTGGAACTGTGATAGATAATAATATATGCAGTGGTTTACGTTGAACGTGAACAAGCTCCCCGCCTCTATTTCCAACTAATTACAACGCTCACAGAAGGCAAAAAGCGCTCGGCAAAATCACCGAGCTGCAACTCCCGTGTGATCACTCCCATCAGGATGACAATATTTGCATCGCACTAAAAGGCTTCCGTCGAAAACGGAGCTTTACAGTGTACATTTTCAAGCCTATAATATGATTAGTTATACATATTTGCTACATACATAATACATTACGTTTTACGTAAGCTGGGACATGTTGGTAGGTATTATTTAATTTACTTACTAACATTATAATTTTCTGAAAATACACTTTGCATGTGGAAGATATTTTGAATGCAGCTTGCAAAATTCTGCATCTTATACGGAACACCGTTTTGCACTATATCACTGTTTCTCATTTACTTCGAGGCGAATGGAAATCACTTCTAATTTACGCAAACTTTCTATTTTCAATTCAGTAAGGCATCGTTAGGAAAATTTGAGAAAAATAAAGTTTAGAAAATAAATTCAGTAAGGCACCATTAGGAAAATACGACAAAAATATTTTTTTTGTGTTTATGTCGCACAAGAGTCCCAATGCTCCTAAATGTCCGGAGCCAGTATATTTGTATCTAAGTAGTAAGTTCGTATTGTATGATTTGTTTATTAATTTGTTATTATTGACAATATTTTGTGAACAAATCAATTAAAATAACTTTATGAATCAATTATTTATGCAATAAAATCAATCAATTTTTGTATTTTAATGTTGCACAGCTAAAAAATACGTTCTTTATTATTATTTTTCCACAATAATCTGCCAAAAATAGCGAAATTAAGAAGACGACGATTTTTTTTCTCATATCCAACATTTTACTCCACGAGTCAATATCAAATTTGTTAAATAATTTGTTATAATGAGAAGTGATTTTTTTCAAACTGTAGAAATTATATAATATTATTTAATTCGCTACGTAGGATATAAAGAACGAATTTAACATGAACTGAACGAATCTCTCGAGAGAACATGTAAATCAATAATGCTTTAATGCCCATTAACTCCACGAGTCAATATCAAATTTGTTAAATAATTTGTTATAATGAGAAGTGATTTTTTTCAAACTGTAGAAATTATATAATATTATTTAATTCGCTACGTAGGATATAAAGAACGAATTAAACATGAACTGAACGAATCTCTCGAGAGAACATGTAAATCAATAATGCTTTAATGCCCATTAACTCCACGAGTCAATATCAAATTTGTTAAATAATTTGTTATAATGAGAAGTGATTTTTTTCAAACTGTAGAAATTATATAATATTATTTAATTCGCTACGTAGGATATAAAGAACGAATTAAACATGAACTGAACGAATCTCTCGAGAGAACATGTAAATCAATAATGCTTTAATGCCCATTAACTCCACGAGTCAATATCAAATTTGTTAAATAATTTGTTACAATGAGAAGTGATTTTTTTCAAACTGTAGAAATTATATAATATTATTTAATTCGCTACGTAGGATATAAAGAACGAATTAAACATGAACTGAACGAATCTCTCGAGAGAACATGTAAATCAATAATGCTTTAATGCCCATTAACTCCACGAGTCAATATCAAATTTGTTAAATAATTTGTTACAATGAAAAGTGATTTTTTTCAAACTGTAGAAATTATATAATATTATTTAATTCGCTACGTAGGATATATAGAACGAATTAAACATGAACTGAACGAATCTCTCGAGAGAACATGTAAATCAATAATGCTTTAATGCCCATTAACTCCACGAGTCAATATCAAATTTGTTAAATAATTTGTTACAATGAGAAGTGATTTTTTTCAAACTGTAGAAATTATATAATATTATTTAATTCGCTACGTAGGATATAAAGAACGAATTAAACATGAACTGAACGAATCTCTCGAGAGAACATGTAAATCAATAATGCTTTAATGCCCATTAACTCCACGAGTCAATCAATATCAAATTTGTTAAATAATTTGTTACAATGAGAAGTGATTTTTTTCAAACTGTAGAAATTATATAATATTATTTAATTCGCTACGTAGGATATAAAGAACGAATTAAACATGAACTGAACGAATCTCTCGAGAGAACATGTAAATCAATAATGCTTTAATGCCCATTAACTCCACGAGTCAATATCAAATTTGTTAAATAATTTGTTACAATGAGAAGTGATTTTTTTCAAACTGTAGAAATTATATAATATTATTTAATTCGGTACGTAGGATATAAAGAACGAATTAAACATGAACTGAACGAATCTCTCGAGAGAACATGTAAATCAATAATGCTTTAATGCCCATTAACTCCACGAGTCAATATCAAATTTGTTAAATAATTTGTTACAATGAGAAGTGATTTTTTTCAAACTGTAGAAATTATATAATATTATTTAATTCGCTACGTAGGATATAAAGAACGAATTAAACATGAACTGAACGAATCTCTCGAGAGAACATGTAAATCAATAATGCTTTAATGCCCATTAACTCCACGAGTCAATATTTTGGTTGATTATTTGGTGGTTTGTTGAGATGAATGTGGGTAGATCCAATAATGTCATCTGCTATTTCCGTTCAGCGATCCGCGTGGTTATACTTACCTCACACTTCTCTGATCTGACTCCAAGGGTTACCAAATATACCAAAAATGAAAGGAATGTTTCTGAATACTGAAGTTACATTTATTTAAATTACGAGATACTACAAGTATTAACTTGGAAGGTTTATAGGGAAGATACTCAAGCAAACAAGCTAGCGCGTCAGGTAGCCGGGAAACGAATGAATTCCGTTCGCTTGGCCGGAACGGAATTCGCGCAGGCGCGGTGATTGAGTTGCCCGTGCATAAAAATCAATTATTAGGCTGTTGAGCATAATTCCCTACATACCTCCCGCCCAGTTTTTTAGCGATAAAAAATGAAATAAACCTAAATAAGACATATAAGAGCAATGCTTAAATGTATAAACCAGTATGGTTTTTAAATTGTTTAAAACGAAAAAAAAATTAATTATCTTCAATTGTTTACTGGAGCACTTATTTATTAACTCAACATGTTTATGGAGTTTTATTGTAATTAAGGAAAACTAGACAGGGTATAGTTATCATCCAGAGTGGACCTATTATTACTTTTATTTTAAAGCTATTGCAAATAATTATTAAGTGATTAGTAGCTTTTACATGCTTCAGTAAACAGTTGGAAAGAATTATGATAACATAAGTATTAAAATTTGAACAACATGTTCATGCGGTGCCAGTTGAAAACGATAGCAGGTTTATTAAATATTTATACAAGAAATATGAACTTAAATATACATAAAAGTTTTATTAAAACCTAAATATTTGAAATGACTCAACGAAAGCAATAAAGGATTACTAACTGGGATAACGCTTCAACTAGTTGTTAATAGGTGAGTATACATTTTTGTTTACAAAAGTTTTTTTGTTTGAATTTATAAAAATGGTAGTTATGAAACCAAAATATCTAAGTTTCCTATAAGTTAATTAATATATTAAGTTATTAAAAAAAAAACAAAAGTAACATATATGTGTACATTATACGATTAGCCATGTATTTAATATAGCCTAGAAATATGTTGAAATGATTATATAGTGAAGTCATTGTAGGTACCAATGTAGTACTTCGTATTTCTATATTATAATAAATATGTTACATCACTTTTGTGATACAAAAGAATACCTCACATCACTCTGAATGTGGAAAATTTTCAGTAAAATTTTTATCTATTATTTATAATAAAGTAAGTACTTATAAGAAATTACACTAATTTTTAATGTACTGTTACATAATTTAAAATTTGATACAACAAAACAACTGTCATGTGTACATAGAAGTTGATCAACTACTTGATCATTTTTTACGATTTTAAATTTTATTATACTTAAATGCACCTACAAGAATTGTTTTTGTTTTCCTTTTTTTAGGAAGACGAATAAAAATTATCTTCAATTGTTTACTGGAGCGCATTTATCAACTCGACATACAAATGGAGTTTATTATTATCAAAAGGAACTAGACTGGGTATGGATCGTCCAGAGTAGATCTGTTATTTTCTAAAAATTATGGCAATTAATTATTAATTGACTAATAGCATTTAGTCGCTACCGTAAACAATTGAAAAGAATTAGTACATATTATTTATATAAAGATTCAACAAGTGTTTAGTCAGATGGTGAGTATCATTTTAAAACACATCTGAGTGACCATGGTTAAAATTACCAAAGGTAAAAACATTTTCACTATACATGAATTGATAAAAGTCTTAATGTTTAAGTTGAATCAAGAATTGTTTTATATATATGACATTTATGTTAGTTAAAAGTTATTTAACAATGTTAGATACTAGGTTTATATGTATATGTTAATATATTCCATATTGGGAACATGTTCAATATAGAATATATTAAGATTGTATTACACAATAATTATACATTATTGATTAGCGATTATTGCTGGATAAGAAGGTTTCATTGATTGATATACAATGTTTTTTGTTTGCTTAAAAATAGATAGATACATGTAAAAATTTTATTCTAACATTCTATACACGTTTTTCAAAGAAAAGTTGTATAAAATTTATAAAAACTTCAACGCACAAAGCGGAGTGGCTAGATTTACTATTTATATATTCATCGCAAGCTGCGGAATGTTTTATTTTTAAAACAAGGTTATTATTTACGTTAATATGTGTTATATTGAGTATGTGGTCAATACAAGGCATATTACGCTTTGTTAATATTAAGTTTAAAAAAATGACTATTGTCTGAGTACATCGTTTTTTACACACTTTCAAGTGTTAAATTTTTCTTAAAACTAGTTACATGGTTTACATGATTTTAAAAAATGAAAAATTTCATTGGTTAAATGGTTCATCACTTTGATGACCGATATGTATTGTATACAACAAATAATAGTACTAGAGTTCAAAATTTCTTTCAAAATTGAAGTCTTTAGTTATCAGTAATCTTACAGATATACGGTTTAAGATAATACAAGCTTTGTATATGCTTTTTTTAATATTATTTTTTTTTGGTAGTCATTTTTAATTTGATATGGGATCTGTAGGAAGGAAAAGAATTAATTATATCTAATTTTGCCAATTATTTGCTTTCCGACCGGTAACGGTCGCCAAAATGGACTCTACGACCAGATCTTGTTCTTTTTATTTCTGGGAGTGGTTCCTGGACAGTTGTAGCAACAGGAATATTTTCTTCTACTGGTACCTTTTCCTCTACAGGTAGGAAGGCTGGTTTTAACCTATCTATGGAAACACGTTTATTTTTGCCCTTTACGTTGATTACAAACGTTTTATCGTCGCGTTCCTCCACTTTATAAGGTCCTTCGTATGAATTTTGAAGGGGCCTTCTTCCACTGTCTGTTCTAAGAAAGACATGGGTAGTTAGAGATAAGTCTTTATGTACAAAGCATTTCCTTGATCCATGGGCGGTGGTAGGTGTTGGCTTGATATTTTCAAATTTTCTTTGAAGTCGACCTACGTAAGTGTTGGGTTCTTCTTTAGGTGTTTCGGTGAAGAAATCACATGGCAATCTTAATGTTCTACCATATGTGAGTTCAGCTGGGGAACATTTTAGATCTTCGCGAACAGTGGATCTCAATCCGAGTAGTATGAGCGGAAGAGTCTCCAACCAGTTCGGGTCACCGCTCGCACTAAGAGCGGCTTTCAGAGTACGGTGCCATCTCTCTATTAAGCCATTGGCTTGTGGGTGGTATGCCGTAGTCCTTGTATGTTTAATTCCCAATTTTTCCGCCAGTTTCTTAAAAAGAAAACTTTCGAATTGACGGCCCTGGTTTGTGGTTATCGTCTCCGGGGTCCCGTGACGAGCTATCCAGTGGTCCATCAGTGCATTTGCGACGGTTTCTGCAGACATGTCTTTCAATGGTACTGCTTCAGGCCAACGTGTGAATCTGTCGATCATTGTCAACAGGTATTGGTATCCATTGCATGCTGGAAGAGGTCCAACTAAATCGATATGTACGTTGCGAAAGCGGTCTTCTGGTAAGATATAAGCTGATGGTGGAGCTACTGTATGTTTTGAGACTTTCGCTTTTTGGCAAGGGATACAGTTTTTAACGAAAATTTTTATGTCTTTCGCCATCTTGGGCTACACAAACCTCAATTTCACTGAGTTTGTTGTTCCGAGTATGCCTGGATGACAGACATTGTGTACGCTTTCTATGACCTCGGTTCGCATAGACTCTGGAACGAAAGGTCGGACATGACCAGTTGATATATCGCACCATAACGATTTATCTGTGCCAGGTATCACCATTTGACGTAGGGAGAGGCTGGTGTCATCTTTTGCCTTAATTAGATCGTCAGTTTGACACTGCTCTTCTGCCATTCTCCCATAGTCAATTGTAGAGGGACAGTTTATCTCCTCGATTCGAGACAGGGTATCCGCTACTACATTCTCCAGTCCGGAGATATGCCTAATATCAGTCGAAAATTGTGCGATGAAGTCCAGCTGTCTTTCCTGCCGTGGAGAGCTGGAGGCTCGTTTCTTGTGAAAGGCATAGGTGATTGGCTTATGGTCAGTATATATACTAAAATTACGTCCTTCAACGCTATTGCGGAAGTATTTTACGGCTTCGTAGACACCTGTTAGCTCGCGGTCGAATGTGCTATAATTCCGCTGAGCTGGAGTGAATTTTTTAGAGAAAAATCCAAGTGGCTCCCATGTGTCGCCGTTTAACTGCTGTAAAGAGGCTCCGATCGCCGTATCGCTAGCGTCTACCATGATAGCGATTTTGGAGTTGGGATTCGTATGAGCTAGTAACGCTGCATTTGCAAGATGATTTTTGCAATCCTCGAACGCTGCGGTTAATTCCGAGCTCCATGTGAGTTCTCTTTTGTCATTCTTTTTCCATCCGGCTATACAGTCAAATAATTTCGCCTGGGTGTGGATAGCATTAGGTAGGAACTTTCGGTAGTAATTAAGCATACCTAAAAAACGGCGCAGACCTTTCGCGGTTTTAGGTAGTGGAAATTCTGTTATCGCTTTCACTTTTTCTTTAATAGGGGTCATCCCCTTTGGTGTAATTGTATGCCCCAGAAAATTTACGGTAGAGGCACCAAATTGACATTTTTGGATGTTTATGATAAGACCATTTTCAGCTAGGCGTTTGAATAAAATGTCTAAGTGTCTTTGGTGTTCTTCTTCACTTGAGGATGCAATTAGTATGTCATCAAGATATACAAAACAAAAGTCCAGATCCCTGGTGATGGCGTGCATAAAGCGTTGGAAACTTTGTGCCGCGTTGGATAACCCGAATTGCATGGTGGTAAACTCATACAATCCGAACGGTGTGATGATAGCCGTTTTCGGTATGTCTTCAGGTTCTACAGGTATCTGGTGATATGCCCGCGCTAAGTCAATGGTCGAGAATACTTTAGCTGATGACAGTTTGTGAGTGAAGTCGTGGAGCTGAGGGATCGGATATTTGTCCGGAACGGTCTTTGCGTTTAAACGCCTATAGTCTCCACAGGGACGCCACTCATCGTTAGGCTTTTTTACCATATGCAACGGACTGGCCCAGTTGCTCTTGGAAGGTCGGCATATTCCCTGTTCCATCATAAATTTAAATTCGCGTTTGGCCGCTTCTAGAAGTGCTGGTGCTAACCTGCGCGCACGTTCGGTTACAGGAGGGCCTTTAGTTTCGATACAATGGGTCACTGTATGTTTAATTCCTGTTGTCTCCATGTTAGGCCGCGTCAAGCTTGGGTATTTACAGAGGATATCTCGATACTTCAGGGTGTTAGATATTGTTGAAATGCCTGAAGAGATTCCTTTGTATTTCGTGCCTCGAATCAGCAATCCTGTAGACGAGTCCGTGATCGCTGCCTTTTTTAAATTTACGGTAAGGTTGAAGTTGTGCAGAAAATCGGCTCCCAAAATAGCTCTTGATACATCTGCCACTATAAATTTCCACTTCATTGTCCTACGTAGACCCAAGTTGAGTTCCAGTATTCTTGTGCCGTAGGTTTTAATGCAATTACCACTGGCGCTGTACAAAGCTGGTGTGCGGCTATCCGAGGTAATGCATTTTTTATTGTGGTTAAAATCTCTAGGGATTATGGAGACGTCAGCTCCCGTGTCCACGAGGAACTTCTGACGTGTTTCGCGATCAAATAGAAAGAGACGACAAGTATTAGCAGGAAGCTCACATGTCTCTACTGTGGTCTTCCTCTGTCGTTTCCCTGGTGTTTTTTTTGGAAAAGAACACGGTTGGTAGCACTTTTATGCCTTTTCACCATAAATGTTATGCCATTTACAATATCCCTCAGGGTTCCTGTTCGGAGATCTCCCACGAGACCCTGACCTTGGTCTTCTAGCGGGGTTTTGTCTAGATGGGGACTGGTCGTGCGAATTTCGGCGAAAGTTTTGTCTATTTCGTCCTTTAAAATCGGATTGTCGATTGGCGTTGTTTTGGTCTAACTTCAATTGTTTGATTTCTCTTGTAAGTGTGAGCACTTGTTTTTGAAGTTCTAGAAGTATGGAATTCTCAGGTTCTTCGGCTCGCGATGGGCTTGGTCGCTTGTTACGGTCAACCGCGGTACATTCGGTTGCCTGGTACACATCAATAATTTTATCCGCCGCTGAAGCAAGTTGTTCGAGATCGTTGTCTGACAGTGCGGACAGTATCGCCTGGACATGCTGTGGGAGTCTCTGCAACCATAGTGTTCTGACAATGGCGCTCTTTGCCAAAGCGGGTCCCGCTAACTCCTGCATGTGCCTTAGTAGACCAGTTGGTTTTCGGTCCTCCAACTGGATGCCGGTGAGAAGTCGAGTTAGTCGCTTCTCCTCCGAGTCCTGAAGACGCTCGATGAGGGCTGTCTTGACGCGTACATATTTTTCTTGGGCTGGTGGATTAATTATTATGTCGCTTATTATCTGCAGGGTGTCAGGATCAAGAGCGGCAATTACGATGTTGTACTTGGTGAAGTCATCTTTTATCCGAGAATTCACGAACTGTGCCTCGGCCTGGGCCAACCAGAGAGCAATATTAGACTTCCAACAGCTCGGTAAGCGTACTGAAACTGGGTGTACGTCCGATGCTGGTCTGCTGTCTCCTTCCATGTTGTTTTTGCTGTGATTGCCGCTTGGGATTGTGGGAGGATCAGAAACGCTTGAACTGCTGGCGTTTCCTTCGTTGGTTACGATGTGCTTACTTGAGTTTGATTCGTTGGAGTTTTCTTCTTTATTTTCCTTTTCGATAGTAAACATCTCCCAATTTGGTCAGAACAATTAGCAGCAGATATGGCAAAATTTCAAAGGAAGTGAATGTATGAAATAATTTTTTTAATTTAATACCCATATAAGTTTAAAAATGATTTCTAAAATTGTTTGTTGCAAATTGATAATGTTTTTATTTTAAAAGTTAAAATTTTTGAAATCTGTTAAAAATTATTTTAAAAGTTTAAAAATAACCGAAATTTTTAATATTTTATTTTAGATGATGCCAGAAAGTAAGAAGACAAAATCATCCGTACGATTAATATTGTAATACTATTATTAAAATTTATTACTTGGCTAAAAATATGTATAAAAATCTCCAAAACTCATGAAATTTAATATTATCATCAAAATGAAAAGTGCTAAACTTTAATAATATTATTGAAATATATTAAATGATGATAAATTTATTGGTAGGTAGTTACGTTTTCGAGATGCAATTAGATTACAAGAGCTCTGCAGATTTTTTAAAGGCAACACATTTAAGTTGTAACATATTGTACACGCATCAATTAATGTAACAATTTTCTAAAATGCTGGAAAAAATAATTAGATTAATGTAAAACTTTTTAAAAACTTTCACGTGTCTGATGAGTCATCTTTTTCGTGAGATCGGTTGGCTGCCTTTCTCTCGGCAAAACTGGTCCGCGAAACTCGCCGGTGTGGCTCTGCCTTTATCCGGAAGATTCCAAGCGGTGATGTGTGTCTCCGCCTTTAACCGCTCGCCTTTGTGAAACTAGCTGAAATGGAAGGCCAGCGAATTTAGTCCTTTTTAATGCACAAAACAAGGAAATATACATAATCTTTGACAGGGATTCATGAGACAGCTAGATGATATCAGACAAAAATGGTTAGCAACGGTTTTATACCGTTTTACTTCAAAATGTTGTGATAAAAATGGCGGGTTTCACAATCCGCGACTAATTCAATTTACATTTCACAATTAGAATTATTAACTTGAAATTTGTGGGTATATGAAAAAAACATTATGTTTTAGCTGAAAAACAAAGCACGTTGTTAATTTTAATAGAAGTTAAAACTCATTTTAAACCTTATGCTCGTTTATCACTGTCATTATTTGATAGCATAAACGAAGCATATTATATTTGTAAAATACTGAGGTCCCCCCCGGTGGTCATTGAACGTAATTGAAGCTAAATTAAGAAATGCTTTTAAATATTAAAAGAATAAAATGCGACTCACCGGGTGCGTGATTTCTCAGGATTCGCTTCCCGACTCCTGACGGCTGCTGTATGCAAGTTTCCCATTTCTTCTTGTGTGAGTCGGGTCACCAGTTTGGTTGATTATTTGGTGGTTTGTTGAGATGAATGTGGGTAGATCCAATAATGTCATCTGCTATTTCCGTTCAGCGATCCGCGTGGTTATACTTACCTCACACTTCTCTGATCTGACTCCAAGGGTTACCAAATATACCAAAAATGAAAGGAATGTTTCTGAATACTGAAGTTACATTTATTTAAATTACGAGATACTACAAGTATTTACTTGGAAGGTTTATAGGGAAGATACTCAAGCAAACAAGCTAGCGCGTCAGGTAGCCGGGAAACGAATGAATTCCGTTCGCTTGGCCGGAACGGAATTCGCGCAGGCGCGGTGATTGAGTTGCCCGTGCATAAAAATCAATTATTAGGCTGTTGAGCATAATTCCCTACAATATCAAATTTGTTAAATAATTTGTTACAATGAGAAGTGATTTTTTTCAAACTGTAGAAATTATATAATATTATTTAATTCGCTACGTAGGATATAAAGAACGAATTAAACATGAACTGAACGAATCTCTCGAGAGAACATGTAAATCAATAATGCTTTAATGCCCATTAACTCCACGAGTCAATATCAAATTTGTTAAATAATTTGTTACAATGAGAAGTGATTTTTTTCAAACTGTAGAAATTATATAATATTATTTAATTCGCTACGTAGGATATAAAGAACGAATTAAACATGAACTGAACGAATCTCTCGAGAGAACATGTAAATCAATAATGCTTTAATGCCCATTAACTCCACGAGTCAATATCAAATTTGTTAAATAATTTGTTACAATGAGAAGTGATTTTTTTCAAACTGTAGAAATTATATAATATTATTTAATTCGCTACGTAGGATATAAAGAACGAATTAAACATGAACTGAACGAATCTCTCGAGAGAACATGTAAATCAATAATGCTTTAATGCCCATTAACTCCACGAGTCAATATCAAATTTGTTAAATAATTTGTTACAATGAGAAGTGATTTTTTTCAAACTGTAGAAATTATATAATATTATTTAATTCGCTACGTAGGATATAAAGAACGAATTAAACATGAACTGAACGAATCTCTCGAGAGAACATGTAAATCAATAATGCTTTAATGCCCATTAACTCCACGAGTCAACATCAAATTTGTTAAATAATTTGTTACAATGAGAAGTGATTTTTTTCAAACTGTAGAAATTATATAATATTATTTAATTCGCTACGTAGGATATAAAGAACGAATTAAACATGAACTGAACGAATCTCTCGAGAGAACATGTAAATCAATAATGCTTTAATGCCCATTAACTCCACGAGTCAATATCAAATTTGTTAAATAATTTGTTACAATGAGAAGTGATTTTTTTCAAACTGTAGAAATTATATAATATTATTTAATTCGCTACGTAGGATATAAAGAACGAATTAAACATGAACTGAACGAATCTCTCGAGAGAACATGTAAATCAATAATGCTTTAATGCCCATTAACTCCACGAGTCAATATCAAATTTGTTAAATAATTTGTTACAATGAGAAGTGATTTTTTTCAAACTGTAGAAATTATATAATATTATTTTATTCGCTACGTAGGATATAAAGAACGAATTAAACATGAACTGAACGAATCTCTCGAGAGAACATGTAAATCAATAATGCTTTAATGCCCATTAAAATTATCTAATCAGAATTAATTCTTTATACTTCCTCGTTTGTCTTCTGGTTAGCTTTGGGTATGGACTTTCTTCAAGTGGATTATGAGATTTTGATTCCTTTTCTCAACCAAGAATGTTTAGTTCTAATGGATGTTCGTTAACCGTGCTACGTGCCCAGCATAGTTATATTTAATGATATATTATTCTCCATAGACAAGAATGAGTACGGACATTGTGAAGATGAGAGTTCTGAAAGTAGAAGAAAACAGGAGAAGCAAAAAGTGAGAAGAAGAATAGGTACATCGAGAGGATTGCCTTTAGTAGAAAGTCATAGTTCAGAGAAATTAAGATACTCAAAACAAAGGTTTCCACAAGATCCATTTATTTATTTATTGCTTCTTCACAATTTAAATACATTTTTTAGCATGTAATTATTAACCCCACTAGGATTCGCCTGTATTGGGGTTAATAATTTCACAATTTAATAAAAAATAACACACGCAAATATCGGTCAATACCAAACAGTTAAGTAAAAGCAAAATATTAAAATTTAAAAATAAAATGATAAACGGAGAAAATTATAAGTGATAAAAATATATGAATTAACAACAAAGTGTTGAGAGATCAAACAAAATGTTATCATTTTTTATATCATTAGGTCATACCAGTTTCAACAAAAGATAACATTAAAAAATATATATCCTTAAGGTTTTAAAAAAATATATATATCTGTAAAAAATAACTTTATGAAAATACAAAGATTTATTAGCGATTACATTAAAGCGAATCTTTCTTTTACAATATTAAAGTGACTATCAAATAATTATGAAATAAATATGAAAAAAATCATTTTGATCACAACATTATTGTTTTCATTCCATTAAAGTGCCCGTTTTCATTAAAATATGATTGTATTTTATAGTGTAAGTGACTCCTTAGAAATGCCATCCGTGTGATCTTTTAGTTTTGACAAAGTTGTGGGATGCGATAACCCCTATATGTATATTTATTGTTTCTTTTCCTTTCTAATTTAGGTGTTATTGTTTAAGTTAAAATTTTGAACCTCATTTTGACTTGAGACATTATTCACCATCTTCCAGTTATACACTCCAGTTTCCAGTTCTCATCGTAATAAATTATACGTACAAAAAAGTTTACACGTCTGAAAAATTATTTTCACATTGACTTTCTCAATGAGTTTCGTGACTTTAAAGCAAAATGAATATTCAATATTAAAACGACGAGTCTTTCTCCCCATGATGATAATACCTTATGGATTTAGTTCTTGGTGCTCACCGTTCTCTCTAACGGATAACGGCTAACAGCGATTGGGCGGAAATAACTTATGTACAGAGCGACCTTCCTGCGCAGTCTGTTTGCCGATAGAAGCTTTACGTTGAAAATTAGATTTGTTTTTTAAGATCTGAATACTCCTTTCATTTTATTCATTAATCCTCTTTCTATGTGAACATTAATACTAACGGAAATGCAGTTTTAAAGAAAAAAATATCGGTATGTTTAAAAATAGTGATGTAAAGTGAGATTATCTATCTCATGTATGGATGACTTCGTAAACAGCAACCAATACCTATGTAGCGATTTTTTATGCATTTTTTTAAGACAACCATTTTCCCGATTGGTTGTTTTCAAAAGCTTGGATAAAAGTAACACAATTTAATAAATAAAAATTAACAAATAGAAAAAGACCGTAATAATAAGAGTGGTGACATTTTTTTATTTTAGTTAGGTATGTAAAAATTGTAATCAACATAATTTCCTCTTTTAAGTTGGTGTATAATATAATATACGAAAAGAAGTATACTAAATTGTGGTGAATTGAGTCAATAATGTTGAAAGAAAATTAGTATTTGCTTCTGTTACATCTTACAATAATATTAAATTTTATTGTTGATATTCAGATTCCATTTTGGGAGGCCGGTGTGCGTACCACCGCCCCGGGAATCATTTATTGGACAACAAACACCTCTGGCATAGGTCGCCGCAAGTGGTTCAATACGTTTGGTGACTTAGAAGGGGTGCCCGGGTTCATGGGTTGAGGTTTGTTCATGTCTTGGCGGCCTATGCGCCCGCCCACGTGCTAGGGCGTGGTTGGCCGGATCGAGAGATTCTGGTTGAGGGAGTTTGACCTCTCCAGCTGGAATCCATCGACCCATCGCATTGCACCGCAGTTGGAGGGGTATATTCATACGTCCATCTCTCCTGGATGATCCCTATTTCCTTCCGAGAACTTCCTCTCATTTCTTTTCTTAAAAAAACACTCCACACAGCCCCCAAAATGACTTAGGCTCTGAGGAAAATTATTTTCATCAGGGCCTCCTGCGTGGAGCTAATGTAAAAAAAGATATCAGCGTAAATAACAGTGTCAAGGTATGAAATATAGAATGGGCATAATTTTTTTGCTAAACAGCACTATGAAAATTGTAAGTAAAAGTAAAGGAGCACGAAGCAAAATATTTGTTTTCTGAAGCAGCAAAAACTCTCGAACTGTAAGCTTATTGTAAGCTGGCGTCTTTCTAAGCTTATGTGGTGTTATTAACTACCTACTGCGTAGGTATTGGCAAACGTCACTTACAACCGGCCAGTCCGGAATAAATATCCTTGCGACCAGATGTGCATTTATTTTACCTCCGTATTCCCGTACATTACATTGGCGACGAGGATAAATTTTGTTAAAAATTGCGTCGATTGTGATAATAGTGAACAACGATGGCTAAGTTCAGTGAATATGATGTGATCAACGGAAATTGGACCACTTACTGTGAAAGATTAGAAAGCAGTTTTTTGGTTAATAATACGGTCCAAGATTTAAAAGTACCCACATTAATTTCAGTGGTGGGCGATATTGCATATGAACTTATGGTTAACTTATGTAGCCCGGTGAGACCAACTGAAATGAAATATGAAGACCTGAAAAAAATTATGCATGATCATCTTCAGCCAAAACCGTCAGTGATGGCGGAGAGATACAAGTTTCGACAAACCAGACAGCAGCGGGAGGAATCCATTTCACAATACGTGGCGACACTGAGGAAATACGCAAGATTTTGTGAATTCGAGGAGAAACTAGACGAGAATTTGCGAGATCAGTTGGTGTGCGGACTTCGCAGCGATGTGATTCGACAACGCCTTTTTGCTGAGGAGACGCTCACTTATGCTAAAGCCGTTTCATTAGCAAGCGCTCTGGAAGCGGCAGAGAAGAACGCAGCGGACGTGGAGGGCGCAGAGGTGCTGGCTGCAGGAAGCAAGGAAGGACTAGCGGGGCTAGGGGCGGTATATGCTCTAGCGGAGACGCAGATCAGGAACTCAGCGGGGAAGAGACAGGGTACCGCAGGCAGGAGCAGCTGTCGGATATGCGGAGGCCAGAACCACGAAGAGGTCAGATGCAAATTCAAGACCTACATCTGCAGCTGGTGTAAGCAGGAAGGCCATTTGAGGCGTGTTTGCCCTAAGCGAGACCAGGATGGGCGGCAGGCATCAGAGGAAGGCCGCACCGAGAGGCGTTTAAGAGTGCGAGATTTGAGGGGTGCTGTGGAACAAGGAAGGAATGCTCGAGTCAAGAACCAGTACTTCTTCAAAGAAAACGAAGAAGATGAAGAACAGATCCTCCAATTGTCCCTGCAATCGTGTCACTCGGTACGTAAAGAAATCACTATAGAGGATAAACCGCTGATTATGGAGATTGACACGGGAAGTGCCATTTCGTGTATTAATAAAGTAACATATGAACGTTTGTTCAGGAGTTTGCCTATTAAGAAATGTAATCTCTCTCTTAGATTTTATAATGGTTCTAAAATACAGCCAATTGGTGTTTTTCAACCAAATGTTACATGTAACGGAATTAAAAAAAAATTAGATCTTTATGTAATTGACGGCGGCATTACTAATTTATTGGGGAGACAGTGGCTTGCCGAATTAAAAATAAATATTCCACTTTTAGAATATGACAATTATTTAATTAAGAATAATCAAAAAAATATTTTCGATTTTTCTAGGTATAAAGATGTGTTCAGAGGAGGCTTGGGGCGTTTCACCGGCGGGCGTGCGAAATTACATGTACAGCCGGGCGCGAAGCCAGTCTTTTGTCGCGCACGACCGCTCCCGTTCGCGCTACGGGAGCGCGTTACCTCAGAACTTAAGGCGATGTTGGCAGCGGGCGTGATTGAACCAGTGGAGACATCAGAATGGGCTACCCCCCTGGTACCCGTTTGTAAGAAGGATGGCTCTTTAAGGGTTTGTGCTGATTTCAAAATTACTTTGAACCCGGTCTTATTGGTCGATAGGCATTCTTTACCCAAGATTGAGGAGTTATTGGCAGGTTTAAACGGAGGAATTTATTTCTCTAAAATTGATTTATCGACCGCCTACAATCAGATTGAATTAGATGAAGAATCAAAAAAATTCACGGTAATTAACACTCATCTCGGGTTGTTTAAGTATAATAGATTAGTGTACGGTTAAGCGTCTAGCCCAGGGATTTTTCAGAGATATATGGAAAATTTGTTTAAAGGGATACCGAACGTTTCCGTTTTTATAGACGATATTTTGATAACTGGAAAAACTCTTCAGGAGCATAATGAGTCATTATATTCGGTTCTAGATGTTTTACAGAAAAAAAGGTTGCGCGTGAAACAAAATAAATGTTTTCTTCAAATTTAGCAAATTCACTTTGTGGCACCATTTTATTAATGAAATAATTAAAAACACTTTGTTTTTACCACAATAAACTTTATTTAAAAGTCAACATGTTTCAAGAACGATGTTCTCTTCATCAGGACATGAAATGTACTAAATACTAAATGATCAAACATAGAACGGCGTGGGTAGAAATGGAAGTAGTGGGGGAGGAGAAAGGTGGAAAGAGGAGGTGCTTAGAAGATCAACAAGGGGGGGGGGGGGGGGGGTGGAAAGGGGGTGCTTAGAAGAACAAAGACAAAAAATTACAATGGAAATATGTTTAAGATAGGGTTACTCACAAAATTAATTTGATTGTTAATAATATTTAAATTTCTATTGACATTTTTCCTAATTTCTAATATTTCTAAAAGATCTAAGTGAAAACCACTAACGTTAGTGTGTAAAATTTTAAAACCAGTATTTATATCAAATGAATGGTTAAATTCAATTAAATGGTTAGCAAATTCCGAATAATTATTGCTATTTAGACATCTCAAATGTTCCTTAAACCTCGTTTCAAAATTTCTGCAAGTTTTACCTACGTAAAAATGATTGCAGTCATTACAATTCAATTGGTAAACTCCAGATTTTTTCATTTTTTGGTCTTTGTCCTTGTTATTTAAAATATAATTTTTTAATTTATTATTCGTATAAAAAGCAGGCTGTATTGTATTAGGAATTTTTTTCATGATTAAATTGCAGGTTTGATGATTTACAAACAATATTTTTCTCCATTGTTTTTTAATATTATCAGTAAGCAATGGGTAAATGTAGGACAAATGAAATTTTTTCTTATATTTTTTGTTTAATAAATCGT
Source organism: Limnephilus rhombicus (assembly GCA_929108145.2). Classification (NCBI taxonomy): domain Eukaryota; kingdom Metazoa; phylum Arthropoda; class Insecta; order Trichoptera; family Limnephilidae; genus Limnephilus; species Limnephilus rhombicus. The sequence goes on from OV815270.1 coordinate 16,201,249, forward strand.
CTTTTAATTTGGAGTTATAACCATTATTAGAAGCAATTATTTTAATGGTGTTAAGTTCAGCTTTGAAATTATTTGGGGATAATGGGATATTAATTAATCTATTGATCAAATAATGGAAAGCTAAGAGTTTTTGTGAAAATGGATGGTTAGATGAGTTGTGTATAATTATATCAGCGTATGTTTCTTTTCGAAAAATATTAAATTCAATCTTATTATTAATTATAGTTAGGTTTAAATCTAAGAAATTTATGCTACAATTAATTCCTATTTCTAATGTAAATTTAATGTTTTTGTCAATTTTGTTCAAAAAATTAAGGAACATTTGAAGTTGTCTTTTGGTACCGGTCCATATAACTAAAATATCATCTACGTAACGTTTGTAAAAATACACATATTTTAGTAATAAGGCAGAACTATTAAAGATTTTATTTTCTAAATGGTTTAAAAATATATCTGCTACTAACGGACTGGTACTTGACCCCATAGCCAAGCCATCTTTTTGTTTGAAAATATTATTATCAAATTGAAAGAAATTTTGGTTTAAGACTACATTAAGACATTTAAGTAAATCCTGGGATAAGTCATTAGGTAATTTGGAGGAATTCAGTAAGTTATTTATAATTGTTTTGCTTTCTTCAACTGGGACACTTGGAAACAGGTTGACGACATCAAAAGACACTAATAATGCATTATCCGGGATTTCCAAACATTTCAAGTGATCAACTAATTGCAGGGAATTCTTAATTGTATACTTAGGTTGAAAAATATTTGATTCAATAATAATACTATTCAATGTTGACGCCAGTTTATAGCTAGGAGCATTGCAATTGGAAATTACAGGTCTGATAGGTTGAGTCTTCTTATGAATCTTTAGTAAACTGTATAATTTGGGAACTTGTGGATTTTTTACAGTTATTCTTTTATTTCTAAATAAATTAACGATTTTATCACTTTTGCAAGATTTTAAAGTGTCCATTATCAATTCTTGACATTTATTAATGGGGTTTATTTTTACTATTTCAAAGTTATCGCCTTGTAGAAAGTCCATAGTTTTTTCAATGTAATCACTTTTGTTGATAATAATCACCGAGTTTCCTTTGTCCGCTTTAGTTATGATGAGGTTTTTTTCTTTTGTAACCTTCGATATATTTATCGCGTGCATTTGTTCTGACGTATACTGTATTTTGTTAAAGTTAGATTTAGAATTGATGTTTTTTATCACTTCACCACATTTGTATTGAAAGGATTTTGCCTCTTTAAATAATGCACAATTAATATCTACTGCCAAATACTCGAGTTGTTTGTTATTATTTTTTATTTTTTTATAATAAAACCAATTGAATTGTAATGACTGCAATCATTTTTACGTAGGTAAAACTTGCAGAAATTTTGAAACGAGGTTTAAGGAACATTTGAGATGTCTAAATAGCAATAATTATTCGGAATTTGCTAACCATTTAATTGAATTTAACCATTCATTTGATATAAATACTGGTTTTAAAATTTTACACACTAACGTTAGTGGTTTTCACTTAGATCTTTTAGAAATATTAGAAATTAGGAAAAATGTCAATAGAAATTTAAATATTATTAACAATCAAATTAATTTTGTGAGTAACCCTATCTTAAACATATTTCCATTGTAATTTTTTGTCTTTGTTCTTCTAAGCACCCCCTTTCCACCCCCCCCCCCCCTCCCCCTTGTTGATCTTCTAAGCACCTCCTCTTTCCACCTTTCTCCTCCCCCACTACTTCCATTTCTACCCACGCCGTTCTATGTTTGATCATTTAGTATTTAGTACATTTCATGTCCTGATGAAGAGAACATCGTTCTTGAAACATGTTGACTTTTAAATAAAGTTTATTGTGGTAAAAACAAAGTGTTTTTAATTATTTCATTAACAAAATAAATGTGTTTTTTTTGCAGACCGGGTATCATATTTAGGGTTTATTATTGATAAAACGGGAATCAGTACTTCCCAAGAAAAAATTGAGGCGATCGTAAACATTGCTGAACCGACAAATGTCTCAGAATTGAGATCATTTTTAGGCATGGTCAATTTTTACGCAAAATTTGTAAAAAATTTAAGTTTATTGTTAATGCCCTTATATAGACTGCTTAAAAAGGAGTGTAAATGGCAATGGGACAATTCGTGCAGGAAGGCGTTTGAAAAAGTAAAATCATTATTGACCAGCACCGAAGTCTTGGTGCATTACGATCCTGAGCGGCAATTAATTTTAACATGTGACGCATCTTCGCGGGGACTGGGGGGGATTATTTCTCAGCGCGGGGCAGAGGGGGAAATGGAACGTCCGGTGGCATACGCCTCACGAACCTTGAATAGTGCCGAAATTAATTATTCACAAATTCACAAGGAAGCGTTGGCAATTATTTTTGCGGTTAAAAAATTTCACCAATATCTATATGGACGTCATTTTTTATTACGTACAGATCATAAACCTTTGGTGTCAATTTTTGGGCCAAAAACGGGGATTCCACAAATGGCAGCTAGTCGTTTACAACGATGGGCCATAATATTGTCCGCTTATGATTACGATATTGAATACGTACGTTCGGCGGATAACGGAGCCGATGGACTGTCACGATTACCGGTTAAAAACAGCGGGGTGATAGAACAGGAACAAGTCGAGCAAACATATTTGCATTTTGCCGAGAATAGTTTGTTATTGGATCACGCGGTATTAAAAAGAGAAACACAGCGCGATAACATTTTAGGCAGGGTTATCGGGTACATTAAGTATGGTTGGCCGGAATACGTTGAAATAAATCAGTTAAAACCGTTTTTCAATAGAAGAAAAGAATTATATGAAGAACTAGGATGTGTAATGTGGGGGCATAGGTTAGTCGTGCCAGAAGCCTGCAGGTCAAAGGTTTTGACGGAGTTACATGAAAGCCACATGGGCATTGTAAAGACGAAGAGCTTCGCGCGGAGCTATGTTTGGTGGCCAGGTTTGGATGAAGCTATAGAGACGAGATGCAAGGAGTGCGAGGTATGTGCAGCTGAAGCGGCGGCCCCGCCGGCATCGGTTCCGCGTCCATGGCGATGGCCGGAACGCCCTTGGCAGAGACTTCATCTCGATTTCCTGCAAATTGCGGGACGCACGTACTTAGTTTCCATTGATGCCACTTCGAAATGGATAGAAATTTGTCACGTGATACGGACTACGGCTGAAGTCACAATTGATAAATTACGGGAAATATGGGCACGTTTTGGGCTACCGCGTCAAATCGTTTCAGACAATGGTCCTCCCTTTACTAGTGAGAAATTTGAAAGCTTTATACGGAGGAACGGTATAAACCACGTATTTTCAGCACCTTACCATCCGGCGTCTAACGGTGCGGCCGAAAACGCTGTTAAAATTTGTAAAAACGTCATTAAAAAAGCTTTGCGGGATAAAGTAGACGTAAATATAGCATTACAACGATTTTTGTTAATCTATCACAACACAGAACATTGCACTACGGGGGAGACACCGGCACGAGTATTACAGGGCAGAGCACTACGTACCCGTTTAGATGCAATGAGACCGGATAGGGCAGCTATAGTAGAGGCGGGTCAAGCGCGACAAGTCCAGGCGGCAGGTGGGGCCAACCGAGCAGTAGGCGCGGGTGATAAAGTTTGGTTCCGTGATTTCGGTCCAGGCAAGACATGGGCAGGGGGGCAAGTGATGGATAAGGTAGGGACTAGGAATTTAAGAGTATCAGGGCTAGATGGGGCAACATACAACAGGCACATCGACCAAATAAGACCGAGGAGTTCATTGGTGTTCCCGTCTGTTTCCGGAAACGGAGACCAGGGGGGGTTGAGTCCGGAGACGGAGACCACTGTAGAAACGCTGCCCCCGCCTCAACCCGTCAGCCCCGAGGAGCCGCCCCAAGCCTCAACTGAGACTACGGTGAGTCGCCGTTATCCAGAGCGGGTTCGGCGCCCCGTTGATAGGTTTAACATACGTAACGACTAATGTAATTTTATTATGTATACATAATAAACATATGTATTTTTTTTTTTCGCTGTCCAAGCAAGGTTAAAAATGTTTATTTATTATTATTATTATTTTTTTTTTTTAGTTCTAGGTTGATACGTTACTTATAGTAGTATTTAGGGGTGAAGGTGTGGTGTTATTAACTACCTACTGCGTAGGTATTGGCAAACGTCACTTACAACCGGCCAGTCCGGAATAAATATCCTTGCGACCAGATGTGCATTTATTTTACCTCCGTATTCCCGTACATTACAGCTTATACTAGTTTTCATGTCTGAAATTTCTTCATAAAATTTTAGTGGGTAGCATAAGCAATGAAGCGTAAATCTTTTTTTTTTAAATAAGACTCCACGAAATTTTGTTTTCCCCACATCCTTAAATTTCATAACATCATTGAAATTTTTTTTTTAGAACTCTCGTAAAGGGACTTTTTACTTGTAAATTATTATATCAAACTTGTCAAGGCATCAAAATATTGTGAAATCTGGTTCAACGCACTCAAATTTCCTTTGAATTTGTGTTGGTTTTTTCAAAATTGGAAAAGATTGTGTGAAGAATTCGGAGAAGCGATAATGTACTTAGAATATTATATTTAAACAGAATATTATTTATAAAAATTAACTGTCATTTTCAGAATTGTAATTAAAATATCTTGAGAATTTTCACTGGAGCGCCAAGTAGTCCAGTAACTTTACACATCACAGTATGCGTTAAATCTGGTAGTTCTGATTTTTTGCAGACTTGTTTATGATGTTGGCCTAATGAATAATCCAAGTTTAAGACAGAAAAAATCGCGAAAAAATCGTTATTTTTTAAAATTTTGGCGATTATAACCCTAAAGGACTAGTTTTTGAAAAAACTTTTTTAAAACGTTTTTAAAGAAGACTAAATTTTCTACAATATGATACTATAACTGTCTCTGTAGACCCAATAGTTTCCGAGATTAAGCCTTTAAAATTTATAATTTTTTTCGAACTTCGCAATTTTTTGCTATTCTATCGTTCTGAATGAATTTTGACCCTGATTATACTATCGAAGCCCTGTACTTTTAATGATGGGATGATGATGGTTAAGCTAAGCTACGAATAAGAAAGTAAAAAAGATAAAAATCTAAGTATTTTCTTTTTATTTTTTTATTTATTTAAAAAAGATAAGTACAACAAAAGTTAATAAGTTTATTATTAGTTAATAGTTTTAATTTAGCCTACTTAGAAGGTTCCGGTTGAGGTTCTTCCGTATCTGGATCGACGTATTGGGATGGCATATCCCCATCAGGAGATGGTGATGAATCGTCGACGTCTTATGCCCACAAGTCATCCTCCATTTCGACATCGGACAGATCGTCGCTGATGATATCTATTACTTCAACATCAGGTATATTGTCGCAAGAGGCCCCGTTACAGTGCCTGCAGACTGATGAGCATTTTAATCCTGGCTTCCTGCAGCTGCACACGTTCCCACAACCCTTCGTGCAGCCGCAAGAAGTCATCAGCAAGAGGTGTTGTGGGGCTGCATCTCTGGTCATCATGTTGGGATTGAGGCCTTGTGGCGTGGATATCCACCCCCAGGAGAGAGGGTTCAGTGTGACTCCCAACCACGCCTGAACCTGTAAGAAGATTGTACATGAGAATAGAAAATGATGAATGATATGTAACTGATGCAAGGACAAATTTTTACCTGATGGTATGTCCGCAAGGAGTGAAATCGAGCAGAGTCTCGTGTAGGAGGTAACCTGGCTAGATTGAAGCTGGTTTTCGTCGCAGCCCTGACAAATAGTTGGTACCGCAGCTCGTCAAGGTTATGGGTGTTGGGGTTGCCTTCATATAGAGCAATTATGACTCGTTCTTCTGCTGCTGCTATATCTTCAGGTGTAGAGTTGGTGTCGAGAAAAATCGCAGCTTGCTTTTCAACGTCCGGATTTTTTTCGACTATGGACATCATTTGTATCTTTCCTAAGCTAAAGAAGCAGGATGTCGAGTCACAACCACTAAAGGCATGGATGAAGAGGAAAAGCTCTGTTTTCAAAGAGGATTTTGAAGAAACGATGCAGGAATAAATGACATCTGATGCCTTGCCTCTTCCACATTTATTGTAAAAAATTTCACGTTGGTTTGAGATCGCTGTAGGGATGATCAGCAAGTCAATGTCCTCACCAACGACTACCACTATATCATAGGTAGAGGCAGCAGTTACAGTTGTAGTGATGATGAGCCTATCAGCATCTTCCTCTGCTTGGAGTTCTTGAATGTTGTGATTTCCCATTTTTGTTGTCAGCAGTTTTATGAAACGAATCTTGTTTTTGTCATTTGACAAGAATTTCTGTTGTGGAACCTGTGCGATGATTTTCTCATCAAAGATTATCTCTCGCGATGAGTAACTTGGCTCTTCGAAGACGCTCAGAGCTCTTTGTGTTTTTCTATACAGCATCTACGGGGTAACCATCGAAAACTACTGCCACATTTGAGCCATAGTGAGCAGTAATGTACTGTATGTACTCGTATCTGTCAGCTATCGCACCAAATGATGAGCTTCGAGGCCACACAACTTTATGAATTAGATGCCCTTCATCCACTACTACAAACTTCATTAACCCTTGCTTCTCATTTAATGTTACAGGTTCAAATACTGAATACAAAGTGGATTTTATGCCCTTTCTCACCCCCTCTTCAGAGAACAATCACATTGAGATTGGTGACAGTTCGTAAGTGAGGAACTCTCGTAATTCTTCCGATTGTTTTATTTTTTAAGACACACAACCTATGAAACAGTGTTGGAGGATCAACAGTTACCTGTTTATTGCCAACAGTAATAGTTCGTACAACTGAAGAAAGGGACACCACATTGTTTTTGCAAAATTGCGAAGTTCGAAAAAAATTATAAATTTTGAAAGGCTTAATCTCGGTAACTATTAAATTTACAGAGATAATTCTAGTATCGTATGGTAGGTAGCAAATTTAGTCTACTTTAAAAATATCCTACAAAAGTTTTTTCAAAAACTAGTCCTTTAGGGTTATAATCACCAAAATTAAAAAAAAAAAACGATTTTTTCGCGGTTTGCGCTCGAGGTCACAAACTTTGAAAGGCTTAATATCAAAAACTATTGGGTTTACAGAGACAATTTTAGTATCATATTGTAGAAAATTTAGTCTTGCTTAAAAACGTCAAAATAAAGTTTTTTTCAAAAACTAGTACTTTAGGGTTACAATCGCCAAAATTTGAAAAAATAACGATTTTTTCGCGGTTTTATCGATTTTTGACAAAGTTGCGTTCGGCGCTCGAGGTCGAAAACTTAGATTATTCATTAGGCCAACGTAATAAACAAGTCTGCAAAAAATCAGAACTACCGGATTTAACGCATACTACCCCATACATTCAGGCGACAAAGTTACTGGACTAAAGGCTTTACATAAAGAGTTCGTTGAGAGCTGGTGATTTTCTTACGTTTGGTTTTGTTTTCTCCCGCGCTCATTCAAAAAATCATGCCTTTGAATTTTAATATGAAAATACATAAACTGATGACAGTGCTGCAAAGCCATTTAATTAATCAATTATATTTCACCGTTTATCTCTCTAATTTTTAAGATTCAGCTAACTTAAAGTCGCCCTACCTACTTCTTAATCTCAACAATATTAAATATTGCTACTGACATGTGTTGTCTATGGTCCACTTTTTTTTATTTTTATTAATTTTATTTTAGTAATTCGTATCATTAAGTTTACAAATTTCTAATTAATTATAATATTTCATATTGCAAACTAAATTTTATGTAGTTTTATGTAGCTCCTACAATACGTCTTGAACTTTCCAATTGGTGTGGACTTTAAAGTTTCTGGTAGCGTGTTGTATAACTTCATCCTTGATGACTTTATAATAACAGATACATTTGTTATTAGAACACGCATTTCACGTCAACAGTTTTTCGAAATATAGGTAGAATGGAAAAAATATTTTTAAATTTTCGGTTCGCCGACCGTCAAAATTGAATTCACAAAATTTTGATTATTAATATAATTAATTACCTGTAAAAACAATTGCATTTATTAGAAAAATACATTTTTTTCAACAATTACAATTGTAGATATAAACTGTTGATATTTATCAATAAGATAAATTTTATTTTTAACTAACTAACTAACTAACTAGCCATCACGCCGTTTCTCCGCAGGGGTAGGCAGAGGTGGACCGCCTAACAACTCGGTCTTGGCACAAACTCCTTGCCTCGTTTACATTCATACATCGTCTTATACATGCTCTTCTGTTATTCTAACTTTTCACATGGCCTGACTCAAGTACCTGATTCACTTGGTTGTGCCATGCCTTTCTTGTGCGTCCTCGACTTCTTCTACCAGTCACATTTGCGTCTTATATTCTCCTTACACTCATTTCCTCGTTCATTCACTCTATATGCTAAAACCATCGAAACGTCCCTTTCTTAATTTTACTCATTACGCTTACATCAGCCTTGCATTCTTTGCGGATTTCTACGATTCTCACACAATCGTACATGGTTTTGCCACACGCTCGCCTCAGGAATCTCATTTCTACAGAATTCAGTCAACTTTCATCCTTCCTCTGCCAGTTCCATGCCTCACTGCCATACATTAGGGTTGGTACCAGTACTGCATTGTGGATAGTTAGCTTCGCTTTTTTGATTTTGATTTACAATAAACTGTTAAATTATTCGTTTCACAATGTAAAAAACAGCATTTCTAAAGATAATTGTAATTTATTACATGATATTTTGCTGTGTTGTAAGATTAGATGATAAAATAAAACTAAGGTTTTAAAATAGACTTAAATAATAACATTATACATTACAATTCCCTTAAAAAACCGAAAGTCGTTTATCCTGATTTTTTCGTTTCGACAACATCGTGAAATAACGCACTTAATTCACAGAAATCAAAAATTATGTTTGAATCTTCGTTATAAATTAATTTATCTGAATAATTACACAAACACTACACCGTCAAGATAATTATTTGTAGTATCGAAATTATCAAAACAACAGACGTCGTAATTAAAAATAAGACGCACTTTTGTCAAAAACGCTTTAATTTTTATTCTCACAGCTTATAAAATAACTTTAATTTAATTCGTAACTCGAAAACAATCACACTGATATACCTATACAATATTTAACTTAAAAAAGCACTTCGAAAATCAATATTCGAGAAACAAATTTTTCGATCTACTGAAAATAAGTTAATTTAGAATGGATTAGTGCATCTGTTAAATAACGGTGTAACAAATAAAAGGTTAGATAAAGCCGCAAAAAAATCTGGAAGGGGTGGCGAAGTATATCGATGAGTCTAGAAGGTTCCGGAAAGTTCTATAAGGTTCGATAAAGCAGTAGAAAGTGAGTCTAGATTCTAGAAGGTTTCGGAAAGTTCTAGAAGGTTTGATAAAGCCTTAAAAGATATTTATTTTTATAATGCTAGTTCAGAAAGTAAGTGTAGGTACTGAATTTTTTTTTGTAAAGGTGTATTTGAAAAAAAAACAAGATATTGTTGATACACCTATTGACTATTATTCCAAATAAATGCCATCCCTTTCAATGCATGTGGTGAGCCATGGCACAAGTTTATTTATGCTCTTCTCAAAGAATTCTCCCGCCAGCTCCTTTCCCCACTTCAGAACCACTTTCTGCACCTGCTCGTCGGTTGAAAATTAAATTTCATCCATATATGCCTTCAGGGAGGTGAAAAAATGATAAACTGAAGGCGCCAAGTTAGGGGAATGCGGGAGGGGTTCAAAACATCCCAACCAAATGAGTCCAAGAACGCCTTAGTGGCTAAGGCTCTGTGTGGACGGGCGTTGTCGTGCAACAAGCACACTCCTCTCCTCAGCATTCCCCTTTTTTGTTTTGAATGCTTCTTTTAAGTTTTTTTAGGGTATTACAATATCATTGTGCATTTTTGGTCTCCCCCTGAGGCACAAATTCGACCAAAATGATGACTTTTCGGTCCCAAAACACTGAGGCTATGATTTTTTTCCCGAAATTGTGGTTTTGAATCTTTTGGCAGATGGGGAATTAGTGTGACGCCTCTTAGACGACTGTTTTTTTCCAGGCGTGTAACGAGTCTCCCACTATCATTTCCAGTTACAAAAGAGCTCAGAAATTATCACCTTTTTTCTTGTAGGTGTTACTCCTACCGTGACTAAAAAGCAGATCACAGCACTTAACGGGATTTTTTACCGACATCTTTCAGCAACTGTACGCAACGTGAGCCTATGTACTGTACTACCATATTCCTGCGATACTCGTTCTGGTCAAGAAAACCCCCTCTACCACTAAGGCCACCAACCTCCAAAAAACCACAGCTCGTTATGGTCACAGTACACTTACTTTCTATGTTTAAATACACACTTTCAAAGATATTTTTGTAAATAATATAACATGTTTCAAAAAATATCTCCACGATTTGTGCACCAAAAAAAATTTTTTTTTTGTTGTTTTATTACTTTTCAGTTAATACTTCATAAATATTGTAAACTTATTATGTATTTCAATTTTGTATTTATGTTTTTAAGTTATGTATAAATAATACTTGCATTGTTTTTCATGTGTTTGCTTCTGTGAAAATGCAAATGTGATTACTACAGACACATTAGTATAGGGATATTTATATTTGTATTTTAATTTACTTTATACGAGCTGGGTTACCCGGCTTTGCTCAGGACAAAATTCGAGAGTGTTCTGGAATATTTATTTTATTTTATTTGGAAAACCAACAGTTCCAATTATTAATAATGTTTGATGAAATATGTATAGAAATTTAACCAATAATAGGTTTTCACTGAAGTAAGTTACACATTGATGTTCCCGATTCCCTATTCCCGAACATTCCACAATTTCCCAGAATGTTCTAGGATATTCTGGAACGTTGTGGAATGCTCTCAATTACTCTGATTGGGGTGTCCGGCATTGCTCAGGGAGTTGATGTGAGATTGAATTGATGTTCGAATCCACGACGGATGTTGCTATATATACACCATATGGGTAGCCCCATACAAAAAAGACTTCAAATGTTCCAGAATAATGTGCCAGATCATTCCGCAACATTCAGGAGTGTTCTGGAATGTTCCACAATGATCTAGGATGTTCTGGTATGTTTTTGAACGTTCCATCCTTTCCAGAATGTTTTTTTTTAATTCTTTTATTTTTCCCATATTTTATATAGTTAAAATAAGTTTTATTTAGTACCTAGAAAAAAATAAACAGTGGGATATAAAGCAAAAACAAAATTTGTTTTAACAGTTTGTACAAAAAGTATAAACAATAGTGTACGGTTAAATTCGTGTATACTGTATTAAATGATATACATTGTAATAATAGGTGTAAAGTTTGTGAGAAAGCGATATAAAACTAAATAATGTTCCGGGATGTTCTAGAATATGGTGGAAAGCTCAAGAATACTCTGAAATGTTTTGACTTGTTCTAGAAATTTCAATGGGGGGGGGGAATTTCCAGCCCTTATATCTTTAAAAGCACACCCTTCAGGTAAAAACAGGAACTTTCTTCATGGATGGGGGATAGAGAGCTACCACACAATATGACTCCCATTATCGTACCAGGATTCGCCTTTGAGTTTGAGCGGCTTGAACATTATACACTTTTTTAATAATGCTTATTGAAGATTAGAATTATCCAAACTTCTAGAACTTTCCAGAACCTTCTAGACTCACCGTCACTCTCCGCCACTTATTTCTGAAAGTTTCTAAAACTTTCTCCTTCCAAAACATCCTGAAGCATTAGGGAACCTTCCAGAATTATCTAAAACCTTCTAAACCCACCGACACATTGGAGGGGACCCACCACTTTCCCAACGGCGTTATAAGGAAACACGTGGTTTCCTCCTTCACCGCACACGTCAAGACTCTAGTTTTTTTTAACGAAGCTACATTTATTTGAACGACTCTAGACCCTCCAATGTCCATGCATATGGGGTTAGTAAGCAGTATGCAAGTACTTACATTAACATTATATAAAAGATAAATAGAAGTAGCAGCCCGTAGAATAATTCTTCTGAAATAGGTGACATCAAAAAGAGATAATAGTCTTAGTAAAAGAAAAAGAAAAATAAAAATAACGGCTACGACCAGTCGAAAAAACCTTCTGCAAATAAAATAAGTAATGAGGAAAAAACAGTTATATGATTATGTTATAATGTAAGTAATTACTATAGTAGCGGAAATAAAATAAAATATATTTAAAAAAAGCCAGAGAAATTCCATAGACCACCGGGCAGTCCCAATGAAAATGCGTATAGCTATCGGCCCAACCGCAGACGATGCTCGAAGTCCGCGTCCTTTAGCCGGATGCCAGATTTTGCCTCAAAAAATGTACTTGGGAGAGAAGGGGAAGTTTTTGAAGACCTTGAGAAAAAAAAGATGAGCGTCGGGTTACCGGAGGGGGGACGGAAGGACATCGAGACCACACGGTTACGCCTCAGGCCAACGACACACTCTATCGCTCCTTCCAGATCTTTCTAGAGCTTTATCGAGCCTTCTAGAACTTTCCGGAACCTTCAAAACTCACCGACGTACTCCGCCACTCCTTCCAGTTCTTTCTACAGCTTTATTGAACCTTCTAAAAAATTTTCAGAACCTTCTAAACACACTGACATACTCTCCGCTACTCATCCCAGAACTTTCTAAAGCTTTATCGAATCTTCTAGAACTTTTGGGATTCTTCTAGAATCACCGACGTACTCCGCCATTCCTTCCGGAACTTTTTACAGCTTTCTTGAACCTTATAGAACTTTCCGGAACCTTCTAGACTCATCGACGTGCTCCGCCACTCTTTCCAGAACTTTCTACAGCTTTATCGAAATTTCTAAAACTTTTCGAAACCTTCTAGACCATAGGTTCCCAAACTCTTTTGCCCACAGACCCCTTTTGTGGCCGTCGTTCAGACTTTCATGGGGGTGGTAGGAGACCCAGAGAAATCCATTTCGCCCCATCCCATCCTGCCCCATCTCATCCAATTAAGCCCCCCTCTCCCTGTTGTGAAGTGTAAGATGAGCAAAAAAAGGTTGTGAATCTAGCGCGCACCCCCTGACGTTACCCAGGGACCCCCAACTTAATTAATATTTTCCACGGACCCCTTGAATGATATTGGGGACCCCTGGGGGTCTGTACGGACCACTTTGGGAACCACTGTTATAGACTTACCGACATACTCCGCCACTCCTTCCAGAACTTTCTATAACGTTATTGAAACTTCTAGAACATTTTGGAAACTTCTAGACTCATCGAAATATTCCGTCACTCCTTTCAGAACTTTTTACAGCTTTATTGAACCTTCTAGAACTTTTCGGAACCTTCTAGACTTACCGACAAACTCCGTCACTCCTTCCAGAACTTTCTACAAACGTATAGAACTTTCTAGAACTCACTGACATACTCCGCCACTCCTCCCAGAACTTTCTACAGCTTTATCGAACCTACAGAACTTTACGGAACCTTCTAGACTCACCGACATACTCCGCCACTCCTTCCAGAACTTTTTGCAGCTTTATCGAACCTTATGAAACTTTCCGGAACCTTCTAGACTCACCAACGTACTCCGCCACTCCTTCCAGAGTTTTGCACAGCTTTATCGAACCTTCTAGAATTTTCAAAACCTTCTAAACTCACTGACTTACTCCGCCACTCTTTCCAAAATGTTATACAGCTTTATCGAACCTTTTAGAACTTTTCGGAACCTTCTAGACTCACCGACTCACCGACTCACCGACGACCTTCTAGACTCACGAACTCTGCCACTCCTCCCAGAACTTTTTACAGATTTATCGAACCTTATAGAAGTTTCAGGAACCTTTTAGAACCTTCTCCTCCCAGAACTTTCCAGAGTTTTATCGAATTTTCTAGAAGTTTCCGGAAATTTCCGGAAGATTCCGGAGTCTTCTTGAAATTTTATTTATTTACCCAAGAAAATAGTTAAAATAATATTTTTGGTAAATAAGTATATTGATTTTTCATCTGCCCAACATAATTATTTATTAATTAGAACTCAAATTGTTAAAAAAAAAGTTTAAAAAGTTACTTTACGTTTTAAAAATGGACGTTAATTACATTTACATCTCAAAAAGTGGAGAATAATAATTACGACAGAAAAAAAAGTTCAAATATGAAAATAATATATGAAATCGGAAATTAATATCGTTCTTTCGAAAATTATAAAATATAACTTGTTTTAAAAATAAAAACGGAAAAGAGGGAAGGCAATAAGGTAACTTACAACATCGGATAGTAATTAAGGAGAAAGATTATTAGACTATACTGAAAATAATGTGGAAGCAAGGAGTATTTTCATAAGGTTAACTACATAATTTATGCTGATATTATACAAAATATTCAACAATTTCCACAAAGGGAAAAGGATTAAACAATGAGCATCATCGTTAAAGAAACAGATAAAAACTTTAATAGTGATCATCGGCAAACATTCAAATTCAAATGAATAATTTTGTTATCAGGTCGAAACAATATTAAATTTGTTGAAATTTCGTTTCCATTTAGAAGATTATTTCAAACTTGTTTTGTTTATTTTCCCAGTTTACTCCCGTCGCGAGGTGTCAGATGGTCAGACCCTTGTCAGAAACTTTTAGCTTAGAAATGTTTTCCGCAAGATATTTAGGCACAGATATTTATAAGGGTAAGGGTGAAACAAGCCGGTAAAATATAAATAACGATGTTCATGAAAAATATAGGACATTGACATCTTGACAAATGAGTGTATGTAAAAATACTTCGCTAAAAACACGCACACTATGAAATCTGGTCACAAGAAATTTCGATAACAGCTTTTCATTTTTTCTTCGGTTAACATAACTCACTTCAGCTGTGATTGGGTATGCTATGGTGCCGTTTAAGTATGAAAATAATGGATAAAAATGCGTCATTTTGTATTTTTTAAGTTTACAATGTGGTAAACAGTTCGAAAAAGAGTATTGTCTGGTCTGGTCTGCTCGGCGGACAGATCCGCCGAGCAGATCCGTATGTGAATTCTGCCATTTACAAAAACAAGTTGACGCTTACTGTTTTTCTTTCATATGGAGGAGGGTCAGAGGGGGACATCTAGGTCTGCGAGCCAGTCTAGGGCCTCAGGCGTTTCCCTGTGGACCTCATCAATCCCGCCGGGGAATGAATGGAGCGGGCATTCGTTGACCACATGTTTGGTGGTTTGGTGGCACCATTCACACATCGCCGACTCTCTAAGGCCCCATCTATAAATCATTTATTTATTTTATTTTACGCCCAGAGGGCTTTTACGTAAATAATAAAAGCAGTACATATTTAACATGAGAAAAAAACAATATAAATAAAGTTACGATAGAAATAAAAAGTACATAAATGAAATAAAAATATAAGCAACAAAAATGTAAATACAGTGAGATATATAATAAAAATAAGTTACGATAAAAAAATACATGCATAATATAAAAACACAAACATCAAACATTTAAAAGTAAGGTGATCAAAGGTTTACAAAATTGCAACATTAACCATGTCTAATAACACTAAACCGCTGTATCAATGGTACCTCCTGTACCTCTGCAAGTTGCAGGAGTTCAGAATTGTCCAATTTGGATTTGAATATTTTAGATAAGAAATTTAACTATTTTTTTTTTTAATAACTCTATAGTACTATAATATGTTATGATAGTTTATAATATTTCAATGAATTTACTAATAAATTACATTTAATTATATTTATAAGATAGGTAGAGATAGTTTCAGTAAATTTGTCGATAAAGTAAAAGTAATAGCTCCAATTTTGACGAAGCTTTTTAAAATGTCCCTGAAGACTGGCTCTGTGCCCTCTAGTTGGAAAAATGCGGTTATCCATCCTATTCCAAAGAAGGGTGACCGCTCCAACTCGTCCAACTACCACCCCATAGCAATCACATCAGTTCTGTCTAAGGTGATGGAACGTGTGATCAACGACAAACTGCTCACATACCTCGAGAAGAACAAAATTATTAACGACCGTCAATACGGATTCCGGCGGAACCGCTCATGCGGTGATCTTCTCGCGTATGTGACGCATGTTTGGGGGCGATGCCTGGAACGATTCGGTGAGACACAAACAGTTGCACTGGTCATTTCCAAGGCCTTTGACCGGGTTTGACACCGAGGACTTGTCAACAAACTGCCTTTTTACGGACTTCCCGCATCCTTGTGTACGTGGATTGCCGACTTCTTGAGGGAGAGGTCGATTCAGACGGTAGCCGATGGTTTCACCTCTTCCTCACACTCGATAAATGCTGGCGTCCCATATGGATCGGTTCTGTCTCCGACTTTGTTTTTGTTGCACATCAACAACCTTTTGTCATGTGCACCAATTCATTGTTACGCGGATGACAGTACAGTTCATGATAACTTTTTGTTTGACAAGCCCCCAAAGGGCTCACAAACTCCAACAGCTCGTAGGGCTTTGAAGCAAAGAATGGACGGTTACTTCGAGAGTGTTTTCTCTTGGGGTAAAAAATATGTCGTTGAATTTAACGTTTCAAAGACTCAATCTTGTCTGATTACGTCTAAAAGGGATCGAAATGAAAATCTAGTCTCTTTCAACGGAAGCAATCTTCCGAACAGGCCCTCCATTGATATGCTTGGTGTAACCCTAAGTGACCAGCTCAGGTATGGGGGCTCCATGGAAGCCAGAGTAAAGTTAGCCTCCCAAAAACTGGGCGTACTGTACAGGGCCCGCAGATACTTTAATAGTACGCAACTGCTAACCCTGTACAAATCACAAGTTCGCAATCTTTGCAATCTTTAGAGCACAGGCGTCGGGTGGGAATGCTATTCTTGTTCTATAGGTATTACAATGAATGATGCTCCGAGGAACTAGCATCATAGATCCCTTCGGCACCGGTGCTTAGTCGGGAAACACGCCAAACTTGTGCCCAACATTTGTACACAGTGTCATTTGTCTCTCAGTGGTGTCTTGCACGAGATGGACATTTACAGCTTACACCTATCTTCTGGGGTGAGAGGTAAGCGGAGAAGTCTTTCTCCTTCTGTCCAGAAGGTTTTCAGGACTTCAAGTGCAAGTGGCATGCATAAGAGAAGCCATCATTGTGCAAAGGCATTGCACTTCTTGTATTCCAAGCTCTCGCCTGATATTTGGCGGGGTTATGTTTGCAAGTACGGGGAGCCAACGAAGAGGAGTAGATTTTAAAGTTCCGCTGATGGTTCGCATTGTGGCATAATGCTGAACGCCGACCACGAAAGTGTTGGCGCTTCTAACCCATACTGTAGCACAGTTTTCATCTGCTAAGTAAATGATGGCAATTAATGCCGTTCTGAGCGTGTTGGCGTCGCATCATCAGAAGTTTAGTCTTGTCCTGGTTTTTTGCCTACTGTTTCCATGTGTTGCTGGTAGTTCAGGCTCCTGCCCAAAGTTACTCCAAGATAGCGGGGATAGGGGTCACGGTAAATATTTTTTCCATCAAACTGAACACAGAGTTTGGCGTTTGCTTGCATTATATTACTATACAATTATTTAGATTGATATAAAGGAAAAAAAATCAATTGAAGTTTTCCGAGGTCATGAAATTTAAATTTTTAATTTTACGTTACAATCATATTTTGTGTTTATGTTTTTGTTACGTACGTTATCTTGTATTTAATGACGAAGAAAAATATAAGTAAGACTTTTGGTGAATGCCGCTTTGACGTTTTGCCCCTTCATAGTTAATATGAAGTTCTGTAAGTAACCATGCCTTGAACCAAAACTTTACCTTTAAAATAATTTTGTAGGTCATGTACATCTGTGAACATTGTACAGTGTCAATTGGAGCAGGGTCTACCCTTCTCACATACTATCCACCGGAGCAAACAGTGAAAATGTGGCACACGACAATACAAAAAGGAAATATAAAGCGAGTCGCATACGGAACGTTGACCTAAGGTATGTTGCTTACGATTAACCTGTTAATTTTACTTTAGTTTCACTCCCAGGGTCTACATTCCACAATTTCTTGCTCTGTTTTCCCATTACCCATCTTACCTTTGCTGGGTTTCAAGCAATTTTGCCGGAAGGAAATGTTTCTCTGTAGCAATATAATGTTTTTCCTTTCATAGTTAAATTAAAACTAGCAGTGGTAGAACATTATTATTATGTGAAGCTTGATAACAATTATAAGGGTTAATGATTATGAAAAAATTGTTTTTTTTTTTTAATTTTTTAGAAATTATTTCTACTTTTATTTCAAAGAATATTGGGTCTCAGAGGGCATGCTTCATATGAAATAATAAATCGTATCCGAAAAATTATATTTTCAATTACATTTAAAAAAAACTTGTATAAAAAAAAATGCTATAGAAAAAAAACCTCTGCAAACTTCCATTACAAAAAATCGGGAAGAAAATTCGGTCGAGTTTAAACACAAAAAAATTAGTACCTAAAATACAGTTAAAAATATTGTGAAAAGCCAGTTATACCAGCAATTGCAAACCGAAAACCAATTTTTATTCGATCTAGATAATAATTTAGGAGGCGGGTATGGCTAACGCCGCCCCAGGAACCATTTATTGGATAACTAAGGCTTTTATTATGTTACCCTAAGTGGTTTACTACATTTGATACCCGGGTTCATGGGTATAAGATCTATCTGGGTTTTGGCGGCGGATATTTCTGCCCACTAACTTCGTGGCAGGTTAGCTGGAAGAGACTGGTTGAGGTAGACCTTTTGATTTCTCTAGCAGGACTCTCCATGAACATCGCCTTACACCGTATTGGGAGGTATGGATTCATACGTTCGTCACTTCTGGATAAACTGACCCCCAGATTCCTACCCACCACTTACCTATACCTTTATAATACCTTCTTCCTTTCCAGAACTTCCTCTCCTTTTTTTCCTAAAAAACCATCCACACAACATCCGCAAAGATGACATAGGCCCTGAGGGGAATAATTAAAATGCATTTCTTTGGCTCACGTAGAAATAAACGTATTGTTTTGTTCTTACATTACAACCCTTTCATTGTTACATCATAATATTTTAAAAGTAAATAAACATATACAGAAAATGATTAAGGTAGTTAAAAAAATTTCAGATGATATTAAAACGACTTTTGGTTAAGATAAATGTAGAACGATCCATATAGATTATAGAGAAAGGCAAAATTGTAGATGGAAACGAGGGTATATTTAGAAATTTCAAAATTATAAGTATGAAAGGGGATGAGGTTTATAAATATTTAGGATACCCGCAATCGAATAGATTAGATCATATTAGTATTAAAAATGATATAAGGATTAAATTTCAAACTAGGATCAGAAAATTTTTAAAACGCAATCTATCTGCTAAAAATTTAGTAAAAGCAATAAAACTTGGGCAATACCTCTATTAACGTACTTATTTGGCATAATTAAATAGTCCAATACAGATTTAGATGGTTTAGAACGATTAATTCGAACTACGTTAACAAAATTTAATTGCCATCATCCAAATTCAGCTATAGAACGAATTAACCTAGAAATTTAGGAGGTAGAGGTGTAGTTAAAATAACATCTTTGTTACACAATCGGGTAGAAATGCTTAGAATTTTTTTTCCAGTGGAAAGCTGAAAGCTCAGAAATGCACAAAATAATTTACAAGGCAGATAGAAACATTACACCTTTAAATTTATATGACGAGAATGCCAACATTCTTATAAATACTAACCAGGAATTATTAGATTCCTTGTCAAATAAAATTATTCACTCAAAACACTTCCATTATCTCAACCAAACGTATGTTGACAAACTTTCGTCAAACAAATGGTTGAGTAATGGAGAGTTGAGCGCAGAAATAGAAGGATTTGTGCTTGCCATTCAAGATAGAGTCATTAATATTAAAAATTAAAGGAAGCATAAAATCAAAGATATAAATCAAATTGATGATTTATGTAGAAAATGTTTGGCTTTTCAGGAAACTATACAACATATTATATCGGGATGTTCTGTATTAGCGCCGTCCGAGTATTCATTTAGGCAAAATCAGGTTTTAAAAATAATCCACCAAAGTTTGGTAATTAAAAATAACTTGATTGACTGCCGTAATATAGTACCATATTGTGAATATGAACCAAATTGATTTTTAGAAAATGAATTTTATAAAATATACTAGCTTTTTCCCGCGGCTTCGCTCGCATGGTGTAAAGGGAGTTCTCACTCGGCCTCCTCCACCTCCCCCCCTCCCCACTCTCTGACCACCCTCTCTCCCTTCCTACCCCCTGACCCCCTACCCCACCACCATTCCTTCCCCCTCCCCCATCCCTCCTCCCTCCTCCCCCCTCCCATTCAGTACATTCAGTTTTTAAAAAGCCCGCGTGCCACCTTTTACAATTTATATTAAAATTTCTATTTTTCATGTATATTAAATTTGGAACCTAACATAGGTACCTATTTAAAATATCTAAAATTCTTGATTCGATTCAAACTATTAGGGGAGTACCTACTTTAAACAAATTTATCAACTTAAAGATTTTCAAAAATAGAATCCTGATTTAATTTTTTAATTTTTCTCTCCGTAAGAACCATCCTCGTACTTCAAGGAATATTCTAAAAAAATTAGCGAAATCGGTTCAGCTGCTCTCGAGATTTGCGCTTAGCAACACATTCAGCGATTCATTTTTATATATAAGATTACGATAAAACTATACTAACAGATAAAACGATTAGTCATAATAGACCTGATATAGTTTAACATGACAAAATTTTAAAAAATAACTTATATCATTGATGTAGCTATTCCAAATTCCTGTAATGTTCATAAATCTGTTTCTGAAAAAATAAGAAAATATACAGATTTAGGAAATGAGATTAAAAGAATTTGGCATTGTCAAACTATAAAAATATTACCATTTGTTATTTCGGCTACTGGCATTATACCTAGGTCTCTCATTCAAAATTTAGGCATATTAGATTTGTCAAATAATTTATATATAAAAATGCAAAAATCAGTCATTTTAAATACATGTAGGATTACAAAAGATTTTTGAAATATTTATATTGAGGGATCAGTAGGATTTATAGGTCCAATTAGGAGTTCCACAGAGCCGAACCCTCTGATATGAAAATATCTGGAGTCCGTGAATTATTTTCCCGTTTGGTCTCTGGTAGGTTGTCATGTTGTTCTTCTATTGTTTTATATTTATAATACTTATATAGTGCAATTGAATAGCGTGGATTGACTAGATGATCACTTGAGGAAGTGTGTAAAAGGGTTTAGTTTTTCCTGTGTTTAACCCGGACATTTAAACCTGGTGCCGAATAAATAGAATCACATCTAATGCAAATAAACCCTACGTTATGGTACCGCCATAATGTATTTTTTCATAGAATCATAAACAAAGCTCGTTGAAATAAATCGTGTCCCCGAATAACTTTCTGCATATCCCTATTTATTATAATAAAATTAAAAATGCTGCCATCTGCCGGCAAATCATTTACAGGAAATGATTTTAAATTGCGGAAAAACATAAGTAACAATCTATTCTGGCAGTCCAGCAGTTTTCAATGCACCCCAAATAATGGTGAAAATAGCCAATAGATGTTGCTACACATAATTACGTACAAGCAGATAACATTTTCTCATAATATTATTAGTTCACTGAAAAAAAATGCTTGTTCTATTTAGAATATTTTTTAATGTGTTGTGAAATATCCGAACTTGGTTGTACGGCGTTTTTTAAATTTATTATTATTTTCAAATACTGTAAAATAAAACCGGGACGTTAGTAAAGATTCAAACCCGAAAAATTATTTTATGGAAAAGCTCTCGCGGAAGTTGTTGTAATTGATTCATAGATGGCAGCAACAGCAAAAAAGCTTACCAAATTATCTGCAATGAATACACCTTTTTAATCTAATGTTTTCACTTATTCATGCTCTGAGACCAAGCATTAAATTGATTAGTGGTAAGATATAGGTAGAATAGAATATATAATACAGAATGCCAGGGTCTGATAACGAAGGACGTGCTGTTACATCTTTGAGATGGGTAGATCCTCCAAATTATTCTCACTTTATTTTAAATAGCAACAAGGGTAACGAAGTATACCACTGATCAGATGATATCTAGAAGTACAATATTTAATGATTTAAAAGAAAACGGATAAGGATAGCAATTTACTTGAAACTTTCAACTCCTACGCCCCAGGCAGACAATGTTTTTTTTAAAACTTATTTTTATCTCCACACAAGAGGTCTTGAAGAAAACCATTTCCCTCGGAGCCTGTGTCTTTTTTTGGATGTTGTGTAGAGGTTATTTAAAAGGAATGGAAATTCTGGTAAGGAAAAGAGTATGAGTGAGTAAGAATCGGGGGGCAGTGTGTTCAGGGGTGACGGATGAATCCATTTCTCCTACTTCGGTGCATGGGTGCCCCTGCTAAGTCACCAAATGTGACGAACCACTTGGGGCGAGCTACGGCAGGGTTGTTGGTTATCCAATAAATGGTTCCCGGGCGGCGTACCCTTATCCGCCTACAAAATTGTATATAGAATTTCGAAATTTGAAAAATTCGATCTTAGGGTCACCGACACACTCACTTTACACTTCTAATGGAATAAGTCTTCTGTGACGGCACTCTATTTAGCAACCCCCCCCCCCTTCCCCCACTAGTTTAATACAATATTTATGTTTGAGCGTAATAGGATAAGTTTATTAATTAAAAACGCCAAATAAGTCAGTATTTCCGCAATGAACCGCCCACGTGGAGGTTAAGAGGCTAAATGGATTTTACTTGAATCTTTCAAGGACCGCAACATCGCTTCAATATAATTTGTTCACACGACAAATTTCAATTAGCGAAATAATGCTATTGAAATCGCAATTTTTACAAAAATGATACAAAAATACTGTTCTTAAGGAAAAAGGAAGAAGCATTATTGTAAATTATTATTTATTTTATCTCGACATAGGTATTTTCTAGCGAGACAGGCATCGAAAAATCGCATATAAATAGACTTTACACAAATAATTAAATAAAAATAAAAATATTTTTAAAATACATTTCAAAGCCAAAGTAGAGTTGTCGGTAAAATCGTATTACATTTAACGGAGTTCACACTCAATCTATGTATATAGTTGTCATCTGTTACACGAGACTGGGTCGTTTCTACGACTCGTTCTTGAGTTCAACAGTTCGTTATGGAATGATTGGCCGGCCTCTGTATTTCCTTCCTCCTACAACACTCCTCCCTCTCCTCGAAAAGACCCTTCACACAACATGTGCAAAGATGACATAGGCCCTGAGAGAATTTATTTTCTTTAAAAAAATAATAAAGAACAACTTTTTTTATATGAATACTGCACACGAGTACCAACTGCTCCAGTCTGGAGCCAGTGAGACTATGGCATCCCCAATTGGGGTGTGTTGTGAGGCTGAAGGTAGTAGGAGAGGAAAGATATAGGGAAGAGGAAGGTGGGGAAGTACCTGGCTATTCAGATCTTGTCACAAAACACGGCTTAAGCCATTTCAAGTAACGTTTCAATTCTGACTGGTGGTCTTACACCAGGGCGATACGGAGAGTATCTTCCACTCTGGAACGTGCCGCAAATATACTATATATTAGGTCCATACATATGAAATTGGCGTTTTGCCGTACTGGCAAATTTGATATCAAATATCTTCTCTTTGGTTCGGAATTCCAAATTCAAACTTATACAGCTATTTACTCAAGTATTTGTGTTTCGAAAGTTGTAATTCATTTGTTTTTTCCTTAGTTGTTTTTTTTCTTTGCGTCACTTATTTTACAAAATGGAATACTTGAAATATCGCGTTATTTACGCGTACGAGTACGAATACGAGTTCCACCGTGGCACCAGTGCTGCAGAAATGGCTCGAAGGATTAATGATGTGTATGGCGACGGTGCCGCAAAAGAAAACACAGTGCGTTTTTGGTTCCAACGTTTTCGTTCTGGAAATTTCAACCTGCAGAACAAGCCTCGTTGACGGCCGGAGACCAAAGTTGATAATGAAGAATTGAAGGCTATTGTGGAACCGGATCCATCGCAAACCACGTTCGAGTTAGTTGCAGGCTGCGGTGTTAGTGATAAAACTGTTTTAATCCACTTGAAGCAAATTGGGAAGGTGAAAAAGCTTGAAAGGTGGGTACCTCACGAATTGAGTGAAGCAAATCAACAAACGCGCGTTGACCGCTAGATCACACACTGCACAACAGACGGCTACCAAATTAGAGAAGTTTCAATTGGAATGTCTAAGACATCCACCGTACTCTCTCCTAACAGATTACCATTTTCTTCGAAATTTGGATAACTTCTTGCAAGCGAAAAAATTCAACTCCGATGGGGCAGTCCAAACCGCCTTCAAAGATTTTATTGATTCCCGCCCGAATTGTTTTTTTTTTAGTAAAGGGATCGATGAACTAACTATGAGATGGCAAAAGTGCATAGATAGCAATGGTACATACTTTGATTAAATAAATATATTATATTTAAAAAAAATAGACTTTATGTTCCTCCCATACAAAACGCCAATTTCATATGTAAGGACCTAATTTTATGTATTATTTTAAATGAATAAATTGTGAAATAACACAAATTAATCAAATAAAATTTATTTGCCACGCCACGCCGGGATTCGATCCCGCGACCTTCGCATTGCGAGTCAAGAGTCTGCGCCGGCTAACCTGCACAAACCAATTATAAATTGAAAACGAAATGAAAACTTTAATAATTATTTTACTAAACAAGAAAGTTTCTCACATTTTTTTATTGAAAAAACTGAAAGTTATATCGTAAACAAAATATTATTCTTGTGAAAAATTATTTCTTAGAAAATATAATTCAAACCGCGTGTTATTAATTTATCAGTCTACGAAATACGCACTCACATGGCAGGCGTTGTTAGTTAACGTACAAAAAATAAATTACTTCAATCAATTATGCAACGAAAACAATGTTAGGACCTCCGGAATGAATTAAGCAGCTCCCGGGGAAGTTTTAATGGTGACTTAAGAACGTGAATGGAAATTTTCAGCTGATACGAAAATATATTCCCTCGCCTAATGGAGGAGCTTAGCGCTAAGGTTGCCACGTGAAGCACAAAATGCCCACTTTGTAGTAAGAAATTAAAAGCTAAGTTACAAGGAAACTTTCCGGCGCTTTCGCAAAATGTTTGGAGGTATGAAATTAATACAGCCCTTTTACTTTCAATGTATAATAATTACAGAATTGTATAAAGTTCAAGAAATGATCTTATAAAATAATTAACGGTTTGAAACCAAATTTATTCCGTCGAATACCAATAATATTATAATCGTCTTTGAAAGTTAAGTTTTTGAAGTCAGATTTTTCTTAATTATCTAGAATATACAGGGTGTCCCAAAAGAAAGTTGATATTTGTTTTGCTTTCTGTGTGAACGCAACTCTTCCGAGGGGTGCGGGGGGTACGTCAATCAGTAGTCTGGCTCTTGGGAATTTAGTCGCTATGAAGCATTTCTCGGGAGCGACCTCGCGTTGTGCGTGCGTGAGTTTTACAAAAATAGTGATTCGGCAACTATGGCGCGTAGAAGATTCTGCAATATTTGAGGTTTTCGTCAATTCAATGATGCGCCAAGCATTCCTCTCATTCGAAAATGGGTCAAAAAGTTTGAAGAGATCGGTACAACGCTGGCAAAATTAAAATCCGGGCGACCAAGGTCATCAAGAACGGTAGAAAACGCAGAGAGTGTTTATCAGTCTTTTCGTGACGACTCAAACTTTTCGATTCGGATGCGCGCAAGTGCTTTAAATGTGCATAGATCATCGTTACACCGCATTTTGCACAAAGGCCTTATGCTGCACCCCTACAAACTTACTGGCTATAACCAAAGAACATGGTTCCAGCAAGACGGAGCAACATTACATACTTCCAATACGTCTCTGCCATTAGTGCGTGAAATTTTCCCTGACAAACTGATCTCCAGGAGAGGTGACATAAATTGCCCTCTTTGTGGTCCTGACCTAACTTCTATGGACTTTTTTCTGTGGGATTATCTCAAATCTTAAGTGTACGCCAAAAATCCGACTTCCTTGATGAAATTAAAAGAAAATATCCATCACGAAATGGCAGCCATCACAAAACCTACCTGGCGAGCCGTCCTAAGAAATTTTACTCTTCGATTAAATGAATGCCGCGAACGTGAGAGTTAACATTTGGATGATATTATTTTTCAGAAATAAATCCCCAAATTGGGTATTTTAGTATTTAATAAACATTTTTTCGATAGAACCCTTACTTTTTTTTAAATCGATCCACTTAATATCAACTTTCTTTTGGGACCTCTGTATATTATAATAGAATTGTAAAAATAACTCAGGGTTATTTATAATCAAATAATAGATTCATTATAATAGATTATTAAAATAATAGATTATTAAAACTGATGATATTACAGAAAGTACATAATACTTGAATTTATGCACTTTTTGTCCTTTTGACTGTTTGATTATTTATTTGGAAGAATGGGTGAGATTTGTGCGGGATATAGAAGAGCTCATATTTAAAAAAGTTGAACGCTTGAAAAAATGGGATTCACATTATCACAACTTCAGAATTTATAATTCAGTTAGGGGAAAAGGGTTTCCCATCGTCTTGATTGTGTTACTTAATAATATACTTACTAGTAATTGGAAGGAGTTTCGAAAACAAAATAAGGGTTACAGCCTGTATGTAACCTTACAGGAATAAAATTATCAGATGAATGATGCAATGCATAGAAATTTTTTTGAGAAATGTCTAATTGTCGCATTGCCAAACAACGCAGGTACGACGAAATGTGAACAACACAGAACTCTTAGCCTAATATCCCATGCCTCAAAAATATTGAATAATATCATTCTAAAAAGAATCATCCTTTCCGGAGACCAGTATGGCTTTAGAAGAGGTGTAGGAACCGGAGAAGCAATAATGTCGCTACGAATACTACTAGAAAAAAGAATAAAAAGAAACCAAAACACATTCATCGCATTCATAGACCTGGAGAAGGCTTTTGACAAAGTGTAATGGAAAAGACTCTTCGAGATTCTGAAGAGAATTGATGTCAAATATAGAGATAGAAGAATAATCCAGACGCTATACACGAATGAGGCCGCTATAATTAGATGTAACAATAATACAAAAGAAGCCAGTATAAGACAAAGGGTGAGACAGGGATGCTCTCTGTCACCTGTACTTTTTAACGCTTATATACAGAGTGCGATTGATGACTTGAGAGAGAGAGAATGAGTCACAGAAAAGGTGTAAAGATACACGGGCAAAAGGTGGATATGATAAGATTTGCTGACGATATTGCTATGGTTGCTGAAAGCGAAGAAGAACTGTAAGAGGCCTTAACAAACATGCAAAGCATTCTTCAAAACAACTACAATATGAAGATAAATAAAAACAAAACAAAGCTGCTGACTGTAGGCCGAATGCAACATCAGATGAGAGTAGAGATGTCAGGAGTTCCACTAAAGAACACCAAGGAGTTTGTATAACTCGGGAGCAAAATAACATGGGACGGACGGTCGGTCTAAGATCGAGGTCGACAGCCGTATACACCTGGCTAGGCTTGCATTCAATAAAAGGTCGAAAATAATAGAATCGAATAATATAGACCAAAAACGGAGAATACTCCTCATCAAGACCTATGTATGGAGTATCTTGATGTATGGCTGCGAAACATGGTGCCTATCCGAAAGAGATAAATGAAGACTAGAGGCTTTTGAGATGTGGTCCTAGTAGGAATTTCCTGGAGAGACCAAATTACAAATGAGGAGGTTCTCCAAAGAATCGAAGGAGGAAGCAGGAAGGCACCTGCTCAGGACCTTGTCCGAAAGGCGTGCAAGATGGATCGGCCATGTAATACGACAAGAAGGCCTCTTGCATGCCATAATAGAGGGTATGACCGAGGGGACAAACTCTAGGGGGCGCCCACGTCGAGAGTACCTGGAGGACCTGCTGGTGGACGTGCGCTGCTCATCATATGCAGACTTCAAAAGGGCCGCACAAGACAGGGAAGAATGGAAGAGAAGAATAGAGGAAATTGCTGCAAACCAATCCCAGTATTGAAACCAGAGAGAGAGAAAAAACCAGAGGCAAATTTGTAAGAAGACAGTATGATTTTTTTTCGAATTTTCAGAGTACGGTGAGGTCAATAAAATAAAGCTCACGAGAGAAATGGAAGTGTTTTTAATCAACTGATGCCAATTGAATGATCACAGTCAAAACAAGTGATGGGCTGGTGTTGTTTTAATTAATCGAGCGAAAATTGAATGATGGATAGGATGAATTAGACCATAGTAGACTTTCCTATATTTTAGCTGCCCTGTCTAATTAACTGCCATTTTACCCATCGGTAAAGTTATTATAGGGGGCAAATAGTCATGTTGGCAAGGTCTATTGAAATATAATAATATATGAAACTCGGGTCAACTTTACTAAATACCGATTTTATGCATACATTTAAAATATGAACGCTTATGTGAGAAAATTAAAAGGTAGTATTTAAAATCATACGCACATATGATATACACATATTCATTCGAATGTATTCATTGCATCATGATGGTAAGGCCTGTTGACTAACTAACTAACTATCACGCCGTTTCCCCGCAGGGGTAGGCAGAGAGGACGGACCGCCAAACAACTCGATCTTGACACACACTCCTTGCCTCGTTCACATTCATACATCATCTCATAAATGCTCTTCTATTATTCCGACTCTTCACATAGCCCGACTCAAGTATCTGATTCACTTAGTCGTGCCATGTCTTCCTCGGGGGTCCCCGACTTCTTTTACCATTCACATTTTCGTCATATATTCTCCTTACACTCCTTTCCTCGTTCATTCGCTAAAAAATATATGGAACTCAGGTCAACTTCATTAATCAAAAGTTCGAAAAATTGTGTGAATAAATTAATAGATGATATGTAAAATTATTCGTATATTCACGTAAAATTATTCATACATTATACCTATATACCTCCCGTTTTGATTGATTGATGCATATTCAAATATCAATTTAAAATTTATCTAGTCAACGTTACGGGATATTGAGGTAATGTAGGATACCGAGTAATAGGAGATAAACACGTCATGAAAGCGCTGCGTTGTTCGCTTACCACAACGTTATAATGAATAATTCGATAGTTCTAAGTTTACAGAAGCAAAACTTACAGAATGTAATACTTATGGGTTGAATTACAACTAAACTATTAAATATCGGAAAATCACTTAACTTCGTCACTCTATTTCAAAGGATCTATTTCACACCTAAGGTTTTCAAAATATGCTGCGACAGTCTTCCCTTACCGCATTCAACATTGGATAGGTTTTGGGTCGGGGAATCCGATTGTTATCTTATCAATTTTATTACGCAATCTCTGGCACACATTTGAGCACAATCGAGTTCTTAACTCCGGCAGTAAGCGAACAACTGCCTAATGATACGAGAGCGAAGGGACATTTTGGTGGAAATTATCGGAAACCAGTAATGTGGAATTTGCAAGCAGAGCCCAAAATCAATGACGTCGATGTAATCTGCCTGCGGTGTATTTGTTTTTCATTAGTGATGCTGAACGGAAAGGGTTTGTTGTTGTGAATTTCAAACTTTTCGGCATCACATCGAAAGGATATTGTCTACATATAATATATTTAACATGAGTATGTAGATGGTATCACTAATGATTTCATTATATATGTTATTACATACTTGATAATGCCTAATACAACAAAATATCTACATAATAATAATCTATCTAGGTATAACTTACTCAACCTTCCTTTAAATCTAAATAAACTAAAAAATGTACTCATTTTTGAATAAATTAAAAAAAAAATACCTTAAACTACAAATATACTCGTACATATATTATGTTATTTTTTTCTATTCTTCTTTTTCCTAAATCTGGCATTTTATTTTCATTATTACTTGTTTTGTAAAAGTTTTTTTTAATGTGAATACCTTAAAAGAATCCCAACTGCTCCCATCTGGAGCCAGTGAGATTTTCGCATCCCCATTTTAAATGGGGAGGGGATGGTGATGGGAAAGAGGAAGGTGGGGAAGTGCCTGGCTATTGAGATCTAGTCACCAAATCCAGCCTAAGCTATTTCAAGCAACGTTTCAATTCTGACCTTACTCATGGCCTTACGCCAGGCGATACTATATATATATATATATATATATATATATATATATATATATATATATATATATATATATATATATATATATATATATATATAATAAGTTGATAGGTTTAATTCCTTTTTATTAATTTCTAAATAAAACACTTGTGTTGCAAAGTTTTTTTTAACTAAGAAACGACATTTATGTTTATTAATATCACTTTGAATGGTTTTTTTCTAACAATCAAATAATAGAATAACAAAACAAATGACAATCGATGATTGCATTCTAATTGACATTATAGGATTCAAATTTAAAGGGAATATATTTCCTTTCCATCTCCCCCCCCCGCGGGAAAGAAAATTATTGCAAAAATTTTCATTCATCTTCGATATCCTCTTCATGGTTCATTAATGCAGGTGCTGGAATTAATTTCGAGATGTGGAAAAAATTTGATTCTAATTTTTTTCGACCAGTATTTATCTTGTAAATTGAGTTTGATAATTTTTCTATGATTTTGTAGGGTCCGATTCTCAATTCGTCGAGCTTCTTCCTATTAAGTTTGTTTCCATTCTCCACAAAAACAGTATCACCAACTTTGAAGTTAATATGTCTCCTGGTTTTATCGTAAATCATCTTGTTGTAATTATGTGACTTATTAGTATATAGTATTTTCCAGAGCTTTTTTTCTGTCTTGAATCAAATCGATGTCAGTCTTCTTAAGTTTTAACTCATTTGGCAAAATCGTAACATCTGTGCCGTTAAGTAGGTACTGAGGCGCATAACCAGTGACAGTGTGCTCCGTTTTATTATAGTTTTTTACACAATTACGGGTTATAGTTGTCCAAGCCACTTTTAAGTCATTTTCGTTGATTTTGCATCTAATTTTATTGACTTGCGTTTGATTTAATCTTTCATTTAATCCATTTGAGAAAGGCGAGTTTTACTGCAGTAAAAATATTCCAATCATTTTTACTGCAGTAAACTCGCCTTTCTCAAATGGATTAAATGAAAGATTAAATCAAACGCTAGTCAATAAAATTAGATGCAAAATCAACGAAAATGACTTAAAAGTGGCTTGGACAACTATAGCCCGTAATTGTGTAAAAAACTATAATGAAACGGAGCACACTGTCACTGGTTATGCGCCTCTAATAATATTAAATATTTAATCTTTATAATATTTAAGTTAATGCTAATAATATTTGACCTGCCATCGCCTCCAGGTAATAGCGTAAATTCGAATTGAATTTTCTCCATTTTTGGTTTAAAACGAAATGACGTTTTATAATAAGTTAATAGGTTTAATTCCTTTTTATTAATTTCTAAATAAAACACTTGTGTTGCAAAGTTTTTTTTAACTAAGAAACGACATTTATGTTTATTAATATCACTTTGAATGGTTTTTTTCTAACAATCAAATAATAGAATAACAAAACAAATGACAATCGATGATTGCATTCTAATTGACATTATAGGATTCAAATTTAAAGGGAATATATTTCCTTTACATATATATGTATACACCATACTCTAGAAAATTTAAAAAAAGATACGGTCACATATATGTGAATATCTTTCTGATTTTTCTGTTTTCAGATTTTCGATTGAGTTTCGCTAATGTTGTCTTCATTTAATTAAATAAATACCATCATTTATGTTCAAGTGCTATTTACGAATAAAACAGAATGATACAGGTAACATTCAACGGTTGAATACTTTGTTTAATTACGCAAAACTTAATGAATCACTGATGTAGTAAAGTAAAAAAGTTTACCGAAAAGGAACGTAAGAAGGAAGCTACGAGTACCTACAGTTTGGAGGACAAATGATCTTGTTAGGAAGGAACGAAGATTTGTTGAGATTGCAGTAGAATAAATCCACCAGGAGTGAAAATGAAAAAGTCTTCCTTACATTTAATTTAAGGCTCCATTTAAAAGTCTGAAATGAGAGAATGATTACTTCTTTCTTCCGACGTGCTGAAAAAGAAGCCCATGCACGATCTGTTTCATTATGAATAAAGTTTAATTAAAACATTAACCAAAAATTTAAGTCCCCAAGTAAATCTAATTTCAAGTCAAATTCATCTTCCACGTGTAATGCTTAGTACCTAATTAGGGTCGCAAAATGACTAAAAGGAATATAGCAAAGCACTTGACTATTCAGATTTGGGTACTTAGCGATGTTAAAGTCATTTTTAGTAACGTCTCGATTCTTAATGGTGCTCTTTCACCAGTGCGATACGAATACCTGCCATTTATTCTTTAATTATTAAGAGTAGGCAAATAAGAAAAATAATAACAATAATTATTATTATTAATTAAAAGGTAAGAAAATAGTAGTACCTGGCATTTCAATAAAAAGGGGGATTTTTCTAGGAGACTCGTTGAGTCCTCTTTGGTTTTGCTTAGCATTGAATCCTCTATCTAAAATGTTAATTAAAAGCAAGTTTGGAATAATAATTAAGGGTAATACAAGAGAGAGTAGTAAAGTTTCGCATCTAATATATGGATGATATAAAATTGTTTTCGAATTCTGAATCAAATTTAGAGAAAAGGATTAAGGTAGTTAAACATTTTTCAGATGATATTAAAATGACTTTTGGTTTAGATAAATATAGAACGATCCATATAGAGAAAGGCAAAATTGTAGATGGAGACGAGAGTAAATTTAGAAATTTCAAAATTAAAAGTATGAAAGGGGATGAGGTTTATAAATATTTAGGATACTCGCAATCGTTTAGATTAGATGTTAATAGTATTAAAAATATTAGGATTAAATTTCAAACTAGGATCAGAAAAATTTTAAAATGCAATCTATCTGCTAAAAATTTAGTAAAAGCAATAAATACTTGGGCAATACCTCTATTAACGTACTCATTTGGCATAATAAAATGGTCCAATATAGATTTAGATAGCTTAGAACGATTAATTAGAACCATGTATACAAAGTTTAATTGCCATCATCCAAATTCAGCTATAGAACGAAATAATTTACCTAGATAATAATTCAAAATTCCTGTAATATTCAAAAATCTGTTTCTGAAAAAATGAGAAAATTTACAGATATAGGAAATGAGATTTAAAGAATTTGGCATTCTCAGACTATAAAAACATTACCATTTGTTATTTCGGCTACTGGCATAGCTCTCTCATTAAAAATTAAGGCATATTAGATTTGTCAAAGAATTTATATATTAAAATGCAAAAATCAGTCATTTTAAATACATAAAAGATTTTTAAATATTTATATTGAGGGATCAGTAGGATTTAAAGGTCCAATTAGGAGTTCCACCTAGCCGAACCCTCTGATATGAAAATATCTGGAGTCGGTGAAGTACTTTCCCATTTGGTCTATGGTAGGTTGACATGTTGTTCTTACATTGTTTGTATTTATTATACTTATATAGTGCAATTGCATGCAGATCATTTGTGGAAAAGTGTGTGAAAGGGTTTAGTTTTTTCCTGTGGGGAAGATTTAACCCGGACATAAAATCTGAAGCCATTGGATAATTTATAGAGCACCGGTTTTTGTGAAAAATCACCTCAAGGGCGCTGTACAATTTATTAAGAATTCTTAGGTTCTATCTAAGGATATATTACTAATTAATCTAAAATTAACGTGAAACAGAACAAGACACATTATTTATTAAATTTATGTCTCTTCATGGTTCTCACAAACAATATACACTTATTATTTTACTATTCACTTTATTTTACTATACACTATTTAAACTATACACTATTGTATATATTTTTTGTACAAACTGTTTAGACAAATTTAAATTATGTTTTTGCTTTACATGCCTACTTTTTGTTTCTTTCTGGGTACAATAAAAAATGTATGTAACCATATTACCCACACAAAGGCTGCGCCTAAGTGGGTTTCCTTTACTCTTATGATTTTCATAATATTGTATATAACAAATGTAAAAAGTGAGAAGAATGAAGGAAAATAGAAATAAAAGAAATTAAAAAAAAATAATAAAAACGAAACGGTCGCAACTAGGAATCGAACGATCTTGAAGGATCTCTTGCCTTATATTGAAAAAAAATAACAATGTTAATACTTTTTTATTATTATTATTATTATTAAATAAAACATACAACGAAGTTGCACTCCCATGAGTTATCATAACTCGTTGGGATCGCCAATTGGTACTTTTGAAAAGTTAAACCCAACTCAACCCAATATTCAGACACAATATATGAAGAAAAATTTTAC
The DNA here is from genome assembly GCA_929108145.2 of Limnephilus rhombicus. Classification (NCBI taxonomy): domain Eukaryota; kingdom Metazoa; phylum Arthropoda; class Insecta; order Trichoptera; family Limnephilidae; genus Limnephilus; species Limnephilus rhombicus. Next base: position 16,235,599 of record OV815270.1, read on the forward strand.
ACAACATTTCACAGAAGCAATATAACAACGTTTGAAGAATCACTTAACAGATATTTCACAGAAATATGTCTTGTAAGATTTTATGAATTATTATAACCACTCATTTGATTTATGTAAGTTAAAATAAAGTTTCCTTCATGATGAACTATAGAAATGCATAAAAAAAATCAGGAAAATACAATAAAAGGTACGGGCTCAAAAATATACAGACCAAATATAAGATGTTTACATACAAAATAAATGACAAGATTTAAAAAAAATATAAACTGCGCCCATCATATGTACAAATTTTGGTACTTGGAGATAATCAGGACAGCTATCAGAACAGAGTTTGTACCTAATTATGACTCGTTTTCCAAATAACATTTGAAAAAATAGGATTTCAATATATCTCGAGATTTATTAGAGGCATACACCTGTCTTAATTCTTCAGGCAATTTGTTATAGTTAGTATATGTGATGTATTCTAATGATTTCAGCCCGAATTTTGTTGAGTGTATTTTTGATATATGCAGTTTGTTGTGTTGTCGTGTATTATATTGGTGAACGTCGTTGTTATAGTTCAATTTTACATTTGTGTGGGTGTTGCACTGAATAATATTTAAAATGGTTTTTGTTATCTCAAAGCTAGGAACAATCTTAAATGGCAATACAAGTGCGTGACGGTAAATATCTTTAACAGGTGTATCCCAAGGCAAGCCAAAAGTTACGTAGAGCTCTATTTTAGATTATTTGCACCTCCGATATCATTTTTTGATAGCAAAACCACATAGTACAATGATTGCAGTATGGCTGTGGGAAGCAATCTACGTAGCCTGTACATTACACCGGTCACCGGAGTAATCTTTGATTGAACATGGTCAAAATGGTTTTTCCATGTAAGCCATGAGTCAATTAAAAGTCCTAGATACTTTGCGACATCTGTTTGTTCCAGTTTGTTTATTCTCAGGGAAATGTTTAGGCGTTGTCCTCTCCTATTTCCGAATAGCACATAGTGAGTCTTTTTAATATTAGGTCCTTACTAATGAAATTGGCGTTTTGTATGGGAGGAACATAAAGTCGGTTTTTTAAAAATATAATATATTTATTTAATCAAAGTATGTACCATTACTTTCTATGCACTTTTCCATCTCATATGTAGTTCATCGATCCCTTTACTAAAAAAAACATTCGGACGGGAATCAATAAACTCTTTGAAGGCGGTTTGGACTGCCCCATCGGAGTTGAATTTTTTTCCCTTCCAAAAAATTATCCAAATTTCTAAAAAAATGGTAATCTGTTGGGGCAAGGTCCGGAGAGTACGGTGGATGTCTTAGACATTCCAATTGAAGCTCCTCTAATTTGGTAGCCGTTTGTTGTGCAGTGTGTGATCTAGCGGTCAACGCGCGTTTATTGATTTGCTTCACTTAATTCGTGAGGTACCCACCTTTCAAGCTTTTTCACCTTCCCAATTTGGTTCAAGTGGATTAAAACCGTTTTATCACTAACACCGCAGCCTGCAGCTAACTCGGACGTAGTTTGCGATGAATCCGCTTCCACAATAGCCTTCAATTCTTCATTATCAAATTTGGTCTCCGGACGTCCACGGGGCTTGTTCTGCAGGTCGAAATTTCCAGAACGAAAACGTTGGAACCAAAAACGCACTGTGTTTTCTTTTGCGGCACCGTCGCCATACACATCATTAATCCTTCGAGCCGTTTCTGCAGCACTGGTGCCACGGTAGAACTCGTACTCGGAAATAATGCGATATTTTTTAAGTTTTTCATTTTGTAAACTAAGTAACGCAAAGAAAAAAAAACAATTAAAGGAAAAACAAATGAATTATAATTTTAGAAATACAAATACAGGAGTAAATAGCTGTATAAATTTGAATTTGGAATTTCTAACCAAAGAGAAGATATTTGAGTATCAAAGTTGCCAGTACAGCAAAACCCCAATTTTATATGTAAAGACCTAATATTAAGGATAAGTTTATTAATTCTCAGCCACTCGGCTACATGAGCCAAATCCCTTTCCATTTGGGTGAGTCAATTATTTCAACTTTTGAATTCAGAAACGCCCGGGGTCTCAAAAGTTGCGTCTTACAAAGAAAAGAAGAACTGCATTTAAATTTAAAAAAAAAATGGTTATTAGCCCTCTAAAATGCATTGAAAGTCAGAAAACAAACCTACAACATTAAAAAAATATATGTTTTTTTTTTCAATAATTTAACTTTCTAACGTTTGTTTATTATTAAAAAATGCGAATAGTTGACAAAATTGAAAAAAAAATCAAGTTCATGAATACAAGTAAGTCGATAAGAATACAGTTATCGAAGAAAAATTAAGTTTGGTACAAAATATAAAACGTGGACCCTTTATTTTATTTTTTTTCCAAATCACGAAATCTAATTATTTTTCAAAACTTCCGGCTATTTTAGCGGGCTAAAAGTGAAAAATAATTTAATTTATTTTTACGTTTTCGAATAGCTACAGATCATACGAAACTTTTGAGACCCTGGGCGTTTAAAAATAAGGCCATTTTTTTCTCTCCATAGAGGGCGACACAAGCTACTTTCCATGTCCTTTTCCATTTCGTTTAAATTAGTGTTATAATAGAATAATATTGTGTCATCAGCATAAAATTGAAGTGTACCTTTCACTCCCCATTTTGCAATATCATTTATATAAATCAAAAATAATAATGGCCCGAGAATCGAGCCCTGTGGTACACCACATATTGTATTTCTATGATCACTTGATTCTTTTCCAATGACAACTGAACAGCACCTACCCGTAAGATAACTAGATAAAAGTTTTAGATTATTGACCACGATGCCCAGATATTCAAGTTTTTTTTACAGAATCTTATGATCAACAGTATCGAACGCCTTTTTGCGGTCTATGAAAATGCCCGCTGCATATTTTCCTTGATGTAAGTGTTTTTGAAGAGTTGGTATAAAATCAAAGGCAGCACATTTCGTGTTGGAGAATTTTCTGAACCCATATTGTTGAGGCGTGGGAATATTATTAGTTGTGAGATATTTTGTTAGTCTATTTTTGATTACATGTTCAAATACTTTGGATAAGACTTAGAATATTGATATTGGACGATAATTAGATGCATTTTCTTGCAGTCTTCTTTGTGAATTGGAACGATTTTTGGTAGCTTTAATTGATCCAGAAATAGTTCAATCACTAATGATTGATTAATGAAAATAACAAGATGATCCGCTAATTTTTCTTTACAGAGTCCGAGTAAGTTTGTTGTCATACCATCGACTCCTGGAGATGCATTAGTTTTTACGTTTATAGCATTGGACCAATGATGACTGATCCTCCACTTTTAAACGTTGGTATCCCGCATTGATATATATATATTTTTTTTACATTAGCTCCGCACAGGAGGCACCGAGGAAAACAAATTTCCCTAGGGGCCTATGTCATCTTTGAGGATGCTGTGTGGAGGGTTTTTTTTATGGGAAAGGAAGGAGAAGAAGATATGGCAAGGAAAAAGGAATGAGGGGTGGGTAAGAATCCGGGGGTCAGTGTGGCCAGAAGTGACGGACGTATGAATCTATTCCTCACACTGCGGTGCAAGGCAAAGTATCGGGAGAATCCGGCTGGAGAGGTCAAAAGGCCTCCCTCAATCAGTCTCCTCCGATCCAGCCCGCCACGAAGTGCTTGGGAAAACGTATCCGCCACCAAGACCTAGTCAAACCTCATCCCATGAACCCGGGCACCCCTGCTAAGTCACCAAACGTAGCGAACCACTTGGGGTACCTGTGGCAAGGGTGTTGGTTGTCCAATAAATAGTTCCGGGGGGGCGGTACCCATACCCGCCTCCCGAATTGTATGACCATGCTTCTATCAAGCTTTTCCAGTTTTTTGGCGATAATATATATATATATATATATATATATATATATATATTCCGGGAGTAAGTTACGTAACGCTGGCTGTGCTTTGAGGAGTGAGTTTTTTTTAAATTTAAATTAATATTTTTTTATTATTAAATATATGCTTTATGACATTGTAAATGACCCAAAAATGGGTAAAAAAATCGTACTTACCATTTTCAGCTTTTATCGCAAAAAATGCGGAATCGTTTTTCAGGAATCACAAACCATTAGCACATGAACAAAACGTTAAAAAATGTATATACAACACAATTATTTTCACTTAACACTATCATTGAAATGGGTATAGAGAAAACTTTAAATTATGTACGTAAAAGAAATATTCAATTAATACTGTTTCATTTTCAATGATTTTTAAGGTTTTCGATAGTGTGATTCAATCAAAAAAAATTCAGAAAATCACCAAAAAATAATGCAATTTCTCACTTACAAACACAAAACACCAATAATAATGAAAAAAGGATTAAACACGTCTATCAAAATGCTTTAGATTTCACAAAACCACAAAAAAGTTATTTTCATACTGTTTTACACGCGGTTGGGTCAATTAAAGGTTAAAAGTTTAAAAACTATGGAAATTATATTTTGACCCAATGTTATGCACTTTTAAAACACAAAAACCTCAAATTCAATCACTTTTGCTCAGATATCATCATCATCATCTGTGGCTCTACAACCCAGGTCGGGTCTTGGCCTCCAGCAGAGCCTGCCTCCATGACTGTCGGTGTTGTGCTGCGTTGCGCCAGTTTCGGATGCCGATGGTGCTTGCATCCTTCACCACTCCATCCAGCCATCGAAGCTTTGGTCTTCCAACTCTTCTCCGACCCCCAGGTGCACCATCCATAATTCGCTTTGGAATATCTCCTTTGCTCAGATATACTATAAAAAAATATATTTGATACTGTTAGCCACGTGGTTTGATCACAAAAAAGGTTAGAAGTCTCAACACTATGGAAATTATAAATGTTGATCCAATGTTATCCACTTTGATATGAACTTATAATCCCACTAAATACACAAAAACATCAAATTCAATCACTTTTGCTCAGATATACCAACAAACTATTAGAAATCCGCGAGAAAAACGTCAAAACACGTGAGCGCCGAAATCAACGGTTGAAGATTTCTGTTTATAGTCGAACTTGCGTGTGTGACGTCTTCAAAAATAAATAACTGCCGATATCTCTGTCGATAATGAAGCTTAACTTATAATAATGGTGTAAAGTTAAAGGAATAGGTTCACAGATGGCAGGACAATGCATATTTACAGCATATAGGCGCCAAATTTAAGCTTGCGATGCTTGACGGCTATGGACGTCCATACTCCTTTGGCGAAAGCGCGCGTTGACGTTTAAGTCCATCCATACTCCCGGAAAGGTTAATACACTTTTTTGTTGACGCAAAAACGACCAGTACGCCCTTTACGTTTCACCCAACTTAAGGTTCACTTTCGGTCGAAGCAAATTCCGAATGGAAGCTGGGAGTTTTTTTTTCGACAAAATGAAATATATACAGGGATTCATTCTCCGATACGAATCGGCGGCGAAAACTAGAAGCTCTACTCAAATCACCCGATTCGGCTCGATTGTATTTCCCACCGACAGATGGCGTTTGAAAAAAAATGACAAAAAAACCCGTCAATTTCACACAAGGGAAAACGCTAGGACCGTTGACGTAGATCTCAGATGTCAAAGTTTCAGCCTAACAAAACGGAACTCTCGGCGGTTTGGGTCGTCGTTTTTCGGAAAACGACATTACCGCCGAAAAACCGATTCCGGGCTAGATGTTTTTTAAAAATACGATAGCCGGAAGATTCCGCAACTTTTCATAACAATAAAACATACGATTCTCATGTAAAATATGTCAGGAGATGCTGACAAAACTCGAAATTTTCCGAAAAAAATCCCCAAAACACGCGCTCGCAGATTCCATCGGAAGTTTAAATATTGCTGGCCAGTTCGAATTAACACGTTATTCATTCGGGGTAGGTACCTACTTATTTCGGTAGTATTGCAAATATGATGAAAAAAGCAAAGATTGCCGGAATTTAAGGAAACGCGCAGGTACCTACCCGAATACGTAGATATACAATTAATCAGGTTTAAATGCAATACTAAGTAAGGTAAGGTTGTTTCAATGATACTAAATAATTCAATTTTTTTTAAAGTTCATTTTCACGTTCCGTGTTGGTTCTATTCAAGTTCTATTTTGTATCATCATAGGCCAGTCGCATCACAAAACTGAAATAATTACAAAACTTTCTAGAACTGAAAATTGACGAGAAAAAATTGTAAAATTTTCAATTCTTTTTTTAAAACAACCCAGCCTTATTATTTTTATGTTATGTTATTTTTAAATGTGTAGATTATTATTATGAATAAAGCGTGGTTCTATTTGGATATTGTGAAATAACAAAAAATATATATATTACGCTGTTCTAGGTAGGTACTTTCTTGCAGGAACTTTTTTCCTTTAAAAATAAAACACGATATTGAATAAAATTATTTGTGCTGAAAAAAGAAGTTTTTGTAAAATTATTTTATGCTCGACAACATAATGGCGTCGTTTTGGTGAAATATTACAACAAAGTACCTACTTAGTACTTACAATACAACTACAAATAGTGAGCTCTGGTATCATGAAATTATGCACTTCTAAACCGTTCATCCGATTGCGATGAAACTTTGGGGCAGGTTATTTAAAAATCGAAAAAAATTTTAAAATCCAAAAAATTTTAAAATCGAAAAAAATTTAAAAATCTTAAAAATTTTTAATTTAAAAAAATTTTAAAATCAAAAAATTTTATAATCCAAAAAATTTTAAATCATAAAAATTTTAAAATCGAAAAAAATTTAAAAATCCAAAAAATTTTAAAGTTCAAAAAAATTTTTAATCCAAAAAATTTTAAAATCCAAAAAATTTTGAATCCAAAAAATTTCAAAATCAAAAAATATTTTAATATCCAAAAAATTTCAAAATCCAAAACATTTTAAAATCTGAAAAAAATTTAAGATCCATAAAATTTCAATATTATGAAAATTCCAAAAAAAAATTATTAAAAAAATAACTTTTAGGCCCATACTGAACTCCTTGAACCAGTTGACCGAAGTGGCCCTATAGTAGGTGTACCAAATTGAGCAGTCCCTGTGCCCTCTATGTGGCGCACACACCTCGCTTCGTCTACATTCAAACATAGTTTTTTTCTTCAAATACTTATTGAACACACACTCCTCGCATCATCCACGTTCACACGTCAAATCGCACAGTGTTTTAACCCATTAGTTGCTTTTGCAACGGGGCCAGCTAGTATATATATTAATACACAGTTTTACGACCGCGCACTCTTCGACTTTACGCGAAAACCGACCAATCTGCCCCTCGGGTTTCACCAACCTTAAGATTCACTTTCGCTTTACCTTAAGAGTCACATTCAGCCACCCTCAGTACTTTGATTTTGTGAAGTCAATTTTTTTCGACAAAATTAGCGCTTTATTCACAGAAAAACTGACGCGAATCGACGGCGAAAACTAGAACCAATAGTAAAATTATACTCAATTCGGCCAGGTTACATTTTCCGCCGACAGGTTCGCGTTTCCAAAAAAAAAAAGATTTCATTTTGGCCATCAGTTTCAATGCAAATGAAAATGCTTGGAACGTTGATTCAGGTCAGGGATCTCAGACGTCAAATTTTTAGTCTAGCAAAACAGACTTTTCACAGTTTTCGGTAGTGGGTTTATGGTACGCGGCATTGCGGCCTCAAAACCGATCCCGACTCGGATGTTTTTCAAAAATCTAATTCAGTAGAGAATTCCGCAACTTTTAATACAAAAATTATATACGATTCTTATATAAAATATGTCAGGAGAAGCTGATGAATATCGGACATTTTTCGGAAAAATTCATGTCGAAAACGTGTTTTCAAATTACCCGAGAATGTGTAAATAGCTGGCCATGTGAAAAGAACATAATTTATTACGGAGTAGGTATCTACTATTCCATCGAATTATTGCAAATTTGCTAAAAAAAATAATTAAGAAGAGAAAACGCGTAGGTACTTACACTAATATTATTTTTTCGGTATTTACTAGGTAGGTACCGGCTAATCAAAAGTTGTTCTTTCGTTTAAATATTAAATCGAACATTAATGATATGAAATATTCGAATTTTGACAGTTGAAAAACACTGTTGCGTTTTTTTCGTTTTAATACGAAAAATCGAATTTTTGGCATTTAGTCAGTAATATTTTTAGTTTTTTGTCCTCTTTTGAGTTCGTTTATTGCTGACCAAGTCCAGTAAGTGTTATTTTATTTTTGTTTTATATCCTTTTGCCCCAATGGCCTTTGCCATGGGGAAGAAATCCCATGATCCCGCTCCCCTTGACCCTTCAAATTTTGACATTGGTAGTGAGGTAGAAATAACAGACCTTCAAGTTCCATCCTCTACTGCAAAAAAGAGGAAAGTTTGCGACCTTCCAAAAACTGATTCTTCGCAGGTCTCAGTTCCTGTAGTTTCTTCTTTTTCTTTGTATCCGACTTCAGCAAAAGCTCCCTTCATAGTTTATGTTCAAAACAACTCTCCTGGCCACTCTTTACATCCCCTTGAATTCGGTAAATTCATTGGAAAAAACCACTTAGCATTTCCCCAGGTGGTATCCGATCAGAGGGCAGATTTCGCATTTGTGTTGAGTTCACATCCGCGTTGAATGCCAATAAATTCATAAATTCCATCGACTCCCTCTCTGCAAAAAAATTTAAAGCCTATATCCCTTCTTTCAATATCTCTCGCTTGGGTCTCGTTAGAGGTATTTCTGTAGACCTATCTGAAGAAGAGCTTATCTCGGAACTCATTATTCCAGCATCTTCGGGAAATGTTATTAAGACTAGGCGTCTTAATTTCAAAGATCGATCATCTGAGTCTGTAGTTTGGAAACCCTCTCAAACTGTTGACATTTGAAGGACAGTCCCTTCCCTCTCACGTTTATTTATTTCACAACTCTCTCCCGGTAGAAATTTATTCGTACCCAACAATCCAATGCTTTAATTGTTGTCGGTTTGGCCATTCTAAGCAATCATGCCGCTCCTCTCCCCGCTGCTTTAAATGCGCAGAAAATAATTTAGCAGACCAATGCTCCTCCCCTTCCAATTCCCCCACTTGCGTCAATTGTTCAGGCTCGCACACAGCCACTCATCCATCCTGCCCCGAACTTTCTCGCCAAAAAAACATAAAAAGTTATATGGCCTCCAATAGCGTTTCATACTTTTATGCTTCCAAATTAATAGCTCGTTCTAAAAAATCTTTTGCTGAAGTTGCCTCTCAACCCCAAATTAGTGCTCCTTCAAACTTGTCTTACAAGAAAACTGTAATGACAAAACAAGCTTCTCGTCCAATTAAAACCCCTGGATATGATCAATTTGGCCATAACTCCCAGCTCTTGTTCCCAAATGGTAACATCAGCTCTCTTTTTCCTCAAAACCCTGTCTTTTCTAACTCAAATTCAACTAACAGCAGTGCTTTCAATTCTGATCTAAATGCAAATTCCATAAACAACAATACTTCTAATGACAATTCTTCTTTTATTCAAACTCTTCTCATGCTACTTATCTCTGTTATTAACAATAATAATTCTCTACCGTCCAACGCTGCCTCGTTACTCTCCTCTTTGTATTCTCTTCTTCCCAATGGCTGCCCCAACAGCAGCAATTCTGCAGTGGAATTGTAGAAGCGCCACCTCCAATAAGGATGACCTCGTTCGCCTTCTACATTTACACTCCATATCGATAACTGCCGTCTCTGAGACTTGGTTCAAGCCATCTCAACTCTTCAAGGTGAGTGGCTATCAATGTCTGGGGGACGACCGCATTGATGGGAAGGGTGGTGCAGCCCTTTTCATCAAAAACTCTCTCCCCTTCTCCCCTATTTCCATTAAACCCCCAAATTCATCCTTCCAATTAGTGGCAGCCACTGTCTCCAATATTACATTTGTATCTCTCTATATTCCTCTTTCTACCCCATTTGACCTTCCACTGTGGGTTCACATGCTTAGCAAAATTTCTTCTCCCTTGGTCATTTTGGGTGATTTCAATGCCCACTCCCCACTCTGGGGTTCTTCTTCCTCGGATCCCTCAGGTATCAAATTAATTGAACTTTTGGACTCCTAAATGACGGATCCTCAACAAGGTTTAGTCACCCTGGACAGAATCCTAGTGCGGTGGACATATCCCTCTGTTCCCCGAGTATCTATCCTCTAATCTCCTGGCGAATTTCTTCAGATCCCTGCGGCAGTGACCACTATCCCATTATTTTGAATTTGGCTCAACGGTTGGATACCAATCACTTTAAAAGTAAGCCCAAATTTATTACAAAAAAAGCGGATTGGTCCGTTTCAGAGACTCTATCCAGGATCTTTCCCTCTCCCTGCCTTCCCCTTCTTCTGATAATTGCACCTCCTCTTATAAATCTTGGACTGATTCCATTCTAAAATCGGCTGACAAGTCTATCCCCAAATCATCTCCTGTAGGCTCGAAGGCTCGCCCTCCCCCTTGGTGGGATGAGGAATGCCTTAGAGTGCTGAAGGAGAGGAAAGCGGCCAATAAGACATACTGCCAACAGATGACTATGAATAATTACATCTCAGCCAAGAATGCCCAAGCTGTTGCTAAACGCACATTCCGTTTCAAAAAAAAAACAGCTGGCGTAATTTCTGTACCAATATATCCCCTGCTACTCCAGCAGGGGAGGTTTGGTCCATGATTCGCAGGTTTAGATCTTCCTTTTCCCTGCCAAAGCCATCTCGTAATTCTGCTATTTGGATTGATGACTTTGTTAATAAAATAGCTCCCCCTTATGTCCCTAATTTTGATGAACTTCCTTCTTTGCCTTTCACTTTAAAATCTTCTTCATGGTTAGATGCTCCATTTTCCTTTGATGAATTAAAAAGAGCCATTGAAATCCTCAATGACTCAGCTCCGGGCAAGGATGAAATCCTGAATATATTCATCCGTCATTCTGATGACAATTCTCTTACCTACTTTCTCTCTCTCATTAATGTCTTTATGGATTCTGGCATTATTCCCCCAGACTGGAAAATTCAAAATATCATTCCCATTTTCAAAAGTGGCAAAGATCCAAGCATAGGTTCGAGCTACAGACCTATCGCCCTCTCTTCTACTCTTTGCAAAGTATCTGAAAGAATGATTAAGAATAGATTGGACTGGTTCGTAGAAAAAAATCAAATTCTTTCCCCTTCCCAGTTTGGATTTAGAAAGGGTAAAAATACCCTTGACAACCTTTCCTCTCTTGTTACAGATATCAAATTAGCATTATCTAAAAATGAATATTGCATTGCAGTGTTTCTAGACATCTGTGGAGCATATGACAATGTTCCTATTCCCATCCTGAAAGAAAAGTTACTGGCAATAGGTATTCCGCCCAAATTAGTAAAATTCATTGTCAATTTGCTCTCCCAGAGAACTATTTTTGTAGATGGGTCTGAATCCCCTCCCCACATTAGACACATTTTCAAAGGTCTCCCGCAAGGGTCAGTCTTAAGCCCGATCCTATACAATATTTACACATATGATCTAGAAAAATCTATTCAATTCTTGTGCAACATACTCCAATATGCCGATGACTTGACTTTCTACAAAATATCCCGTAATATTTTAATCGCAGCATCAGCAATCAACAATGCTCTTAGAAAACTTTTGGCGTGGTTAAATATAAATGGCCTTGAACTTTCCCCCTCCAAAAGCAAAGTTGTCATCTTCACTCGTCGTCGAAAGCTCCCAGAAATTCAGGTGAGATTTGGCGATGAAATCATCCCTATCTCTAAAGAAGTTAAGTTCCTGCGAATGGTTTTAGACTCAAAGCTTACTTGGAATTCTCACATAAATCATGTCATCATGAAATGCGAAAGCAACATCAATCCCCTTAGATTTCTGTCCGGAGTGTGGTGGGGATCTCGCCCATCATCTTTAAAACTTCTGTACAATGCTCTCATCCGAAGCCATCTTGATTACGGATCTTGTTTGTTTGATCCAATGTCCACTTCAAATTCGCTTAAATTAGATAAAATTCAGTCTAAATCTCTTCGCCTTATCTTAGGAGCCATGAAATCTTCCCCAATCAACGCAATGCAAGTTGAATGCTGCGAACCTCCCTTAAATATAAGAAGGCGATGCCTAGCAGAAAAATATATTTTCAAAACATGCTCAATAACTTCTCATCCCCTGATTCCCAAACTTCAATTGCTAAAGTATGAGGTTAATTTGAATCCATTTTGGAAAAAACATTCCCCTCCCTTTTTCTATAATTGCTTCAACACTTTCCTGGATGTTTCCACAAACTCCTATCGCAATGAATCTCTCCCCTTATACTCTTATCCCTATAAAAGTCTTACTTTCTATCCAAAGGTGCACCAATTTATAGGAATATGTAAAAAAAATATTAAAAACTCAGTTCAATCCAATAATGCAGAATTCAACAAAATTATTGAAAATAACTGGCCAAATTATATAAAAATTTTCACAGATGGTTCCAAACTCAGTTCGGACTCCCATTGTGGGGCCAGTGTCTATGCTCCTCACAGGAAATTGTGTTTCCCACACAGACTTCCCAAAGAATGTTCCATTTTCTCTGCTAAATGCATAGCTATCATGAAGCTTTACATCTCGTCAAATCTCTCAACTTTAGAAATGCCCTCATCCTTTCAGACTCACTTAGCTCATTACAAAAAATAAGGGCATCCCCTCTCAATTCCATTAGTGACTCTCTTACCTGCTCTATCAGAGACCTCCTGCATTCCTTGTCGCTGGCTCACGTGTCAGTGGTCTTGGCCTGGATCCCAGGACACCTTGGTATTGTTGGAAATGAAATGGCTGATTCTATTGCTAAGGAATCCACTGTTCATGGTCCATTAAATAGCATTCCTATTCCTGTTAGAGACTATTTTCCTATTTTAAAAAATAAGTTACAACGCCAATGGTCTTCTGAATGGAAATCATCCTCTCTATTAAAAGGTCACCAGTACTCTTTAATTCAACCTTCTATTCCTGTCAAGCCCTGGTTTCACAAATACACTTCCATGCCTAAAAAATACATCTCTTCCATTATTCGAATGCGTTTAGGTCATACTTGTTGTCTTAGCCATCTCGCCAGATTCCACATAGTCAATTCGCCTTATTGTGATTGTGGTTCAGAGGATACTTTAGACCATAATTTTTTTGAGTGTCCTATCAATGACCAATTTCGAAACTTCATACCTGAATTGTTAAAACTTAAAATTGAATTCCCTACCAGTGTACCCTGCCTTCTTAGTCTCAACTCTCCTGAAATTCACTATTTGTTAGCAAAAATTTATTTACAAAAATGGCCTCAACATTTAAGCATCAATCAGATTTCTCTCTCTCTTCCATACGTATACATTTGTTTCTAGCTGTGTTATTATGTACAGTTGTACAGGTTCCTTTTTTTGGGAATCTGTACATCTTCCTACTCTACAATTATACCAACTCTGTGTGTTACTCTGTATGAAAATGGAAGTATGGAATATGTACAGGTTACTATTTTTGGGAACCTGTACATCTTCCTACTCTTCAATTTTGTAATTATTATTAATGCCAACTCTGTGTGTTACTCTGTGTGTACAGTTGTATAGGTTCTTATTTTTGGGAACCTGTACATCTTCCTACTCTAAATTTTGTAATTACTACTAATACCAACTCTGTATGTTAGTACAACTTGTATAATCTTATGAATATTTGTCTTGGCCCATTGACTATAAGTATTTGCTAATATAATTTATCTATTCCATGTAAAAAACTGAAATAGTAACTAATTTTAAAAAAATATGAAAATGTAACTAATTTAAAAAAACTGATAATGTACCTAATTTAAAAAAATCTGAAAATGTAAATAATTTTAAAAAATTGATAATGTAACTAATTTACAAAAAAACTGGAAATGTAAATAATTTTAAAAATATGTAACTTACTTTAATAAATGGCCAAGATCACCCTTAATGGGTGAAAGCCAAATAAACAATTTTAAAAAAAAAAAAATGATATGAAATGAAAGAAATCACTCAAGATGGTCACTTTTTGCCAGCACGCGCAGTTACGTACTTCTGTAGGAAGTTAGTATTGGACAACCGTTGTGGGTAAGATCTGTTTTTTAATTAGGTTATGTGTGAGTTTTATTCATAAATATACCAAACCACCCACGTTTTATTCAAGTTCTGTTGTTTTGTCAGTGTAGGCCAGTTGCACCATAAAACAGAAATAATTACAGAACTTGAATAGAATTTGAACAGAACTTTCACAGAACGTTAAAATTAACATGAAAAATTGAAGTTTTTTTTTTAAACAACCCAGCTTAAATATATTTCATATGTTTTTTTTTTATGTATGTGCAGGTACCTCTACACAGAATCTAAGTAGGTACCTACCTGCACATAACAACTCGGAATCATCCGATGATATTGCTCATGTATTTTTTTTGTAAATGTATAATGAAATTGCTTGAGGTTGAATGGGATATTTTTTTCAAACATATAAAATTTACATAGCGCTTTTTTTGTATTTTGCATTTTAATGATAATCATTGAACGTGAGATTGGTACCGCTGCCCCGGGAACCATTCATTGGTTTCTATATACAATAGTGAGCTCTGGCATCCCAAGTCCCAGGAAACTACATTATAATGCAAGCGCCTTGCAAACGCCTACACTGTATTATAACATTATATACAACGGGTACCCGGCATGCGTTGCAAGGTCACAATAACCTCAGGGTCAACTTAACTGTAATGGTTCCATCCCAAGTCCCGGGAAACTACATTATAATGTAAGCGCCTGCACTATTTTATGACATTATATACAAATGGGACCCGGCATGCGTTGCAAGACCACTTTAACCTCGAGGTCAATTTAACTGTAATGGTTCCATCCCAAGTGCCGGGAAACTACATTATAATGCAGGCGCCTGCACTATATTATAACATTATATACAACGGGTATCCGGCATGCGTTGCAAGGCCATTTTAACCTCGGGGTCCATTAAACTGTAATGGTTCCATCCCATGTCACGGGAAACTATATTATAATGCAAGCGCCTGCACTGTATAACATTATTTACAACGGGTACCCGGCATGCGTTGCACGGTCACTGTAATCAGAGTCAAGTCCCGGGAAACTACATTAAAATGCCAGCGCCTGCACTATATAACATTATATACAGCGGGTATCAGGCAAAAGTTAGTGAAGATTTACTTCAGTCATATGGTTAACTTTGGGGATTTGATGTGCGCACGCCGGCGATGATTTCTGTGTACAAAAGTGAGCTCTGGCATTATGAAATTATGAATAGCTAAACCGTGTAACAGATTGCGATGAAAATTTGATATTTAACCGATTGATACTTAATTTAACACACACTCCTAGCTTTATCCACGTTCACACGCAAATCGCAGTGTTTTAACCCGTTAGTTCCCTCTGCAACGGGCAAAACCTAGTATATATATTAATGCTTGGTTTTGGGAAAGCTCACTTTTTTCGCTCACTTTTGATTTGAGAGGAAAAACGACCAATTTGTCCCTCGGGTGGGTGAAACAACAAGGGTCACTCTGGCGGGCCAGCGACGAAAATCCGCCGGCCCGCCAAAAGGACCTCTAAGCTCAACCGATTTCAAACGCCCCACGGAACACTCTCCTTCGAAGCAAATTCAAGGTTGCTATCTCTTTTCAAATGCCTGCAAAAGTTGAGAAAGACATATCGACAATCTCCCATACAAAACTGATTTTTGCTAGGAATTTATTCCAATTAATTAAACGGCGATCTTGAAAATAACGTAGAAAAATTGACATTTTAAAGGCCCTTTGCGGGGTGGTCAATTACGACGAAAAAAAACATTTTGCGAGAGATATTTTTTACTAATCATAAATTATACAAGATTTAAAAACTTTTAAAATAAAAACATGTGTAGCTTTCGATTTAAAATGTTTCGCAATGTCACGTCAAACTTTGCAATTATATTTGACATTTGCGAAAAATCCAATAACATCGATAATGCACATCGTTCTCAGCCTGTAAAATCGGTAGATATTTGAAATGCTTATTTAATTTTCTGCAACCTTGCAATACTGAACATGGAAAACTATCCCAAACCACCCGAAGTTTTCAGCCAGGCCATGACACCGTTGGCTGACGTAATTTGTTTGGGAAATGTTCTAAAACCAGCGCAGGTGTTCGATTTTCAGGCTTTGCTTGAGGTGGTTACGACAAATTTTAGAGATTGTCTTGCCCTTTGATTATATAAATGTCAATCAAAGGTCTTGCCATATAAATAAAATATTATTTTTTGCCTGTTGGCGATTGTTGAGATAAAAAAATCAACGCACGTTTCAGTACTTCGACTCTGCGACAAAAATTAAGCGTTTTTTGGCCTACAAAATGTTCAGAAAAAAACTGTCGGCAAAAACTAGAACTCTAATAAAATCACTCAATTTGGCTCGGTTACACTTCCCGCCGACAGGTTTGCATTAAAAAATAAAAGATGTCTTTTTTCCATTAGTTTCAATGCAAATTAAAATGCTACGAATATTGAGTAAGGTCAAGAATCTTAGACGTCATATTTTTAGCCTAACAAAACAGACTTTTCAGAGTTTTCGGTAGTGATTTTACGGTTCGCTTCATTGCGGCCCGAAAATCGATCTCGGCTTGGATGTTTTTCAAAAATCTAATACAGTAGAGAATTCCGCAACTTTAAATACCAAAATTACATGCCCATCCCATAAAAAAGGTCAGGAGATGCTGACAAAAATCGAAATTTTCCGAAAAAAAATCATCAAAACACGTGCTTAAAGATTCCATCGGAAGTTTAAATATTGCTGGCCAGTTCGAATTTACACGTTATTCATTCGGGGTAGGTACCTACTTATTTCGGTAGTATTGCAAATATTATGAAAAAAGCAAAGATTGCCGGAATTTAAGGAGACGCGCAGGTACCTACCTGAATGGGTAACTACACAATGAATTAGGTTTTAATGCAATAAATACTAAGGTAAGGTTGTTTCGTTGATATATTGAGTAATTCAACTTTTTTAAAGTTAATTTTCACGTTCTGTATCGATTCTATTCAAGTTCTATTTTTTTTTATCATCAAAGGCCAGTTGCATCACAAAACTGAAATAATTACAGAACTTTCTTGAACTGAAAATTGACAAGAAAAATTTTATAATTGTCAATATTTTTTTAAACAACCCAGACTTATTATTTTTAAATGTTATTCTATTTGAATATTGTAAAATAACAAAAAAATATATATATTACGCTGTTCTAGGTAAGTACTTACTTGCAGGGGCTTTTTTTCTTTAAAAATCAAAACATGATTGTAACCGACGTGTTACGTACCCTCGTTTATTTTTTCAGCAAAAGTCATCGCTGGCGGCATCCTCTACATTTAGTGGTCATTTTTTTGAAATTTCTTCCGAAATTTCTGGCCACTAAGCTCGTTAGTACCGTGCCACCAGCGACGATCTTTTCGCCGAAATATTTTTGTAAAAATTTAATCATTATTATCTTTTTATTATGTACAATGCCCCGGTGCAACAAATAAATACTTGCGTGCTAAGGTTGCCACCGGGAGACATTTTAACTTTATCATTTACAAATGTATAACATATTCTATTGTCTGAAGCCCCCGCCCCAGAAGGCGGTTGCCTTTCCCACTAGGCAAGGTGGTGGCTCCTGCAGCAAAGCAAACCTTAAAATGTATATTTTTTCAATTTATTAAACTCACACAATCCGCAGGACGATGAAATAAATATATTTCATTCCAAAGTCCTGCCGGGCATTCAGGGAAAGAGAATTTAAACCTCTAACCCTTAAACTCGCAAAACTAGAGCGTTTTTAGCGCAGAAAAATCCGTTTTTTCCCATTTCAAAAATCCAGGGACCTCGCAAGACGATGAAACAAACAGGTTCCAGTAGCTAGTCTTGCGTGGGACCTGGGAAAAATACTAGATTCTTTATTTAACTTCTCACAATTAACCAAACATTAAAAAACCTAGCACAAATTGTACACTTGCCTAAAAATTGCCACAAACTCACCAAAACAAAAATCTAGGGATAAATAATGCCCATAATAATATGTTAGAATTAAGATATGTACATGTATATACCAATTTAACCCTGTATAATTATTTCTAATTTGCAATTTTAAGCGACCACTTTCACGGGCGGCACCGGCAAAATAAGGTGTGACGGAAACGCCGCCCTATTTATACTTACGGACAAGGTCAAACCTCCCACCACAAATTTGTACCACGTGGTCACATTTTTCCCCAAATTTGGGTATAAAAGGACCCACATTTGTGACAATAAATCAGTTCATCTCTACTTGACAACTCGTGTTTTATTCTTCGGAAGTTTTTCATCAACCAGCTGCCTCCCGCCGACTTCTGCCTGTCTTCAGTCCTGGTGCCTACCTCCTCCTGACTGGCCGGCCCTACTTTTGGCAACCGCCAGGCGCCAGGCTCAGGCAGAAGCATCGGCACATCCAGTGTCCTTCACGCATCAGGCACTGGGTGCTAGGGAGGTCAGCCCTTTATTATTTTCTTTCATCAATCATTCTGAACGTGCACTAAGACCGGTCCCTTTTTTACTGTTCTTGTGAAAACGCTGATACGTCTGTTACAATGATATTGAATAAAATTATTTGTGCTGAAAAGAAGTTTTTATAAAATTATTTTATGCTCAACAACATAATGGCGTCGTTTAGGTGAAATATTTCAACAAAGTACCTACTTGGTACTTACAATACAACTATAATAGTGCGCTCTGGCATCATGAATTTATGCATTGCTAAACCGTTCATCCGATTGCGATGAAACTTTGCGAGAGCGGTCGACTACCTGTTCCCTTTGTAGGCGCTCATTCCTCGCTTCATCCGCATTCAGACATCGTTTTTTCTTCATATATTTAATTTAACACACACACTCCTGCTCGTTTCGTCTTTTTAGGGAAACGAAGGAGAGAACAGTTCTGGGAAGGAAAAGGGTTTAAGGGGTGGGTAAGAATCTGGGCTGCAGTGTGTCCTGATCATCAGACCTAGAAACACCTCATCCCATGAACCCGGGCACCCTTGCTTCATCACTAAACGTAGCGAATCACCTAGGGTGACCTATGGCAGAGGTGTTGGTTATCCAATAAAGGTTTCCGGGGCGGCGGTTCCCATTCCCACCTCCCAAATTGAACCTCAGATCTGGTAAGTAAACACGGCCAAAGCCATTTCAAACAAAGTTTCGATTCTGAATGGTGGTTTTACACCAGAACTTATACTTTATAAGTTAATTAGTGTTAATGAGAAATAACACAAACTTATCGATCAAAAATTATTTGCACACATCGAGTTCAAACCCGCAATCTTCGGATTGCGAGTCGAGAGTCTTATGGCGATATTACACACGTCAACTACATTTATGCGATTTGGTTGAACGGCGTATAATTGAAAGGGTGTGCTGTTTAGACGTACTTGACAGAAGTGGACCATACAGTCACATTGCTGTCATAGAGTTTAGAATGTCTTCGAAACAGGTCGTGCGCGCGGGAATTATATCCCTCTGATTTAATGTTCCACAGGCTTGGATAGTTCATAAAGTGCTCTAAGAACAGAGGCGTATGCTCTTGCCTCCATTTAAAAACCATTTTCTATGTTGACAACTCACTACAAAATACAAATCAAAAATAAATGTAATCTTAGTGAAACTTATATCGCTACGATTATAGGTAATAAGCAAAAAAATCGCTTTTCATAAAAATAGCCCTACTAAAAAAAAACCACATCGCGACCGATTAACTGTGTTATTGCAATAACATAAATAAACCCCGTATACACTAAAACACGTTTCATTACCAATAAGCTTTCTTACTTGGTCACGCTGTTAAAATGCTTAAAGACCTGACAACGTCGTATATGGTTATAATTTACTAGGAAAAATGTTGTTTTAATTATTCTCCGCCAGGGTCATTATTGGCGCGCGTGTGCATCAACGGCCCGCGATGAAAACACAGCTTGAAAACCAAGCCCAGGTGTGTTTATGGCCGGATCAGGCGGGATGTTGAAAATTTTGTTAGATGTTGTGATTTTACTTAATAATTTCTATTGTAGTGACGAATTTACCATTCTGTTCACATAATTGATATATTTACCATGTTATTTGTGTGGTTTACATCAGTTTAATCAAGTTATTGTACAAACGCCGTACTTTAAAAGTTGAACTGTCAGAATATTGTTTTATAGGTTACATAAAAGATAAAATTTACATTTTAGGATCTTTATTATAAGAGAATTACTTAAAAGTGATCATTTTTTATAATATTAAAATCTAATACATGTGTTCGTAAACGTATCAAAGAAATTAACGTCTTTAGAGATGCAAGAAATCTGTTTTAACTGTCAGTATTATTTCTGAGTTATTTTTTTGGCAATACGCGCGCACAGTGCTGCGAGCGCATGCAACGCCGCATTCGCGCATGCGCACGAAGGACAACAGAACCAATCGCATTGAAAATATTAAACAAGTTGAACATTTTCAATGCGGTGGAAAGATGACGCGCAATGACATGGAAACATTCAATGTCTTGTTTATACGGTGCAATTTGGTATCTACATCCTAATTGCGAGGCAGAATTGAAACGTCTAATATGCCCATTACCTCTCGACCTAGGGGGCCCTAAATTATATTACGTTATTTTGATAACCAATTTCAAAATACAAAAAAATTAAAAATGCAAAAAATTTTAAATTTCAAAAATTGTAATATCCAAAAAAAAATCCAAAAAATTTAAAAATCCAAAAAGTTTTAAAATCCAAAAAATTTCAAAATCCAAAAAATTTTAAATTTCAAAAAATTTTAATATCCAAAATATTTTAAAATCCAACAAATTTCAAAATCCAAAAAATTTAAGAATCGAAAAAATTTTAAAATTAAAAAAATTTCAAAATCGAAAAAAATTTAAAAATCGAAAAAAATTTATATTTCAAAAAATTTTAAAATCCTAAAAATTTTAAAATCCAAAAAATTTTAAATCAAAAAAATTTAAAAACCGAAAAATATTTTAAAATCAAAAAAATTTCAAAATCGAAAAAAAATTAAAAATCCAAAAAATTTTAAAGTTCAAAAAATTTTAAAATCCAAAAATTTTAAAAACCAAAAAATTTAAAATCCAAAATATTTCAAAATCGAAAAATATTTTAATATCAAAAAAATTAAAAAATCCAAAACATTTTAAAATCTGAAAAAAATTTAAGATCCATAAAATTTCAATATTATAAAAATTCCAAAAAAAAATTATTTTTAAAATTTCTTTTTGAACTCCTTGAACCAGTTGACCGAAGTGGCCCTATAGTAAACTAACTAACTAACTAACAATCACGCCGTTTCCCCGCAGGGGTAGGCAGAGAGGACGGACCGCCAAACAACTCGGTCTTGGCACACACTCTTTGCCTCACTCACATTCATACATCGTCTCATACATTCTCTTCTATTATTCTGACTTTTGACATGACCCGACTCAAGTATCTGATTAACTTGATCGTGCCATGTCTTCCTCGGGCGTCCCCGACTTCTTCTACCATTCACATTCGCGTCGTATATTCTTCTTACACTACTTCCTTCGTTCATTCGCTCTACATGCCCAAACCATCTGAGGGTCCCTTTCTTAATCTTGGCCCTGTAGTAGGTGTACCAAATTGAGCAGTCTACTTCCCTCTATGTGGCGCACATACCTCGCTTCGTCTACATTCAAACATCGTTTTTTTCTTCAAATACTTATTGAACACACACTCCTCGCATCATCCACGTTCACACGCCAAATCGCATAGTGTTTTAACCCGTTAGTTGCTTTTGCAACGGGCCCAGCTAGTATATAGTATTGTTCACTTTGGAGACACCTCACTTTTTCTGCCGCGCGAAAAACGACCAACCCGGCCTTTTCGTTTCAACCACCTTAAGGGTCACTTTCACTCGAAGCGGATTCAGACAGATTGTGTCCCGATTAGGGACCAGATTTCATACAAAAAGATGATGCAGGGTTAACAGCACACCCAAACGGCGAAAACTACAATTATATCTCTCACCGACGAAGAAATTCGGCCTCAGTTATATTTCCTGCCGCCAGGTTCACCTGTTAAAAAATGTCGAATATTTCAGTGCTTCAGAAAAGTTCACCTCCCATTCAAAACTGACTTTGCTAGGGATTTATTAATTTAACGGCGTTCTTGAAAATAACGTAGAAAAATTGACATTTCAAAGGCCCTTTGCGGCATCGTACATTGCGGCGAAAAAAAAAAGGTTTGCCCGAGATTTTTTTCAATAAATTGTAAAAATACAAGTTTTAAAAACTTTTAAAGTTGCGACATGTACCGCATTCCATTCAAAATGTTACACTATATTGCATTACAGATTGAAATTTTTCTGACATTTGCTGAAATCGATCCATCATCGACAATGCATAATTTTCCAGCCAGTTAATATGAACTCGAGGTAGGTACCGACTGGCGTTTAAAATGTGAAGGATTTACATGCAGGAAATAAACAGTAGGTAATGCAGCATTCATATTATCTGAGGTTTTTTGAAACCAAATCAGATGAGTACTTACGTAGGTACTTTTTTTTTTTTAATTGTTTATTTGGCTTTCACCCATTAAGGGTGATCTTGGCCATTTATTAAAGTAAGTTACATATTTTTAAAATTATTTACATTTCCAGTTTTTTTGTAAATTAGTTACATTATCAATTTTTTAAAATTATTTACATTTTCAGATTTTTTTAAATTAGGTACATTATCAGTTTTTTAAAATTAGTTACATTTTCATATTTTTTTTAAATTAGTTACTATTTCAGTTTTTTACATGGAATAGATAAATTATATTAGCAAATACCTATAGCGTAGGTACTTAATTCCATTGAAAATCAAATAAGTAGGTAATGCAGCATTCATGTTATATTTATAACGCGGTAGGTACCTACCGTTCCATCGAATTATTGCAAATTCGCTAAGTATTTATTTAGAAAACGCGTAGGTACCTACACCAATATTTATTTTTCTCGGTATGTACTAGGTAGGTACCGGCTTATTAAGGGTTTTCTTTCCTTTAAATGTTAAATCGAAAATTAATGATATGAAATGAAAAAAATCACCCAAGATTGTCAATTTTTTAAATATGTAGGTACACGGAGGTTGCTTCTGGAAACCACTGTTGGCAGGAACGTTATTTTTAAATTAGTTAAGTTCATTTTCACGTAATGTGCGAGTTTTATTTATTTAATTATATTCAAAACTCATCATATTTATTATTCTTTATACTTATTATTTCAAAACAGAAATAATTACAGAACTTGAATAGAATTTGAACAGAACTTTCACAGAACGTTAAAATTAACTTGAAAAATTGGAGATTTTCAAATATTGTTTTGAACAACCCAGCCTAAATAAATATTTTTTTTACGTACGTGCAGGTACCTCTACACATTAGTACCTGAAATTGCTTGAAGTTGAATGGGATAATTTAAAAAAAAAAATTGAATTTATATAGCGCTTTTTTGTATATTGCATGTTCACGCCTTTATTGTTACATGTTGCCTTTTGAAACTACCTATTTGGTGCCCTCTGCCTCAGTTGAATTTACCTCGCCGCACAGGACAGAAGTCCTAAAACCGCACCGCCTTTACAGTTTTTAGAAATCAAACCGCAAAGTGAACTTTTAAATCTCGCAGCTATTCGCAAGTACCATCGCCACGCGTCATCCATTCTCGCTTATTATTTCGCGATCACACGTTCATTCCCAATCGCCATTCCCTTCCATCTCTCCCATCTCTCCCAAACTAACATACCTACCTTTCCAGTGAACACTGAACAAAGTGGGAAGCAGTCTGGGTAAGTGCGATTAAAATATAATAAAATAGGTAAATAAGAACCGCAATTTTACAGTACACAAAACGCAGCATTTGATCCCTCGATCTTGAGAGGGGTCATTTGCTACCCGCCGCAACATTGCATTTTTATGATAATCATTCAATATGGGATTGGTACAGCCGCCCCGGGAACAATTCATTGGTTTCTATATAAAATAATGAGCTCTGGCATCATGAAATTATGCATTTCTAAACTGTTCATCCGATTGCGATGAAACTTTGGGGATTTGATTTTTTTTTACATGAATACCGCACAAGAGTTCCAACTGCTCCCGTCGGGAGCCAGTGGGACTATGGTATCCCCAATTGGGGTATGTTGTGAGGCTGAAGGCAGTGGGGAGGGGAAGGAGATAGGGAAGAGGAAGGTGGGGAAGTACCTGGCTATTCAGATCTTGTCACCAAACACGGCAGAAGCCATTTGAAGCAACGTTTCAATTCTGAATGGTGGTCTAACACCGGGGCAATACTGAGAGTATCTTCCACTATGATGTGCGCATTCCCTCGATTCTTTTTTTATATAAAAAAGTGAGCTCTAGCGTCATGAAATTATGTATTGCTAAACCATTCATCCAAATGCTATGTAACTTTGGGGATTTTATGTGTGCATTCCCACTATGGTTTCTATATACACTAGTGAGATCTGGCATAATGAAATTACGCATTGCTAAACCGTTCATCCGATTGCGATGAAACGTTGGGGATTTGATGTGTGCATGCCCGCGATGGTTTTTGTATGCAATAGTGAGCTCTGGCATAATGAAATTACGCATTGCTAAACCGTTCATCCGATTGCGATGAAACTTAGGGGATTTGATGTATGCATGCCCGCAATGGTTTTTGTATACAATAGTGAGCTCTGGCATCAAGAAATTATGCATTGCTAAACCGTTCGTCGACTACCTGTTCCCTTTGTGGGCGCTCACTTCTCGCTTCATCCGCATTCAAACATCGTTTTTTCTTCATATATTTAATTTAACACACACTCCTGCTCGCTTCATCTACGTTCACACATCAAATCGCATAGTGCTTTAACCCGTTAGTTGCCTCTGCAACGGGCAAAACCTAGTTCTAAGTATTGCAAAGAAGTGAATTCCTATGATTTTATTTGTATTTAACTGATATTTTTTCAGAGAAATGTGTACCTATCCCATTATTTTGTTTCTCCAGGGAATGCATTAGGTCATCATTAGTAGCTCTCTTGATAAGGTCTCTAATTAAAACCAAAGAATTCAATTTTTTTCCTTCATCTATGTTTATTTTGCCTTGTAGCCCTTTTTTTAGTTCTCTTTTAAATTTATTTTTAACTTCCAGGGAGGCCATATTGAAGATTAATTTGTCGCTGTTATTCGATTTTCGCATGCGTGCAACACCATTCCCCAGAGTGCCAACATCTACGTGCTTTTTGATGAGTTTTTCAATGTCGGCTGATTTTTTCTGTGGATCGTCGGAGCTTATTACTAGGGCATGAATCTGAAGGGTTGTCTTCTGCCTAGCTGCAATAGTCGCATACGTTGTAGCTTAAGGGGTTTGGTCCAGCTTTTTGTTGAATTTCTTACTTCCTCCCAATAGCCGAGTTGGTTAAAGCGCTTGTCCCGGTAAGACAAGAGATCCTGGGTTTATTAATCTGGAATTATTATCCTGGAATGATTGGATGGGGGGGGGGTCATACAACAATATTCTAACTCCGATCAAAGTGATCCAGAAGCTAATCATTAAAGTAATCCTAAAAAAACCCTCCACTTATCCAACAGAAACGCTTTTCGCCGATTTCACGGTGCCTCGAGTAGAGAATATCTTCAAGAAAAATGCAATTATCCAAATTTACAAAGATAATATCATCAAAAAATTTGAAACCCATCAATCAAAAAGATATGAAGACAACTGTAAAATAACAAAATTTAATACAAAACTAATGCAAAACAATTATATCTATTTAGGAATAAAGTTTTTCAACAACCTTCCGATTGAAATAAAAAAAAACCAAAAACATCAATAAACTGAAACTCAAACTGAAGCTACACTTCATCGGGAATAATTAACTTAATAATTACCTGATTTTCTCTTTCTTTCTATGTATTATCAATCTATATTCATCTCTATTTTATTTAGATTTTTCGAATTTCACAAGTGCATAATATTTTAGTATGTAACCGTATCCCATGTATGTACACCTACACTTATAGGTAATCCAGAAGTTTCAATTGTTCCCATTATATACTTACCTTTTGCATAATGTTATTCTATTTCTGTTATAATTAGTGTAATTCGCTCATCAAGCACAAGAACTAGTTTCTTCTTTGGTGAGATTGCAATTTTAAATAATTTGTGTACCGATATGTAATTTATATAAAACCACTGTACTATATATCTATATTAAATAAAAAATAAAAAAATAAAAAAAATTCTCAGTTACGACCGATATTTTTTTTATTTTTCTGTTTCTTTAGATTTAGGATTATCTTCTTATTTAACGGTGCGTGTATATCGTTGGGTAATTAACTCTAGAAATAAGCTTTGTTGGGAAATTATATTATATATTAAAATTGTAGATGGAGACGAGGGTATATTTAGAAATTTCAAAATTAAAAGTATGAAAGGGGATGAGGTTTATAAATATTTAGGATACCCGCAATCGAATAGATTAGATCACACTAGTATTAAAAATGATATTAGGATTAAATTTCAAACTAGGATCAGAAAAATTTTAAAATGCAATCTATCTGCTAAAAATTTAGTAAAAGCAATAAATACTTGGGCAATACCTTTATTAACGTACTCATTTGGCATAATTAAATGGTCCAATACAGATTTAGATAGTTTAGAACGATTAATTTTTTTTTTTTTTTTTAAGTTTCTTTATTATTTGAATTGTTCATTACATGAATTGGGGATTTTTCGACCACCATACTAGGCACATGCCTGTGTTGTGGTCGTCGATTAGAACTAGAACTAGAACTAAATTAGAACTACGTTAACAAAGTTTAATTGCCATCATCCAAATTCAGCTAAAGAACGAATTAATTTACCTAGAAATTTAGGAGGTATAGGTATAGTCAAAATAACATCTTTGAAACACAATCAGGTAGAAATGCTTAGAAAATTTTTCCATAGGAAAGCTAATAGCTCAGAAATGCACAAAATAATTTGTAAGGCAGATAGAAACAACTTTTAAATTTATATGATGAGAATGCCAACATTCTTATAAATACTAACCAGGAATTATTAGATTCCTGGTCAAATAAAATTATTCATGCAAAACACTTCAATTATCTCAACCAAACGTATGTTGACAAACTTTCGTCAAACAAATGGTTGAGTATTGGAGAGTTGAGCGCAGAAATAGAAGGATTTATGCTTGCCATTCAAGATAGAGTCATTAATACTAAAAATTATAGGAAGCATATAATCAAAGATATAAATCAAATTGATGATTTATGTAGAAAATGTTTGGCTTTTCCGGAAACTATAGAACATATTATATCGAGATGTTCTATATTAGCGCCGTCCGAGTATACATTTAGGCACAATCAGGTTTTAAAAATAATCCACCAAAGTTTGGTAATTAAACATAACTTGATTGACTGCCGTAATATAGTACCATATTATGAATATGAACCAAATTCATTTTTAGAAAATGAATTTTATAAAATATATTATGATAAAACTATACTAACAGACAGAACAATTAGTCATAATAGACCTGATATAGTTTTACATGACAAAATTAAAAAAATAACTTATATCATTGATGTAGCTATTCCAAATTCCTGTAATATTCAAAAAACTGTTTCTGAAAAAATTAGAAAATACACAGATTTAGGAAATGAGATTAAAAGAATTTGGCATTCTCGGAATATAAAAATATTACCATTTGTTATTTCGGCTACTGGCATTATACCTAGGTCTCTGATTCAAAATTTAGGCGTATTAGATTTGTCAAAGAATTTATATATAAAGATGCAAAAATCGGTATTTTTAAATACATGTAGGATTACAAAAGATTTTTTAAATATTTATTTTGAGGGATCAGTAGGATTTATAGGTTCAATTAGGAATTCCACAGAGCCGAACCCTCTGATATGAAAATATCTGGAGTCGGTGAATTATTTTCCCATCTGGTCTCTGGTAGGTTGACATGTTGTTCTTGTATTGTTTTGTAATTATAATACATATAGTGCAATTGCATAACGTGGATTGACCAGATGATCATTTGGGAAGTGTGTGAAAGGGTTTAGTTTTTCCTGTGGGGAAAATTAAACCCGGACATTTAAATCTGGTGCGTATAAGATGGTAAGTCTGATACAACGGTTGTTGTTTATTTATACATGATCATAAGTATTGTTAAATCGTATATTGATTTATTTCGTATATTATATTTTGGATAGAAAATGGCTAATATTTTTTTTGTATTTATTTACAAAAATGGAATGACATATCTAGTTACGTAAAAAAATGCAACGAAAGCAACTTAATCAATTCCACAAATTTTAGTGCTACAACCAGCTAAGGCTAAGAAGTCTAGTTGCCTAATTGAATAATGGAAAAAAACCCTTGTGATAACTAGAGTTACCTAATTACAGAATTAAACTATACCGTTTTTAGGAAATATCCGCAAAAACATATTCATATAACTTTAGGATTACAATGCGTTACAACTGTTCTGTTGCTAGCATTCAAAGACTAGGAAATAGAGATAGGCTTTTAGTGTGCAACTCAAAAACGCTGATTTTGGAGTTACTTAGTTGTAGTAATTACCCCGCGATATAGCATTGTAATAACCTACAAAAGTTATTTATGTAAAAATTAGTATGCGCATAACTCTTCTATAAAATTTAAATACTGTTTACTAACTAAACAACTGTTGTTTCTGAAGCTAAGGTAATATTGAATGTACGTGGTACAGAAAAATTGAAAAGTAGTTTAGTTGATCAATACATTTAATTTTGAATAATTTGAAACCTTGAAAATCTGAGAATAATGAGATTCAACAATAACAGTATTCATAGATAAGGCATTCAAAACTCTTTAAAGTTATAAAGTAGGCATAAAAGATTAAACTTTATCTTAAAATTATTTCGTAGACGGTTTTGGAAGGCCTCTAAAATGGTCTCTATTCAGATTTTCGCATAAAGTATTGTTAGCCTCGGCCAGGCTAGATGATTTGCATTCGCCCCATGTATTGTATTATTAACTCCACACGAGGGAAACGAGATCGAGGCCGTGTCTGAGATGCTGTTAGGTCGTGTATAATTTTCATAAGCTTTCCCTTTACCAGCCCTTAAATATTAGGTTTCATATGGGTCTCGTATAAACGTTTATTTTTACGTTAGCTCAACACAGGAGGCCCCGAGGAAAAAAATTCCTCAGGGACTGTGTCATCTTTGGGGATGTTGTATGGAGGGTCTTTTTAGGGCAAGGAAGGTGAGGAAGTTCTGGGAAGGAAGATGGTGTAAGGGGAAGGTAGGAATTGGGGGGGGGGGGTTAATATGTACAGGAGTGACGGACCTATGAATCCTTCCCTCCCACTGCGGTGCAAGGTGATGGGTCGGGAGAGTCCGGCTGGAAAGGAATACATTAGGTATCCCTCAACCTCTCGGTGAGCAAATACATTCGCCACCTTCGCCCCCTGAATCGCCCCCATGCCCGCCTCCCAAATTAAGATACCAGAATATTACTAGAAAAACCGATATTTTTTAAAGGGTAATATTTTCCTAACACTTATATGATTTTGTTGTGATCCCCAATTCCAATAAAAAATTCCATCTAATAAATTCGGTTGTATTTGCGTTCTGCGTATATCTGGATCAATGAATTTAAATTTGCTTTGAATGTAAGTGTCATTTTTAAAATCGAAAGTGTGTGTAAAGAATCTACCAAGTTATAATTCAATTTCAACAAAAAAATACATTAAATGTCATTTTCACTACAAGAACTGATTTTTTAAGAATTCAGAGAACCCCGTAATTTTTTACGGTCTGGGCTGTATTTATTTAAATGTAAAAGAAGAATAATAATATTAAATACCCGAAATTTTTAATTTATGGTAAGATTAAATTATAGAATATCTTCTGCATTGTAAAATAATTAATTTTTAAATCGTAAATTATACATTTTTACTTAATTTTGTGTTGTCATACAAAACATACCCATGAAAAAATTCAATTTAGTACGATGATCCAAAACATTTTTTTATGGTCTAAAAATACTTTAATTTTAATTTTAGCACACCTTCTGTTTAAAGCAAAATTTGTAGTGTAATAACTTGACTGATATTAATGTTAAGAGCAATAGATGTCAAAGTCAAAAAGTTAGCACAACGAATGTGAAAATTCGCTGACAAAGCCTTCGCATTAGGGCTATGGTAATCACCGTCTTGCTGATGCGAAGGCGTGAAGTAAATTGGGTGTGGTAAGGTTAGGGAGGCGCCACTGCTTCTCTTAAATCTAAACCATGTACGAGATCATCCCAAGAAGCTAGACGGGATTTTTTTATATTTTTACATACTTACGTTTCCTTTGCTTTAATGCTAATTTCTCTTTCAGAAATTTGTTTGAAGATGTGTTTCAAAGTTATCAGTGAGTCAGCTACGAGACACAAGTAGTCAAAAACACGGCTTAAATTTTTTTGGGTGGGAGATATTAGAATACCGGTTATTAGTTGCTGATTATACACACGCGTCGGGCTTCCACCAAGGTGACATTGATTTAATTGCTCCGTTGACTAAGCATTTTTTCCCTCTTGCAATGATGATATTATATTTTTTTCTAATTTGTTCATGTCGTTCGTGACTCTAGAATGTTTTTTCTCTCTTTAAAATAAAAAAAAAATACATAAAAAAGCTTTCACACCGATCAGATTTACAGCTGTCTCAAATTTTTAAGCATCATTTTTGTAATTAGTTGTTTTTTAAGAGCGAAGGCGTGGGATGTAAATTTTGAAATAAATGAAAGGGAAACATTTTTTACTTCCCGTAATAATATACCTACTGCTAAAATGGTACACACGAGGTAAGTTAACATATCCAAATTTGAAATGAATTGCTTGAAAACCAAAATGTTAATTGTTCAGGAGAACGAAATTTTTTTTATACACTTTTAATTAATATGATTTTTGTAATAAAATAACATTTAATAGATCTTTCATAATATTGAGCATTTTTTTGTAAGTTTCTTTAAGAATAGAATTTAATTTTTCAGAAAAAAAATCCTCTGGAAATGGACGTCGTAAAAGGCGCACATATTTTCGTAGAAATATTTCGACGATGCACATCGCAAGAGAGAGAAAACGGAGGAAAATTACATTTTTAACTCCATTCAAAATTCAGCTATCGATTTAGACCCGCAGGAAAAACTTGAATCGCAATAATATCTTCAGAGCAGAGAAAATTATGTTCTGACCTAATATCACACAAGTCTTACCCAAATTATGTGGCAATATTACGAGTATGTAACTGCAAATAGGTCACTCTAGATAATTTTGGTTTCTACCATTGTCTTTATATTGCAGCCGGAGGGTTGCTAATTTAGGAAATTAGAGAGACTTCACATTAGCTCCCAGGAGATTTGTGGCTTGGAGCGAGGGACGGTACCGGAATAATTGTTAATCTCACGTAATCGCTCCTAAGGACATACATTGTCTCTACTATAACACATATTCGTCTGTTGTTATCTACGTGTTTCTGATTATTTTTAAGTTCACCCCGTAGGAATTAATTGGAGCTATTGAGACTTTGATATTCCCAATTTAGACCATGTATGGACTGGAAATGGGGTGGATAAGGATATGAAATGAAGTAGTATTAGAAATACCTGGTTATTCAGGCCTGGTTAGTAAACTAGGTCAACAAATTTTCAAGTAACACAACTTACTAATTCTGAGTAATGGTTTCCTAGCAATACTGATCCCATATACTCGAGAACTGGAACTTGGGTTCATTTTTATGTACATTCTATGTAAGGTAAATAAAAAAAACAATGCTAATTATATTTTAGTAATTCAGTCCATAACATGGTATGAACAGAAGGAAATATCAAAGTTTGCTAACTTGAAAGGAACTCAATAGCGATAACCCGTGAAAAATCGCGGGATATTACAATTGCAAGATTTGTGAAGCTGTAAATATTTATGATTTGCCTCAGGAACATTGCATTTCAAAAGATGATCATAAATTCACCTTTCGAAACTCTTAGTAAACTTAAAATAATGAGATCTTGAAATTAAACTTAAGAAATACACATTTTAAAAATAGGATTTTAAAAATTAAATTATTTTGGTTTATCTACTTTTTGCTTGTCAGAATCGTTTCCACAATCGGTTACTATTTTGAAAATCAATGCAGTTCCCAGTTCCAGAGATGATTGAACCCAAGTTTCCCAGAGAAACAACGACACAACGCAGAAATTATTATTTTTAATATTAAATAATATAAATATTAATTAATAAAATATGGTGTAAATAAGCACAAAAATAAATATAAATATTTAATTGCTAATAAAAACAACGCCATTTTCGCATAACATAAGGATAATAAATTTTAACCTTTTTTTGACGTACAAAATCCTGGAAAGTTCAACAGAATTTAACTGTTTTTCCCCCAACTATTTGTCGCGGTTGAGTAATTGATGTGGCCATATGCAAAAAAAAGATTTCGCCCATAAAATGCTTTGTGAAACGTGTCGCTCTGAAAAATTGGCAACACTTTTCGTCAGTTGTTCCGCTCCCCAATGGGCCGCAATGTAATCGTTTGTGATGGCTGACTTATTCCGGCGCAAATTTTTTAATTTAATGAAAAAGTTTCTTTAAAAATGGAGGTAAATGAACTTTAACCCGATTAGCAAATGCAAATTATCTTATATTGCTAAAATTTTCGTTCATGGAAAAAAAATACTACATTCCAACGGTAGTCATCTATTCAAAAGCTTCTAAAAAGGTGTAGAAAACATGAACTTCAAAACTAAATTGTTACATTTTCATATATAACTAAAGAAGAAGCAATAAAAAAATCTACGAAACATATAAAGACACAGAAAATAAAAAAATAGAAAGTGTAAAGCACACGCGGAAGAAGTGAAACTAGAAAGTCGCAAGATGTCGCTTTCTTTTCTTTTTCCAATGTATTTTAAAGTGATTTGAAGATTGGATATTGAGTTACAAAAATAAATATTTTTTTGGATTTCGTAGGATTCGAGCCTCCGTTCGCTGGATTTCTCCGGCCGCTAAGATTTGCGACGCGTTATAGCTACTGTTATAGCTTGCGCGGGAGTTGTGAATTTACAGCATTTCAATTTGGGAGGCGGGAATGGGTACCGCCGCCCCGGGAACCTTCATTGGATAACCAACACCTCTGCCATAGGTCATCCCAAGTGGTTCGCTACGTTTGGTGATTTAGCAGGGGTGCCCGGGTTCATGGGGTGAGGTTTATCTAGGTCTTGGAGGCGGATGACCAAGACACACTGAACCCCAGATTCCTACCCACCTCTTAAGCCCTTTTCCTTCCCAGATCCCTCCTCTCCTTCCTTTCCTTCAAAACACCCTCCACACAGCATCCCAAAGATGCGATGTGGAGCTCATGTAAAAAAATATATTATATTAGTGCGTTTCATCCAAATTTCAAATCACTAACGACGCTAAAAAAGTTTCACTTCAAAAATGTCTCGGTCGCGACTAACCGGCCAACCCGGCGGTACTCGCTAGGTATTTACGAACATGAACACTCGCTACCGGGTAATAAATACCACAGAGTTTAATTGCCGTTATTTTCAAAAAGACGCTTCAATTTTTGACAATGTATTTGTGTTATTGGTACTATTGTTCATAAATAAAACTACAAATGCAAGTTTCAATGTTTATTTATTTGTATTAGAGTTTATCCTAAAAAATAACCAAAAAAATATGTTTTTCTCAGTAATCTTACGAAAATCAACATAATATTTTTTTTTCTTACAAATTTGGCAAAATTGAGATCGGTATGGAAAATAAACTAGGTACACTCCTAAAATACTAAAAAATAATGATACCTTTATACTTTATAGGATCGTTGCTACCGGGTATTTTTTACCCATACTCACTTTACACGTCTGTCATTAATAAGCGCCGTGCGCGAACTGACCGCCCCGCCGGGTGAGGGTATGTGAACTATCGGTTTGAAGGTACTTAGAATCTTGGGTTGCCAGAACGCGTAGAAAAAAAAATACAACCAATTTTTTGTACTCTGTGGTATTTTTTACCCGTTAGCGAGTATCGCCGGGTTAATTGAGGGTAGTACCGAGGGTTATATTAAGTGATATGTGAGCTCGATAAAAATTATTGAAAAAATCAGGTTTCAGTATCTCAGCAGTCCGCTCAAAATGATGAAGATGGAGAAAATGTAATTACGAATGTTAGAGGAGCGCGCTAATATTTTAAGCCATAAAATCTCTCGTTTAAAATAGAGCAAAAAATCTCGTTGAAGGTATCTTAAGTATCATTTAAAGAAACATTGTGAATTTTTTCACAACTATAACTTGTAAAATAACTGAAACAAATGTGTTATTTGCGTTTTGGCGTGGAATGCGTCTAGATATTATCTTAAAAAATAACATATATTTTTAAGAGCTTAAAAACTTCAAATGCTTAAAGGAGATATGTAAGAAATTGGTAGTTATTCGGGTAGCGGCACCTTGAGGTTCTGGGTTCAATCCTCAGTTGAGCCCGTTACCTTTATTATTTTCTATGTTTTTTTCTGTTTCGTGAATAGTTTAAATTTATTAATATTATCTTCTACAATGGTTAAATAGTACATCGATTTGTGTGTATAATCTTTAAAAGCCGTTCCAATAAATTAAGTCTTGATACAAGTTTTACAGCTTGAATGCCCAGTTTTACTCGGAAAGTCAAAACTATTCCTTCCTAGAATGCTGAAAATTTCTTCATTTTTCAAAATTTTTTTAACATTTCCATGCAAATTTTAAAGTCCCATTCAGAAAAGCTGCATTGATTGACCTTTAATACCAGACAGCTCTCAATTTTTATTATCGTCGCTTTATAATGTATAATGCATATTCATAATGCTGCTCTGATTTATAAAGCTGATCATTGACCATGAAAATTATATAATTTCTCTCATTTTCTTGTAATGTCTATTCGGCGAACAAAATATTTAGAAGTTTTTGTTACATGCATTTTAATTTTGCTTTTGTTTTTTTGATTGCATGAACTATGAATGAAGTGTTCCAATTTCGGAGGCGGGAATGGGTACCGCCGCCCCGGGAACCTTCATTGGATAACCAATACCTCTGCCATAAGTCACCCCAAGTGGTTCGCTACGTTTGGTGATTTAGCAGGGGTGACCGGGTTCATGGGGTGAGGTTTGTCTAGATCTTGGAGGCGGATGACCAGGACACACTGAACCCCAGATTCCTACCCACCCCTTAAACCCTTTTCCTTCCCAGAACTCTCCTCTCCTTCCTTTCCTTAAAAAACCCTCCACACAGCATCCTCAAAGATGACATAGTCCCTGAGAGAAATTATTTTCCTCAGGGCCTCCTGTGTGGAGCTCATGTAAAAAAAAAAAAAAAAGTGGACTCTTCGAAGTGGAAATCAACCCACTTCCCGACATCCGATCGAGCTGAAACTCAGCCGATAGACTCGCTATCAACTTTTGGTGGCAATCACGCAGACACACCTCATTTCTCTAAATTCACAAAATATATGTCGGTTTTATCTAATCGGCATTTAGCTCAGTTGACTGGGTGGTAAAATTCAATCCTCAGTCAACCCAATTATTTTCTTCTTTTTAAGTTTTAAAGTATACGAGTATTTGGAAACTGATATGTTTTAGTAAAAAACTTTGCTTTTTTTGCTTTACTCATTTTGTTGGGTCGTGTTCTCGATAGCAAACTTGCGATTGAATTTGGAAACTTGGAGAACTTTTACCTTCGTTAATGGGAAACTGATGACAAAGGGAACGTGCCGCCTTTGTTGTTTCTATAACACTGAAATAAATCTCACCTTCAAAAGGGTATCCATTGGAAAATAATCATCTAAATCCTTGAAAGCGGTTAAATTGAAATTTATTCTAGAATAAACGCCAAAGAATAATAATATTATGATTTAAAAAAAAATTATACTGGTTTTCGATGATATTTTCTAACTTACCACTTTTCCATTTCAGAAGGCTTGAAGAGAGTGTGTACTGGCTCACAACTCTGTTTTCTACGGAGTGCTAGTTTCGGTCACTTTCACACACCGTCTGAAACATACTTTTTTTTCTCTTATATAGTAGGTACCGCCTTGTAGCGAAGCAACGAACAACCATAAAATACCATTTTTATCCGATTTTACACAATGGCATCACCGCTCACCCCTCTCTGGCTAGGTACGTGACAACGCAATTTCATCTGCAAATTCATTCCGGTTTTAGTGTTCGTCCTATCTACCTGCTTTACCTCTAAGCAAGATAAATATTAAATTATTGTAACACAAAAGTTTTTATTAAATACCTCCACACACATGCATCCAGTTTACAGAGGTGGCAAGGCCTGTAGACTGCCAGACCCTGGATGAAATATCTAAACAATACCCCATATTGCCCAAAGCCTCTTTATATAGCCAGGCTCAAGTATTTAATAAGCTTGATCGTCTATGTTTTGGTTGGGAAACTCCGAATTAGTTTTTTTAATCACTTTCAAATCAATTTGGGAGGCGGATATGGGTACCGCCGCCCCGGGAACCATTTATTTGATAACAAACACCTGTGCCGTAGGTCACCCGGTTCGCTTCGTTTGGTGAATTAGGTGCCTGGGTTCGTGGGGTGAGGTTTGTCCAGGTATTGGCGGTGGCCCACCCGCTGCGTCTCGGGCAGGATCGGGAGAGACTGGTTGAGGGAGGCCTTTTGACCTTTCCAGCCAGGCTCTTTTGACCCATCGCCCTGCACCGCAGTTGGAGGAATGGATTCACACGTCCGTCACTTCTGGACACACTGACCCTCAGATTCCTACCCACCCCTCACACCTTTTTCTTTCCCAGAACTTCCAATCCTTCCCTTCCTATAAAATAACTTTCACACAGCATCCTCTAAGAAGACATAGGCCCTGAGGGAAATTATTTTCTTCAGAGCCTCCTGTGTGGAACTACTGTAAAAAAAAATGTCGTAATGTACATTCTACTGGCCCCCATTTCTCCGTAAAAATGTACCAATGTGCTATGCAGGGTGTTGAGTACTTGAACTTACTTTAACCAGTGATTTCTGACATTATTTGGAGTAAAAAATGTAAATGAAATTTTGGTCTCCGGTGACTTTTTGGATGACTTTTTTTTTCAAATTTTTTTCTTCAAAATCTAACAAAAAAAAAATCTTCTGCATGTTGTCACTGGTCACTCAGCAACCGACCAACTCCTAACCCTGCCTCCATCTGTCCAGCAACTACCATTTTTTATGTTTTTGTAGAAAAAATAAATTTAAAAAACACCAAAAATGTCAGCGGACACCAAAATTCTATTTAAATTTTTTACTCCAAATAATGTCAGGAATCACTGGCTAAAGTAAGTCAAGTACGTCCCTTAACACCCTGTATAGGTAAGGTATTTTTGGTTCCATACTTTAAAGAAAAAAATCTGCTTTGACAATATTAGTTTTTTGCACGGCATTTCTGCAGAGGTAGTAAGTAGGCACGTGATATAATATTTTCTTTTAGTCTCCGTCTAATTTCATGTAAGTAACTTATTCAGTAGTAACAAGAGTGAATACATTTTGTTATCCTTCTAATTTAATATATATATATATATATATATTTAACCACTTTGAGGAGCCGTCAACATTTGGCCGTCATGGTTGAATCAAGTTCGTGACAGAACGAGAAGGGAGGAGTTCAGAAAAGGGTTGTTAAATGGGAAGTGTTAAACGCATGGGATTTTAAGAGCAAGTCTTAGAGAAATTCCAGCGAATTGATCAACTGGAGCAAAGCCCTAATTTGATTTCAGACAGCATAAATGCTGGAGAAATGTGTGGAAAGACGACTTACAGCGATGAAAGTAACGAAGGAGCATTACTTTACTCTCTCACTACACATTTCATCCCTCAAGAACAAAAAGCAAAGTAATTATTATTTTTATTGTTAAACTAACGTTTAAGACAAGATTTTTATGCATAGCCCAATAAAAATAATAATTAATATTTGACAAGTTTAAGTATTTCACCAATAAATGAAGTCATAATTTGTCTCGAGGCGAGACCACCTAGCGAGGGATTTTAACACTAACAATGTCTCTCTCGCAAAAATAAAGTTGGTTGTTTTCAGGTGGAAAAAATATAATAAGCAGTAATTGTTGAATGAAACACTAGTATATATTGAATCATTTGGCGGGTACAAGGGTACAAGATAAGCCGCCATAGCTCAATTGGTAGAGCAGCTAACCGGCAATCAGAAGGACACGGGTTCAAGTCCCGTTGGCGTCATGTATCTTTTCTCGGAAGATTTTTTCAATGTGGATGAGTGTTTCAGGCTGATAATTATTGCTTATAATAATTGTTAAAAAGCAAAGTATAGATTTCCCAAAATTTGATGAAGAGTTCATCATTAAGCCGAATAAAAAAAATGTTTACTGATAAGGAAAACATTTCAAATTTCATTAGGGTTATACTTCTTATATACTTCTTCCATGTTGGGTACTAAAAACGTAGTAAAAAGTGCCCTCCTCACCATCCAATTTCTAGTCACTTCTTGCTGGCCAGCCAAATTGGCGGTTTCCACCACACCATCCAATTTGCAGAAAGGTCTTAGCTTTTGCGCTGTAAACACGTGTTCGGAGCGCTCGCGCCGTGCGCAAACGTGTCATGGCTCCGTCACTTTCGAAATTTTAACGTATTGGATTAGCGTTGGCTTTATTGACAACAGACAATAATGCGATTCGTAAAAGAAAATATTGGGCAAATAAATGGTTTATCGAAAGGCGTAAGTTTAGCCACATAAAGATCGCAAGGGAAATGAATCCTCTTGATTTTAGGAACTTTCTGCGAATGGATTATGTTAGTTTCAGTGAGTTGCTCAATCTGGTAACACCGTTAATAGAAAAACGAGAAATATTTACGCTTTACAATAAAATACAAATAAATGTAATATTTATGAACATATCCGAAAACTAAAAACTGTTTTTGAAAGGTGATAAACGACGCTTTCAAATTTTACAAATTGAAATAAAAAATACGGGAGTTACAGCACGTACCCGAGGGATTTAACCAGCGATTCCTGGGCATATTTGGATTAAAAAGTGTTGTCCGATGATATATTTTTTCTATTAATAAACAAAAAAAAATGTTTTTCGATCACATGTCGCTACTGATCCCATCACGACGGGATGTTTTTGAGCGGACTAGCGCTGTCTCGCTTGAACGAAGTGTCGCTAGAACGAGACGTAACGCTTGTCAAATGACCGCTACGCTATAAACAATCTATACTCCTAAGTACTCAGTTGCGGCGTGTGATGGAATAATATTTTATTATTTAATATTAATTTATTTTTATTTATTTGAGATAATATATTACAAAATTATTCCATATAATTTATAATACATTACTCCCAATGAGTTTGATAAAACTCGTTTCGGGAAGGACATTATACCTCTAAAGGAAAATTATTTTTACATAAGAACACGCAAATCAATGAATAATACATTGATTTTTAAATGGACTAGACACACTTGATACAGGTAATTGAAGAATATACAAGAGTTATAAAGGAAGACAAAAAATTGTTTTAATAGATAAAAAATGTCATCGGACAGAAAAATGACATTCACTTTTTTTACTCTAAATAAGCTCGTGAATCGCTGGTTAAAATCTCTCGGGTACGTGCTATTCCGGTAACCGACGAGTTCATCGAAAGCAAATTCATCGAAAATGAGTTCATCTAAAATCAATTCATCGAAAGCAAATTCATCGAAAACGAGTTCATCGAAAATCAATTCATAGAAAGAAAATTCATCAAAAACGAGTTAATCGAAAATCAATTCATCGAAAGCAAATTCATCGAAAACGAGTTCGTCGAAAATCAATTCATCGAAAGCAAATTCATCTAAAACGAGTTCATCGAAAATCAATTCATCGAAAGCAAACTCATCGAAAACGAGTTAATCGAAAATCAATTCATCGAATGATCAATTCATCGAAAAACATTTTTTTGTAGATATTGAGCTGTCAAAATTAAATACCCAAAAAGGTCTGTTTAACTGAGTTAAATGTGTTTAGCAACTGTCAGTTTCGTAGTGACAATGTAAAATTTATATGTTATCTCTTCGATTTCCCATTGTCTGATACTGCAAAAAAGGGATATCTAAGGAACGGTGACCAGACAACTCATAATGAAACCAACTCATAAACAACTCAGAAAGGTCATTAAGAGTGATGATAAAAAATATTTAAAAATTGGTTAAATCGGTTAAGTTAGGTTAGGTTAGGTTAGGTTAGTTTAGGTTGACCAATACTTTTTTAACTTCTCGGTCCGCTCGGCATTTCTTTCAAATATCAACAAAATACATTTTTTCGATTAATTGGCGATTCGATGAATTGATTTTCGATGAATTCGTTTTCGATGAACTCGTCGTGAACCGCTGTTCCACCCTGTATAATTTTTGAAAAAAAACCTTTTTTGCAGGCAAAAAGTTTAAAAATGTTCCACCTTACGTATTTTTCTAACTAAAATTACCTATAACGAAAAAAAATAAAAACAACACATATTTTATTCTGCAAATTTATTATGAACATTATCGTCCACAAACTTTTTTGTCGTTTCATGTAAAAATAATTAATTAAAAAATTCCCACAGTTAAGAAAATATTTATCCTTTTGTTGGGAATAACAGACAAAAATAATAAGAGTATTGAAAAAAAAAAAAAAATTCTTCTTCTGAGAATTACTGTCAAAAATAATAACAAAAACTAACTAACTAACCATCACGCCGTTTCCCGCAGGGGTAGGCAACTCGGTCTCGGCACACACTCCTTGCCTCGTTCACATTCATACATCGTCTCATAGGGAGCGGGAGCGACAATTTAAATTTTCAATACCAAAATTTAAATACCTACTTAGAAATAAAATTATTAAATTTCTATAATAGACATTAGAAAGATTATTTTATCTTGATTTTAGAACAAATTTTGTTTTTGCAAAGTGATAAAAAATAACCAATTTACAATATGTATATGGGAATAATATCAAAATTAAAATATTTAGAAATAAAATTATTAATTTCTAATCTTCGATCAAGTGATATCATAGGTCAATGTTTCTAATACACACATTGAAAAGATTATTTTCTCCAGATTTTAGAACCATTTTTGGTTTTTGCCAAGTGATAAAAAATAACCAATAAAGAGGTGTTTTTGAAATATAAATTGTCGCTACCGCGACTGAACCGGTATAAGTTTTGGAAATATGCGTACTGCTACAAGTCGCTGCTAACAGTGCTAACGACCGCGCGGAACGCTCTTCGAGGAGAAATGAATTAAATGACCCGTCGTAACATGTCCATTCGGGGGCGTTCCTTCTGCGGCTGGCCCCAACTAGAATTCGCAGACGGTAAATAATAATACGGCTGGCTGTTCGGCCCAATTTTAAGGAGTGGGGGGTCCCGGCAGAAGGAAAATAATAATTCGGCTGGTGATTTGTTCCAATTCGCAGGCGGTTGTGCCTCCTCACCATACAATATGCAGTCATGACTAAATTTAGTGACTAAATTTAGTGTCGTGAGGAGAGCGCTTAAAAAGGGGATAAACAGTATATTGGAGTCTGTCAGCTGAAAAAAATGGTACCGTTTTATTCCATCTATACATATAAAAAGCAGTGGCGGTTTTCTCTATAATGCAATAAATTTTCATAAAAACGATAAGAAAATAAGACCAACTTGTGATATAATTTTATCACTCATTGAACAGTGCACCATTCGAATTCTAGGGTAAATCCACCCGTCCGAAATAATACTAGGTACTGCCCGAGAGTGAGAGCGAAATGAATTCCATAATATGTGCGCTGTGAATTCAGCGAGAACAGGACTGTCTGTTCGAAGAAATAGTTTAAACATGCTTGTGGTATTTCAGATATATGCGCGTTCAAACTATACGGATCTTTTAGCTGCCTGGATGTGCAGCGACTATGAGATTTGTTAACACCAAATTAGTACGGAATAGTATTTTCTCTTGAATATATAGATTTTTTCTGAGATTATTGTTATTAAAATAAGTTCATTACCGATGGTGTTACTTTTGTATGAAAACACGGACAGTTTATTTACGAATTCAATTTTATTGGAATAAGTTTTTAATAACTTTTGAAGGTTATACCCATCAATATAATATTAGTAATTGAAGAAGATAATGCTATCTGAATGAAACATGAAACAGTACAAGACACATTAAAAAAAAGGTAACGATCGCAATTGGGAATCGAACCCGGGATATCTGTCTTACCGAGACAGCGCCATAAACTACTCGGCCATTGAGACCTATTTTATTTATATTATTTTAGTTGCAACTCTTACGAGTTGCGACCGTTACCTTCTTTATTTTCTGTGTCTTGTTCTGTTTCATGTTTCATTTAGATTTATTACCTATCATTATATTCTTAAATGATTAATATTACGTTGGTGGGTTAATTCTTCAAAATAAAAAAAAAATTAAAGTTTATTTTAAAAATGAATTGAAGTAATAGGTAATTAATTATCTGAAAAATAAAATACCTATTGCCGATAAATCTAAAAAAAAGTTTAATGTTATAGATTTTTGGGTGACCCGACAATTCGTCCTTCGATAATTCATCCGGCGATAGTTCATCCTGCGACAGTTCATCCGGCCGACAGTTCATCCTGCCGACAGTTCATCCTGCCGACAGTTCATCCCGCCGACAATTCATCCGGCGACAGTTCATCCTGCGACAGTTCATCCGGCCGACAGTTCATCCTGCCGACAGTTCATCCTGCCGACAGTTCATCCCGCCGACAATTCATCCGGCGACAATTCATCCTGACAATTCAACCTAACCTAACCTAACCGGGATGGGATTATGGCTTTATGGCATTCCATGGGGTGAAGGTTTGAAGTACCGGACTATTCAAATCTGGCCACTAAGCACAGTTAAAGACATTAAAAGCGACGCTCGACATTTGGGTTCTTAATAGTGGTCTTTCAGCAGAGCAATGCTGAGAACTTCTACCAATAATTACGTAACAATATTTATAAATGGTCACTTTCTTTTAACGCCGTATTATAATGATGCAATTATCCCAATGAGCTTAGCAGACATTCCGCCTATAAAAATTTTAGGGATATTCGCAGTGAAATTCGTTAGCGGTATTTTAACACTTTTTCTCTACTTCAATAACCCATTATTTAAACAAAATATTTCATTCATTAAAGTAATCAAAAAAATTTGGTTCTGCAGAGCTATAAGTTTGGAGCTAGCATTGCAACAGAAAGACACTTAATACGTGTCGAATAAGTTTGGAGCTAGCAATGCAACAGAAAGACACTTAATACGTGTCGAATAAGTTTGGAGCTAGCATTGCAACAGAAAGACACTTAATACGTGTCGAATAAGTTTGGAGCTAGCATTGCAACAGAAAGACACTTAATACGTGTCGAATAAGTTTGGAGCTAGCATTGCAACAGAAATAAACTTAATACGTGTCGAATCTGAAACGCAACTTTGTTAATCAAATTTTGTTGATACTTGCTCCCGATTTTAACGCCTAATTTTTGGTATTAATACTCATTTTCTCACAGGTTTAACAATTAAGGCATGGGTATTTGTAATAAGGTTGAAAAATAAATATATACGAGTTGCTGTTGAAAT
This sequence comes from Limnephilus rhombicus, assembly GCA_929108145.2. NCBI lineage: Eukaryota > Metazoa > Arthropoda > Insecta > Trichoptera > Limnephilidae > Limnephilus > Limnephilus rhombicus. Next base: position 16,279,287 of record OV815270.1, read on the forward strand.
TTTTTAAAGCATTTATGTAGTAACCCACGTATATTTACTAGCAAAGTGAAGAAAAGTATAATTTTTGTAGGTTCAATATAAAAAGAAACATATAACGTAAGTCTCTGAAAAAATAATAAAAAGTAAAAGAACTCTTTTTTAATTGCATATTCTTGCTAAATTTGGCAGAGAAATGGTTAAGTGATACGAATGAGAACAAAACAAGCATAATGATTTAGTAGGGCTGGCATGTGTCTTCCTTTGTTTAAAGCGAGTTGGAGCATGCAGCATGCAGCATCTCAGGGCTTAAAGAGTAACATGATAATACCTGCCTCGTGTATCTCGACGTTAGATACGCCGTGCAGTTGCGGTGAATGTTGTTCATTGCCTTCATTTACGTATTTATCGATGCTCCTTTATGCTCCTTTGCCAGCAGACATTTATGCAAGGTACATCAAATTTAATCATGGCTGTCATGATACCCGACCCGGGATCGCCTACGTGTATTTCGATTCCTCCTACGTAAACTATCGTATCTTCATAATGCCAATTGTTGAGGAGAGCAGTTTAAAGTTTATTTTGATGGCTGCAAATCCAATTATTAACCCATTTACGTAAACTTTTCTAAAAATATTTATATATTATTTCATTTTCAATTGATATTATGAAAGTAATCCAAAAGGTTTTTTGTGGTAATGCATAAAGGACTATATGAAACAAAATTATGATAAATATCGTATTTGTCAAATACGACAGTTTACTCTGGGGTTCATTGAAAATTTTTATTGCATGCATTAGATATATGATAACATACGTGGGCTTGGTTTTTTTTTTTTTTTTTTTTATTCCAGTTAAAAGAAAATTACATTTTCACTCATTTAAATAGAAATAATTATACACATTAAGATAAAATAAATATTTCAATACAGCGCTATTCTATTTCATTAATTGTTTTTTAAATTTACCCAACTTCTTTTCGTTTTTAATGTCATTTGGGAGGCAATTATATAAGTTGCCCCCCTCGTAACCAATAGATTGTTTACAATAGTTAGTGTGGATGGTATTTAAATGTATGTTATCGCGTTGTCGTGTAAAGTGTTTGTGTATTTGGGACGTTTTAATGAATTCTGTGTTTGTGTGTACGAGATTATTTTGTATTTTGTATATAAGGAGACATGTATTGTATTCATATAGTTTTCTTAATGTTAATAGTTTTGTTTCCATATATAATTTTTTTGTGGATGTTCTAGGCTTGTAATTAAATAGTTTTTTGATTACCTTGTTTTGTATTACCTGTAATTCATTTATGTGTGTTTCACATGCATTTCCCCAGATTTCAATCAAATAATTTAAATGTGATTGTACGAGACTATAATATAAACCTATTTTTAATTTATTTGGCAACAGATATGATAGCCGGCTAAATACGCTAATTAAGGGGATGATTTTATCTTTAATACCTTGTATGTGTTGTTTAAATGTCAAATGCTGATCAATGCACAACCCAAGATATTTTTCCTGGATCAGGTTTTGCAAGTCTTTGTTTTCAATTTTTAAGGGTACATGAGGAGGATTTGATTGGAGCCAACTATCGATTTTTTCTAGATCTGTTTGTGCATTTTCTAGTAAGATATCTAAATCTTTACCCCAGTAGAAAATTGCTGTATCATCTGCGTATAAAAAGATTTCACCATTTAAAATTAATTGCGATATATCATTGATATAAATTTGGAACAGTAGTGGACCTAGTATGGACCCCTGCGAAACTCCATAGTTTATTGGAACGTAGTTGCTATTTTGATTGTTAATGCTAACGAATTGCTGTCTATTGCTAAGATATGATTTGAGTATATTGAGAGCAGGACCAACTACACCAATTTTCTCGAGTTTCTTGAGAAGTATGTCATGACTAACTGTATCAAAGGCTTTTTGAAGGTCAACTAATATAGATAAAATATAATTTCCACCATCAATGCCGCTTCTAAGTTTACTGATTAAGTCGTTTATTGCTCCTAGTGTGTTCGATTTTTTCCTAAAGCCGTATTGTTTTTTTATATAAGAATTTTTTTTAGTAGAAAATTGTTTAATCTATCGTAAATTACACGTTCAAAAATTTTAGATAAAATTGGTAAGATTGAGATGGGTCTGTAGTTTGAGGTATTTGTTTTGGACCCACCTTTGTGAATTGGTATCACCTTAGCAATTTTACAGCTATCCGGAAAAGTTCCCTCTTTAAAACATTGATTGATTAATTTTGTTAAAGTAGGAATCAATTCTGTGGAGAGACTTAGCACTGTCTTACATTTGAGTGAATCGTAACCAGCACTTGCATTTTGTTTTAGAGATTTTAATATTTGACTTATTTCTAACTCCGTAGTAGGCTGAAGATATAAAGATTCAATGCTATCATGCATTAACGTTATTTCATTGGCTGGATTGTGTTTGATTTTGCCATGTATATTAGCGGCTAAGGAGGAGCCAATGTTGCAAAAGAAATTATTAAATTGGTTGCATATCTCTATATTGTTAGTGATTATTTTATCATTAATGATCAATTTAGTACAAAAATTTCTTGAGGTGTAAGATTGGTTCTTAATAATATTATTAATTAAGTTCCAAGTTTTTTTTACTGTTATTTTCGCATTTTTTAAAAAGATTACTGTAGTGTATTTTGTTTTAAGTTTCGTTTTTTTGTAGTGACATTATTTCTTATTTTTACAAATTCTGCTTTTAATAATGTGTTATTTGGTTGTTTTTTTTAGTTTCAGATGTAATTTATTCTTTTTATTGATTAATTTTATAAGGTATTTGGTTATCCAGTCTGGGTTATTTATGTTTTTTGTTTTAATTTTAGTGGTACTGTTAGAATTAATTTTATTTTTCAAGTAGTTCACAAGATTGTCATAATTTAATACCGAATTGTCATTCATATTTAGATGAAAGGGATTTTGCAAGATATCATTCTTAAGATTATCAAGATTAATGTTTGTATATTTTTGGGACGATTTTAAAGATGTGCTTTTAACGTTTGTGTGAATTACGTCAAGGAGTAGTATATTGTGATCAGAAATGGAATTATCACAGTTCGTTAGTGAGTATGATAGTTTTGTATCTGTGAGTATATGATCTATGATTGTGTTTGTATTTTCTGTGATGCGTGTGGCGTGTTTTTTGTTTATTTTGTTCAAAATAGTGTAATTATTAAATTAAATGTATGTGTATGTGTATTGGCAGAGTCAAGCAGATTTATGTTGAAGTCTCCAAATACAATACCTCTTTTATATGATCCTAGATGAGAGGATAGTGTTTCGAGGAAGTATTTGAAAACAGTATTTGGTTTTTTATACACTTAACCTATTTTTAGATAGAGCTTATTTACATGAAGCCATAGAAAGTTGTTGTTGGGGTCACTAGTGTTATTAATCACATTGTATTCTAAAGAATCTTTTATAAATATAGAGACTCCGCCTTCAGCTCCCTGCGGCCGGCAAGATGCTTCGTGTTTGTATCCTTCTAGGTTTACGTACTTTAGGTCCGCTTCTTTGAGCCAGGTCTCACACAGTAGGATAATGTTGAAGTTCGATTTCGTAGATTTTAGTAGGCATTTGATGTCATCTAGTTTACCTTTCAAGCTTCTCACATTTAGGTACATAAAGGAAATTGAGGTTTTTCCTTTTGATGTGCTCGGATGTTTGTGGCATGATATATTTATAATTCTTATGTGGTTTTTTAGTTTTTCTGCAGTATTATGATGAACAGAAAGATTCTGGGTATGATTAAAGAATCCCAATTCTGAAGTGTCAGTGAGGGCGTTAGAGTCGTGGTTTAAAGTAGGTAAGTTTGATTTCAGGTCCTGTAATTTTATTTGTAGTCCTCGTACATTTTGATGATGTATTAACATTTTAGTGTTTAGTTTTTTGGGCGCATTTTAACGATAGTGGGATTGTTATTTAGGTATTTTATTGTAATGTCCGTTTCACCAGAAGACTTCCTTTTTTCTAGTTCTTCTCTTAAATCTGTCAACTGTTTCCGTTGTAAAAAAGACTGGTCTTGGTAAATTCGGATATTATTTTTCAGAGTGTTTTTCTTTTTTAGAAGAATTTTCGGCCATTTGGCTTCCGGAAATTCAACTTTTATACTTCTGGGTTTGTCAGTTTTCGGAATACCCAATCTGTAGATTTTTCAGTCAAGGTTTGTTGTTGAGGCATCCATATCGGAGATAATTTTCTTAACTGATGCGATGTCACTATTTATTGATTCAGTCTGAGACAATGATATATTCTCAGGAATATTGTGAATAATAATATTTTTATCTCGGTAACTTTGTTCTTTCATTTCCGCTAGGATTTCGCACACAGTTTGGGTTTGGGCTTGTGGGGAGCATACATTTGGAGTTGCACTTTTTAGAGCCGTTAATTCGCCCTCAAGGTTTGCCATTTTTATTGCCATTTGGGCGATGGTTCCTAATATGTCGTTAGTTCGAGGTATTATTTTCGCAATCTGCTCTTTTGTTAATTTATTATTAGGCTCCATTATCATATTGGTCAGCAAGTTGACTGCGTCCTTTGCTAAAGAAATATACGCCTGAGCATCCATATTGATTAAAAAGTTGTAAAAATTTTACTTGCAGTTGTTGTGGCTGGTGGGACCGCCTTGTTTCCGCTGCGCTTGTAGTAACCGCTATGAACGGTAGCGAGTAGGTACTCGTACCTCTGGCCAATACACTGTGCACTGTTTTTGCGGAGAGCGAGTGGTACCCACACCGTAGCGTATAACAATGTCACAAAATTTGCTTACAGCACTTGACGTTTTTGATTATTGGTTTTAGATTATTATTTGATTGTTAATCTTGAACTAAACAATGCGCTATGCAGACTTTAATATTTTAATTCTTCAATGAACGGAATTTACACTATAACTTTCGGTAAAACTCTTTAAATTTTGTTTTTTTGCAAAGACAGAATATTATGCGTGTGAACAGTACTGTAATTGTTGTTGTTTTTTGTTTAAATATTTGTATCTTATATGTCTTATTTGATTTTGTACTCGTACATTGTAGACTTAAAATGCTTTATTATCGTACGTTTTCTTTAATATGAATTATAATGAAAGCGTTATAAATTTATTCCATTCTCTAATATTGACGTACGAAAGTCAGAAAATACCGTCTATAAAGTTGGATAATTTTTTTTGCTAGAACTAGGCTCAGTAGTGTCAAGACACTCAAGACTTATTTACATTTAACTTAAGCCTTTTACAATAATTCAGTGTCAAAGGTATCCATCCGTACATCATTGTATCCATCATTTTTGTTTTATTTATTTTAGATGCGAAATGCGAATATCAGAGAAATTAATTAACTATTAAGAGAGTAGGATTATAAATCAATATTGTTTTCGTAACTCTATAATATAATCTAAATATTCTTCAAATTACCATAAAAATAATTAGACAATGAGTTTTGCAGACTAGGAATAAAGTCACATTTTTTTAGCTTTTTGAATTGGTAAAGTACATATTTGAAAATAATTCAGTTTTTCGGCGACCAGAAGTGTAAACAGTTATACTGGAAGTAAACTAGTTAATATATATAAAATTCTGAAAAAGATCAGTACGGTCGATATCCCATATTTAACAATTTTGCGAATCTTTCAATAAAGTAGTGCCAAATTGTTAAATATGGGATATCGATCATTCCGATCTTTTTCAGAAACGGAAAATTCCAGATTTTAACTATTCATTGCTATTGAAAAACATTTACGACACTAATATGGCCAGAATTATATACTATAATTATTAGATTAAAAAAAACTAAGTTTTTTAAAATATCGTAAATGATTCTTACTAAATTACACGTTTCAAAATATTTAAAATATCTTAATGTGTGTGTGTTTTTTAAAAATTTATTTTGCAAATAAAATATTTTATACGAATATTACTGTCGGTATCTTGCATATTTAATTCTTCGTCATTGTTCCCAAAATCCCTGATAGTAAACGCCACGATTCAGTTCCGCGAGCGAAATCAGGAATTCTTTGTACATTAGATAGTTTTATTCCTTTCTTTTATATGAAACTTATCTCTATTTTCGTGAAAACACAATCAAGTCCAACGTGTTTTTAAACATAACATGACATCCGCGATAAACTTGCGCTCGCAACTGACACATCGTGTCTTTTGCGCACACTGCCTCAAGTAAGCGAGTTTTTGTAAAATTACACAGGTTGGTGTACGCCGTAAAATAATACTGGATTACCAAGTTACTAGTTAAAAAATCTTTTTTTTTGTTAACTCCCGAAAAACTCAAAATTACCATTTTGTAGGTTACAACTGTTTACGTAGGGGGGTCGATTTAGTCGTAGCTTAGTTTAAACTTAGATTACTAAATTTCTAAGCGCGCCACGGAACGATGATAAAATCTGTATCTAAAATGTTATCTAATGCTTATTTATCGCCTTTACCAACATTTAGCAATTTTGGACCAATCTTCAGAGTGGCTTAATTGCGTTTGTACGAACAGTAGAAACCCATTGAAGTCCCGTTCCTAACATTTCGCGAAACAGCAATACAAAGCAAGCCTTTCGTACTGACGTCGAGACCGTACAAAGTATTTCGCAGCGTCCCCGAAAAGCGCACATGTGCAATATTACTCCTAGCTAAATTGCACCATGCTTTGTTGCAGACAATGCTGTAGTAATAGAAATATAAGTTATGTGGGGAATGACTGCGAATATTTTTTCATTAAATTTCATGAAATATTCGAAGCGCGACTGACGCACGTGACCCAAATGACCAATAACTTTCTGCTGCCATTACAATGGTAACCATTCGCTGTCGAGTTTTTTAAATTTTTACTTTATTTTTGGTAACGCTGAACAATATCGACATTTTTATTATTGGCTACTCTGTGCCGTTTCTTTTCTCTTTAACTTTTTCCAGGACTATTTTTAAAGGATAATTGCCTTGGATTGGATTGGAAGTAGTAAGTGACGAAAAATTGGATGTTTATGTGAGCTTCCATTGAAGTTATATGGAAGACGGCAAATAAAGAGTGATAATAATTCAGTATAAAGGGTAATCAATCCATACATCATTGTATCCATCATTTTTGTTTTATTAATATTTTTTAAATTTAAAAATTTTTTATTTCTGTATATGCAAACTACAAAATTACAAATATTTTATCTAACACATTATAAAGTTCAGTTGATACAATGAGTACATGTAGTGCTAAAACCTCGTGGGTTTCAAGAATACGTCGTGTTCCATACATCCATGTAGTATGTTTCTCTTCCCACGGATAAATTTGGGTACAAATTTGTGCAACTTGCTCGACAGTACAATATAATGAGGTGACGTGCCAGAGTGTGACACTGTGGTAGAAATATATGGGTTTGTGCCAAAATCTCAACTATTCGATATGTGACCGTTGATTAATCTGAAAAAATATTGTTCGTAAGATCCAATTATTGATTATTACTCATTAAATTCAACCACCCTTCCTTCTCACCCTCTATCGATAAATTAAAATGATGAAAACGCTGAGAAATTTTAAATCATTGTTTTTAATTTGTTCCGTACCAGGAAACGATAATACGTAAACATGATACTGTTTTGCCTAAAATTTGATTAAAATTTTCGGTTTCTGGAATTTCCCGGAAACATCGGATCTCATTAGTGAAGCAAATATTTCGAACGGGGCCCAAAGTCCAAATACGTGGCTTAATGGGATTAATTAATTTCATTCGAAGAAACGGAATGAATTCCGATATAATATGTTTTATTCTAACATTTTTTACAGAATAAGGGAACTCGAATTCCCTTGCTGAGTATCTTATTAGTAAAGCAAATATTCCGTGTATCTCTGGTGAATATAATGTTTATCAGGTTAGCTGTATTAGGTTAACGGTGATTAAATAATTGACCGAATTGCCAATAATTTCCCAAATGGTTTCCATCGAAATGTTCAATGTACGGGTACGTGTCTACTGTCGAATAATTTTATTAGCCTCTCCGGTCAACCTGGTTAATCAAGCTGAAATTAGATACTGGTTTCAGGGTTAATTTGTTAATCCGTTGAAAACAAGCAGATGCTGTTAGAGTATGAACTATAAATTGGGTAGCAATAAATCCGCATTGGACCAGGGGACTAAGCAAAACGAACTAATACGCAAGAACGATTGATTTTGGAGGATTACGACTTTAAGATTTCCTTTTCTTTTCTTGCATGGATGGAAGATAACCTAAAAGCAAAGTTTTTTTTCTTAACAATTACAGGCTTATGTTTGGATCCCATAACTTAGTTGGTTGTACGGAGGTCAACCCTGCCTCCTTGGCTCTTGGGCACAAGTAACTGGTTGGAGCGAAAATATTCCAATAATAGGCCACTTGCATGGACTTCATAACGACTTGGAAAAAATCGTGTGGATAGATTTTTTTACTAAGATTACGAAAATGTTAGTAATTTTTTTTATAAATATACAGTTTTTTTAATTTTTAAATAAATAAATTCATTATTTGGGCTCGTGACGTCACTACATGCAAATGTCCCGTCTCCGAAAATGTTCCTATTAATTTTATAAATTCCACAATGATTTTTTTATTTTATTTCGCATCACTTTGATTTCAGGCGAATTTTTGAATTTGACATTTAACGTGATTTCTCTGTGAACGTATCATTTGGTTTGATTTTTTGACAGTTGTTATGAAGAGAACCCCGTACATTTTACGTTGCCCGTACGTGTTTTAGAGGTATAATGATAATGGTGCGGATTTTAACAAATCCAATTTTTTTATATTTTTATTATTATTATAATTTACAAGTACAAGTATATTACATTTGATTTAATAATACAGAGGTTGACGTTGCCCGTACGTGTTTTAGAGGTATAATGATAATGGTGCGAATTTTAACAAATCAATTTTTTTAATATTCTTATTATTATTATAATTTACAAGTACTAGTATATTACATTTGATTTAATAATACAGACGTTGAACATTATAATGATTTATGATCTATAAGATGGATTAAAGAAAAAATATTTGTCAGATTTAATATTTTTGGTATGCCTCGTTATTCTCCTGTGTCATTCGTGTGGAAAACGTTTTTTTTAACGATTTTCGGCTATGTAATTATCATTTTTTCGCACCTATAAAATTATGTCCCGTCTTTTCGGTTTATAAAAAATGGTCTGTTTTTTCTAATTGAAATTTTTTAAAAATCGCCAGGGTTTAAAAAATACGATTAAAAAAAATACAGAATGTCTTAGAATATTTGCCTAAACCGGATTTTTTTTTTAAATATGATGCAAGTGGCCTATTATCGTTACAGAATATTATTCTGTTTGCGTACAATATTACATGCGCAATATAAAACTTCGGTCCTGTGAGAAATGATAATATTCAGAGTACATAAGTACCTGGTAGAACTACAAGAAATACAGTTCCATTTCAAGTAGAACTATTTTGTACCAACTTTGCTTCATCGTCCATATGTAGATTTGAAAGCCTAGGAAATATAATATTTTGTTCAAAGTTAAAATTAATGAAATATTTCTAACTAGCTAGTATATTAATTATTTTTACTAAGTATTTATAAGAAAATTCCATGTATCTCCTTTATGTAAAAGTTTTTTAGACGCAATAAAGAAACCCTTCAACAATATTAGCTCCGAAGATCATGATGATATTTAAGGTTTAACTGTTTTATATCATTGAAGAAGAAGATAACAATAATTATCTAAACGAAAATACGAAAGAGAACAAAACACAGAAAAATACAAAAAGATAATGGTTGCAACTGGGACTCAAACCCAGAACCATTGGAATCAATTCCAAATTTCCCAATTTTCGTAATATGTAAAAAAAAAATTAACCGAACATAATATTGTTAATTATAAAATTTGAAATATGAGATTGACAAATATGACGGTTTGACAGAAGGTGGCAATGGCGGAATTGGTAAACGTGCACATCCCGGTTACACAAAAGGTTCTGGAATCGAGTCCCAGTTGCGACCATTATCTTTTTTATTTATTCTGTATGGTTCTCTTTTGTATTTTCGTTAAGATTATTATTTTTATCTTCTTAATGATATATTACATTGACGGGAATAACCTTCAAAAGTTATAAAAATAGAGTTTTTCTTATAAAAAATTAACTGTTTTAGTTTAAACAAATAATAATTATCGAGTCAGCGATTGCTCTTGAAACTTTCTATTCTTTTTATTATTTAAATTATCTTGAAGGTACAATGATACACAATTAGCTTTCACTTGTATCATTTCAAATCGTGGCCCTGAAAAATCGATTGGATGTAAATACAACACGTCTTTGCTGTCGCAGTACCAATGCACCTGCATATTATTAGAAGATATTCGTTTCAGTGATTTGAAGAAAACAGAAAAAAATTCAATTTAGGAGGCGGGTGTGGGTACCGCCGCCTTGGGAACGATCCATTGAAAAACCATCATGTTCACGAGTATATTCCACACGCGGAACATAAAACCTAGTGGTTCGCAACGTTTGGTGTCTGCAGGGGTGCCCATATATGCTGCGGTGCTTACAGGACAAGGTTTGTTTAGGTCTCGGCGGTTGATGCGTATACCCACTATTTTTATGGCTGGCCAGATTGGGATAATTAGGTAGAGGGATACTCTTTGACTTCTCCTCTCCAGCTGGACTCTCTCGACCCATCGTCCCGCACCTCACTCCTGAATACACTGACTCCCAGATTCATATCCACCCCTCGTACCTTTTTCCTGCTCAAAACTTCTTATCATTTCTTTCTCTAAAAATACCCTCCACGCTTCGTCCCTGAAGATAACATAGACCCTGAGAGAAATTATGTGTGGAGTTAATGTATTTTTTTTTAAATAAGTATAGAAGTTTTGCATATTCAGTCAATAATCTTAACGATACGGTAGAAATTCTGTATACCGCGCAGCGCTCATTAGGGAAGCACGGAGCCCTGACCTACTGTGATGCATCTTCGACAATGGCGTTTGTTGAGTCTCGAGAACTTCCGTAGAAGTCGGGTGCAAAGTTAGGCGGAAAACGAGAATAAAATAATGTACCTACCCTTCTAGCAGAGGAATTGCAGATTTTTTCCGTTGCAGTAACTGCTTGGATACATTGTGGTACACATACCCATAACTTGCACCATTTCACATCTAGAATTTGCAGCAGTAAGGATACAATAGATTTATTATATTTGCACGTTTCAAAAAGCGCATTTAAAGAACGAAAAAAGTTTTTGTACTGAATCCATAATATCTATATGACTGATTAATTAGTCTTTACGGCTGTGAACGAAACTAAAGGAAGTATCAACAAATGCTTAGATTCTAAATAACTAGCTGACCTTTATAACCACCGCCGTCTTTGAGTTTATCGCGAAGAGACAGACAGATGCCGCGGAGCACTTTAATTTATAATACGTATAGGAGATGTGAAAGATTATAATAATGTGCATGAAATCCTTGAGGTAACTAACGTATTTAAGTTAATAAGAATTAATACTATATCCGTCTAAATAACTTTTCAATTACTTAGAAGAAAGAATGGGTATTTCATTTTTTTAGAAGATAGAATTGATATAGTAAGCTATCCGTAAAAGATAGATATTATGCCTTCGCGGAATTTTTTGTACATCTATAAAAGGGGAATATCCCACCATGCATTGTTTTGTTATATCCCAAAAGGATTAGGCAGCGTTTTCGATGAAAGCTACCAGGCGGCTTGACTTTTTCCGACACTTCTAACAATTATCGTTGTTTCAACCGATTTACACAAATCTTTGACAAATTACATACCTAAACCTTCCTCACGAAACACTCTATCTATTGGAAAAAATCGCATGAAAATCCGTTCAGTAGTTTTCGATTTTATCGCGAACAGACAGGCAGACGATGCGGGGGACTTTAATTTATAATATGTAGAGATAGAGATGTAGAGATGGTGTTCTCTTTAGTGGTCTTGTGGTCATGAGTATCACAGAGCGCTTTTACCTGTTTCAAATGTAGCGAAAATAAAATAAATATTTTTTAAACGTGTTTTCGAATAAACATACATACATCAATAGAAATAATTTGTACTATAGTACTTCAGCGAGATATTTTGTTATGGAGTAAAATCCTTTTGGAATACCATTATATTAAGTAACCTTTCTTGCCTGATATAGATATTCACTGTAGTACCTACATTCATAACGATCGTTAAAATCAAGAGCATGATAAAGAGTCAAAGAAACAACAATGATTTTTAGGAAATCGGCACGTTTTTTGCGGAACGACTGCCTTTAGTTTTTTTCCACCTTTTTACTTCCCCTCTCCCCCTCCCTTTTTGACTGCTTTGAAGGTCTTCTCGGATGTCAGATAAAAATAACACAATTGATGGGCACTGCCAAAAGGCAATATTTTTCTGTTTGATGTTTTTTTTAAATATGATTTTCAGATTTCTAAAGCCTGACACGTGTCAAATTAATTTGTTGTCTAGTTAAATAGTTGGTTTTAAAATCCATTTGAAAAGAGTAATTTAAAAAAAAAAAAAAACAAAAGTTTTAATAAGGTTTTAAAAAGTGTGTAGCTTGGTGGGATTACGTTTATCAGGCGTGTTGTGTCGTGATGTGCTCTGTCGTGATGGCTAGCGTTCACGTCATCTGTAAGTCGTGTTCTGACGCCTTTTGACGATTTTCATATATTCGCGTCACTACACAGCACGTGGTAAGCACACACTCTAGCTAAGACGAGGCCGTCTCCGCGCCCCTCACCTTCTCCGCTTTGTCGAAAATCGATTCTGCCGCGTCACGACAGAACGCATCATGACACAACACAACAGACTAATACATATAATCGTCACCAAACTAAATGTATGAAACCGATACCGTTATGACGCGTCACGTCACGACAGATAAATGTAATTCCACCTTAGAGAATAATAGAATTCTGTTTTTTTACTATATTTATGGATATTTTTGTTACTTACTTTACTACATATAATAAAGTAAAGTAGGTAACAATTAATTATTATCCGTTTTTTCAGCGCCCCTACACATCATTTTATGGTCTACAATGCCCCCCCTACTCTACTAACTCAAACAATAGGTAGTACAAATGATGCATCCGTAAATTCTACGAGTAAATAGGAGTATGTAACATTTTTCCAGTGAGAAAAAACAATCTCAAAATGTAATTTATTTAAATAAATGAAGACAATATAAGCGAAACTCAATCAAAAATCTGGAAACAGAAAAATCATAAAAATATATTGACACCTCTGGGACTTGCTTTCCGGGCAAACGCGCTAACCACTGCGCCACGGTGTCGATATGAAATTCGGTCATATTTAACTGTACCATACTTCGACTAAGAACCACCTACATTATCTTCATTTTCTTTAACGCATATATTATTTGCAACTATCTTTATGTATGATTGCAAGATTCAAACCCGAACCAAATGCTCTCTAGATAGTGTCTGGATAAATCTTTATCCATTTTATTTAATATGCGACATCTATCGACTTTTCTGCAAGTCTAATTTATTTATTAAAATTCTATGAAATACGTACCGAAATATTTGTAAAAGGTGTTGTTAAAAACTAGATGTTTTTTTTTTTACTTTAACCTAAATCCAGTAAGTATGTATTTCATTAAGATTACGGTCTAAGAACTTTTTTACATTAGCTCCACTCAGAAGGCCTTGAGGAAAATAATTCCCCTCGGGATCTATGTCATCTTTGGAGATGATGTGTGGAGGGTTTTTTTAGAAAAAAGAATAACGGATGTTCTGAGAGGGAATAAGAGTCCTGCTGTAGAGATGAAAAGGTCTCCCTCAATCGAACTCTTGATGAAAAGACGCATTCATCATCAAGACACAGACAAACCCCACCCCAAGAACCCGGCCCCTGCGAAGTCATCAAACGCAGCCAACCTCTTGGTTTGGCCTGTGGCCGAGGTGTTGGTTATCCAAAAAAAGGTCTCCGGGTCTGCGGTATTGAACAAAACATTTTTTATTTTCCTAACTACCCGTTCAGAATTTACAGATAAAAATCAATCACATTATTTATAGTGGCGGCAGACCATTAAGGCCCGCAACCGGGCTCAAAAAGAAGAAGATGGAGAGATATGAAATTACCAATGTTAGAGGGGCGCGATAGTGTTTAAAGCGACAAAATCGATGCGAAAATTGTGAAAATGTTTAATAAAATACGACTAGTTTAAAATAGAGCAAAAATCTCGTAAACCAAATTTAAAGAAACACTGTGAATTTTTTCATACATATAAATTGTAAAATAACTGAAACAAACGTGTATATTATAATTTTTGGAGCATACTTTGCTATTTTTTTCTATGGTTGAAATTTTATATAATTTGCGTTTCGACGCGGGGAATGTCTAGATATTCTCTTCAAGAATAACATATATTTTTAAAGAGCTTTAAAACTTAACGTATATAAGGGAGCTATGTAAGAAATCGGTAGAAATTCGGGTAGCGGCGGCTTAAGTACCATGTAATTAAAATGTATGCAAAACACTAACCGTATTGCTATAATAATAATAATAAATAAATTTGGACAACTTATATAACGCTGTTTTTGCGAAAAATCGCCTCAAGAGCGCTGTACAAATTAGCATGGATTTTACTTTAGAATTTACTTAACTATGTAGGAGGATAGATAACAACTCGTCTTGCAGCTATCAAGCGCATTGATTATCATTATTCTAGCCCCCCAATAAATTAATTTAAATATCTTTTTATATGTACGCATTTCAATTTACTTAACTATGTAGGAGGCTAGATAACAACTCGTCTTGCAGCTATCAAGCGCATGGATTATTGGAATTCTAGCCCCCCAATAAATTAGATAAAATATCTTTTTATATGTACGTATTTCAAGACTATATATAATTACTCTCTTGCTTCAACATTTGAACCTAGAAATAAGAATTAGCTACCGACCGCTCTTGTTCAATAAACAAATAATATTGCCTGCTGCGGACAATCGTATTCTATAATACAATGTGAATTCTCTTTATTACTTGTTTCAGTTCTACTTGTCTTGTATTTCTTATTAGTGGAAAAAAATACTTAAAGGAAAATATCTCGAACACTTTGTTTAGTCATTCCGAAATTATGAAGCGTTTTACATTGGTTAACACAAATAAAGCTTTGTTCTGAATTTATTATCTCTAATTTTAAGGGATGAAATAGAAATTCCCTCCTGAGCTTTGTTTACCCTTTGTATTTTTGGGCATTGAAATCTTAAACAAAACGAGTACTTAACAATAATTTCAGGCATTATTAATTTGGTTGATTATACAGCCGGCCTACCTTTCGTTTGGTGTTAATACGAGTTAGGTTAGATAACAAGTTGGGCAGTGGAGTTTCGCCGAGGTATTGTCCTTGCGGTCGGAACTAATTGTATACTGGTTACTGGTGGAATCTACTTGTCTACCTGTATAGATAGTGAGGCGATTAGATCTGAGGTAATTGAATTTTCAAACAAATTATGAAACTAACGATTTAATGATGTTCCTAAATAGTTTGCCACTGAGGTCTATTGAAAACTGAGCTGGGATTTGATTATGGAAGAAAACGCGTTTATTTTCCGTTTAATGATTTAAAACAAAAACAAAATTGTCAATTTTCTCAAATTATTAGTTAGTTTATAAATAAGGAGCGTTTTATTGAAAAAAAAACCTACAATCTTTGCATTAATACCTACCCACCCACTCTACATTAATATTTAGCAACGGCTCCACCCCTACCATAATAAAACATTGTTCCCATCCATATTTCGAAATTGTCAAATTAGTATACGCTTTCCCTGAAGAAGAAACGGTTGTTCCGAAACCGGTCGGATTTACTCATTATATAAGTGGTTCAAACAAAGTTAAATTTTTTCATTTATCTATAATCTTTACATTCATAGTATAAAATGAAGTAGCTCCAGCTGTGTGTGTGCTTAGATCTTTTAAACTACGCAAAGGATTTTCATGCGGTTTTCACCAATAGATAGAGTGATTCATGAGAAAGGTTTTTATGTATATAATTTGTCAAGGTTTTGTGTAAATTGGTTGAAATATATAAATAAAGGGAGCGGGCTGGCAAGCGGGCAGTGGGCAGCAGCTTGGCATATGAGGATGGCGTTTGTCATAAAAGTTGGGTAATGGCGTGGCGTTTTGTTTCGTTAGCCACAGCAACGTGTGGCCGGGTCTGCTAGTATTATATAAAACAAAAGCAATGTTTTTCTGCATTGTTTGTTTGACGCCATCGATTTTGGCACTTTTGAGATAGAAAGGTCGTCAAGTAACAACATTTTATAGGACATCATTGTTGAATAAAGAGCGGAACACTTCAATTCCTGGCTATACCAGCCGAGCTCTTGAATATCCACTTTAGTAAAGTTAGCATTTCAATAGCATTTTTCTCTCAAATGGCAAATATAGTTATTCTAGTTACCTTGGATACCTTCACTCTTCAGATGGTTAAAATTGTATTACAGTATTCAAATGGCAAGAGCATATTTCTCTAGTAGCCAGTGAAAACCAAACGTAACGTTACTCAGTTTCACTGCAGGATCCCAAGTCAAAGTAAATTAAATCAGCCTACCCAACCATCTCACCTCCCATTTCTGTACATACAAGTAGGTACAAAACTTTGCATTCATCATTAATATTTAGCTCAAGCCCAATGCAAAAAGTTTTCTTCCCAAGTTTTAAGAATTTTCAATTGTATTTTAAAAAGTAATCTGTACAACTATACATCAATTTCGTTTTTTTTCTGAACCCTGTTAAGTTTTCTAGAACTTCTGAGAAGGGTTAATAACTTGAGAACATTTTGAAAATCTTAGTCATATTCCAGAAAATTTCTGAGTTTCATGGAAGTCTCTAGAAAAACGCGAGGGAAATTCTAAAAAAGAGAGCGAGTAATAATTAATGAGTTATGAAAACGTTTAGCCCCGAAGGAATTATCAAGCTTTGGCTCGGCCACGTACTCGGCTTGTTTATATGATTTTTATAACTTCAACACCGTGTTTGCATTGGTACTCTATCTACTACCATTAAATTGCAAGTGCATATGTGATTAACTACTAATGTATTGCTGTTATTATGTTGAAATTTTTCATAATTTTAAATAATACATACATACATTTCTAAATCGGATACTCAAAAATCTCGGACGTACTTGAATAAATTATGAACGCGAACGCTCGATTGGATAAGCGATATGAAAAAAGGTACTCAATTGTAATATAAACTTTAAAATGAGTAGTGTAGGTCACATGTGTGTTTTTGATTTAACGCTTTAATGGACACAATAAAACCAAAGGGCTACAAAACGGAGGCACAACAAAAGTATAAAATGTATTATTTTTATTTGATTGTAAACAGCTCTTCCTTTATATTTTCCTCGAGCACACTTGGGTAATGTTGTATTCAGATGAGAAAAGTTTATACAAGAAATAACTCTTATTTCCTTATTTGTAGAACTATCGGAAAATGCTGAGCTTGTGAAAACATTATTCCACAGCAGGACAAGTTTATAGATTTACATAAAAGTATCGTATTTTAAAAACGTTTTATTTTTGAGAATTATTCCATTTGTAGTGCCATCATACATTTACCATCCATCGTTGAATTTGTATACATATATTTATCATCTTTTACAATATTGAGAGTGCAACCCGTGTTTTTTTTACAGTTCATTTGAGTCTATAATTTCAATACCCGCTATATCCGATTTTTGACAAAATGATCTGAATATCTAAAATTTAATCTAAAAAAGACTAATCTAAAATTGAATTTCAAAACTTCCTTAATCACGACCAAAAACCATGTTAAAACTGCAAGTGAGAAATAAAACATTCAAGAAATTACTATCAAAACCCACTGTATTGGAGTTCAACCAATCACGAGCAGTTATTTTTTCAGGATGACGAGTGTAGAAATACGCCCATCACGTGAGTTGAGTTTTAAAAGCCTCTATATTCCATTTAAATCACGAAGTGAAGAAAATTAAATGCAATTTTTTATTTACGTTAGAGATGTGACAGTTTTTTTTGGTTTTCTCCGAATCAGTGAAAGTTGATATGGCGGATATAGAAATTGAACGACTCATTTCACTGGTGAACGCGTCGGGAGCAACAATTTTGAATGCAAATATTTCTAGAATGATAGTAGGTGAATATGATTGACACTTAGGGCGCCCACAGACGAGAGACTTATGTTGCGGAGACAGTTGTGTTGCAATAGTTGCGAGCATAATAATCCACTATGGTATATAGAAGTACGCATACGAGAGACTATTTAGTGGGAAGACTTTTTAGTAGCGCCTGGCGGCAACCGCAACTTTCTTCGCATCTGAACGATTGTATAATACTCGTATATCTAAAGTTTTCGGAGACTGTTTCGAATTCAAATATATTTTATACATACTACCGTTATTCCTCCAAGAAATTATTATTAATATAAAGGGTGTTAAGGGAGGTACTTACTTTATTCAGTTATTCCTGACATTATTTAGATTGACTTTTTTATGTTTAATTTGATGTTTTTTGTTATTTTTTCAGCATCATAAAAAATCTGTATGTATTTGACAGTTAAGTGAAAACTTCTTTAGCACCGTTGTGATTTGAAAATCAATGAAATGAAAAATAGCGACACTAAAAAGAGACAAACACATGCATCCATAGTATTTAACTTGCGATAGAATGAGAATCGGTTTCCTCTTCGTGCGGTGCTCCGTAGCCTCCCCACTCTTGTCTACTTTAATTTTCTGAAGGTTTCACGTCTACCGCATGTGACCTGCATACATTATTTGGTTAGGATTTAAGGATTTTTTTAATCACAAAAGTCAATAATGTTAGGAATCACCCTGTATAAATTTATTTTAGTATTTTTGAAGCCATTTTGAAATTTTCGGTTATACACAATTATTTTAAGTCTTGCTGCTTTAATAAAAAATAGATTGTCCGCGCTTTTCAGGCTGGTGGAGATTTTTATGATCTTAAAAACCTTTATAAATATAAATAGTACGTAAAATGACATTTTGTAATGATAGAATTTTTAAAAACCTTGTCAACACTAAGGGCCAAACCTATTGTGTTCAAGAATCGTGCCCACGTACATCACGAAACACTGCGATTGCAGTGTCGACTTTGTGCGTTCTTTAATGTTGCCTTCGGATTTTAACTCGTTAACTACTTATAGTGACGCATCTAAAAATCTTTGAACTGTCTTTTGAAACATAGAACTATACTTAGCATAGAAGATGTGAATACATGTGCATTAGTTATGCAGCATTACAATTCCATGAAACCTTACAAAAATATATAAAAGCCTCAAACTATGAATTGCCAAAAAAATATGTATAAAAATAAATTCCATAAAAACCATGGATTACCCACGGTCTAGTGGGTTCTATTAGAGAAAAAGAAAAACTATTTAAACTTTCAAAAAAATGTCTCCAAATTTTGTATTAATTCACACTTTAAAAAATACAGAAACAAACTAACGGCACTAATTAAAAATACCAAAGAAGAATTTTATAAACAAAAGGTATTAAATTCAGGAAACAGCAGTAAAACAATTTGGAAAACAATTAATGAAATAATCGATAAAAGAAAAAATGCAAGTGAAATTTCAAAATCACATATTAACAATAATATGATGCAAGTTTCTGATAACCCAAAACAATGTGCGAATGCTTTCAATAATTTCTTTTCTAATGTCGGAAAAAATCTCGCAAACAAAATAACTAACATAGATAATACCACCTCCACATTAGGAAATGCAATAGCTTCATCAAAAAAACGATAAGAAAATTCGAAACATAGCAATGCAATCATAGATTTAACAATAAAAGTACATCACGCACTAGACAAAGGCAAAAAAATCTCTAGCAATATTCATAGACCTAAAGAAAGCTTTGGACAGCATAAGCCATAAAAAAATACTGCACAAACTAAACAAAATTGGAATTATAGATAACACGTAAATAAGGATAGAAAGCTTCCTGAACTCTAGAAACCAATATGTAAAATTAAACAACACTCTTGGTGAACCGAACGTAAGCGACTTTGGAATACCACAAGGCACCATTTTAGACCCTCTTCTATTCATCTTATCTATAATATAAAAATGAATTGCTGAATGTGTTGCTAAGCGCATAGCTTTCAAGCGACTGCACCAAATTGGATAATTCTTTTTTTTGTGTGTTTGTTATTGTCAGGATAAGGTTTTTATAAAACTTCAGATGAGCTCTGGCATTATTAAATTTGTATAAAAAAATTGCTATTGGTGGCACGCGAGAAAGCGGCTATTGCTATGGAAAGCGGAAGGGTGGGAGAGATGGGGGAGGGGAACCAGGGAGGGGGAGCGGAACCTGGGAGGGGGGATGAAATCGGGAGGGGGGTTCGCGGGATGGGGGAAGGGGGGAGTAAGGTGGGGAAAGGGAAGGTGGAGGTGACGGAGTGGGAACACAAGAGGGGAAAAGGACGCAGGAGAAGAAGGGGAGGCGGAAGGGAAACGGGACGAATGGGAAAGGACACTCAGGGAGAAACAATTTCTTTATTAAATGGCGTAGCGACGCATGCTGGGACCAGCTAGTATGTAAATAATATTCTCAAATTACCAATAACAGGGAAACTTATTTCATATGCAGATGAT
Source organism: Limnephilus rhombicus (assembly GCA_929108145.2). Taxonomy (NCBI): domain Eukaryota; kingdom Metazoa; phylum Arthropoda; class Insecta; order Trichoptera; family Limnephilidae; genus Limnephilus; species Limnephilus rhombicus. Next base: position 16,299,939 of record OV815270.1, read on the forward strand.
ACTGCAATTATATTTCAAGCGAATTCATTAAATGAACTTGAGATAACTACAAACAATGATATCAATACTTTAAAAGAATGATTTGACAAAAATCTAGTAACATTGAACATTGAAAAAACCTATTATATAATGTTTAGTATAAACAAATAAAAACTCCTGGCACCTTTAACATTAAAATTCATTCAAACAAATGCACATCAAAAATATTAACTTGCCAAAATAATGAATGTTTATGCATAACAAATAAAAATGATATAAAATATTAAGGTTTAATTATATATAATAACCTTAAGTGGAAAACTCACATTACCAATATTATAAATAGATTAAGAAAACTCATTTACATCTTTATTATATAAACATATATTATTCTCTAGCCAGCCCATTCAATAATACAATATGGTATCGTTGCATGGGGGGAGCATATAAAACCTTAATTTTACCGCTGGAGATTACTCAAAGGCTAATAATTAAAATTATAATTAAAAAAAACACCAGATTATTCAACCTCACAACTTTTCCAAGATTTTCAAGTTCCACCGTTAAAAAATACATATATTAAAAATAAACTCCTTCAAATACACAAAGATATTACAAACAAATCACACCATACCATGTTACGTGTTGAAAGCAGTAGACAAAACTGAACGTATCGCTTATGCAGTCCATTAATGTACACCAGCTTTGCACAACATTACTACACTTACACTGGAAGAATATGGTTCAATCAACTAGCGACAGAGCTGAGGTTAGAACTTGATTATAATAAATTTAAAAATAAAATAAACGATTCTATCATAAATAATTTAGTAAATTAGAATCAATTGACATCGTATTTGTTATTTTAATTTTAAATAACTGGTTTTGAATATTTAACTTTATATTATTACTTGCTGACCCGGCAAACTTCGTACCGCCTAAGAATCAATAACTGTTGTGTTAACTTATTAGCTGAATTAATTTTATTTTTTAATTTAAAATTAATACTCAAAATGAATTAAGAAATGTAATTCACGTGGCAGCAAGACATTTGCTTTATTAAAGCGAATCGAAATGATTCACGTGGCATTATTGTACTACTTTCTGTTAAAACTATTTACTGGGTGGGTTGCACTTGGGTCGATTCCCTTCATTGAAGCACCTTGTGATACCCAACATTTTTCGTTTTGTTGTCGTTAGATATCTTCCCAGTTCCACCGGGCGCATTGAGGAAAAATAAGCCACCATTTCCATCATCAACAGCTTTCATTAAGGTATCGTGCACTTCCTTCTGTTAGGGGTACAACAGTGGTACATTCGTTCAAACTGATTGGTTCAATGCATCTTGATCATCATCATTGCAATAGGTACCCCACGTCACAATGCGTCTTGAATGTTTTGAAAAGAAGTGGCTGTTTTTCTGGACTTGTGCAGACATACGTTCACCATTTTTCCCCTTTACAACTGTTGACATTTAGTGTGTAAGAAAAAGAGGCAGCATTATATGTTTAAGAACAAAACAAAAACAATCAGCACATTGACATTTGACGTTTTTGATTTTTTGGAATTCAATGCAATATTATACCTATCTACCACAATATTCCTTCAGCTCTTTCAAAAGATGAAAATTCGTTCCATATTAAATGTATGAGGAAATGAATTTTCGTATAACTTTCTTTTTCGTGAATTTTTGCGATGTTTTAATAGTTATTATCCTATCCGGGGCGGAGACAAATCCAACAAATTAAAGGTCATCAAAATCGGTTCAACCGTTCTCGAGTTATAAATAGTGTAACTAACCCGACTTTGTTTTATATATTAAAAGATATAAAAGAAGTTCTTTTCACTTTTATATTTACAAAATTTATTAGTTTTTTTTCTTCACATTGAATGTTAAGTTATAATTTTTAGTTATTTATTAATTTTTATTTTTCCCCCTTACACACGAGTTTTTAACTCTCGTAAAGGTAAATATATCTAGTTTATAATTTGAAATACATATTTTCATGTTAATTTAAGTACCTTTATGATTGTAATAAATACATTTTTTTTACATTAAAAAATCTAAATACATCTAACTTCCTCCATCCAATCTACTACCCATGTACCTATCCCAACCTATCCTATGACAAGGTGTGCGGCCAATATTACCTAAATGTGACATTTGTACCAATAATTCAAGGAACAAACAGTCTATTGAAGCAACCCGTGAAATTATCAACTCCTATGGTAATGTCTCGGTGACTTTAATAACGATTCTTACGGAAACTCGTGCATTGATCAATCTGGTGATCCCTCAGTACCACAATATCAAATTTCACAAACACATGCTCTGTGAAGAGTGTGGTAAGTCAAATACCTTTCGTTTGTCCACTATTCATCAAGCTATTCTCGTAGTTGTGTCATTTTGAAAACACTATTTTTTTATTATAGTCCATTGATTTGCACTTGTTTCTGGGACTACAAGTTGAAAAGATAAAGATAAAAATGTCACATTATCAAGGTATGGTATTGCCTACGTGCTGGTTACGAAAATATCTCTTTTCTATTTATTGTTGTTTCTAGAATGTCTCTGAGAGTAAAATACTTTTATGCATTTATAAAAAAAGTTATAATGTGACATGTTTCGCGAATCAAAAGTTATGAAATTAAATACCAATTTCCAATTATAACTTCAACAGTTTCAGTAACTAAGTAATTAGGGGATTAATTTTCTGATAGTTGTGTATGACATCAATCGACATCTAACCCTTAAAACCCTCTATTTATACCGAGACGCTTTCAAAAGTTTTCAGCTGGCTGAAGTTAGATTTCGGACATGGCTTGCAGAGATTTTGGACAGACTGCGGTGGTTGGGTGTGGGGAATGGAGTGAGAGGGGCGGGGGGACAGGGAGAGGGAGGCTGTCGGTGCCACCCTTGTCCATATGCCCCAGTAGTTAAATTGGTTAAACCGAACTATCTGATGCGGAAGACACCTAGGACCTGTGACCTGGTAACGTTCTGCGGTAGGAACGTGATGAATAGACTCTAAACAAGGTTTAGGTACTGATTCAAAATCGGCCAATCGCGCCACAGAAGTAACACAATGAAGGGATATAACATATCACATTTTTGTGAAACTTTATAAAATAAGCAGTGGTTGAGAGTCAAATCGTGTAACGCGTGATTTTTTTTTAAACCTTCTGCCACTTAGGTGACTTTTTTGTTTTGGTTCTGGTGAGGAGTAAGTCTGACAGGTGTTCATTTTATTGTTACTTTTATTTTAGAAATTAAGAATTTTTTGTTGTTTAGTAGAGTTTTTTGTAATTATTTAATATGGTATATTCTAAAATATTAATTGCAGGAAATGGTCAAATAAAACTCATTTACAAGGAAATATTAAATATTTATTAAAGTTCATAAAATCGTGGAACTTTTTGCACAACCGTCTTTAAAAATTAAAAATTAATTAAGTGAATAAAATAAAATAATGTTACGTGCAGCTGTTCGCGACGTCCTTGTTAACCACTCGAACGATCGCGCGTCAAAAATCTTTTTTCTCCGATTGCTCGCGGTTTTTTGGCGACGATTTTGAATATTTTCCGCCAACATTAAAAAAATCATACCTCCGAATTTTAACATGAAGACATAAAACTGATTGTAGTGCTTTACAGCCAATGAATTCTTCTATATTTTACTAATTATCCTATATTTTTAGAATTCATAGATAAATTATTAAAAAATCTTAAGCTTTATAATTGCGCGAAATTTGTGTTTTTGTGATTTGAAATTGCCGCCAGTAGCAGTTTTAAATATCTTTATTGAATATTTTCTACGTTTTTATGTTCTCTATGGCCTGTTTGATAACCACAGATGCAAGAATATAATAGAAAAATAATTTTTTGGATGTTTATGATCTCTTCAAAAGTTTGGTCGGAAAATGATTTTGTAAAATTTGAGTGCGTGACGTGCAAAATTGAAATCACTGTATTATAATATTTAATGAATTTACCACAAAAACTGGTATAACATTAGGAAGATACATTAATTGCCTACAATTATTTATAAGGATAGTTGCCGTGTTGGCTTTATTTGATTCATTTGATGAATTATACAGAGAGCCTATTTCACGATGTCAAAATCATGGTGATACTTTTTCAATAATTGTAAATTAGAACTGGAGATTTGTAACCATGTTTTTATATAACGTGCAAAACAAGGAAATAAGGCTTAAAATGAAATATATATCATAGATATACACATTGCCAATATTTCAGAGGGATACTTTGCAAGTTGATGAAATCCACCAATATTTGACGAAAAATCACTTCTGACAGCTACCTTAAGGTCAATCTACATAGGGTAAATCAGAATATGTAAAATGATGATGATGATAAAATTGTATTTATATCAAACCTTTGTATGAGCGTCGAATGGCAAACAATATCATTGTGATAATTTTATATCTAAAAGCAAAGGTATCGAAAAAAAATGGTGGAGGGGAAAATAATTGATGGAACCCATAATTGATTTATTAAATTATTAAGCCCTAATATTCTTTTAAATCAATTAAATTAATATCACAGTTTTAGTTTTTTTTTTTTTTTACATTAACTCCACACAGGAGGCCCTGAGGAAAATAATTTCCCTCAGGGCCTATGTCATCTGGGATGCTGTGTGGAGGGTCTTTTTGAGGAGAGGAAGGAATGAACATTGGTCTTGAAGAGACTCATGTTGTAGGACGGAGGAAACACAATAGTTACAATGAAAGAGCAGTATATTGATTTAAACATTGTTTACACACTTTATCATAATAAAAATGTATTCAATTTATATTGGTTTATTCATAATTTAAGAAAATCAATACATAATGTCATTGTGCCTCGATGTAGAGTGAGACTCAGTATCAGTGTCGTGTCGTCCGTCATATCTTCCGTTATGTCTTCCGTTATGTCTTCCGTCATGTCTTCCTGGTCTGGATTTGTCGATTCAGCCTGTCTGGAAATGGTCTTTCCCGTATAAATTTGGAATTTCCAAAGATAGCCAGTCTTGGACTCACAAAGCTCGTAATGGTAAGCCCACACTGCGGCCAACGTTCCAACTTCAAACGTTTGGACGATCGTGTGGAGGGGTGTTCGTACGTTGGAAGTTCGAGTTGGAAGGTTGGAGTTCGCGTTGGCCCGGGATCGCCTTCGAGGCGATCCCGACGGCCAACTCACACGAACCAGCCTGCCGCAGCTGTCCACACCGTGCCGCGTACTATTAAAATGACTATATTATTACGGAGAGTGGTATAACAATTGTTTGAAAACATGTCGTGTATATAATTATATGATTATACGTACGTAATAATTGTAGGCAACTGAAAAAGATACAGCGTAGCTACAGCTGTTTCATGTCCGCCATTTTGGAGTACGAAATTCGGGGTTGGAGGGTTGGCCGCAGCGACCACACGATGGGCCAACCTTCCAACTCCGAACTAAGTTCGGAGTTGGAAGGTTGGCTTCAGTCTGGACGTAGCATAAGACTTTATACCCGCGCTGGCCGCTTTGGTTTTGATCACCTGGACGAATCCCTAACGGCCTTTATAGCAGAGTAAGGATTCATCCAGTGAGATGTCTTGCTCGGGCAGGTATAAAGTCTCAAACTTATTTGAGAGATGGTCCAAGACGGGCTGAATCTTTTGTAATCTTCGCACAGATAACGGTACACCAGAAGAAAGACTTTTATTGTTGGTGAAGTGAAGGAATTTTTTAATTGGAAGAAAACGATTATAATCCATGGCTCGGCTGAAATAAGGCATGGCGGTGAGTTTTTTTTTTAATAAAAGTAGTCTTTTTCAACAGGAAGGGGACTAATACCTTGATACATTAAAATTGCCAAGAATACATACATTTCCTCTTTATTCGTGGGAACCCATTTATTGGTACGCGCATGGCGCTTAAATTGTTTTTTCGCAATCCATTGATCTGCATACTTGTTGGTCTCTCTCGTGATCAGTTCAATGACATCTGCATCAAAGATTTTAAGAAAGGCATTCACAAGTTTGCCCATTTCGTCGGTATTGAAAGTTGGTCCTGGCGTGCCTGTGAATGTCTCCCTTATCCCAGTAAAACGTGAGATATCTTTGGACCAATCGAAAGAGTAACCTTCAGGCGGCAGAATCGCATGCATTGCCTCACTATCTACCTGGTCTTGTCTACTAAAGTCTATGGCCATAGCGGAGTTAGGTGAAACGTTGATAATATTATGATAAGGTATTGGTGGCATGTAGAAGGTATCCTCATCGCTCACTTTGTGGTCGACGTCGCTCATTCTGTCCATATCCATTTCTGAAACAACAGAAAACCCAAATTAATTTAACGTGTCTATATTACGATTACCCACTGCCTCTGGTACGGCTTTTGACTCGCAATACGATGGTCGCGGGATCGAATCCCGGCATGGGCAAATAAATTTGATTTGAATAATTAGTGTTATTTTTATTTTTATTTTAACTTTATGAGTAAAACCTCAAATTGTAATATTTAATTAAATGAAGACAATATAAGCGAAACTCAATCGAAAATCTGAAAACAGAAAAATCAGAAAAAGATATTGACACATCTGGGACTCGAACCCAGGACCTCTCGCTTACCGGGCGAACGCGCTAACCACTGCGCCACCGTGTCGATATCCAATTGGTCACTTTTAACTGTATCATACTTCGACTAAGAACCACCCACACTATCTTCATTTTTCTTAACGCATATACTATTGGCTGCTATCTTTATGTATGATTGCAAGATTCAAACCCGAACTAAATGCTCTCTAGATAGTGTCTGGATAAATCTTTATCCATTTTATTTAATATGCGACATCTATTGACTTTTCTGCAAGTCTAGGATGAATATTTTTATTTTTATTTTAACTTTATGAGTAAAACCTCAAATTGTAATATTTAATTAAATGAAGACAATATAAGCGAAACTCAATCGAAAATCTGAAAACAGAAAAATCAGAAAAAGATATTGACACATCTGGGACTCGAACCCAGGACCTCTCGCTTACCGGGCGAACGCGCTAACCACTGCGCCACCGTGTCGATATCCAATTGGTCACTTTTAACTGTATCATACTTCGACTAAGAACCACCCACACAAGAAAAATGAAGATAGTGTGGGTGGTTCTTAGTCGAAGTATGATACAGTTAAAAGTGACCAATTGGATATCGACACGGTGGCGCAGTGGTTAGCGCGTTCGCCCGGTAAGCGAGAGGTCCTGGGTTCGAGTCCCAGATGTGTCAATATCTTTTTCTGATTTTTCTGTTTTCAGATTTTCGATTGAGTTTCGCTTATATTGTCTTCATTTAATTAAATATTACAATTTGAGGTTTTACTCATAAAGTTAAAATAAAAATAAAAATATTCATCCAAGACTTGCAGAAAAGTCAATAGATGTCGCATATTAAATAAAATGGATAAAGATTTATCCAGACACTATCTAGAGAGCATTTAGTTCGGGTTTGAATCTTGCAATCATACATAAAGATAGCAGCCAATAGTACATATATGCGTTAAGAAAAATGAAGATAGTGTGGGTGGTTCTTAGTCGAAGTATGATACAGTTAAAAGTGACCAATTGGATATCGACACGGTGGCGCAGTGGTTAGCGCGTTCGCCCGGTAAGCGAGAGGTCCTGATGTGTCAATATCTTTTTCTGATTTTTCTGTTTTCAGATTTTCGATTGAGTTTCGCTTATATTGTCTTCATTTAATTAAAAATTAGTATTATTTTCACACAAAATTCATTTAAAATAATATATAGTCTATTTGCGGCACGTTCCAGAGTGGAAGATACCCTCAGTATCGCCCTGATGTAAGACACCATTCAGAATTGAAAAGTTGCTTCAAATGGCTTTACCGTGTTTGGTGACCAGTTCTGAATAGCCAGGTACTTTCCCACCTCCCTCTTCCACACCTCCTTTCCCTCCCCGCTACCTTCAGCCTCACTACATACCCCGCTTGGGGATGCCATAGTCTCACTGGCTCCAGCTGAGGCTCTTGTGAGGTATTCATATAAATAATAAAATAAAAAGTTAATCGAATACTTGAGGCGGGCAATGTCAGGAGTCAGAATAGCACAGTCAGGTAGGTATGGAATGAAGAAAAGAGTGTGTGTGCCAAGAACGAGTTGCATGGCGGTCCATCCTCTCTGCCTACCCCTGCAGGGAAATGGCGTGCAGGTAAGTTAGTTAGTTTTATAACTCACGGTTTCCAAGTACCGACTCTTCTTGATAGAGAGCTGCCTCGTCCACGTTGTCGGTTCTGCCCATGTCTGACTCTGAAATAATAGAAAACACAAATTTACAGTAGAATCCGGATATAATGACTTTGCATTTAACGGTCTACCGTTTTAAGCGACGATAATGGAAACTCTAGTAAGGTTTCATAGCTTTTAGTAGGAAAACATATCTGTTTAAAGTGACCAACTACTTAAAGCGACCTATTTTAATGATAATTTGTCCGGTTACAAAACCCAACTACCAATACAGCCTCGCTTTTGACTAGGAAGCTCGACACAATGAGTCCCGTGAAGCGAAAGTGTTTTTTCAATTGATGAAAAAAGTGCTGTATTACACCGTTTCGAAGCCGGTGAATCACATGTAACCCTCGCAAAGGAGTTCGGCATGTCTCATTTCTCATTCTACAATACCCGTTACAGAAAAAAAAGATAGAATCCCTGTTTAATGCCAATGTTTTGAAATGTAAGGCCCTCCGTTCATGGAGATACTTACAAACTATATGATTGTGACGAAACCACAAGTACTCTGCATATATACCACTCTTTAATGCTGGTTTCCGTACACGGTGCTATCCGGAATATACTGAACTTGATCATTTTTTACGTGCAGCCGTGGAGTTTACACGATGTCATATGACTTTTTCCCAACATCAATCCATGCCATCTCCACTAAATCCTTTCTTATGTATTCTGGTAAAGTATCGTTACATAAACATGCATTTTTTCTACTTCCAGAACAAATCTAACATTACTTTCATGTTCCGATGCCATTTCTGTCAAACGTCAAACGAAAAGTATCAGACACAAATGATGCAACGCGTCGCGTGCGTTCAGCACCGCCGCGCCGGTTGCGTGAAACTGATTTGATACCGACAGACGTCGCATAGCGCCCCGTACACGGTGCTACCAGCAAAATCGTACGGGGGGTACTTACGATCGGCGCATATGATACGCTCACGAGGATCGAGTAGCTTGTAAGTAGCGTCATGTATGGAGGCACTTAACGTTTCAGGACATTAACTCAAGTACAAATATATTATGCATTGTCATGTGTGAAACTATGATGTCGGTATTCACAATGCTGTGCGAAGTTCTTACTATCGAACAAAAATTAGCCAAAACAAACTCAAATTTCAGACTTTTTACGTTAGTAACTACATATTTACTTGCATAGAATGTAGGTACATCATATCTTTTTGGATTACAGTACATTTTGTATGTTTGTTATGTGGAATTTTTAAGTACTATGCTTATCTCCTGCCAATATACCAACAGTGAAACTGTGCTAGGGACATCAATATAAAATATAGATAATTGATTTTATTTTGAGCCCCTGGTATGACATTTCAAAAAATAAACTCACCGTTCCCAAACGCCGACAATTCTTGGTAGAACGGCACGTCCACCCACAGCTCGCTGTGGTAGCCGGCTTCCGGAGAGAAGAGTTCCCCACACTGGAGTTCCCCACTCCGCGATGTCCCAGCTAACGGCTCCGGAGATGCTGCCTGGATTGGCGTAATTGGTGCATTGGGAGCCATTGATTGGGTCTGTGCGGGAGTGGACATCCACGGTGGTGGAACGGGTCTTGGCAATGGTGAAGGTGTCCCTTGTGAAAAGGGACACGTTATTCTATCCGGAGAAGTAATTCTGAAAACATATACATAAATCATATGAATTGTTCTCATTCACGTGTGAAATAGTAAGTGCAGTATGTAAATAAAGAATAAAATTAGAACTCTGTACAATATGCACTGAATGTGCCAAATGGACAGAGCGCTGATCTTACCAACTCTCACTGTAACAGTGGAACTCACTGTAGCCGGAAGGAAGCAGGCAGGGCCCTAACAGTCTTTAGGGCCTTGACGCGATCCTCTCGCACCAGTAGCAAAGCAGGGTCACCGTTTAAATAAATACAAATATATGATGAATTCAACGGCCACAGCAAAGTACTTTCATAAAAAACATTAAAAAATACTAACACTCCAGACGAGGCTGCAATTGCAGCTCTGCGTTGACTCTCACGTCCACGTGCAGGTAGTCCGGCACCAGCTGGTACTCCATCTGCAGCTCGTACCCCACCTCTCCCTCTTCCTCTGCCACCTCTTGCAGTCAGCACCACTCTATATATTTTAAATTGAAAACAATTAATGTAATTAAGTACTTAAATGTTTAAATTTTGTTAAATGTTGCAGTAATAAATTTTTTTTAAATAATTATTTAAACCTGGGTCGTGGAGTGCTCCCTCTCCCTGGACGATAGCTGTTTCTGCACAAATTTGGTAAAAGTAAACAAATTAATTGATTATACAACTAAATAACCAAATTTTTATTGTGCGACGAAGGCTTTACACCATTTTACATCTAAAAAAAGTCAGACTTTTTGACATATGACATTAAATAATTGGACAGCAAATATCTGTATTACGAATGAACCAATTCAAATAAAACTTATATTTATCTCTTTGTTATGAATCACTCTGATTGAATAACTATATTTCAAATGCGCGAGTGCAGTATTGATGAAATTATTGTAAATCAAAAACAGATGACGTCTTCAGTCGACGCATTTTTATACAAAACATCGAGCAAAACAATATATTAACAACAAACGAATTAAAAACGCATTTCAAAGATAGATAATTCAATCATGATAACACAGATATATAATTATGCGTTAAAAACCCAATAAATGAATTACTTACGGCATTTTAGGTAGAGACCATAATTCGTCGAAATAGTCAAAAGTTTTATTTTGTTGTTTGACAGGACGCCTTAGAAAACCGCGAAATCTTATTAAATAACACTTCAAAGACAACCGATAAGGTCATAGACATAAAGAATATTTTATCAGCTATTCGATAAAACAAATAGCTGGCCATGGAAAGGTTTTAAATAATTATAATAAATATTTTACGAATGGTAGAAAAATCGGTCGATTTTTCGACCGATATCAATCGCAGAAAAATAAAAGTGGTCGATTTTTCGACCGAAATCGTTCCAGTGGTTATGTCTGTTTTCGATCAAACGAACAATTCTTGCGACTTATGGTTTAAGCTGTTTGCACTGGATCGTTTGTCTCTTCATTCGAACATTCGTCTTCTTCTTCGTCCCAAAAATTTTACTTTCTTCATGGATATTCTCTTCAAAAATTTATCGGCTTCTTCATCATCGACATCATTAAATACGAGTTATTCCTCTTCCTCCAACCACAGTTGTATTTGCTCATCCTTATTATTCCAGTAACCATTCTGTTCCTCGAAGATGCATCACTCGCCATCTAAAAACGATTACGTTACACTAAGATGACTTCTGTAAAATACAATTCAGATTAAATGCCAGCCAGTGGCTTTATTGGCAACGCGTTTAGGTCCCACCGAGGCATCCCGTGTTCGATTCCTCAGCTGGCTAAGTCATCCATCGAGCAACATTAATCAACATTTTTCGCTTACTGTGGTGGTAGTAGGAGATTTTCAAATATTGTCAAGTTATTCGCAACCCAGGAATGTTTGTCTGTCTGCACTGAATGCACTGAACTGTACTTGAATGATACTTGATAACAATGTTATAAATCATGAAATTAGTTAGGTAGGTATTCTCTTTACAGATTAAATAATTATCAAAGTAACTAGGTACGTAACTAACGATCTGAAACTTCAGAGCATCGTACTTTCAACTACTAAATATTATACTTTATTCTGCGATCTTTTATAACCTGGCGGTACTGAAACTACATGCAAAGCATCAGAAATTACTAAGGGGAGATTCCACTGTCTAGCAGCGGCGTGCAGTTCTTATTTATATAATCCTTTTGAGATCGCTACCGGCATTAAAAATATACCACATTTGCATAGCAATATGAGAAAATTATTCTAATCTAAAAATTTTATTATAATGGTTTCATCAAGGAAATTGTAAAAAATGGAAGCGCAAACATAACCTACGATAATCTGCTCTAAGAAAATTTTAAGAAAGTAATGAAAAAATATATCAGAATTTTTCGTAAAAAGTTGTAAAAGATAAATTAATAAACAAAGTTGTTTTGTAAATTTCCCCATGGAAACGAATAGCTTTTGTTTTAACAACAATTGTAATTTGATAATTTCTCTTACGCCGTTTGTGTGAAACGTCACAAAAAGAGTTTGTTCGTGATCTCTAGATAAAATAATAGCTGAAATTTGAAAAATCATCTGTAGTTGCCATTCCCGTGTTGGTTCAGGTCGAAGATAGAAAACAAAGTGAGGAAGATGCTGTCAATATTTTATTATATTTACCATCAGTGAGGGTGTTAATATCGATTTAAGAACCAATTCAAACAAATTCATTCATTCGAATTGGTTCTAACGAACACGTTTCCGTGTAAACTACTCCTATACAGAATTAGATAACCAAAAATGAAATTGCAACAAACCCATTTTTACATAATCAACAATCATTACTCATTATCTCCTTTCCCATTTATCGACGAGTCAATGTTCATTAAAAGATTGTTTATTAACGTGCATTCACTCGACAAATACAGCAGCAAAGCGTCACACGCTGGACAATGAAATTCAATTTTCACAGAGCATTTGTGGTAAATAAAGGTTTATTTATTTAGACGATTTAAAGTGATTGATAATTATGAACCAGATAAACCAGTGTAAATTGAAGTTTTGAACCGGAGAAAATGTAACGCACTTGTTGACGAGATATTTGGAGCGTGTTGAAGGTAAAAGTTTATAATGGGATTGCCTTGTAAGTATTTGTCTTTTCAAGTTGGTTTCTGCAAGTTTCAACCCTTGACAAAATATCCCCGACAAAATCTCCCCGATAAAATATCCTACGGACAAAACATCCCCCTTTAAAATATCTATTAAAACCTACCTTACCTAACCTAATAAAAAAATGGAACAAAAATAATACGACATCATGTGAAGACAATAAATTATTGTCAAAAATAGTAAAATGTAAAATAAGGTTAGGTTAGATTAGGTAAGGTGAGGTTAGGTTAGGTTTTAGTAGATATTTTGTTGGAGGATGTTTTATCCGTAGGATATTTTGTCCGGGATATTTTGTCGGGGACATTTTGTCACGGTTTTTTTACTAAGCGAAGGCAATTTTTCCGAGTTGCGCGGAGGTATGTCAATCAGTAGCCTGGCTCTTAGGAATTCAGTCACTATGGAGAATACGTGAGTTTTACAAAAACGGTGATTCGGCAACTGTAGCGCGGAGAAGATTATGCAATATTCGAGGTTTTCGTCACTTGAATGATGCGCCAAGCATTCCTCTCATTCGAATACGGGTCAAAAGATTTGAAGAAATCTTTACAACCCTGACAAAACCAAAATCCGGGCGACCAAGGTCATCGAGGACGGTAGAAAACGTAGAGACATTTATCAGTCTTTTCGTGACGACCCGAACCTTTCGATTCGGAAGCCCGCAAGTGCTTTAAATATGCATAGATCATTATACAGCATTTTGCACAAAAAAGCTGCACCTCTGCAAACTTAACTGGCTTTAACCAAAGAACATGGTTCCAGCAAGACGAAGCAACATCATATACGTCTCTTCCACGAGTTCGAGAAATTTTCCCTGGCAAATTGATATCCAGGAGAGGTAATATAAATTGGCCTCCTTATAGTCCTGATGTAACCCCTATGGACGTTTTCCTGTGAGGTTATCTCAAATCTAAAATGTACGCCGACAATCCGACTTCCCTGGCACAATTAAAAAAAAATATTCATCACAAAATGGCAGCCATCACGGAGCCAACCTGCCGAGTTGTCATTGGAAATTTTACTATTCGATTAAATGAATGCCTCGCACTCGAGGGTTTACATTTGGACGATATTATTTTTAAGAAATAAATTCTCAAATTGTGTATTTTAATATTTAATAAACATTTTTTCGATGAAACCTTTAGGTTTTTTAAAAATCGATCCGTAAAAATCGATCCACTAAATTTAAACTTTCTTTTGAAGCACCTTGTATTTAGATTGCATCGGCGTACTACTGCTACATAATTGACATAATAATAAAAAATCATATTATTAGTCCTAGGCAAGAAAGGCGAGATATATTGGTATTTAGTTCTTATAATTTAATTCAATGTTAGGTTATGTTAATGTGTTTCGTGGGTGTTCATGATGTAATTCATGTTTTCCTCTTCATTCCTTACCTTTTGAGAGGTGGGAGACATGTTTGCACATTTTCTTCCAGTAGACGGTAAAATACATGTAGGTACATTTTTTACAGCATTGCGTTCATTTTTCAAATGCATTGTACCTACATGTAGTTTTGTATCAGTGATCGAAGAACCGATGGATGCAATATTTTAGTCATAAATTGTTATAAGGTTTTGTCTAGTCTGAGTTAAAAGTAAAATTGTATGAATATTTTTTACATTTGTAAAGCGCCCTTGGGGTGATTTTTCACAAAAAAACGGCGCTATACAAATGCGCTACACAGGACACGTAATTTTTAAAAATTATATCTCATACTTTAAAAGCACGGCAAATGGTATAATAATAATACAAATAACATAATGGCAAAACACAGCTCCTGGGAAAAGCAGCAAGGAAGGAGCACTATTGCATGACTAAAGGTAGGAGCGTCGCACGCCACTGCTGTCCACGGGGAGTGTTCCATTTGTCTGGAATTAATAAGAGTTGCCTTTCGGCGGATAACCACCCTGACAGTATCCTCTATTTATACGTAAACCTTTCAGGGGAGGATGTGCTTGTATTATTAAATGTCCCGGGGAGAATATTTTTGCTTGCACATGAAGATTAAAACATTATTTGCCCTCACAATTCTTACAGAATCACGTGTACACAGTTGATGAAGTAGAAGAAGGTACATAACTATCTGTTTAAATAAATATCAACTCTGCGTGTTTTACATGTCGGGAATGTTAAAGCTAATTTTGAAGTGATGATAAATAATTAAGAATTTTCTGAGGAAATGTGTTCTTTACTTGTTCAATTCAGTATATTATTTTACTTATAAAATATAAAGTCATTTTTACCACGAAATTGCAGGAATTAGAAAATCCCAGCGTACTTTCGAACTTGAAGCAACAGTGACATGACAGTGGCAGTTACACCACTTAACTATGGAAGCAATATACTATGTTGATTAACACAGAGTGCCCTGAAACATTTTATGTTTTTTTAATAGTTTGTTTTTAAGTTTTTAACAAATCACAAAGTACCATAAAATATTTTTAAAATATATTAATTTGATGTTGTAGGAGAAGTGTTACAATTTTGGTACGGTTATGGTCGTCAAGCATGTTTTACTTAAATTCTTTTTCAATTGCTCGTCAGTGCACCAAAAACTTTTCTGTAAGAAGGTGACGACGAATGGGTCCAAATGAGAACATAACCCAACCATGCCAAAATTGGAACATAAAATTTTGGTACACAAAAAGCAAGTTAAATTACGTTACCAATGATTTTTGTTATAATTTTTAAAAATCAGTGTACGTATTAAAATAATTTATTGTTTTTATAAACTTTTTAAGTATTTAAATACACATATATAAGTACACAAACGTTATAAAAGATATGTTATTCGATTTTGTAACGCGCGATTTGATGTTAAAATCGTAAAGCCTAGAATATTTACAATAACACGAGCCATAGACAGATAGACACCTTACATTTTTTTTTTAACTTTACGACTACTTACTATCGTTTTTTTTAATCCAAAATTGCTACGGTTGGGCTATGTGTGTTAATGAGGGTAGATTTAAAAAAAAAATATTGAACCATTGACCTTCCAAGTCAAAATCAAATATGTCAAAAATGTTTTCTATTCTGCTGGTCTCTGTTTTAATTACAAAAGTTAAATATTTGTAATTTTTAATAGATCATCATAGAACGAATTGCCGGAGTTAACCGATAACAATAAAAAATGTAAACACAACTTTGCGGACGTTTATTCTAGCTTTTTTGCCGTCAAACCAAATATTATTCGTACCTATCATTGAAAAAACAAAACAACATGATAGTAAAAATGTCTATGTTTACGCTATGGGAACGAAAACAACCCCAATGTTATCATGAGTCATCAATAAAGCAAACCCTTGAAAGCCTTTATCTCGTTTTCAAGTGAATGATCCAATATTTTCTATTATTCTGACAAGTACTGTATGATGTACACCTAAGTATATATATTTTTTTAAATAACAGTATTATATTATTTACAACAGATTTTAATATTACTAGATGAATATTCGTATTTTGTAGTTGGATGTTAGGTACCCTCCTGCTGTTAGTTCACCATAAGCGGTCCGTCACGTATGGTGACGTAGCAGGGTTGCCCGGATTCATGGGGTGATATTTGTCTAGGTCTTGACGGCAAATACGTTTGTCCACCTACTGTGGCGTGGCGTGCTGGATCGGGAGACACTGGTTGAGGGAGATCTAATCTAAACCTCTCCAGCCGGACTTTCATTACCCATCACCTGAACCGCAGTGGGAGGGATGGATTCATACGTCCGTCATTTCTCAACACACTAACCCCCAGATTCCTACCAATTCCTAATACTTTTCCTTCCCAGAACTCCCTCTCTTTTCTCTTCTTAAAAATACTATCCATATAGCATCCCCAAAGATGACCTCGTGTGTGAGGTTAATGTTTTTTTTTTAAATCCTGGTTTTTTGGTGAAACCAAGGATTACCCTTATTAACGCTTTTATGTTACTTTGTAGTAACATTATATTTGAAATTTGCACAAAAGAGTTCAAGAAGCGTAAAAATATATTAATATACCTTTTTATTCCCGTTAAAAAGACTTTTAAAGATTTTGTACATTTTATACAATACATAATATATTCATCAGGAACGAGAAAGAAAGACAGATTTTATAAAATTTTATCCGCCATCAACAAACGTTCTTTTGCACATCCAGAGTTAAGAGCCATTAACCAGCTTGTAACCGAGAATTCATATTTCGTTGAAAGATGTTCTTACGATCGTACAGGGCGGTTCCAATGAGAAAGATTAATTTTTCTCCGTACCAGCTTTTTAAAATAATCACTCAATATCGATTTTATTTCATTCAAAATTTGCTTTAATTTATACCTACATTAAAAAATGCCGAAAGGCGCGATGATAAAACAATCAAAATTATGTACTTATTGTAATTATTTTTTTATCATAAGTATTTATAATTTTTCAATAATGGAAAATAAGAATGTAAAAAAAAAACTTAAAAATATTATTTTGTAAGACCGTAAATAAATAAACAAACTGAAGTATTTTCATCACAAAACACGTGTGCGGATTTTTTAAACATTATTTTATTTAAACTTAAATTGAAATTCTGAAACACAGCTTTTCCAGATAGTTTATTGATTTATTTTATTGCATGGTTATATGATTTGAAATGAGTGTTGTATAACACAAAATTTTGTTTGAAAATTTAACAAATCTGCCAACGACCTACGGTAAAACTTTATCGTACGAAAAATAAACATTTTTTTTTAAATTTAAAACATAGCTTTCCTAGATAAAGAAAAGTTTTTTCAAAATCAATTAATATTTTTTTGTGGAAAAGGGTCAATACGTCTAAAATTTGATTTAAAATAACATATTTCCGGTTTTGTCTGGTTATTCCCTCTTAAACAATTTCATTATAATATAAATAAGCTCTGTTCGATGACAAAAAATAATAAAACAAATATCTTTTATCGTAACGGTACGAGTAAAATAACCATTAAGAAAGCTTTGAGGTAGATCTTTAACCTAGAAAAATTGGCGTAAGTTGTCGCATATTTTGCAATAAGTTTAATTGTGTTTCGTTCGTAAATAATATGAATTTGAAATGTAGGGATAAAACAACTGAGTACGTATTCCTTTCAATTACATAAACGTAGATAGAAAATTGGTGATCTTATCTTTGGAGAGATTCAAGCGAAACTTTAAGAAGTATGCTTCCAAGTTTAGATGTTCTTAATATTTTTCCCGGTGTCTGGATTGCAGTTTCGCAATTTTTCCAACGAGTGCGAGGCTTTTTAAATAAAATATGCAGGTATTCAAATATTATCAGCAAATTGAAGTGCTGAAGTATAACTCTTGAAACTCTGGCTTCATTACATTTCCACAATCTTCTGCAAGAATTTTCTAGCTGAAAGAAACTATTAACCTAGTTTTCAGCTTTTAATTTAAGTAGTTCATACCGCGAGTTACATAATTTTTGAAAAAATATATTACATACCCAAGTTACATTTCTTTTACACATAAATAAGTTTAATACAATATTACAAATATTATGTAGATAGTGAGACACAAGTTTAGATTTACTAAATTTAATTTTAAACATGTTTTATTAAGTTTGGAAGGCGAGGATGGATACCGCCGCCACAGGAACTATTTATTGGATAATCAACACCCCTGTCTAGGTCACCCCAAGTGCTTTGCTATGTTTGGTGACTTTTCAGGGGTGCCCGGGTTCAGGGGGGTGAGAAATATTAAGGTTTCTGGCGGATGCGTTTTCCCACCTAATGGTGGCGGGTTTCCCACCGAAGAGAGTGATTGAGGAAGACACTTTGAACTCTACAACTGGACTTTATCGACCCATCGCCTTGCACCACAATAAGAGTGATGGATTCATACGTCCGTCACTCACCCCCAGATCCTTAACCACTCCTCATACCTTTTTCCTTCCTAGAACTTTCTCTCCTTCCTTTCCCTAAAATTACGTTAAACAATAACATATGTCGACAAAATGTGACACAGGCCCAGAGGGTTTTTCTGCCTCATTCTGCCAAATTTGGCTGCGCTGAAAATCGGTTGAAAGATGCGAAACACTTATGTATCCGTATAATATATTATTGGTGTCTCTATTTTATGAATTCGCTGAAAGTTCGAATAAAAGGTCATAAGTCGATTTTAACGGTTCTGTTATTGAAAAGTTTATACGTTAGATACTGAGAGGCAAAATAAATAAATTAACTATTCTTTAATCAGAAAATTGTTAATTAACCAGAAGTTTTTTTAAATTAATAGAAATCTACAAGATATGAACAGAATTATTTAAACATGTTATTTATGTACATAGTATATTGAGAGTCTCAATGTACATAGTATATTATATATATGTACATGTCTCAATTTGAGACTCGTTTGACAACATTGCTGTGCACATTATTAAACTAATGACGCGATGTTTAAAATTCACCTTACTTCCTCTCCATAATTTGAATCGACGTCCTAAAATACCTTTGAAAGATGAAAGCCTTAAACATGTGAAAAAAAACCTTTTCCAGCAAGAATACCGGAGGCCACAATAAATTACGAGAATATATTTTGGCCAAAGTTTTCACATAAAATTGCTCATTATAAATCCTCCAAAAATGAAAGTATACTAATCCCAGCGAGTGATCGCTCGTGACGTAATCTTTCTAGTATCTTCTTTCTCTTTCGTTTGAGACACGTGAGAAGGAAGAGGACGAACGACGTCCATACGAGCTCTCGTGCATACTAGTTTATCATAGGATAAAACCCGTTACAAAAATGTGATGGCAATACACTTTGTTGCAATGTGGGTCAATTGTTGAATGAATGAGTATTTTATTTCAATTAAATGGATGTGGTGGTGTTTTTGAAAATACATGATGCTCTACAGGTTCCAATTTTCAATATGGTCCAGTGATTGATGAGCGAAATATATTTTACGGTCGTCGATTTTATTATCGGTGGAGAATGTAAGAGGACTGACAAATGTGACAATGTCCTGTTCAAAACAAATAATTTTATTTTCGTAAGGTACTCACACGGGTGTGAAATATTTGTTAAAAAAATAAAGCAAGTGCTTTCTATTCCATGAAAAACTAAATCTTATGTTTAAAAGGTATTCATTATTCAAAAATTCTAGTCTCCTAAAAATACCTGATTTTGTCGAATTTTCGGAACGTTATTTAAAATGATATTCAATATTTTCGGTTAAAATAATCATTGAATTAAATAGAAATAAATTAATAATTAATTACCTCGGTTTCCGTTTTTAAGCCGAAGTCCTTCATATTATTAGGCATACTTAAACATATTTTTATGCATGCATTATATTATTGTGTATAGATATCTAAATATATTAATAAGTGTATCTAAATTATTATGTATACCCAAACATTACTAACGATTCACGATTAACTAAACATGATAGTTGATCCACAGCAGTTGGCCGCGCGCTAGTTGTTTCCAGGACAGTTGAACCACCGTACAGTTAATCCCCCGAACAGTTTATCCCTGGGACAGTTGACCCCTCCGCCAGTTGAACCCTTTAAAAGTTGATCCCCTAAATAATTATTTCTGCTGTATGTCCTCATTCGCAATATAAGTGTGCAGTGTGTAAGGGTGTGTAAGGGTGCGAAGTTGAGACAATTGTAAGCGCAGGTGTGTTGAGTGAAAATCTGCTACATAAATACTTATGATAGAATAATGCGTACATGTGGGAAGAATATGCGTGTACAGTGGGGATATACTACCGAATAACAAAAGACGACATACTTGTACATTCAGTTAGGAAAATACGATACGCCTACTTATACGAAATTGAACTAAGTGTCCCCGAAGGGGTATGCAGGTAGAATGTATGAGTTATCTATGAGTTAGAGAATAATGCAAGGATGCACATTGGGACCTCTTCTATTTATATTTTACATAAATGAGTTATGCGAGCTAACAGAAGGGGGAAAATTATAACATTTGCAGACGATACGGTAGCCATATTCGAAGGAGACGATTAGACTCAAACACATAAACATGCTGAAAAGCAATGACGTGACAAAAACCTTCTAACACTAAATATAGCAAAAACTAAATACATAAGATTCAGCTCAACTATAAAAGGACAATCTAGTACATCTTATACAACAAAAACACATACGCCTAACTGTAATTGTGATAACATTGATTCTAACTGCAACTGTGAAGCTTCGGAAAGTCTGAAAAACATCAAATATCTACGCGTTATTATAGACAATCATCTTAAGTGGAAACATCACATCGACAACCATTCAATAAGGGTAAGAAAATTGATTCACATATTCTTTGTACTACATACAGGTGTCCCAAAAGAAAGTTGATATTTGTTTTGCTTTCTGTGTGAACGCAACTTTTCGCAACGAGGGGCGCGGGGGGGTATATCAATCAGTAATCTGGCTCTTCGGAATTTAGTCGCTATGAAGCATTTCTCGGGAGCGACCGCGCGTTGTGTGTGCGTGAGTTTTACAAAAATGGTGATTCGGCGACTGTAGCGTGTAGAAGATTCTGCAATATTTGAGGTTTTTGTCAATTCAATGATGTGCCAAGCATTCCTCTCATTCGAAAATGGGTCAAAAAGTTTGAAGAGATCGGTACAAAGCTGGCAAAATCAAAATCCGGGCGACCAAGGTCATAGAGAACGGTAGTAAACGTAGAGAGTGTTTATCAGTCTTTTCGTGAAGAATCAAACTTTTCGATTCGTAAAGCGTGCAAGTGCATCGTTACACAGCATTTTGCACGAAGACCTAATGCTGCACCCCTACAAACTTACTGGCTGTAACCAAAGAACATGGTTCCAGCAAGACGGAGCAACATTACATAAGTCCAATACGTCTCTGCCATGAGTTCATGAAATTTTCCCTGGCAAATTGATCTCCAGGAGAGGTGACATAAATTGGCCTCCTCGTGGTCCTTACCTAACCCCTATGGACTTTTTCCTGTGGGGTTATCTCAAATCTAAAAATCCGACTTCCCTGATGCAATTAAAAGAAAATATCCGTCACGAAATAGCAGCCATCATGAAGCCTATCTGGCGAGCCATCATAAGAAATTTTACTGTTCGATTAAATAAATGCCGCGAACGTGAGGGTTTACATTTGGACGATATTATTTTTCAGGAATAAATTCCCAAATTGTGTATTTTAGTATTTAATAAACATTTTTTCGATATAACCCTTCCTTTTTTTTAAATCGATCCACTAAATATCAACTTTCTTTTGGGACACCCTGTATAATCAAACAACAAAACCTGAGAAAAATATATTTTGGATTGTGAAAAGCCGTCTAAATGGATGGTTGTTTGGTTGGGGTGCCTCAGGTAGAACAACTTTAGATCCACTTGCGAAGGCCCAGAATTTAATAATTAGGGTCAATATTCGTAAACCATGTAGGTTTTCTGGCGATAAACTCTACGAAAAATTTTATGTACTTGATGATCGTCAAAACTATATAAAAAGAGTTATTATCCACGTACACAAAAATCTAGAAAAAACGCAATAAAATTGATACCAAAGAACACCTAAGAACTGCAAACGTTTATTCATCAGAACAACGATTTAGTGAAAATGTTCAAAATGGCATTAGATCGTATGCCATCAGACAGCCATAATATTAAACGAAATACGGATCTATGTGTGTTTGTTACTCTTTCACGCTTGTTACTCTTTAAAAAACAACTGATTGAATTTTAATGAAACTTTACAATAATATAGCTCATACATCAGAATAACATATACGAGCTGTGGCATCATGAAATTTGTAATAAAAATTGCAATGGGTTGCACGCGAGCTGTTTGAAAACTGAATGTATTGGGAATGAATGTATGGAATGCAGGAGGGGGGAGGGGAACTCGGGAGGGGGGTTCACAGGAAGTGGGAAGGTGGGGGAGTAGAGTGAGTAGAGGGAAGGTGGAGGAGGAGGAGTGGGAACGCTAGAGGGGAAAGAGACGCGGGGGAGGAAGGGGAGGAGGAAGGTGAACGGGATGAATGGGAAAGGACGCGCAGGGAGAAACGATTTCTTTATTGATTGGCATAGCAATGCATGCCGGGTACCAGCTAGTTTCTAATAAATTAACATTAAATGAAATCTAACAAACTCAAATCACCTCTAGTCAACTAAAATCAAAATGAACTCAAATCAACTAAAATTAACACAAATCAACTCAATTCAACTCAAATCAAATCAAATCAACTCAAATCATTTCTAATAAATTCAAATAAAATTAAATCTAACCAACTCATATCATCTCTAGTCAACTCAAATCAACTAAAATTAACTCAAATCAACTGAAATCAACTCAAATAAACTCAAATCAACTCAAATCAACTCAAATCAACTCAAATCAACTTAAATCAATTCAAATCAAATCAATCAAAACAACTCAAATCAACTCAAATTAACTCATATTAACTCAAACAATCTAATTTGCTTTTGTGGATGTCCCAGAACAGAAAAAATCAAACCAAAAGTTATGCGGTTTTAATTGTTCATGTATAAATCATCTTTCCTAACGATACCGATTTTTAAATTCAGAAAAAAAAATCAATCAAGGTGATGGTGCTATAAATGCCCTCCATTTAGCAAATTCAAAACTATTTTCACTCTTCAAGTTCATATTTGTAAATGAACCAATCAAAAAAAATATTTTTATCTTTTTCCAACAACGGTGACATGTACCTAATAACCATTCCGTGAAAACATTAAATTATCACACTAGTCTACAAAATCGTAATTTATTGCAACTCGCCTCAAAATATTTTCACAGCATATTATTAATAGCTCTCGCGAATTTTTGGTGGGTATTGCGAGATGGGCCTTTTAATTCTTTTATCCGCAGCTTAATTTGCCGAAATAAACCAATGGAATGTCACACATCTACCGGATCTGCCCTGATGATGGACACTGCAACGATGTCCGAAACGTTGGCTAAAGAAGGAGGTAGCGCAACACGGCATAACACCCCAAAAACAAATAACGACAATGGAATGTCGCGTATTTTGTACATGGTTGATTATAAATAAGTAAATTGTTGCAAACAACAATGCAGTGTTCACCCAAAGGTGGTCCAGGGAATGACGTCACTAGGTCAATCAATAATGCAGTTGGAATCGCTTTGGAACGCCGCCAAGTTTAACTCCGAATGTAATGCTTTTTTTCCATTGTTTTAAATTGGTACGACTGATACGTATTATATATGGTTAGAAGTGTATGATAAAGTTTAGCCAATGAAGAGGAAGCAATTTAAGTGCAGCGTTCTCTACTTAACAATGACTTTCTGCCATAAAATAAGTTATATCACAAACAAACAGAGAGTACTTTTCACATTATATTTTTCTTAGAATACAGGACTAATAAACTTGTTTTATGGACACTTTTATGGAGATTAGATTTTTCATTCTGAGATCGAAGATAGTTTCAGTAAAAGGAGGATATCTTGGCATTCTCAGTGGAATGGGAATATTAAAAAGGACATAAGTCAAGGATATAATTAAGAGTACCTACACATATTAGAACACTTCTTAATGCGATGAGCGTGACCGGTCAGTGGTTGAGTGGGCATCGCCTTTGGGTCCTACCCAGAAGTTCCGTGTTTGATTCCTCGGCTGGCTAAGTCCTCCATCACGACTCGAGTAACATTTAGTATGGTGGTAGTAGGAGATTTTACAGTATTCTCGGATTATTCGAAACCCGGGAATGTTTGTCTTTCTTTAAAAAATATATATATATATATATATATACATATATATATATATACTTAGAGGGAAGATACTCTTAGTATCGTGTTGCTCCAAATGACTTCAGCCGTGTTTGGTGACCAGATCTGAATAGACACTTATCTTTCCACCTTGCCCACTACCTTCAGCCTCACAACTTACCCCAATTGGGGATTCCACAGTCTCACTGGCTCTGGACGGGAGCAGTTTGGGCTCTTGCGCGGTATTCACATAAAAAAGCATAATACAATTTTTTTTACTTTTTTTATATGTATATTTATTGTTGAACGTCTGATAATTTTGTGCTCAAAAAAATCTTCCGAATAAAAATAATAAGTATTTTTGAAAATATTTATTTATTTTTATTATTACCTACGCAGTTACGCACCCACTGAATTCGAATTGCAAATATTTTAATATCATGTGTGCGGAGTGTGCATGCACATAAAAAAATATTAAACGCACATTAAATGCATTTAATTATCATAACTGTGGACATTTAAAAGACAAAGTAAGAATACCAACTTTTTATCGCTTGGCTGGAACCTGTCGGCTGAAAATGTCAAAAGGTAGTGTTCTAAACAATGTTGTGGCTAATATGAAACAGGAAATAATAAAACTTTTCTTCACTATAGTACTGACGAAATAATAATTACATTATTTTATCTACGTAATTTATCAAAACTTTACAAAAAGCCATTTGGGTTATCTTAACAACAATACTCTTTTGACAGTGTAAACATATTTCGATCTACTCCCGTCGAAATTAAACATTTAAATTACTTACTGTGAATTATTGCACACAAATATCATAAAATATTAACAAGCAGCACTTATTTATTAATATAATAATGCTTTTCATTGCAAGTATTTGTGAACTGTGTTAACAAAAGCAAAAACAAATCAACGTAACCAAACATTGTCAAGCAGTGAATAGTTTCAAATATTTAAACGTTTCGCAATGGATGTGAAAAATTTCATCTCCAAAGCAGAAGTAGCAGTCAATGCTTTAAATAATAATAATAAATGCGTGCATACAAGGAAATAAGAGCAAATTCTTCTCAAAATAACTTTGGTATTTGCGAGGCGGTTTCGGAAATGAATGAGCAATCAAGCTCCAAAAATATTATTATTTGCAATGTGCCTGAAAGTATTAAGACGACAGAAGCCAGCAGGATCTTGGATGACCAGGCAGCTGTCACCAGTATAATTAGTGAAATCGACAAATCAGCAAATGAAAATATTTAAAAAATTTTATAGAATTGGAAAATTATCAAATAGCAAGCCTAGACCAATAAAAATCGAACTGGAAAATTCAATACAATCGAGAAATATTCTCAGCAAACGAGGTCTTCTTAAGAACAATGTCAGAATTTACCCCGACTCAACCCCGGCTCATATGTGATAATATGATGTATGACTTAGCTTTATCAAACTATCATAAAATATCTGTAGAACTCTCAAATGATCCACTCCTACCAATAGATAATCACCACCCTCCCCTATACATTATATTAAATGCGATAATGAAAGAATAGCTGTACAAAGAGTCCTAAACTTTAAAAGAGCCGACTTCGACTCAATTAACAGCCATCTCTCAAATACACACTGGTCTTTTTTATCTGATAAAAACATTGATGAATCTTTAGACCAACTTTATTCAAACTTTTTTAATGCTATTGAATCTATGTACCTTTTTATACACCGAGAAGCTATACCTACCCGGTTTGGTTCTCATCAGAGCTTACTGATTACAAAAAAAGAGTCAACACAAAAAATTCAAACACAGCAAATCCATAAGTGATTATATAATCTTTAACGAAACCAGGAAAAAATGTAAAGATCTTTCCAAAAAATTTTACAAAAAGTAAATAACCTCTATCGAGGACACTGCCTTAAAATCCAAAAATCTTTGGAAATTTCTTAAAAAAATAAACAATAAAAACACAGATTACCCGCCAATAATGCAAATGAACAGAACCAGTGCAAACAGTACACAGGACATTGTAAACTTTTTTTCGGATTTATTCAAAAATGTATATGATGAAGAAACCTCAAATGACAAAATACCTGAATACAAATTTAGCAAGACTACACACTTAACAAATTGCTATATCACACAAAAACGCTGCGAACAGATATTACTTTCCTTAGACACTGACAAATCCGCTGGCCCAGACAACATTCCACCAATATTCTTCAAAAAATGCTCTAATACATTATCTAAACCACTCACATTATTATTCAACCGTCTCTTGACCCTTGGACACTTTCCAGACCGTTGGAAATCTAGCTTCATTACATTTATCTTCAAAAAAGAGATGACGCTAATATAGCCAATTATTGCCCCATTTGTATACAGTTAGTACTACCTAAGCTTTTTGAATCACTGGTCCTTGATGAAATCTATCCCAAATTAATAAAATTAATTCCAAAAACAGCACGGTTTTATCAAAGGTAGATCTACCGCAACTAACTTAACAATATTCCAAAACTTCATAATACAATCTTTTGCAGAAAATAAACAAGTCGACTGCATATATACAGACTTTTCGAAGGCATTTGACAAAGTATCCCATAAACTACTAATCCAAAAACTATTTGCTCTAGGAATAAGGAATAACATGCTAAAGTGGTTTACTAGCTATTTATTAAATCGTAAACTGTTCGTCAAAATAAAATCATGGATGTCGAAAGCTTTTGGGCTACTAGTGGCCTACCGCAAGGTAGTCACCTTTGTGATGAATTGCATTGATCAACAGTGAAAATTAGGAAATATCGTAGCTTCCCACTTTAATTTAAAAAGAAAATATCAATTACTTATAAAACGGACACGTCTACGACATCTATCGGATTAGAGTAAAGTGAATTCATATTTACGGTAGGGATCTATAATTAGGCAAAGTGAGACGAGTATTGATAAAAAAATCACAGATGGTATCAACAAATAATCAAAGACAGGGACTCCCCAGTATAATTTAGGCCGTGATATATTGACAGCCAATTGAATTACAGCAAAAACGATTAAAAACCGAGTTAGCCTATCAACAAGAAGAGGGCCGAGCCCATTTTTAGAACAAAGGAACGACCTTTGGACTTGGCAATTAGTAATGTGATTAATGAGTTTGACGTTCCCACCAAACCGAGAGGTGAATAAACTCCATGGGAAGAAATAATCTGTTCAGGGACAAAAGAACGATGACCCCAAGAAATGTTATCATTAACCGGTACGTTCCAGGGATCAGAAACCCTAGTTCTCGAACGCATTAAAGCATATAAGGTGCGGAAAAAAGGATACACGTAAACAACGTTTGAAAAGTTTAAGTGAAAAATTGCACAGCAAGTGACGAAAACGTGTTGTAAGGTGTTAGGGAGATTTCATCTATAATACGATTGTTTGTGACGACCGGAGATGATCGATTCGAGGGAAAACGTGCTAAAGGAAATGGAAATGTTGAAAAAACAATGGAAAATTATTGTTATCAATTAGACGGAGCTAGGATATTACGATGAAAGATTTAGGGAGGAAACGTCAAAAAAAATGAGAGTTTTAAAGAATAGGCGAGGGTATATTTCAGATGTCTAGAGCAGTAACAAGTGTTAGAGAAGAAATAGAGTGCAGTACGGAGGGGAGTGGAAAATGCTGAAAACATTGCGATAGAAAAACTCAGGAAAAGGAGTCATTTTACGTAATTAAAATGGAGTTTATAGAGTAACATAGTACGCGATTGCAGAAAAAAAATGAGGCATTACAATGGTTGTCGATCCCAGATGTATTTTGTTGTGATAAACAAGGAATATTCGAACATGAAAATTGTTTAGATAAGGACGATTAGCCGTTAAAAAGGTAATAAAAATTATCATGGGTCTTATGAAATATTTATATTAAAGAATTCTCATAAAAGTTAACGACACTGAAATAAAAAAGGATTTATTGCCAGGTGGGTACAGGAACTAATGTATACAACTGTCAAGACATATGGTTTATGGGATTTTTCGTAAGAACGGGACAAAATTTGTAAGGCGTTCTCTATGAAGCAATAAAAATGACAGGAATTTAAGGGCCGAAGTGGGGGTATCTCCTATAAAGATGTTAAAAATGATATATTTATTAATAACAAATAGAAAATGAAATTTTCCAAGAGGCAGCAAACATCAAAAAACGATATGGTTATATCAGGGAAGTACGGGGAAGTGAGGGGAAAGGAGATACGACAGAGAAAAAACAAAGGAAATCTTAGATTAACAGTGAATAAAATAAATACGGCTTGAAATATAAAAATCTATAGAGATATGAACAATAGCGTAAGAATAAATAAGGAAATTCATGGAAAGAGTGTCGTGAATAAAAGAAAATTCGAGAAAGAATGGAAAATTCAAATATACGACGTAAATAGAGAAAATTCGGTTTTAAATGGAAAGGTTCATATAGAATACAGAAAAACTCGTGGAAAAATAATAAAATAAAAATGAACAATTTGCGAGAAAGACTTCGACATGAAGATATCTCTGATAGGCGAATTTGGGGACAGATTTGGAACATATGGTAGATGCCGTACGCACGGACATGTTACGAAATATATGAAAATAGAACTTTAAAATTATTAAATTCAAGCTAATTTTGTATGAACAACAGGACAAAGGAAGTTGGGCCATTAAACATGGATCTTACTAAATCCGGATCTTGTAAGTATGGAAGTACGAGACAGAATTTAATGTATCAAACGCAAAACGTACAAAGAGACCGCATTCGACAATAATGGAGAGGTTTCAAGAAATTACGAGTTGATAGTAATTAGATTGGTTTATTATAGGAGATTCAGATACGATCTTTTGGACCTGAGAGGGGTATAAAAGTCTAGACAAATGCCAGTTGAGGACAGTCTACGTCGTGGTCGAAAAGTTTGTAACTTCGCGGAACGTGACGAAACGGTGGGTGACTTAAAGTGGAAAAATTCTAAGTGATAATTATTTTGATACTTAGAAAAATTTCACATTCTAGTCAGTGATATACAGGAAAAAATACTTTGCAGTTAGAGTCAGTGAAAATAAAAATTAAAGACAACGCATTAATTACTTGTGAAAAATAAAAGTGCTCGTGATAAATACAATTTGTTTTAGTGGAAAATTCGGATTTTATAATCACTTAATATCGTATTTTTAAACTTAGAAATTTCGCGTTTAATGTTAGTGCAATAAATAACTGAAGTGATGTGATAATTTAGCGTGATGAAGTTATAATTAAATACGTGTGTTCAATCTAAGTGAAAGTGTTCTAACAAATAATAAATATTTAAATTAATTATCTTAAATAATAATAATAAAACAAAATAATATTTTATTAATACATAAAATTTCGGAGGGATAAAAATTTAATTTAACAACAATTTACCACCTCTAAATTAATCGTGAAGTAACTATCATTTAAAGTGTTATCTAACCAACGAGTTTTGAGATAAAATACAGTTTAGAACGATAGAGTTCATGCATCATTTTAATTAATTAGATTAAATGAAAAAAAAAAAAATTGAAGTCAAAAAGATTTAATTAAATTTAGGAAAATAAAAAAAATTAATTTAGGAAAATCGCAGCAAGGTTACCGTGTATTTCCCGGTCGGAAAAAACCTTGGTAGGGGTAAGTCTTTTCCGTTATAAAATTTTACAGATTCCAAGGAGAAAGCGGAATGGAGCAAACATTGGTATTTGGATTAATTATTTGACCAAGATATTACTCGCTTAATATGTGATATGTAACTATATTAAAATATTATAAGTATAATAAGTATATTTTATATATTTATATATGTAAGTATATAAACATATATATATATGTAATTTTTGTTCCCAAGAAAAATTATAATCAAAAAAAAAAGAAAAACACTTATATAAAAAGAGGAAAAGGGTATCGATTCCTACCTCTGAATTCATCAATAACTATTGAAAGTAGTTATGTGTGATAAATTTACAAATCAATATTTTATATTTAATCTTATGTATGTATTAATATAATTTCAGAAAATCCAGAGCATTTGAAATAAGTTATGATATTAGAAATTATTTCAATCATAAAATTATACAGATCAATATTATAAATTATTTATTGAGACAAAGTATATATAAATGAATAAATATGTATACGTAATCGGGTATCAGACTAGACAATTGCGCTAAGTACATCATTATCAAACAAAGAAAATTTTAGAGTCATCTCACACGTCTCCGGAATGTCTAAAGTAAACATACCTCATACGCTTGAATCTAGGTCACGAGGCCGTAGAGAATGTTTACAAAGCTCAAATTGTTTACAAAATAATTCGATCACTGGGACACTAGTTCGAATACAGTAAAAAGAAAAAAAAATGACCTTGATTAGTGGATATCGTACTTAGGTATTAACTTCTAGGAACGGGATAAAATTATTATATTGCGCAATTATTAGGAGCAAAAAGGAAAAAAAAAAATTTAAACACTATTTTTAATTTGAACGTAACGAGGTATCTACAGACCTAAGCAATTGAAAATTAACAGATTTATTATAGCAGTTCAAAAGGGTGTATTGAAGATTTACATGAAACAGTTGAAAAATCACGGGATAGCTTAATAAGGGGTAATGAGGATTTACATGATTCAATTGAGAATCACGGGATAGCAAGAATTTATCAAAAGTTGAACATTGGAGGGGAGGGAAAGAAAAAAAAAAATACAGTTCAACCAACAGAAGGTAGTGTTCGCTTCTGTAACAAGGACCATTAATCAAACCATAGAGATGGCGGATCTCTCAAACAAAACCGTCAACAAAACCAAACAAAAGCTTGGAGTTATGGCGAATCTCCAGAACACATCGCCAGATAAGATCTTATTGTACTAGTATATATTTATATTTCACACTATTCTTACGTATATATTCGGTATCAATCTGAGGATTGTGCAGAATCCGATGGGCGAGATCCGAGCTCGGGATGCGTTGCAAGTAGTTTCGTATTGCGAGTTATAAACCTTCCCAAAACGTATGTTTACATATATATCTTTTTATGTACTGTTCATTGAATGAAACGAACTCACTTACAATTAGTGCTTTAGGCCTGTCGGGTCACTCTCGTCTCATTTCTTGAACGTGGAGGGAGGATTCACGACCCGTAACTCCACACAAACCCGTGAGTATATGATTGCATATAGGACGAAACCGGTTCGCCCTAAGTAAATAGTAAACTTTGGAGGAGTAGGAATTTGGAGGTATCTGGGCTTGGGGGAAGACCTGAAGGCAGTGCATGATGGCGAAGGAAGGTCAATTGGGACGCGATAACTTAGGTATCAATCAATTGAACCGTGCCAAAAGACTGTGCGAATTTTGGGTTGACTTCTGATCACCCTGCTTACTTGATGGAGGCTGGAGCCAAATTTTGCCAGAAAAAGGGTTATTCTGAGTTCGTCAAATATGCAATTAACTAATTACATTAACCTACTAAATCCATCCTTATATGTACCTTATAGCAGCTGAATCTAAACGGAGGGGCGCCCAGCAGATACGAGATACAATCATAATCAAATTTACTAACATTTAACCATTTGAGTTATATTTAATTATCTGTTCAATTAGTCATGTGTAGTTTCGATTAGTATTGTTTATTCATGAATTCATTAGGATGTAGGGAATCATAATAAACGTCAAAGGGAAGTTAGTTCATTTAGAGAAATACTTAAGGTTAAATTTGCAAGAGAGAGACCAATACAGTTTTGAAATTCAACACTCTGTTTAGAATCAAGAGGGTTACCACAAAATTTAAAGTAATTAAAGTCCTATATCATAAATCAAAAAATTACACAACGTTTGATGGAGTTTAATTACAACCTAAATACGAAAATATCTACGTTCAAAGTCGTAAATAACGTATTTATTAGTTAAGTACATATATCGCTAGAGGTATGTAGTACAAGGGAGCTTTAAGTAGCTTTCTGTAGTTATCAGATGAAATAAGGGTCCAAATTTATAAGGGCTTGTGTGACGTAGGGGAGGAATTTTCCATCCCCACCACACATATGCAAAGCCTTAAGAATTTAAATATCGATCAGAGCCAAGAGAAAAGAAGAATATTACGACTGGTGCCAAGTGCCCAGGAGTAAATAAAATACAGACAAATAATAAACAAGAGAGTATGAAAAGACAAACATCACACCTTGGCCCGGTTCTGTTCCTCATTTTCATCAATGATATAACCAACTGCTTCAAGGATGTCGAGGTATTGCTCTTTGCTGATGACTTCAAGCTATACAAGAAAATAACTGATATAAATCATTGCCATATACTTCAGTCAAATATTAGTAAGTTTAAAGTTTGGTGCGTTCAAAATAATTTATTCTTAAATGTAGAAAAGTGCAAAACCTTGACTTTCTTCAGAAATAAAAATCCTGTTTTATTCGAATATTCCATCAGTAACACAGCTTTAGAAAGAGTCACGGAAATGAGTGATCTTGGAATTATTTTGGATGAAAAACTAAGTTTCGCCAATCATATCCACCAAATTGTAAACAAAGGTATGAAAACACTACGCTTCGTATTAAGAACAACCAAAAACTTTTATTCCATACAAGCCATTAAATTATTAATGTTTTTTTTTTTTTTACAGTGAATACCGCACAAGAATCTCAACTGCTCCCGTCTGGAGCCAGTGAGACTATGGCATCCCCAATTGGGGTATGTTGTGAGGCTGAAGGTAGTGGGGAGGGGAAGGAGGTGGGGAAGAGGAAGGTTGGGAAGTACCTGGCTATTCAGATCTGGTCACCGAACACGGCTAAAGCCATTTTTAAGCAACGTTTCAATTCTGAATGGTGGTCTTACACCAGGGCGATACTGATAGTATCTTCCACTCTGGAACATGCCGCAAATATACTATATATTATTTTAAATTAATTAATTGTGAAATAACACAAATTAATCAAATAAAATTTATTTGCGCATGCCGGGTTCGAACCCGCGACCTCCGGATTGTGAGTCAAGGGTCTTACCCACTGGACTACGGAGGTCGTCAATGCAATGGTCGGCAATGTATCTTTCGTTAGAAGCCTAATGGAATATAACTCAGTAGTTTAGTCTCCATCTTACAAAATTCACATTAATAACATTGAGCGAATACAAAAAAAAATTCTGCGTTTTATAAATTTTAAATTAAATATCCCACTAGAAGACTTAAAATATAATTTATTATTAAATATCCTAAAAATACACACATTAGAAGACAGACGTAAAATAAACGACTTAACATTTTTATTCAAAATACTTTACTCTAAATTTGACTGTTGCGAACTACTGCAACTCATAAACTTATGAATACTGACAGTAAGTACACAAAAAAATACACTATTCTACTGTAGCATTCATGAGCGGATCTACATTGCCCACTCTCCGATACAACGATTTCACACTATGGGAAATCAGTACTTAGGTGATATTGACATATTTAACATAAAATTGGCGAATTTTGTTGATCTTGTAAAAAACTTATTCCAAAACTATTCCTAAAAACATACGTGTATTTTTGTAAACCTATGAAATTGCTGTATTTTTGTATTTTTATGATTTGCATGCTTTTTATCTAATTTTATTTTTATTATTTCACTACCAAACATGTAAAAACCCTTTGGGCGTTAAATAAATAAATAAATCTTTGTTTAAGTCGTAATGAACAACACAAGACAAAAGTCGTTCAGTAGACAAAAGTAGTTCAGCTAAACGCTTTCACAAAACAACATTTAATATTTTTCTTCATGGAAAGAGAAAGAAAAAAATATTTTTGGTGCTAAAAGAAAAAGTAATTTTTTCACCAATTATTGTTATAGGTAGATAATTTTGGTCGCAGAGCTGCAGGACTTATTTTTTTTTTTAAATAAAGAAAAACCTTCCAAGGTTACGAATAACCTGACAACATTTGATAATCTCCTACTACCACCACACTTAAGCGGAAAATGTTGCTTGTATCGTGATTGGGGACTTAACCGATTTTCACATAAAAAAACAAGGAATCGAACACACGACGCCTGGATGGGAACCAAACGCGGTCACTAATCGAACTGAAATAACAAGAATAGGATCACTTAAAAAAGATGAAAAATATATGACTTTCGCAGAGCCTTTTTTGACGATCTAAGGATAGGTTTTGTATAACCTGGCTAAATGTCTTTGATTTTATCCGAAGCCAAAAGAAAAGTTATGTGCGTGATTCAAAATATTCGAAGGAATGTCAAAATCTACAGCCTAAAGCTGATTAGAAGATTTTCTGGCCTTTTTGGAATGAAATCAGACATTTTTCCTCATTCACCATGTGTCTTTTTTCCCTACAAGACATGTCGCCCCTTACATATGTGTGCGTGAACGGTATATTCTTCGCCAAAATGGCCAAATATGATAAAGAAATATATCCGACGTGACACGCGTGTTTATCAAATGGAATATATTCAGATCCTGGGGCGAAGGAAAATGAGAAGGGTGGGAAGAAAAATGATATCCTTCAGCTTTCGGCTAGCAGCCCGAGGCTCGGGGTGACACAAAACAAGCCCCGACGCTTCAAATTTTTGCAAAGATTCAGATATGACAGTTATATTTTCCGCAATTTATCTTAAATCCTTCTTGAATTTGTGAAATAAATTACCAAATCGTTTTGATCTTTTTTTAAGAGATAACGTTACCTGTGTGTTAGATTTAGCTGCTCGTTTTAAATTTTTTACAAGTTTTTTTTTTAATAAGCAACAAGTTTGGAAAATAACACATAATATTCGGATATTTAATCCATGCAAGAAGTTTACCTCAGGGTATTTGGTATATTTGGGGACTTTGTTAGAAAGATTTATTTAAAGCAGAAGAAGTGAATATGAATTATGTTATAAAGAGGAAACATATAAGCCGGAAAATCGTGAAAACTACCAGTTTCAATCAGTGAGTGATCGCAAACTAAATGTTAACAAATTATAAAAAAGAAGAAAAAAAATGGAACAAGATACAGTAAAAGCATTTTTATCAGGCAGAAAATTAAAAATAATCATCGGTTCCTGCACATGACACCCGCAGAACGCGCTGAGCGTCAAGAACTAGCACATAAGTATTAGAACATTTTTAGGAAGGCCCGTACACTTTATGTCCTTTTACTAATACTACATTTAATTTATTATTTACCAAATCGTTATAAAATTAAATTATTTTAATATTCAGCCTAACATTTTAAAACTAAGGCTGGCTTTGAAAGAACTGGTACAAAATAATACCTTCCAAAGAAATCACATAAAACAAGTGCATACATGTGGGGACATAATCCGATTAGTCACGGTTGTTGGATTGCTACTGACATGTTTGAAAATGTAGGCGAGGGCGAATTCGTTGCACCGTAGCCGTTTCAGAACCTGCAATATCGGTACTGGAGAACGCAGAATGGTTTGGATTTTCGTTTTCTGGTTATTTCAAATAACAGATGTACGAAGAGAGGAAATTTTTTTCATGGTTTTCAATAAAACAGCTTAATATGACGCAAGTTGTGTTTTTGCGTAGACCTTTTTCAAATAATAATTTACAGTTATGTAATAATAACTTACTGTAAACCAAATAAAAAACTGGGCGTACTGTACAGGGCCCGCAGATACTTTAAAAGTACACAACTGCTAACCCTGTACAAATCGCAAGTGCGCCCCACGGTTGAATTTGGCAGCCACCTCTGGTCTGGAGCTCCAAAATACCTGAAAAATACCCTCGACTCTGTGCAGAAACGGGCGGTCCGTTTGATAGATTCTCCCATCTTAATAGACGGATTGCAATCTTTAGAGCACAGTCGTCGGGTGGGAATGCTATCCTTGTTCTACCGGTATTACAATGGAAGATGCTCCGAGGAACTAGCATCATTGATCCCTTCGGCACCGGTGCATAGTCGGGAAACACGCCAAACGCGTGCCCAACATTTGTACACAGTTGACATTAGTCACATGAGAACGGGTCGTTTCTTCGACTCGTTCTTATGTTCAACAGCTCGGCTGTGGAATGATTTGCCGGCCTCTGTGTTTCCTCCTTCCTACAACATGGGTCTCTTCAAGACCAATGTTCATTCCTTCCTCTCCTCAAAAAGACCCTCCACACAGCATCCCAGATGACATAGGCCCTGAGGGAAATTATTTTCCTCAGGGCCTCCTGTGTGGAGTTAATGTAAAAAAAAAAAAAAAATACACCTGTTGAATTTTACAGCATCGAAGAGACAAATCATCAGAAGTTTTGTGATATTTTGAAGCAAACCTTTTAAATAAAGGCTTAGTTTAAATGAATTAACTGAATTACAATTAAACTTCATGGGATTGTTAA
Source organism: Limnephilus rhombicus (assembly GCA_929108145.2). NCBI lineage: Eukaryota > Metazoa > Arthropoda > Insecta > Trichoptera > Limnephilidae > Limnephilus > Limnephilus rhombicus. Next base: position 16,336,973 of record OV815270.1, read on the forward strand.
TAATAATATAAACAATAACCTGAAAAAGTTATTCAAATACTGAATTTCTGATTTTCGAACAAAAAATTAAATATTGAACAAGCTTAGTAATACTCCTACTCACATCAGTTGGATTAGAAATGTAAATATTAGGTTAACGTATCTACAAACTTTGAAGCTTAATAAAGTTATGTGAACGCGAAGTCTTTCAAAGTAAGGTCGGTAGAAAGTTAGGTCCTTTGAAGGAAACCTCTTAAATGAAGTTTTTAAATAAACGTGTGGTAAAAATGAATTAACTGAACTAATGTTACGAAACTTCTATGGAAAGTAAATAATAATAATTTAAAAAATCCTGAAAAATTATTCCATCACAAAATTTCTGTTTTTTGTGACCAAAAATGCACATTTTAAAAATGAAATGTCGAGCAACTTTAATTGTATTACTAACGTTAATAATTTGTTCCGTTACTAACTTAACATTACTAACATTAATGTTAGGTACGTAGGTACTTGCTATCTTAACAGAGTTATGTGTACGTAAAGTCTTTATCAATAAGATTGTACTCAAATAATGTTTTGTGTGTACTTGGACGTTCACGTCACCGACATTCAATAATCAATCTGAAAATTTGCAGTTCGAACGTAAATCATTGTGTACAAATAAAATGGCACTGTAATGATGTATTTGCAGTGTGGGTTCTCATCTCTCAAAGGTGCTTGGAATATCACCAAGAACTTTCACAGTGGCGTCGATCCGTACAGGGAGAAGTGGAACGCTATCCCTGCGGCGTCCGCGCCCAGGTGCGGTGGGTTATGCAATAATGCCTCGGGCGACGTCGCGGTCGGTAGACCTAGGCAAATAACGTCGGCCGCCCGCGCCGCATTGCCGGATCGCTAAATGATATACTCCGCCTGTGGTGTGTTACGGCAGTAATTTAGTGCTTTACGTTAGAACTTTCTGTAAGTAGAATGAGTTTCTCGCTCTTTACCTTGCTCTCATAAAGTAAATAAGACGCTACGAGAATTAATAATTTAGAAGTTCTTTATCGAATGGCCCAAAAATCGTGAAAATGTACAAGACCAAAAAGGAAAAAAACTCAATATCTTGGTCATATTATGATAAGAAGCTTATCTAAGATTAACTGAAAACCTTGGGGAATAGAGACAACGTATGTAAATTACGAAGATGCTCTTTTTCATGTTAATACCGCACAAGAATCCCAACTGCTTTGAACCGTCTGGAGCCAGAGTAACTATGGCATCCCCTACAATTGAGGTATGTTGTAAGGCTGAAGATAGTGGAAAGCAGAGGCGGTTCTTGGTATATGCATTCCTACATTGCCCTGCTTCTCTTCTGGGCAACACAATGAATATGATTGTGACCTGCCACCCGGAGAGCAGGAAAATTCTCATAGACAGCGGGCTTTGCTTCCTTGGTTGGAACGCCTGCCGCGTCCGCGACTTCTTGGGAGCAACTAGATGTTTCAAATGCCATCTATATGGCCACGTTAGTAAATTTTGTACTATGACCACCATCACCTGCCGCCACTGTGCCGAGAATGGTCATGACATGGAGAATTGCCCCAGGAAGGCGGATCCTGCTGTCTGTGCGACCTGCAAGCGGTTCGGGAAACCATCTGCTCACTCCACCGGCGACAGGTCCTGTCCGGCCCATCAAGCTGCTATAGAAGCCCAAATGAGACGAACTGATTATGGCCACTAAAGACACCCTTACCATAGGTCATGTCAACTTGCAGAGATCCCGACTGGCCACGATCGAGGCGCTGCGGGTCATGACTGACCTACACATCGACATCTTGCTAATCCAGGAGCAGTACACTTGGAAAGGTAAAACGCCTACTATTAGTCCGGGAGCGGTGCTCGAAGTAGGTAGCTCCCCGGGGGCGGGTGTTCTGGTTAACACTTCGTTGGTCAGCCCCCTCCTTCTTGAGGGGTTATCGAACGAGTATCAAACCTGCGTAACGTTTAACTTTGGCTCAACCGAGATCGTTGTGATCTCGGTTTATTTTAAATACGGGAACCCCGTCGGACCACATATCTTGAGCCTGACGCGTGCCCTAAACGCGCTTAAAGGTCGTAACATAGTTATAGGAGGAGACTTTAACGCTCGCTCGCCTTTGTGGTATGACAATAGAGGAATTCGGACGGAACGCTCAGACGCCGTCGAAGACCTTATTGCTGCGCAAGGTCTATTTATTTTAAATGAGCCAGGTAGACTACCTACCTTCTCTGGCACCCAAGGCGAGAGCAACATAGATCTAACTCTTTGCTCTGGATCAGTTGCGGCCAAGATATCTGAGTGGATGGTTCATGATCGTGCGATTGCCTCCGACCATAGGCTAATTACATTTACAGTGGGTGTCAAGAAGACCGAAATTCCAAGATCCTCCTGGAACTTCAAAACCACACAGGCGAACTGGGATAGCTTTGGGGAAGCGCTACGAGATACTTTAAGGAGATTTCATGACGTAGCTGCTAGAGATCCGGACAATTTGGGGAACTTTTTCAATGCGGCCGTGGTATCAGCTGCAGATCGCTCCTTGGGAAGATCAAACCCAAAGAAGATCATAAGAACGCCGTGGTGGTCGAGTGAGCTGACTTCAATGAAGGGAGTCTACAAGAGGGCTCACAGGGCCCTGAGTCTGTCCAAGCAGGGTAGATGTACGGTGGAGGAGACATCTGCCCTTCTGAGCACTCTCAGATCAGCCCGTAATGCCTTCAAGTCGGCTGTACTCTCGGCGAAACGAGCTGCATGGCATAATTGGGTTAAAGATGTGGGTAACGCCAACCCGTGGGAAATCCACAGCGCTATTGCAAAAACGGGTAAAGGTTCTGACAGATTTCTAACTAGCGTCATTATTGAAAATAATGAGAGGAATGTTGAGACTGCTGACGTGGCCTCCACTCTCGAAACACTTCTCGAAAAATTAGTTCCTATAGATTCAGTCATTGGGGAAAGCGACCACCACCAACAGATTCGAAATCTTTCACGGCTTCTCCCTAGAAACCTCTCCCAGGAGGACCAGATTACACCTGTAAGTAAAGCAGAATTGGAGGTAATAATTAAGGGCTTAGGTTCTAAGAAGGCACCTGGCTTTGACAAATTGAACGGAGTAATAGTGAAGAAAGTATGGGTCCATGCCAAGGAGGAGCTCTTCCAAGTCATGGATACGTGTCTGCGAAGAGGGGTTTTCCCCACAGAGTGGAAGAAAGGGGTGCTCCGTATTATACCCAAGGGAAACGATAAGCCAAAGACGGATATCAAGGCCTATAGACCTATTACGCTGCTTCCTGTTCTAGGGAAGATTCTAGAAAAAATTATACGAAACCGCCTATACCAAACCCTGTCTCCAGCGGACGACTGTCAATTTGGCTTCGTCCCGGGTAAATCCACGGAGCACGCCATCAAGTTTGCGCTTGAATGGGTGAGGGTTTGTCCAAAGAGGTACGTGATTGGAGTCTTCTTAGACATCACTGGTGCCTTCGATCATGCGTGGTGGCCGATGATACTGTCGAAATTAAAAAACCGTAACTGCCCTCGTAAGTTGTTTAAGATAGTCTCTGACTATCTCAACAACAGAAGTATCTCCTTAACATATGGTGATATCACCATCAACCGGGAAGTGAATATGGGTTGCCCACAAGGCTCAGTCCTTGGCCCAGAATTTTGGAATATACTCTTCGACGATTCCTCCAGGCTGCCCTTGCCTGAAGGATGTATCTCGGTCGACTACGCTGATGACAAATTATTACTGGTCTCGGGGAACAGCAGGAGAGAAGTTGAAAGCAAAGCTGAAGAAGGTCTGAGAGTAATCCTTGAGTGGGGTAAGAGAAACAGGCTGAATTTCGCTCCCCAAAAGACCATGGGTCTCCTTATGAAGGGCTTCCTCGATAGAGGAAGAAATCCTACTATAAAAATGGGAGACTCCAACATCCGATTTGTGGAAAATGCAAGATACCTAGGCGTTATCTTGGATCGCTCTTCATCTTTCCTGGCGCATGTCAAGAGTGTATCCAGCAGGGCCCAGGCCCTGTTCATGAAACTGAGAAGAATCTCAACTGCGGAGTGGGGATTACGCTCTCCGGCACTTCGCCTACTGTATAGGGGAGCGTACGTGGCACAAGTCACGTACGCAGCCTCTGTATGGGAGCATCGCCTAGACAACGTACTGATCCACTCGGCACTTAAGCGGGGCCAGCGAACTCCCCTGCTGGCGCTCTCGGGCGCATACAGGACTGTAGCTTCGGACGCATTGCCGGTTCTGGCCGGTATTTTGCCCATTGATCTAGAAATAAGGGAAGTGTTAACTAAGAAAAAACTAATTAGAGGAAGGTCAGCCGTCCATCTTGGGGTTGAACTAACACCAGGTGGGGCAGTACCTCTCCCTCGACTGCTGAAAGAGATGCGTGAACTCACTCTTAATGAATGGCAAAAACGTTGGGATAGATCGAATACGGGCAGATGGACTTTCTCCTTCTTCCCGTCAGTTAAAGCCAGAATGGAAGGGGCGTTCATCAAATTGGATCATCACTTAACACAAATACTTTCAGGTCATGGAGAATTCAGGGGAAGACTGCACAGCCTGACCCTGTCTCCCCATCCGAACTGTGCGTGTGGTGACACAAACCAAACAGCCGAGCACATTCTGTGGCACTGTGAGATTTTGACGGACGCAAGAGATGAAATGTTGGAAGGTCTGAAAGTAACTACGAGACCAGCATGGAATGCAGATCTCGTGTCGAACAAGGAGAATCTCGAATGCCTGAGGAAATTTACAAGGATCTGGGTTGAGAGATGGCCTGAACTTAGAGTCGATGATTAAATTTAACTTCATTGTGTGTTTAGGATCCAGGTGTAATTGCTCCTGGAATCCATGGTCACCCTTTTATCATACTTCTACTACTACTATTGCCCGGATTTTTATTATTTCGCACTGAAACTGTTTATTCATGTATTTATGTATCATGCTTTCTTAGGTACCACCTTCAACAGCCTCTTTAAAATCTAAAATTTGTCTCTATTTCTTGCTTTTTAATCATTGTTTTCTCTCTCTTAACTTGATATTATTAATAACCTTACCAGTATATACTACTCTTGCTACTTTCATTTTATTCTTTTTTTTCTAAATCTAAGATATATTTCAATCAAGTTTTGCGTGTCTGGACTTGCATGAGTAAGGAGCCGGATCGTAAGGAGCCGGAACGGAACTACCATTTAATCATTTTGTATTGTCTTACACCCCATCAAGGGGGTGGACTAGACCTATGACCGTGCATCAACTGAGGAGATGACTCCCAAGGCAGCGGTTGCATAACCCGCCCGCGCCTCCCCCGTCGCCATGAGCGGGCCTGAAGACCAACCGTTGCGGACCGGTGCCCTTCCGCCCTGCCTCCGGTGACCCGATGCTCACTTTTATCCCTAGGGTCTTCAGGTCTTTCCCTCTTTAATTCCAACACTTTCTTCGAGGGCGTACTGGGAAGCCGGCTTAGGGGCGTGGACACCGAGTCCCGCTTGCGACTGGACTGATGGCTCCGCTTATCCTCGGCGGGACTGCCGGACGACTGCAACTCAGTTGCTTTGGTTAGGTCGTACAATCTCATCATAATAATGTTTTTTTTTTTTCTAGTAACTTTCCCTCTTTTCTATTAATAAACTTTGTTTTCAGCTATATCCAGTGGCGGAGATGAGACATGATACTGTGAAATAAATAACTAACACCATGTACGCACTCGCATACTGCCTGCTAACAATGTATGCCCGGACATTGGAGGTCTAGAGTCATTTTAATAAAAAAATAGCTTCTTTATAAATGAAAAATTAGAGTCCTGACGTGTACGGTGAAGGAGGAAACCATCTGTTTCCTTAGAACGCCGTGGGAAAGTGGTGGGCAACCTCCAGTGCTTCTCTTCTGTCTTCACTTAACTTACAACGACTGTGCCCCCGTCATCGATACTTGAAAGTACGCTCCAGTCATTTCCCTCCAGGTTATTATTTAAGCTATCTTTTCGTACAAGACTCCCGCCCAAGCGCAAACGAATCGTGAATAGATCGTTGTGCACAAAACTTTGTTTTACCATGTTACGTGAACATCATCGGGTGCTTTGATCGGATGGTATCAAGAAAGTTAAAGCTGGTATCAGCAGTGCAGATGTACATCCCGTCCTGAAGACAACTGAATTTTGTACGGATTTCATCATGCGTAATCCAGCGCGCTCGAAATTTATTCGCTTAGGAATACTAATTTGCAATGCTAGCTCTACAACATTCACACATTAACAACGTTCGCGGTGAATTTAAACGGTGTCGCGATTTTAACAGCGATGAATAGGCCACTTGCATCACATTTTTTATTTTTTATTTCTGGTTTAGGCAAATATTCTAAGACATTCTGTTTTTTTTTTTTTAATCGTATTTTTGAAACCCTGACGATTTTTTGAAAATTTCAATCCGAAAAATCAGACTATTTTTTATAAACCGGAAAGACGGGACATAATTTTATAAGTGCGAAAAAACGATAATTACATAGCCGAAAATCATTTAAAAAAAAGTACGTTTTCCACACGAATGACACAGGAGAATAACGAGGCATACCAAAAATATTAAATCTTGTAAATATTAATGTTCAACGTCTATATAACTAAATCAAATGTAATAAATATACTTGTACTTTTAAATTATAATAATAATAAGAATATTATAAAATTTGATTTTGTTAAAATACGCATCATTATCATTATACCTCTAAAACACATACGGACAACGTAAAATGTACGGGGTTCTCTTCATTACATCTGTCAAAAAATCAAACCAAATGATACGTTCGCAGTGAACAAACAATAAATCTAGTGAACGTTAAATGTCAAATTCAAAAATTCGCCTGATGCCATATAAAAAAAATAAATCAGTGTGGAGTTTTATAAAATTAATAGGAACATTTTCAGAGACGGGACATTTTCATTTAGTGACGTCACGAGCCCAAATAATGAATTTATGTATTTAAAAGTAAAATAAACTGTACATTTCTAAAAATTTGTACTAACATTTTCGTAATCTTAGTAAAAAAATCGTTATGAAGTCCATGCAAGTGGCCTATTGCATTTCATTTACACTGTCTAGATAATTTTGCGAACGCTTGCGGAGCAGTATTATTTATAACATTCTTTAGCAAAAGTGATTTAAATGAATTGCACTACTCTAATTAATTAATTTGTGACATCTGTAAATTATAAACTATGTAGGTACATTTTAAAGGTGAAATGCACTGCTGGCATTTTCGGTCACTCGCCGCCTCTGATGGGAGGATGAAGGTCGAAAGTACCTGGCTATGCAGATCTGATCACCAAACGACTAAACGACCATTTCGAGCAACATTTCGATTCTGAATGGTCGTCTTCCATCACTGCGATAGTGAAAGTATCTACCGCTCTGCTTCGAGGCTATGAAACCAAAGCGAACTGTGATAACATCCGGGCTGCATCCTCATCGGTAACGATTGCTATGATAATAGACAAATTCCAATAAGAGAGGGCGCCGGAAGAAAATTAACGAGAATAACAAGCACCTACGTATAAACTTATTTTATTGCTTGGAGCATGAAATTTAACGCAGATTTTAAAATGAATAACTAGCTACCATTGCCCCCTGTGGAATATTTTGTATGATAGCTGGTTCGGCACTTAGCTAAACCCCTCCTAGTGTCGTTTTTATTAGAGATGCCACGAATATTCGGCTACTCTTCGGTATTCGACATATTCGGCTACCTTTTTTACTATTCGGTATTCGGCTGAATATTGCGAACTATTTGGCCGCATACCGAATAGCAAATCATGAAAAAAATGCATAGCAAATTACACATTACTCACAAAAATTTCTATTTTAATAAAAAATCAGAACATTCAATACTTAAAATCTATCAGTGGTAAGTTTTGTGGAATGGAAACAATTTTTTCAGCATTTATTGACAGCAAACGATTGCTTTTTTCCTCATTAATTATACCTGCTTGCGAAAATAGCCGCTCACCATATACTTCTACAGGAGATGATAAATAAATCTAAGTCAATTCTACTGGGCTTGGATACTCTTTTGCGTTTGCTGATCACCACGTGAAAGGGTCTGTTGTCCGATCTAGGTGAACAGTTTTCATATAAAAATCAATTTAATTTGCGAAATGTTATTGATTTTTATTAACTTGTAAAAACGATGTTTAAATCATGAGTTCAATTCATTTTGATTCATGAAAACAATTTTTAACTCATGAGTTCAATTCATTTTAATTCAAGAAAACGATTTTTATTATTTTAAATTCATGAAAACTGTTTGCAAAATATACTAAGTGTCACCGAATATTCGGAGATTCGGCCGCGAGCCTAGCCGAATATTCGGTATTCGGCAAAATCACTATTCGTGGCGTCTCTAGTTTTTATGAACTGGTTAGTTTATTTATACCATCTTTACAAATACAATGGGATGATTCAATTCGGTATCTTTTCACCCTGATCAGCCTACAACCTAGTAAGTGAAATAGACAAGCATGGGACTGAGCTTTGTAGATCAAATTCAGTGTAGCGTTAAAAAGGTAAAATCATACTTATAAATAAAATTCGAATACTTATTTTGAACCGAAATGTTTTTCATTGAATGAAACTTGTAAATTATGCAGTATTTTACCTTAACAATTAAGAAACGAAAATTCTCTCACGAAATAATTCGTAGAAAAAAAAAAAGTTGTTTATTTTTCTACAATATTACATGTTGGCAAAAATTATTATATCTATAAGAATAATTGCGAGTAATTAGAATACTGTCAGAGAAATATAGTTCTCCTATCTGACTTGATTGTACAGCAACTCATATTAGCTTAAACACTTATATAAGTAGTAACCCATGTCGTAACCCAAAGAATTTGGGTAGATAACATTTTTTATTCGCATATACATACTCGTATATCTATTAAATTCATTTTACGCCGTACCATCATGATTTTTGAATTTATTTGGTTTTCGCAAATTTGGAGGTAAAAAAGCGAAAATAATATTTGTATTTAAAGCACATAAAATAAATAAAATGATGCTTTCATTCATTCATATTTCCACGTCGATTCCCAAACAGCAGAAAATGAAAACCCAACATTGTATTGAAGGTTTTCACCCGGCAAGCCCCGAACCTTTGATATTCAAATAAGCACGGTGCTTGGTGAAGTCGGAGTAATGTTATGAAAACGTTATTTCAACGGAATGTTTTATTTGAAATATTTTATAAAAATATGCTTTTGTGCTGATTCCACAATTGTTTGTAAAAGCGCATAAATTTTATAAATGATATTAATTAATTAATTAATTGAAAACTTATTCAGAAGAGATATATTTCGTTAACACCATATAAAAAAGTATATTCAATTAAAATTTTAATTTGTAGTTAATATTGCTTTAAATTGAACAAATATTATTTATAATACGTGAAAATTCGTTTTATGCATTTAAATAATAACTTGTTGTCGGGTGATGTGCAAAGCGGTGCGAACAATAATAGTCACATTTATCACAATGTTAAAAATGCAATAGTTACTCGCATTTCTCTACTACAATACGAAATCCTTTGTTACGAGGCTGTAACATGTATATTTAGTAAAAAAAATGAATGTGCTTTAGACCACACAACAACAACTGTAGTAAAACTTCAGCTCCATTTATAATATCTATATGATAGTAAGAGAGAAAGTAAATGTGCGCGCGCATCTCTCTCTCTTGTCCCTACAGTAATATACGAAGCGTTTGCCTCGCTTTTCGTAACGCTCCTACAGTGTAATACAGACAATAGGCCTGCACTGTATAACGTAACTGGCTATGAGAGAAAGAGAGAAAGAAAATGTGTGCTCGCACCTTTCTCTCTTGTCCCTACAGTAATATACGAATCGTTCGCCTCGCTTTTCGTAACGCTCTCGTCTTCTTTACTTCAAAAAAATAATCAAAAGTAATAATGACCGGTGCAGTCACTCAAAGTCATTTTTGTAACCATAAATTACTGCCTTCTTAACTTGCAAAATTACTGTCTCCATATAGGCTAGCCTGGTGAGGCGGATTACGAGAGATCTCAGATTATAACTATACATTTCTATTCTGTTACCTACTACCAACCGTCAATATATATGTGTAGCGCGCCGTTTTTACGCTTGCCACTACACCATCTCTTTCCCCCGTACAGCGCCATCCTGCTCACCCAAAACTAGGCGAACCAAGCTGCGCAGACGCCTTCTGCGCATTTCCTACTCTTGAGTCGCTACATAAACCACGCCCCGCAACAAGGAATGGCCTATATAAAGAGCTGCGAGCCCTAAATTAAACCAGTTCGTCTGTAGCTCGCTCTTGACTAGTACGCTCTCTTAGTTGCGCTTCGTCCTTTGGCACGAACCTCTAAGGAATATTCTACTACCATAAGTAAAGCACCAACCAGACCCCGACTGCTGCCTTAGTTGCGCTTCGTCCTATGGTACGACCCTCTAAGCAGAACCACAGTCAGTTTTGTTGTTCCCAAAGACTAAACAGCAAGGTTCCCTCCGATCCCTTGCTCAGTTGATTATTATTATTGTGAATTGATACATTGTGACTATTTTTACTATATGTGATCTGTGAACTTACTTTAAATAAAATAACATTTTACCAACAATTGTGTTATATATGTTATTTTTTGTTATTAATTTTACGTAGGTACTTATCCAATTTATAAACCACTGCACACTGAAAACACTTAAAATGTATGGGCGTACTGTACAGGGCCCGCAGATACTTTAATAGTACACAACTGCTAACCCTGTACAAATCGCAAGTGCGCCCCACGGTTGAATTTGGCAGCCACCTCTGGTCTGGAGCTCCAAAATACCTGAAAAATACCCTCGACTCTGTGCAGAAACGGGCGGTCCGTTTGATAGATTCTCCCATCTTAACAGACGGATTGCAATCTTTAGAGCACAGGCGTCGGGTGGGAATGCTATCCTTGTTCTACCGGTATTACGATGGAAGATGCTCCGAGGAACTGGCATGATTGATCCCTTCGGCACCGGTGCATAGTCGGGAAACTCGCCAAACGCGTGCCCAACATTTGTACACAGTTGACATTTGTCACATGAAAACGGGTCGTTTCTTCGACTCGTTCTTGTGTTCAACAGCTCGGCTGTGGAATGATTTGCCGGCCTCTGTGTTTCCTCCTTCCTACAACATGGGTCTCTTCAAGACCAATGTTCATTCCTTCCTCTCCTCAAAAAGACCCTCCACACAGCATCCCAGATGACATAGGCCCTGAGGGAAATTATTTTCCTCAGGGCCTCCTGTGTGGAGTTAATGTAAAAAAAAAAAAAAAAGTTATAGTTGCAAATTTCTTAAATATTATTTATTAGCGCTATGCACTTAATGAATTTTGAGGTCATTCCATTAACTGGATAGCATAAAAGTTTTTCTGCTTTCATTTGAAATAACGTTTTTACGAACAAATGGAGTTTCAAAATGGTATTTTTTCTACAGTATTTCCACCTACATCAAGGAATTAACTATTCATCAGTCGGTAGCACGCCGTAGTGGAACTGCGGGAAAATTACCCACTTTTATCAGACCTTAAATCCAATTCCCGAATATCAATCATTCGGGTTTTTGTCAATTTAGGTACATCCCAAAATAGAGGTACCCAAAAAAGAATGCGGATATCATTACGTCGAATGAATAAATGTTTATTCCGCAATATTAGCACATGTCACTGGCGGCGTCAATTCATAAAAATTACAAATAGGTAGTTATTGGACTAAGGACGCAGAAAATCTTAGCGATATCAAAAAATGTTTCCTAAAACACAGGAAAATATATTTTAAACTAGGGGTACATGTAATTCCACAGAATTTTAAGTTCAGTTATACGGTTTAAACGGTGGCGGTTATCTTTAGTGTGTGGATATGCAGTGAATCCCCGTAGAATGACTATGGCAAACAAGACTCACTTGGATTATACTGCAGTTTGAACCACTCCCAACAAATCCATAGTAAAAACATTCACCACCATCCGGTCCAGCGCAGATTCGCTGAGAACGCAGAAGAAAGTTTAAAAACCTATAGTATATTTCATACAACACAAAGTGTGTTCAAAACGAAGATAGTAGGTATCTAAGGGCAAAAATTCGTGTGCGCCGCGATGACGTTGTTGGACTCGGAACCGAAAAATACTGAACGCATTCGGGAGACATTTCTACTTTGCATCTGTGGGCTTCAAAAATGGGCACTGACGCAGATTTATTCACATTTGTAATAATCTTCTCAAAATTTTCTTTATTGTTATCAAAATGATTTCACGTTTTATTTTCTTGTTTCAGAATTTGCTGCTTGAGAGCTCTCAGAAAATTTCTAGAAGTTTTCAATGCCACTTACTGTACATATTCTCAAGCCACAAATGCATTAGTAAATAGTCTCATTATTTCAAGTCGTTACTTATTAATACATTTTTGGATATTTTCGATATCGCAATCAAATATTTGTGCTGGTGACCAGCCAACTCAGAATGAAACCAACTCAGAAGCACCTCAGATAGGTCATTAAGAGTGATGATAAAAAAAAAATTAAATTGGTTAAATAGGTTAGGTAAGGGTTACTGGATATTTTCAAATTATTTTTTCGTAGCTTTTAATGACCTTCTGAGGTGTTTCTGAGTTGGTTTCATTCCGAGTTGGCATGGAACCATTTGTGCTAACTATTTTCGAAACTGTGCTCTAGATCCACAGTCTTTTAAAATGACGTGATTTCATATAAGCTGAAGAACTGGTAAAGAAGAAAATCCATATACTCAATACAGGTGAAGAAGAAAAGTGTCTCACAAAAATCCGATTTTCTTTTCTGTTTAAATCGCAAGTGTAAATAATTTCGACCACGAACCGCCAATAGATATGTATAATATATGGATACACTCGTAGTTATACTGTAGTCACGTCGTAAGGAAATTAGATATTATTATCACAAAATCTATAAAAAATCAGCAACAAGGAAACGAAAAGTGAAAGACAAAACGAATTCTTCAGGCCGACACCTTCAAAGTGGCAACGTCCGCTTGCAAAAGATTGCAGCCTTTATGCCCATTAAAATTATTTTTCCATTACGTAATGTGTATCGTTCGAAAAAAAATACGCCAAGAAATTCATTAATGATATTTTCTAAAAAATCAAAAATATCCGACGTATAATCAAATGTACCACGCGCCACAAAACCTTTTCGTAGATTATCATAATGAGCAGATAATGTTTTAAAGATCATTCTCGGTGGATGAAACAAAAAAAAGCTATATTAAATTTACTATGTTCATTTACTTTATTAATTTTCTTTGAAGGGTGTAAGCGCAACGAAGGTGAAATTCAAACAAAGGGCGCGAGTTCAAACGTCTGGGCAAAGAAAGCGCAGAGAAAATCGAAATTGATTCGAGCGAAATCAGGAGAGTGACAAGAAAAAAATCGACGTACCTACTAGCGGGCACGTGACTGGAGTGTCACACAAAGTAGCGGGACAACCACTCCGAAGTTGCGCCGTGGCGGATAAAAACTGCATTTGCGGTGGAATAGTTAAGACCCTTGATAAAAGATTCAATAGAATGGCAATCCTGGAAGAAATCTAGTTATAGAGAGTTCTCAGAACGTGTGTGATATCAAACGAAATTTTTATATATCAAACGTATTAAATCAACTATTTGATTAATATTATTGACTCATTGTATATCATCTGCAAAAAGGGTTAGGAATTTAAGATTTTATTTGCACCTCCTGAAGTAGGGGTTAACGGCGGTTACTGGTTTCTAGAATTCGTGCGTGGATTCCGAGAAAGGAATGTAACTTTGGGAGATGATTCTACACAACAGTTTTTCTCAAGTTGGCTCCTCATTGCTGAGGATCGTGATCCCTACTCCAATTTTTTTATCTACATAAAGTAAATACAGGTAAAAAAAATATTAACCCGACGACAGTATAAACACAAAAAAGAAAAATTTTACGATAATTTTTTTCGAGATTCCAATGTTTAATGATAGTTACGAGTATAAGTTAAAAATATTCAGTGTATAATTATTAAGATGAGGCCATACTAAATAATGCAAAATCATACAAAATCATATGTTATTTGTTTTGAAAATTGGATTGCTTAGAAGTATTATAGATTCTTCAATGAAATACTGCATGTAGGAAATACCTTAGCCCTTAAAAAAATCAGTAATTTTTTTTACAAGTCTTGTAATAAGCCTATAAATAAATAAAGTATAAGGTCTATAAAAATACTTTCAAGTCCAAACTCTCCTATTTATAAACCCCTTTTTGGATATGGTTTTATTGTATAATGTGGCATATTCAGTTTCTTTTATAATAATCGAAAAAAAATTATTTTTACGCCCGAACTTCACAAAAAAAAAAAAAAAATGCATTTTCTAGTTGTTATTTTACAATACGGCCGCTAGTCGACGAATTTGGTTTTTCAAAGTGAACCATATACCGTCCACCAAAGAACTACTGACTTGCCACACCCATTTTCAGTCAGTCCTCCCCCGGCCGTAGCGGGGAACAGACGTTAGGCTTCGCGTCGATTGGTTTCGTGAAATAAATTAAATTTTTTTGTTTTATTACAATAAACAATGCGTGAAAAAGGAGTTAATGTTTTTTACAGGTCTTTCCGAAATCAACCTGTAAAAATAATTTCACTAATTCCTTTTCCAACCTTTCCAAAAGCTTTTTCTCAAGTATTTTTAAACTCCTCCCACAAATAGGTGTGATTTCCGATTTCGACTTTTTCCTGGCCTATTGGATCGCCTTAATAAGAAGAAAAAACTTATATACTTCGCCAGTTTTTTGTCTTGTAAGTACTTTATTGTAGAATAACCCCCGAGGTTAGGTTCAACACTTTACCCCCGGACATCCTGTATTTAAAAGGGACATGATTTATAACGTCAAAAATTACTGTTGTGTATCCGTGGTCATATAAAAGCCGGAGGCTGAACTATTTTTAACTCTGCTCACTGTTGTAGATGGTTTTAAAAGTGCCGATTCGGTGTCCATGTCAACCGCACCACAGGCACAGACTCTCCGGTGTGTTAAATGTCAATGGTTACGTTTACCGCGGGGTCGATAAAACCGGGCGAAAGGTGGGAGATTTTACGGCTACTGGGTGGAAAGTGATTTAAAGGTCATTTAAATGTTTTATGCTGCCATCCCTAGAAATCTATTAGGAATTAAAAATTAATGGCCTTCTCTCTTCAGCTTTTAAGGATAACCAATTATTATTCTTACCACTCTGATATCTACTAGGGTAGGTGGGGGACAAATTTCCACAAGATACCAACCTACTACCTACCCATGGGACTAAATTTCTTTCGGTGTGATTATTTTTTTAAACTTTATCTTCACAGACGAGGCCCTGAGGAAAATAATTTCCATCAGGGCCTATATATATATTAAGGGATGCTGTGTGGTGGATCTTTTCAAGAAAAGGAAGGAGAAAAAGTTCTGGGAAGGAAAAAGGCATGGGGGTGGGTAGGAATTTGGTGGAGTGACGGACGTGTGAATCCATTCCTCCCGCTAGTGTGGCCTATTTACTGTGAAAAGTAACAAATCAGAAAATTTGTTTTATCAAATTAACCATGAATTGCCAAATGAATGTTTTTAATCCAATTTTATAAGTGTAATTTTTACTCCTTACAAACAACATTTTTAATTTTTCATCTCGGCAGTCAACTTGCATCCTGAAATGTTTTACCGGCATTTCCGGGAAAACGCGCAATTTTTATACACATGGAAAAACATATTTTTCATTGCCAACTTACTTGACGAGAATAATTAAAAACACGTTGTTTACGATTTTTTCCAACAACCGGTGTTTGTTAATACATTATCAATTCCAGAAAAAACACTTAATGCTTTACACACATTTTTTCTGAATTAATACTAGATTTCTTACGTTATTCTCTGAACAAATAAAAATAAATTTTCCAGCTAGATAAGAATGTTTCATATCGACTTGCAATTCTATAAGATAACACTAATCTTATTTGGTTGCTTACTGAAAATAAATTAATAATGCCTTTATCTTCGTGAAAATCTTTTGTGAAATACCTCACATTGAAACACCCGGTGCTACAGTCGCCAATGAATGTATGAAGCTGACAGTGTCGCTAGTGTTAGTTTGGTAGGTTCCAGTGGGTAATAACTTATGCATTGAGCCAAAAATTCGCCGGTTTGACGCCCAGTTGCTTTTTAAAAGAGGGAACGTGCAAGAAAATGTTAAGACGGTAAAGGAAACGGGTGGATATAAGATAATATTATGCCATATTTGATTTACGATCGTATCGAGAATGGATTAATCAAAATTTGGAAAGGGTTGCCTCAGGGCACTCGTGTTTCGACCCAATTTTGAACACGTGTTGATTATGGATAAAAATATTTATTGGAATTTATTTTGCGCCTACCCTTTTCACCCTCGTAAAAGTGTTATATTTAACTTAAGAAGACGTTTGACTTTTTTGCAAATATTAATTTTGAATTTAAAAAAAAAATAGATAAAGTAACTGACCATCATGCCACAACGCAAAGAGGGAAGAATATCACATGACTCTGCGAAGATAATCCTTGTTTCTATCAGATTTATACTTCCCCTTATACAAACTCTTACTTTAAGTAGGTTGGTAGTTTAAGTCCTTATGTATTTGATTGACTCAAGACCCAATGACCCAAGTATTTGATTTATAACATGGTACCATTTTTCTGGGAAGTTCTTACTACTTGCTACATCCATTTTCACGTTATGGGTGTTATTCCGGAACTCTTTTCTCAGTCTACTCAGTAATCTATTTCTCAAGACCCAATGACCCAAGTATTTGATTTATAACATCGTACCATTTTTCTGGGAAGTTCTTACTACTTGCTACATCCATTTTCACGTTATGGGTGTTATTCCGGAACTCTTTTCTCAGTCTACTCAGTAATCTATTTCTCAAGACCCAATGACCCAAGTATTTGATTTATAACATCGTACCATTTTTCTGGGAAGTTCTTACTACTTGCTACATCCATTTTCACGTTATGGGTGTTATTCCGGAACTCTTTTCTCAGTCTACTCAGTAATCTATTTCTCAAGACCCAATGACCCAAGTATTTGATTTATAACATCGTACCATTTTTCTGGGAAGTTCTTACTACTTGCTACATCCATTTTCACGTTATGAGTGTTATTCCGGAACTCTTTTCTCAGTCTACTCAGTAATCTATTTCTCAAGACCCAATGACCCAAGTATTTGATTTATAACATCGTACCATTTTTCTGGAAAGTTCTTACTACTTGCTACATCCATTTTCACGTTATGGGTGTTATTCCGGAACTCTTTTCTCAGTCTACTCAGTAATCTATTTCTCAAGACCCAATGACCCAAGTATTTGATTTATAACATCGTACCATTTTTCTGGGAAGTTCTTACTACTTGCTACATCCATTTTCACGTTATGGGTGTTATTCCGGAACTCTTTTCTCAGTCTACTCAGTAATCTATTTAGGAATCTCAGTCAATGTATCTTCGTGAATTTAATAATCTGTTTGGGAATTTCACACCTCTGTTATTTATTTAGATATATATTTTTCTATTTATATTTAATAGTCTTCAATAGATCCCAGCCCAATGGGCGGCTGAACGTGACCACGGGTCTCCGTAAAATATGTAAAGTACTTCCAATGATTGTATGTTTAATAAATAAACCGTCAGAGTGGGGGTAGGTAAGCCGGCAGAGAGAGCTTTGAGCGGCCGGTGGCAAACGCCCTTTTTGTACACGAAATAGGGCGAAACACCCGAATTGGTCAGTTCTCCAGTAACGCTTGCTTCGGCAACACCCCTCTCCGCCGGTCCTCTAGATTCGCTTCATTTTCTTCTGACCATCGCTTCACCCTGGACTATGGATATTCTACATTCTCTGGACCAGACCCGGCCACGTTACAAGTAAAGAGCCATTGGACCAACTCAGTATAGCTTAGAACCAACCAAATTAGAAGAGCGTTTCCAATCTTTCGCTATCATTTATTAATCAAATATATTTTATTCCATTAATTTACCTTATTTAGGAAAACAACTTGCAGAAATACTCGTGTGTTCATTTGTCGTACATACGAGCTATCTAACTAATGGAGTTTCTTTTTCCTTTGTACCTCTAAAAAATAACCACATGTTTACTCACAAAACTGAGTGTTTTAATAATGCAAACGCTAGGACATTGGAGGGGACCCACCACTTTCCCAACGGCGTTATAAGGAAACATATGGTTTCCTCCTTCACCGCACACGTCAAGACTCTACTTTTTTTGAACGAAGCTACATTTATTTGAACGACTCTAGACCCTCCAATGTCCATGCATACGGGGTTAGTAAGCAGTATGCAAGTACTTACATTAACATTATACAAAAGATAAATAGAAGTAGCAGCCCGTGGAATAATTCTTCTGAACTAGGTAACATCAAAAAGAGATAATAGTGTTAGTAAAAGAAAAGAAAAATAAAACGCTAGGACACTATAATAACTTAGTTACATCATGTAAGCTATATTATTAAGAGAGGGATTAAATGATATCTTTAATAAGTAATAAAATTCGCCTAGCCAACTCGCAGACATCAAACGAAAACTGCCCCCTTTTCACCAGTCCAGATGAATGTTTCCATCCAGTGTACTTGTAATTTTTGAGCTTTACTGAATAATTCATTGCGTGGGAAGCTTTCTAGAATGAACCAGAGGCTTTGGCAAATAAAGCTCAGAGTTTCTATGCTCTATAATACCAGAGAGCTTTTGAGACTAGCACAGGACGCGCGTAATGCAATGACTTTTTAGTGAATAATTTAAAATGAGTGAATATTATATGAACCTGAATGAAGAAGAGTGTGCGACAAGACGATGTTGGGTAGTGTTCCATACATTCTTAATATCAATATCTGAAGTTAAGTTAAGTTAAGTCATTTTATGTATGTGATACCATATTTAATTCCCTCTGTCCAAAAGCAATGGTATACAGTACGTGCAGTAGCACTAACGATCAGGCATGTTTGTAAGGTAGCAGAGGACTGGATTACCATGAAGTACGTACAATGTAATTAGGTAGGTAAGTAAACATAGTGTTATATCCTCGACGGTAGTTGGAAAGGTTGTTCATAGATGGCACTAGTAACAATCAAATAAAGTTGTCGATAATGCAGGGATTAATACATAAATACGATTTCAAGCCCAAGTCGAGCCCAGAATCTTTCCTATCGATAAAGCCATCAGAAATCATTATAATCTATCATCGATAAAAGTTTTTTGATCCCGTAAATTTTATTGAGAGTTTGTGATATAACCCGGAGTTAAAAGATATTTTCGTTTTTAGATTTTCAAGGTCAAAAGTATTTTCGTTATTTGTTTTTGGAGTGTTACGCCATGTTGCGCTACCTCCTTCTTTAGCCAACGTTTCGCACAGCGTTACAGTATCCATCATCAACACATCTGCCCTGATGATGGACACTGAAAATCTGTCCGAAAACGTTGGATAAAAAAGGAGGCTAGAAGGAGTTTGCTGAAAACGTTGGATAAACAACACGGCATAACACCCCAAAAACAAATAATGGAAATTACAAGATATTTTAAAATTTTGAATTTTATTGTCATATTTTAGGGAGGTCTCTCGCCAGAGTATCTTTTAATTTGGAAATATCATTGTATGGTTAAATTAATTATTTTAATTTGGGTGATGAAAAATATTTACGATTCGATGCTTATTCTTTAAAAATTCGAGAAATTTAATTTCAAGTAATGGACGAATCAGCACGCAAGATCAAAGCAGACCTTTGACCGTAGATTTGTAACAATGTCTAGACTCCAGTGGCGTGCCGTGATTTTCTTTGCTTTACAAAATGTTAATTAGAGAAAACGGTTACTGAATATGTCGAGAAACTTTTAACTAATGTTTTATTTTTTAAATACAATTGTGAATATTCTCACACACAGTTCGGGATGCACCATGGATGATAATTTAGAGTTAACTATGGGTAGTGATCGAGTGATCCAACGCTTTGGTATCCCATCAGAAGTCGCTGGTTCAACAATCTGCTAGCTGGAGTCATCGCACAATCTACATTATCCGCTTATAACTATGAAAATAGGATCAATTTAAATATTGTCATGGATGATAGTTTAGAGTTTAAAGTATTATCTATGGGTTGTGATCGAGTGGATCAACGCTTTGGTATCCCACCAGGCGTCGCGGGTTTAACAATCTGCTAGCTGGAGTCCTCGCACAATCTACATTATCCGCTTATAATTATGAAAAAAGGAGCAATTTAAATATTATTACGGTGAAAATTCAAATCGTAAAAATTTATTTATAGTTCGTGAGGTGTACAGGGAATACTGTTCTCACATTTTTTTTTTTCAAATTTCAAAATCTACGTAAATTTCCTCATCAAATCAAATCACAGAATAAGGACTTCTTTAT
The DNA here is from genome assembly GCA_929108145.2 of Limnephilus rhombicus. NCBI lineage: Eukaryota > Metazoa > Arthropoda > Insecta > Trichoptera > Limnephilidae > Limnephilus > Limnephilus rhombicus. The sequence continues at coordinate 16,357,471 of OV815270.1, forward strand.
TATAAATATATGAAACATTCCACATGTTTAAATTATTTGTTTAAAAATATGCCCTAAATAGTCATTGCATGACCCCCGTCCATGCTAGCCTCGAAAACTCCCTGGGATTATAGAGTATAGATATAGAAACTCTGAACTTTATTTGCCGAAGCCTCTGGTTCTTTGCAGAAAGCTTCCCACGCAATGAATTATTCAGTAAAGCTCAAAATTACAAGTATACCGAATGGAAACGTTCATCTGGACTCGAGAAAAGGGGGCACTTTTCGTTTGATGTCTGCGAGTTGGCTAGGCGAAGTTTATTCTTTATTAAAGACCCAAAAAAAAAAAATTTAATACCTCTGTTGATAAAATAACTACCTGACATGATGTTACTATGTAAGTTGTTGAGTCCTAGACTTGCATTAATTATTCCCTCAGTGTTGTTTGGAAACATTTGGGTCATCTTTTAGAGATGCGAAGGTAAAAAAGGCTTAATTGGTTAGATAGTATGACAAAATAACAGATCTCTGCAAGGTGTTTTCCTTAATAAGGTAAACGAATGGAAAAAAAGATATTTGCGTCAACTAATGGATTTTTTTTACATTAGCTCCACACAGAAGACCTTGAGGAAAATAATTTCCCTCAGGGCTCATGTCATCTTAAGGGATACTGTGTGGAGGGTCTTTTTAAGGAAGGGGAGAATAGAAAGGTCTGGGAAGGAAATGGTATAAAGGGTGAATAGGAATCTGGGGTCAGTGTGTCCAGGAGTGACGGACGTATGAATCCATCCTTACAACTGCGGTTCAAAGGGATGGGTCGAGAGAGTCTGGTTGGAAAGGTCAAAAGGCCTCCCTCTACCAGTATTTCTTGATCCGGCCCGTCACGCAGCAAGTGGGCAGACGCGTCCGCCGCCAAGACTTAGCTTTTACCCATATCCGCCTACCAAATTGAATACTTTGGCCTACGAACTGAAGGTGAATACTTCAAAATATTGACGAAATAATAACTATAATAAATTAAAAAATACACTTTGTAAAGCACCACTTTTTATCAGAATTGATATTAAACAGCCAACCAGGTTTCGCTCATCTCGAGCTTCATCAGGGCTTATTATAACAACTAAAGATAATTATCTACAGACATACATATATAAAAGAAATTAAGAAAATGAGTGAAAGAGATAGAAACAGAATAGGCAACACCCTATTGGTGCCAGAGAGCGATACAAATAGAAAAGAGGGAGACAAAATAATTACAGGATGGGTGAGTAAGGGGGGGATGGAGAGGGAGGGAATTGTTTAAGAAGATGTTAACGGAATAAATTAAAAATGGGACTATCAGATAAATTGATTTGGTTATTAATAATGTTTGATTTATTATTGACGGCTTTTTTTATTTCGAGAGCTTCTAGATTGTTTAACCGAATTCCAATTCCATTTTTATGTAATATTTTAGTCCCGGAGGTTTTATCGAATGAGTGGTTAGTTTCTATTAGATGGTTTGCGAATTCTGAAAAAGCGTTACTATTTAAACATCTTAGATGTTCTTTAATTCTTATGTTTATGTTCCGGGCCGTTTTTCCGATATAGAATGCAGAACAATCATTACAATTTAGTTTATATACGCCAGAGTGGCTAAATTTATCGTCAAAATCTTTAGTGTTAATTAAGTGTTTACCTAAGTTATTATTAGTGTAAAAGGCGGGTTTTATTTCCGGAGGGAATTTTTTTACGCTCAAAGAAGAAAAATTATTTGTATACAGTACTCTACGCCATTGGAATTGGTGATTAATATTTATATTATTATTAGAATTATTAAAAAGAAATTTATTTGATGCTGCTTGTTTCAATTTTTTATTAAGAATATTGTCTACTAGTTTTGTCTCATACCCGTTATTTATAGCGATTTGTTTAATTATGGATAATTCCTTATTAAAATTATTATTATTTAATGGTACTGTAATCAAACGATGTATCATGGAGTGGAAGGCGGAATGTTTGTGGGATATGGGGTGGTTGGATGAATTATGAATGGTAGTATCGGTATAGGTAGGTTTACGGTAGATATCGAAATCAATTTTATTATTATTGATACTTAAAGTTAAGTCTAGAAAATTCAAGGTTGAGTTGTTACCTATTTCTAAAGTAAATTGGATTTGTTTATGAAAGGAATTTATTATTTTAAGAAAAGAATTTAGTTGTCTGACGGTACCTGTCCAAATGCACAGAATATCATCAACGTAACGTCTCCACAGTAAAATATTTTTTAAGAAAGGTGATTTAGAAGCAAAAATATTATTTTCCAAATTGTTCATGAAAATGTCGGCGATTAGAGGACTCGTAGGAACCCCCATGGCCAAGCCATCGTTTTGTTGATAAATAATATTATTATATTGAAAATAATTTTGGTTCAAACAAATATTAAAAAGCCGCGACAAGTCATTAGCTAGATCTTTAGTTAAGTGTGAATTATTCAGTAAATTGGATATTAGGGTTTTACTTTCAGGGATGGGAACATTAGGAAATAAATTGACTACATCGAATGATATTAATTTGCAGTTAGCGGGAAGAACCAGGTCCTTTAGTTCGTCAATTAATGTTAAGGAATTTTTGATGGTATACTTAGGGGAAAACACATTGGAGTCATTGAATACCTTTGTTATAAAAGAAGATAATTTAAAATTAGGGGAATTACAACAGGAGACCACGGGTCTAATGGGACAATTAATTTTATGGATTTTCAGAAATCCGTACAGTTTTGGTGCCTTGGGATTTTTTGTAAGAAACTTTGTTTGGTGATATGACTCATCTTGAAAGATAGAGTTTTTACAATTTTTTAGGGCACATTTTACATTATCTAAATATTTTACTGTAGGGTCAGTTGGTAAAACACTAAACTTATCACTCTTGATGAAATCTTCAATTTTTGAGTTGTAATCACTTTTGTTTAATATGATAACAGTGTTGCCTTTGTCAGCTTTCGTCAAGATTAAATTGTCATTTTTTAACTTATTACGTATATTCTTCACGATGATAGCTTCGGGATCTGTTTTCAGGTCAAGATCGTTAGTCGTTAACATCTTCTTAAACAATTCCCTCCCTCTTCATCCCCCCCTTACTCACCCATCCTGTAATTATTGTGTCTCCCTCTTTTCTATTTGTATCGCTCTCTGGCACCAATAGGGTGTTGCCTATTCTGTTTCTATCTCTTTCACTCATTTTCTTAATTTCTTTTATATATGTATGTCTGTAGATAATTATCTTTAGTTGTTATAATAAGCCCTGATGAAGCTCGAGATGAGCGAAACCTGGTTGGCTGTTTAATATCAATTCTGATAAAAAGTGGTGCTTTACAAAGTGTATTTTTTAATTTATTATATAATGTCACACCACAAAGTATTTGCTTCCTTCGATAATGAAATAATAACTGTTTTATAACCATGCAAAGAAAAAAATTATCCTTTTCTAACTTGCCTCAGAGACATTTAATGGAATTTTTTACGCCATACTGCAATAAAGTATCTACTGCCAGGAGCCAGTGAACCTATGGCGACCTCTTTTTAGGGAATAAATGTCGATAACCAAAGATAGCAGAGAAGGTAATTATTAAAGATAGCGAAAGATTGGAAAGCGTCTTTGGTCACTAAGCAAGGATAGAAAGTTATTTCGGTGCAAACCGATTTTATTTCTCAATGCCAAAACAAATATTTAAATATATTATTTAATCACATAAATTTATATACTTTTATATGCAATTCTTGCATTTCATATACAAATATAATCGACATGTTTAGTGTTCATAGCATAACTACTATAAATACTTAAAATACACAGCGCATTGCACAAATAATAATCATTTTTGATAAAGTTTTTTTTAAATATATTCATCAATTCTTTCTCAGATGTAACTCACTAGAAAGCAGTAGTGTGTTCTATCTCATTTTCTCTACACTGCTCTATCTCGTTTTCTGTGTTCTATCACATATTCTCTATACTACTCCTGCAGATTTAATCAAGATTGTGAATGTGACGTCCACATATAGCTTGCCTGGTATTGCCTGGGGCATTTTACTTCCGGGAAGAGGGTATTTAAATCTATGATGGCCAGTCCGCTGAAAAAACAAGACACTTTAAAAATGAACAAACAATTTAAATTACTTAATCGGTACTAAAAGGAGACGCTCACTAAATTATATACACTTACGATCAGATTATTATTTACAATTATCACTTCGGGAGGTGGGTATGGGTACCGCCGCCCCGTGAACCATTTTTTGTATAAACAACATCTTTTGCCGTAGGTCACTTCAAGTGGTTCACTATGTTTGGTGGAATGGATTCATACGTCCGTCACTCCTGGACACACTGACCCCCAGAAACCTACCCACCCCTCATACGTATTTCCTTCAAAGAACTTACTCACCTTCCTTTCCTTTAAAAAAGCCTCCAAACGTCCCCGAGGGAAATTATTATACTCAAGACCTGAGTGGATTTATATAAAAAAAGAATTAATGGTTTCTTTTCCGAAGATTGGTCTGTTATAAATTATTACCTAATTTATCATTGGAAAACAGTCTAATGTTGTTCTTGGTAAGCCCCAAACATTAAATAAATAAATTAATAACGATTTCGCTAAATAATACAACAAATATTTTTATTCATATTTGTCGGGTCTCGTTTCAAAGCAAAATATTTATATTTTTAATATTGCCCTGCCGCACATATTTCTTCCATGTTTCGGTCTAGTCTTGTATCACTGTTGTTTATGTTTTTTTTTTTTTTTTTTTTTTTTCATTCAATATTTAAAAATACACTTTTATGTTTTTTTTTCTTGATTACCATACTAGGCTAATGCCCGTGTTAAGGTAATCATACATGATATAAGTTATACAGTGTATGAACTAGAACAAAATATAGGTTTGAAATAGAAATTATAAGATATTAGAAACAAGAGAAAGAAAAAAGATAAAAATATTTAAGGTAAAATATAACAAGATATATGTATACCTATGCACATACAAATACATATGCACATACATACACAAATACATATAAATACATACAAACACACATATATACATATATATACATATATTATAATAAAACAAATATAAAAATTTATTCCACTTAATTTTATTGGACCGTAACCGGTTTCAGCTCGTCAAAGCCATCTTCAGACTGGTACAAATATTTCCTAGTCTACGGTTTATCTACACAACATATTGGGGAGGGGGAGGGGGGTGGTCTACAAGGATTTCAATCAATTACAGTAATTATATTTGTTGCTAAGTCATTTTAGACTATCGAATTTCTAAATATTTTGGTTATTCCAGTAAGCTAATTACATTGGGTTTGCAGCTCACTTCAATGATGATTAGGGAAAAACCTTACAAGTAATATGAGTTACTAATGGCCTAATTTTATTGTCAAATCGTTATTATATTTATGAAGTTTGGTATTTTTTATTGCTTTTTGAAGGGATACGTAAAGCAATAAAAAATACCAAACTTCATAAATATAATAACGATTTGACAATAAAATTAGGTCATTAGTAACTCATATTACTTGTAAGGTTTTTCCCTAATCATCATTGAAGTGAGCTGCAAACCCAATGTAATTAGCTTACTGGAATAACCAAAATATTTAGAAATTCGATAGTCTAAAATGACTTAGCAACAAATATAATTACTGTAATTGATTGAAATCCTTGTAGACCACCCCCCTCCCCCTCCCCAATATGTTGTGTATATAAACCGTAGACTAGGAAATATTTGTACCAGTCTGAAGATGGCTTTGACGAGCTGAAACCGGTTACGGTCCAATAAAATTAAGTGGAATAAAGTTTTATATTTGTTTTATTATAATATATTATAATGGAATTCCACCATGAAATATCACTCTCAAAAATAGAAATATATATATACATATATATATAAAGTATTATAAAAAAGAAAATGTTTTAAAGAAGTTAAAAATAAAATACTATATAAAATATGTATAAAAAATAAAATACTGAAATATAAACTTATAACTATATAAAATACTAAAATATAACTATATAAAATACTAAGAAGTAAGATTTAAATATGTTAATCTATAATTTTTTTTTATGAAAGCTAAAATTTTTACTGGAGGTTTGTCAAGGTAGGTAATTAATCGTCTAGAAGAGTATATATTTAGGTTAGATTAGATTTCAGTGAAGTCAGGTTGGAAAAAAATGTGAAGTATGATATTTTATTTAGTTAATTTAATTATTTTCTTTTCTTTTAAAATGGTTAGGAAGTCATATATTCTTTAAAAAAATCTCGTCCCCTTTCGAATATCCAATCTTGAACACGAATAGTAAAAAGAGCAATGGTAATATTTGGTTTTATATCGGTGCTCAGTGCATTGTATATTTTGGGGGCAATGAACCAAAATTGTCGGCGAGCGGATGTGGTTCTAGTTTTTGGGACCACGCAACCCAGATTTGATGAAAAGCGGGTTTTTGAAAAGCGGGTTTTGGCTTGATGTTGTGGAGTATGTATCATCATTATTTATCATGTAAAAAGCCTATGTGAGCGTAGTTGCTCAAAATGGCTTCATTTATGTTTAGTGACTAAACCTGAATAACCAATTGTTTCCCTACCTTGCTCATCAGTTTCTCCCTTCTCTTCCGTACTTCATTTGGCCTCCGAGCATTCCTTTAAAATAATAGTGATCTTATCATATTTCCACCACTCACTTGTGAATGTCATCTAATGATATGCAATATATTATAATAGTATACAATATACAATACGCATGTAGCTCCTACTTCACAAATGGACCGAAATTAACAGATTTTTAGTTGCAAAGTGCTTGCAATCAAACCATTTCTTGATACGTATTTTTTTTTTCATTTTGTTTATCAAAAAATAAATATCTTTCATTAAATCAATAATTTAAGATAAAATCATAAAAAAATATATTTTACAGGAATACCTACAAATAAATCCTATATATTTGTTGACCTCTTTCCGTTAATACAATTTACTACGCACACATTTATCATGTACAGTAGGGTGGAACACTTTTGCATGAAAAAATTTTTTTTTTCGAATTTCGAATTGGAATACCAAGTAAAGGTTGCTTTATGTAATTGTACATAACACTCCTCAATTTGGAAGTTCTAGCTCGATAGCTTGAGCTCCCGCCATAGACTTGAAATTTTATTTTTTAAGTTTTTATACACGTTTTGTATTATCCACCCTATAAACAAAATAAAAAGTAAATATAATATTTTATGCATTAAATGATAAAATAAAAGTAAATTTTAACTAATAAAATCATTTATTTCAAAAGTTAACACAGGTTTAGAAAGTTATGTAGGTATGAATAACATCATTTTTTATGACAAATATCTTTTTTCGTCTCAAACCTTGGCATGAGCTTTCGGGATGCTAATTTAGATTTTATGAATCCCTCTTATCTTATCTTGTCGCATACACTTAGAGCTGCTTTTGTCACTACTTTTACAGATCATTCCACAGCCTGGGTGAGGCAAGGCAGTCTCATAAACTCCAACACTGTATCTTCTCCATTTTCAATAAGATCTTGTAACTGCTTATCGGAAATATTCATCAGTATTGGAGGTTTGTATATATTTTGTTGCCAGTGTAAGAACGTCCAATCATGTCTGTGTAAGAACGTGCATTTAAGTCCACTTTTGGCACCTCAAACATGCGCCAAACAGAATTTTTATTAACTTGACGAGCCTTTAAAATGCATCTTGCAGCGAGTTCTCTAATGTGCTCTGGATGAGCAAAGTAAATGTTTCGAATTATAACAGTGTCCACTATCACTAACAACTCGTTGGACAAATATAGAGTGCTGTTAATGAGCTTCCATAGATGATTTGAACCATATTTGCAGGATGAATGTGTTTTGATAGCAAACCAGTCAGGAGCGTATGATTTGCTAAAGTCACAAGATTTAGTTGTGGATTTTCCGTAGAAACATTCAAACGCAGTATGCAATTAGCTCTTGTCAACTAGCAGGCATGGGATAGATTACTTCTCTTGTACAATCACTCTAAACCTCTTCGATACTTTTAAAACAGTTTTAGCCTGTTAGTGCGTTGGTCTTCTAAAAACATTTGTTCCTCTTTTGGCACTTGCTCAAACAAGTACAGTTTACAAATTCTTTACATTTACATGCCGCTATGTCAAAAAGCTTTCTACTTTGTGCTCTGAACTCTTCTAACTTTTCTTCCTTAAGTTTCTCCAAAGACTTTTTCAAATTATAACACTTTGAGTGATAACTTTTTAGTAACTGTAAGACTCGTTTGTGTATGACAATCGGAATAGAAGATTTTATCCACAATTCTTCAATTTTCGTTCCAACTATTTCGGCAACTTCCAAAAACATAGGTTCATTTGATGTGTTATTCCTTATTTTTAAGTCTTGTCGAACCTATTCATAGAATTTCATCACATTTTCATATGTAGGTAGGATATTCTCTTTCAAATCTGCACTTTCACCAAATATCGGACATTTTAACGTTTGTCTTGTAGAAGTCATGTTAAATCACTTAAAAAACGTTTATCAATAAGTACTCGTGAATATAATCTACGCGCTACCCTTCACCTTGAGACAATTATCGTTTTAAACAAAATACTGCATTTCGTAGATTGTCACGTGCCGCCCCCCGCTTCGTCCCACTTTGCTTCTTTGTCACAGCGCCAATAATGAAATATTTGATTGCAACGGATAGTTAACTATATTTAAATATGTTATTAAATAAAATAAACCTATTTCAATAAATTCTGTACTGTTTTGTAGGCCGCGCAAATAGCCCCAAAACAGTAGGTTTTGTAAATGTTCAATGTCTTGGCGGGGGCTTTTACCGTTGTCTGATATTTTTTAAATTTTTAATTGAGGTAATTGATGGCAATTGGCATCATAATACAACTATTCCAAAAAAAAATTCGAAAAAAAAAAATCGTTCCGCACTAATGTACAGTCAGGATGCATGAATCCACATTTTTATAGAAATACTCTACGGAGCGCTCGCAAATAACCGTTTGTGATTTTGTTTCTGGGTTATGTTTGCTTTGTGGATAAAATGATAGCTACAACCATGGAATAACAAGTATGATTGAATATCTGGGAGAACAAAATATAATTTGTAGGATAAATTACCCTAAGACAATTTTTCAAAGAAATGTTTAAAAAAAATTACGTCTTCTTTATGTAGAAGTTTAATTAATAGTGTCCATTCATGTTTATGCACCCATCCATTAATTCTTACCCATCGTTAAAACGAAAATATCAAAGTCATAATACTGTATTTCTGAGATAGTGTCTGAGAGGAATTTAAGCAGCTTTATAAAAGCTATTATATAATTATATACTTCAGGGATGGCCAACCGGTCGATCGCGGCTAGTAATTTAGTCGATCGGAGGCACGGGTCTGGCCAAGGACTCGGACCCAATAGAACCCGCATCCGCACAAGAACTCGGACCCGTAGCCGGACAAGATCCCGCACAAGAGCTGCGCATGTCATCTTGTGTGATTTTCAAATGCCGATCCATCATGTTTTTGGACGAAGTAATACATTTTCTTAAGGAGAGGGGTGATGATTATCTGCAACTGTGTGATTTAGACTGGCAATCTGATTTTGCATTTTTAGCAGATTTTACCGGAAAACTGAGCACATTAAATCTTAATCTAGCACGAATTTCAAGGCAAGAATAAATCATTAACAAATATTATGAATACAGTTGCAGCATTTCAAAGTCAAACAGCGTCTATGACAGTCGACATCGAAAAGAAAAAAAATTCAACAATTTGTAAAAAAATATGGAAAAAAATATTACCTACAACTTCATTCCAGACAAGAACACAGCAGAAAATGGCAGTGGTATCAGACTTAGCTTTAGGAAATAAAGAAGTTGGTGGAATTCATCAGTTATCCGTTTAATAATTCCATTAATCATAGTGATAGGGCGGAGGAAAATTTCGCCGCCCCCCTATTTAGGTTCTTCAACAGCAGATTTTCAAGCGCCTGGGAGGGGAGGGGAGTAGAATTTTTTTTTTTTTATAACGACCTCATTTTATGCCAATTTTTATATCGCATGTGACGAATATTCTTCCAATAAAAGTCATGTTATAAATTCTACTACAAATTTATAACCGCTTTAGGAAATCGAGAATGGTATCCACGTAATAGGATTTCGTTTCTCGATTTTTTACACCGTATTTACGGCAGGTTTTAACTAAAGATTGATTCTGCGTAAGAGTCCCAAAATAATAGTTACACACGGAAGAGTCAATTTCTCAGAATTTAGCAGCATGTAGCATGCACCTCAAATGTAAAACTTCACTCGGTACACGATAAATCTGCACCTTGTAATTTAATTTATCGTTATATTCTGAACACAAAACTGGTTTAAATTAAATTTGTATGGTATGAATTAAAACTACACTCAGAATATGAAACTGGTTTTTCTTTGATTCTGGCAGCACATACATAGTCTGCAACTAGAATTTTGTCACTGCACTTCGAATAAGAGAATGTTTTTTTTTCAAAATGTGTCAGCAGATTAATCCACAACAGAAATTTAAAATTCTGAATACAAAACTGTTTTAAATTAAATCTGTATGCAGCGATTTAAAACTACACTCAGAACATGAAAATGGTATTTCTTTGATTTTGTCGGCACATACGTATTCTGCTACAAGAATTTTATAACTGCACTTCGAAAAAGAGAATGTTTTTCCCTTGAAATGTGTCAGCAGATGAATCCACAACTAGAATTTTACATTTTGAATACAAAACTTGTTTTAAATTGAGCATGAACCTGCTAGCGAGTCCCCAGATTTAATTAGTATTACTCTCATAATGTGCGTATGGTTTTCCTACGAATTACGAATTTTGAAGAATGGTTTGAAACAAAATTTTTAACTCCACTCGAAATATAAGAACAATTTTCTTCAAAAATGCGTCAGTAGATTAATCAGCAACTGGAATTTTGACAGATCATTCGGAACATGAAACTGGTTTTAACCTAAGAGTTAATCGGCACGCGAGTTCTTAGCTTTAATTATTGATACTACACCCAAGAATTCTTGCAATTCATTACAGACGGTTTTGCCAGTCGCTACAGTGAAAAGGGATTCCCCGGTTTCGTTACAGAATAAATAAAATTAATATTTTTTTTACAATAGGCACAGGGTTTCGTCAGTAAATAGTGGATCTTGAGTCTAATCAAGTTGGCCACCCCTGAAAATGTTGCATATTTGACACTATCGGTATTTCCCATTTTTTCTGTGTTTGAATTCCCTCCTCATTCTCTTTAACCTCAAAACATACCCCAAGTGTAGATGCCATAGTCCTACTGGCTGCGGGTGGCTGTACGGTGTTCTTATAAACAAACTCCAAAAACTTTTTGCCTATTCCTGGTTTCGAATGAAAAAATGCGTGAAATGAATGTATTATCATGTTAAAATTATAATCGCGTAATATCTGTTAAAAGTTATACATTAATACAGTTAGTGACATCTGTAGTTTTTTATCTAAGTTGATTATCTACAAATCATATGTCGGTAATGCATGTTACTACAGCCCGAGCAGGTGGCGCTAACGGTCTTGTTGACATTTTAAATGACAAAGCATTTTGTTTCTGTGGAAGGGATCACTTTTTGATACATAAAGGTGATCTCAGTTTATTTGTTCTTCCTTTTTACTGACAATCTTTCCAATAACAACAAGGCTGTTTTAGCCTTTAGCTACAAAGGGGGAACCGGACTCGAAAGTAGTTGTGGCTGTATAATATTAACATGTTTCAGTATCTCTTTGATCGTGTTTAACCTAAAAGAACTTGTAAATAAATAAAGCAGTGAAAAATCTTTCAGAATGTTAACAATGTCAACGATAAACGCTAAGAGATTGTGCCATGACGTTCAATGTTTGCAACGATTCATCTTGTATACCTAACTCTGCGCGAAAATTAGGTGATTGTGAGTTAATAAGTTCATTAGAAGCATTCAACTTTCCAGGAAAATTCACAGCAGAGGCAGAACTTGAAGTCAAAGCTTTTATTATTTGAGTAACAATTTTATAATTGACCTAATTTGCAAATTTTTTTGCTGATAGAGGCAACTGCCTTTATATTTACATATTATCTACCAGATATCGATAATTGAAAATTATCCATTTACTAATTCATATTGAATAGCTTCAGACAAGATTTCGTAACTTATTGAATAATAAAGGATTTTAAATATTTACTTACAAATAAATTGTTTTCAAAGTTCCATAGTTAATTCGCAGAGGACATGATGGCTAGCTGAAAATAATTTCCAATTTAAAAAGATAATAATAGATATTATGTAAATTAAATGACTTCATACCTCACCATTCGAAAATGCTTCAGTTATAACGTAACAAGCTACTATTCTATACATTTACGACAGTTTCCATGTTTTAAAAAAATACCTTTATTAACTTCGAAATCTTTCCTTCATTCAAATATCATAGTTAATATGATTAGAATTAATTTGTTTTAGATAGACTCATACGTGAGGTTAGTTTTATATTCGATAGCTATATATTTTTAATTATTATTAATTTAACACTGGTTTTAAAAATAAAAAAATTATAGAAGAATGTGGGCTTCTTAATATATTTTACTCTACATATCTTTTTTGAAGTAAAACTTCTTTACCCACGCTTGACTTGGGGAGTAAGCTGGTGAATGCGTGACGAGAGCGTTATGAAAAGTGTGATCGGGCGAGGCCAACGGAAGTTGAGGGGGAGCTATAAGTTAGTGAAGTGTTACTTCAATCGTGTGGTCTAAATCACACTCGTTTTGTTTTTGTAAATTGGAATTTGGATAAATAGGGTCTTTTACAATGTACAATGGTATATAGTCGTATTATACAAACCTACAACATAAATTACAATAATATTTGTTGATATTATAAATATCGCTATGTTTGGTGACTTAGCAGGGTTGCCCGGGATTATGGGGTGAGGTTCATAAGGATCTTGGCAGCGGATACGTCTGCCCACGAACTGCATGACTGGCCGGATCGGGAGAGACTAATTGAAGGAGACCTTTTGAACTCTCCAGCAGGACTCTCTCGGTAAATCGCGTTGTACCATGGTTGGAGGGATGAATTCATACGTAGGTACGTCACTCTTGGATGCTGTAACGTTAGTTGTTATTGCTCAGGAATAATTATAATGCAGTTTTATATATATTTCTGTACTTTCTCCACTCTGGGTCGCTTGGTTTAGGAAAAGGGGGAAAAATTTAATTACAGAGATCTCTTTAAATGAATTGATTTTAATGAGGTTCGGCTAAGTCAGGGGTCGGCAAACTTATTAGCCAAAGAGCCAAATATGTACTTTACAATGATAAAAAAAAAATTGAGAGCCAAATCTCTGAATTGTATATCATCTAAATCACCAAACGTAGCGAACCACTTGGGGTGACCTGTGGCAGAGGTGTTGGTTATCCAATTAAGGTTCCCGGGGCGGCGGTACCCATTCCCGCCTCCCAAATTTGCCGTCCGTCAATAGTTCATTTTCATTTTGATTAATTTTTCTCAAAAAGTCTACACGCGCTGTAGCAACGTCTGATCTTCCCATTAAATACTTTTTTCCATCTTTGCGTATTTTGAATTTTAAACCAATATCATGCAAAATACAACGCAATGACTCATGAGATAAAATATATATATTTTATCCACCAGAACTTTGTTAAGATTTGTAAGAGTGGGATATTGTCCATTGTCATAAAAATCCATCACACTGCGACGCACAACATCCTTTTTAAAATCTTCCAATCCCGTTGAGGCCGCAAGCCTGCTGCCAATAAATGTACTTGCTTGAAGTTCAATGTTTTGATGTATTCTGGATTGTCACGGATTTTTTGGAAAACTTGATAACATTATAAACTATCGTTTTTTCACCTGCCTGCAATTTGTATCGTTGATATTAGATCACACAATATGTAATTACAATCACACCGATTAAATAAACGGAGTTAAAATGACATTTATAAAGTATAGGTATTAAATCGAAAATAAAGTAATGGACTGGTTTTTGATCTCATGAAGTCAATACAGTACTTATTACTGAATGTGGAATCATTAATTGTGTGCTTTTATAGTAAGTAGCATGATATAAATAACAATGGAATTTCCAAAGGATTACAATCACACCGATTAAATAAACGGAGTTAAAATGACAGTAATAAAGTATAGGTATTAAATCGAAAATAAAGTAATGTACTGGTTTTTGATCTTATGAAGTCAATACAGTACTTATTACTGAATGTGGAATCATTAATTATGTGTTTTTATAGTAAGTTGCATGATATAAATAACAATGGAATTTCTGCCTGGAGTGCCTTTCGAGTTTGGGTTTATCGGAGTTTTGACTGTACGTTAATTCCCGTGTGAAATTTTGGGAGTGCATTTGGTATCTGTTCGACTATAGAGTCCCAATTATTGTTCCATACTTATTAGAGCCACTTAGATTGTGAAGAAGATAGGAGAAGTAGGTTGGAAAAGGGAAGGAGGGGAAGAAACCACATTTGGAATCTATGTGCATAATTCCTTTATCACCCCAAGTTCACTGGTAACGCTGAAATGTACTGTTTGTATATGTACTGAACTCAATTCAAAGTAGATTTCAAAGTAGCAGCACTGTGAAGTAAAATTTTCCACGAATCGAATATCTCTCCATAATCAGCTCTAAATATAATAGTGGAAATTCCTCAAAATACATGATTCGATTTTTCTAAAGCTGAAAAATACAAAACTTTCCTTATATTGTGGTAATTTACAAAGTGGCACAGAGAAAGTCGTCTTTTCTGAAGGATTTTCAGAAGTTTCCAGCTCATGTCTGACTTTTTGTAAAATCTTTTAGAAATTGAACGTGCCAGCATTCAAAGGCGTCATGTGACGTGAAAATTTTGTGTGGATAGTTAAGAGCGTTTAACCAGTCAGCGGCCGAAAATCCACATTTAGTCGAAAGTTGTTCTAACGATCATGCAGGGCGGTTACAATGAGAATGATTATTTATTCTCCGTACCACCTTTTTAAAATTATAACTCAATGCCGGTTTTATTTCATTCAAAATTTGCTTTAATTTATACCTACATCCAAAAATGCTGAAAGGCGTGATAATAAAACTATTAAAACAATGTACTTTTTGTAATAATTTTTTTGATCATAAGTATTTATCATTTTTCAATAACGTCTAAGTTAAACAAATATGTTAAAAAAATCTTAAATAAATTAGTTTGTAAGTGCGCAAATAAATACACAAACGGACCAATTTTCGTCAAGAAACACATATACGTATGTATTTTTAATTCTAAAACATGCGATACCCAGATAATATATTGATTTATTTTACTGCATGATTATATGATTTGAAATGGGTGTGGTGTAATACAAAACCTTTTTTGAAAATTTAACAAATCTGCCAACGACCTATGATATAACCTTATTATACTAACAATATATATTTTTAAAATTTAAAACATGCGAATGCTAGATAAAAGAACAATCTTTCGAAATCCATTTATAATATTTTGTGGAAAAGAGTCAATACGTCTAAAATCTGATTTAAAAATGATTTCTGGTTTTCTCTGGTAATACACTCTTAACGATAAATTCAATATACGTTTTATATTCCAAAGTGTTTCTGGGAGTTTAAAAATATAATTGCACCTACAAAAGAGTGAAAAACCGATACGTGTGTGTTTACCTTATACCAGGAAAGTGTGCGAGAAAACAGTTTTTTATGATAACGTGGAACATTGCAATATGTTTATTTTGTTTGTTCGATAATTTAAATAAATATATTTATATCACAAGGATGGTACTTATTCACTCTTTGGATTTAACAGAGACACCTAAATGGATTGTTTTTAAAAATAGAATCTAAACAAAAAAATAACTAACATCGTCTGTTTTATGGGAAATTTTCTTGTCATTGTGAAAACTTATGAGTTGTGTATTAATTGACAAATCTCATCTCTTGTGCAAGATTCAAGTCACAAAAGGAATAACAGATCTGAATTTTAAGCGGATAAGATTACGGAGGCCTCCAAGATGCACATAACTACAAAACAAGGTTAGTGGATCTGTTATTTTTCCTGGAGTTATATGATTGTCATTCCTTGTGATATTTTGTTCGCGCAAGTAGATTTTCATAATCATATCTTTGGGTATTAAGCCCAGAGGGTATGGGGTTATTTACACACCTCAGGCTCGCATATTATAAAGCATAATTACAACGCGACAGCTCGGTTGTTTGTTTAATGAAAAAAAAGGTGAATAAAAACAACCTTTTTGTCAAAAACAAAGAGTTTAAATAAATATATAAGTATTAAACTTGGAATGCAAATTCTTTAATTTTCAGTTTATTTAAAATCATTTTCATATCTTCGTTTTCCCAGATAGTTTTCATAGTGCCATGAGAATTGCTTATGGAGCAATTCTCTGGCGGTGTTGGAGAAGCAGTATAAAGGCGAACTTCATATTAATAAAACTTTATTACCTGCCATAACTTTTGGCGTAAAAATAAACCCACTAAAGAACGTGTCACACAGTTTGCGCATGACAATAGGGGGAGGTTTGCACATGGGGAGTCATTAAAAAGTTCATAGTAGTCAGAGTATAAAAGCCAGGACTTTAGTGCCTATTGTTATAATTCTATCTATCTGTATGATTGTAGAGATTAAAGGGTATTCTCCTCATAACAGGTTTTATCTACTTAAGATTACAATGTAGATACGAATATTATTAGCTTACACATAATCATTTTGGAATGAGAATTTCCAATAATCTAAATTCTTATAAAATAAGAGATCATTTTCTTCGCTGTGGCGTATTGTCTCCGCTCATCCATAATTTCTCAATATTTGTCTTCACAAAAAAATACATGTATAAACCATTTTTATCTCCAGAGTTGAAAAAAATCATTATTTCTGACATTAAATACAAACATATCGAAAAAATCTTTTTCCTCGGGTATTCAGCTTGCTTCAGTTATCTTTTTACAATTTGGATTAATTAATATAATTTACGAAATTATACTAATAAGAATGGTATGATAAAAATGTTTTTAAAAGAAAATGATTTAAAAATAATATGATCTCTGCGTACGAGAAAAATTCACACTAATTCAGAATAATACATCCAAACCAAACACGTCTTCATGACAAGAAAACTATAAAGTATTGAGAAAATTCGGGAGCCAACTAGAGAACTGAAAAAAATTATTTAAGGACAGTTGTTTCACAAAAATTCAAATGTAACATTGTGATCAAATGGCCATTCAGCGCCATTATGTTATTTTGACCTATGAATTGTCCCCGTTAAATGCCGATTCTAAGTGCGTTTCAGCATTCTTTCAAATTGTAATGAGTTGATTAATTTAACAAAGTGATTTGACTTCAAAAGCTAAAACGAGTTTAGAATCGGCATTTATCGGGGGCGTTTCAACTGACAAAAAAAACAGAATGGCGCTGAATGGTGATTTGATGTTAATGTTTTAAATGAAACAACCCGTCCTTAAAAATTGAGATTACTAAATACTGAAAAGTGCACTATAAATATGTCTATTAATATCCATTTGATGTCCTTTGACTTAAAAAAAATTAACATGTAATAGCCAAGCTGGGCTACAAAAGCATAATCGTAAATAATAATATATTCTTCCCTTCCCTTATTATGTTAGAATGATACAATCACGTTCCATTTGACATCTTGGGCTAATTAATAGGTCGAATGCCATTAACGACAATGTGTGATATATATTTGACACATTATATATTACTGAGTGCCCAAGGAGATAACTAGATAACGTATTCTAAGCAAGGGAGGTTCGTTGTACTGCGATTGCAGGGCTACGGATGTGCTACGAACTACGGCATCGTAGCACTTGATTAACCGGCTACGCCAGACGATGAGCGTTGTGACTATGTTGTCATAAGATCGGGTGACATGTGTTAATGTTTGTACGTTGTATCTCCCCAGGAAAATGAACTGCAGAATGTCAACTCGTTAGTTTGTTATGTTCACAAAGTGAAAAAAAAAATGCAGTAAAATGAATAGAACATCTGAGGTGGGTTTTAGTTCACATGACGCAATGCAAAATTTTAAGTAAAATTTGCTTACAGGAATAAACTAATAGCTTAAGAAAAAATATCACCATTAGTTGACAAATCCACTGGTTTCAAAAAAATACTAAAAGCCTGATCCATTCAAAGACAAGCACAACGATTTAAAATTTAAAATAACCTACAGAGAAATGAAAAAAATACATTTGCAACGAGCATGAACTACGAACACCTAAAAGAGGATTGTTTTGAAATTTGCGAAGATGTTTCTAAGCACAAAACTTGTTTTTAATGTAACAAAATTAATGATTTCTTTCCTTCTATATTTTATTATTATATTGCATCTTAAAGTATTATGATTTTTTGGAATTGTGCATTTTTAGGTGTTCTTTGCCTTAAAAAAAATAATAGCTTTAAAGCGATTATTATTGTTACCATATGGTTGATAATAGGAAATAGAAAACTGATGTTCTTTATTCCATCAGAATTGGTTATTTGTAAGGATAGGATCAAATTTAAACAATGCTTCACATAGCTAAAATAAGTTTATTGCTCTAATTATTAAATTTTTATAAATTTCTTTAAAAAAAATTATCTCTATTTCAATTCTGCCGACAATAATTTCATAATAATAATAATAATTTAATATTTCATTTTTTCCAAAATATGCAAGTTAATAATGGTATAATATTTTCCTTATGTTGATTACTGTTTACTTTTAATTTACTTATTTACGATCATGTCGGTATTCTCTTTAATCTTGGCAAACTTCTTAACATAATATTGATGACCATAATAAAATAAATATCTCAAAAAAATTATAAAAACTCAATTAAGGGGGTGTCTTACACCCTTTACACATTTCATTAAAATGCTTTTATGTTCAAATCTCTATTTTTGTTAATTCCATTTTTTCCAAGAATGTTATTCTATGGTGCTCAAAGACTCGTGCGAAAAAGTTTTCCTTGCTTGTTAGAAGTGTTTGTTTTACTTCTCGTGTCACAGAGCGGAGAAGGAAAAGTTAAGTGCTCTGTCCTTTATTAGATTGTCTCTTACGTATCATTTCATTTAAGAGATAAAACGTTGAACAAGATTTGTCACTTAAACCTTTACCGGAAAAAATTGTTCACTCTTATTTGAGGGTTGTGTTTCTATAATTTTATGAAAACACCAGAAAAATCGACAAGGTAGGCTGTAAATCATTCATTCCAAAACAACGCACACAAAAAAATGATGATTTATTTCGAGCACTCGGTATCTATTATACCTTATTTTTTTTTTAAAAAAGCTTTTCGAATATTTTTTTATGATTAACATTATAGGAAAAAATATAGAAAATAATAATTGTTAAAAGCTGCCTCGTACAAGAATTTAAAAATTACTCCGTTAATCTAATTAATCTCCCAGGACCAAGGCGATACCGAGACTATTATTTACTAGTCTGAAACGTGCCGCAACAATTTATTGCATTGAATAATATTTTATAATAATTACTGAACAATGACGAGCTCTGCTTAGTGAGATCTGAACAGCCAGAAGATTACCACCCTTCCTCCTCCACATCTTCTTCTCTTCCCAAAGTATTTCAGCCTCACAACATTCCCCAAATTGGGCACCTGCCCATTACTACATAACCTAACTGACTTTAGGCATTTATTCTAAAAACTGTAGGTATCACTAATCACAATTTAACTACTTTTATTTTGCAATTCTTTTCTTCACATATTAAAAATTATATTCTGAAGCTTTCAAATGGTTTTGAAATACAGATTTGCCGGAAATAAAAGATGCTCAAAACAAAATTGTCTGCAAGTACCGTATAACCATAATGTATCATGTACCATAATATAGCCTACCAGTACTTAAACTCTAATATCGATGGATTAGATATGCATCGTAGGTACATTGCAAAATTTATCAAATCACTGTTAAAATCATTTATTATTATTATATACGATTTTCTCGGAAGTTTACCCAAATAACTTATATTTTTTGTCTCCTACTAAGAACATTACTTTATTTTCATACCTTTTTTTTAATATTCCATGCTTTATTCTTTTTAAAGATATTTTATAGATTATACATTTCCACTTTGGGGAGGCGGGTATGGGTACTACCGCCTTCTATTTGATAACCTCACGTGGTTCGCTACGTTTGGTGATTTAGCAGAGGTGCCGGGTAAGTGAGGTGAGGTTACGAATGCGTTTGCCCTCCTACTGCCTGGCGGCTGGATCGAGAGAGATTAAGGGAGGCCTTTTTATCTCTCCCGCCGGTCTCTCTGGACCCATCGCCTTGCACCGCAAATGACGGGATAGATTCATGCGTCAATCACTCTTGGACACACTGATCCCCAGATTCCTACCCACCCCTTATACCTTTTTTCCTTCCCAGAACTTCCTTTCATTCCTTTCCTTAGAAAGACCCTCCACACAGCATTCCCTAAGATGACAGAGGCCCTTAAATAAGAAATTATTTTGCTGTGTGGAGCTAATTTAAAATAAACTTCACTTTTAACTATTTTGTATCTCACCTTTTTACATATTACTTTTTACGTTACATTTATGTTATTATCGAAGGAAGCAAATACTTTGTGGTGTGACATTATATATTAAATTAAAAAACACACTTTGTAAAGCACCACTTTTTATTAGAATTGATATTTAACAGCCAACCAGGTTTCGCTCATCTCGAGCTTCATCAGGGCTTATTATAACAACTAAAGATAATTATCCACAGACATACATATATAAAAGAAATTAAGAGAATGAGTCAAAGAGATAGCAACAGAATAGGCAACACCTTATTGGTGCCAGAAAGCGATACAAATAGAAAAGAGGGAGACAAAAGTAATTACAGGATGGGTAAGTAAAGGGGGGAGGGAGAGGGAGGGAATTGTTTAAGAAGATGTTAATGGAATAAATAAAAAATGGGACTATCAGATAAATTGATTTGGTTATTAATAATGTTTGATTTATTATTGACGGATTTTTTGCTGCATTTATATTGTTACCTTTTTTATGTTGGTGAACTATTTATACGATAATTTAATCATGTTAATATGCCATGTACAAGGAAATAAATAAATAAGGTGGCATACAATTCCCCCAATTCTATACCACGGGCTCAATATAAAATTTGAATCCATAAACATGAGCAGCATCGTGACATTTGATTCATTTTCAATGAAAATTTTGCAACGTGGATGAAGCTGAATTATGTTGAATTGAATGCTGAATTGGATCGCAAATCCGATCTGGGAACGAAATCCCTGACTTGGCAGCCGTTATATTTATCCGAGATGTGCTGTGCGTGACATTTCATATCTGCGCCCAAAGCCATGTAGGCTTCGGAAACAAAATATAAAATGTATTTAAAATCCTGTCTTGATCCGATGGTTTTGAACCTGGTTAAATAATAATTAAAAATCGAAATACATAGTTTCTCGATAAACCAAAAAAATATTTTACTATAAACAAAAACATTGTAAGATAAATAAAATTTTTGAAATGCTTTACAACGTGTTCTTAAGAGGAACGGCTGCGCGGCTTTTTTCATACTAAACCTAATTTTTTGATTTGAGGCCAAAATACCCAACCAACTGAAAAATTATTTTTTCAACCAAAAGGTTTTTAATCAAAAATGTACTAAGAATGTATACTACTTTATTTATTTTTGTTTTAAATTATAAAATAAAGGCCATTAAAGAAGAAAATTTTCCACTATTTAAGAAGCAACTTTGGAAAAATCAGCAACATTTTCACATGTGAGTTTGTGAGAATTAAATTTTTTGAAATGAAGCATTTTGATGTGCTTAAATTCAAATTACAAACGACCGATTTACTCGTTCGTTAGAACACAATGTTGTTGTATATATTTACAAATTTAAAATGTCGGCCAAAAAACGCCCCTTTTATGATGTTTTAATTAATTCTTTAATGACCTTTAATTTATAATTCAAAATATTTATAAATAAAGTAGCACATGTACGTACCAAATATTTGAAATATCTTTTGATCAAAAAAAATAAATAAATTTGCTGAAGTACGAGTATATTGGACTCAAACCCAAAATTAGCTTTTGTCTGAAAAAGGCCACCCAGACGTTCCTCTTAATACTCCTATTCGTCAATCATGTTTGTACTTTATGGAACGTTAATAATACCGAAAAGATTATAAAATATCATATTAAAAATACTTTCATCGTTCTCATTTACAATAATTTATCAACAATTTATTACACATTTGGCCAGCTTTATCATGTAAAATAAATAATTCTCTTTTCATTCTAATACCCAAATTTTGTGTTTAGTATACGAATTAAATTAATACAGCACATACATACAGAAGGTACATACTTTAATTGCTTTATTTTCGTTACAAATAAATCAAATTGGTTTGGAACTTTTATACAAATTAGTTAAAGCCCTTAAAAGATATTTTCTCAGCAGCTTTATTGATCAGTGACATAATTTTTCTTCGGAAATATCAACTTTTGTACATATTTCTTAATGACTTAATGAAATAATTTTAAGTTAGGTGTGTTAAGTTTGTCTAGTCTATTTTAAAATAACACTCTTGATTAAACTATCTTTTAAATTCATATTAGGTACTTAAAAAAAACTTTTACAATAGTATATTGTAAAAGTCCTTTTATAACACAACCATCATAAATAAAAGTTACATTTTAGGTCCTCGTACACATACTCGTGCGTTGCCTACATTTTGTCACCTCTTTGGTGACGCCAGCCTTTCGCAAACCAGACAAATTTAAAAAGGTATCACTTGTGTCAAACATTTCATGTGAGCTCAATGCTGGCAAGTAATAGCCGAGAATATTACTAACTAGCTGACCCGACGAACTTCGTACCGCCTCAGAATCAATAACTGTTGAATTAAATTATATCTCGAGTTATAAATAGTGTAACTAACCCGACTTTGTTTAATATATTAAATAAGATAAGATAAGATACGCCTGACTCCTATAAAAATTGTCAGTATTGCCTGTCAACACTAGCCGCTAGAAGCCAAGTGCATAACGTTGCATTCCTTTCAGTCAATGGATGCAAATAATTGATTTTATATACCTACCGAGTATTAACTCGCAGGTTTATAACTTTAAATACAAACCTAATTGCCGCTTTAATATTTTTTTATGAATTCAAATGACTGTAGGGACGTACGCAGGTAAGTTAATTTTTTTTGCGATTTCTATTATTTATTATTGTAAGATTGATAAAATATTTCACATCAAATCCATTAAAATGTATGAAAGAAAACAACCCGCAGAACCGGCACCACAAGAATGCGGTAGTGTAGCATATTGCCATCAAAGTGTGCTTACATGGGAAATGTCAGAAATTAGAGGTATCGAATAGTATTAATACGCTGACGTCTGCGTGGTTGAATTTCAGAACCCAGCTTCGAGTGCGTGTCTGAGGCCATGCCATACGCGCCGCGCCTTGATTAACATCTGTGTATATAGGATATGTTCTATATATATTTATGATATGATATGTATATATATATATATATATATATTATGTTCTCTATTTTATGCAGGTGCTTGCAGGTTTTTTACAGATGCAATGCCGCGTCATGGAGTCTCATGAATGAGTTTTTCTTTTGCCCTGTTTAATTTATCTTTGTCTTACTAACCTATTTTTTTGCATTTTGTTTTTCCTGTTAAGCACTTGCATACTACTTACTAACAACGTATGCATGGACACTGGAGCCCTAGATTTGTTCAAAATAAATAAATGTATCTTCGTTTAATCAAAAAATTAGAATCTTGCGAGAGCCTTGAAGGAGTCAGTTATCATATATAACCATCAGTTACTTATACCAGGGCGGGTAAGAGGTGGATTACCTCTACTGTGTATATAGGAATTACCCACAAAGCTACTGTTATAATTCGATTTCGAATTCAAGAATTCGTCACAAGATGTCGCTACTTCCGTCAGCAGGTCGGATGGGGACGTCGCCCGCCTTGGTTTAACTGCTACGAATTTGTGAATATGTAGTATCTCAAGTCCGCTCTTGTTACTCGAGGAAGCAACAGTTCAAAAATCGAGCTCCGAACAGTGCACCGCGTTCCGAACAGTTTATTTTCAAATCATTATTCGCGTCATCTGGTTCTTTTGTTTCCTTCCATTCTCATAGTAATTCGTTCCATCAGTTTCTTAACAAAAACAATTTTCATGGTTACAAAATATTGAGCTGTCAGCTTTCAAAGCAGTGTTGTGTTTTTCTTTTTTATTTTACCAAATCCAAGCCTGCAGACCCCCGCTTACACATTGACCTTCCACAGTCTACCTTCCTTACTATTGACCTACGCATAAGACCCTGGATTCGATGTCTACACTCCACCAACAACTTGCCGCCGTGGGTGCTACAGAAGCACAACTTGAAGAATTTTTGGCAAAAAAATCTAAGGTAACGAGGTCCAGACGCTCAACTGCTCTATACCTAAAGCACTTCGGAAGTGAAGAAGATGTCTCCGACTACTCCTTAAAAACAACAACAACTCCCAACCTCACTACGTCTTTGACCTCCGTCTCCACTTCCACCTTGACTTCTGCTCCCTTTTCAACAGCTCCCACCTCTTCGACAACCACCTCCAGCTCAACATCAACCGCTCCATCCTCTTCTGTAAACTCATTCCCCCCGCTATGGGTGACTCCAGCTCACAAGAAACGAAGGGCGTGCGCTTCTCCTCCTCCATCCACCGAAGTTATAAAAACCTCAAATCGTTTCTCCGCCCTTGCTACAGACGATGAAATTGCACCACCGCCACTTCTAAATTCCGTGTCTGACTCCGCCGCAAATATAACCGATACCACAAAAACGAGGCCTATTAAGATCCCTCCAATTTTTATAAAATCGGAAAAAAATTGGAGCCTCCTGGAAAAGCGCCTCTTGAACGCTGGGGTTAATATAATTAACGCAAAGGCCATTCCAACAGGGGTGGTTCTAAATACCGGCGACTCCACCAGCTTCCGCTGGCTACAAAGATGCTTCAAGAGGACACAACCCCCTTCCATACATTTCAGCTTGCAGAAGAAAAATTAACCAAGGCGGTTCTGCGAGGGATTCCGACGACAATTAGCGAAGAAGAGGTCCGCCTTGAACTTCTAGATCTCAACCTCCCAGTTAATTCTGTAACTCGGATGAGATCCGGGCCAGACAGGAAAAACATTCCTCTAGTCCTTGTACAACTGGATCATGGTGAGGCGGGACAAAAAATTTTCTCCCTCACTTCCCTCTTTCACCTCAAGATAAGAATCGAGTATCTTAATAAAAAAACAGCTCCCTCTCAGTGTCACCGCTGCCAGCATTTTGGACACTCATCCATGATGTGCCACCTGCCTCCCCGCTGCGTCAAGTGCGCGGGTGATCATTTCACGCAGGAATGCAAGAAGCAGAGAGAAGATGGTCCCGCCACCTGCGCAAACTGTTCTGGAGCCCATCCGGCAAATTATAAGGAATGTCCGAAAAGACCGTCTCCACAACCCATCTTGCAAACCGTACGTAATGCCACTTTCACCTCGCATAGCACAAATCCCTCTTTATCATACGCGCAGGCCACTGCCCAAACCCCATTAACGTCCACATCACCCTCAGCTCCCTCAACGTCAACCTCCCACACACCTCTTTCCACCCCCTTCAATATTTTTGAATTTTTCAAAAATTTCAATTTCTCCAAGGTTGGCGATCTTCTTTCCGACCTCATCCCCAAATTTCAGTCTGCCACCTCACCGGCAGACTACATATCTATCATTTTCTCCGCCGCCCCTCAGATTTTTTCACTTTTTTCAGTGTAAATGGCTAGCTCTACTACCATGCCCTCCGTGCTACGTATGGCATTTTGGAATGCTAATGGTCTCTTAAAAAATGTACATGAATTACGTATTTTTGCAAATACACACGCTCTTGACGTTTTACTTATAAATGAAACTCACCTCAACCCATCACAAATGCCAAAACTTTCAAACTATACATTATATAGAAACGACCGCCAAAACACGAGAGGCGGGGGCACTGCCATTTTCGTTAAATCGAAAATCGCCCATAAATACAACATTACACCCACGTTGTCGTCTATTGAGTCAACTTCAATCACAATATATACAAAACATTCAGGCCCATTAAGAATAAACTCCATCTATCACCGTCCGCAAGATAAGCTTGATCCAAAAGACCTCGATACCCTTCTCGATAGCCACACTCCTACTATTCTCGCTGGGGACTTTAACTCAAAGCACCCCAATTGGAATAGTAGGATTACTAACACAAATGGGCGTATCTTACGAAAGTATGCTAGCGCACATCCTGAACTCTTCATCGCGGGCCCAATTGCACCCACACATTTCCCGAACAGCGGGGCTAGACCCGATGTTCTCGACATTGCACTCCTCCACAAATTACCCTGGGTCTACAGAATCGAAACCATAAATGACCTAAGCTCAGATCATAATCCTGTTTTGCTCACTCTTAATCGACTTTCCACTCCAATGACACCGCGCAAATCTATAAAAACTGATTGGACGTATTTCACTCACAGAGTTGGGGAAAAAACAATAATCCCTCAAAATATTTCTGACGGCCCCGAACTAGACAAGGCAGTTGACGACTTTGCCGATATAATCAAATCTTCCATCACCGATGCCTCTAAAACTCTTCCTGAACGTTCCGATCTTAATCTTAAAAGTGACCTCCCAATCGACATCCAGGAATTAATCTCTACAAAAAACAATCTTCGTCGACACTGGCACAGAAACCGAAATCCCTCAGTCAAAAAAACAATCAATAGAATTCAAGCACTTATTAGAAAGAAACTTTCCGAGCATTCACACTCCACCTGGAACAAAAAAATTCAAGATATAAATCCACAGGACGGCTCCCTATGGAAATTATGCAAATCTCTCCAAACTACCCCATCCTCAAACCATCCCATTCATACCGAAAACGGCCTCATATTTGACGATCAAGATAAATCGGAAGCGTTTGCCGATAATCTGGAATTTCAATTTAGCCCCAGCTCCAAGCACGCCGACCCAGTCCATATAGCAAATGTCAACCACCAAATAGACATAATTTTCGACTCCCTTCCCGGAACGAATGTACATTTCACCACCCCTTCAGAAGTCCGAAGGGCCATAAAACACCGTAGCAACAAAAAAGCTCCCGGTCCAGATGGCATAACAAACTTTGCCCTTAAAGCCCTCCCCCCTAAAAGCATTTTCGCTATTGTGAGCCTCATAAATTCCGCACTCAGACTGCGTTATTTTCCCAAAAGTTGGAAACACGCGCATGTCATTCTCATCCCAAAACCTGGGAAGGACCCGAAATTCTGTGAGAACCATCGTCCCATCAGTCTTCTCTCAAATGTTGGTAAAATATTCGAACAAATTCTCCTCACTCGGCTCTTAAAGCACATTCACGAGGTGAAAACCCTCCCTGATGAACAACATGGCTTCAGATCTCAACACTCAACCCTTCATCAACTGCTCAGAGTTTCCGAACTGATTCTAGGCGGCTTCAACTCCCAACGGTCCACTGGCGCCATTTTCCTGGACATAGCCAAAGCCTTCGACAAAGTATGGTCAAACGGACTGCTTCTCAAATTGCACAACACGGACATCGATCCCCAACTCCTCGGTATCTTTAAATCATTTCTTCGGCACCGGACTTTTCAAGTAAAGATCCGAGATACACTCTCAACTCCCAGATTCATGACAGCAGGCGTCCCGCAAGGATCCCTGCTTTCCCCCACCCTCTTCAATATCTACATACACGATATACCACTCACAGAGAACCAACATTCGTATAAAGCTTTGTACGCTGACGACACCGCCATTATGGTTCGATACAGTTCTCCCAGGATGATCACACATCGCTTACAACATAACATAAACATACTCCAAGACTTTTATAACAAATGGCGTATAGACGTGAACCTTTCCAAGAGCGCTGCTATTTTCTTCTCACGAAGAAAGGTTCGCAGCACTCCTAAAGGCCACGTTTCCATGTACGGCCAAGCAATACCCTGGCAAAACAACGTTAAATACCTTGGAGTCACACTCGACAAAAAACTCACATGGCACACACACATCAAACATACAATTAAAAAGACCAAAAACGCTGCCGCAGCCCTTTATCCGCTTTTACATTATAATAGTCAAACGTCACTACAGAACAAAATTCATATTTACAAATCAAAATTGCGACCCATCATGACTTACGCCGCCCCAATTTGGGCCACAAGTAATACTAAGAGTCTAGAAACCTTCCAAAATGTCTTGCTTAGAAGATTCACCAAAAGCCCTTGGTTCGTCCGAAATAGCATTATAAATTCAGGCACGAAAATCCCTCCACTTAAAAAACACATAATAGATCTAGCCAAAACATTTTTCTCCAAACTTGCTTCAAATTCAAATCCAAGCATCTCATGTCTCGGGCAATCAAGTCCCGATGAAAATCTCCTTCACCGCCTGCCCATATCCATCCTTCATCCACCTTGATGTGCGGGCTATAATAAAACTTACCTTTGTTCTCTTATATAAAAAATAAATAAATATTTATATATATTTATTATGGTATACATAATTGTTTGTATATGAATACATACATGCACGGATGTATGAAAAAATGTATGTATGTGTGTGTTTATCTATACAAAATGTATACCACTTACAGATAAACAAACCATAAAAAAAATATTAACTTCCTTCATCTTGCCCAAGGTAACCCGAACATCGGGCAAAAAAAAAATCCATCAGGTGACATTACTACAGTTTGCAAGACAAAGGGGTTAATTTCTCCCTGTAACTTGCCAAAAACCAATATATAATAATATGTAGTATCTCTCCGGATATGGAAAGACTGACGGTAATACATGTTGTACATTGCTCTGTCTCTGTTACTTTGTCCCGGTGACTATCTACAATAAATGGCAAATGGCAGTGGATCGGAGGAATGGGCTATTTTTGGAACCAGTTTCCATTGGATTTATAAAATGGTCACCGACACTAACTGGGCGAAGCCGAACCAAAAGCCGCCTACAGGGTCTGGCAGTTAAAATCTGTGGAGCGGGTTTTTAACAGCTACTTATAACTATTCTATTAAGTAAAAAAAAAAAAAATGAAACAATACAACTTTGTATAAACCACTTAAATAATGCGTAAATCCTACCGGTTTCGGAACAAACGTTCCTTCTTCAGGGAAAGCTTATACTATATTATTCAATAATAATATAAATATTATTATTGAAAATATTCTATTAAGTATTTGATGTTGGTACTTAACCATGATTGGTGGCGATGACATAAATAGCGACGTGTACGGACTGTGCAAGACAAGTTGTTTCCAACGTGAGTCCCCAATATGTGTAATTTTGTGGACGAAGTGCCGTACATTAAGGACCCGCAACCCGGATTTGTACCGATTTATTACATATTTCCCTTAAACACGGTAAGTTGTAGAGCTCTTAAAAAAATGTATGTTATTCTTGAAGATAATGTCTAGAATTTGCCCGTGCCGAAACGCAAATTATATAAAATTCCCTCGATAGAAAAAAATCGCAAAGTATGCTCCAAAAATTATTATTAACACGTTTGTTTCAGTTATTTTACATGTTATATGTATAAAAAATTTCGCAATGTTTCTTTAAATGCTGTTTCTTTAAATGCTGTTTAAGATAATGCCCGCGAGATTTTTGCTCTTTTTTAAACGAGTCGTGTTTTATTAAACATTTTCGCAATTTTAGCTTCGATTTTGTCGCTGTAAACGTTAGCGCTCTCCTCTAACATTCGTAATTTCGTATCTCTCCATCTTCTTATTTTCGGTGCAGAGCCTTAAACAGTAGGGGATAGATAATTTACAATGTTTTCATTTCAAAGTAAGAGCTAACTTGAAATTCACGAAAAGAAGTTGGAGAAAAATTAATAAGCACTCTTTTTTAACATGGTCAGTTGTAAGATAGGTTTAAGGTTTGTTGTCCTCTAGGGATAATGCTCAGCAAGCAGTCAGATCAATCCAGTTCTAATCTCACAATGGGTGCAGACAGACTCCGTCAGAGTTTAAAATTAACGAACGCTGATACTTTAAGTCACGTAGTGTCCACAGAAAAACCAAAATAACCATATATAAGACCATTGTTAGAACTGTATTGGCGTATGGATGTGAGGCGCTGACACTGACGGTAAAGATGGCTAAAATGCTGGATACTTTTGAAAGAAAAGTGCTGAGAAGAATATGTGGACCCGTGAAAGAGGGTGAACAGTGGCGCATCCGGCACAATACAGAATTGAATGATATATATAAGGCACCTAGCATCTCAGCACATATGAGACTCCTCAGGCTGAGATGGGCTTGGCATGTACAGAGAATGCCGGATACACGCGTCCCAAAAAGAATTTTGACTGGAGGTGGAAAGAGAAAAGTGGGAAGACCCAGACTAAGGTGGGAAGACGAAGTAAGAGGGGATGCAGCTCAGCTTCTCCAGGTACCAAATTGGAAGTCAGCCGCTGAGGACAGGAGGAGTTGGAGGGGGCCAAAGCTCTATATGGGCTGTAGCGCCATCGGAGAAGAAGATACTTTGTTTAATTTCCTGAAACGAACGTTTTTTTGTGTAAGGAACACATTAGGTACCTACATAATAGAAAAAGTTAATAGAGGCACCAGATTATCTATTATAATAACACTAGGAACAAAAGAGGATGCCGGGTAAATTTGTTTTGTTAACGCAAAGTTACTAAAAGCATGGGGTGCAGAAAACTTTATTGAAACAAGTAAAACTGAGCCAAACTTTTCTTCATAGCCGGACCCCCACAATTTTACGAATAAAAACACTACCAAAATAGGGTAGAGTACAGTAAAACCCGTACTCCATATTGTACGCTTAGGGAGGTTTTTTTTTATTAAATAAAGGTAACTAACTAACTAACTAACCATCACGCCGTTTCTCCGCAGGGGTAAGCAGAGAGGACGAACCGCCAAACAACTCGATCTTCGCACACACTCCTTGCCTCGTTCACATCCATACATCGTTTCATACATGCTCTTCTATTATTCCAACTCTTCACATGGCCCGACTCAAGTATCTGATTCACTTGGTCGTGCCATTCTTCCTCGGGCGTTCCCAACTTCTTCTTCCATTCACATTTGCGTCATATATTCTCCTTACACTCCTTTCCTCGTTCATTCACTCTACATGCCCAAACCATCTGAGCGTCCCTTTTTAAATCTTACTCATCACGCTTACATCAGCCCTGCATTCTTCGCGGATCACCACATTTCTCACACGATCGTACATGGTTTTACCACACATACGCCTCAGGGATCTCACTTCTACAGCATCAGTCTATTTTCATCCTTCCTCTGCCAGTTCCATGCCCTACTGCCACAGGGTAGGTACCAGCACTCCATAATGGACGGCTAACTTCGCTTCTTTGGACAGTTTTTTGTTGGCGCCAACGGCGTTCAGTCCTCCATTAATAGAGTTACCTGCATTTACCCTTCTTTCGATATATCTGTCAGCCCTTCCATCTCTCGTAAACATACTTCCCAAGTTCACAAACTCATCCACCTGCTCCAAATACTCATCATTCACAACTATGCTGCACATTGTTTTCATACTCTCTCTCTCAAATACCATGACTTTAGACTTACTTACATTCATCATCAACTCATTTTTCATACATACTTCGTTCATCCTAGACACGAGAGACTGTAGATCTTCCATACTGTTAGAAATCAGCACCGCATCATCACAATACAACAGGCAACATACTTCCAGATTACTCAATTTCGCGCCCAATCCCATCTCTTTTAATTCTTGCGTACAATTATCCATGTATAGATTGAATAACCACAGTGACATTACGCAGCCTTGTTTAACGCCTTTTGTGATATCAAATCATCCCGTAAAATCGCTGTTCACTCTAATACATGCAATGCTTCCCTCATACAGAGACGCAATTGCCTGTATGAGATTCGTACTCACTCCATACTTGGACAACACCTTCCATAGCTTTTTCCTGTCAACTCGGTCGTATGATTTTTGTAGATCTACAAAGGCACAGAAAAGTTTCTGGTTTTTTGCAAGAAACTTCTCGGTAAGCATACGCAATGAGAAGATCTGGTCCATGCACCCCCTCCCACTCATAAAAGCTCCTTGCACATCCCATATTTTATCCATTGTTTCCATGCGTACCCTTTCAATCAATATTCTGCCATACAGCTTGCCGACTGAACTAAGCAGGCTAATAGTCCTATGATTCTCACAATCCATACGTGACCCTTTAACTTTGTATAATGGCATGATTACAGCCCTTTCCAATCTAATGGCGTGTAACCCTCCTCTAAACACTGGTTAAAAAGTCTGCACAACCATGTGAGAATAATATGATAATAATAATAATAATAATGATTTATTGTCTTCATTTCTTAGTAACAGTAGAGATAATGATATCCTCATTGGGATCTACCGTGCTGAGGATTTCATTTACATATTATAATTCAATTATAAGAAATTAATATGAATTAGATATAACATATATCATGTAGTATTTTTTGTTTTAATAATTATAAAGTAAATAAGATAGTGGTTTTTTTTTATAATTCAGTTTACTAGATTTGGTTTTAGTCTGTATTTGATATCAGTATATTTTCTATTTTTGATCTCTCTTTATTTAGTATCCAGCTTTTTATTTGAAATTAAAATGTTATAATGTTGAGGTTTTTGAGTGAAAGTCGTATTTTATTGTAGAATTTAATGCCATAATATAAGAAGCTTTTTTGCCCAAATGTTGTGTTAGTAGTTACTTGTTGGATAAGTTTTTGACCATGAGGTCTAGTGTTTCTAATGTACGTCTTAGTTGTTATTTCTTGGGTTTTGTGCTTATGAATGTAAATGAGTATTGTTTAAGAATATAGTTGTTTAATTGACATGATGTTAAGATTGTTGAAGATTTCGTCAGTGCTAGTTCTTACAGGAATTTTCAGTATAATTTTCATTATGGCTTTTTGAGTTTTAATTAGTGGATTTAGTATGTTTTTATTTGCACTGCCCCATCCGATAATACCGTATTCTAACAGTGATTGGCAGAGAGCCATGTAAATCTTGATTAAGTCTTTTTTAATGGAGACATTCCTGATAATTTTGAAAAAATAACTTAGATTTTAATTTTATTATTTAAATACGTTATGTGTTCGGTCCATTTTAAGTTTTGGTCAATTTTTAGACCCAAATACGTTATATGGTCAACGTTTTCTAATGAGGGACAATTACAATTCTTATTTAAGTGATGTGGGCTATGGATTTTCAAGTTCAGGTTTTCTTCAGAGTTTTTCTTATTTTTTATTTTGAAAGTAATAAATTTGGTTTTCTTAGCATTAAGTGTAAGTGAATAGTAGTCTAGCCATTTTTTAATCCTATTAAGTGTGTCTTCTGCTTTCTTAAATATTTCTGTCCAAATATTCCCATTTATTAGGAAAACAGTATCATCCGCAAAACTGATGATTTCTTCTTCGCATTCTATGTGGCATAGGTCATTAATGTAAATAAGGAACAGAATCGGACCCAGAATACTTCCTTGGGGCACCCCGAATTTGACATCCATACACTCACTGATTATCTTATTAAGTTTCACAGTTTGTTTTCTATTTCACATGTAACTTTTAAAAAATATCAGTTCATTATCAGTAATCCCTATGTTCTCTAGTTTTTCAAAAAGATGTGAGTGATTTATTGTGTCGAAGGCTTTAGAAAGGTCGAGAAATATGCCAATGCATTTTTTATGTGAGTCTAGAGAATTTTTAATATATTCAATTACTAAGGCTATGGCGTTTGATGTTCCTAGATTTTTTCTGAAACCAAATTGTTTTGGTGATAATAGTTTATTTGATTCTAGGTAGTCCACGAGTTGAGTTTTAACTGTTATTTCTAAGATTTTAGATAATGTGTTTAGAATTGTGATTGGTCTGTAGTTATTGATATCTTTACGATTTCCTGATTTAAAGATTGGTGTTATAGTCCCTATTTTGAGTTGAGATGAAAATCTGCTTTCCGTGATAGATTTGTTTATTAGAAACAGTATCGGTTCGGTATTTTCATCTTGTAAGAATTTTATTGTTTTCATTGTGATTTCATCACTACCAGATGAAGATGTTGGTTTGAATTTAGATAACATTAGAGTTAGTTCTTGTTTAGTGATTTGTTTTAGAGCAAATTTAATCCTTTGTGGATTTGGGTGTTTGTTTATGTTCGTGTTAAAGTGTTGAGGTTTGGTTATTTTGTTGGCTAAATTAGAGCCTATGTTTGCAAAAAAGTTGTTAGTGTAGTTAATTAGTGTACGTTTTGGTTGAGCGAGAGTGTACCATTATCTGTGTTGATTTCTTCCAATGGGTTTGTTTTGTTTTGATCTGTGTAGGTGATTTCTTTAATTATTTGCCAGATAAGTTTTGGATTATTATTGGATTGATCTATTTTAGATCTGTAGTAATTTTGTTTAGCCGATTTTGAAGCAGATGTTTCTATAGTTTTTCTAAAATAGTTTAAGGGAAAAGTCATAAGGATTGTTTTTTACTTGCTGATGGATTTTGTCTCTTTTTCTTATACATTTAAGTAGGCCAGGTGTGATCCAAGCTTTTTTGATAATTTTATTGTGTGAATATGTGTAAGTTTTTATTGAAGTGTGGTTTTGTATTTTTAATTGCAAGTGTTCAATAAATATTTTACAAGCAACTTCTAGGTCTTCAGCTTTATATATTGACTCCCAGGTTTCAGTTTGGAGTGATTTTTTTAGTTTTATGTAGTCTATAATATGGCTTTCTCCTTTAAAGTATTTGGTAGAAATACTGTCAAAACCCACAGCCTTACCATTCTTCATACATTTAATTGATCTTTTTAATTCATCCACGCTGATTTTGCTAACATTCACTCCATCATCGTTCATAACCAATTCACCGCTGGAATCACTGTCACCCGGGTGAAGACTTCCTCGAAGTATTTCATGCATTTCTCTTTAATTTCTTCCTCATTCGTCAACATTTGTCCATCTTTTGATTTTATCACTTCATGCTTCCGTTCTCTGGACCACTCCGGGACTTTTTGAGTTCCTTCTAAAACAGTTTGATGTTTTCTTGAAAGTTGTTTGTCATTTTGATCCCTCTTCCTCTTCCAGGCGTTTTTTTCGTTCTTTTACTCCAATACTTACTCTTTTCTTGCATACCTTATAACCATGCTTTCTTCTTCTCTGAGACCAGTGCTTTAATCTCATCATCCTACCATGCGTCACGTTTCTTCTTACCTTGCTTACTAATTCCACACACGTCTCCAGCAGATTCATATAGACTCATCTTTATGTGGTTCCATGTTTCCTCTATGCTTAGACCGTCCATTTCTTTCTCATTCAATCTCAGCTCTGCACAAATCTCATACTCACTTCTGATATTATCGTTTGTAGTTTTTCTATTTTGACTCTTGTTGGAGCTGATACCTTTTTTTACTTTAGAGCGCCAGCCGCAAAAGAGAATTACTTTTGACACTACCAGAAAGTGGTCAGTTTCAACCTCAGCCCCTCTGAAAACTCTTGTGTCCTCGGTAACGGCTCTCAACCTAGAGTCAATTACTACAAAATCGATTATCGACCTATCATTTCCTCTTTCCCACGTAAACTGGTGGATACCTTTATGATTGAAGAAGGTATTCGACACAAAAAGGTTCCACTCTAAACATACTTCAAGTATTCTGTTCCCATTGTCATTCGTTCTTTTATCCCCGAGCATACTTAAGGCCGAATCAAATCCGTCACGTCTAATTCCGACCCACCCGTTCAAATCGCCCGCCATTATGATCCTTTCATTCAATTTTTTTTCCTCATTGAACCTAATAAACTCTATAGATGTATAGGACCGATTAAAGCACAAAAATAACTTGTTCAGAAAAGGAAATTGTTAAGTAAGTGTAAGGTAAAACTGCTAGCCGAGCATCATATCCACCGAGCTGTTGTCGACATTCAGTTATTAACAAGAGCAAGCTGGCTTCAGACCAGGTCGTAACTGCTGTGACCAGGTGCTAGCTCTGACAACACACATCGAATCTGGTTTACAGGAACGGCTTAAGACTGCGGCAGCGTTCATTGATCTCTCTGCGGCTTACGACATGGCGTGGCACAAAGGCCTCCTTATCAAGCTCTACGACACCATAGAGGATGGCAACACAGTACGACTTATTGAGCAACTACTAACTGGCCGTAATTTCAGGGTTTTTGTAGGCGGGCTAAAAAGCAAAAAAATGCCCCTGAATAATGGCCTTTCCCAAGGCTCAGTGCTGGCCCCATCGCTCCTCAACATCTAAACTCGAGATCTTCCTCACACTGAAGGCAGAAAATTTGCTTACGCAGATTACTTCGCCATCACAGTCCAAGCCGAAATCCTCAATGCAGCAGAAGAGATCCTCAATTCTGACCTCAAGGCTATGGAAGGATTTTTCCTCAATGGGCGACTAAAGCCAAATGGGTCGAAAACAGTTGTGACAGCTTTTCATCTCAGTAATTCACAGGCAAACGCAAAGCTCTCTGTTCAGTTTGATGGAAAAAATATTTACCATGACCCCCATCCCCGCTGTCTTGGAGTAACTTTGGACAGGAGAATGAATTACCGGAAACACATGGAAAAAGTGGGCAAAAAAACCAGGACAAGACTAAACTTAGTCAATAAGCTAGCTGGTACTAGCTGGGGATGCGACGCAGTGGCGTAGCGTGGGTTTCGACCCCCCGGGGCGGAGGAAAATTTTGGCCACCCCCCCCCCCCCCTCCCTCCCACCCCTCCCTACAGATTTTCAGGCGCTGCCCGGGGTGGGGGGGGGGGGGGGGGTTAGATGTCTAATTTTTTTAAGCCAATTTTTATAAGCTCATGTGCCGAGTACTCTTCCAATAAAATCAGGCATATAGAATGGTATGCCTGTAATAGAATTTTGCGTCTTCATCCCGCTTACGTATCGAATGCAACTTAAATGCGAAACTTCACTCGGTACTCGATGAATCGGCAACTTATTGTAATATTTATAACACAAATCTGGTTTAAATGAAAGTAAATATGCGGTGTATCAAAACTACACTCAGAACAAAAAAAATAGTTTTTCTTTAATTCTAGCGGCACTTACATTCTAAACACAAAACTGGTTTTAATTAAATCTGTATGTGGTGAATTAAAACTTCACTCAGAACATCGGCGCGGAGGAAAATTTCGCCGCCCCCTTATTTGGGTACTTCAAGCGCTGGGAGGGGGGGGGGGTTGTATTCGGAAATCCTATTTTTGTATTACGACCTAATTATATACGAGCCGGTTGTTTTAATAATCACATTTGATGAGTAGTCTTTCAACGAAAATCATGTTTACAAATTCTACTCCAAAGTTGATTGATACTGCGTTAGAGTCGCCAAATAATAGTTACACACGCAACAATCAATTTCTCAGAATTTTACACCATTATGTAACTCAAATGTAAAACTTCACCCGATGCACGATAAATGTGCAACTCAAAACCAGTTTGTACGCCGTGAATTAAAACTTCACTCAGGACATGAAAATTGTTTTTTCTTTGTTCTGGCATTAAATAAATAGTCTGCAACTAGAATTTTATAACTGCACATCGAATAACAACTTAATATATATTATTACATACATAAATTATATCTAATATTGTAAATTTTAATGTATTTCTCTTATAAGTGAACTATGTTTTATAAGTTCACACTTTTAAACACATAACTTCATATCTCTATATTGTGAATCTTGTTGTAATTCCTCCAACTTGTTATCAGATCTTGGTTTACATTTTTTGATTTTTCAATGCTACTAACTTACCTACTTATCTCATACACTGTAAATCTGAATATATTATGTGTTATCAGGTTAATTCGGCAAATCTGAATATACTATATGCTACCAGGTTATTTTTCTATTTTTTTTTGTTATGTAATTATGTCATGTATAATATGAACTAAACCTGTAAATTTGTCTGTCCTGGTACGGGAAACTTTTCTAGTTGGACAGGCAAAGCTTCCTAATATGTATTTTGTAATTTCTTTTGTATCTATCTATAGTAAATAAAGAAAAAAAATTTAAAAAAAACCAGAATGTTTTCCTTCGAAATGTGTCAGCAGAGGAATCCAACTAGAATGTCACATTCCCTACTGGTTTAAATTAAATCTGTACCTTAACTGTACGGCGAATTAAAACTATACTCAGAACATGAAAATGGTTTTTCTTTGAATCTGGGAACACATACATAGTCTGCGAATAGAATATTATAACTGAACTTCAAATGAGAGGATGTTTTTCTTTGAAATGTGTCAACAGATGAATCCACAACTGGAAATTTACATTCTCAACACAAAATTGATTTGAATTAATTCTATATGCGGCGAATTAAAAGTACACTCAGAACATGATAATGGTTTTTCTTTGATTCTGACAGCACATACATAGTCTGCAACTAGAATTTTATAACTGAACTTCGAAAAGGATAATGTTTTACTTTGAATTGTGTCAGCAGATGAATCCTCAAATGGAATTTTACATTCTGAAAACTGGTTTAACCCTTCAAATAATAAGAAAAAAATATCTATAAACTTTTGCCTGTCAATGTTTGCGCACAAAATCTCCGGTTCTTCCCATGCATTTTAAATGTTCCTTTTTATTATAATTTTTTATATCCTTTTGCAAAAAACAAAATTGTTCTAAAATCTAGATATTGATAATTTTTCCAACGTGCTTATTAGAACATTATTGTTTCTAAATATTAAAATTTTGATATTGGAAATGTGGATTGGCTCAAAAATACATGCCTGGGAATATTCGAATTAAAGTACCTAAAATAGAATAAACTTAAAAATTTTAATGCAGATTCCTTTTCTAAAAAAAATTAATAAAACTGTACCTTAGCTTTTTATCGCAATCACCAATTTATTTAAAATTTAATGTGTGGGATATAATTTCAAAATTTTATTTTAAAATTAAATGTGTGAGACAATTCTTCTGTGATTAGACGGGTTAAATTAAATCTGTATTCCGCGAATTAAAACTACACCCAGAATATGAAAATGGATTCTGGCAGCATATACGTAGCCTGCAACTTGAATTTTATAACTGCATTTCGAATAAAATAATGGTCTCTTTAGAAATGTATCAGCAGATGAATACACAACTGAAATTCATTCGTTAATACATTCTGAACACAATTCTGGTTTTAATTAAGCGTGAATCTGTTTGCGTGTTATCAGCTTTAATTAGTATTACTCTCATAATACGCGTACGGTTTTCCTACGAATTGCGAAATTTGATGCTTAAAAAAATATAATTATTGATATTTTTAATAAATAATAAATAAAAAAGAGTTGAATTCGTAAATGAAAATATCGTTGAACATTTTTAAATAATGATTTGAAATGGTTTAAATTTTTCCAAATTAATACTATTATTTATTCAGAAAATTTGCCGCTCCCCTTAAAAGTGCCGCAAATATAAGCGAAACTCAATCGCCATTCATGTTTCTAGATTATTATTATTTAGAGAAAAAAGTTCCACGACAATATGTGTCACCGCCAAAACAAGCTATATATTGCCTAAATTGTCACAAAAACCGTGAGTAAAAGCATATAGACTTGCGTGAAAATATTTATGTAAACCCTCCGCATTTCTATTTCAACAACGTAACTACGTGGTTAATTCGAATACCTTGACAGCTACGTGGGGTTTCGAGTGGCATGGATTTTCTAAATAACCACTCATTTAGCCCGCATTTTATGATGCGACTGATTGAATTTCTATTGGAAAGTTTACGCCATTTCGAAATAGCCAAAAATAATATTATGTTTTACATTAATAAAATAAAGAACATTCAATAAGCTCCACCTCACATATGAAAATGAAATTTGTTGATAAAAATTATAAAAATATTCAAAAAGAATTATGATTTTTCTAATTCTTATGACAAAAAATATCAAACGGAATAAATACGAAATGGTTTTTTCCTTTATTATAAAAGCCTGTCAGACGTAACTTGACGTAGATTGACTTGCGAATTTAACTATAATAATATTTACATACGAGTGTTTCAATTGTTTGTTCATTTAGTGTTGGTTTGGTTAGACGAATTATTTTGGTATGTACGTGGTGGGATGGGATGGGTGAAGGGGTGCGCCATACACCCACCATTTCACGATTGTCAAAGTAATGGAAGTGATCAAAGCTTTGCCTTCGAAAACAGGTTGCAAACTGCACTTGCCCTCTGTGCAAAATCTGTTCAGTGAAATGGAATGCGGTGAGTGTTTCAGAGGGCTGTTCACATATTGTATTGACGTTTCTCAAGAGTTGCTGACGTAATATTTAATAACGTTTTCTGAAACAAGTGAAATAGGTATCCAAAATAATATTTTAAATAAATATTGTTTTCTGTTAGTTCCAATGGTAGTACTACAGTTACAGTAGTAGCTATTATCAATATCACCCTGGTGAAAGATCACCATTCGTAATAGAAACGTTGCTTGAAATGGCTTTCGACGTGTTTTGTGACTAGATCTTAAAAGTCAGGCACTCACCCACCTTCCTTTATAATATCATCTCGAATCTCACCCTAAAACCGTCAACTTCACAACACACTATAATTATATATTGTATGATTCTATTGGTTCCAGGCAGTTAGGAGCAATTTTATTTTTTCCACGGTACTTAAATTTAAAAAAAAAGTTTTTAATTTCAGTTCGTTACGAAATTATACTTTGAAATATACTTGTTACTAAAATATAACTCATCTGACAGAGAAAGACACGTATTGATGAAGTGTTCACAGTTTTCGCTCTGTGTAAATATATGCAGACTATTGGAAATCCTGAAAGGTAATTAATCCCCGACCTCATAGGAATGCCAGCAATCCCAATTTATCGTGAATTTATCATACACCATGAGATTGGACTCAATGGAGTGAATTATGAGGCCCTTGATTGCAATACTAAATGACAGGCCGTGCGTGAATACGAATTGTTCATTACCCATGTGTCGGTAGTATTTAGATCAATTAATGAGACCGTACTAGTTACATAACATACTAGTTACATCAATCACTTTTATCAGGCAAGTTCCCGCAAATAGTGAAAAATAGCTTTCTCACTCCAATATTTAAAAGCGGAGACAAGTCTTTAGTTGAAAATTACAGACCAATATGCATTCAATCGTCGATACCAAAAATTTTTGAAAAGTTAATTCTTCAAAAAATATGTTCTTGCATAAAATTTAATATCTCATCATTTCAACATGGTTTTATCTCTGGACGATCTACTTTAACTAACCTTACACTGTACGAAAATTTTATCTCAGGTGCTCTTGCTAATAGAGAACAAGTTGACTCAATTTATACGGATTTTAGTAAAGCCTTTGATAAGGTTTGCATTAAAATTCTTATAAATAAATTGTCTAAACTAGGAACAAGTGGTAAATTATTATGCTGGATTAGGAATTATTTATCAAAACGTGTACTAACTGTCTCTATTAAAGAACACTTGTCTTACGAATTTGAAGCCACTAGTGGTGTGCCTCAGGGTTCTCACCTTGGTCCAATATTGTTTATACTATTTATAAACGATGTCACTTCCATATTCTCTGATGCTAACATATTATTATTTGCTGATGACATGAAAATTTAGAAAATCATTAAAAATATATACGATTGTTTGTCCCTTCAATCCAATTTTGTAAAATTCGCAGAATGGTGTACCATTAACAAACTTACACTTAACATTAAAAAGTGTCAAATCATGAGTTTCTTTAGAATAAAAAACCCCATCAAATACAGTTATTCACTTAAAAATCACAGTTTAATGTCAGTACCTGTAATAAGGGACCTCGGAATAACCTTCGACACTAAACTACTATTTATCAACCACATTGATATCATTACTAATAAAGCTATGAAAATGCTGGGCTTCATTCTAAGACTATGTGAAGATTTCAAAAACATTCACACATTTAAATTACTATATACAACTCTGGTTAGGAGTCATTTGGAATATAATTCGCCGATATGGAACCCTCTCTACAAAAGCCACGCAAACTCCATTGAAAAAATCCAACGCAAATTTCTCAGATCAATTAATTTCAAATTAGGAATTCCCGCGGTTAACATAAACTATGATTCTCTATTACAAAAAATGCGACTCTTATCGTTAAAAGATAGAAGAATACTCAATGATCTTATTTTTTTATTTAGAATAAATAATAACTGGTTTGACTCCCCTGAATTGGTATCGTTAATAAATTATCATGTACCTAGTAGAACAACTCGACTCAAAACACCTTATTATTGCAACAACACTCTCAGTAATGCAGAACAAAATTCAATAATACATCGTTTACACACTTTATGTAATGAATTTGCTCATATCGATCATGCCGAAAGTCTGTCATCATACAAAAGATGCATTAGACAAAATTTATCTGCTAGTACTACCACGTAATCATAATAAATATAATCATGTAACCATAATATTATGTCCTACCAGTATGCACTCTAATACCTATGGCTTAGAAACATATCATAGGTACCTACTTTTCATATCGATTTGTATACTCCGTAATA
Organism: Limnephilus rhombicus; assembly: GCA_929108145.2. Classification (NCBI taxonomy): domain Eukaryota; kingdom Metazoa; phylum Arthropoda; class Insecta; order Trichoptera; family Limnephilidae; genus Limnephilus; species Limnephilus rhombicus. The sequence goes on from OV815270.1 coordinate 16,400,193, forward strand.
TCTTCCTTTTATTTATTATATTTTTTTTTTAATTTTTGGTTATCTTCAATATTTGGCTCCTAAGAGCATTTCTTACTGTTTACTTGTCATATTTTTTTATATTTATAACTTTTGTAATTTATATTATTTACAAAGGTAACTTATAGTTTATATTATTTCCTGCCATTCAACTTTTTATCTTAACTTTTTGCTTTTACATTATACTTTATATTTTATAGATTACACTTTTACTTTATATTTTCATTTTAAACATCATAATTCTATTTACTACTCATTAACTTAACTCCTTTCTTTTACCTTTTGTTTTTATATTTAACTTTACATTTATATGTCACTTTCTTATGTTATTGTATTATAATATATATAAATATAATTATGTCAATGGCACATGTTGTGCCGTATGTTTTGAAATAAATAAATAACATACATACTTGTAACATATATACGAGGTCATGCATGTTCATCAAAACAATAATAAGGTTAATTATAAGGTATATATCATTAACTTTTCGTTTATTATTATGTCTTCTTACAGTGGCAGATTTAGTGTAAAATATCACTCGGGTCCAGGTCCTCTAGCACGGTCGATCGATAAGGATTTATAAGATAACTTTCGGTAACTTTTCTTCATTCCCTAGGACGATTGCGGGTTGCTAAAGTACAAAAAACAGTTGACGTCAATTTTAGTCATTGGGAACTGTTATTTATTTGTTTTCAATCTGCAGTAACTCTAGGGAATGATGAGAAGTTACCGAAGGTTATCTTATCTATACTTGATCTCGTCTGATATGGACCTGCGGCAAAGGAGATGTTTTAAAAATTGTACAGTGTGAATAATCCATATTTTGGGAGGCGGTTATGGGTACAGCCGCCCCGGGAATCATTTATTGGATAACTAACACTCCTGCCATAGGTAAACTTAAGTGGTTCGCTGCGTTTTGTGACTTAGCAGGGGTGCCCGGGTTCGTGAGGTGAAGTTTGTCCAGGTCTGGGTGGTGGATGTGTTTGCCCACCTGCAGCGTGGCGGGCCGAATCGGAAGAAACTGGTTGAGGAAGACCTTTTGACCCTCCAGCCGGATTCTCTCGACCTTGCACCCCAGTGGGAGGGATGGATTCATACATCCGTCAATCTGGACACATTGACGCCGGCCGTCATACAACTTGCCTTCCCAGAACTTCCACTTCTTCCTTTTCCTAAAAAGACCCTCCACACACCGTTCACAAAAGTAAGGGCCTCTTGTGTCGATCTTATATAAGAAAACTTTATTTTGCTGAAATCGGATACATAAATCAATTGTATACCCTTTTCTTTTCCTTTAAAAGTTTGGCCCATTTAATTCATGAATGAACTTGCCCACTGAAAAATATAAATAATATTTAATAATATCCATAATTAATATACATATTTAATAATGTATAAATAATATTTGAATTATCTTAAAACATTCCTTTTATTTATGTTATATTTTTAGTATGTTCATAAAAATGTTTCTCAAATTTCTTACTAAATCATTGAAGTATTGAATTACTTTTACCTGTTAAAAATTTATATTTAAATAATACCTATATACTTGCAAAATAATTGAAGCGGTGCATTCATGAAGGAAATAAAATGTGAATTCTATGTATTTTTTTACTCCACACGGGAGACCCTGGGGAAAAAAATCCCTCTTGGTCAATATCATCTTTGGGGATGCTGAATGAAGGGTTTTTTTAGAGAAAGGAAGGAGAAGAAGTTCTGGGAAGGAAAAGAGTATAAGAGGTGGGTAAAATCTGGGGGGTTAATGTGTCCAGGAGTGACAGACATATGAATCCGTCCTCCCACTGCGATGCAAGGTGATGGATTGGGAGAGTCCGGCTGGAGAGTTCTAGGTTAGGTCTCCCTCCACCAGTCTCTTCCGATCCGGCCCGCCAACCAAGTCACCAAACTTAGAGAACCACTAAGGGGTGTTGATTTGCCAATAAATTATTTTCCGGGCGGCACGGCGGTACACATACCCATTTCCCAAATTGTGAATATCATTGAAGAAGAAGATGTTATTAATAAATCTAAACGAAACCTGAAACAAGGCACAAAAATAAAATAAAAGATAACGGTTGCAAGTGGGACTTGAACCCAGGATCTCTGTCATTCCGGGGCACAGTGCCTTAGCCATCTCGGCCATTGGGACCAACATTTTTTGTGAGCTTTTCAAAAATAAATAAATACTGTGGTACAAAATGTCTTCTACGCTGGTTGAAATAAGGCTCTGAAAATATTGTGAAAGATCAGGTACCTTTTCTACAGAAACACTTCTTCGCTCGTGATTCTTTTCTTGAATCCATAGAAAAAAATAATATCAACTGAAGGTTTTGTCTATTCCAAATTAATAAAAACCTCTTGCTTATGGTTTTACGTCAAAAAGTACTGTGATGTTAAATTTAGGATATTTACAACGGAAGGTTTATTTTTTGTTGGAAAGGAGTGGGGCAAAATATGTCACAAAAACTCAAGTAATGCCATCTTTCCTGAAAACTTTGAAGGGAAATACTAAAAAAAAATCTCGATACCCAAGCTTTTCCTTGAATGGATTCTTTGCTGAATGAATAAAAAAGAAATAGCACCCGATGCAGGTGTTGCCATTCCGAACGAGCGCCTGGAAAATAAAATAAAAATTCAATCTTCCCGCCGCAGTCTTAGAGGTAGTGTTGTTTATTCCGTTGAAAATAAACCCAGCAACACTTGTTTTGTGCAAACAGAGTTTGGAATTGCCGCTCTTCAGATTACTTTTTGCTACAGTGGAAATTGGCTTCGTTTCCCGAGAACAATGGAATTTTTCCCTTCTTCAAGCGCTAAAGCGGTGCGTTTTGCTCATAATTACGAAAAAATATACATTCTTAAAGCATTTTAAAAGTAATACAATATGGTTTAAAAGTAACCAAAAATGACTGCCAAGTAATATAACTTTTACCTTATTCTGATAATATAATAAATATTTATTTATTTATTTATTTACGCCTATTTAGGCTTTTACATTAGGGTGTGTCAATTATTTCAACTTTTGAATTCAGAAACGCCCGGGATCTCAAAAATTGCGTCTTACAAAGAAAATGAGAACTGCATTTAATTTTTTTTAAATGGTTATTAGCCCGTTAAAATGCATTGAAAATCAGAAAACAAACCTAAAACTTAAAAAAAATTATATTTTTATAATTTTTTTTTCAATAATTTTACCTTTTAACGTTAGTTAGTTATTAAAAAATGCGTATAGCTGACAAAAATGAAAAAAAAATCAAGTTTATGATTTCAAGTAAGTCAACAAGAATTTACTGATTTTATACAGAAAAAGTGTTATTTTCCCCTTTTATATTTTTAATAAACACATCACATATGTTTAAAAAAAAAAATTTTTTTCGTTCTTTGTACTGCAGTTATAGAATAAAAATTAAGTTTGGTACAAAGTATAAAATTGGACCCTTTGTTTTATTTTTTTTCCAAATCACGAAATCTATTTTTTTCTAAACTTCCCGCCATTTTAGCGGGCTAATAGTGAACAATAATTTAATTTATTTTTACGTTTTCAAATAGCTACAGATCATACGAAACTTTTGAGTCCCCGGGCGTTTAAAAATAAGGCAATTTTTTTTCTCCATATGGAGAGCGACACAAGCTATTTTACATACATATGTATAACAATTACATGTCAATTTGTACAATTTGCTTCTCCAGATAAAAGCTTCTCTCTAACACTATTTTTAAGACACATATCATTTTGCATACATAAAAGCAGCACAAATCATCTCGAGACCAGAATACATAAAATCACGCCATGTGTAAGAGACTCGTGTATTTAATCTCGAAAAAAACGGCTTGTTAGTCACTTTGCCTTTCCACCGTCGATGTTGTTTGTAGTTAATGAAAGTGTTCTTTTTTTGTGTTTTTAAATCCAATTTATAAAAATGAATCCCAGTTTCCCTTGGTAACGCCATAACTTCAGAACAACTTTACATATTTCAATCATCTTTTTTTAAGGTTGTCTAATACTTTGTAGAAGTTTCTTACGAAAGGCGAAATTATGAAAATTACGCAGAAAATTGCATAATTTCAGAAAATTTAACGATTAATTTATCTTCGCACGTTTGACAGTTCGCGCGTTTGATGAATGTGAATTTAGCACTCAGCTGTTTTTTTTTGTCACAAAAGAATTGTCTATGGATTTTTTAAATTAAAGATATTTTAAATAGGTACCTATGTTAGGTACAAAATTAGATTGATTGTTATAATTGATTGATTTTTCATCTTCAAATTTTCATATATTATAAAAATAAATATTTGTAGTTAAAAATTTAATAAAAATTTGAATAAAAAAAAGTAATATTTAAATAAATGAAAACAATATAAGCGAAACTCAATCGAAAATCTGGAAACAGAAAAATCAGAAAAACATATTGACACCTCTGGGACTCGAACCCAGGACCTCTTGCTTTCCGGGCAAACGCGCTAACCACTATTACAATTTGAGGTTTTACTCATAAAGTTAAAAATAACACAATTAAAAACAAATATTACAATTTGAGGTTTTACTCATAAAGTTAAAAAAAAAATAAAAAAATAAAATTATTGGTGGCAAGCGAGCTGTTTAAAAACTGAATATACTGGAACTGAATATATGGAACGCAGGAGGGGGATTGGCGGGATGGGTGAGCGTGAGAGGGGTGAGGGTTGGTGGGGAAGGTGGAAGGGGAACGCGGGAGGAGAAGGGTATGCGGGAGGGGAACGGGGACGCACGGGAAAGGACACGCAGGGAGAAACTATTTATTTCTTCAAATATGGGATTGCAATGCATGCCGGGATCCATCTTGTGCTCTATAAAATCATGATAATTACCATTCTTCTACCATACTACTAATTTTCCAGGTAACGTATTTCTCACTTTAAAAACTAAAAGGTAAACTCAAAGCGGATTCATAATATTTAAAACATGCAAGAGGTACCAATAAACAGCCAAGCAATTTGTAAAGACCAGCTAATAATCGAAAACTCGGGCTTAATATGATCGTCGCTTAATAATCTGTTTCCCGATGAAAAGTTATTTGGTTCTGGCACCGCTTTGACGCATGATTAAAATCTCACCCGTCGCGTCGCATCTCTGGTTCCCTCTAGTCTCTAGTCGATCTAAATTACTGCAATGTGCAGTGCTTTTTGGCAGCAATAAGCTATGGATGTACACAGTCTGTCTACAGATTTAAGAAATTTAATGGAATAATACTATAGTTTTTCATATGTATTTATACACATATTTTTTAATAGTTTAATTATTTTTTTATAATATCATAATGTGGGCCTTGCTGTGTGCTTTCTGATGGCAGTAAGCAGATGCAAACCGTGCTATGGATGTACACGTACACAATATCAACAGAATATAAAAAAAAGATATATTATATGAAACTATAGTTTTCTTTAGTGTATTATTTTTTTTTATTAAGTACATTAACTTTACATTACATATTTCACAATGATGGCCTCACTGGGTAATTGCATGCTGAGGCTGACAGCCCATCATGGCCACACCGATATTGTTTCATAGTGCTTTCACACAAAGGAACTATTGAATTCCTTAAGTCTAAACTAAAACTTTAGGGCAAAATATATTAGAACAAAATAGAGAGATTGAAATAATATATGTAAGCTTACGTTTGAATCTGACATATAGACAATGAAGAGGAAGAATGGTGTAACTCACTTTTCTTAACGTTTTTAAAAAAAATTCAAAGTTTTAACCACAGAGTTGACAAAAAAAGCATTTTGAAGTAGGTAACATCTAATAAATGGTTTCTTTTATAATATGTACCCTCACAAACGTGTAAAAAACACTAATTTACTTGCAATTATTGCTGTTGTGTTAAGAAATTAACAAGTTTCAACATTGAATTTCCTTACAATATCTTATTTTAGGAAGAACCACTAATTTCTGAACATGGTTTCACATTGCTGTGAAACATATTTTTTCTGTAGCAATGTGCTTTTTAATGAAACTTTTTTTTCCTTTCAAACATCTTGGTGTTTGTTATTTACCCATTTAAACTATCGCAGCGCACTCCACTTCCGTCTACTATTAGATGATAGACTACACTATGACAGTCTGTTGGGGGAGTCTTGTGCACATTTGGGTTTTTCAGCAGCTTGAAGAGCTCATGACAATTTCGAACATAGAGCAAAGTGCACCACTCTTCACCTTGAATGCTTTAAAGGATTAGACGATTTGTCGTTTAAACATGCACCAGTAATGTGAAAGGAAATATTAATGAGCAAGTTTCTAGTAGTTGTGTTTCGTTTAATTCTTTTAAATTTTGTTGAAAATTTTCTCTAAATTGTTAAAAGTGTAAAAACATTAATAAATTATTTTTTCTATGTTATAAAAAAACTCAATACTTGCAACATCGTCAGAAATAAACTATTACTTCAATAATAATTCAAATCATACTTATGTTTTATAATTGTTAACTCATCCAAGTACCAACTTAAGACAGGTAAATTATGTGTACTGTCCTATATTTTACATAACTTCTTCACTTAACTCTAGAGGCAGTCTTCATTGAAGTGAAAATAAATTAAAATATAAATGTCTTCCTCCTATAGTGTAATGCCACTAAGCCTATTAATGAAATAATCAAAACTTTCAGACAAAAAAATCGGAAAGAAAGTGTCATTTATCTGAACGAGTTCATTAAATTTTACCGTTGTATTCTAAAAAATCCCATGAAGTCATGATGATGACGAAGAAACAATGAAAATTTAATATTACTACGTCAAGGTATTTGAAGAATATATCGAGGAACGACGATAACCAACTACAAAACTGTTATTTCTGGGAATAAATGGATGAAATGAATAATATATTTGCAAGCGAAGAACGTCCTCCCTGACGAACCTCGGAAATGATACAGAAGTTGTACGAGTTGCCGGAATAAGCTGCATCTAAAGTAAAAATTGCAGTTTGTTAAACTTCCAACCTTCGCCTCCGGTTGAAGAAGTACAAATAAAATAAAGTAAAATTGTCAACTCATATCTTATACTATTTCATTCTAGTCTGCAGATTTAAAGTCCCCTTTTCCATAATAAACACTCTGAGAGATTTGAACAAAGTTTTTTCTTGACAACATTTAGATTAACATGAGTGAACAGCTTGTATTGAGTCACATATAATCAAAAGCAGAATTGTCCACAATCATCGTTTGAGATATTTTAGAAAATATTTTTAGTTTTATTTTTGTAACACATTATTTGTATCTATTATACAAAAAAGTAAAATATATAGTTCATAGGCAAAAATTTTAATTTTAAAAACTTAAGAGTCAGTTAGATAACAACGAGAAACAACTATTTCAGTAACATTCAGGAAAATAATGCATTTATTTTATTAGTAGTTATTTCATTAATATTAAACTCGATCGTTCATATCTACATGGCGGCAATTGTTATTAATGTTTAAATTTTAAGGTTGGTTTTATTTTTTCTCTTTTTAACCCAAACTTTGAAGATAAGAACCTGAAATAAGTTTATGGTTTAAAAAAAAATAAAAACAATTACAAATCAAAAATTATTTATATAAAATAATAAATATTAAACAAAGAAATACGAAAATAAGCAACCCAAAACACCTATAGTATTAACCATGCCCTGCTTTTCTGTATCTATACCAAAACTATTTATGAAATTTAGAAAGGGTGTAACAGCATATACGCCAAGGATTTTAATTATTTCCTTAGCGTATTTGAAGTAAAAAGATTTCATTGTGCTGTCCGATAAAATTGATGGCCGCTTTGTTAAAAATATGTTTTTTTTTCAATTACAAGTTGCCACTGTTCACTCTCGTATACGCACCCTTGTTTGTCCAATCCCGATTTCGAGGACTTCAACTGGCTACCCGAATTCGAGGTCCTGTTATATTATATAAAGTAGACATGTATTCTACACTTATGCGTATACTCAAGTTAATCGTGATGGTTGCTGACTATTCGGTTTCATCATACACCCGGTAAGCACCTAGAAAACGGTCCTCAAAAAACCGGAATACACACCCGGTAACTGAGGACTTCCCATATCCGAGGCCTGTCCACGTATTCAGGATTACACATACGTAAAATACACGGATCTCGGAAGGTCCTCGTTTTAGTGGCCTGTAGTTTTTGTAGGTCTTGTGTCCTCGAAATAGTGTGGAACGAATTTCTTACACGTATCTTGGAAGCAGGCGCGGCTCGTCCTAACGTTCACTCGTGCGGTGAACAGTCAACAAAATTATACGCCTCATCGTATTCCTAAATATTTTATTTAAAATATAAATTTGCACAAAACTTAAAAAAAGGTTCAAAATAAAATTGAATTGCCTATCTAAACATATAAATTTGGTAAGAGATCATTACGGCTGACAACCGACAGGCAGAGCACCCCTCCACCTGCGCGCCCGGTGCAACAGCAGATCGGCTAGTGATCGGCGATCGTAATACGGAAAGTACCGAAAACTTCCGAACTGTTCCGAAGACACGTCTCCAGCGAAATAGTATTCTTACAACGGGTATTACGTGCGATATTATTGTATTATATTATAAAAAGCTTATGATTGTCAAGGAAGAAGGTGTAGAGTGCGTGAGCAGGGCCCTCAGCGATTCCTTCAGAAACTTGTTTAGGGTGCTTAGGGTGTGAACATACTAAAAGTCCTGACGTCTAGGTGGTGAGCTAGGGGGGGAGGGGGAGGAGGAAGGTCCCAATTTTCGGGTTTCCGCTTGTATCTCAAAAACGGTGCGTCGCAGAGGAAATAAGCTTATAAAATTCTCTACAACTTTTATTCTATATGTAATTTTCTAAATCCCGGCCGATTTTTAGTTACACGCTTCACAAATGTGTATATTTTCGGAAAAAATCATTTTACTTCACATTTTAATCACAAATTGTGGCAACGGAGGCAACTATGAGTCCACAACTATGTTCATCTGAGAGAGTAGACCAGTTTTTTGGTAGTTTCAAATAAGCTGTACAGGACCGATTTAGTTGTCTTTCGCATCCCACTTTCATTCAACAGTGCCAAGGGAAATGAGGCCAATTTATACTCAAAAAATTTCTTCAAATTTCTTCGAGGTCCTTGTGCTGTTCACTTGACGTGAAGAAGACTCCACAAAACTCTTCAAGGGAAGTGCAGATCTCATGAGTTGCGCTCATACCAACTAACCACTTGTGACTACATTGTGCGAAACACCTCTGCCTCCTGATATGCCTCCTCGGCTTTTGAATGATCGCATCAATGTGGTTTCAATGTGGTTTCAGCTGACCATACGCTGGACTAAAAGCGATCAGAGCATCGCATAATCGTCGTCACGCGTCGGTGTGTCAGTAGTAAGATAAAAACAGCTTTTTCTGAAAATGGGGATATTTTACGAAAAAGAATGAAATTGCTGTAAATATTTACTGGTTGGAGATTTATGTATATTATAAAATTAGAAAACAAATTATACAGAATTATAACAGTGTACAGAACACACAAATCAAACATAACTAACTTCATCAATGAACTATATGAATATCTAAGCAAATTATCGAAAATTCTTACTTTTGTATGTGGTGATTTCAATATAAACATTTCTGCTAACCATAACTCAATAGAAAAAAATAATTTCATTAACATGATGACGCATCTCAACTTTAAATCTTGTATTAATAGTAACACTCGAGAAATTAAAAACCAAACTCCATCATGTATAGACCATATCTGGTGTAATATACATTTAAATGAAATAAAAAATATTAAATCTACTGTTTGGAAAACCAATATAACTGACCATTACGCGTGTCTTATATTACATGAGACAAATAAAAAACTAAACACAATACCCAAATTAAATCTTCCATATTCCCAAAAAGACTATGAATTATTAAAAAAATCATTAATACATGAAAAATGGGAAGAAGTTTTAAAAAATAAATGCACCAACCAAAGTGCCTTACTGTTTGAAAAAACTTTAACTAAACACGTTTTAGAAGCAACAAAAACAACACAGATCGTCCCCAATTCAAAAACAAAGAAAATTAAACCATGGATTACTCTAGGATTAATAAAAGCCATTCAAAAAAAAAAAAACTTTATAAAATAACACAAAGGCCACTAGTTCACAATAAAATTGTACTATATTATAAAAAATATAAAAATATATTAACTACTCTAATTAGAAAAACGAAAAACGACTATTACTCAAAAATTATAACAGAAGCTAAAGACAATAATAAAAAAATATGGTCAACAATAAATGAAATAATAAATAAAAATAAAACATATAAGCACATATCCGAAATATCAGATGGGAAATTAATATATAATGTACAAAATGACACAAAAAAATGTTGTAATATTTTAAATAACCATTTTAATAACGTTGGAAAAAACCTAGCAAAATCCATAAATTCGACCAATATATCAAATCCACAACACAGAACACAATGTCAAATAAATAAATTTGAGCCAGTCACAGAAGCCGACATTGACAGAACTATTTCGGAACTAAAAGGAGGTTCTGCCCCCGGCTTTGATAACATAGATGCTAAGACAATAAAAGCGATGAAAACATACTTAATTCTCCCAATAACACATATAATAAACCTAAGTCTAGCAAATGGCGAATTTCCCAATAATTACAAAAGAGCAATTATAACTCCCATTTATAAAACAGACTGTCCTAAAGACCCACAAAATTACCGCCCGATTTCCCTTCTATCAAATATATCAAAAATATATGAGAAAATTGTAAAAAAACAAATTTGGACATTCTTAGATGAAAATAAAATAATCAATGATAATCAATTCGGCTTCAAAAAAATACAAGTACTCACGACGCGATAGCAAAAATTACCAACTATTTATATACGGCCCTAGATTCCGATAAAAAATGTATCGGAATATTTATAGACTTTAAAAAAGCTTTCGACAGCATATCACATAAAAAAATAATAAATTAATTAAAATATATAGGAATTAATGGGAAAGTTTTAGCATGGATAGCTAGTTATTTACATAAAAGACCACAAAAAGTAAAATTACTAAATCAAGTCAGCGATTCAAAATATAGCGATTTTTCAATACCCCAAGGTACAGTTTTGGGACCATTGTTATTTATTATATATGTCAATGATATATTCAATATTTCTAAATATGGAGACATTGTCTCCTACGCTGACGACACAGTCCTACTACTAAAAGCAAGCACTTGGTCTGAATTAAACAAAATGGCAAATACAGATATCAATGCACTAAAATTATGGTTTGATAAAAACCTATTGACTTTAAATTCTAAAAAAACCTATTATTTGCCATTTTTCATTAAAAAACAAGAAACACCTTAAGAAATAAACTTAATAATCCACTCTGTGACGAATACAGAAAACCACAAATGTAATATATCATGTTCAAAAATAGAAAGCAAAACTGATATTAAGTACCTGGGCATAACAATAGACCAGCGTTTAAAATGGTCTCCACACATAAATATTCTGAACAACAGAATAAGGAAACTAACATATTTATTTAGATGTTTAAGAGATATTTTAAACGAAAAATTACTTAGAACCACATACTTCGCTTTCTGTCAATCAATTATACAATACGGCATTATAGGATGGGGCGGTACATATACAAATCAAACACAAACAATTTACATATCACAAAAACTAATAATAAAAACAATTTAAAAAAAACCCTACTCATATTCGTCAGAACTTTTATTCAAACAATTCAAAGTCAGAAAATTAAGTGCATTATACTTTTATCATGCAACATTACAAATTTATAAAGATAATATTAAAAATCAAGTTGCACCATTTAAAAATAACAGAAGTCTTAGACAAACATCAATACTTCCCACTCCAAAATGTAAAAAAAAAATTGGACAATTGAGTCATAAATATCTCGGAGCAAAATTTTTTAATTCATTACCAGAAAAAATTAGAAACATGAATACCAATATAAAAATTTTTAAAACTCACCTTAAAAATTATACTGAAAACTTCGTTTAAATGGTAATTTAAATGTGATATAAATAAACTGAATGATATAAAAAAAGCAATACAATAACACCCCCCCATACACACAAGCCTTGCTTAATTATGGGGGTACATCAAATATATCTACTATGTAATTAAATACTGTATAAAATTTATTTGTAATGTAAATTTATATGTACCTTCTATTACTAATAAAAAAAAAAATAAAAAAATGGTAAATGAATTTTTTTTTTTTTTTTTTAATTTTTCATTATTCATTGCATAAATATTATGGCTACATTAATTAGTGGATTTTTCGACCACTATGCTAGGCTGATGCCCGTGTTATGGTGGTCGATTTAATAGTGCAAATAATATTGTTTTTATCTTTTTTCACTTACATTACATTTATTTTCAGTATTACTGCGAACACTGCTGGGCGACAATCCATTCCCGCCCCGGCCGGGAGTTCCACAAGCCACTGGTGAAAGAGGGAGCAGACCGACCACGCGCAGTGCCCTTTCGCTGGTGTTAACACCATCCGCCCATCGCATTACCCAAATAACATCACCAAATAGAAAAACCGTCACCATTGTGTGGACTTACCTACCTGTCAGACAAACAAGCTGGTTAAACTAATTAATCGAATTGTTTGTTTGTAGTAACATAACCTAACATAAAACTACCAGCAGACGACCAACATTACTGCTGTTTGTCAACGATTATATTGTGAATGTACCTGTCATACAAGCAAGCTTACTTTATCAATTAAACCATCTTTGTTACAGCTGTTTCGAAGATATGAGATTCTTGCTGATACGATTGTTTGCACATACCAACCTAATCTAACGTAACCTGGTGCATCATCACAATTGTTTGGATGTACTAAATTTATTAAATCAATCAATTGTGTCATTGCTGTTGTTAAAAGCTGTGATTCTTGCTGTTATGGTTGTTCGGATGTGTCTGTCAGGAAAGCAAAACAACGTTATTCAATCAAAGTTTTTGATATGGGATTGTTGCTGGTGCGATTGTTTTTATATGGCGCCACAACCTAATCTAACACAGCTAGCATGCAAAGTTGTTATTGCTGCATCGTCACAATTGTGTGGATGTTTTTAAGAGCTGGGATTCTTGCTGTCATGATTGATTGGATGTATCTGTCAGTTAAGCAAACAAAATTAATCAATCAAAGTTTTAGATATGGGATTGTTGCTGTTGCGATTGTTTATATATAGTAACATAACCTAATCTAACACAGCAAGCGTGCAAGATTGTTATTGCTGCATCGTTACAATTGTGTGTGGATGTCAGACAAGCCAATATTTGGTAATTCAGTCTTGTCATCGCAGTTTCTGAGAGATTCTTGCTGTCGTGATTTATTGTACATGTTTACCAACATAACCTAACGTAAACTAACACACTGCTGTGTCGTCACTATTGTGTGGATATACTTGTCAGACATGTAACTAGTTAAATCAATCAATCAAGCAAACATGTTTTTGAAGTTGTTAGATTCTTGCTATAACGATTGTTTGGACATTCCGTCCTATTATAACCTAACACAGCAAGGAAGCAAGATCATCATTGTTACATTGTCATGATTGTGTGGATTTACCTGTCAGACAAGCAAACAAATTTAATCAATCAATCATGTCACGTTTATAATGACTCTTTGGATATACCTACGTACTAACCTAACTTATTACTGCCTGCAAAAGACAAAACTTTAGCTGTCCTAATTGTTAGTGGAGATATTTTATAATCAATCACGTCACTTGCTGGCATGATTGTTTGCCATCATCCTCGCCATTGTTGCATCGTCACGATTGTATGAATGCACCTGTCAGATTAGCAATATAACTTTACCAATCAATCACGTCAGTGCTATTTCGGAAAGACATTACTGTTTGCTGATGTGATTGTTCAAAGATACCAAACAATCTTAACTTAACAATGACTAAATCAACAAGAATCAAAACTCTTGCTGTTACGATTGTTTTGACTTATTTTTCAATCAATCCGGCCATCGCAATTTCAAGAGATGAATCTCTTGCTGTCGCGATTGTTTCGACATAATATCTATCAATCAATATGGCGTCTCTCATTAAGTGGGGTCAGATTCGTACTATGACGATCATTCGGATTTACGAACTCAACTTAACACATCACAATTTTTCGAACGAATAACAAATACCGTTATGAAACTTTAGTTTAACGATTGTTTGTACTCCATATCAACCGAACTTGACTTATCTATTAAAATTGTAAATTTAAACTCATACATATTTTTAAGTGTCTCGTTAATTTAGTAATTTCGGATGTTGTATAATTTTGCAGGGTTATTTTGAATGGATTGATTTTGAAAATGTGCATCAGTAATTCAGTTATCAGCAAAATTTTCTACTTCCATGCTGACTTTTTACATCTCACCTTTTCTAGTAAATATTTCGTTTTAATTTTATTAGCAGAATAATATTTTAAAAATATTTCGATAAAATCATTACGAACGAGACATTTAAAAAATATATCATCGGAGTAAAATCAAAATGGTTGGTGTATTTTGCAGAAATTCAAATATAACATTGTCTTCAAATGATAGCAAATCAGCGTCATTTTTAACATTTGAAATCTTCTCGTTAAATGCCGATTTTCAAACCGTTTCATATTTTGAACAATTTTTCAATCAGCAAAAAAGCACAACTGTCATGTTGTTATGCCTGTCACATGATCACAATTTGATCAAAAGCTGAAATGGACCGAGAATCGGCGTTTAACTAAAACCTATCAAATTATTAAAAGAAATCTAAATATCGCTGATTTTGATGACAATGTTAAATTTGAATTTTAGCAAACACCCCAACGTAACAAAACACGGTGTTGATGATGGTGAAAGTGAATGAAACGAAACACAGAAAAATGTGTTAATTACCAAAATGAAACATAAACTAATTTAAATTAGTAAAAATATTTTTTTTAAATTGTCACGGAAAAATTTAAGAAATTTTTGTAAAAAATAAAAAAAGTCAAAATTTTTCGTGTTGAAAATTAAATTTTTTTCAATAATATTAGTAATTTTTATTATTATTGCTAAATATTTAGTTATAACTTTTAGTAGGTAGAAAATACTGTTAATTGTTTGTTTTTTGTTTTTTAATTTTACGATGATTGAATATTTGCGTGGAATTAGATAAAATAATAATATTTAATTATTGACTATTTTATTTATTGTTTCACGCGTTGCATTAAGTATTGTTACATTTTAGTAATTATTATAATAATATATATTTAAGGTATCACAATTTTTGAGTTTAGCAATTGCTGTTTATAATTTACTATTGTGATGTTAGAATTGGCCGGAATTGTGCAATATATGTATAGTAGGAAAAGTATTCTGTTTTTGTTTGTTTTTTTGTTGTGGAACGGTTGTCACAACGGCGTCCGTTGTCGCTGCGGAGAATTTTGTGGTCTTCCGACTTTATGTTAACCGTACCTAATGCTGTCTAATGCTAGATAAATTATACTTAGATTGTTTTAAACGTCGTCAAAGTTAATAACATTTTGATTTATTTGTTAGAGTGACAACTTTGTCAAAGTGATGCCTTGTCAAAGTCACATTGGCAAATGACAGCTTGTTAAAGTGACATCTTGTCAAAGTGACATCCCGACAAAGTCACATTTTGTCAAAGTGATATCTTGTCAAAGTGACATCTCGAAAAAGTGACATCTTCTCAAAGTGATGTCTTGGAAAATGAGAGCTTGTCAATGTGACATCTTGTCAAAGTCACATCTTGTTAAAGTGACATTTTGTCGAAGTGACATCTTGTCAAAGTGACATCTTAGCAAATTACAGCTTGTCAAAGTGAACTTGCAAACTGACTTTTTGTAAATTTAAGATATTGCCAAAGTGACATCTCGCCACCATTACAACTTGTCAAAGTGGCATCTTGTCAAACTCACACCTTATGACAGTGACATTTTGTCAAAGTGAAATTTTGTGAATGTGACATCTTGTCAAAGTCACAGCTTGTCAACTTGACATATTTTCAAAGTGACATTTGTCAAAAAGACCTCTTCTCAATGCGACATCTCTTAAAAATCACGTCTGGTGAATGTGAACTTTACAAAAGTGACATCTTTTCAGAGTGACACCAAAGTGACAACTTTTCAAAATGACACCCCAAAGCGATAATTTGTCAAAATGACTTCTTGTCAAAGTGACATCTTGTCAAAGTGACATCCTGTCAAAGGAACACCTTGTTCAAAGTGACATTTTCTCATAATGACAACTCATGTGCATTTTATAATGATATTATTATATTATATCAATGGAATACTTTGTCGAGATGATGTTTTGTCAAAGGCTTCTTGTCAATCTGACAATTTCCTTATCAGTGTGACATTTCTTCACAGATCATCTTATTTTCCATACGTGTCAGACTGTCGGACTGTCAGACTGTTGACCGGTCACCACGGTTACCTTAGTGAGAAGTTTCATATATAATTTGTTATGCGTGTCTTTAGAAGCACTATTATCTATAAAATTTATTTGTCGATTTATGTGTCTAAACTTAATCACGCGTTGATCTAAACTATTGTGCAACTATTTGTACGTGACGCTCATTAAATAATAAATATTATTAAATTTTAATACTTTTATAAGTGCGATAGATCTCAAGTGCGGCAACGTAGACTCGGGGTAAATATGGAAACGCATTATAATGTTGGTAAGACCTTCTTACGTAAACAAATTCCAAATGTTAATAATAATTGAAATGTCATGAAATCTTGTCATTGCAACATTTTCTCATCCTGTAATTTTGCAATGAAATTTCTTGTAACCAAGAAATCAATGTAACATTTTCTCATTACGAGAACTTGTCAACGTAGCATTTTATGATCTCAGAAACTTGTCAACATAACATTTATCAAGATGAGAACTGGTCAATGTAACATTTTTTATAATGAGAACTGGTCAATGTAACATTTATCATGATGATAACTTGTCAATGTAACATTTCTCACCACGAGAACTTGTCAACGTAGCATTTTATTATTATGAGTACTTGTCAATGTAACATTTTTTCATTATAAGAGCTTCGCAATGTAACAATTCATTATCGTGAAAACTTATTGATAAAACATTTTCTCATCACGGTGACATCTCAATGTAACATTTACTCATCACGATAACTTATCATAATTTCTCATTATAATAACTTATTAATCTAACATTTTCTCATCACGATAACCTGTTAATCTAACATTTTCTCGGCATGAGTGCATGTCAATATAACATTTTCTCTTCATGATAACTGTCAATGTGTAACATTTATTCATCATGATAACTTGTCAATGCAACTTTTTCTCATTGTGATAACTTGTCAATGTAACATTTTCTCATCACAATAACTTGCTAATGAAACATTTTCTTATCATGATTTCTTATAATATGAAAGTGGCCATATTTACTTCTAGATACAACTAAACAATTAGAAATTTCTTACATAAGGTAATTAATATTTACTCCGCAGTTGCAAAATTAATTTAATTACTTTATCTATGGAATATCCATTTTTAAATAATTGCCTGAGTGAATCAACTTAGCTTTTCCTCACAATTAAAGGTTAGCTCTGAAAAAAGCATTAAATGAACGTTTAAAAAAAGTCTAGTGAAACTTTAAACCCGCGTATAACGTTACGTATAATAAATGTTGTGTGTTTTTAGTATTTTCGGACGTGTCGAAATTTTTGTATTTTTATATTTTTGTATCAAGAACGCGACATGAATAGGAAAAAAATTAATATCGAGCCTCAAATGAATTTGAAAAAAAAAAACATTTGAAAATAATAATATTAAAATTATTATCGCATGTTGTTGGGATAGCGTTATAAACTTTTTTTTGTCAATTTTCACGCTTTGTTAACTAAATTAACCACGCAATTTACTAAGAATTGTTAAAATTAGTTAAATAATATTTTTATTTTATTTTCTGTAATATAGAGATACCAAGGTACCAATTTGTCAAATGGGACAAAGAATAATGAATAATTTTGAATTTCTTCGAAATTTGGGTTTTGGAACATTGTTTAATGGAACTGAGTGTCTGAAAATTTAATTGAGACATGCAAACCGGTTTCGGTCAAAAAATTCTCCATCTCTGTCAAAGCTAATGTAAGGCTTTTACAAGACATTTGTAATTAAATTAAATTCATTCATATGCCTATAACAAATCTACATAGAAAAACACAGTTACCTTGAAACCGGTTTGCATGTTCGTATAAATAAATTGGTCATATACTTATTTTTCATTTAATTAAAAAAAATTCTTCAACCTTAACTTTCAATTTATAGAAAATTAATTTTTGCTAATTTATTTAAATAGCATTAAATTATTTAATATACCGTAACCAGAGTTGACGTGAACACAGGACTCACACAGATGCATTGTTTGCATAGAGCATGTTTCACACAAATTGTTATTAGACGAAATTAAAACACAAAATTCTAGTGTAAATGAAAATAATAATTTTTAATACAAAATAATAAGAATTAAGTAAGGACATTACTGTAAAAAGTTTATACGATAATACACACAATTGTGATTTATTCGCATGAACTCTAAATGCAAAATCTATAATAATTCTCTGCCGAACTTAAAAATATTAACAAAACAACAGTTTTTTTTATGTATCATAAAGAACCATTGAAAATATGAAATTAATTTACATTTACATAATATACAAGGTGTCTGGAAACTCGTAGTACAAACGGGAAACTTTTGAATCTATATCCCACAGAGAACCCAAAATTTTTTTTTTTTGGCAATTAAACTTAACAGTTAAAAAAGCTTTTGAAGCCAACGCTTCAACGTACTCTAAAATACTAAAAAAAGTTGATATTAACCCTCTAGCGACCCATTTTTGACAAATTTGACTTAAAAAATTACAACTTCAGACTTTACTCAAAAAAATCAAATAACACAAATCAAAAGTTACACTAGAAAATCGACTCCAATTAATGATTAAGATCAGTTTTGTGCTTGTGCTATGCATTTCCAGACACCATGTATAAAATATTATATTATGTACATAGATTTGAATTGGTAATATTTACATTATTTTCAAAAATCTTGAAATTCAAATGTGACATTTTTATCAAAAATTTCAAATCAACCTCATATAATTTTTTTTGAAATTTGAAATGCGCTGGTTCATTGACGATTATCGGTCCGTTTCAGTTTTTAAACAAGTTGTGATCACCAAAAACACACAACTGTCATGTTGTCATGCTTGAAAGCTGATCACAAATCGTTCAAATGCTGAAACGGACATATAATTGGCGTTTAACTAGGACTTACCAAATGACAATGTTACAATACCGTTTGATGACAAAGTGACATCAGAATTTCAATGATTCACCACAAAATTAAAAATACTATTTCCAAGTTGTTTTGCAGTCATTCAAATGTAACAATGTCATCAAATTATGGCCATTCTGCGCCTTTTTGTTTAAACATTCGAAAGGTTCTTATAAATCAAGCAAACGCCGATTCTAAGTGCGTTTCAGCTTTCTATCAAATTATAATTCTTCTTCTTTGTGTGCCGTATCAGGACCCCCCGACGTTGGCGATCACTCTTGAAAATATCTCTCTGTCTTGCGCTGCCCGGAATAGCTCCTCCACACTTCTAATGCCGGTCCACTCTCGTATATTACTCAGCCAAGACATTTGTCTCCTACCAGGCCCTCGGCGACCCTCTATCTTGCCTTTCAATATTAAATGGAGCAAGTGATACTTCTCCCCTCGAAGTATATGACCCAGATATGAAATTTTTCTGATTTTTATTAATGTAAGCAGTTCTCTATGTTAGTGATCATGTCGGTCCATGGGACCTTGAGCATTCTCCAGTGAAGCCAAATTTCAAAAGCCTCTAACCTGTTCATGGTATTTACTTTCAAGGTCCACGTTTCACATCCATAGAGCAAGACCGACCACACATAACATTTTAGCATTCTTTGCCTTAGTTTTAAGCTGACATTGTCATTGCAGAAGAGGGATTTCATTTTAACAAACGCAGTTCTTGCTGCTTCAATTCTGCATCTAACCTCTACATCTGGGTCAAGAGTCTCCGTGAGAATACTGCCGAGGTATCTAAATCTTTCCACCTTTTCGACATTGCAACCATTTAACTGTACCACTGATTCAGAGTGATCTAGTCGTCCAAATGTCATCTATTTAGTTTTATTTACGTTGATTGTTGGGCCCAGTTGCTCACCAGCATTATTAATTATAATAAGCTGACTTATTTCTAAGCTAGATGAAGTCCCCGGCGATGCCCGGGCTTTACACAGAGTTTTGCAAATCAAATATAGACAGTGACCTTTCTTTGCATACAAATTAAATCCACACAGCCCGCTTTCCAGCCTGCTAGTCCACCACATACAGACATTCTCTTTCAATTATATATTTCAACCAATTTACACAAAACCTTGACAAATTATATATCTAAACCTTCCTCATGAATCACTCTATCTATTGGTGAAAATCGCATGAAAATCCATTCAATAGTTTATGAGTTCATTGAGAATAGACAGACGCGGTGGAGGACTTTAATTTATAATATGTAGAGATGATAGTCGTCTTCACTAATTGTGTCATTTTCAAAATTGAAACTGATTAAGTGAAGAATTCAGACAACGATAAAGCAGGTACATACATATTATAATATAAATATTTTTAACACATTTTCAAAATTGGAACTGAGTTGTTAAGATTTAATTCCAGTCTTAAAAAAAAATTCTGATTGAAGTATTTCAAAGATATGTTTTATTAAATGAATTAATTAATCTACATAGAATTTGATACACTTATGTTCTACTGCATAGGTAATTTTTAAAATTAATGCTAAGCATGGGGTCTGGCGTAGCCATATCGATAACTTTACAGTATTTGATTAATAGGTGTAAATTCCGATGATTTTATATCGATTAATATCACGAGCACGGTCGCATTGTTAACCGCCGAACGGATATTAATAGGGAATAACAACTAAGCAATCGATATACGTTGCTTACAACACTGGCGGATCTGTCTATGGATTTACATTCTTAAATGTCAAACCGCTACGTAAAAATTAAAAATACAAATAAATAGACATTTTCAAAATGAAATACTAACATTGATTTACATTGGCACTTCATATCTTGGCAGCGAATGCATTTACCCATCTACTGCATGGTGGGCCGGATTGAGAGAGACTGGTTGAGCGACTGAACTCTCTCGACCCATCACCTTGCGCCGCAGTGGGAAGGATGAATTCGTATTTCCGTCACTCCTAGACACATTGACCCCAGATTCCAACCCATCCTTATACCCTTTTCCTTCACAAAACTTCCTCTCTTTCCATTCCCAAAAAGACCCCCCCCCCATCATCCCCAAAGACGACACAGGCCCTGATGCAGTGGGAGGGATGATATACACCTTGCGCCGTAGTGGGAGGGATGGATTCGTATTTCCGTCACTCCTAGACACACTGACCCCCAGATTCCCACCCACCCTTATACCTTTTTCCTTCTTAGAACATCCTCTCCTTCCTTTTCCCTAAAAAAACCCTCCACACATCATCCCCAAAGACGACATAGGTCCTGATGCAGTGGGAGGGATGACATAGACCTTACGCTGCAGTGGGAGGGATGGATTCGTATTTCCGTCACTCCTAGACACACTGACCCCCAGATTCCTACCCACCATTATACCCTTTTCCTTCCCAAAACTTCCTCTCCTTCCTTTTCCCTAAAAAGACCCTCCACACATCATGATCCCCAAAGATGACATAGTCCCTGATGTATTTTTTTTCCGCAAGGCATCCTGCGTGGAGCTAATTTAAAACAATTACTTAATGAGGTCTTTAGTCATATTTCGACCACTTACATTTCTCAAAGATCGAACTGAATAAATTGATTGCGTCTTAGATGAATTAATGACGTCAATGGATCGCTTATACGTTTTCTTTCAATTCTAAGATCTTCGATAGTTCACCTCCATTCGTTTCGGATAGTTAGTTATCTTGCATAATAAACGACATCATTCAAAAAGTTGTGTGTATAGACAGCTTACCTAACACACTCTAAAATTGGCGTTTTTTCAACTGGCTGCCGGAATCGCCAACTGACTATAGATAACGAATTCAGTCAATTTTGTATAGACATAAGGTTTTATCGATTGTCCGTGCTGGACCTCCTGCTATATGTAATTTTTCACATTTATAGATATTTTTACCCTAACCTTACAATAACACTGAAAAAAATTCATTTTTTTTCTTATTAGGTATCTTGAAATGTTCCTGCATAATATTATATTAAAACAATAGAAATTATTTTAGTGTTATTTGTTAATTTAATTTTAAATGTATTTATTTTGTGTCCTTTGTATGGTGAAATAACGCTAAACGAAAATGACAAAATTATTTCAAAATTTGATTAAACACTGATTCGGGCCGAGAATTGGAATATTTCGCCGCAAGATGTTGGTGTTTCAATTCATGTTGTCGTCGATTAAACCGTCAAACTTAGATAAAATCATCAAAATTGTTCAAAAGCTGAAGGGCCGAATTTGACAAAAAATGAAAATCTTTCATTTAAATAATGCCAATTTTGTTGTGACATCATGACCGTTACGCTTGACGAATGATCAACATTTGATCAAACGCTGACGGGCCGAGAATTGCCGGTTTATGAAACGGTGTCAACGTCCAAGATTCAAAATGTAGCTAAATTCCGATTTTACGACTGTCGCAAATTGGTAAAACAGCATTGACTGTTGAAAATTTTGATCAAACACTGACGGGACGAGAATTGGTTTTTGTCATTTTCTTCGGTGTTCGTTCATTGTTGTTGTTTAATTATTTTTTCTTAGATAATAATTTTTGTATACTTTTTTCCCTGTTGAACTTTTTGAAATCTTTATTATAATTATAAAAAAAATTTACGATTTATTTTAAATTAATAATTATAATTAAAATTAATTTTTATTTTTTGTATTTTTTATAAATTATTAATAATAAATAATAACATTTGGCTGAACGCAAAACTAAAGACAAATTCAAAATTTTAAATAAACTATTTTTTATAAAGTTTTTTTTTTAAATAATGCAAAAAAAATAATTTTTTTGAATTTTCTACACAAAAAATGTGTAAGTACATATTTAAATATTATAAGTCTTAAATAATTTTATTAAAAGACAATATAAAACAGGCATCGCAGATAAAATTGACCCAAATACATATACATTGCTAGCATACTGCATGTTTTAAACCTTTCTTTATCACTCAACTAGAAAAATTCATTGAAATTTAAAAATTTGTACAGCATGTACACATTGTTATGCTAAACATAATTATCAATGCAAAATGCGGTTTTATTGTAATTTTTCACAAAGACATTACATATAATATGCACCAATACACACAATTCTTATGTTTTTTTGTGTCAATTCTAATGGTGCAGCCTCAAATAGTTAGATGCATTAATTTCTTTGTTTAAAATACCAAAAGGCATTGACACTATGAAAGGAGATGGGAAAGAGGAAGATAGATTGAGATCTGGTCGCTAAAGATGGCTAAAGCCATTTCAAGCGACGTTTCGATATTGTGCAATACTGGGTTAAAAAAATAATACAAAAAAATTAGCACTATTTGAACAAATTCATCAAAAATTCAAAGGCAATTCTGTGAACCATTTTTATTGGATAGCCAATACCTCTGCTATAGGTCAGCCCAAGTGGTTCGCTACGTTTGGTGATTTAGCAGGTGTGCCCGAGTTTATGCGGTGAGGTTTGTCTTGGTTTCGGCAGTGGATGCATCTGCTCATCAACTGCGTGGCAGGCCGGATCGGGAGAGACTGGTTGAAGGAGACCTTTTGATCTCTCCAACAGGACTCTCTCGGAACGTCACCTTGCACCGCAGTGGAAGGGATGGATTTCTACGTCAGTCCTAGACATATTGATTCCCAGATTCCTACCCATTCTTCATAACTCTTTTCTTCGCAGTACTTTCTTTCCTAAAATGACCCTCCACACATCATCCCCGAGGAGAAATATATTCCTCTAATTTAAAAAAAAATAACTCGATTAAACTCTCGTAGAACTTGAAAATTATCTTTTTTTTTTCGTTATTTGTTTATGGGGTGTTATGCCGTGTTGCGCTACCTCCTTCTTTAACCAACATTTCGGACAGTGTTACAGTGTCCATCATCAGGGCAGATGTGACTGCTGATGGTCACTGCAATGCTGTCCGAAACGTTGGCTAAAGAAGGAGGTAGCGCAACACGGCATAACACCCCAAAAACAAATAACGAAAATATTACTTTTGGCCATGAAAATCTAAAAAAGTAACCTGAAAATTAACTTTGAAATTTGATAAATGGTTCAAATTCTGTGAAACAACTGTCCTTAAGTTACATTGGATTTTTTTTCATGTCATGAAGTCAAAAGTCACTGAATTAAATATATTCTGATGAAAATTTGTTGCGAGCGTTTCCGTGTGTTTAAGTAAGGTCAATTTTCGCTTACTTATGTTATGCTGAAATAACAGATAATCAATTTCAACAATATTTCTCCCATATTAATCACATTTCTAAGGATTATATCATTCGTCTATTTGATTAGTCAGACATCTCTGAAAAATCGAAATTAGAGTTGAGTATGCAGTTATATGTGTAAGTGTACCTCTATCTGGTACAATACTCAGATATACTCACAAACACCACCAACATCTATTATAGTGCACTAAAACTTGAAGTTTTCTGGGTAACTAGTAGGATATTTCAAAATGTCATACTAATGTACCGGAACTTTATGCCCCCCGGTGTAATTTTATAGCATAATTAGCATGTATAAATTATATTTGATTTATAGTGAGCATTCGAATATTGCTTTCCACATATCTCAAAACTTATTTGGAGATGTCTGACAACTGATATATACAACTAGACAATTGATATGCGGTTAAAATATAGTGGTTAGAGTATTTGTGTCAATGCCTTGAGGTGCTCGAATAATATTTTGAAAAATTTATAATGTTTTTAAGTATTTTTGTTCTTAGTCAAGGAAATATTACAATCTCACAGAATTTACGCTAAATTCTGTGAGATTGTAATATATTTTTAATACTTTTGAATATTTTTTTAGTATCTTTTTTACCCTCTGTTTTTTTACTGTGTATTTTATATATTTTTATTAATATATTTTACTGGTTTGTTAATTTTTTGTTATTTTTTATTTTCCAAAAAATGTCCCACAATCCTCTAAAATCGAAAATCCTAAAATAATATATATCCTTGAAGCCAGATATGATTTTTGATTTTCACGGCCAAAAGCATTTTTGTTATTTGTTTTTGGGGTGGTATGCCGTGTTTTGCTACCTCTTCCTTTAGCCAACGTTTCGGACAGCGTTACAGTATCCATCATCAAGCCATAACACCCCAAAAACAAATAACAAAAATCCTTGAAGCCATTTCCATTAAAAGACCCTCACACGGCCATCCCCAAAGACGTATAGGCCCTGAGGGAAAAATAGTTTCCTCAAGATCCCTTGTGTGGAGCTATTGTAAAAAAAAAACTTTTTTATCCCTTAAAATATGCACCAATCTTACACTATGTACATCAATTATTTTATTATCTATGCGTAATTTCAAAAAGTAAAATATTACATTTTCAATGGTTTTTTTTTATAATACATAAATCACAATTATTTATTTATTTAACAATATTATTTTCACGATTTTTCAATCAATAACTTTACAGTTGATTATACAATCAATGTTTATATTGTTGATTATATATGAGTCCTATAATTTCAATACCCGCTATATCCGATTTTTTTGACATGTATAACATTTGTTCACATTTTTGCGAGGAAAAAGACTAATTTAAAATTGTGTTTCAAAACCCCCCTCACCACGACCAAAAACCATGTTAAAACTGCGAGTGAGAAACAAAACCCGCTATATCATTCAAGAAGCTACTATTAAAACCCGCTATATCGGAATTCAACCAATCACGAGTAGTTATTTTGCCAAGATGGTGGGTGTAGAAACACGCCCCTCAGGTCAGTTGAGTTTCAAAAGCCTCTATATTCCATATAAATCTCGAAGTGAGTATCAAAGTCCGCTATATCCATTTTATTTATACAAATTAATTAAATACACACATTGAAAAATGAACAATTTTCGAATGTGTATTACTCTAACTCATAAAAAAATAAAATGTTATTTTTTATTTACGTTACAGATGTGCGAATCAGTGAAAGTTGATATAGCGGATATAGAAATTGAAAGACTCATATTTGACCAATATTTGTATTAATTATTGTACAGCTATGATTATCAATTGATAATCGTACCATTACGGCATAAAAATCAATACACCTACTATAACCACCATTCTATAATAATTGATAATCGTTAACTTACGAATACTAAATAAATACTCATAAAGCTACGATTAATCTGTCAATATTGGGTGTTTATGATTATTCAATCAAATTTTCACAGAATTTCAAATTTAACATTTAATGTTCGAGCGCCATTTTGTTTTTTTTTGACATTTGAAAGGTTTATTTCTCATTTATATTCGTTAACCGCCGATTTTAGGTTCGTTTCAGCTTCCTATCAAATTGTAATATGCTGACAAGCTTAACAATACGATGGTTGTCCTCTTCTTCTGATCACAATTTGTTCAAAAGCTGAAACGGACTTAGAATTGACATTTAATCGTGTAGCCTTTCGAATGTAAAAAAAAAAAAACAAAAAAAAGCTGAATTGCGATTTGAAGACAATGTTATATTTTTTTCGTTATTTATTTTTGGGGTTTTATGCCGTGTTGCGCTATCTCCTTCTTTAGCCAACGTTTCGGACAGCGATGCAGTATCCATCATCAGGGCAGATCCGGCAGATGTGATCAGGGCAGATCTGCCGGATCCGCCCTGATCACAATGCAATGATCAAATTTTAAAATGGGTATTACAAGGGATTGTGTCAACTATGATTATCTACTACGCCAACTCAATTTATTAAAATTATCTGAACGTAGAATAGTTAACGACCTAACATGTTTATATAAAATCGTAAATTCAATAATTGACAGCCATGAACTATTATACTTGATTTCATTTCATATACCTCGCAAACCAACATCGAGGCAATATCTACCGTTCTATTGTGATAACTCCAACACAGAATCACAGTTGTATACCCCCGCTCGCCGCATACAAAATTTGGGAAATGACTATAAAGATGTTGTTGACATATTCAACACACCATTCACCAAATATAAGCAAGTCATTACCCAATTTATATTGAAAATAAGAATACATATTATTACATACAATACAACCTTTACATAGTCTTGGTAACAAATACTTATACAATATGGATGTTTTGATAACAATTTTTAACTTGGCAAACTTTAAACGCCGTTATGTGCCAACTATTTCAACTTGTTTCATTAACTATTGTGAACACCAATTTTATGCACTTTTATTAATATTATTGTTGATATGCAGGATATTAGAAAATTATCTAATACTAGCTGGGTTACCCGGCTTCGCTCGGGACAACATTCGAGATAGTTCTGGAATACTTTGCATCTTGTATTTTATGTAACCTTTATTTTATTTTCTATATTTTATGATATCTGCATTTTGCCAACTCTTTATTTTGTTTGTAATAAAAAAATGTACTGCGTTATATGTAAAAGCCCTTTGGGCGTTTAAATAAATAAATAAATGCTGTCCGAAACGTTGGCTAAAGAAGGAGGTAGCGTAACACGGCGTAACACCCCAAACACAAATAACGAAAAAACTTTTGTCCGTGAAAATCTAAAAACATAGCCAATGTTATATTTGATTTTCTGTCAAAAAATTTCTCACATTTTTAAAACAATGGTTTTATGATTACGAGTATTGAATCAAAATTCATAATATTATATGCCTCAGACTATTCAATAAATACTTGCATTCTAATAGTTTCACAATATATTACTACTTTGATAACAAAGTTCAATATAAAAAATTATAAAACTACGACCAATCAACCAACCTATTTGTATTGGAACGAATATTCACTAAAAATTACACAGTTACGATTATTCAATCAATGCCTACAATAATTATCCAAATAATCGTAAAATTACGACAATTCAATAAAAAAAAATCATAAAATTACGACCAATCAACCAACGTATTTGTATTGGAACGAATATTCACTAAACATCACACAGCTACGATTATTCAATCAATGCCTACAATAATTATCCAAATAATCGTAAAATTATAACAATTCAATAAAAAAATCGAAAAACATTATTGATTCTTACAATTGATCCATCAATTCCCTCAAGAATAACAATTGATTAAAGTGATACTTAAAATAATTCTAAATATACGCTTCTTAGATGGCGCTAGTTTAATTATTTTTTGTAAATGACACTATTTGCAAGTGATGCTTAAAGTATTCTTCTTATGCCCTGTCCGTCCAACGGACGTTGGCTATCATGTTGGCTATGCGGACTTTGTTTACTGCGGCCCGGAACGGCTCTACAGTAGATTGGTCAAACCACAGTATCAGGTTTTTCAGCCATGATGTTCTCCTTCTTCCAGGGCCCCGTCTTCCTGCAATCTTTCCCTGCATTATGAGATGCGAGATCTCGTAGGTACTTCTCTGGACGTCTCATCGCATGTCCAAGATATTGATTACGAATTTTCATTGTTTTGATAACTTATTTGTCTTTATTCATCCGAACCATAACATCTTCATTCGTAATTTTATCCATCCAGCATATTTTGAGTATTTTTCTGTGGATCCACATTCGAATGCCTCAAGTCGCCTTATTAATTCTTCAGTAAGCGTCCACGTGTCCATCTGACCATTTGCATTCGTCATCCAATGTTGAGATCATGACTTTAAATATTAAGATGAATTAATTGTTTACACCTGTACATACGCAATAAGAATGTGAATACATAGTTTTGTCCAAAAACAAAATTATTTCACGAAATGCAAACAAATGAGGGAGCGGGCCGGATCGGTAGAGACGGGACGAGAAATAAAAAGCGTCAGTCGATGTAATGAGTCAGTCTTTATTTGGGGCTACGTAGCGGAGGTCGAAGCAGAGCGGAGTGACGGTGGTGCCGTTAGTGATGCTACTGTGTGATGAAGGTCGGGAGACTACGGCGGTGAAGATCACTGGTCTTCAGGGAGCCGGCGTGTTGCTCTACACCATGGCGGTGTAGAAGTGACCTTGGTCCAGGCGGTCGATCGTCGTCGTGCTGACGAGATATGGCAGCTGTGGGTCCTTTGAGTCGGCTCACGCACGTGACGCAGGAAGCGAGAGCGATATCAGCCCGCGTGGGCTGATAATGCGTAGCGACACTGTAGTACCTTACACTGTAGGTATTTCATAGTGTGCTTCTAGTGCGTTCGGTGGAGTCCAGTGGCGGCGCAATGAATTTGGCAAAAGTGGCCGCCACACAAATACAATATTGTAATTGTGATTCAATCCTGTATTGTGATATTTGTAAGCCTTTCTTGTAAGATTTGAGTTCATCTGTGGACAAAACTATTTATTCAAATTCAAATTGCGTTTATACTGGCGCGAACCATTAATTCATCTTAACATTTTAAAGCATAACATGCAAAAAAAGAATTTTTCCTAAAATAATAAAACTAACTCCATCTATGAAAGAGCAGATAATGAATTGTTTTGTATCACTTTTAAAAAAAAAAGCAAACGTATACCAATTAACGAAATGCTCGTAACAAAATCAAAAATATGACAACCCAAAAAGAACATCAATTTCCCACATATAAAAATAGAAAGACAAATAAAACATTGAAAGTTGAAATGACAAAAAATAAATGCAACTCATTTATTGTTATGACGTAAGTTTCTAGTCCAATTTTGTAATGATGTATATTTTAAATTAAGTCATATCAATTTTTAAGGAAATCAATTAATCGTTCAAATAATTGACGATGAATTTGTTTTCTAAATACATAAATTTATGTTTGGATTATTTCACAGAAATAAAAATGTAACATTGTCTTTAAAAATGGCCAATCAGAGAAATTATACCAATTTTTAAACAAATTGTGATCAGTGAAAAAGCACAACTGTCATTTTGTTATGCCTGTCAGTTGTTCACGATTTGTTTAAAAGCCAGTATCGGCGTTTAACCACTCGATTTTTAACTTTTTTCTCTGCTCGTGATTTTTTGGTGAACATTTTGAATGTTTTCCGCCACATTAAAAAAATTATACCTCCTAATTTTAATATGGAAAAATTTAAAAAAAAATTAACACATCTAGGGAAAATTTGCCTAAAACTAGCAGCAAAGCAATGCAAGGTATTTAAAATGGTGGCATATTGTGGCAAAAAGCGCTTCAGTGGTTAACAGAGATTTTTTAATTGTTAAATACAGTGGCGGCTCGAGCACTTCTTTAGTGGTGGGGATCGAAATTTTTTTTACGTACTGTACCGCAATCTCACCACCCGTAGAATAGAATATAATTTTTCTCAAAAATTTTTTTTATGGTCTAATCATGCTAGTCGGATATCTAAACACAAAATAATATAAAATATCTACAGATATATGCCAATTTACAATAAAGTATAATAAAAATAAAGCTTTATCTTGCAAGATTATTATGAAACTAATTTGAAAGCGAGCAATTCCCCCCCGAAACTTCGCAAACAAATGTTTCTGTGGGGATCCAAAGAATAGAGAACTCCAGTCCAATTTTTTATTATTTTTTTTATGAACCTTCTAACTTAAATAACTGCATTTTTATTTTTATTTTTAGAGTTAGTTTTAATAGTTAAAATAATTGTCAAAGTTTTAATTTTTCAAGACCCCCGAAAACCACCGGAAATATGGTAAATCGTGTGACTTCATCACTCCTGAAAATTTGTATAGGACCGGGCAATCAGCTTTTTTTTTTTTTTTTTACATGAGCTCCACACAGGAGGCCCTGAGGAAAATAATTTCCCTCAGTGCCTATGTCATCTTTGAGGATGCTGTGTGGAGGGTTTTTTTTAAGGAAAAGGGAAGGAGAAGAGAGTTCTGGGAAGGAAAAGGGTTTAAGGGGTGGGTAGGAATCTGGGGTTCAGTATGTCCCAGTCATCCGCCTCCAAGACCTAGACAAACCTCACCCCATGAATCCGGGCACCCCTGCTAAATCACCAAACGTAGCGAACCACTTGGGGTGACCTATGGCAGAGGTGATCAACTACCGCCATTTTGAATACCGTTGTTCGAAGTGTTCTGCCTAGAAGAAGCATTACTATTTTTTTTGTGCAATAGTTTTTCAATATTTAAAATAATAGAGATAAACTAATAGAGATACCTCTATTTTTGATACTGAATTATTTAGGCTTAAATATTGTTTCAATAAACACAATAACTAAATCTCTATAAACAGTACGAAATAAAGAATAACATGAAATGTTGTTATACTGATGGCTTGTGCCATACCTACATTTCAATTGATTTCAATACAATGTGATACAATGACTGATGACGCGTGACGTCACCACTAACCATTCAATCGTACCAACTTAACAGTGTATTTTAACGCGACATTAAAAAATGCACTTTTTAATAATTTTTTAAGAACTCTACGTTTAAAATTATGAAATAAAACTTATATATTCAGAATCAGCGTTCACTGCTCTGTATGAACATATTTTTTTAAAGCCATAATATTTTTCACTGGAGTTCCTTATTGTCCCCGCGGGTATTTGAATTCACATACGACTGCGCATGCGCAGTTGCATACGATTGCGAAACAACACAAGGAAAGTATGGGGATACTTGGGATCGTCCCCCAAGTGCGCATTAAATTCTGCGCACTTACAAATTGACCCGCTGTTTTGTGCTCCGTACATTGTTCGCTGTACGCGCGTAGGGTCTTATTAAAATCATCCGGAATAATTATTTGTATTTTATTTCTGCAAATTATGTTTAAAGAATTCATTCATTTTGGCGAAGACAAAGCATCGACTGTTATTTCCTTTAGTAGGTTTTGAGTTTAACTGGCGGGGACCGTCCCCATTGTCCCCCTGTGAAGAACCGCCACTGGTAAAATAACAAAAAAATAGCACTATTTAAGGACAATGTAATATTTGATATTCTGTGAAACAAAACAACTTAAATGAAAATAATCGAAATTTTATAAAAATGTGGGTTTAAAATGAATTTCGAGTCAAGAATTCAATTCCATAATTAGTTATTTGAATTTTTGATTAAAAATTAGTTGAATTGTATATATCATTCTAGTCAATTTTTACAAAGAATAGCTAATATTTCCTCTTATGAAATTATTCAAAAGAATACGATATTGCACAATTTGCACTGTTTTTGAATGAAAATGTATAGTTTTGTATTAACCTTTCGATTGCCACTGTTAATAAAATGTAACATAAAATGTTAAGTCATGTAACATAGAAGATCTCAATATTATCATAATTTTCGGATGGACAGAAATAACATAAAGAGTTACTTCGTGTTGCTTGAAAAAAATATTTAAAATAAAACACGCATCTGTAGCTAATTTTGGGAAAAATAAGTTTTTTTGCTTTGAATTGACAAATTTCCAAGTTTTTTTTTATATTATATTATGGTAATTGTTTCTACCGATTCTATATTCCATATCTTAATATGTGGCATCACTGATTTGGAATACAGATATACTGATTTCCATTTTGCATTGAAAGCATAATAATTCTCGTAAAATGTGCAATATCTCATTCCGTCGATACGATATAATATTAATTATTATACCATTGTATTATACCTGGCTTTTACATAAAGAGCAGCTAATTATTAAAGTACCAATTCAAAATTCTATCAATTTTCAGGATCAAGATAAATTTGCGTAAAAACGGATTCCCATAAAAACGGATTTCCGTAAAATCGGATTTTCGTAAAAAGTGATTTCCATAAAACGTTTTTTTGGTAAATATAGTTTTCCAAAACATTGGGTTTCCGTAACCACAGATTTTCGTAAAAGCGAGTGAAAAACTGGTTTCCACCTCCGGTGCTTTAGATACCTACTAGGGGATACCTATGTACACAAGAACAACTTTGAGAATGTCTTAGAGATTCACCCTTAAAATGTATAAATTAATATTCTTTCTATTTCCCATTAAAATTATTGATAACTTCAAAAAATAACGCATTCTAATGCCTGGAGGGAATTCAATACACTGGTCTTGAATATTTGAACCAAGTACCTTTTTTATATTGAATATTCAAGTGTAGATTAGCAAAAATAAGTAAAGAAAATAAGGGCCAAAAATATGAACGAAGTATCATGGAAAACACGACAGAAAAAAAAAATAAAATTGTTTAGAATTTTGAATCTAGTATTTCGTAAGGAGCCTCTGCACATATTTTTTTAATATTATAACCTCATAGCTAAAACAATAAATAAATAAATAAATCTCTAGTTTTTAAACCTTTTTGGACACATTATTCCATAGCTAATAAATAATTATTAATTCTTTCTTAAGACAATTATAAATAATTTATATCTTCAACGAAATAAATCAAGGGCACGATAGCTTTTTCCACTAAACTATTTGATAAAAATGTTTTAAATTTTTTTCTTTTTAAATTCATTAATCTTTATTAGGTTAACATGAAAATCATTTACTCTATAATTCATAGTTAATTAGAAATTATATGTAAACGATAATATATTACGTTCGAACAGTCTTATATTCGGCTAACTCAAAATCAGATGTTACAATAATTTCTGAAAGTTGATTATGTATCTTTTATGTTATTTTTTGCAACAGCGTTATGAGATAATTAAGAGAAATAGGCAAAATCCATCAGATAACAGAAGGCATCCGTCAAGCTTTATTGGCAGTCAAATTTCTGTGGTTTTATATGCCGGTCGTTTTTCAAATGTCTCCATGGTTTCCGTAAAAATGTGTATCTGTAAAAAGTGATTTCCACTATGCTGGTTTTTTGTAACAACCGGTTTCCGGAAAATTTTCAACGTCTCTCTGGCACCAAAAACGAAAAAATCTTAAAGCTAAGTACCTAAGTATAAAACTACCTATTTCTCTTTTCAAAAACCACACCCTTTTTTTAAAATTCCTAGTAAAAATTTTCTACCAAGTAAGATATGCGTATGTTAGCTCATTAAATTCACTTTTAAAGTGAACATATTTTGTACTCGTAAGTTTTTTAAAATTATTATAAAACTAGACTAATTCCTATTAAAAAAAAAACGATTGTTGTTTAGTTTGAGACGTTTCGGGCCGCAGAGCGCGGGGTGATAATTGCCCCGATGATAGCGAACCTCCGATAGGAGAGGCACCATAAGTTTAGTTTACTTGACGCGTAGAATGTCTGACATAGTTTGAAAATAAATAATATTAAAAACGGGTTTTAATATGTATTTAAAGATCGCTGAATTCTATGAGAAAATCATGTTAATGCTAGGGAATTAACAAAAAATAATTTGGGTAGAGCACAGCTAAAGTCAGAAAAAACTATCGTGTAAATTTCACCACAAAAGAGCTTACAATTTAAAAGCTTTTTCTGCTGCTGTTTTATACCCGTATACAGATTTTTGTTAAAATATTAGGTTTCCGGTTTTTTTTTTTTAATAAAGTGATTTCCGTTGAATGTGCTGCGTAAATGAAACGTTTCTTAGGATTAAAATGGATTTCTCTAGTATTAGGATCAATTTATTTTCGCTGGCAGACGAAAAAAATTGATATTTTTTGGCTTTGTACATTTTATCAATTATTTTATTAATTTTGGAGCTGATTGAGGTTAATTATGTATTATGATTATATTAACTTAAGAAGTTTGACTATCTTCAAATTTGATTTTTATAAAATGCTTAACTTTTGTCTATTTTGTATAAATGACTTTGCGTGTTGCCATTCTCTATTAATATATTGTTGTTCTGTGTTTATATTTATTGTTCATATTTTTAGCTCTAAAAAACCCTTGTTATCTATATTATTAACCCATTTACTTGTAGTATTAACCACATTGTTATTTTTATTAACGTATTTGTTATTTTTATTAACAACTTTGTTACCATTAACAATAACTTTGTACAAACATGTTAGTAGCACGTTTGTTAATAGTATTGACTTTTATACCTACGAACTAGGACCTTGAACATCTTTGCTATCGTGATTAACTTAATTGACATTTTTAACACTATCTTGGAAAATTATTAACATCTTTGTGATTACCAATAACATCTTTTTTGCCAAAATGAACAACTTTCTCATCAAAATTAACAACTTTGTAATTGAAATTAACATCTTTGTCATTATTAACAATTTTGTTTTTATTATTAACATATTTGTGATTATTATTAACATTTTTGTAATTAATAGGTGATAATAATATATTTTAAATTATTTATAACAATATTTTGGTTATCCTGATTATTGTTGCATTTCAAAACATTAATACAATAACAAAGTTGTAATAAACATTTTTTTATTATTAACAACTGCATTGATATTGTTAACAACATTGTAACTATTATTAACAACCGTGTTATTATTACTAACACTTTTGTGCTTACTATTAACAACGGCATTGCTATTATCAACAACTGCATTGCTATTTTTATCAACTTTGTAACTATTTTTTAACAAATTTGTAATTTTTTTCAATTTGTTGGTAAGTGAGATTTTCTACTGCTTCTAAGACAAATGCCCATTGTTACAGTATCGGGTATTGTGCAATCACACGCTACAAAATCTTCCATTAAAATGTAATTTTGTATTACACCATAGAAACGTGGTTATTATAGCCGATTCAATATAGACGTTGCCTTAAATAAATGCGTCATCTATTATTATTGTAATTGCCCCGGGGGTCTCTAGCACAGTGAAATTGAAGACTTTACAATATCAGGTCGATAGGCGTAACTTTCGAAGATTTTATATCAATATCCCAAGCACGGTTGCACTATTGACTATCGAACTGATATTGACAAGGAATGAATAAGAAATCGATGTACATACGGCTTCGTTAAAAATACTAATAAATTGACAATTTCGAAATTAAATACCAACTTTAATATACTCATGAGGCGACTTTTGTCAACCGACTCTCGAAATCATATGTAGACCGTGCTCGTAAATAACGCCAACTGACCATAGATGACGGATTTAGTCAATATCGTATTGATATAGAGTTTTATCGATTGTCCATGCTAGACCTCCCGCTCTACCAAACAACCATAGATATATAATAGAAACAAGGAAGCCGAACGATGAACCATTAGTATGAAACCGCGGCCACAACGCGTGTCGCCAAAATCCTTGACCTGTATTACTGAAAACCGCAACAAATGTATAACTTTCATTGCTTGACCGCTTTGATAGTCTGTGCAATTTGGTCGCAGTTCGGCGAAATTGGGCACGCTTCGGTGCCATATCTTCTTTTGTTTCTATTATTCAAGAATGAACACAATCCGCCGGTAAATAATTTGTTTGATTAAAAATTACGTATCTTTCAACAGATATGCCTTTTATCTAAGAGATATTGTGTTTTTAAAATTATTTTTATGAGTGTTTAATTTTTGACGTTTTTAGATAGTAGGTACTTATACAATATTTATCATTTTTTGCGGTACTTAGTACTGCTTGCAATTATTGGATAGCTATTTCGCCAGTTAAAACAAAACAAACTTACAATGATGCTGGATGACTAAATTTTGGATATTAAGCGTGTTAATACTTTAATATAGTCGCAAAATTCAATCGAAAATAAAACTACATTTTTGCGAAAATAAAACTGTAGATTCCTGTATTTGAACAATTTGATTTGCTTTCAAAATTACACCTCAGCAATACTACCATATTTTGAACATGTTACAACCATTTTTGGAAACTTAATTATAAATCTCTTTTAATATTTTGCATCAATCGCCCAGTGTTAACTGATCCACTGATCACATTGCCACAGTTTGTAATGGATAACGCGATCGGTTTCGTTTGTATGCTGTTGAAACGAGACGGACTGAGTATCATGTTACGCGTTGTACCCAGTGGCGACGTGTGATATATTAATATTTTTAATTGAAAAAATGTCACCAGTACAGTGACATCTACATTTTTCAGGAATCGCTGTCGAGGACGTGTTGATGCACTTGTGTATAAATCTAGTAAAATTATTGTGCGTCTACTTTTGTACTGGTCGTGTTAATAAAATTAATATGTCTATGACATTTTGTATGGCTTGACCAGAGATATTGGTAATCGGTAGATGGGTGTGTTATATAAACCACACAAAGAGTAGGGCCCAGTTTATAAAACTGACATAATATTTATAGCGTTTTACCATAAAAGTTGTCTTTTTCACTTTTTTACACGTCGCTACGGTTGCCAATCAAAAATTTGTGCCATTTTTGTAATGCATAACTATTGTTAATAATAAATAAAAACTTTTTGCATACATTCAAGAAAACTGAATACGGTAATCGAAAGAGATTCTTACCCTTACCTTATTCAACATTAGAAAAAACTACTTTTTAAGGTTATGTTGACTGTTATATGGTGGAAAAATACATTTGAATATTAAACTACAATTTTTTGAAGGCTATACCGATATGCTCAAGATCGCATTGTGTAAAATCCCCTCTCCTAACCCAACCTAACAGCACTCCTCTTCTTATTTATTGCCATATTTGGCCAATCCTTCAATGCGCTCTATTTTGACCCTTCGGATTAACAAGGTTCAATCTGTCAGAGTAAGGTCATGCGATAATGGGACTTATAGTAAGCTATTTTAGAGTTAATTATAGCGTAAGAAGGAACTATGTTATTCCAAAGGGTCGATTTGTTAGGTTATGTTATGTTAGGTTAAGAGAGGCGTAAAGAAAGGCGTTAATACAGCCACAGAAAAACCTGCAATTTTGTTTTCTATTGCGTTTGCATCTTCGTGACAGTCACATACCTTTCAAAAAAGTAAAGTGTTATTTCCGATTAGAGAGTTTTTATGTAAAAAATGTAATGTTTCTGAAAAACATTTTTTAGATGGCTTAAATCAATGCCTGTTGCTCTTTTGTACCATACTATTTTGTGAAATCAAACCATTACCCGAATCCATTCTAACATTTCAACATCAAAGAAAATTTTATTTGTCAAATTACAAAGTAATTTTTTTCCACGAAAATATTAATAAATTGTGTTTTTGCAAAACATTGCAGTGAGCTGGAATAGTCTACGATAATATGGCAAATATTACAAAATGTGAATTACGTTAGAAGAGATCACTGTCTAAGGTTTGTTCAAAAGAGAATCGTTTTTCGGCTTATGTTTAGGGTATTGTGCCATGTTGCGCTCTCTCCTTTAGCCAATGTTTCAGTCAGCATTACAGTGTCCATCATTAGGATATATGTGTTATTTGTGTAACCATCAAGCACCGTTTATCTGGAATTTTAATGTGGTTTTCGCGAATTTCAATTGCCTCTATAATTAGGTGTGCTCGATGCATTTTTGGTGTTGCCAGGACTTCATTAACAAATTCAAAGTAATGACTGATTTCAATAAGTATTTGCAATAATTGCCATTTTGTCCGGGTGGCTAAGTTTGACCGCTCGAAAGTGTGCTGAGATTCTTTTTGGCCTACAATACACCTTGTCAAGAGGAAAATGGTTTTTCAAGGCCTCAAAACAATACTCATAAATGACATATTTCGTTAAATTTTGGAAAATAGACCACTTCAATAAGTGGCATCTCTTGACATTAATTAAAAACATTGTATTGCTCCCATCTTTTGACAAATTTAAGAAGCTTATAATAAAGAATTGAAATTATGAAATTTATTACAGGTCATGGTCAACAGGCATGCGGTTCAAATTACTGCCTGTGGATAAAACATTTTAGATACCTATTCAGTATGTACGTTGCTGCCATCTATTGATTAAGATGGAAACCTTGTATCAAATTTATACAGCGCGACCTCTGTTAAAAAATTGTCTAAGTTATAAATATTTACACGATGATGATTTATGTTAATACGGCAAGTATTGCCAATTGCTAAAACACGTTTTACTTTGTATTTTTAATTAAAATTGCAAATTTTAAAACATTACACGGAAGCCTATACTAACTTTTCAAGTATTTTAAGGAAAAGGCGGTCAGAAAATGTAAAATAGTCTAGTCAAAATTAGAAAAAAACTTGTTTTAAAAATAATTGAAAAGAACTGTTTAGAAAATTGATCAAAAGCGTAGCGTAAATTTTTATATACAATAATTAATTGATTAAATTAATTAATAACTTACTTCGGCAATGAACGTAGACCAAATTTAACAACTATATTGGGAAGAGGAAGAAGACATTTTGATATTGTGAACCTTTTTAGAAATATTCCAGTTTTTTAAATTAGATTGTAATTATTCCTGTAAATCGTGTTTTTCAAGATAAACTCAATGCGAAAAATTTGTAAAATATGACATATATTGATAAAATATGATGAAAAAATGAATAAAAAAAACAGTTTTATTGATATATTTGGTTTTATTTTTGAAGTAAAACTTCTATACGCACGCTCGACTTGGGGGGTAAGCTGGTGAATGCGTTACGAAAAGTGGTGATTAATACGAAAAATGTCATGCGAACGGTAATCGATTGCTAGGCGAACGGTCGGGCCTTTACGCACGCCTGACTTGGGGAGTGATAAAGACAACGATAAGGCTAAGGATACGGATGGTCACCCCAAGGTTGTAGGTCACCCCAAGGTCGTAGGTCACCCCAAAGTCGTAAGTCACCCCAAGGTCGTAGGTCACCCTAAGTCGTAGTAGGTCACCCCAAGGTCGTAGGTCACCCCATGGTCATATTTCACCCCAATGTCATGTGCCACCCCTAGGTTATAGGTCACCCTGTTCGCTTCATTTGGTAACCTAGCAACAGTAACCCCAAGGACCCCAAGTAATGAAACCGATTATTTTTTATAAAATCCTTCTTTTAGCAGAATTTTGATTGATTCGTGTATAGAACACGATTCTTAGTGTGAATCCAAAA
The DNA here is from genome assembly GCA_929108145.2 of Limnephilus rhombicus. Taxonomy (NCBI): domain Eukaryota; kingdom Metazoa; phylum Arthropoda; class Insecta; order Trichoptera; family Limnephilidae; genus Limnephilus; species Limnephilus rhombicus. The sequence goes on from OV815270.1 coordinate 16,440,271, forward strand.
TATCGGTCAGTTAAGTGCCATAAGGCAAGAGTTATGAACGACACCAGTGTTAAAACGACCGACCCCAAGTAATGAAACCGATTATTTTTTAGAAAATCCTTCTTTAAGCAGAATTTTGATTGATTCGTCTCCAGATTACAATTCTTATAAAGAATCCAAATTTTCGGTCAGTTTCGTACCATAGGGCAAGTGTTATGACCGACCGAGGAAGGATTGAACACGGGTCTTGAAGAGGCCCGTGTGTAGGTAGGAGGAAATACAGACGTCAGCAAATCATTCCACATCCGAACTGTTGAACTCAAGAATGCGTCGTAGAAGCGACTTGTTCTCATGTGACAAATTGTAACCGTGTACAAATGATGGGCGCGCGTTTGTCGTGTTTCCCAACTAAACAGCGGTGACGAAGAGATCAATTACGCTAATTCCTCAAAGCATCTTCCATTGTAATACCGTTAGAACACGGACAGCGTACAAACCTGACGCCTGTGCTCTAAAGTTTGCAAGATAGGGGAATCTACGAGTATCACTGTGTAAAAATAGAATCCATTCGCGCCTCCACATCTTCTGCCCCCCCGCCAATATTTACAGCCAATTCCAAAGGAACACTGTCATCCTTCAAACCTACAACGCTAGAAGAAGTAGGAAAGTTAATTCTAAGTTCACCAAATAAACAATGTGTTTTAGACCCTATCCCAACGTGGCTTCTCAAGAAATGTTGCAACGTGTTGGCCCCCTACCTGGTTCACGTGTTTAATAAGTCCCTAAGCACAGGTGACTTCCCGGAAGCACTTAAGTATGCAGTAGTTACCCCTATTATAAAAAAATCACAGCTTGATGCCGACAAATTGGGTAATTATCGACCTGTGTCAAATCTGCCTTTCGTAGCAAAACTACTCGAAAAAATTGCTGCTTCCCAAATAACCTCCCACTTAAACCTAAAGTGTAAAAACGACCGACCCCAAGTACTACAGCGAAGTGCTGAAAACGATAATTTTTTAGAAAAATCTTCTTTTGGCAGATATTTTGATTGGTCGTGTACAGAACACGCGGCTTAGTACGAATCCAAAATTTTGGTCAGTTTGGTGCCATAGGGCAGAAGTTACGACCGACATCAATTGTTAAAACGACCGACCCCAAGTGCTATACCGACCGAACCCAAGTGCTGAAGACGATAATTTTTTAGAAAAATCTTCTTTTTGCAGATTTATTGATTGATTCGTGTACAGAACACGATTCTTAGTATGAATCCAAAATATCGGTAAGTTAAGTGCCAAAGGGCAAGAGTTATGACCGACCCCAGTGTTAAAACGACCGACCCCAAGTAATGAAACCGATTATTTTTTAGAAAATCCTTCTTTTAGCCGAATTTTGATTGAATCGTCTCCAGATTACAATTCTTATTAAGAATCCAAAATATCGGTCAGTTTAAAACGACCGACCCCAAATAATGAAACCGATTATTTTTTAGAAAATCCTTCTTTTAGCCGAATTTTGATTGAATCGTCTCCAGATTACAATTCTTATTAAGTATCCAAAATATCGGTCAGTTTAGTGCCATAGGGCAAGAGTTATGACCAACCCCAGTGTTAAAACGACCGACCCCAAGTAATGAAACCGATTATTTTTTAGAAAATCCTTCTTTTAGCAGAATTTTGATTGATTCGTCTCCAGATTACAATTCTTATTAGGAATCCAAATTTTCGGTCAGTTTCGTACCATAGGGCAAGAGTAAGGACAGACCCCAAGTGTTAAAACGACCGACCCCAAGTAAGAAAACCGATTATTTTTTATAAAATCCTTCTTTTAGCAGAACTTTGATTGATTCGTCTCCAGATTACAATTCTTATTAAGAATCCAAATTTTCGGTCAGTTTCGTGCCAAAGGGCAAGAGTTATGACCGACCCCAAGTGTTAAAACGACCGACCCCAAGTACTACAGCGAGCGAACCCAAGTGCTAAAAACGATCATTTTTTAGAAAAATCTTCATTTAGCATATTTTTTGATTGATTCGTGTACAGAACACGATTCTTAGTATGAATCCAAAATATCGGTCTCTTTAGTGCCAAAGGGCAAGAGTTATAACCGACCCCAGTGTTAAAACGATCGACCCCAAGTAAGGAAACCGATTATTTTTTATAAAATCCTTATTTTAGCAGAATTTTGATTGATTCAAGTACAGAACACGATTCTTAGTATGAATCCAAAATATCGGTCAGTTAAGTGCCAAAGGGCAAGAGTTATGACCGACCCCAGTGTTAAAACGACCGACCCCAAGTAATGAAACCGATTATTTGTTAGAAAATCCTTCTCATAGCAGAATTTTGACTGATTCGTCTCCAGATTACAATTCTTATTATGAATCCAAATTTTCGGCCAGTTTCGTACCATAGGGCAAGAGTAAGGACAGACCACAAGTGTTAAAACGACCGACCCCAAGTAATGAAACCGATTATTTTTTAGAAAATCCTTCTTTTAGCAGAATTTTGATTGAATCGTGTATAGAACACGATTCTTAGTATGAATCCAAATTTTCGGTCAGTTAAGTGCCTAAGGGCAAGAGTTATGACCGACCCCAAGTGTAAAAACGACCGTCCCCAAGTACTACAGCGAAGTGCTGAAAACGATAATTTTTTAGAAAAATCTTCTTTTGGCAGATATTTTGATTGGACGTATACAGAACACGCGTCTTAGTACGAATCCAAAATTTTAGTCAGTTTGGTGCCATAGGGCAGAAGTTACGACCGACATCAATTGTTAAAACGACCGACCGCAAGTGCTATACCGACCGAACCCAAGTGCTGAAGACGCTAATTTTTTAGAAAAATCTTTTTTTTGCAGATTTATTGATTGATTCGTGTACAGAACACGATTCTTAGTATGAATCCAAAATATCGGTAAGTTAAGTGCCAAAGGGCACGAGTTATGACCGACCCCAGTGTTAAAACGACCGACCCCAAGTAATGATACCGATTATTTTTTAGAAACTCCTTCTTTTAGCCGAATTTTGATTGAATCGTCTCCAGATTACAATTCTTATTAAGAATCCAAATTTTCGGTCAGTTTCGTGCCATAGAGCAAGAGTTATGACCGACCCCAAGTGTTAAAACGACCGACCCCAAGTACTTCAGCGACCGAACCCAAGTGCTTCATTTAGCATATTTTTTGATTGATTCGTGTACAGAACACGATTCTTAGTATGAATCCAAAATATCGGTCTGTTTAGTGCCCCATAGGGCAAGAGTTATAATGGACCCCAGTGTTAAAATGACCGACCCCAAGTAATGAAACCGATTATTTTTTAGAAAATCCTTCTCATAGCAGAATTTTGATTGATTCGTCTCCAGATTACAATTCTTATTATGAATCCAAATTTTCGGCCAGTTTCGTACCAAAGGGCAAGAGTAAGGACAGACCCCAAGTGTTAAAACGACCGACCCCAAGTAATGAAACCGATTTTTTTTTATAAAATCCTGCTTTTAGCAGAATTTTGATTGATACGTGTACAGAACACGATTCTTAGTATGAATACAAATTATCGGTCAGTTAAGTGCCTTATGGCAAGAGTTATGACCGACCACAGTATTAAAACGACCGACCCCAAGTAATGAAACCGATTATTTTTTAGAAAATCCTTCTCTTAGCAGAATTTTGATTGATTCGTCTCCAGATTACAATTCTTATTAAGAATCCAAATTTTCGGTCTGCTTCGTACCATAGGGCAAAAGTAATGACTGACCCCAAGTGTTAAAACGACCGACTCCAAGTAATGAAACCGATTATTTTTTAGAAAATCCTTCTTTCAGCAGAATTTTGATTGATTCGTCTCCAGATTACAATTCTTATTAAGAATCCAAATTTTCGGTCAGTTTCGTGCCATAGGGCAAGAGTTATGACCGACCCCAAGTGTTAAAACGACCGACCCCAAGTACTTCAGCGACCGAACCCAAGTGCTGATAACGATAATTTTTTAGAAAAATCTTCATTTAGCATATTTTTTGATTGATTCGTGTACAGAACACGATTCTTAGTATGAATCCAAAATATCGGTCTGTTGAGTGCCCCATAGGGCAAGAGTTATAACCGACCCCAATGTTAAAACGACCGACCCCAAGTAATGAAACCGATTATTTTTTAGAAAATCCTTCTCATAGCAGAATTTTGATTGATTCGTCTCCAGATTACAATTCTTATTATGAATTCAAATTTTCGGTCAGTTTCGTACCATAAGGCAAGAGTTAGGACAGATCCCAAGTGTTAAAACGACCGACATCAAGTAATGAAACCGATTATTTTTTATAAAATCCTTCTTTTAGCAGAATTTTGATTGATTCGTCTCCAGATTACAATTCTTATTAAGAATCCAAATTTTCGGTCAGTTTCGTGCCATAGGGCAAGAGTTATGACCGACCCCAAGTGTTAAAACGACCGACCCCAAGTACTTCAGCGACCGAACCCAAGTGCTGAAAACGATAGTTTTAGAAAAATCTTCATTTAGCATATTTTTTGATTGATACGTGTACAGAACACGATTCTTAGTATGAATCCAAAATATCGGTCTTTTGAGTGCCCCATAGGGCAAGAGTTATAACCGACCCCAATGTTAAAACGACCGACCCCAAGTAATGAAACCGATTATTTTTTAGAAAATCCTTCTCATAGCAGAATTTTGATTGATTCGTCTCCAGATTACAATTGTTATTATGAATCCAAATTTTCGGTCAGTTTCGTGCCATAGGGCAAGAGTTATGACCGACCCCAAGTACTTCAGCGACCGAACCCAAGTGCTGAAAACGATAATTTTTTAGAAAAATCTTCATTTAGCATATTTTTTGATTGATTCGTGTACAGAACAGGATTCTTAGATGAATCCAAAATATCGGTAAGTTAAGTGCCAAAGGGCAAGAGTTATGACCGACCCCAGTGTTAAAACGACCGACCCCAAGTAATGAAACCGATTATTTTTTAGAAAATCCTTCTTTAAGCCGAATTTTGATTGAATCGTCTCCAGATTACAATTCTTATTAAGAATCCAAAATATCTGTCAGTTTAGTGCCATAGGGCAAGAGTTATGAACAACCTTAGTGTTAAAACGACCAACCCCAAGTAAGGAATCCGATTATTTTTTATAAAATCCTTCTTTTAGCAGAATTTTGATTGATTCGTGTACAGAACACGATTCTTAGTATGAATCCAAATTATCGGTCAGTTAAGTGCCTTAGGGCAAGAGTTATGACCGACCCCAGTGTTAAAACGACCGACCCCAAGTAATGAAACCGATTATTTTTTAGAAAATCCTTCTTTTAGCAGAATTTTGATTGATACGTCTCCAGATTACAATTCTTATTAAGAATCAAAATTTTTGGTCAGCTTCGTTCCATAGGGCAAAAGTAATGACCGACCCCAAGTGTTAAAACGACCGACTCCAAGTAATGAAACCGATTATTTTTTAGAAAATCCTTCTTTTAGCAGAATTTTGATTGATTGGTGGCCAGATTACTATTCTAATTAAGAATCCAAAATTGCGGTCTATTAAATGCCATAGGGTAGGAGTTATGACCGACCCCAGTGTTAAAACGACCGACCCCAAGTACTACAGCGAGCGAACCCAAGTGCTGAAAACGATCATTTTTTAGAAAAATCTTCATTTAGCATATTTTTTGATTGATTCGTGTACAGAACACGATTCTTAGTATGAATCCAAAATATGGGTCAGTTAAGTGCCAAAGGGCAAGAGTTATGACCGACCCCAGTGTTAAAACGACCGACCCAAGTAATGAAACCGATTATTTTTTAGAAAATCCTTCTCTTAGCAGAATTTTGAATCGTCTCCAGATTACAATTCATATTAAGAATCGAAATTTTCGGTCAGTTTCGTGCCAATGGGCAAGTGTTATGACCGATACCAAGTGTTAAAACGACCCACCCCAAGTACTACAGCGACCGAACCCAAGTGCTGAAAACGATAATTTTTTATAAAAATCTTCTTTTGGCAGATATTTTGGTTGGTTCGTGTACAGAACACGCGTCTTAGTACGAATCCAAAATTTTGGTCAGTTTGGTGCCATGGGGCAAGAGTTACTACCGAAATCAATTGTTAAAACGACCGACCCCAAGTGCTATACCGACCGAACCCAAGTGCTGAAGACGATAATTTTTTAGAAAAATCTTCTTTTTGCAGATTTTTTGATTGATTCGTGTACAGAACACGATTCTTAGTAAAAACGAAAATTTCGGTCAGTTTCGTGCCATAGGGCAAGAGTTATGACCGACCCCAAGTGTTAAAACGACTAACCCCAAGTACTACAGCAAGCGAACCCAAGTGCTGAAAACGATCATTTTTTAGAAAAAATCTTCATTTAGCATATTTTTTGATTGATTCGTGTACAGAACACGATTCTTAGTATGAATCCAAAATATCGGTCTGTTTGATGCCCCATAGGGTAAGAGTTATAACGGACCCCAGTGTTAAAATGACCGACCCCAAGTAATGAAACCGATTATTTTTTAGAAAATTTTTTAGAAAAATCTTCTTTTTGCAGATTTATTGATTGATTCGTGTACAGAACACGATTCTTAGTATGAATCCAAAATATCGGTCTCTTTAGTGCCAAAGGGCAAGAGTTATAACCGACCCCAGTGTTAAAACGATGGACCCCAAGTAAGGAAACCGATTATTTTTTATAAAATCCTTCTTTTAGCAGAATTTTGATTGATTCGTGTACAGAACACGATTCTTAGTATGAATCCAAAATATCGGTCAGTTAAGTGCCAAAGGGCAAGTGTTATGACCGACACCAAGTGTTAAAACGACCCACCCCAAGTACTACAGCGACCGAACCCAAGTGCTGAAAACGATAATTTTTTATAAAAATCTTCTTTTGGCAGATATTTTGATTGGTTTAGTACGAATCCAAAATTTTAGTCAGTTTGGTGCCATGGGGCAAGAGTGACTACCGAAATCAATTGTTAAAACGACCGACCCCAAGTTCGATACCGACCGAACCCAAGTGCTGAAGACGATAATTTTTTAGAACACGATTCTTAGTAAAAACGAAAATTTCGGTCAGTTTCGTGCCATAGGGCAAGAGTTATGACAGACCCCAAGTGTTAAAACGACCGACCCCAAGTACTACAGCGAGCGAACCCAAGTGCTGAAAACGATCATTTTTTAGAAAAATCTTCATTTAGCATATTTTTTGATTGATTCGTGTATAGAACACGATTCTTAGTATGAATCCAAAATATCGGTCTGTTTAGTGCCCCAAAGGGCAAGAGTTATAACCGACCCCAGTGTTAAAACGACCGACCCCAAGTAATGAAACCGATTATTTTTTAGAAAATCCTTCTCATAGCAGAATTTTGACTGATTCGTCTCCAGATTACAATTCTTATTATGAATCCAAATTTTCGGCCAGTTTCGTACCATAGGGCAAGAGTTAGGACAGACCCCAAGTGTTAAAACGACCGACTCCAAGTAATGAAACCGATTATTATTTAGAAAATCCTTCTTTTAGCAGAATTTTGATTGATTCGTCTCCAGATTACAATTCTTATTAAGAATCCAAATTTTTCGTCAGCTTCGTACCATAGGGCAAAAGAAATGACCGACCCCAAGTGTTAAAACGACCGACTCCAAGTAATGAAACCGATTATTTTTTAGAAAATCCTTCTTTCAGCAGAATTTTGATTGATTCGTCTCCAGATTACAATTCTTATTAAGAATCCAAATTTTCGGTCAGTTTCGTGCCATAGGGCAAGAGTTATGACCAACCCCAAGTGGTAAAACGACCGACCCCAAGTACTTCAGCGACCGAACCCAAGTGCTGAAAACGATAGTTTTTAGAAAAATCTTCATTTAGCATATTTTTTGATTGATTCGTGTACAGAACACGATTCTTAGTATGAATCCAAAATATCGGTCGGTTGAGTGCCCCATAGGGCAAGAGTTATAACCGACCCCAATGTTAAAACGACCGACCCCAAGTAATGAAACCGATTTTTTTTTAGAAAATCCTTCTCATAGCAGAATTTTGATTGATTCGTCTCCAGATTACAATTCTTATTATGAATCCAAATTTTCGGTCAGTTTCGTGCCATAGGGCAAGAGTTATGACCGACCCCAAGTGTTAAAACGACCAACCCCAAGTACTTCAGCGACCAAACCCATTGCTGAAAACGATAATTTTTTAGAAAAATCTTCATTTAGCATATTTTTTGATTGATTCGTGTATAGAACACGATTCTTAGTATGAATCCAAAATATCGGTAAGTTAAGTGCCAAAGGGCAAGAGTTATGACAGACCCCAGTGTTAAAACGACCGACCCCAAGTAATGAAACCGATTATTTTTTAGAAAATCCTTCTTTTAGCCGAATTTTGATTGAATCGCCCCCAGATTACAATTCTTATTAAGAATCCAAAATATCGGTCAGTTTAGTGCCATAGGGCTAGAGTTATGAACAACCTCAGTGTTTAAACGACCGACCACAAGTAAGGAATCCGATTATTTTTTATAAAATCCTTCTTTTAGCAGAATTTTGATTGATTCGTGTACAGAACACGATTCTTAGTATGAATCCAAATTATCGGTCAGTTAAGTGCCTTAGGGCAAGAGTTATGACCGAACCCAGTGTTAAAACGACCGACCTCAAGTAATGAAACCGATTATTTTTTAGAAAATCCTTCTTTTAGCCGAATTTTGATTGAATCGTCTCCAGATTACAATTCTTATTAAGAATCCAAAATATCGGTCAGTTTAAAACGACCGACCCCAAATAATGAAACCGATTATTTTTTAGAAAATCCTTCTTTTAGCCGAATTTTGATTGAATCGTCTCCAGATTACAATTCTTATTAAGTATCCAAAATATCGGTCAGTTTAGTGCCATAGGGCAAGAGTTATGACCAACCCCAGTGTTAAAACGACCGACCCCAAGTAATGAAACCGATTATTTTTTAGAAAATCCTTCTTTTAGCAGAATTTTGATTGATTCGTCTCCAGATTACAATTCTTATTAGGAATCCAAATTTTCGGTCAGTTTCGTACCATAGGGCAAGAGTAAGGACAGACCCCAAGTGTTAAAACGACCGACCCCAAGTAAGAAAACCGATTATTTTTTATAAAATCCTTCTTTTAGCAGAACTTTGATTGATTCGTCTCCAGATTACAATTCTTATTAGGAATCCAAATTTTCGGTTAGTTTCGTGCCAAAGGGCAAGAGTTATGACCGACCCCAAGTGTTAAAACGACCGACCCCAAGTACAACAGCGAGCGAACCCAAGTGCTGAAAACGATCATTTTTTAGAAAAATCTTCATTTAGCATATTTTTTGATTGATTCGTGTACAGAACACGATTCTTAGTATGAATCCAAAATATCAGTCTGTTGAGTGCCCCATAGGGCAAGAGTTATAACCGACCCCAATGTTAAAACGACCGACCCCAAGTAATGAAACCGATAATTTTTTAGAAAATCCTTCTCATAGCAGAATTTTGATTGATTCGTCTCCAGATTACAATTCTTATTATGAATCCAAATTTTCGGTCAGTTTTGTACCATAGGGCAAGAGTTAGGACAGATCGCAAGTGTTAAAACGACCGACATCAAGTAATGAAACCGATTGTTTTTTATAAAATTCTTCTTTTAGCAGAATTTTGATTAATTCGTCTCCAGATTACAATTCTTATTAAGAATCCAAATTTTCGGTCAGTTTCGTGCCATAGGGCAAGAGTTATGACCAACCCCAAGTGTTAAAACGACCGACCCCAAGTACTTCAGCGACCGAACCCAAGTGCTGAAAACGATAGTTTTTAGAAAAATCTTCATTTAGCATATTTTTTGATTGATTCGTGTACAGAACACGATTCTTAGTATGAATCCAAAATATCGGTCTGTTGAGTGCCCCATAGGGCAAGAGTTATAACCGACCCCAATGTTAAAACGACCGACCCCAAGTAATGAAACCGATTATTTTTTAGAAAATCCTTTTTTAAGCAGAATTTTGATTGATTCGTCTCCAGATTACAATTCTTAATAAGAATCCAAATTTTCGGTCAGCTTCGTACCATAGGGCAAAAGAAATGACCGACCCCAAGTGTTAAAACGACCAACTCCAAGTAATGAAACCGATTATTTTTTAGAAAATCCTTCTGATTTGTGGCCAGATTACTATTCTTATTAAGAATCCAAAATTTCGGTCTGTTAAATGCCATAGGGTAGGAGTTATGACCGACCCCAGTGTTAAAACGACCGACCCCAAGTAATGAAACCGATTATTTTTTAGAAAATCCTTCTTTCAGCAGAATTTTGATTGATTCGTCTCCAGATTACAATTCTTATTAAGAATCCAAATTTTCGGTCAGTTTCGTGCCATAGGGCAAGAGTTATGACCGACCCCAAGTGTTAAAACGACCGACCCCAAGTACTTCAGCGACCGAACCCAAGTGCTGATAACTATAATTTTTTAGAAAAATCTTCATTTAGCATATTTTTTGATTGATTCGTGTACAGAACACGATTCTTAGTATGAATCCAAAATATCGGTCTGTTGAGTGCCCCATAGGGCAAGAGTTATAACCGACCCCAATGTTAAAACGACCGACCCCAAGTAATGAAACCGATTATTTTTTAGAAAATCCTTCTCATAGCAGAATTTTGATTGATTCGTCTCCAGATTACAATTCTTATTATGAATCCAAATTTTCGGTCAGTTTCGTGCCATAGGGCAAGAGTTATGACCAACCCCAAGTGTTAAAACGACCGACCCCAAGTACTTCAGCGACCGAACCCAAGTGCTGAAAACGATAGTTTTTAGAAAAATCTTCATTTAGCATATTTTTTGATTGATTCGTGAACAGAACACGATTCTTAGTATGAATCCAAAATATCGGTCTGTTGAGTGCCCCATAGGGCAAGAGTTATAACCGACCCCAATGTTAAAACGACCGACCCCAAGTAATGAAACCGATTATTTTTTAGAAAATCCTTCTCATAGCAGAATTTTGATTGATTCGTCTCCAGATTACAATTCTTATATTGAATCCAAATTTTCGGTCAGTTTTGTACCATAGGGCAAGAGTTAGGACAGATCGCAAGTGTTAAAACGACCGACATCAAGTAATGAAACCGATTATTTTTTATAAAATTCTTCTTTTAGCAGAATTTTGATTAATTCGTCTCCAGATTACAATTCTTATTAAGAATCCAAATTTTCGGTCAGTTTCGTGCCATAGGGCAAGAGTTATGACCAACCCCAAGTGTTAAAACGACCGACCCCAAGTACTTCAGCGACCGAACCCAAGTGCTGAAAACGATAGTTTTAGAAAAATCTTCATTTAGCATATTTTTTGATTGATACGTGTACAGAACACGATTCTTAGTATGAATCCAAAATATCGGTCTTTTGAGTGCCCCATAGGGCAAGAGTTATAACCGACCCCAATGTTAAAACGACCGACCCCAAGTAATGAAACCGATTATTTTTTAGAAAATCCTTCTCATAGCAGAATTTTGATTGATTCGTCTCCAGATTACAATTATTATTATGAATCCAAATTTTCGGTCAGTTTCGTGCCATAGGGCAAGAGTTATGACCGACCCCAAGTACTTCAGCGACCGAACCCAAGTGCTGAAAACGATAATTTTTTAGAAAAATCTTCATTTAGCATATTTTTTGATTGATTCGTGTACAGAACAGGATTCTTAGTATGAATCCAAAATATCGGTAAGTTAAGTGCCAAAGGGCAAGAGTTATGACCGACCCCAGTGTTAAAACGACCGACCCCAAGTAATGAAACCGATTATTTTTTAGAAAATCCTTCTTTAAGCCGAATTTTGATTGAATCGTCTCCAGATTACAATTCTTATTAAGAATCCAAAATATCTGTCGGTTTAGTGCCATAGGGCAAGAGTTATGAACAACCTCAGTGTTAAAACGACCAACCCCAAGTAAGGAATCCGATTATTTTTTATAAAATCCTTCTTTAAGCAGAATTTTGATTGATTCGTGTACAGAACACGATTCTTAGTATAAATCCAAATTATCGGTCAGTTAAGTGCCTTAGGGCAAGAGTTATGACCGACCCCAGTGTTAAAACGACCGACCCCAAGTAATGAAACCGATTATTTTTTAGAAAATCCTTCTTTTAGCAGAATTTTGATTGATTCGTCTCCAGATTACAATTCTTATTAAGAATCAAAATTTTCGGTCAGCTTCGTTCCATAGGGCAAAAGTAATGACCGACCCCAAGTGTTAAAACGACCGACCCAAGTAATGAAACCGATTATTTTTTAGAAAATCCTTCTTTTAGCAGAATTTTGATTGATTGGTGGCCAGATTACTATTCTAATTAAGAATCCAAAATTGCGGTCTATTAAATGCCATAGGGTAGGAGTTATGACCGACCCCAGTGTTAAAACGACCGACCCCAAGTACTACAGCGAGCGAACCCAAGTGCTGAAAACGATCATTTTTTAGAAAAATGTTCATTTAGCATATTTTTTGATTGATTCGTGTACAGAACACGATTATTAGTATGAATCCAAAATATCGGTCAGTTAAGTGCCAAAGGGCAAGAGTTATGACCGACCCCAGTGTTAAAACGACCGACCCAAGTAATGAAACCGATTATTTTTTAGAAAATCCTTCTCTTAGCAGAATTTTGAATCGTCTCCAGATTACAATTCATATTAAGAATCGAAATTTTCGGTCAGTTTCGTGCCAATGGGCAAGTGTTATGACCGATACCAAGTGTTAAAACGACCCACCCCAAGTACTACAGCGACCGAACCCAAGTGCTGAAAACGATAATTTTTTATAAAAATCTTCTTTTGGCAGATATTTTGGTTGGTTCGTGTACAGAACACGCGTCTTAGTACGAATCCAAAATTTTGGTCAGTTTGGTGCCATGGGGCAAGAGTTACTACCGAAATCAATTGTTAAAACGACCGACCCCAAGTGCTATACCGACCGAACCCAAGTGCTGAAGACGATAATTTTTTAGAAAAATCTTCTTTTTGCAGATTTTTTGATTGATTCGTGTACAGAACACGATTCTTAGTAAAAACGAAAATTTCGGTCAGTTTCGTGCCATAGGGCAAGAGTTTTGACCGACCCCAAGTGTTAAAACGACTAACCCCAAGTACTACAGCAAGCGAACCCAAGTGCTGAAAACGATCATTTTTTAGAAAAAATCTTCATTTAGCATATTTTTTGATTGATTCGTGTACAGAACACGATTCTTAGTATGAATCCAAAATATCGGTCTGTTTGATGCCCCATAGGGCAAGAGTTATAACGGACCCCAGTGTTAAAATGACCGACCCCAAGTAATGAAACCGATTATTTTTTAGAAATTTTTTTAGAAAAATCTTCTTTTTGCAGATTTATTGATTGATTCGTGTACAGAACACGATTCTTAGTGTGAATCTAAAATATCGGTAAGTTAAGTGCCAAAAGGCAAGAGTTATGACCGACCCCAGTGTTAAAACGACCGACCCCAAGTAATGAAACCGATTATTTTTTAGAAAATCCTTCTTTTAGCCGAATTTTGATTGAATCGTCTCCAGATTACAATTCTTATTAAGTATCCAAAATATCGGTCAGTTTAGTGCCATAGGGCAAGAGTAATGACCAACCCCAGTGTTAAAACGACCGACCCCAAGTAATGAAACGGATTATTTTTTAGAAAATCCTTCTTTTAGCAGAATTTTGATTGATTCGTCTCGAGATTACAATTCTTATTAAGAATCCAAATTTTCGGTCAGTTTCGTGCCATAGGGCAAGAGTTATGACCAACCACAAGTGTTAAAACGACCGACCCCAAGTACTACAGCGAGCGAACCCAAGTGCTGAAAACGATCATTTTTTAGAAAAATCTTCATTTAGCATATTTTTTGATTGATTCGTGTACAGAACACGATTCTTAGTATGAATCCAAAATATCGGTCTCTTTAGTGCCAAAGGGCAAGAGTAATAACCGACCCCAGTGTTAAAACGATCGACCCCAAGTAAGGAAACCGATTATTTTTTATAAAATCCTTCTTTTAGCAGAATTTTGATTGATTCGTGTACAGAACACGATTCTTAGTATAAATCCAAAATATCGGTCAGTTAAGTGCCAAAGGGCAAGTGTTATGACCGACACCAAGTGTTAAAACGACCCACCCCAAGTACTACAGCGACCGAACCCAAGTGCTGAAAACGATAATTTTTTATAAAAATCTTCTTTTGGCAGATATTTTGATTGGTTTAGTACGAATCCAAAATTTTAGTCAGTTTGGTGCCATGGGGCAAGAGTGACTACCGAAATCAATTGTTAAAACGACCGACCCCAAGTTCTATACCGACCGAACCCAAGTGCTGAAGACGATAATTTTTTAGAACACGATTCTTAGTAAAAACGAAAATTTCGGTCAGTTTCGTGCCATAGGGCAAGAGTTATGACAGACCCCAAGTGTTAAAACGACCGACCCCAAGTACTACAGCGAGCGAACCCAAGTGCTGAAAACGATCATTTTTTAGAAAAATCTTCATTTAGCATATTTTTTGAGTGATTCGTGTATAGAACACGATTCTTAGTATGAATCCAAAATATCGGTCTGTTTAGTGCCCCAAAGGGCAAGAGTTATAACCGACCCCAGTGTTAAAACGACCGACCCCAAGTAATGAAACCGATTATTTTTTAGAAAATCCTTCTCATAGCAGAATTTTGACTGATTCGTCTCCAGATTACAATTCTTATTATGAATCCAAATTTTCGGCCAGTTTCGTACCATAGGGCAAGAGTTAGGACAGACCCCAAGTGTTAAAACGACCGACTCCAAGTAATGAAACCGATTATTATTTAGAAAATCCTTCTTTTAGCAGAATTTTGATTGATTCGTCTCCAGATTACAATTCTTATTAAGAATCCAAATTTTCCGTCAGCTTCGTACCATAGGGCAAAAGAAATGACCGACCCCAAGTGTTAAAACGACCGACTCCAAGTAATGAAACCGATTATTTTTTAGAAAATCCTTCTTTCAGCAGAATTTTGATTGATTCGTCTCCAGATTACAATTCTTATTAAGAATCCAAATTTTCGGTCAGTTTCGTGCCATAGGGCAAGAGTTATGACCAACCCCAAGTGGTAAAACGACCGACCCCAAGTACTTCAGCGACCGAACCCGAGTGCTGAAAACGATAGTTTTTAGAAAAATCTTCATTTTGCATATTTTTTGATTGATTCGTGTACAGAACACGATTCTTAGTATGAATCCAAAATATCGGTCGGTTGAGTGCCCCATAGGGCAAGAGTTATAACCGACCCCAATGTTAAAACGACCGACCCCAAGTAATGAAACCGATTTTTTTTTAGAAAATCCTTCTCTTAGCAGAATTTTGATTGATTCGTCTCCAGATTACAATTCTTATTATGAATCCAAATTTTCGGTCAGTTTCGTGCCATAGGGCAAGAGTTATGACCGACCCCAAGTGTTAAAACGACCGACCCCAAGTACTTCAGCGACCAAACCCATTGCTGAAAACGATAATTTTTTAGAAAAATCTTCATTTAGCATATTTTTTGATTGATTCGTGTATAGAACACGATTCTTAGTATGAATCCAAAATATCGGTAAGTTAAGTGCCAAAGGGCAAGAGTTATGACAGAACCCAGTGTTAAAACGACCGACCCCAAGTAATGAAACCGATTATTTTTTAGAAAATCCTTCTTTTAGCCGAATTTTGATTGATTCGTCCCCAGATTACAATTCTTATTAAGAATCCAAAATATCGGTCAGTTTAGTGCCATAGGGCTAGAGTTATGAACAACCTCAGTGTTTAAACGACCGACCCCAAGTAAGGAATCCGATTATTTTTTATAAAATCCTTCTTTTAGCAGAATTTTGATTGATTCATGTACAGAACACGATTCTTAGTATGAATCCAAATTATCGGTCAGTTAAGTGCCTTAGGGCAAGAGTTATGACCGAACCCAGTGTTAAAACGACCGACCTCAAGTAATGAAACCGATTATTTTTTAGAAAATCCTTCTTTTAGCCGAATTTTGATTGAATCGTCTCCAGATTACAATTCTTATTAAGAATCCAAAATATCGGTCAGTTTAAAACGACCGACCCCAAATAATGAAACCGATTATTTTTTAGAAAATCCTTCTTTTAGCCGAATTTTGATTGAATCGTCTCCAGATTACAATTCTTATTAGGAATCCAAATTTTCGGTCAGTTTCGTACCATAGGGCAAGAGTAAGGACAGACCCCAAGTGTTAAAACGACCGACCCCAAGTAAGAAAACCGATTATTTTTTATAAAATCCTTCTTTTAGCAGAACTTTGATTGATTCGTCTCCAGATTACAATTCTTATTAGGAATCCAAATTTTCGGTTAGTTTCGTGCCAAAGGGCAAGAGTTATGACCGACCCCAAGTGTTAAAACGACCGACCCCAAGTACAACAGCGAGCGAACCCAAGTGCTGAAAACGATCATTTTTTAGAAAAATCTTCATTTAGCATATTTTTTGATTGATTCGTGTACAGAACACGATTCTTAGTATGAATCCAAAATATCGGTCTGTTGAGTGCCCCATAGGGCAAGAGTTATAACCGACCCCAATGTTAAAACGACCGACTCCAAGTAATGAAACCGATAATTTTTTAGAAAATCCTTCTCATAGCAGAATTTTGATTGATTCGTCTCCAGATTACAATTCTTATTATGAATCCAAATTTTCGGTCAGTTTTGTACCATAGGGCAAGAGTTAGGACAGATCGCAAGTGTTAAAACGACCGACATCAAGTAATGAAACCGATTGTTTTTTATAAAATTCTTCTTTTAGCAGAATTTTGATTAATTCGTCTCCAGATTACAATTCTTATTAAGAATCCAAATTTTCGGTCAGTTTCGTGCCATAGGGCAAGAGTTATGACCAACCCCAAGTGTTAAAACGACCGACCCCAAGTACTTCAGCGACCGAACCCAAGTGCTGAAAACGATAGTTTTTAGAAAAATCTTCATTTAGCATATTTTTTGATTGATTCGTGTACAGAACACGATTCTTAGTATGAATCCAAAATATCGGTCTGTTGAGTGCCCCATAGGGCAAGAGTTATAACCGACCCCAATGTTAAAACGACCGACTCCAAGTAATGAAACCGATAATTTTTTAGAAAATCCTTCTCATAGCAGAATTTTGATTGATTCGTCTCCAGATTACAATTCTTATTATGAATCCAAATTTTCGGTCAGTTTTGTACCATAGGGCAAGAGTTAGGACAGATCGCAAGTGTTAAAACGACCGACATCAAGTAATGAAACCGATTGTTTTTTATAAAATTCTTCTTTTAGCAGAATTTTGATTAATTCGTCTCCAGATTACAATTCTTATTAAGAATCCAAATTTTCGGTCAGTTTCGTGCCATAGGGCAAGAGTTATGACCGACCCCAAGTGTTAAAACGACCGACCCCAAGTACTTCAGCGACCGAACCCAAGTGCTGAAAACGATAGTTTTTAGAAAAATCTTCATTTAGCATATTTTTTGATTGATTCGTGTACAGAACACGATTCTTAGTATGAATCCAAAATATCGGTCTGTTGAGTGCCCCATGGGGCAAGAGTTATAACCGACCCCAATGTTAAAACGACCGACCCCAAGTAATGAAACCGATTATTTTTTAGAAAATCCTTTTTTAAGCAGAATTTTGATTGATTCGTCTCCAGATTACAATTCTTATTAAGAATCCAAATTTTCGGTCAGCTTCGTACCATAGGGCAAAAGAAATGACCGACCCCATGTGTTAAAACGACCAACTCCAAGTAATGAAACCGATTATTTTTTAGAAAATCCTTCTGATTGGTGGCCAGATTACTATTCTTATTAAGAATCCAAAATTTCGGTCTGTTAAATGCCATAGGGTAGGAGTTATGACCGACCCCAGTGTTAAAACGACCGACCCCAAGTAATGAAACCGATTATTTTTTAGAAAATCCTTCTTTCAGCAGAATTTTGATTGATTCGTCTCCAGATTACAATTCTTATTAAGAATCCAAATTTTCGGTCAGTTTCGTGCCATAGGGCAAGAGTTATGACCGACCCCAAGTGTTAAAACGACCGACCCCAAGTACTTCAGCGACCGAACCCAAGTGCTGATAACTATAATTTTTTAGAAAAATCTTCATTTAGCATATTTTTTGATTGATTCGTGTACAGAACACGATTCTTAGTATGAATCCAAAATATCGGTCTGTTGAGTGCCCCATAGGGCAAGAGTTATAACCGACCCCAATGTTAAAACGACCGACCCCAAGTAATGAAACCGATTATTTTTTAGAAAATCCTTCTCATAGCAGAATTTTGATTGATTCGTCTCCAGATTACAATTCTTATTATGAATCCAAATTTTCGGTCAGTTTCGTGCCATAGGGCAAGAGTTATGACCAACCCCAAGTGTTAAAACGACCGACCCCAAGTACTTCAGCGACCGAACCCAAGTGCTGAAAACGATAGTTTTTAGAAAAATCTTCATTTAGCATATTTTTTGATTGATTCGTGAACAGAACACGATTCTTAGTATGAATCCAAAATATCGGTCTGTTGAGTGCCCCATAGGGCAAGAGTTATAACCGACCCCAATGTTAAAACGACCGACCCCAAGTAATGAAACCGATTATTTTTTAGAAAATCCTTCTCATAGCAGAATTTTGATTGATTCGTCTCCAGATTACAATTCTTATTATGAATCCAAATTTTCGGTCAGTTTTGTACCATAGGGCAAGAGTTAGGACAGATCGCAAGTGTTAAAACGACCGACATCAAGTAATGAAACCGATTATTTTTTATAAAATTCTTCTTTTAGCAGAATTTTGATTAATTCGTCTCCAGATTACAATTCTTATTAAGAATCCAAATTTTCGGTCAGTTTCGTGCCATAGGGCAAGAGTTATGACCAACCCCAAGTGTTAAAACGACCGACCCCAAGTACTTCAGCGACCGAACCCAAGTGCTGAAAACGATAGTTTTTAGAAAAATCTTCATTTAGCATATTTTTTGATTGATTCGTGAACAGAACACGATTCTTAGTATGAATCCAAAATATCGGTCTGTTGAGTGCCCCATAGGGCAAGAGTTATAACCGACCCCAATGTTAAAACGACCGACCCCAAGTAATGAAACCGATTATTTTTTAGAAAATCCTTCTCATAGCAGAATTTTGATTGATTCGTCTCCAGATTACAATTCTTATTATGAATCCAAATTTTCGGTCAGTTTCGTGCCATAGGGCAAGAGTTATGACCGACCCCAAGTGTTAAAACGACCGACCCCAAGTACTTCAGCGACCAAACCCAAGTGCTGAAAACGATTATTTTTTAGAAAATCCTTCTTTTAGCCGAATTTTGATTGAATCGTCTCCAGATTACAATTCTTATTAAGAATCCAAAATATCGGTCAGTTTAGTGCCATAGGGCAAGAGTTATGAACAACCTCAGTGTTAAAACGACCGACCCCAAGTAAGGAATCCGATTATTTTTTATAAAATCCTTCTTTTAGCAGAATTTTGATTGATTCGTGTACAGAACACGATTCTTAGTATGAATCCAAATTATCGGTCAGCTTCGTACCATAGGGCAAAAGTAATGACCGACCCCAAGTGTTAAAACGACCGACTCCAAGTAATGAAACCGATTATTTATTAGAAAATCCTTCTGATTGGTGGCCAGATTACTATTCTTATTAAGAATCCAAAATTTCGGTCTGTTAAATGCCATAGGGTAGGAGTTATGACCGACCCCAGTGTTAAAACGACCGACCCCAAGTACTACAGCGAGCGAACCCAAGTGCTGAAAACCATCATTTTTTAGAAAAATCTTCATTTAGCATATTTTTTGATTGATTCGTGTACAGAACACGATTCTTAGTATGAATCCAAAATATCGGTCAGTTAAGTGCCAAAGGGCAAGAGTTATGACCGACCCCAGTGTTAAAACGACCGACCCCAAGTAATGAATCCGATTATTTTTTAGAAAATCCTTCTCATAGCAGAATTTTGATTTATTCGTCTCCAGATTACAATTCTTATTATGAATCCAAATTTTCGGTCAGTTTTGTACCATAGGGCAAGAGTTAAGACAGATCGCAAGTGTTAAAACGACCGACATCAAGTAATGAAACCGATTATTTTTTAGAAAATCCTTCTTTTAGCAGAATTTTGATTGATTCGTCTCCAGATTACAATTCTTATTAAGAATCCAAATTTTCCGTCAGCTTCGTACCAAAGGGCAAAAGAAATGACCGACCCCAAGTGTTAAAACGACCGACTCCAAGTAATGAAACCGATTATTTTTTAGAAAATCCTTCTTTCAGCAGAATTTTGATTGATTCGTCTCCAGATTACAATTCTTATTAGGAATCCAAATTTTCGGTCAGTTTCGTGCCATAGGGCAAGAGTTATGACCGACCCCAAGTGTTAAAACGACCGACCCCAAGTACTTCAGCGACCGAACCCAAGTGCTGATAACGATAATTTTTTAGAAAAATCTTCATTTAGCATATTTTTTGATTGATTCGTGTACAGAACACGATTCTGAGTATGAATCCAAAATATCGGTCTGTTGAGTGCCCCATAGGGCAAGAGTTATAACCGACCCCAATGTTAAAACGACCGACCCCAAGTAATGAAACCGATTATTTTTTAGAAAATCCTTCTCATAGCAGAATTTTGATTTATTCGTCTCCAGATTACAATTCTTATTATGAATCCAAATTTTCGGTCAGTTTTGTACCATAGGGCAAGAGTTAAGACAGATCGCAAGTGTTAAAACGACCGACATCAAGTAATGAAACCGATTATTTTTTATAAAATTCTTCTTTTAGCAGAATTTTGATTAATTCGTCTCCAGATTACAATTCTTATTAAGAATCCAAATTTTCGGTCAGTTTCGTGCCATAGGGCAAGAGTTATGACCAACCCCAAGTGTTAAAACGACCGACCCCAAGTACTTCAGCGACCGAACCCAAGTGCTGAAAACGATAGTTTTTAGAAAAATCTTCATTTAGCATATTTTTTGATTGATTCGTGTACAGAACACGATTCTTAGTATGAATCCAAAATATCGGTCTGTTGAGTGCCCCATAGGGCAAGAGTTATAACCGACCCCAATGTTAAAACGACCGACCCCAAGTAATGAAACCGATTATTTTTTAGAAAATCCTTCTCATAGCAGAATTTTGATTGATTCGTCTCCAGATTACAATTCTTATTATGAATCCAAATTTTCGGTCAGTTTCGTGCCATAGGGCAAGAGTTATGACCGACCCCAAGTGTTAAAACGACCGACCCCAAGTACTTCAGCGACCAAACCCAAGTGCTGAAAACGATAATTTTTTAGAAAAATCTTCATTTAGCATATTTTTTGATTGATTCGTGTACAGAACACGATTCTTAGTATGAATCCAAAATATCGGTAAGTTAAGTGCCAAAGGGCAAGAGTTATGACCGACCCCAGTGTTAAAACGACCGACCCCAAGTAATGAAACCGATTATTTTTTAGAAAATCCTTCTTTTAGCCGAATTTTGATTGAATCGTCTCCAGATTACAATTCTTATTAAGAATCCAAAATATCGGTCAGTTTAGTGCCATAGGGCAAGAGTTATGAACAACCTCAGTGTTAAAACGACCGACCCCAAGTAAGGAATCCGATTATTTTTTATAAAATCCTTCTTTTAGCAGAATTTTGATTGATTCGTGTACAGAACACGATTCTTAGTATGAATCCAAATTATCGGTCAGCTTCGTACCATAGGGCAAAAGTAATGACCGACCCCAAGTGTTAAAACGACCGACTCCAAGTAATGAAACCGATTATTTTTTAGAAAATCCTTCTGATTGGTGGCCAGATTACTATTCTTATTAAGAATCCAAAATTTCGGTCTGTTAAATGCCATAGGGTAGGAGTTATGACCGACCCCAGTGTTAAAACGACCGACCCCAAGTACTACAGCGAGCGAACCCAAGTGCTGAAAACGATCATTTTTTAGAAAAATCTTCATTTAGCATATTTTTTGATTGATTCGTGTACAGAACACGATTCTTAGTATGAATCCAAAATATCGGTCAGTTAAGTGCCAAAGGGCAAGAGTTATGACCGACCCCAGTGTTAAAACGACCGAACCCAAGTAATGAATCCGATTATTTTTTAGAAAATCCTTCTCTTAGCAGAATTTTGAATCGTCGCCAGATTACAATTCATATTAAGAATCGAAATTTTCGGTCAGTTTCGTGCCAATGGGCAAGTGTTATGACCGACACCAAGTGTTAAAACGACCCACCCCAAGTACTACAGCGACCGAACCCAAGTGCTGAAAACGATAATTTTTTATAAAAATCTTCTTTTGGCAGATATTTTGGTTGGTTCGTGTACAGAACACGCGTCTTAGTACGAATCCAAAATTTTGGTCAATTTGGTGCCATGGGGCAAGAGTTACTACCGAAATCAATTGTTAAAACGACCGACCTCAAGTGCTATACCGACCGAACCCAAGTGCTGAAGACGATAATTTTTTAGAAAAATCTTCTTTTTGCAGATTTTTTGATTGATTCGTGTACAGAACACGATTCTTAGTAAAAACGAAAATTTCGGTCAGTTTCGTGCCAAAGGGCAAGAGTTATGACAGATTCCAAGTGTTAAAACGACTAACCCAAAGTACTACAGCGAGCGAACCCAAGTGCTGAAAACGATCATTTTTTAGAAAAAAAACTTCATTTAGCATATTTTTTGATTGATTCGTGTACAGAACACGATTCTTAGTAAAAACGAAAATTTTGGTCAGTTTCGTGCCAAAGGGCAAGAGTTATGACCGATTCCAAGTGTTAAAACGACTAACCCAAAGTACTACAGCGAGCGAACCCAAGTGCTGAAAACGATAATTTTTTAGAAAAAAAACTTCATTTAGCATATTTTTTGATTGATTCGTGTACAGAACACGATTCTTAGTATGAATCCAAAATATCGGTCTGTTGAGTGCCCCATAGGGCAAGACTTTAAACCGACCCCAATGTTAAAACGACCGACCCCAAGTAATGAAACCGATTATTTTTTAGAAAATCCTTCTCATAGCAGAATTTTGATTGATTCGTCTCCAGATTACAATTCTTATTATGAATCCAAATTTTCGGTCAGTTTCGTGCCAAAGGGCAAGAGTTATGACCGACCCCAGTGTTAAAACAACCGACCCCAAGTAATGAAACCGATTATTTTTTAGAAAATCCTTCTTTAAGCCAAATTTTTATTGAATCGTCTCCAAATTACAATTCTTATTAAGAATCCAAAATATCGGTCAGTTAAGTGCCATAGGGCAAGAGTTCTGACCAACCTCAGTGTTAAAACGACCGACCCCAAGTAATGAAACCGATTATTTTTTAGAAAATCCTTCTTTTTTCAGAATTTTGATTGATTCGTCTCCAGATTACAATTCTTATTAAGAATCCAAATTTTCGGTCAGTTTCGTACCATAGGGCAAGAGTTAGGACAGACCCCAAGTGTTAAAACGACCGACCCCAAGTAAGGAATCCGATTATTTTTTATAAAATCCTTCTTTTAGCAGAATTTTGATTGATTCGTGTACAGAAAACGATTCTTAGTATGAATCCAAATTATCGGTCAGTTAAGTGCCTTAGGGCAAGAGTTATGACCGACCCCAGTGTTAAAACGACCGACCCCAAGTAATGAAACCGATTATTTTTTAGAAAATCCTTCTTTTAGCAGAATTTTGATTGATTCGTCTCCAGATTACAATTCTTATTAAGAATCCAAATTTTCGGTCAGCTTCGTACCATAGGGCAAAAGTAATGACCGACCCCAAGTGTTAAAACGACCGACTCCAAGTAATGAAACCGATTATTTTTTAGAAAATCCTTCTTTTAGCAGAATTTTGATTGATTGGTGGCCAGATTACTATTCTTATTAAGAATCCTAAATTTCGGTCTGTAAAATGCCATAGGGTAGGAGTAATGACCGACCCCAGTGTTAAAACGACCGACCCCAAGTACTACAGCGAGCGAACCCAAGTGCTGAAAACGATCATTTTTTAGAAAAATCTTCATTTAGCATATTTTTTGATTGATTCGTGTACAGAACACGATTCTTAGTATGAATCCAAAATATCGGTCAGTTAAGTTCCAAAGGGCAAGAGTTATGACCGAGCCCAGTGTTAAAACGACCGACTCCAAGTAATGAAACCGATTATTTTTTAGAAAATCCTTCTCTTAGCAGAATTTTGAATCGTCTCCAGATTACAATTCATATTAAGAATCGAAATTTTCGGTTAGTTTCGTGCCAATGGGCAAGTGTTATGACCGATTCCAAGTGTTAAAACGACCCACCCCAAGTACTAAAGCGACCGAACCCAAGTGCTGAAAACGATAATTTTTTATAAAAATCTTCTTTTGGCAGATATTTTGGTTGGTTCGTGTACAGAACACGCGTCTTAGTACGAATCCAAAATTTTGGTCAGTTTGGTGCCATGGGGCAAGAGTTACTACCGAAATCAATTGTTAAAACGACCGACCCCAAGTGCTATACCGACCGAACCCAAGTGCTGAAGACGATAATTTTTTAGAAAAATCTTCTTTTTGCAGATTTTTTGATTGATTCGTGTACAGAACACGATTCTTAGTAAAAACGAAAATTTCGGTCAGTTTCGTGCCAAAGGGCAAGAGTTATGACCGATTCCAAGTGTTAAAACGACTAACCCAAAGTACTACAGCGAGCGAACCCAAGTGCTGAAAACGATCATTTTTTAGAAAAAAAACTTCATTTAGCATATTTTTTGATTGATTCGTGTACAGAACACGATTCTTAGTATGAATCCAAAATATCGGTCTGTTGAGTGCCCCATAGGGCAAGACTTAAAACCGACCCCAATGTTAAAACGACCGACCAGAAGTAATGAAACCGATTATTTTTTAGAAAATCCTTCTCATAGCAGAATTTTGATTGATTCGTCTCCAGATTACAATTCTTATTATGAATCCAAATTTTCGGTCAGTTTCGTGCCATAGGGTAAGAGTTATGACCGACCCCAGTGTTAAAACGACCGACCCCAAGTAATGAAACCGATTATTTTTTAGAAAATCCTTCTTTAAGCCAAATTTTTATTGAATCGTCTCCAAATTACAATTCTTATTAAGAATCCAAAATATCGGTCAGTTAAGTGCCATAGGGCAAGAGTTTTGACCAACCTCAGTGTTAAAACGACCGACCCCAAGTAATGAAACCGATTATTTTTTAGAAAATCCTTCTTTTATCAGAATTTTGATTGATTCGTCTCCAGATTACAATTCTTATTAAGAATCCAAATTTTCGGTCAGTTTCGTACCATAGGGCAAGAGTTAGGACAGACCCCAAGTGTTAAAACGACCGACCCCAAGTAAGGAATCCGATTATTTTTTATAAAATCCTTCTTTTAGCAGAATTTTGATTGATTCGTGTACAGAAAACGATTCTTAGTATGAATCCAAATTATCGGTCAGTTAAGTGCCTTAGGGCAAGAGTTATGACCGACCCCAGTGTTAAAACGACCGACCCCAAGTAATGAAACCGATTATTTTTTAGAAAATCCTTCTTTTAGCAGAATTTTGATTGATTCGTCTCCAGATTACAATTCTTATTAAGAATCCAAATTTTCGGTCAGCTTCGTACCATAGGGCAAAAGTAATGACCGACCCCAAGTGTTAAAACGACCGACTCCAAGTAATGAAACCGATTATTTTTTAGAAAATCCTTCTTTTAGCAGAATTTTGATTGATTGGTGGCCAGATTACTATTCTTATTAAGAATCCTAAATTTCGGTCTGTAAAATGCCATAGGGTAGGAGTAATGACCGACCCCAGTGTTAAAACGACCGACCCCAAGTACTACAGCGAGCGAACCCAAGTGCTGAAAACGATCATTTTTTAGAAAAATCTTCATTTAGCATATTTTTTGATTGATTCGTGTACAGAACACGATTCTTAGTATGAATCCAAAATATCGGTCAGTTAAGTTCCAAAGGGCAAGAGTTATGACCGAGCCCAGTGTTAAAACGACCGACTCCAAGTAATGAAACCGATTATTTTTTAGAAAATCCTTCTCTTAGCAGAATTTTGAATCGTCTCCAGATTACAATTCATATTAAGAATCGAAATTTTCGGTCAGTTTCGTGCCAATGGGCAAGTGTTATGACCGATACCAAGTGTTAAAACGACCCACCCCAAGTACTAAAGCGACCGAACCCAAGTGCTGAAAACGATAATTTTTTATAAAAATCTTCTTTTGGCAGATATTTTGGTTGGTTCGTGTACAGAACACGCGTCTTAGTACGAATCCAAAATTTTGGTCAGTTTGGTGCCATGGGGCAAGAGTTACTACCGAAATCAATTGTTAAAACGACCGACCCCAAGTGCTATACCGACCGAACCCAAGTGCTGAAGACGATAATTTTTTAGAAAAATCTTCTTTTTGCAGATTTTTTGATTGATTCGTGTACAGAACACGATTCTTAGTAAAAACGAAAATTTCGGTCAGTTTCGTGCCAAAAGGCAAGAGTTATGACCGATTCCAAGTGTTAAAACGACTAACCCAAAGTACTACAGCGAGCAAACCCAAGTGCTGAAAACGATCATTTTTTAGAAAAAAAACTTCATTTAGCATATTTTTTGATTGATTCGTGTACAGAACACGATTCTTAGTATGAATCCAAAATATCGGTCTGTTGAGTGCCCCATAGGGCAAGACTTAAAACCGACCCCAATGTTAAAACGACCGACCCCAAGTAATGAAACCGATTATTTTTTAGAAAATCCTTCTCATAGCAGAATTTTGATTGATTCGTCTCCAGATTACAATTCTTATTATGAATCCAAATTTTCGGTCAGTTTCGTGCCATAGGGCAAGAGTTATGACCGACCCCAGTGTTAAAACGACCGACCCCAAGTAATGAAACCGATTATTTTTTAGAAAATCCTTCTTTAAGCCAAATTTTTATTGAATCGTCTCCAAATTACAATTCTTATTAAGAATCCAAAATATCGGTCAGTTAAGTGCCATAGGGCAAGAGTTTTGACCAACCTCAGTGTTAAAACGACCGACCCCAAGTAAAGAAACCGATTATTTTTTAGAAAATCCTTCTTTTATCAGAATTTTGATTGATTCGTCTCCAGATTACAATTCTTATTAAGAATCCAAATTTTCGGTCAGTTTCGTACCATAGGGCAAGAGTTAGGACAGACCCCAAGTGTTAAAACGACCGACCCCAAGTAAGGAATCCGATTATTTTTTATAAAATCCTTCTTTTAGCAGAATTTTGATTGATTCGTGTACAGAAAACGATTCTTAGTATGAATCCAAATTATCGGTCAGTTAAGTGCCTTAGGGCAAGAGTTATGACCGACCCCAGTGTTAAAACGACCGACCCCAAGTAATGAAACCGATTATTTTTTAGAAAATCCTTCTTTTAGCAGAATTTTGATTGATTCGTCTCCAGATTACAATTCTTATTAAGAATCCAAATTTTCGGTCAGCTTCGTACCATAGGGCAAAAGTAATGACCGACCCCAAGTGTTAAAACGACCGACTCCAAGTAATGAAACCGATTATTTTTTAGAAAATCCTTCTTTTAGCAGAATTTTGATTGATTGGTGGCCAGATTACTATTCTTATTGAGAATCCTAAATTTCGGTCTGTAAAATGCCATAGGGTAGGAGTAATGACCGACCCCAGTGTTAAAACGACCGACCCCAAGTACTACAGCGAGCGAACCCAAGTGCTGAAAACGATCATTTTTTAGAAAAATCTTCATTTAGCATATTTTTTGATTGATTCGTGTACAGAACACGATTCTTAGTATGAATCCAAAATATCGGTCAGTTAAGTTCCAAAGGGCAAGAGTTATGACCGAGCCCAGTGTTAAAACGACCGACTCCAAGTAATGAAACCGATTATTTTTTAGAAAATCCTTCTCTTAGCAGAATTTTGAATCGTCTCCAGATTACAATTCATATTAAGAATCGAAATTTTCGGTCAGTTTCGTGCCAATGGGCAAGTGTTATGACCGATACCAAGTGTTAAAACGACCCACCCCAAGTACTAAAGCGACCGAACCCAAGTGCTGAAAACGATAATTTTTTATAAAAATCTTCTTTTGGCAGATATTTTGGTTGGTTCGTGTACAGAACACGCGTCTTAGTACGAATCCAAAATTTTGGTCAGTTTGGTGCCATGGGGCAAGAGTTACTACCGAAATCAATTGTTAAAACGACCGACCCCAAGTGCTATACCGACCGAACCCAAGTGCTGAAGACGATAATTTTTTAGAAAAATCTTCTTTTTGCAGATTTTTTGATTGATTCGTGTACAGAACACGATTCTTAGTAAAAACGAAAATTTCGGTCAGTTTCGTGCCAAAGGGCAAGAGTTATGACCGATTCCAAGTGTTAAAACGACTAACCCAAAGTACTACAGCGAGCGAACCCAAGTGCTGAAAACGATCATTTTTTAGAAAAAAAACTTCATTTAGCATATTTTTTGATTGATTCGTGTACAGAACACGATTCTTAGTATGAATCCAAAATATCGGTCTGTTGAGTGCCCCATAGGGCAAGACTTAAAACCGACCCCAATGTTAAAACGACCGACCCCAAGTAATGAAACCGATTATTTTTTAGAAAATCCTTCTCATAGCAGAATTTTGATTGATTCGTCTCCAGATTACAATTCTTATTATGAATCCAAATTTTCGGTCAGTTTCGTGCCATAGGGCAAGAGTTATGACCGACCCCAGTGTTAAAACGACCGACCCCAAGTAATGAAACCGATTATTTTTTAGAAAATCCTTCTTTTAGCAGAATTTTGATTGATTCGTCTACAGAATACAATTCTTATTAAGAATCCAAATTTTCGGTCAGTTTCGTACCAAAGGGCAAGAGTTATGACCGACCACAGTGTTAAAACGACCGACCCCAAGTAATGAAACCGATTATTTTTTAGAAAATCCTTCTTTTAGCAAAATTTTGATTGAATCGTCTCCAGATTACAATTCTTATTAAGAATCCAAAATATCGGTCAGTTTATTGCCATAGGGCAAGAGTGATGACCGACCCCAGTGTTAAAACGACCGACCCCAAGTAATGAAACCGATTATTTTTTATAAAATCCTTCTTTTAGCAGAATTTTGATTGATTCGTGTTTAGAACACGATTCTTAGTATGAATCCAAATTTTTGGTCAGTTAAGTGCCTTAGGGCAAGAGTTATGACCGACCCCAAGTGTAAAAATGACCGACCCCAAGTACTACAGCGAAGTGCTGAAAACGATAATTTTTTAGAAAAATCTTCTTTTGGCAGATATTTTGATTGGTCGTGTACAGAACACGCGTCTTAGTACGAATCCAAAGTTTTAGTCAGTTTGGTGCCATAGGGCAGAAGTTACGCCCGACATCAATTGTTAAAACGACCGACCCCAAGTGCTATACCGACCAAACCCAAGTGCTGAAGACGATAATTTTTTAGAAAAATCTTCTTTTTGCAGATTTATTGATTGATTCATGTACAGAACACTTAGTATGAATCCAAAATATCGGTAAGTTAAGTGCCAAAGGGCAAGAGTTATGACCGACCCCAGTGTTAAAACGACCGACCCCAAGTAATGAAACCGATTATTTTTTAGAAAATCCTTTTTTTAGCCGAATTTTGATTGAATCGTTTCCAGATTTATATTCTTATTAAGAATCCAAAATATCGGTCAGTTTAGTGCCATAAGGCAAGAGTTATGACCAACCCCAGGTGTTAAAACGACCGACCCCAAGTAATGAAACCGATTATTTTTTAGAAAATCCTTCTATTAGCAGAATTTTGATTGATTCGTCTCCAGATTACAATTCTTATTAAGAATCCAAATTTTCGGTCAGTTTCGTGCCATAGGGCAAGAGTTATGACCGACCCCAAGTGTTAAAACGACCGACCCCAAGTACTACAGCGACCGAACCCAAGTGCTGAAGACGATAATTTTTTAGAAAAATCTCTTTTTGCAGATTTATTGATTGATTCATGTACAAAACACTTAGTATGAATCCAAAATATCGGTAAGTTAAGTGCCAAAGGGCAAGAGTTATGACCGACCCCAGTGTTAAAACGACCGACCCCAAGTAATGAAACCGATTATTTTTTAGAAAATCCTTTTTTTAGCCGAATTTTGATTGAATCGTCTCCAGATTAATATTCTTATTAAGAATCCAAAATATCGGTAAGTTTATTGCCATAGGGCAAGAGTTTTGACCAACCCCAGGTGTTAAAACGACCGACCCCAAGTAATGAAACCGATTATTTTTTAGAAAATCCTTCTTTTAGCAGAATTTTGATTGATTCGTCTCCAGATTACAATTCTTATTAAGAATCCAAATTTTCGGTCAGTTTCGTGCCATAGGGCAAGAGTTATGACCGACCCCAAGTGTTAAAACGACCGACCCCAAGTACTACAGCGACCGAACCCAAGTGCTGAAAACGATAATTTTTTAGAAAAATCTTCATTTAGCATATTTTTTGATTGATTCGTGTACAGAACACGATTCTTCGTATGAATCCAAAATATCGGTCTGTTTAGTGCCCCATAGGGCAAGAGTTATAACCGACCCCAATGTTAAAACGACCGACCCCAAGTAATGAAACCGATTATTTTTTAGAAAATCCTTCTTTTAGCAGAATTTTGATTGATTCGTGTACAGAACACGATTCTTAGTATGAATCCAAATTTTCGGTCAGTTTCGTACCATAGGGCAAGAGTTAGGACAGATCCCAAGTGTTAAAACGACCGACCCCAAGTAATGAAACCGATTATTTTTTATAAAATCCTTCTTTTAGCAGAATTTTGATTGATTCGTGTACAGAACACGATTCTTAGTATGAATCCAAATTTTCGGTCAGTTTAGTGCCTTAGGGCAAGAGTTATGACCGACTTCAAGTGTAAAAACGACCGACCCCAAGTAATACAGCGAAGTGCTGAAAACGATATTTTTTTAGAAAAATCTTCTTTTGGCAGATATTTTAATTGGTCGTGTACAGAACACGCGTCTTAGTACGAATCCAAAATTTTAGTCAGTTTGGTGCCATAGGGCAGAAGTTACGCCCGACATCAATTGTTAAAACGACCGACCCCAAGTGCTATACCGACCGAACCCTAGTGCTGAAGACGATAATTTTTTAGAAAAATCTTCTTTTTGCAGATTTATTGATTGATTCGTGTACAGAACACGATTCTTAGTATGAATCCAAAATATCGGTAAGTTAAGTGCCAAAGGGCAAGAGTTATGACCGACCCCAGTGTTAAAACGACCGACCCCAAGTAATGAAACCGATTATTTTTTAGAAAATCCTTCTTTTAGCCGAATTTTGATTGAATCGTCTCCAGATTACAATTCTTATTAAGAATCCAAAATATCGGTCAGTTTAGTGCCATAGGGCAAGAGTTATGACCAACCTCAGTGTTAAAACGACCGACCCCAAGTAATGAAACCGATTATTTTTTAGAAAATCCTTCTTTTAGCAGAATTTTGATTGATTCGTCTCCAGATTACAATTCTTATTAAGAATCCAAATTTTCGGTCAGTTTCGTACCATAGGGCTAGAGTTAGGACAGACCTTAAGTGTTAAAACGACCGACCCCAAGTAAGGAAACCGATTATTTTTTATAAAATCCTTCTTTGAGCAGAATTTTGATTGATTCGTGTACAGAACACAATTCTTTGTATGAATCCAAATTATCGGTCAGTTAAGTGCCTTAGGGCAAGAGTTATGACCGACCTCAGTGTTAAAACGACCGATCCCAAGTAATGAAACCGATTATTTTTTAGAAAATCCTTCTTTTAGCAGAATTTTGATTGATTCGTGGCCAGATTACTATTCTTATTAAGAATCCAAAATTTCGGTCTGTTAAATGCCATAGGGTAGGAGTTATGACCGACCCCAGTGTTAAATCGACCGACCTCAAGTACTACAGCGAGCGAACCCAAGTGCTGAAAACGATCATTTTTTAGAAAAATCTTCATTTAGCATATTTTTTGATTGATTCGTGTACAGAACACGATTCTTAGTATGAATCCAAAATATCGGTCAGTTAAGTGCCAAAGGGCAAGAGTTATGACCGACCCCAGTGTTAAAACGACCGACCCCAAGTAATGAAACCGATTATTTTTTAGAAAATCCTTCTCTTAGCAGAATTTTGAATCGTCTCCAGTTTACAATTCTATTTAAGAATCGAAATTTTCGGTCAGTTTCGTGCCATAGGGCAAGTGTTATGACCGACACCATGTGTTAAAACGACCCACCCCAAGTACTACAGCGACCGAACCCAAGTGCTGAAAACGATAATTTTTTATAAAAATCTTCTTTTTGCAGATTTATTGATTGATTCGTGTTGTGATGAATGCTAACCTTCAACCTACGAGAGCCCACAAGGAATTTTTTTTCTCCTTAATACTATGTAGAGAATTCGGTACATTCGGCGACATCTGTCCGAGCAGTTGGGAACTATTACAGAGATCTGTATAAAGACTGAAGCGAGGGAAGCCCCGTATCGTAATTGTCTCGAGAACAAAGAAAGTTTAATTCTACCAATAAGAGTTTGTTTAAAGCGATTAATATGATCTGAACCAATCAGAGAGATAAAAGGTGTGTAGAGTTCTGGTGGACTTTGATCAGATTGAGCGGCCTTGAATAAATTCTCACAGGAACGAAGGGTGAACGTACTTTATAATAAACAAACCTTTAGACAAAGGATTTGAGGATTATTGACCCCGGATCGTGTTTACATAAGGCGAGATCGAGAACTGGTGGTTTTGGGCGCCAAAAGTTTCAAATGGAAACAAAAAAAATCTTAGACGGGAATGTTGAAAATAAATAACATCGATAAGGGCACGGAAAACGTAACATGAATGGTCCCGGGGGACGATTTAATTAAAACCGACCTGGAATAATGGCAAAAACGGGTGGAATCTCGGAAAATTTCAAAACTGAAGATAATAGCCTAGGAAAGGGGGAAAACCCTATTTATATGGTGATGGAACGGTGAAACGAAGTAATTAGAACCAAATATCTCAATAGAAAACTAATTGAAACTACTTGAATAGGTACCGATATAAGGATTACTCTGTTCTGACAACACCATTCACAACAAACAGGAGATTGAGAAAATTATATCTAAGACCGCAGTACATTTTGCTCACTCTGCTCATACTTGCTCACTCACTAATCGCAGGAAAAGATGCTTAACGTAGTCTGACGAAAGGAAAAATGGAAAATATACATAAAACAGTGGAAAATTATTGTTATCAATTCTAAATGAAGCGGAGATATTAGAAAGACGATTTTTAGAAGAAAATTTAATAAAAAGAAGGTGGTTTCGTTGGGGGCATACAGCATGGGAGAAAGTGGCTCGGTGTGCTAGTTGCAATCTCAAAAGAAATACAATTAGTATTGTTAATTGTCTGGGGTCAAGTAACAATACCGGACAAATTACGGATGATTTTATTCAACAGAAATGGTCGTTTTATGTCATTTGTGCCGTTGAAAGGATCACATAATTGAGCTTGGTTACTGACAAAGTGGACGCAGAAAATGGTTGTCGACCACACATGTATTTTGTTTTCAAAAACAATGAAGATCCGAACATGTCTTTTATTTAAACAAGGACCATTAGCGATTAAAAAGGGCAATAAAAATTAACATTGCTCTAACGTAATGTTTAGACTATAGAATTCATATAAAACTTGATTACAAACACATTAACAATGACTTATTACCAAAGTACATAAAATTTTAAAATAAATACATGTCAATGAGGAAATTTATGTGATTTCCTACGTGAGAGAGATGTTAGACTGATTTCGGTCTAAAACATGCGATAGGAGATTATCAGAGATTTGACAAAAGGTCGTATACGGAGGAATCGAATTTGGGTTTTTTCCTATGAAAGTCTGGGTGATAAGAAGTCATTTTCCTACGAAAGGAGAGCTCTAAGAAGTCTTTAAAACACCATGGTTTGATAAAGAACGGGGAGTTCGTTGGGAGACCGTGGGCAGTTGGGATACAGACCGGGGTCCAGGAACAAACGTAAAACTCTTTATTAAAAGTTGAAATTTCTACAAGTGTTTGCAAAGGAGTAAAATCGGTATATAATCTCCCTTTTAAATTGAGGAATAAAAAAAAATCCGAAAAAGTGCTTAAAAATAATACTTCGTGAAAGTTCGGGTGTTTTGTTTTATAATGAAAGTGTTTAAAGTCAGTAAATAAGAATTTAATAATATTCGGGTTTCTTTTACAACATACAGTTATTGACTTTCTAATATTTAACAAAAATACAGTGTCTTAAAATAAATACAGTTTACCGGATAAAAGAAAACCTTAAGATGCCTTAAAATTTCATTGTGATTTAAATAATTAATTACAATAAACAATAGTGATAATAATTAACACTTAGAAAACGTGCGTATCTACGGTTATTAATTCTTAAGTGATATTATAATATCGAGAATAAATAATAATTTACCTAATTCCGGATTTTAAAATTAAAATATCTGAATTGCAATTTGATAAATCATTTTTCGAGTCGAATGAAATAAAAACAATAGTTAATACGAGGTTGAGAAACTAAGTAAAATACCGAAGTGAATCTTAAATAGACAGATATTTGAAGAGTTTTTCCATCATCAGAGTCATTTCTCAAGAAGGCCAATAGGAATCCGTTAGCTAGGAAACAAAAGAGGGAAGCCTCGATCACAATGTCGTTGTCATAAGATTCCCGACTTGAAAAATTGTAATCGATCGAGGCTGGTAAGATTTAACCAATTATTTATTATTTTCAGAGACAGAGAACGGGCGGCATCACCAAAAAAATCAATCGGAGTTTTAAAGTTTTGTCACTAACACACTGATAACAATTCCCACTTGCTCGAAAGTAGGTCAAATAGGAAATACCTGCATTAGAAATACGCTAATTTATTATAGCTCATATAAAACGAATCGAGGCGCGTAGAACGTAATGAATGACTATTGAGGAATCCCCTTATTCTATATTTTGTATGCGGAAGTAATCTTGCGTCTTAAAATCAGGTCAAACATGAAATACCTATTTAAAAATTAGGTCATACAAGTACTTGTTTTAGTTAGGTAGGTCTATTGTTTATTTAAGAGCGCATAAGGATATGGCGACATAAGATATCAGTTTGATTCGTAACCGAAATACCTATATTTCTCAAAACTAGGCCAAGCAAATTATACCTTAGTTGAAACTAGGTCATCCAGATACCTCTTAGGTTAGCAAAGTACCTACTTAAACGACCAATTTTTGGGTAAAAACTAGGACAAATAAAATATAAGAGTGTTAGTTAAACAATGAATCGTGTTTCAAAAGGACAATGACCGTAGAAATAAAACGAAAAGAAACGCATCACTAAATCAATTTTGGTATCCTAGCGTACTTGTAAAACAAATACCTATTAGCTTCCTTTCACCAGCATGATTAGGGTATGTTTATATGACCTTCGATTGTGTATCTAAAAAATCGAATGGAGTTCAATGTCATCCATTGACACAGTCACCTAGATCCCATCAACAAATAAACAAAAGCAATCATTTATGCCAAGGGACAAGTTTATCAATTATAGCTTACGACGAAATCCGCATTCAATATGTGATAGCAACATCGACGTTAAATTCACTCTGTAATAAAACGCAGCTTGTTTCGTGAGAACTGATAAGAGACTTTATTTACGTGAATAACAGAAGACAATCAGTTTGCTATAATTATGGGCCACAAGATGGCGCTAGTAGTAATCTATATTTAGCCTTTTATAATACTCCCTCTCAAAATACAGATGACAAGAACATATAACAAAATAAAATTATACTTTAACAATTCCTAAAGCATTTAAATGTTTATAATGTTTTACTGCACCTAAGCTCTTAGTAAGCATGTC
The DNA here is from genome assembly GCA_929108145.2 of Limnephilus rhombicus. NCBI lineage: Eukaryota > Metazoa > Arthropoda > Insecta > Trichoptera > Limnephilidae > Limnephilus > Limnephilus rhombicus. The sequence continues at coordinate 16,476,267 of OV815270.1, forward strand.
TGCAGGCATATCTGACGTACGCAAATAATTAACACTGACAATGTTTTCCATTATCATTTCTCTACAATAATGATATCTGACATCGATATGCTTAGTTTTATTATGAAAAACAGGGTTTAACAATAGTTTTTGCGCACTTATGCTGTCATTGTATATGATAATCTTATACAATTTTTTGGTTACTTCATATTGCAAGTTTCTTAAAAATACTGCTTCCTTGCAGGCCTCAGAAATTGACACATATTCAGCTTCTGTACTAGAAAGTGCAACACATTTTTGCTTACTACAGCTCCAAGATATAACAGATCCTGATAAAGTATAACAAAATCCAGAATATGATTTTCTATCGTTAATATCATTGCTCCAGTCTGCATCTACATAGCCTTCAATATTAACATTGTTGCCTTTAGTATATTTTAAACCTAAATCTTTCGTATTTTTTAAATATCTTTATACTCTTTTTGCATAAAGCCACTGCTCTTGAGTGTTACAATTATTAAATTGACTTAAATATGACACTGCATAAGCTATATCGGGCCGTGTACGTACAACTAAATACATTAAGCTCCCAATAAGCTCCTGGTAGGGATTCTGACTTTTACAATTATTCTCCTTTTTACTTTTTAAATTTGCCTCCATTGGAGTATTAATTGTTTTACAATCGGTCATATTAAACTTAGACAGTAATTTATCCATATATTTCTCTTGACTTAAAGTAACAGTACAATTTTTTTTATCAAAACCAATTGACATGCCAAGACATTCCTTTACAATTCCTAAGTCTTTTAACTCAAAATTATTACTTAACATGTTTTTAAGATGATGAGCTTCAATTTTGTTATTTGAAAAAACAAAAAAATCATCAACATACAATTTCACGATAGTTATACTACTACCAACAATTTTTATATACAAACATGGTTCTATCTTAGATTTAACGTAACCATCAGCTAACATACAAGTATCCACCTTCTTGTACCATACTCGGGATGACTGTTTAAGACCATATATAGCCTTGTTTAATTTAAGAATCTTTTTATCATCTGTACAGACAAAACCTATAGGTTTTTGCATATATATAGTCTCAGACAGGTCCCCATTTAAGAAAGCTGTTTTCACATCAAGGTGAGTCACATCCAGATTTAATTGCACTGATAATGCAAATAACAATCTAAGCGTTGTATGTCGCAGAACAGGGGAAAAAGTTTCACTGTAGTCCACCCCATATTTTTGAGAACACCCTTTAGCCACAAGCCTGGCTCGATACCGGACATTATTTTCAGAATCGCACTTCTTTTTTAGGACCCACTTGCACTTCACTATATTTCCACTTACAGGAATATCAACAAGACTCCAAGCGTTGTTGTCTTCAAAACTTTTCAGCTCTTCTTTGATAGCCTGTTCCCAATGCTCCTTTTCTGGTCCCTGCAGTGCTTCTTCTAATGTCATTTCATCACTTAGAGATTTATTATATTCTTCTGTACACATAAATCCATATCTATCGGGTTGTTTTCTCTCTCTTTCTGGAAATGTTTTTAATGTGATGTCGGATTGTGAGTCCTCTTCTGACCTCATGGACTCCTCATCTGGTACATAGGTTTCATTCATGTCATGAGCACTCTCCATAGAAACAAATGAATCCTCTCTACTTGTGTCTGATGGATCTCCCTCTGAAGACTGAGACGGTCTACTTATTTCCGGTTTGTCATCTATTACTTCTGTTTCTATCATATTCTCTTCACGTGAGTTGTTTTCTTTTATAATGATGACATCACGACTTGTTGTGATTACCCGTGTTGAAGGATTGTATACTCTGTATCCTTTAATATCCTCAGGATAACCGACAAGTATACATTGTTCAGATTTCTTGTCCCACTTACGTCTTTTCTCCTTAGGTATGTGTTTCATGATAGTACTACCGAAAATTCTTATGTGACCAAGGTTTGGTTTGGAACCTGTCCATAACTCATACGGTGTACGATTATTCAATCCAGTTTTCACAATTCTATTCTGTAAATAAACACCAGTGTTCACGGCTTCTGCCCAAAACTCCTTGCCAAGTTTAGCTTCGAACAAAAGACATTTGGCTTTTTCTATGATAGTTCTATTCATACGTTCACAAAGCCCGTTTTGTTCGGGTGTATAAGGATTCGTTCTCTGATGAATAATTCCAATTTTCTTTAAATAATTATCAAAGTCCTTATTACAAAATTCTCTGCCATTATCACTTCTAAGAATTTTTATTCTATTTGACGTTGAATTCTCAACCCTTGCTTTATACTCTTTAAAATACTGCAAAGCTTCATTCTTATTTTTCAAAAAATAAACATGTGTCATGCGGCTGTGATCATCAACAAAAATGAGGAAATACCTGGATCCTCCTAGGGATATATTCTCCATCGGACCACAGAGATCGCAGTGTACTACATCCAATAGCTCAGTACTCCTGTTCCCTTCATGAGAAAAAGGCAATCGACTTTGCTTTCCTTCGCAGCACACAATACAGTTGGACTTGTTGATGTTGGCCTTCTCAGAGAGTTTAACTCCCTCCACAGCATTCTGCATTTTATTCAAGCTATAACTGTTTACATGTCCTAGTCTCCGGTGCCAAACATCTGGAGACTTAGCCACCGCTGCGACCAAACAAATAGAAGTATTCAATTTATACACTCCATTCACAAGTGAAGCAGTAGCCACTAGGGTGTCCTGTTTATTAAGTATTTCACACCCTTTGCTTGTAAAATGCACCTTGTTCCCCTGTTTTATCAATTGACTCACTGACAACAAGTTAGTAGATAACTGGGGAACACATAACACTTTTTCAACGGTTATGTTAAAATCGCATTCTTCAGTTGACGTAGTTATGTTTACGTTTCCACAACATTCCACTGGGATTTTATTCTGGCTAGAAACCATTATTTCTTTGGCAAAACCAGAATAACACACGTCGATCATCCAATTTTTATTGCCTGTCAAATGTGAACTGGCGCCTGAATCAACAAACCAGCTTTTCTTGTCAAATGTTCCATTAAAAAACACGGCACTAAACGCGTTAGATGTTTTTGAACCTTGCGTATTCTTAGAAGAATTATCCATAATAGTGCACTGATTGCGATAGTGGCCAAATTGCTTGCAACCATAACATTTGACGTTTGATTTTCCTTTGACAGATGTTGACACTTGTGCATCTCTGCGATCTTTATTAGACATAGATTGTGGCATAGACTTTACATTCCTCGAACGCTGATTGGACTTATTGCGGAAACACGCAAATGCATTATTAACATCACTGTCTTCTTCCGGTTCCATATCCAACAACTTTGTTTTAATGGCGTCGGTTGTAATAACCATATTTGAATTTTCGATCGCCATTATCATAGGCGCATATCTTTCAGATAAACCAGCTAACATGATAGAACAAATCCATTTGTCGTTTATTCCAAATCCTGTTCCTTGTAATTTCTGACCCACTTCTACAATCTGTGTCACATACGACGTCATCGAAGTGCAACTGTCTAATCGAATAGATATGAGATTCCTCAGGAGGCTGATTTTTCTACAAAATCCCGAGTCATCAAATAGCATCTTCAATTTATCCCACAATTCTTTCGATGTTCTGACGTTTTTTATATGAACGTAAAGTGCCGGGTCAATTGTCAAGATCAGCTTTGCTTTTGTCTTCGCATCATCTGCATCTGCTGGCGGCTTATTGGGCTCAGGTTTTATACACAAAACCATTCCTTCCAATACGAGATAATTCTCAGCTGCGAAGCTCCACTGCCCATAGTTCTGGCGTCCAATAAGTTTGGGGACGCTAACGAGGTAGTTCGAAATACACGCCATTATCAGTCACTGACGTTCACTTTTCGAAACGCAGTCCGTTATAACTCACTTTTTTACTAGACACACTGTCTTTTTGTAAAACACAGAGATAACTGTTCATCAAACTGATAATACTGACAATAAACTCAATAACTGGTAAATTACATGGGTTTCTGGGCCCATAACCTGTAATAAAACGCAGCTTGTTTCGTGAGAACTGATAAGAGACTTTATTTACGTGAATAACAGAAGACAATCAGTTTGCTATAATTATGGGCCACAAGATGGCGCTAGTAGTAATCTATATTTAGCCTTTTATAATACACTCAATTCTAAACAACTTGATTATACTAGAGCGATCGCCAATAGGTAGCATTGATTCAGCGTGAAAAATTTCGCAAAGTAAAAATACTGCGAATAGCCTCAAATTCAAAGAGAGTTTATCACAATTATTCAGGAGGTCATTGATTCAATGACAACATGATTTATCTCTTTTTTTAAATTTCTCTTATAGGAAGTAGGTATCCAAGAATCCATAATCACTCGCAATCCTAAATACCTAACACACGAGGAACTAGTGACCTCATTTAAAAAACACTGGTGTTCAAATACTCATACAGTCCTAAATCCTGAATTTGCACACGTATCTAGACTTCAAGGCTTCTGTATGTGAGTATGAGCTATCCGGAAATGTAAGTGTCAACCTTTCTGGTCGGAGAGCTTTGATCTTGTGGCGGTATTGTCGAGGTGGGCATACGGGGAAGAGGAAGGACGTATGCGGACAGTACGCTGACGCGGCATTAAAGCTGCAGGTTATTTGCATACCGTAAGTCCTTGTCGAACCTGAAAGCAAACATAAGGCTCACGAGGTGCGTTTTATGTCAGCTAGTCAGAGGTGGGGGAGCGTATTGCTAATGGCTAGTCACGTGGGAGTATGGATTCGCCTAAAACAGCTGCGTGCCACATTCAACGGATAGAGGCATGATAAGGGAAGACATGAAATACCCCTTCTAGACTCAGTAGAGTAAAAAATTCAATCCGGAGGAGACGGAAGTCGGAGTAAGCCAGAAAAATGGCATGAAGACTAGGTATTCCCCCTGCTGGCGTGAAGGGCCCCTTTCATAGCATGAGACGCCCGTTGAAGAGGGTAAAACTCGGATCTAAGGATAAGCCTAGCAAACGTACTGGGGAGAATCCGGTTTGTAATTGTTGTTCATCGGTTTTCACTTGGATAGCAGAGGAGCCGACTTTTCAGCAAACATATTATCCCCATATCCACCCATGTCCATTCATTCCTACCTTTCAACAATTTTACGAGTACTAACCATGAATACTAACCATGAATACAAAACACTATGTTAGGGGAAGTTGCAGACAAGGACTTCGAGTGATAAAACTGGACCTTCAAATACGACCATCCTACAAAGGTAAGGGTTTTTTTTTCTTGAAATGTTTAATTTATTAACTGTAGGTTTATTTTATCGACGCATCAGCGGTGATAGGAAGAATTAAATAAACAAACAAAATTCCTACGGAAATCAAGTAGACACGAGGTTTAAGGGTGAGGCTATTTTATCAAACTCGGTTTAATATACTAAAATAATAATAACTAAATAGATCGGAAAATTCTCACACTTTCTCTAAAAGAATCTAAGGGTTACCACACGTAATACATTATCTTCTCTACATATGTGTGCATATTAAGTATGCAAACAGATGTAAATTCTAAAACAAAAAAATACACAACGAAGAATATAGAAATAATGTGAACAAAAAATCTTAAATCTTGTTTACTGCGAGAAAATCGCAGGGATTTGAGAAAATAGGGTAGGTTCAGCTAGATTATAAAGTATAGGGGTTAGAAAATCACGAGCCTAAGGTAGAACCAAATCGAAAAAGGGGGGGGGGGGTTAAGTCAGGCCATCATATCCAGGGATGTGATCAGTAGAATATAGGGGTAGAATTATGAACGTAGCTACGAGATTTGAACTACGAGGTAGAAGCTTAGAAAAGTAAATCAATTAGGTAGGGTTCATCACAATTGGTGTCAAAGCCAGGAGTGACGGACCATTACAGTGTACAGAACACGATTCTTAGTAAAAACAAAATTTCGGTCGGTTTCGTGCCATAGTGCAAGAGTTATGACCGATATCAATTGTTAAAACGACCAACCCCAAGTGCTTAACCGACCGAACCCAAGTGCGGAAGACGATAATTTTTTATAAAAATCTCCTTTTTGCAGATTTTTTGATTGATTCGTGTACAGAACACGATTCTTAGTAAAAACGAAAATTTCGGTCAGTTTCGTGCCATAGGGCAAGAGTAATGACCGACCCCAAGTGTTAAAACGACCGACCCCAAGTACTACAGCGAGCGAACCCAAGTGCTGAAAACGATCATTTTTTAGAAAAATCTTCATTTAGCATATTTTTTGATTGATTCGTGTACAGAACACGATTCTTAGAATGAATCGAAAATATCGGTCAGTTAAGTGCCAAAGGGCAAGAGTTATGACCGACCCCAGTGTTAAAACGACCGACCCCAAGTAATGAAACCGATTATTTTTTAGAAAATCCTTCTTTTAGCCGAATTTTGATTGATTCGTCTCCAGATTACAATTCTTATTAAGAATCCAAAATATCGGTCAGTTTAGTGCCATAGGGCAAGAGTTATGACCAACCCCATGTGTTAAAACGACCGACCCCAAGTAATGAAACCGATTATTTTTTAGAAAATCCGTCTTTTAGCAGAATTTTGATTGATTCGTGGCCAGATTACTATTCTTATTAAGAATCCAAAATTTCGGTCTGTTAAATGCCATAGGGTAGGAGTTATGACCGACCCCAGTGTCAAAACGACCGACCCCAAGTACTACAGCGAGCGAACCCAAGTGGTGAAAACGATCATTTTTTAGAAAAATCTTCATTTAGCATATTTTTTTATTGATTCGTGTACAGAACACGATTCTTAGTATGAATCCAAAATATCGGTCAGTTAAGTGCCAAAGGGCAAGAGTTATGACCGACCCCAGTGTTAAAACAACCGACCCCAAGTAATGAAACCGATTATTTTTTAGAAAATCCTTCTCTTAGCAGAATTTTGAATCGTCTCCAGATTACAATTCTTATTAAGAATCGAAATTTTCGGTCAGTTTCGTGCCATAGGGCAAGTGTTATGACCGACCCCAGTGTCAAAACGACCGACTTCAAGTACTACAGCGAGCAAACCCAAGTGCTGAAAACGATCATTTTTTAGAAAAATCTTCATTTAGCAAATTTTTTGATTGATTCGTGTACAGAACACGATTCTTAGTATGAATCCAAAATATCGGTCAGTTAAGTGCCAAAGGGCAACAGTTATGACCGACCCCAGTGTTAAAACGACCGACCCCAAGTAATGAAACCGATTATTTATTTCATAGGGCAAGTGTTATGACCGACACCAAGTGTTAAAACGACCCACCCGAAGTACTACAGCGACCGAACCCAAGTGCTGAAAACGATAATTTTTCATAAAAATCTTCTTTTGGCAGATATTTTGATTGGTTCGTGTACAGAACACGCGTCTTAGTACGAATCCAAAATTTTGATCAGTTTGGTGCCATGGGGCAAGAGTTACCACCGACATCAATTGTTAAAAGGACCGACCCCAAGTGCTATACCGACCGAACGCAAGTGCTGAAGACGATAATTTTTTAGAAAAATCTTCTTTTTGCAGATTTTTTTATTGATTCGTGTACAGAACACGATTCTTAGTAAAAACAAAATTTCGGTCAGTTTCGTGCCATAGGGCAAGAGTTATGACCGACCCCAAGTGTTAAAACGACCGACCCCAAGTACTACAGCGACAGAACCCAAGTGCTGAAAACGATCATTTTTTAGAAAAATCTTCATTTAGCATATTTTTTGATTGATTCGTGTACAGAACACGATTCTTAGTATGAATCCAAAATATCGGTCAGTTAAGTGCCATAAGGCAAGAGTTATGACCGACCCCAGTGTTAAAACGACCGACCCCATGTAATGAAACCGATTATTTTTTAGAAAATCCTTCTTTTAGCAGAATTTTGATTGATTCGTCTGCAGATTACAATTCTTATTAAGAATCCAAATTTTCGGTCAGTTTCGTGCCATAGGGCAAGAGTTATGACCGACCCCAAGTGTCAAAACGACCGAACCCAAGTACTACAGCGACCGAACCCAAGTGCTGAAAACGATATTTTATTAGAAAAATCTACTTTTTGCAGATTTATTGTTTGATTCGTGTACAGAACACGATTCTTAGTAAAAACAAAATTTCGGTCATTTTCGTGCCATAAAACAAGAGTTATGACCGACCCCAAGTGTTAAAACGACCGACCCCAAGTACTACAGCGAGCGAACCCAAGTGCTGAAGACGATAATTTTTTAGAAAAATCTTCTTTTTGCAGATTTTTTTATTGATTCGTGTACAGAACACGATTCTTAGTAAAAACAAAATTTCGGTCAGTTTCGTGCCATAGGGCAAGAGTTATGACCGACCCCAAGTGTTAAAACGACCGACCCCAAGTACTACAGCGACAGAACCCAAGTGCTGAAAACGATCATTTTTTAGAAAAATCTTCATTTAGCATATTTTTTGATTGATTCGTGTACAGAACACGATTCTTAGTATGAATCCAAAATATCGGTCAGTTAAGTGCCATAAGGCAAGAGTTATGACCGACCCCAGTGTTAAAACGACCGACCCCATGTAATGAAACCGATTATTTTTTAGAAAATCCTTCTATTAGCAGAATTTTGATTGATTCGTCTGCAGATTACAATTCTTATTAAGAATCCAAATTTTCGGTCAGTTTCGTGCCATAGGGCAAGAGTTATGACCGACCCCAAGTGTCAAAACGACCGAACCCAAGTACTACAGCGACCGAACCCAAGTGCTGAAAACGATATTTTATTAGAAAAATCTTCTTTTTGCAGATTTATTGTTTGATTCGTGTACAGAACACGATTCTTAGTAAAAACAAAATTTCGGTCATTTTCGTGCCATAAAACAAGAGTTATGACCGACCCCAAGTGTTAAAACGACCGATCCCAAGTACTACAGCGAGCGAACCCAAGTGCTGAAGACGATAATTTTTTAGAAAAATCTACTTTTTGCAGATTTATTGTTTGATTCGTGTACAGAACACGATTCTTAGTAAAAACAAAATTTCGGTCATTTTCGTGCCATAAAACAAGAGTTATGACCGACCCCAAGTGTTAAAACGACCGACCCCAAGTACTACAGCGAGCAAACCCAAGTGCTGAAAACGATCATTTTTTAGAAAAATCTTCATTTAGCAAATTTTTTGATTGATTCGTGTACAGAACACGATTCTTAGTATGAATCCAAAATATCGGTCAGTTAAGTGCCAAAGGGCAACAGTTATGACCGACCCCAGTGTTAAAACGACCGACCCCAAGTAATGAAACCGATTATTTATTTCATAGGGCAAGTGTTATGACCGACACCAAGTGTTAAAACGACCCACCCGAAGTACTACAGCGACCGAACCCAAGTGCTGAAAACGATAATTTTTCATAAAAATCTTCTTTTGGCAGATATTTTGATTGGTTCGTGTACAGAACACGCGTCTTAGTACGAATCCAAAATTTTGATCAGTTTGGTGCCATGGGGCAAGAGTTACCACCGACATCAATTGTTAAAAGGACCGACCCCAAGTGCTATACCGACCGAACGCAAGTGCTGAAGACGATAATTTTTTAGAAAAATCTTCTTTTTGCAGATTTTTTTATTGATTCGTGTACAGAACACGATTCTTAGTAAAAACAAAATTTCGGTCAGTTTCGTGCCATAGGGCAAGAGTTATGACCGACCCCAAGTGTTAAAACGACCGACCCCAAGTACTACAGCGACAGAACCCAAGTGCTGAAAACGATCATTTTTTAGAAAAATCTTCATTTAGCATATTTTTTGATTGATTCGTGTACAGAACACGATTCTTAGTATGAATCCAAAATATCGGTCAGTTAAGTGCCATAAGGCAAGAGTTATGACCGACCCCAGTGTTAAAACGACCGACCCCATGTAATGAAACCGATTATTTTTTAGAAAATCCTTCTTTTAGCAGAATTTTGATTGATTCGTCTGCAGATTACAATTCTTATTAAGAATCCAAATTTTCGGTCAGTTTCGTGCCATAGGGCAAGAGTTATGACCGACCCCAAGTGTCAAAACGACCGAACCCAAGTACTACAGCGACCGAACCCAAGTGCTGAAAACGATATTTTATTAGAAAAATCTACTTTTTGCAGATTTATTGTTTGATTCGTGTACAGAACACGATTCTTAGTAAAAACAAAATTTCGGTCATTTTCGTGCCATAAAACAAGAGTTATGACCGACCCCAAGTGTTAAAACGACCGACCCCAAGTACTACAGCGAGCGAACCCAAGTGCTGAAGACGATAATTTTTTAGAAAAATCTTCTTTTTGCAGATTTTTTTATTGATTCGTGTACAGAACACGATTCTTAGTAAAAACAAAATTTCGGTCAGTTTCGTGCCATAGGGCAAGAGTTATGACCGACCCCAAGTGTTTAAACGACCGACCCCAAGTACTACAGCGACAGAACCCAAGTGCTGAAAACGATCATTTTTTAGAAAAATCTTCATTTAGCATATTTTTTGATTGATTCGTGTACAGAACACGATTCTTAGTATGAATCCAAAATATCGGTCAGTTAAGTGCCATAAGGCAAGAGTTATGACCGACCCCAGTGTTAAAACGACCGACCCCATGTAATGAAACCGATTATTTTTTAGAAAATCCTTCTATTAGCAGAATTTTGATTGATTCGTCTGCAGATTACAATTCTTATTAAGAATCCAAATTTTCGGTCAGTTTCGTGCCATAGGGCAAGAGTTATGACCGACCCCTAGTGTCAAAACGACCGAACCCAAGTACTACAGCGACCGAACCCAAGTGCTGAAAACGATATTTTATTAGAAAAATCTTCTTTTTGCAGATTTATTGTTTGATTCGTGTACAGAACACGATTCTTAGTAAAAACAAAATTTCGGTCATTTTCGTGCCATAAAACAAGAGTTATGACCGACCCCAAGTGTTAAAACGACCGACCCCAAGTACTACAGCGAGCGAACCCAAGTGCTGAAGACGATAATTTTTTAGAAAAATCTTCTTTTTGCAGATTTATAGATTGATTCGTGTACAGAACACGATTCTTAGTATGAATCCAAAATATCGGTACGTTCAGTGCCAAAGGGCAAGATTTATGACCGACCCCAAGTGTTAAAACGACCGACCCCAAGTACTCTACAGCGAGCGAACCCAAGTGCTGAAAACGATAATTTTTTATAAAAATCTTCTTTTGGCAGATATTTTGATTGGTTCGTGTACAAAACACGCATCTTAGTACGAATCCAAAATTTTAGTCAGTTTGGTGCCATGGGGCAAGAGTTACTACCGAAATCAATTGTTAAAACGACCGACCCAAAGTGCTATACCGACCGAACCCAAGTGCTGAAGACGATAATTTTTTTAGAACACGATTCTGAGTAAAAACGAAAATTTCGGTCAGTTTCGTGCCATAGGGCAAGAGTTATGACCGAACCCAAGTGTTAAAACGACCGACCCAAGTACTACAGCGAGCGAACCCAAGTGCTGAAAACGATCATTTTTTAGAAAAATCTTCATTTAGCATATTTTTTGATTGATTCGTGTACAGAACACGATTCTTAGTATGAATCCAAAATATCGGTCTGTTTAGTGCCCCATAGGGCAAGAGTTGTAACCGACCCCAGTGTTAAAACGACCGACCCCAAGTAATGAAACCGATTATTTTTTAGAAAATCCTTCTCATAGCAGAATTTTGACTGATTCGTCTCCAGATTACAATTCTTATTATGAAATTTTCGGCCAGTTTCGTACCATAGGGCAAGAGTAAGGTCAGACCCCAAGTGTTAAAACGACCGACGCCAAGTAATGAAACCGATTATTTTTTAGAAAATCCTTCTTTTAGCAGAATTTTGATTGATTCGTCTACAGAATACAATTCTTATTAAGAATCCAAATTTTCGGTCAGTTTCGTACCATAGGGCAAGAGTTATGACCGACATCAGTGTTAAAACGACCGACCCCAAGTAATGAAACCGATTATTTTTTAGAAAATCCTTCTTTTAGCAAAATTTTGATTGAATCGTCTCCAGATTACAATTCTTATTAAGAATCCAAAATATCGGTCAGTTTATTGCCATAGGGCAAGAGTGATGACCGACCCCAGTGTTAAAACGACCGACCCCAAGTAATGAAACCGATTATTTTTTAGAAAATCCTTCTTTTAGCAGAATTTTGATTGATTCGTCTTCAGATTACAATTCTTATTAAGAATCCAAATTTTCGGTCAGTTTCGTGCCATAGGGCAAGAGTTATGACGGACCCCAAGTGTTAAAACGACCGACCCCAAGTACTTCAGCGACCGAACCCAAGTGCTGATAACGATAATTTTTTAGAAAATCTTCATTTAGCATATTTTTTGATTGATTCGTGTACAGAACACGATTCTTAGTATGAATCCAAAATATCTGTCTGTTGAGTGCCCCATAGGGCAAGAGTTATATCCGACCCCAATGTTAAAACGACCGACCCCAAGTAATGAAACCGATTATTTTTTAGAAAATCCTTCTCATAGCAGAATTTTGATTGATTCGTCTCCAGATTACAATTCTTATTATGAATCCAAATTTTCGGTCAGTTTTGTACCAAAGGGCAAGAGAGTTAGGACAGATCCCAAGTGTTAAAACGACCGACTCCAAGTAATGAAACCGATTATTTTTTATAAAATCCTTCTTTTAGCAGAATTTTGATTGATTCGTGTATAGAACACGATTCTTTGTATGAATCCAAATTTTCGGTCAGTTAAGTGCCTTAAGGCAAGAGTAATGACCGACCCCAAGTGTAAAAACGACCGACCCCAAGTACTACAGAGAAGTGCTGAAAACGATAATTTTTTAGAAAAATCTTCTTTTGGCAGATATTTTGATTGGTCGTGTACAAAACGCGCGTCTTAGTACGAATCCAAAATTTTAGTCAGTTTGGTGCCATAGGGCAGAAGTTACGCCCGACATCAATTGTTAAAACGACCGACCCCAAGTGCTATACCGACCGAACCCAAGTGCTGAAGACGATAATTTTTAGAAAAATCTTCTTTTTGCAGATTTATTGATTGATTCGTGTACAGAACACGATTCTTAGTATGAATCCAAAATATCGGTACGTTAAGTGCCAAAGGGCAAGAGTTATGACCGACCCCAGTGTTAAAACGACCGACCCCAAGTAATGAAACCGATTATTTTTTAGAAAATCCTTCTTTTAGCCGAATTTTGATTGAATCGTCTCCAGATTACAATTCTCATTAAGAATCCAAAATATCGGTCAGTTTAGTGCCAAAGGGCAAGAGTTATGACCAACCCCAGGTGTTAAAACGACCGACCCCCAGTAATGAAACCGATTATTTTTTAGAAAATCCTTCTTTTAGCAGAATTTTGATTGATTCGTCTCCAGATTACAATTATTATTAAGAATCCAAATTTTCGGTAAGTTTCGTACCATAAGGCAAGAGTTAGGACAGATCCCAAGTGTTAAAACGACCGACCCCAAGTACTACAGCGACCGAACCCAAGTGCTGAAAACGATAATTTTTTAGAAAAATCTTCATTTAGCATATTTTTTGATTGATTCGTGTACAGAACACGATTCTTAGTATGAATTCAAAATATCGGTCTGTTTAGTGCCCCATAGGGCAAGAGTTATAACCGACCCCAATGTTAAAACGACCGACCCCAAGTAATCAAACCGATTATTTTTTAGAAAATCCTTCTCATAGCAGAATTTTGATTGATTCGTCTCCAGATTACAATTCTTATTATGAATCCAAATTTTCGGTCAGTTTCGTACCATAAGGCAAGAGTTAGGACAGATCCCAAGTGTTAAAACGACCGACCCCAAGTAATGAAACCGATTATTTTTTAGAAAATCAGAATTTTGAATCGTCGCCAGATTACAATTCTTATTAAGAATCCAAATTTTCGGTCAGTTTCGTGCCATAGGGCAAGTGTTTTGACCGACCTCAAGTAATAAAACGACTTACCCCAAGTACTACAGCGACCGAACCCAAGTGCTGAAAACGATAATTTTTCATAAAAATCTTCTTTTGGCATATATTTTGATTGGTTCGTGTACAGAACAAGCGTCTTAGTACGAATCCAAAATTTTATTCAGTTTGGTGCCATGGGGCAAGAGTTACTACCGACATCAATTGTTAAAAGGACCGACCCCAAGTGCTATACCGACCGAACGCAAGTGCTGAAGACCATAATTTTTTAGAAAAATCTTCTTTTTGCAGATTTTTTGATTGATTCGTGTACAGAACACGATTCTAAGTAAAAACAAAATTTCGGTCAGTTTCGTGCCATAGGGCAAGAGTTATGACCGACCCCAAGTGTTTAAACGACCGACCCCAAGTACAACAGCGAGCGAACCCAAGTGCTGAAAACGATAATTTTTTATAAAAATCTTCTTTTGGCAGATATTTTGATTGGTTCGTGTACAAAACACGCATCTTAGTACGAATCCAAAATTTTAGTCAGTTTGGTGCCATGGGGCAAGAGTTACTACCGAAATCAATTGTTAAAACGACCGACCCCAAGTGCTATGACGACCGAACCCAAGTGCTGAAGACGATCATCTTTTAGAACACGATTCTTAGTAAAAACGAAAATTTCGGTCAGTTTCGTGCCATAGGGCAAGAGTTATGACCGAACCTAAGTGTTAAAACGACCGACCCCAAGTACTACAGCGAGCGAACCCAAGTGCTGAAAACGATCATTTTTTAGAAAAATCTTCATTTAGCATATTTTTTTGATTGATTCGTGTACAGAACACGATTCTTAGTATGAATCCAAAATATCGGTCTGTTTAGTGCCCCATAGGGCAAGAGTTGTAACCGACCCCAGTGTTAAAACGACCGACCCCAAGTAATGAAACCGATTATTTTTTAGAAAATCCTTCTCATAGCAGAATTTTGACTGATTCGTCTCCAGATTACAATTCTTATTAAGAATCCAAATTTTCGGTCAGTTTCGTACCATAGGGCAAGAGTTATGACCGACCCCAGTGTTAAAACGACCGACCCCAAGTAATGAAACCGATTATTTTTTAGAAAATCCTTCTTTTAGCAAAATTTTGATTGAATCGTCTCCAGATTACAATTCTTATTAAGAATCCAAAATATCGGTCAGTTTATTGCCATAGGGCAAGAGTTATGACCGACCCCAAGTGTTAAAACGACCGACCCCAAGTACTTCAGCGACCGAACCCAAGTGCTGATTACGATAATTTTTTAGAAAAATCTTCATTTAGCATATTTTTTTATTGATTCGTGTACAGAACATGATTCTTAGTATGAATCCAACATATCGGTGAGTTTAGTGTCATAGGGCAAGAGTTATGACCGACCCCAGTGTTAAAACGACCGACCCCAAGTAATGAAACCGATTTTTTTTTAGAAAATCCTTCTTTTAGCAGAATTTTGATTGATTCGTCTCCAGATTACAATTCTAATTATGAATCCAAATTTTCGGTCAGTTTCGTACCAAAGGGCAAGAGTTAGAATATATCCCAATTGTTAAAACGACCGACCCCAAGTAATGAAACCGATTATTATTTATAAAATCCTTCTTTTAGCAGAATTTTGATTGATTCGTGTATAGAACACGATTCCTAGTATGAATCTAAATTTTCGGTCAGTTAAGTGCCTTAGGGCAAGAGTTATGACCGACCCCAAGTGTAAAAACGACCGACCCCAAGTACTACAGCGAAGTGCTGAAAACGATAATTTTTTAGAAAAATCTTCTTTTGGCAGATATTTTGATTGGTCGTGTACAGAACACGCGTCTTAGTACGAATCCAACATATCGGTGAGTTTAGTGTCATAAGGCAAGAGTTATGACCGACCCCAGTGTTAAAACGACCGACCCCAAGTAATGAAACCGATTTTTTTTTAGAAAATCCTTCTTTTAGCAGAATTTTGATTGATTCGTCTCCAGATTACAATTCTAATTATGAATCCAAATTTTCGTCAGTTTCGTACCAAAGGGCAAGAGTTAGAATATATCCCAAGTGTTAAAACGACCGACCCCAAGTAATGAAACCGATTATTATTTATAAAATCCTTCTTTTAGCAGAATTTTGATTGATTCGTGTATAGAACACGATTCCTAGTATGAATCTAAATTTTCGGTCAGTTAAGTGCCTTAGGGCAAGAGTTATGACCGACCCCAAGTGTAAAAACGACCGACCCCAAGTACTACAGCGAAGTGCTGAAAACGATAATTTTTTAGAAAAATCTTCTTTTGGCAGATATTTTGATTGGTCGTGTACAGAACACGCGTCTTAGTACGAATCCAAAATTTTAGTCAGTTTGGTACCATAGGGCAGAAGTTACGCCCGACATCAATTGTTAAAACGACCGACCGCAAGTGCTATACCGACCGAACCCAAGTGCTGAAGACGATAATTTTTTAAAAAATCTTCTTTTTGCAGATTTATTGATTGATTCGTGTACAGAACACGATTCTTAGTATGAATCCAAAATATCGGTAAGTTAAGTGCCAAAGGGCAAGAGTTATGACCGACCCCAGTGTTAAAACGACCGACCCCAAGTAATGAAACCGATTATTTTTTAGAAAATCCTTCTTTTAGCCGAATTTTGATTGAATCGTCTCCAGATTACAATTCTTATTAAGAATCCAAAATATCGGTCAGTTTAGTGCCATAGTGCAAGAGTTATGACCAACCTCAGTGTTAAAACGACCGACCCCAAGTAATGAAACCGATTATTTTTTAGAAAATCCTTCTTTTAGCAGAATTTTGATTGATTCGTCTCCAGATTACAATTCTTATTAAGAATCCAAATTTTCGGTCAGTTTCGTACCATAGGGCAAGAGTTAGGACAGACCCCAAGTGTTAAAACGACCGACCCCAAGTAATGAAACCGATTATTTTTTAGAAAATCCTTCTTTTAGCCGAATTTTGATTAAATCGTCTCCAGATTACAATTCTTATTAAGAATCCAAAATATCGGTCAGTTTAGTGCCATAGGGCAAGAGTTATGACCAACCTCAGTGTTAAAACGACCGACCCCAAGTAATGAAACCGATTATTTTTTAGAAAATCCTTCTTTTAGCAGAATTTTGATTGATTCGTCTTCAGATTACAATTCTTATTAAGAATCCAAATTTTCGGTCAGCTTCGTACCATAGGGCAAAAGTAATGACTGACCCCAAGTGTTAAAACGACCGACCCCAAGTAATGAAACCGATTATTTTTTAGAAAATCCTTCTTTTAGCAGAATTTTGATTGATTCTTGGCCAGATTACTATTCTTATTAAGAATCCAAAATTTCGGTCTGTTAAATGCCATAGTGTCAAAACGACCGACCGCAAGTACTACAGCGAGCGAACCCAAGTGTTGAAAACGATCATTTTTTAGAAAAATCGTCATTTAGCATATTTTTTGATTGATTCGTGTACAGAACACGATTCTTAGTATGAATCCAAAATATCGGTCAGTTAAGTGCTAAAGGGCAAGATTTATGACCGACCCCAGTGAAAATCCTTCTCTTAGCAGAATTTTGAATCGTCTCCTGATTACAATTTTTATTAAGAATCGAAATTTTCGGTCAGTTTCGTGCCATAGGGCAAGTGTTATGACCGACACCAAGTGTTAAAACGACCCACCCCAAGTACTACAGCGACCGAACCCAAGTGCTGAAAACGATATTTTTTTATAAAAATCTTCTTCTTGCAGATTTATTGATTGATTGACACGATTCTTAGTAAAAACAAAATTTCGGTCAGTTTCGTGCCATAGGGCAAGAGTTATGACCGACATCAATTGTTAAAACGACCAACCCCAAGTGCTTTACCGACCGAACCCAAGTGCTGAAGACGATAATTTTTTAGAAAAATCTTCTATTTGCAGATTTATTGATTGATTCGTGTACAGAACACGATTCTTAGTAAAAACAAAATTTCGGTCAGTTTCGTGCCATAGGGCAAAAGTAATGACCGACCCCAAGTGTTAAAACGACCGACCCCAAGTAATGAAACCGATTATTTTTTAGAAAATCCTTCTTTTAGCAGAATTTTGATTGATTCGTGGCCAGATTACAATTCTTATTAAGAATCCAAAATTTCGGTCTGTTTAATGCCATAGGGTAGGAGTTATGACCGACCCCAGTGTCAAAACGACCGACCCCAAGTACTACAGCGAGCGAACCCAAGTGCTGAAAACGATCATTTTTTAGAAAAATCTTCATTAAGCATATTTTTTGATTGATTCGTGTACAGAACACGATTCTTAGTATGAATCCAAAATATCGGTCAGTTAAGTGCCAAAGGGCAAGATTTATGACCGACCCCAGTGTTAAAACGACCGACCCCAAGTAATGAAACCGATTATTTTTTAGAAAATCCTTCTCTTACCAGAATTTTGAATCGTCTCCAGATTACAATTCTTATTAAGAATCGAAATTTTTGGTCAGTTTCGTGCCATAGGGCAAGTGTTATGACCGACACCAAGTGTTAAAACGACCCACCCCAAGGACTACAGCGACCGAACCCAAGTGCTGAAAACGATCATTTTTTAGAAAAATCTTCATTTAGCATATTTTTTGATTGATTCGTAGACATAGAACACGATTCTTAGTATGAATCCAAAATATCGGTCAGTTAAGTGCCAAAGGGCAAGATTTATGACCGACCCCAGTGAAAATCCTTCTCTAAGCAGAATTTTGAATCGTCTCCAGATTACAATTCTTATTAAGAATCGAAATTTTCGGTCAGTTTCGTGCCATAGGGCAAGTGTTATGACCGACACCAAGTGTTAAAACGACCCACCCCAAGTACTACAGCGACCGAACCCAAATGCTGAAAACGATAATTTTTTATAAAAATCTTCTTCTTGCAGATTTAGTGATTGATTGACACGATTCTTAGTAAAAACAAAATTTCGGTCAGTTTCGTGCCATAGGGCAAGAGTTATGACCGACATCAATTGTTAAAACGACCAACCCCAAGTGCTTTACCGACCGAACCCAAGTGCTGAAGACGATAATTTTTTAGAAAAATCTTCTTTTTGCAGATTTATTGATTGATTCGTGTACAGAACACGATTCTTAGTAAAAACAAAATTTCGGTCAGTTTCGTGCCATAGGGCAAAAGTAATGACCGACCCCAAGTGTTAAAACGACCGACCCCAAGTAATGAAACCGATTATTTTTTAGAAAATCCTTCTTTTAGCAGAATTTTCATTGATTCGTGGCCAGATTACTATTCTTATTAAGAATCCAAAATTTCGGTCTGTTAAATGCCATAGGGTAGGAGTTATGACCGACCCCAGTGTCAAAACGACCGACCCCAAGTACTACAGCGAACGAACCCAAGTGCTGAAAACGATCATTTTTTAGAAAAATCTTCATTTAGCATATTTTTTGATTGATTCGTGTACAGAACACGATTCTTAGTATGAATCCAACATATCGGTGAGTTTAGTGTCATAGGGCAAGAGTTATGACCGACCCCAGTGTTAAAACGACCGACCCCAATTAATGAAACCGATTATTTTTTAGAAAATCCTTCTTTTAGCAGAATTTTGATTGATTCGTCTCCAGATTACAATTCTTATTAAGAATCCAAATTTTCGGTCAGTTTCGTGCCATATGGCAAAAGTTAGACCGACCCCAAGTGTTCAAACGACCGACCCCAAGTATTACAGCGACCGAACCCAAGTGCTGAAAACTTTAATTTTTAAGAAAAATCTTCTTTTGGTAGATATTTTGATTGGTTCTTGTACAGAACACGCGTCTTAGTACGAATCTAAAATTTTGGTCCGTTTGGTGTCATAGGGCAGAAGTTTCGACCGACATCAATTGTTAAAACGACCAACCCCAAGTGCTTTACCGACCGAACCCAAGTGCTGAAGACCATAATTTTTTAGAAAAATCTTCTTTTTGCAGATTTATTGATTGATTCGTGTACTGAACACGATTCTTAGTAAAAACAAAATTTCGGTCAGTTTCATGCCATAGGGCAAGAGTTATGACCGACCCCAAGTGTTAAAACGACCGACCCCAAGTACTACAGCGAGCGAACCCGAGTGCTGAAAACGATCATTTTTTAGAAAAATCTTTATTTAGCATATTTTTTTATTGATTCGTGTACAGAACAAGATTCTAAGTATGAATCCAAAATATCGGTCTGTTTAGTGCCATAGGGCAAGAGTTATAACGGACCCAAGTGTTAAGACGATCGACACCAAGTAATGAAACCGATAATTTTTTATAAAATCCTTCTTTTAGCAGAATTTCGATTGATTCGTGTACAGAACACGATTATAAGTATGAATCCAAAATATCGGTCAGTTAATTGCCATAGGGCAAGAGTTATGACCGACCCCAGTGTTAAAACGACCAACCTGAAATAATGAAACCGATTATTCTTTAGAAAATCCTTCTTTCAGCAGAATTTTGATTGATTCGTCTCCAGATTACAATTCTTATTAAGAATCCAAATTTTCGGTCAGTTTCGTGCCATAGAGCAAGTGTTATAACCGACCCCAAGTGTTCAAACGACCGACCCCAAGTACTACAGCGACCGAACCCAAGTGCTGAAAACGATAATTTTTTTGAAAAATCTTCTTTTGGCAGATATTTTGATTGGTTCGTGTACAGAACACGCGTCTTAGTACGAATCAAAATTTTGGTCAGTTTGGTGCCATAGGGCAGGAGTTACGACCGACATCAATTGTTAAAACGACCGACCCCCAGTGCTATCCCGACCGAACCCAAGTGCTGAAGACGATAATTTTTTAGAAAAATCTTCTTTTTGCAAATTTATTGATAGATTCGTGTACAGAACACGATTCTAAGTATGAATCCAAAATAACGGTCAGTTTAGTGCCATAGGGCAAGAGTCATGACCTACCCCAGTGTTAAAACGACACACCCCAAGTAATGAAACTGATTTTTTTTTAGAAAATCCTTCTTTTAGCAGAATTTTGATTAATTCGTCTCTAGATTACAATTCTTATTAAGAATCCAAATTTTCGGTCAGTTTCGTGCCATAGGGCAAGAGTTATGACCGACCTCAAGTGTTAAAACGACCAATCCCATAGATACAGCGATACCCCATACAGCGACCGAACCCAAGTGCTGAAAACGATAATTTTTAAGAAAAATCATCTTTTGGCAGATATTTTGATTGGTTCGTGTACAGAACACGCGTCTTAGTACGAATCCAAAATTTTGGTCAGTTTGGTACCACAGGGCAGAAGTTACGACCGACATCAATTGTTAAAACGACCGACCCCAAGTGCTATACAGACCGAACCCAAGTGCTGAAGACGATAATTTTTGAGAAAAATCTTCTTTTTGCAGATTTATTGATTGATTCGTGTACAGAACACGATTCTTAGTATGAATCGAAAATATCGGTAAGTTAAGTGCCAAAGGGCAAGAGTTATGACCGACCCCAGTGTTAAAACGACCGACCCCAAGTAATGAAACCGATTATTTTTTAGAAAATCCTTCTTTTAGCCGAATTTTGATTGAATCGTCTCCAGATTACAATTCTTATTAAGAATCCAAAATATCGGTCAGTTTAGTGCCATAGGGCAAGAGTTATGACCGACCCCAGTGTTAAAACGACCGACCCGAAGTATTGAAACCGATTATTCTTTAGAAAATCCTTCTTTTAGCAGAATTTTGATTGTTTCGTCTCCAGATTACAATTCTTATTAAGAATCCAAATTTTCGGTCAGTTTCATGCCACAGAGCAAGTGTTATAACTGACCCCAGGTGTTAAAACGACCGACCCCAAGTACTACAGCGACCGAACCCAAGTGCTGAAAACGATAATTTTTTAGAAAAATCTTCTTTTGGCAGATATTTTGATTGGTTCGTGTACAGAACACGCGTCTTAGTACGAATCAAAATTTTGGTCAGTTTGGTGCCATAGGGCAGGAGTTACGACCGACATCAATTGTTAAAACGACCGACCCCCAGTGCTATCCCGACCGAACCCAAGTGCTGAAGACGATAATTTTTTAGAAAAATCTTCTTTTTGCAAATTTATTGATAGATTCGTGTACAGAACACGATTCTAAGCATGAATCCAAAATAACGGTCAGTTTAGTGCCATAGGGCAAGAGTTATGACCTACCCCAGTGTTAAAACGACACACTTCAAGTAATGAAACTGATTTTTTTTTAGAAAATCCTTCTTTTAGCAGAATTTTGATTGATTCGTCTCCAGATTACAATTCTTATTAAGAATCCAAATTTTCGGTCAGTTTCGTGCCATAGGGCAAGAGTTATGACCGACCTCAAGTGTTAAAACGACCAACCCCAAGTACTACAGCGACCGAACCCAAGTGCTAAAAACGATCATTTTTAAGAAAAATCATCTTTTGGCAGATATTTTGATTGGTTCGTGTACAGAACACGCGTCTTAGTACGAATTCAAAATTTTGGTCAGTTTGGTGCCATAGGGCAGAAGTTACGACCGACATCAATTGTTAAAACGACCGACCCCAAGTGCTATACAGACCGAACCCAAGTGCTGAAGACGATAATTTTTTAGAGAAATCTTCTTTTTGCAGATTTATTGATTGATTCGTGTACAGAACACGATTCTTAGTATGAATCCAAAATATCGGTAAGTTAAGTGCCATAGGGCAAGAGTTATGACCGACCCCAGTGTTAAAACGACCGACCCCAAGTAATGAAACCGATTATTTTTTAGAAAATCCTTCTTTTAGCTGAATTTCTATTGAATCGTCTCCAGATTACAATTCTTATTAACCACTGGAGCGACCATGTCGAATTATTCGACGTTTTGTTTTCTTCTAGGATTGCCCACGTCGAATAATTCGACGTTTTTGACGTACCACTCGTAAACAATTAAAAATTATTTAATTATTTACCAGTCCCTGACCAATATTTATTCCGTTGGAAAGCTGGTAAAATTGTCTTTCATTTATGGCAACATCGATGCTTCTATAGTGCTTCTGGAAGGAATATTTTGCGGTATAAAGTGACAGTTTATTTTCACCTCCGAGGCAAAACTGTTTGATAAATTGGATAAATTTACACGTATTTTAAAATGCCGTAAGTGATTGAGTTTTTGCATTTTAACGCCATAATATATAATAGTGTATTCGTGATTCAATTATTAATGTGTTTTCAACTCATTTGAATAAAAAATCAGAGTTTTTTTATCATATTTTCGATACAAAACTATTATTTCTGGTGGGGTTAGGTTTTTTAAGTTTTTAATTTGCCCTTCAATTCGTAATTACTCCACTTGTGCATTTGAAATAGTGTTTTTCTATTAGAATAATTCATTACCAAGAGATAATTATAAATTTTATTTAGGTGTGGTCATTTTTTCTCCAGATATTTGTAATTTTATAACTCAGTAGAAATGTCAAAAAGATCGTAAATTTATTAGATGAAATTTAATGTAAAGTTACCATCCCACAATTAATATGGGATTATTTCATTTCGTTTTGTAATTAAATAATTTATTTACTTATTTTAAATTTCCACAGAGCCAATAATCGAGAAGTCTCGCAATCCAGGTATAAATATATATTTTTAAAATTTTATATCATAAGATATATAAAAATCTATGATTTGATTCAAAATATAAAATCTACATGAAATATTTTTTAAGTGTACCAATGCCGAGCGGAAGAGGACGAGGACGAGGACGAGGAAGAGGCAGAGGCAGAGGCAGAGGAAGGGGGGCTGTGGGAGCTGGACGTGGAGCGGCACTGGCAGCTCGGTCTGGAGTGTTAGTATTTTTTAATGTGTTTTAAGAAGGTTTTTTTGCTGTGGCTATGTGTTGAGCTCATCATTTATATTTTAATTTATTTTAACCGTGACCCTGATCTGGTTATGGTGAGGGAGGATCGCGCCAGGGCCCTAAAGGACGTTAGGGCCCTGTCTGCTTCTTTCCAAGCGGAACTAGAAAGCCGCAAATTTAAGAAGCAGGCGGCGCGGATCCTGCTCCCCACCGCGCCTACAAGAAAAGCTAAACGAAAGTAAGTTATCGTCTCTAGATGCATTACACAATATTATTGTTTTTCCCCGAGAGCTTTCTGCCACCGTGAGAGTTGGATGGATCAGCGCTCTGTGCATTATGCACATGCAGTAAAATCAGCGCTACTCCAATTCTTATTGTTTTTATTTACTGTTTCACGAGTGAATGACAACGATTCATATGATTTATGTATATGTTTTCAGAATTCCATCTCCGGAGAGAGTAGCGTGTCCCTTTTCACAGGGGACACCTTCAACGCTGCCATCGCCTATTCCCCCACCGTGGTTGTGCAACGTTCCATCTATCACAATGACCCAAGCAACGGCTCCCGCTGTGCCAACGCGGGCGGCTTCTCCAGAGCCGTTACCTGGGACATCGCGGGATGGGGAACTGAGGGGCGATCTCTCTCTGGAGCATAGCTACCATAGAGAGCTGTGGGTGGACGTGCCGTTCTGCCAGGAAGTGTCTGAGTTTGGAAACGGTGAGTTTTTTTTTAAAACATCATACCAGAGGCATTCCGTAATTGAAATATAGACATATTAAATCAATTTATGTTTTGTACATTTCAGAGCCAGGCATGGACGGAACGGGGACGGGTGACGTTGCTGCAGCTCTCTATTATGATGAGTGGGTACTTGAAAACCGTAAGTTATAAAACTAACTAACTAACTAACTAACCTTCACGCCATTTCTCTACATTAAGCTAATTTAAGTTAATCAATACATAGTTTTATTGTGCCTCGCTCTAGAGCGATACTCTCAGTATCGCTCTGGTGAGAGCCGACTATTCAGAATTGAACATTGCTTGAAAATCGTGGAATGGGGAACGCCAGTGGGGCGATCACTCTCTGGAGCATGGCTACCATAGAGAGCTGTGGGTGGACGTGCCGTTCTGCCAGGAAGTGTCTGTGTTTGGAAACAGTGAGATTATTGTTTTAAAACGTCAAATCAGAGGCGTTCCGTAATTGAAATAAAGACACATTAAATCAATTTGTGCTATATACATTTCAGAACCAGGCATGGACAGAGCGGGTGAATTTGATGCTGCATCTCTTCACCATGATCAGTCGGCATTTAAAGACCGTAAGTTATAAAACTAACTAACTAACTAACAACGCCATTTCGCTACATGGGTAGGCAGAGGATGGACCGCCATACAATTTGGTCTTGGCACTCACACTCTTTTCTTCATTCAAACTCATTTATACCTGCCCTTGTGTTATTCTGACATTGCGCGCCTCAAATATTTGATTAACTTGATCGAGCCAAGAGTTCATTATCTTAAAGCGTTGTACCAAAGGGAGTAAGTACTCGTAATATAGAAATGTTAAGTTAATTTGTGTTTTCTGTTGTTTTAGAAATGGATCTGGACGAAGGGAGCGACGTTGACGAGGATAACCTATGCATGCCACCAAAACCTTATCATCGTATGAACAATGCACGTAAGCCCGATATGGCCGCAGACCTAAGACAAGACCAGGTAGAAAGAGAGGCAATGCGTTCGATTCTGCCATCTGATAGTTACTCTTTTGATTGGTCCAGCGAAATCTCACGTTTCAATGGGATAAAGGAGATATTCACAGGTACGCCGGGACCAACTTTCAACACCGACGAAATGGGCAAACCTGTGGATGCCTTTCTTAAAATCTTCGACGCCGATTTCGTTGAACTGATCGTAAGAGAGACTAACAGGTTTGCAGAACAACACATTGCGCTAACCCAATTCAAGCGCTATGCGCGTATCAATAGATGGGCTCCCACGAATAAAGAGGAAATGTACGAATTCTTGGCACTTTTAATGCATCAAGGTATTTCTCCCCTTCCCGTTGAAAAAGACTTCTTCTTTTCAATTGACGTCACCGCCATGCCTTATTTCAGCAAAGCCATGAGTTATAATCGTTTTCTTCTAATAAAAAAATTCCTTCACTTCACCAACAATGAAACTCTTTCTTCTGATGTATCGTTATCTGTGCGAAGATTACAAAAGATTCAGCCCGTCTTGGACCACCTCTCTCATAGGTTTGAGAGTTTATACCTGCCCGAGCAAGACATCTCTCTAGATGAATCTTTACTCCGCTATAAAGGCCGTTTGGGATTCGTCCAGATGATCAAATCTAAAGCGGCAGGCTCGGGTATAAATTCTTACGAGCTTTGTGAGTCCAAGTCTGGCTATCTTTGGAAATTCCAAATTTATACGGGGAAGACCATTTCCAGTCAGACTGAATCGTCAAATCCAGACCAGGAAGACATGACGGAAGACGACATAACGGAAGACATGACACGGGCCAACTTTTCTGGTGCTCACAATATCTGCCCAGTTGGGGCCACTGCAAAGATAGTATACGATTTGGCCAGCCCTCTGTTTAATAAAGGGTATACGCTAATAATGGACAATTTTTACAATAGTCCATTATTGGCGCGATGCCTCAAAAGAAATGGGATGGATTGCATGGGCACATTGCGGTTGAACCGAGAATTTGTGCCCAGTGTATTTAAGTGCAATCTCCGATCAAAACTGAGGGAATGTGAGCTCCTATACTCGAACTGCGGGGACCTCAATGTTATGGTTTGGTTGGACAAAAGCTTGGTAAGTATGTTGTCCACCTACCATAAAGCAGAAGTCGGGGCAGTTGAAAAGTTTGGGGTTTGGAAATACAAACCCCAAATTGTACTAGACTATAACAAGGTAATGGGGGGAGTTGACAGAAAGGATCAGCTTTTGTCAGGCTACCCCATTGAACGACAGCGAAACCTGGTCTGGTACAAGAAGCTTTTCAGGAGACTACTAAGTGTTTCGGTGCAGAATGCGTATATATTGTACAGTTCAAAGCTCCGCAAGGAAAATAAACGCATTTTGTATCGAAACTTTAGGAGTGAGGTTGCGAGGGATCTCCTTCAGCTGTTCTGTCACAGGGAAATTAACCCGCCTCCGACTGTGAGAACCATTGGCCAAATAGTTGAAGGAAAGATTCTGCGTACTGTCCTGGAAGGCAACCACTTCTCGGTCCATAGCGGGCGAACGTTGAATTGTGTGTGGTGTTCCATAAACAAAATTACCAAACAAACTACAAAAAATGTGACGTGTGTGATGTGGGATTATGCAATGATTGTATGGTCCCATATCATACCACCCCACTCTCCATATTGAATAACTGAGGGTTTTTTTTATTTTCTTTTTCTTTTCTTGTTTTTAGTTGTGAAATTATAATTTATAAATTTAATGAACTTTCTTTGGACATCAATAACTATAGCCTGCGCCTGGATGACAGGACCAAGTCATTTCTTTTTACATCTCATAAAAATGTTATAACGACAAAGCACCCAAAGGTACGAGTTCTATCTGATAAGGTTTGGTGGACATTTAATATGTATATTTCAATTCTGATCATTAAAATATACATATTAAAAAATGCATAGGTTTTCTCATTCTTTCCTGCTATTGTACACATTAGATAACTTGTTTTATCAACATGATTTGTTTTTGAGGTGTTATGCCGTCTCGCTGTACCTCCTTTAGCCTACGTTTTGGACAGCATTTGTTAGTTATAGAATGAGGTAGCGCGACACGGCATAACACCCCAAAAACAAATCATGTTAATACTTCTGGCCATGAAAATATCAAATCAAACTTGTTTTATTTTTATGTCTTAGTTATATATTTTGTTATTTTTTCTGTAGAGGCTTTTTTAGATCTAGTCACTTAACAAAACTAAGCCATTTCAAGCAATGTTTAAATCTGAATGGTAGTCTCTCACCAGAGCGATACTGAGAGTATCACTCTAGAGCGAGGCAAAATGAAACTATGTATTGATTTACTGAGAAAAACCAATTGAATAAATTTTTATTATGACGAAGTGTGTAAACAATGTTTAAATAAATATGCTGCTCCACCATTGTAATGTAATTAATAAGTGTAATTTTAATTGAAAGAATGTAAAAGCCCATTAGGGCGGAAATAAATTTATAAATCTATTATTTGTTCCCTCAATTATTTTCCTCTCCACTATTTTTCATTCCAACTTTTAGATAAAAAAAATATCACTAAGATTTTATTTGCCGATCGACGCTGATACAACAGGTTTGATATATATAAGATTTAATCATCACCATCATTTTAGCTATTATAATTTATCCGGTTTGTATCGACCTTAAACTAGCTGTCATCTCGTATTTTCCCAAACAAAATGGCAGAATTTCACAGGATTTTATCAAATTACAAAGTATATCCTGAAAGATTGGCAAAGCTTATGGCTATGATATAGGTTTTTTTAAATCTTTGTTTCTTGTTCTATCACGAAACACAAAAACATGGATAAAAATCTCCAGTTCTCAGTCACAATTATTTAAAAAGCAGCACTCTGATTTTGACATCGTGAAATAGGCTATCTGTATAAAACGATCAAATGATTTAAATAAAGCAAGTACGGCAGTTATTCTTATTGGTAATTGTAAACAGTTAATGTATCTTCCTAACGTAGTACCACTTCTTTGTGGTAAATGTATACAATATCATAATTTAGTTCATTCAAATTTAACAGGTTCACGTACCAAATAACACAAAATAATTTTCACGCATTATTTTTATCTTGATGTCAGCATATAAAAAATAATTTTCTAGTATTTATTTGGATCTGTGGTTGTGGAACAAGTCATAGAGAACATAAAACGTAGAAAATATTCAATGTGGATATTCAAAATATCCACTGGCGGCAATTTCAAATACACTCACGCACAAAATTCGCGCATTTACAAAGTTTACGATTTTTTTTATAATTTTTTTATCAATTATACAAATACAAAATAATTTATAAAATATAGGTGAGTTTATTGGCTACATAGCAGTATAATTTGTTTATAATGTTTACATATACAAATATGGAGTAATGATTTTTTTAAAGTGGTCGGAAATATTTCAAAATTAATTTTCGAAAGTCGTGGGCACTCGAGGAGATTTCTCATAATTGACCGTGTCGCTCCAGTGGATAAATACGTATTCTAAAAGAAAATTAATTTTTTTACAACTTTTTCAAAATAAATATCTATGTGTGATGAATATTTTAGACGATATGAAGTAATGTTTGATGAAAAATGTGAGGTAAAATGATTGTTTTCGAAAATATTCACATTTGTGGAGCGTGTAACTCAAAAACGGCAGAGATTTAGAAAATTACATAAATTATAAAAGTTGTAGAGAATTTTATAAGCTTTTATTTATTTAAAAAAAAAAATCCTCTGCGACGCACCGTTTTTGAGATACAAGCGGTAACCCGAAAATTGGGACCTTACCCCCCCCTCCCCTCTTCCCCCCAGCTCACCACCTAGAGGTCAGGACTTTTAGTATGTTTACACCCTAAGCACCCTAAACAAGTTTCTGAAGGAATGGCTTAGGTCCCTGCTCACGCACTCTACACCTCCCTTTGGAGCATTCGTTGACTGGACTAAATGGCTGTCTTCCATTAATTGAAAAAAAAATTCCAAACAAAAAAGCGTGCGAAGAATGTTTGACCAATGAGCAAGATTTAAGACACAGAACATGGAAAAACATTAAATTTTATGTCCACAACATCATAAAAAAGAACGCCAAGAAATAAAATACAGGGTGTTAAGGGACGTACTTGACTTACTTTAACCAGTGATTCCTGACATTATTTGGAGTAAAAAATGTAAATGAAATTTTGGTCTCCGGTGACTTTTTTTGACGACTTTTTATTTTTTTCAAAAATTTTTTCTTCAAAATCCAACAAACAAAAAATTTCTTCCACATGTCGTCACTGGTCACTCAGCCGGGTGTCCAACGAACCCCTTACCCCGCCTCCAACTGTTCAACAAATACCATTTTTTATGTTTTTGTAGGAAAAAAAAAACTTCTAAAATGTCACCGGAGACCAAAATTTCATTTTACATTTTTTACTCCAAATAATGTCAGGAATCGCTGGTTAAAGTAAGTCAAGTACGTCCCTTAACACCCTGTATAAGATCATGCCTGGAAGGAAAGAATATTGGTTCAATAATTTTTATTATAAACGACTTTGTTGTCTTAATTTTTTTGTCAGACTACTGTTCAAAATTGATGGGTGTCCTTTTAAATAAAATAATTTTCTTTGCAAAAAACTTCACTGTTTATTTCACTTGGACATGTTATAAATGTATTATATTACGGTGTCAACACACCGGGCCAAACACTGGCAGTTGTTTACTGTTAAAACTTGCGTTGGGAAGAAGCCATAATAATGAGCTGCTAGCACTTTTATAATGTAAAAACCTGCACACATTTAAAGAATGAACTATTACACACTTGACACTCGGAAGCATCTACAAAAAAATGGCTTCCTCCATAGTACGCACTCCGTAGCTAAAACAGGCTGCGAACACTCAGCGACCAGCCAAGCCTCGCACCATTCGAAATATCAACGTCTGGGAGCTTGCTCAAGCAACCCATAGGTGCTGGTAGTATCTCAATTTTTAACATAGCTTCCGCCTCGGGGTCTCTAAATCGCCCATAACGATTTATGAACCCTTCAAGAAAACATAACAAAAACAGGGGAAGACAATCAAGGCAAAAGCAAAAAAAAAAAAAAAAAACACAAATCCTAACTCTAAATACCGTACAAATACTAACAAATAATTTTACCTATTATAAATTAGCAGCCAAAACTAAATAATCCTGCACTGGTTATTATACTATTATTTAAAAATGTACATTCACAAGTTGAATTTTAAGATGATTAACCTAAACTAATAACATAAACTTAAATTAACCAAAAAATTTTTTTTACATATTTAAATAATAACTTAACACAAAATACTATTATAATAGAACACAACCCAACACAAAATAATATTATAATAAAACCCAACCCAACACAACACAATTGTCTTTTTTTTTTTTTCAAGTCCATTGGTTAGGATCTTCTCCAGGTGCAGTCCACGATATAAGCACCACAGCGCGGGGTGCAATCAATCATCAATTTATAGGTTGTCATGTTGTTCCTGGGATTGGTATCTTTAAAGGGTCTTTTTTTTAATATTTTCACCCTAAAAA
The DNA here is from genome assembly GCA_929108145.2 of Limnephilus rhombicus. Lineage (NCBI taxonomy): Eukaryota > Metazoa > Arthropoda > Insecta > Trichoptera > Limnephilidae > Limnephilus > Limnephilus rhombicus. Next base: position 16,507,294 of record OV815270.1, read on the forward strand.
GTTTCATCATGGTCGTCCGGGGTGTCCGGACTGACGGAAGGGTCCGGGGCGTCCGTCACAGGTTCAGCTTCCGGATCCAGAGACATTAGACATATCTTTGTGATAGGCCTGACAAAGATTCCTTGAGGGGTTTTCAGGGTAACCACTCGCACTACACCATCCACGCCGGGATGTGTACATATAACTCGCGCCATTTTCCATAATGGTGGAGGTAAATTATCTTCCTTCAGAATAACCAGATCATCCTTTTGTAGTGCCCGTTGATTACTGATTTGCCATTTAGTCCTTTTTTGTAGCTCCATCAAGTACTCTCGCTTCCATCTATACCAAAAGGATAACATTAGCGCATGGATTCTCTGATATTGGGTCAGCCTGTTGTCTGGTATGGCTCAGACATCTCTCTCCGGAATGATAGAGGATTTAGTGCATGAGGAAATGGTTTGGGGTGAGGGGTTGGTAATCGTGGATGTCATCAGACAAGGAAGTCAATGGACGGGAATTTAGACAGGCCTCAATCTGACAAATTAAGGTATACAAAAGTTCAAAGGTTAAAGCAGAATTACTAGTGACTCTATACAAATGAAACTTTGCTGACTTGACCGCAGCTTCCCACAGCCCTCCCTGACTAGGGGCTCGAGGGGTTATGAACCTCCACTCAATACCTCTGTTAGCTAAATAATTTTGAATCTTGTCGTTGTTCTCTCTCAAACTGGTATACAGCTCCTTGAGCCTATTACTGGCCCCCCGAAAGTTGCTAGCGTTATCGGAAAAGATCTTATCAGGTTCTCCCCTACGGGATATAAATCTCTTTAAACTGTTCAAAAAAGCATTGCTAGATAAATCCGAAACTAATTCCAAGTGAACCGCCTTTGTGGAAAAACAAACAAAAATACATAAATACGATTTCACGAGTGGAGCTCTCCTCAGTGGCCCACTTTTGGTTGGAATCGGTCCAGCAAAATCGACTCCCGTGATAGCAAACGGTCGGCTCGGTGTGATTCTTTCGCTCGGTAAGCTTCCCATGATTTGGTTACCAATACGAGGATTACACCTAAAACACACAATACACTTATGTAATATCTTTTTAACAGTATTTTTCCCAAAAATAGGCCAAAACCTTAATCTTATTTCAGCTAATAGCGCTTGAGGTCCTGCGTGTAAGTTTACATAATGATAGTGACGTAAAATTTTCCAAATGAGGTAAAAAAGTGATAAATGAGAAAAATTTTCCAAATATTTCCCATTCTTGAATATCAGTAGATAAAAGAATATTTTTACTCTTGAGCTCCGGAGGGTTTGAACAGGAAATGTTCGATATAGGCCAATCGTTGACTCCGTCGGTCAACCAATTTGGTCCATTCCACCATATTATAGAATTTATCAGTTTATCCGCAGTAGCTCCTCTTGAAAGTATATCCGCTGCATTGTCGGATGATGATACGTGTCTCCATTGATCTGGATCACTCAGTTCTTGTATTTCGGCTACTCGATTAGCCACGAAAGTGCTCCAACGAGTAGGTTGACCTTTCAGCCAACACAGCGCTATCGTAGAGTCACACCAATAATATGTGTTGATCTTCATTATATTTAATGCTTGTTTTATAGTTTTCATTAATTTTGCCAGTAGTACAGCACTACACAGCTCCAACTTAGGCAGTGAAATAGACTTCAATGGTGCTACCCTTGATTTGGATGTTATTAAGTGTGAATGCCACTTACCGCTGTGGTCCATTGACACCATATAGATACAGGCTCCGAAAGCCTTCTCAGACGAATCGCAAAAACCGTGTAGCTGTAGCTCTTTTGCTTGCTTGCAAATAATTTTTCTTGGTATTTTCAACACATTTAGCTGAATTAAATCTTGCAGGTAGGTCCTCCAGGGTGCTAATATTTCATTAGGTAACTGATCATCCCATGCTGCTTTGGACTGCCACAGCCTTTGCATTATCAATTTGGCTATGACTATTATCGGCCCTAGGAGTCCCAATGGATCGAAGGTTGATGCGATGCAAGACAATATCTCTCGTTTGCTCTCGGTTGGACCTGATGGCTTCATTATTACATAAGAAAAGTAATCAGATTCATTGTTCCATGTTAATCCTAATATTTTCTCAGTCTTTGGATTGTCAGTAATAATTTTGTCGGAATCGCCTGAATCGGCACACTTAGTTTGGCCCGACTCGGCTGACAATTCCAACGCATTGGACCTCCACTTCCTCAATGTCATCCCCGCAGATGACAAGATGCTGATTAATTCTTCTTTTAACTTTTTACAGGATTCCAGCTCATCTGCTCCCGTTAACAAGTCATCCATATAGAAGTCATTTTCTATGACCTGACTAGCTCTAGGAAAAATTAAATTATTATCCATACCAATTTGCTTTAAGCATCTTGTGGCCAAGAAGGAGGAAGGTGCCAGTCCATAAGTCACAGTCTTCAGACGATAATGCTTGAGCACATCCTGTGGCGACTCGCGCCATACTATCTTCTGTAGGTCCAGGTCATCTTCACACATGTTAATCTGGCGGTACATCTTCTCGATGTCGGCAGTCATGACTATTTGATGTTTCCTGAAATGCAATAGTTGGTTATATAGATCCTTTTGTATAACAGGTCCTGTCATCAAGGCTTAATTGAGGGAAATTCCATTTGAGGTTTTGGCGGAGCCGTCAAAAACGACCCTCACTTTAGTAGTAGTGCTGGATTCTTTCACTACAGCGTGATGCGGTAAAAAATAGGAGTCACGATCCCCTTTTGACTGGTCACACATCTCCATGTGTCCCAATTCTTCATATTCACGCATGAATTTTACATATTGTGTCTTTAACTCGGGATGTGACACAAATTTTCTTTCTATGTTTTTAAATCTTTTTTCGGCAGTGAGCAATGAGTTTCCCAACTGATCAATGCATGCCCGACGCGGTAAACTTACTACATATCTACCGTCATCTTCTCTAGTATGAGTACTTACAAAACTGGCTTCGCAAGCCTTTTCTTCTTGAGTTTGAATTTTAGTGGAACTAATCTCTTCCAATTTCCAAAATTTTTCTATTTGATGACTCAACTTATTTATAGATAAACTGCAAAAATCTGATACAGGCCTTTGTTTGGGGTACACGTTGATAGGACCGGACACAATCCATCCCAGTTGCGTACGTTGAAGCGTTGGTCCTGACTCGAGTTTCAATCTATCGTTGTTTAGCATTTCCCAGAAGCTCTCCGCGCCCAACAGGATATCGATGGGTGCAGCTATATTGAAGTTCGGGTCTGCCAGCTCCAGTCCTGGTGGTATTTTGAACTCTTTTTTCGCCATTGTCACTTGTGGTAAATTGGTTGTAATTTCCTGTAAAATCAGACATGATATTTCGCGTTTATAATCCGTATTAAGCGAAGTCATCTCCACTGAAATTCTCTTTTTTATGTGTGTGATATTATTATGGATCCCAGACACGGGTTTGTTTATCCATTCACATGGTAAATTTAATTTATTAGCAAATTCAGCTCTCATAAAATTACTCTGCGCACCAGAGTCAATCAGGGCGCGAGCCTTGAACATTTTATTGTTGGCCCCCACAATTCCTATGTAGGCGGTTGACAATAATATTATTTTTTCTGCCTTTTCCGATGCAGAAAAATTCGACACTATAACCTCGTTATTAGCATCCATATTTGAGGTCTCCGGCGGAGGTACCTCCTTGTGTAATAGCGTATTGTGGCTATACTTGCCACAAATTTTGCAGGTTAGGTTTGTCTTGCAACTCTGTGCTTGATGACCCAACCTCAAACATTTAAAACACGCCCGGATTGATTTCGTAGCATCAATCCTATCCTGTAATTTTAATTTTAGAAATTTTTTGCAAAAATAAATTTGATGACCTTTATCATTACAATAAATGCAGTTGTTTGCCTTTATTGCCAAGAATACCGATGAATCTTTTTTGTTATTATTGTTGCCTATTTGCATTTTATGTAGGTTAGAAGATTTTTTCTCTGAAGCATTCATAAGCTCCAATACTTGTGCCCTAGCAGATAAACATTTTATGAATTCCTTTAATGTAGGTAATTCACCTTGCAATGTATATTGTTCCCAATTTCTCCGGGTAGCTATATCCAATTTGTTTGAAATTATGTAAATAATCAAAGGATCCCAATGATCTACTTTAACTCCGATGTTTGTAACGCTTTGAAATTGACATTAGTTTCATCAATTAAATACCTTAATGCTACAGGCTCTTCATGTTTCATCTCCTTTAATTGAAATAAAGTTTGGATATGTTTATGTACGGTAGCCCTGAGATTCGCAAATCTGTCGTGTAACAATTCCCAAGCCGATAGGTAGTTTAATTCCGAAACTTCTAGATTAGCAATTATTTTCAATGCGTTCCCTTTCAGCGCAGATTGTAAGTAAAAGAATTTTTGGACGTTGCTCAAGGAACTGTTATTATGAACCAAAGTTTTAAAGGTTTCAACGAAATTTACCCAATCTTTTTGATTCCCATCGAATTCTCTCAATTGGAGAGTTGGAAGTTTGATTTCGACTCTACCCTCATTAATTGAGTCAATCGCCCCTTTAGCAGTCGCAAGGACTGAAAAATATTGATTTTCAAACGTCTCGCGCTGAATAGAATTTTCCAGTTCCTCATCCGATAAAATTTCAATTTCGTCCTGTATAGATTCGAATTGATCTAACAATGGCTTAATTCGGTCGTACCTCAGTTTAATTTCAATCGCGGACAAGGAGTTTATAGAATCCGCGAAACGCGTCAATTTCCCCTTAATCACGCCTCTCTTGGCTATTAAAGATTTGATCTTATCCATTTTGTGTACAAATACCTTTTCGTAGCTTAATCCCTGATTAAATGTGTTCCGACAATGCGTATTTATTTATTTGAGAAGCTACCCGCCTGAAAGACAACAACGACAATATTCCTGGCAATTATTAATTGAGAACCTAATGTTCAATCATTAATTGAGAATCATGAGTTGCATAAAATCTTTACGTGGGTAGTGATTTTATTTTTTACAATACAATATTTATGGGATTAATCTTGTTAAAAAACTACGAATGAGTTCTGAATGGATGTTAAAGGAAATGGGTATGGGTGGGAAGGCACTAAAAACTTATCTCATTTCCGATGTGAATCCAGTCTTCCTTTGTTCATCTTTGTGATTCCGGTAATTGTAATTTTGGTCATCTGTATTAATTGGCAGCTGGTTCTTGTTTTTTTTTTATATTATTGCAGTCCTCTGGTTGCAATCCGGATCGTAAGGCCCATGTTCAAAATTGATGGGTGTCCTTTTAAATTAAATAATTTTCTTTGCAAAAAACTTCACTGTTTATTTCACTTGGACATGTTATAAATGTATTATATTACGGTGTCAACACACCGGGCCAAACACTGGCAGTTGTTTACTGTTAAAACTTGCGTTGGGAAGAAGCCATAATAATGAGCTGCTAGCACTTTTATAATGTAAAAACCTGCACACATTTAAAGAATGAACTATTACACACTTGACACTCGGAAGCATCTACAAAAAAATGGCTTCCTCCATAGTACGCACTCCGTAGCTAAAACAGGCTGCGAACACTCAGCGACCAGCCAAGCCTCGCACCATTCGAAATATCAACGTCTGGGAGCTTGCTCAAGCAACCCATAGGTGCTGGTAGTATCTCAATTTTTAACAACTACCTAAAAACCATATTTTTTTTAACGATTTTGAATGTTTTATTTGATAATTTTTTCAGTAATTTTTTCCGACTCTTCAAGATCCGCATTAATAAACTCCTCGTTAACCCACTTGACAACATCACCTATCCAGGGGTCCTAGCATGGTCGATCGATATAACCCTATATCAATACGATATCGGTATAATCCGTCATTTATGGTCAGTTATCAATATGTGCTAGCACGCTCAACAATTGATAAGGGATATTCCGACCGACGATTGACAAAAGCCCACCAAATCGTATGCATTCTTGTATGGATAAAACCCCAATATTAATACGGAACGTAATAAATCCGTTGTCTATGGTCAGTTAGCGATATTTGCGAGCACAGTGAACATACAATTCCGACAGTCGGTTGACAAAAGACGCCGTTTTTACCGTGGCTTCCGGAGTGACAGATAAGCTGTCAATGTACAGATTTTTAAAAATAATGTCGTTTGTTACGCAAAATAACTGGCTAATTAATGAGTAGAGGCGAACTAAAAAAACTCTTAGAATTTAAAGAAATCGTATACGAGACCCATAGACTCAGTTAATTCATTTAAAAGGCGATCAATTCATTGCTTTCAATTTCGAGAAACGAAATTTCTTAAAATGTCGTTTAGTCTCAAACAGTATCAACATGCGAAACGTCAATATTTATTTGAGTTCGTATTTCAATTCGAAATTGTCAATTTATTGGTATTTTTCATTTGTACGTAGGAGCACATTTCAAATTAAGAAACGAAAATTCATTCAAAAGATCCCCAGTGTTGCCATCGTATGTCGATTCCTTATTTATTTCCCTTCGACGTCGGTCTGCCTATCGATGGTGCAAGCGTGCTAGGGCAATCGGTTCGTTATCGATACGAGATTGTAAATCACTCTGTCCTTTATTTAACTGGCGATATATCTACACAACTTTATTAATAATGACATTCTTTCTGCATAATTACTGGTTTATTAATGAACGGAGGCAGATTATCGAAGATTGCAGGATTGAATTAAATCGGAATTCAGACGTTTTCGTTTGGCAGTTTCGTACATACGAATATATCTCGTATTACGGCAAATGATCTCATTGTCCAATTAACTCCTTTTTTTACTGTCAAAAAATACATGCGGACTTCCAACGTATATTAAAGTGTGTGTATTTAATATTATTATGAAATCTCAGCAAAAATCTCGATGTAAATGGATCTTTAAATGTTCAAAAGAGAAGATTATTAGTTAGTTGTCATATTATTCCATTAATGGATTACGATATTTTTGACAGGTATTATAGACCGGGAGCCTGACTATACAAACCCACGTCGTCGAGTACACTGGTGAAACTACTTTGTAGTGATAATGGACATTTAGTAAGCCTTAAACAAGCTAGTCTGCCGGTGCACCTCTTGGCAGGTTCCACGCAGTCATGGAAATAGTGAGCGATTTTTGAAGTAAAACTTCTTTACGCACGATCGACATGGGGATGGGGATGGGGATGGGGATGGGGATGGGGATGGGGATGGGGATGGGGATGGGGATGGGGATGATAAAGGTCGATTGGTAGATGAGAAAATTAGCAGGTCTGCCAAATTGGGATAAAAATTAGTAAATTTTACGTCATCGAGTACACGAATGAAACCAAGGAATAACTGAAGTCTAGATTCTAAACCATCCCATTGAAGAATTTCACTTGTTCCATGACTGCGCGGAATCTGCCAAGAGGCGCGGCACACCAGCTTTTTTAAGGCTTACTAAATGTCCATTATCACTACAAAAGTAGTTTCATCCTTGTACTCGTAAGGTTTGTGACGTAAGATTTATGTACCGGCTCTCGGTCTATAACTGCGATACCATAGACATTGTGACAGCTACGTAGAAAGTACCTCAAGTGTTGCCAGCGTATAACAATTTCTTTTTGATTACCTTACATTGCCCATCAATATCGGTTCGGTACAAAATCGTCGGTTGTTTTGCCATATCGATTCGATATTTAAAGATAACGATTTCAGTGTGCTAGGACCCCAGGTGGCAATATTCTTCCCTTGTCCTTAATTCAGACAGAGGCGTTTTTGTGAGGTGTAGGTAATAGGGTCATAGAGCGGTTTAACGAAGAATGGAGTGAAAGATGAATATATGACGCGGATTAATAAAATACTTGAGCAGGTGTCCTAATTACTTATTAAATATTACAATACCGTACAGCGAATTAAACAGTATTACAGAACATAGTTCACAATACGAACTAAACGCAATAATGAATTTTGTTTCAACTGTCGAAAACTGAATTCCTTGTCGGCACAATCTTAATAGTGCAATACTTATTATATTCACATGCACGTAGGAATTTCGAACGACGCGACGGGTCCTCGGTTTAGGGCGTAGGAGAGATTTCTTGACACTCGAGCTTGCAGCGCCTCCTGGTGTTCACATTCCTGCACCTTCGAAACCGAGGACTTTGAGAGAGTCCTCGGTTTAGGGTCTGTGTGTGATTTCCAGCATTAGCGGCGCCGCCCTGGTGGTCACACACCCGTACTAATAAAACACTAGCCAAATTAAACACGATATTTTTCACCACGAAAATGAGGACTCTCTCCGATTGGCCCAAAATTTCGACAGTTGACCAATCAGAACGCATAGATTATAGGTACATATTCAGTTTTTCGCATTTCGAATCCGAGGACGTCCTCGGATTCGTGTGAGTCCTCGGATTCTGGGTCTAAAGGCCTGTGAAGGTCCTCGAATAAAGGTGCAGACCAACTCGCTGTTTCGTGTATTACCGTGCTGCTGGAACGAGACGGAGTGCTTGTCACGTGACCCACTAGGCTATACCCAGTGATTACTCAGTTGCGATGTGTGATGGAAAAATATTTTTATTGTTTAAGATGAAGCCATAGTAAATAATGCAAAATCATACAAAATCATATGTTTTTGTTTTGAAAATTTGATCGCTTAGAAGTATTGTAGATGCTTCAATTAAATACTGCGTGTAGAACATACCTTGGCCCTTAAAAATATCGGTCATTTTTTTATAAGTCTTTTAATAAGCCTATAAAAAAATAAAGTATAAGGTCTAAAAAACACACTTTCAAGTCCAAACTCTCCTATTTATAAACCCCTTTTCGGTTATGGTTTTATTGTATAATGTGGCAAATTCAGTTTATTTTATAATGATCGCAAAAAAAGTTGACATTTACACCCAATCTTCCCAAAATAAAATAAAATATGCATTTTCGCGTTGTTATTTTACAATACGGCCGCTAGTCGACGAATTCGGTTTTTCAAAGTGAACCCTATGGCGTCCACCGAAGAACTACTGTTCACGCTACAGTCGCCAAACCTCAGTCACGCCCCGAACTGAGCGGGAGATGGACGCGTCATTCCGCGTCGCTTGATTTCGTGAAATCAATTTTAAATTTCCTTTTTATTACAATAAACAATGCGTAAAACAGGAATTCATATTTTTTACAGGCCTTTACGAAATCAACCTATAAAACAAAACTCTCAAATACCTTTTCCAACCTTTCCAAAAGCTTTTTCTCAAGTATTTTGAAACTCCTCCCACAGTTTCACCTTCGCAAACCTACCATACACCCAACATAATAAAATTGTAAAATATATTATGTAAAAATGTTTTCAAAATTTATCTATTATGTAATAATGTTAATTAATAGGTAAATACTGTAATACATAGAAATAAATAAATAAAAAAAAGGGCGTGAATTCCGATTTCGATTTTTTCCTGAACTAGTGGATCGCCTTAAAATAGAAAAAAAAATTACGGACAACACGATGACATCTACTTTTTTACTTCAAATATGCTCAGGAATCGCTAGTTAAAAACTCTCGAGCACGCGCTGTTACACCCCGTACAAATCGTTCATATTTAGTTAAGTACATGCGCTTCAAAGCTTGGTTGGGGGACCGTATGTAAGTTTAGCTGGCAGAACTTTAGCAGAGGACCTATGAATTTAATTTTAATTTAACATAAACAAAAGTTATTAAGAAGACTAGGGCACCTATATGGCTTTTATTTATACTGACCTGTCCATTTAAAAATATATATATTGCCCATTTTTCCGGGTTTCTGCTCGACTTTTTGGCACTCTTTAAACTTAGAGGTCAGGTTGGCACTCCATTGGGGCACTGGTTTAATTTTTTACTGGATATTTAATAAAAAAAAACTCTTTACGACTAGTTTTTTAGCAGAGCAACTTGAATATTTGTATAAGCAGCTATTTTACCGCATGATTTAAAACAGAACCGTGATTGGCCGACAAGAAATTTTTAGTTTTATGTAGATTTAGTTACCAAATATTATATTTTTGACGCACAAAGAATAATATATGACATACTCGTATTTAGATGATTTTGTCAATATTGTGAATTGTGAATAGTTCTGTTTTTTGATACCATTTGGCTCTGTTAAAAATTTAAGCTTTGATTTGAAAATATTTATTTATTTTATCACAAAACCCGTCCACATGGCATTTCAAGTGTTCTTATTATTTTTCTAAAGCGAAATTCCCTTTACTTTAACTAGAAATTATTATTCTCATAAAATAATGTTAATATCCCTGATGTGGAACTCTCTGTATCGCCCTGATGAAAGACAACCATTCAGAATCGAACCGTTTTTTGGTATGGCTTGCAATATTCAATAATGAGAAGTGATTTATATTTTGCCGAGGTAGCTAAGTAGTGTTACAAAGTTAGTGTTAGAACAACTGGAGGTTGCCCACCACTTTCCCACGGCGTTCTAAGGAAACAGATGGTTTCCTCCTTCACTGTACACGTCAGGACTCTAATTTTTATTTATGAAGAAGCTATTTTTGTATTAAAATGACTCTAGACCTCCAATGTCTGGGCATACATTATTAGCAGGCAGTATGCGAGTGTGTACATGGTGTTAGTTATTTATTTAACAGTATCACGTCTCATCTCCGCCACTGGATATAGCTGAAAACAAAGTTTATTAATAGAAAAGAGGAAAAGTTACTAGAAAAAAACAATTACATATTATGACGAGATTGTACGACTTCAACTGAGTTGCAGTCGTCCGGCAGTCCCGCCATGGATAAGCGGAGCCATCAGTACAGTCGCAAGCGGGACTCGGTGTCCGCGCCCCTAAGCCGGCTTCCCGGTACGCCCTCGAAGAAAGTGTAGGAATGAAAGACATGAAGACCTAAGGGTAAAAGTGAGCATCGGGTCACCGAAGGCAGGGCGGAAGGGCACCGGTCCGCAACGGTTGGTCTTCAGGCCCGCTCATGGCGATGGGGGAGGCGCGGGCTGGACAGAACAACTAACAAAACTGCAAAAATAATATTTACCATTTGCTACCTGTATTTCAAAGATGATCTTTTCGGAACCGTATAGTCGGAAAGACTCATTTTTGAGTTCGACATGAGCACGGATAGTTTCTACCACTCATTTTTGAGTTCAATAGCTCCGCTGTGAAATGATTTGCTGGTCTAGACGTTTCCACCTCCTATAACGTAGGTATCTTTAAGGCCCATGTCCACTCCTTCTGTGAGATGACCCTTTGCACAGCATCCCCAAAGATAACCTCTTCCCTGAGGGAAATTATTTGCCTCAGCGATAGTGTATGGAGTTAATTTAAAAATTGTTTATTAGCCATTCATTGGCTTTACGCGGTCTTTACAAGCTTACGTCATCATTATTATTTCGTACGATGATGTTTTTTTTCCAATTTTTCTTGACGTAACGGAAAAATGGGCAAAAAGGTTTCAATTTTCAGCTCACAGATTGTTGAATTTCTTAACCCGTGTAATTCAATCCATTACACTTCAAATAAAATAAAATATAATCTAACTCTTCCTCTCAAAATACTCGGATGACTTCACTTAAACTCAGAGAGGTCGAGAAAGTACGAATGTTGAGAAAAAACAAATAAATGTAGGTAAAATTTATTGTTTGACTTAATTCGATTGATGTTTCTTACTATGGCAGAACTCATGAGAGGTCCATCAAAAACAGACGACCGCGCATCGCTGGATTCATATAAAAATAATAATTATTCCTTTGAAGTAGTAATCATTTTGGGAGGCGGGTATGGGTACCGCCGCCCCAGTAACCATTTATTGGATAATCAAACACCTCTGCCATAGGTCACCCCAAGTGGTTCGCAACGTTTGGTGACTTAGCAGGGGTGCCCGGGTTCATGAGGTGAGGTTTGTCCAGGTCTTGGTGGCCGATACGTCTGCCCACCTGCTGCGTATTGAGCAGGATCGAGAGAGGCTGGTTGAGGGAGATCTTTTACCCTCCAGCCAGAATCTCTCAACCCATCGCCTTGCACCTCAGTTAAAGGGATGGATTCATATGTCCGTCACTCCTGGACAGACTAAACCCCAGATTCATACCCACCCCTTATACCTATTTCCTTCTCAAAACTTACTCTCCTTCCTTTCTTTAGAAAAACCCTTCACACAGCATCCCCTAAGATGACAGAGGCTCCGTGGGAAATTATTTTCTTCAGGGCTTCAGGTGTGGAGCTAATGTAAAAAAAAGATATTTGATCTATACTGACTTGAAAGAAAACTGACGTCTTAATATGAAAACAAGACATTTCCACTCCTAAGCTCCAAATAATACAGTGCAATTGAAACCGAACAGCGTTTCTGCTAAAAGAGAAATTTATGTATTTGGAATTGAATTATCAAAATCACCCAGAGTAAGGGACAAATATTATATTTTTTCGGGCATACGGACACACCCACAGCACGCTCTTATCGGTTTAACCCTTCGGTGATTATGTCCAATATTAACCGTTGACCATGCATAACACCACCTTCAAGCTTCAGAAATAACGCACTTTCTTTGTTATCTAATGTTCTTTTATTTCTATCAGTATTTTTTTACATTTTCATGCTAGATATGCAGGAAAAAAATAACAATTATTGTAGAACTAAAAAATCATTAATAATATTTATTGATGAGCCTTCCGGAGAACTAGAACTTGTCTGGTCAGAGACCATCTTGATACCGGTCGTAGACCATCTTGCAATTCTACAATTTTGATTCTATTTGTATTTATATCATTTTCCTAAATGCATAACTTCGTTGGCTACCATGAATTTATCAAGCTCTGCACCGATTTGTTTCAAAACAGTACCTGTAAGGTTCATGTGTATATTTATGTGTGAATATATTTTGTAGTTGTTGATCCGTCTTGTTTTATGTATGTACTTTAATTTATTATTATGTATTACAACTAATTAAGAATGTTGTGATATTACAACTAATTAAGAATGCTCACCTTTCATTGGAATTATCACTGTACCCATATTAAATATTTTAATTAATGTAATAATTATATGTGATAAATTCTATTGGCGAGCCAACAAATAAATAAATAAAAAAAATAAATCAAAGGGAGATAAACTCGAACCAGTCAAAAATTTTAGCAGTCGTCTTGAAATTCTGCAGTTCTTCACCGATTAGGCTCAAAACCGATTCAGTCGAGATTAGAAAACAGTTAAATTAGATTATTTTGGAAAAATGTAATCTAACATTAAATTATACCACACGCGACATCGTTTCGATACGTTGACTAACAAAGCAACACAACGACTGCATTGCCTTAAAGTGAAAAGGAGTAATAACGAAATGTATTGCACACGAGGAAAATATGTCTCTTACCCTATTTCCAGAGACACCAGATATTTTACTGTTGGGAAGATTATTAAATTGAATTTACAACCTCTCCAAACCATCCATAGCCACGAGCAAACCGGGTATATAGCAGCCACTGTTGTTATTAATTTAGGAAAGTTAGGAAATATTTCAATTTTATCCAATGTTTTGAAAAATTTGTTCGTTTCAACTTATTATCAAAGCTTTTGTGTCATAATATTGATTGCAGAATACGTTTATTCAATTAATTTGATGGAAAGATTGCCCAACGCGTTATTGTTTAACCGTTCGACAAATTGCTCATATTGCATAACACCTACGTCCTACACTGTTGATTAATATTAACAGGAGCGTGGCAGTATCAAAATCCTTAACTCAATGTCTCTTAATACATTATTACAAAACAACACTACCCTCTTACTGTATATTTTAAAGGCAAGTTTTTAGGTGAGTATTTTATATTCCAAAAAACTACGATCAGTGTTTAGGTTGATACCTTGATTTTAATCCTTTCATAAATACAGATTACTGCGACAGGCTTAATTCAATTATCCGATTTGATTTCATATACATATTATTTTAATAAATTGCATTTTATTGTTTATTACTTATTGCTTCATTAAAAATAATAGCAGCAAAGTTAAACATACTTTAAGATATTAAATAATTTTTGTTTCGGTTATTCGGGATAAGTGCAACGCGATCGAGATAACAAGGTTATGCCATAAATTATTCAATTCTTAATTTCCAGTAATTTAACGGCAGTTTTAGAAGGAAAGTTCATGCAGAGTTGAAAAAGGCCAACCCTTCTAGAATCAGGTACTTACCGTGCGACGAAAAGCCTCGAAAAATTTAATAATTGACGGTGACAGTAGAATAAAAAGTATTTTAATTTTTTGATAGAAAAAAAATTATCATCAAAAATACTAATTTAGGTTGGCTGTGCGTTCTGCGTTACTCTGGTTCTGTGGTCTCAAATTTCCTTTGAATTTAAGTGTCATTTTCAAAATTGGAACTGATTGTGTGAATTGTTTAGACAGACGATAAAATACCTACCCTTCATAATAATACTATTAAAAAAACGTTGGTTTAATTGTCATTTTTTTAAATTAGAACTAATTTTTGAAGAATTCAGACTATCTGTGATTTGTCACGGGTCTGCGCTAGTAACTCTCATATAATTCTTTAAAAGAAAGATTCTCTAAAGAGAGAAAACTTGTAAATATTTTTAATGTAAAGAATATTTTATAAAATGTAGGTAATAGGTTAATAAGTGGAACTTTGAATTCGCCGCTTACTAAACTTCTGTGGAGCGTGGGACAATTCGCAGTTAAGTAAAGCCTCTTGTAAATAATTTTTAAATTTTTCTAGTCTAGTTGTTTTGTTATCTTTAATGTGATTCTAAGAGATTTTTTAGTCTAGTTGTTTTATTACCGTTAATGTCAAAATGGCTTTGAAATGAAAAGTTTTATATTTCATACATCTTTTTTTTTCATTAGCTCCACAGAGGAGGTTTTGAGGTAATTATCAATAATTATAATTATAAATCTGTATTTATTAAGTACCCACTATATATATATATGCATTTTGTTTTCTGTTATTATTTTTATACTTAAGAAAATTTTAAGCTGTACTTTTACTGTACTTATGATGTACTTTTTGTTTTTGTAGATATAAATCTTAATTTTTTTTGTTTAATAAAGATAGATAAATTCTTTGACAAATCTAATATGCCTAAATTTTGAATGAGAGACCTAGGTATTATGCCTGTAGCCGAAATAACAAATGGTAATATTTTTATAGTCTGAGAATGCCAAATTCTTTTAATCTCATTTCCTAAATCTGTGCATTTGCGCACTGCATTGCCGAACACCGATATACGTCAGAAGTGTAAATTAGTACATCCCCTCACGAAGCATTCCCGCCAATTCGTTACAAAATCTTTACGAATTGAAAACTCCCTCCCATGAGAGAAAGAAATTCGTGCACATTTTGTTATGCCCAGGCGTGACGTCACATGAAGTTATATTTCTACTGGGATCATCTCCAGATGCTGGAGTGCTCGTGCCCGTGAAATGAGCAAAACAGGTATACACCCTTAACGACGTTTGACGTGTGAAAGCAGAGAAGACATATTTATGATGCCTGGGTGCATTAGCGGAGCAAATGTCAAAACATTAAACTTGCTTAATGTGGACCCCAATCTTTGGAATGAAATAGTTATGTTCAACGAATTTAAGACTTATTAACAATGTTTGTTTTAACGCCATCGGTCGCCGGCGCGGCGCATTAACCTCAGTATTGTTTCGGTATTGACAGCATTTTAACGGTTTTCGCAAGTTTTATTCTGTAAAAAAACTTATTCAAAAATGATTGCTACTGAAAACATTGTGATTAACGTCGATTTTATCAAATTTAACTTAGTGGAGTGTTTTAGTGAAACGGTTAAGCTTTTAAAAATAATTTGTACTATTCCAATGACAACTGTCAAGTGCAAACGGTGTTTTTCTACGTTAAAACGTGTAAAAACATTTCTGAGGAACACTAGGTCCCACGATCGGCTTAATGCTTTGTCAATGATGAGCATCGAAAAAGGTTTGATATCTCCTATACCAGACTTTAACAATTGTGTCAGTGAAGTATTTTTAGAAATGATAGAGCGTCGAATGGATTTTCTCTACAAGTGAACGTTTGTACTAGGTATGTCACTCCCTTTAAATCACTTTATTTTCACAAGTTAATGTTACCTTTTTTTGTGAAATGCACTGCTCGCAAATTTTGTCACGGGCCGCTCCTGGTCAGTGTGTCCAGGAGTAACGGACGTATGAATCCATCCCTCCAACCGCGGTGCAAGGCGATGTGCCGAGAGATTCTAGCTGGAGAGGATCTCCCTCAATCAGTCTCTCTCAATCCTGCCCACCATACGACAAGGGGGCAGACGCATCGGGCACCCCCGCTAAGTCACCAAACGTAGCGAACTGCTTGGGGTGAACTGTGGTAGAGGTGTTGGTTATCAAATAAAGGGCGGCGGTACCCATACCTACCTCCCAAAGGTTGTTGTTATTTACTGTTCCTGTCTCGCACTATTGGGTTATTGAACAGGAAATATTTCCTTACCCATGAATACGGATTTATTTTTATTTTTATACGAACACAAGAGTTCAACTGTCTGAAGCCAGTGGGATATATCTAATATCCATATTGGGGAATGTTGTGAGAACTAATTGCGAAATAACACAAATTATTTAAATACAATTTATTTGCGCACGCCGGGATTCGATCACGGGACCCTCGGATTGTGAGGCAAGAGCCTTACCTCTCGACCATGGCGGCCAACACCATTTGATATTCAAAAAAATAATCTTTATCGTTGTTTGTACAAATATCGAAACAACATCATCCACATTCACACATTCCACATTCCACATTCCACATTCACACATTCACAAATTAATTCATTTATCGGGGGGCTAGAATTCCAATAATCCATGCGCTTGATAGCTGCAAGACGAAAGTTAAGTAAATTATAATGTAAAATCCATGCTAATTTGTACAGCGCTCTTGAGGCGATTTTTCGCAAAAACAGCGCTATATAAGTTGTCCAAATTTATTATTATTATTATTCGAATGATTTATTCGAAACTTTTTCAATTATGAAACTGCATTTAGAAACGTTCTAGTATGTTTTGATTAAAAACAATTTCTCGAATTTTCCCACCACTAGTATGAATGTTCCGGAGATCAAAGGCCCGCTGAGATGTATTAGATAAGGCTGAAACCGGTTGCGATAGATCCGAGGCAATTTACAAGGGATTTTTATTTTATTAAAGCACAGCTCGTTCGAACGTCTGACGGCCGGAGAATTTCTCACAAGATTTACTTTAGGAAAAACGTCGTTTCAATTTAAGATTGCACGTTGATAAAGGGTTTTTTTTGTGGGTCAGGTTAGGTTAGGTTAAAAAACCTCTATACGATTATTATACGTATAAGTTATTACACACATACCTAGTTTTAAGAATATTACTACCTTCTAATTAGCTTGGTAGAAAAAAAAAAACTAACTTACTAACCATCACGCCGTTGTCCGCAGGGGTAGGCAGAGGGTGCGTATCGCCTAACAACTTGGTCTTGGCACACACTCTTTGCCTCATTAACATTCATTCATCGTCTCATACATACTCTTCTATTATTCCGATCGTACCGACTTTTTTTAACTTTCCATTTGAGTAATATTTCTTGTCCTTACACACCTTTCTTCGTTCATTCGCTGTACATACCCAAACCATCTGAGTGTCCCATTCTTTATATTACGTATTACGCTTATATAAATCAGCCTTGCATTCTTTGAGGATCTCCACATATCTCACAGGATCAGATATGGTTTCATGCGCCGCAGGGATCTCATTTCTAGAACATTCAGTCTACTTTCATCCTTCCACTGCTAGTTTCCATCCCTCATTGCCATACGTCAGGGTCGACACCAGCACTCCTTTGTACTTGTTTCGCTTCTTTGAACAGTTTTGTGAGCGCCAACGTCAATCAGTCCTCCATGGAATTACCTACATTTCCTTCTTTAAATATCTTATCAACAATCCCATCTCGTAAACACACTTCCCAGATACACAAACTCATCACCCGCTCAAAGTATTCATCATTCACAATTATGTTACACACTGTTATCTGTCGTACTCTCTCTTTCAAACACTATCACTTTAGAATTACTTACATTAATAATAATAATAATAATATTTGGATGATTTATATAGCGCCGTTTTTGTGAAAAATCACCTCAAGGGCGCTGTACAAACTTATAATACATTTCTGATGGAACGTGGAACAATCTCAACTTACTTGTTGATGAAAGTAAAAAAGTTGATTAACCCGGCGTCAGTACAGTTGGGTCAATTTGACCCGCGCCATTTGAAAATTAGCTTATTTCTTAGAATTTTTGTGCGACGTTGCCACACTTCTCAGTAGCTGGAGCTAACAATCTAACCTCCCCGCTGGCTATCGCTGTTCAGTGTTGTAGCGGCCGCGACGGTGGATAGATATGGCTAAACCCAAAAAAGGTAAATATGACCCAACCATACATTTCGTGTCGTAATTTCTCGCCAATTAATAACTAAACATTACATTCGACAATTGGTTCACCAGCTATGAATTACTAAGCGACTTGCTTCGAGAACACAAACTGACATCTGTAGGCAGCGTTCGCAAACATAAAAGACAAATACCCGCAAAATTTACGAAAACAAGGGGAAAAGAAATAAATTCGTTGTTTTTTGGTTTTCAGAAAGATTCCGAAAAAAAAGTAGTTTTACTTATGTCGAGCTTGCATCATGATGACAGTACTGATACATCTACCGGCGACAAAAAAATCTGAAATAAATACATTTTATAATGTGACCAAAGGTGGAGTATATTATATATATACTCCACCTATTGGTAGAGTATATTATCCGTAGTCCTACTATAGATCTCATTCATATATATATGATATTAGTTCACATTTTGAGAAAAAACATTATGTTTTATTTAAATTTTATAACTTTAAGACAGAGGTTGTCTATTTTGTTAAAATTTTACTATACTTTTATAAAAATGTCATTAAAAGATTGTTTTATATTAAGTTGTTTAATTTTACCCAAAATCACGTAAACAAAGTATTTTTTAATCAAATTATTGCAATATGTTACTAAATTTCTTAATATTGACATCAAAGCCAGTTTTTAATTCGGGTCTCCTAGATCCAACCCTACTATCGTTAATTTTTTATATATTTATTTTTTTATTAAGGAGAAAATACAGATACATATGTCAATGGACAAGAATATACAAAACAATTAATAGAGAATTCACCTGCATCCAAACTATTTCTCACGAATTAACATTAACAGCAGATAAAAATATTTACAAATATTTTTACCTTTAAATACGGAAAAGACATAAGTAAGTATTATTTTACAAATAGAGAGATGAAAAAAATGCGCAATATCCTTATAAAAGTTTACAAATTGTTTTTGGAAATATTTTGATGGGAAGACCAAAAATATATATAGATAAAAAAAAAATGTCATACAGAAATAAAAAAAAACAGATAGGTAGTTAAAATTTTAAACCAAGCAATGTCTAAGTTATTGTACTTTGTAGGAAAACAGCCTTCAATTTTCTACTAAAAGTACTACGTGCATCAAAAAATAAGTCGAAATCCTCGTTACATATTTTAACTGTACTGACGCCGGGTTAACAGAAAAAATGCGTTACGATATATTTTTTTTAATACATGAATACCGCACAAGAGTCCCAACTGCTCCCGTCTGGAGCCAGTGGGACTATGGCATCCCTAATTGGGGTATGCTGTGAGGCTGAAGGTAGTAGGGAGGGGAAGGAGATAGGGAAGAGGAAGGTGGGGAAGTTTCTGGCTATTCAGATCTGGTCACCAAACACGGCTAAAGCCATTTCAAGCAACGTTTCAATTCTGAATGGTTGTCTTACACCAGGGCGATAATTAGAGTATCTTCCACTGTAGAACGTGCCGCAAATATACTATATATATTATGTATATTATATTTGCGGAAATAATATACATATGTATACGTGCATATTATTTCAAATGAATAAATTGTGAAATAACACAAATTAATTAAATAAAATTTATTTGCCACGCCGGGATTCGACCCCGGGTCAAGAGCCCGAGTCAAGAGCCTTACCACTGGACTACGCCGGCCGTCAATTCAATAATAATAGTGAGATCGACAGAAAAATGGCGCTGAAGTAAAATTCAATCTGTGTTAGATAGATTTCATGATTTGATGATGTTTTCAGAGATATACCATGAAATTCGTTTTGTTTGTACCTACACCCTAAACAAATAAGTACCCGCCCATCTCTGTCTTGTTTATTCCTCATTTCACACAATATTGGTAGAACTGAAAAAATGGATGACTTAGTTCTAATATTATTGTTTCAACCAAACAAAGATGTATTTTCTTAATAATAAATAAAAATTAAATCGTATTTTTAAGGCTTGATAAAAATATTAATATTTCCACACACTGGCTGTCAATACACATTACCAACATAAAGAAACCTAAAAATGTAATTATTTTTAAATTGTATGTAATTTTAAAATTAATCATTTTAAAGTTCGCATGTTTGAATGTGCACACCGACAGTATTCAAAATTTCCGTCAATTAGTTCGAATTAATTTGAAACACTCGCCAGCAGTCACGTTTTAAGACAGCTGTAGTCTAATGATTTGCCGCTACACATGTATTGCTTTCGACATTTTCACAAAAAATGTTGTTGTTTAAGTTATTATCAAAATCCATTAATTTAACAGACTATCCCCGGTACCCCGATCACAAACTGTGTACGTTTAATGTCATGTATCCATGGATAGGGATGAGTGCATGTTAGAAAGGATGCATGCAATGTTGTTTAAACATTAGCAGCCTTACTAAAAAAAAAACCACAGCGCGACCGATTAACTGTGTTATTGCAATAACATAAATAGAGCTCGTATACACTAAAAGACGTTTTATTACCAATAACGTTTCTTTCGTGGTCACGCTGTTAAAACGCATTGAAGATGTGACAACGTTGTATATGGTTTTAATTTACTAGGAAACAATGTTGTTTTAATTCTTCTCCGCTAGGGGCATTATTGGTGCACCTGTGCATATCGGCCCGCGATGACAAAACAGTTCGGTGTGTTTATGGCGGGATTTGGAAAATTTTGTTAGTGCCTAAATGTTGTGATTTTACTAAATAATTTCTATTGTAGTGACGAATTTACTCTTCTGTTCACATAATTGATATATTTACCATATTATTTGTGTGGTTTACATTAGTTTAATCAAGTTATTGTACAAACGCCGTACTTTCAAAGTTGAACTGTCAGAATATTGTTTTTTATAGGTTACTTAAGATAAAATTTTCATTTTAAGATCTTTATTTTAAGAGAATTTGTTAAAAGTGATAATTTTTTATAATATTAAAATCTAATACATGTGTTCGTAAACGTATCAAAAAAATTAACGTCTTTAGAGATGCAAGAAATCTGTTTTAAATTTCGGTATTATTTCTAAGTTATTTTTTTGGCAATAAAAAAAAACATTGAAATTTTTTATTATTTTTTTATTGTATACACGATAAAAAAGTGAGGTGATAGTTTCCTTCCAAATTTATTACATAAAAGGACTGTGTTTTTTAAATTTTGATTTTATTTAAATTTCTCTACATTTTGGTCAAAAATGTTGTGGGAGGAAATTTTTTTCCATGTTTTTCCGAGTTTGAATCATAAAATATGGCAGTTTTTGAAAGCTAAAGTGTATTTCAAATACTCAAATCTAAAAGGTAATTTTATCTAGTTTTCATAAATGGTATTTGTTTTTACGACACCTTCAAAAATAAGAAATATATAGAACATTCAAAATACTATGGAAAAATTACAAATATCGTTCGGACATCAATGGTTAAAACAGAGATAAACTACCCTCTCAGGCCGTGGAAACCATGTGTATTTCTTTCAAAGAACAAATTTTTAATTAGTAATGTTTTCATATCCGCGGCCGTTTGTCAATTGAATAAAATTTTCACTGGGTTTTTTAGTAAGGCTGTAAGTATATATGAATGCGTGCCCATCCTCTATGGTTATAAGTCCGTTCCTGAACAAACCTGTACAAATCTACGTAGATGCTTATCATGTCAATACGTCACATTTAACAAATGACGTTCTAATTAAATTAATCGCATTTCTATACAATTCACCATTCGTTCCATAATTTCAACAATTTCGATATTTGCACATAATATTTACGTATGTTCAATGTTCATGAATCAATTTAATGGTTTATCTACCTATTAAGAATTGTGTTCAATTAATAATACACTAAACGCTTTTAAACTAGAATTTGTATTACTTATCATAATTATAAAAGTGACTAAGTACCTACCATCGTAGGTAATAGGTTATTAGAGAGCCTACCTCCTAGCTTACTAGTTAACATCTTGTGTGTAATGCTCTCCCTTTTATTGTTAATCATACAATCCATTACCTTTTACAATACCGATTGATTGCCTAAACTTATACAAACCTTACACCAAACACGCATTACAATGTTGTATTACAAATTTATTTCTTGTCTCCAAGTATTGATATTTTATGCTTGGTACCTAGATCATTAATTGAAATCACAATTAATTAAATAGTCATAATAATGTTTACTTTCATAAAAATTAATATCGAATCTACAGTTCTACAGACGTTGGTTCTTCAAAGGCAAGACAGAAATTATCTACACTTTTCTTTCTACAATTTATGTATGTACACATAGGTAGGGGTTCACAATGTAAATCACTTTTCTACATAGTCACTTCCCTTCTCAATACACTTACACCCGTATGCATAGTCGGTTCCTCGAGACCTCCTCCACTCGACCTTATTCGAGGTCACCTCAAGGAAATTGTTATGAAGCGATTGTATTTATCGTAAGTTAGGTACTATTTTTTTTTAAATGCATTTTAATTGGTTAGGTTGGCAAAGCTGGGGGAGTTTCGTTCAACGCGTCGGTAGGCGGCGTTTGTTTTTTTCCGTTTCCGCACTCTGGTTTTTACGGCGATATGTGCGGTACGCCGTGAAAACAACGGTCACTTAATTTTTAAGTTCTAATACGATGTGATTGAAATCCAAGTTTTGGGCATCTGCATTCGGGGGAAGGAAGCACGTTGTGTTTTTTTAAATATAAATTTCAAAGATTTATTCACGTAAAACGTGAGTTTCGCGCGGGTCCCAAAGTGAACACGAGTTAATGCCGATGTTCGAGTGTTACGATTAATGTATCTCTTTATCCGAGAGATCGGTTTATATAATAACCCGCCGCGCCTGTCATTGTATGCAGGGCAAACATCGAATTCCCACCGGGGGTTTATTTATGGAACAAACCCGAGATTACCGCAGTGTTGAACAATACTCCGCCTCGATTGCTGACGAACCTTCCTATACAATTTGGAGGAGATTTTGGGTACTCCTCCCTTTCTCTGAGAACAAGGTCTATCATTTCTTCCATGCGACCGCCGTGGAGGTCGCAGGCACAAGCTGAGCCGCAGAGATTGGGACCTCCCTTGCCACCAGGAGGTGGTGTTGGTTCTCACGACATCGGGGGTACGGCGGCAGTAAATTTAATTAGTTTAGCTAGGAATAGCATAAATTACGAAATTGGTCCCGGGGGTGAGTCCATACAATTTGTTTTATTATGTCTTATCGTGTCAATACAGTGTACCGATTTTCTACTCTTTCCTTGTGCAGCCTTTTCAGGAATGCTATGAAACCAAATGGCCCACACTCTGAGAAATGAGTATCGTGTTCTCCGCTAGTTGACATACCCAGACATTAGACTGGGTTTGGCGTCCAAGATTTCCTGAGATGAAATCAAAGTTGACTTGCAGATTACACCCAAGCCCGACCAAGGCTCATCATTACATTTCCCTTTAATAATATAAAACAAACACATAACAATATGTCATTACACTCATAAATGCTAACAAAATCTTAAAAACTTCCTTGAAATCAGTATGCTCAGTTACGGCTTCACCCTCCAGTGAGGAACCTCCAGTAAGTCGAGTTGAGGTTGAGTGAAGGAATAACGTCATTAAATTTCTTATTATTATGCTGGCAAACTGTAGAGAATGTTTATATTTCCATATGTGGGCCACACACGATCTGAACATTTAAAGAAAAAAATCCTTTTCTGTTCCGATAAACTTCTCCATTTTCCCTCCTTGGGTTCTTGATTGGTACATGTGTACAATCTATAGTACCAATAATGCCAGGAAATCTAGCCCGTTGAAAAAATTTTCTTTTAACATCTGACATCTCGTCTACATTGGGAAATTTAATGTAGTGGCCGATTTTCAATGCAAGTATTTTAGATATAGTATATAGATCAAACAAACAAAATCATATACGTTGTTTCATTGTGATAAAAATAGATTATTAACAGGTAGGTATACATATATTTTCATCACAATAACTAGGTAAAAAAATAAAGTTGTCCCTAGCCATGTGTACTCACTTGAAAGTTCCCTGTGGCATAAAATCTCACTGCTTTGAGAAGCTGTAACAAAGGCGGTATTGGGAGACCTCGGTTATTGGCACTCTGTGTTAAATTCAAAAGTGGCAAGAGGACGTTTATTATTACATCTTTTCTAAATCGAAATCTTCTTCGGAATTCCACATTATCAAAATATTCTAGCGGATTTTCTGCATCCCGTAAATACCGCTTAATAGGACGATATTGGTACAAATCTTCATAAAGGTAGTCGATAAAACCATGGAAATTATTCATTATGCTAATAAAACTTGAAATAACCTCAGAAATAATGTGGAAAGCGCTGTTAACAAGCTTCGAGGAGACCTCAAGGTAGATCGCGAGGTACCTCGAGTTTGACAGTTCATTACTCGACTCGACTGAGGAATTTGCTCAAGTCGAGGATAGTTTTTTCAGTTCTGCATACCGAATTTATCCTTGAGGTTGAGTCTAGGTTGAGTCGAGTGGAGGAAATCTCGGGGAACCGACTATGCATACGGGTGTTAGTCCAGTGATCCATAAAGTATCGTATTTTTTCAGTTGGTCGCGATGCCGCTTTTGATCCACGTCCAGATCTGTGAGAAATGAATATTGTCATCTGTTTTTGACGGACATCCTGCTTCCTCTTCGTGCAAAACAATCGTTTGTACACTTTTAAACATCTCGATCCACACAAAAATTCTTCTTAAAGCACGGTCCCTGTATTGTAGTCGACGAATTATTTCACGCACTTCGAAATAGAAAAAGGATAACTGCTCGTTGGCAACATTGTAATAGTCGAAAGGCAATTGACGCGATCGTGATCAAATTTCGCACACATGACCGCAGTCGTACCTAATCTATACATGCATACATAGAAGATGGTATGACAATCTTGTTAATAATTGTTAATATGGGAAAGTGTAGACAATTTCTGATTCACAATTTTATTTTGTACTTTTGACCCATTTTCTTAAGACAGGGCCATACGTTAAGACCAGCTATAGCCGGGCTCATACTGGTCTAGCTACTATTAAGTATAGGTCTCAAATGCTCGAAAAAATATGAAAATTGAGTTTTTTTAACTTGTAGGTAGGTACAAATAAATACAAGGACAAGTAAAGCAAGCATGCAATAAGTAAATCAAGTAAAATATTGAACATTTATTGAAGAACTCGGAATGAAACAAAATCTTTTATATCATATTGTGTGTCTTGTACTAAGATATTTTATAAAATAAAATATACAAATTGAGAGGGATAAATGGTGAATTTACATAACAAGAAGCCTCTGATATGAGAAACGTAATGCGAAAGCAGGACCCGTGGGAAAACCTAAAATATCTGGAGTAAACAATTCAAAGCAAAAAAATGAAAACATTTTATGTTGCGACAAAAAATATTCTTTGACTTGTCTGTAAGTAAATTTAATAAACGTATCTTACGTAAATTGTTTTTGTGAAATACTTACCTGCTGATGAAAATAAAATATTGAATATTATTTATGTAGGCACACCAGCAAAATCGTTCAGGAAGTTTTGGAAAATCAGAAAAACCATAATAATTGCTACAAATATTTTTAAAGACACAAAAAATCCATTTGGGATATTTCCACCGGCATCTTTTACACAAATATAATGATAAAAACTTGAAGTTAACGTTGAGCATTTTTGCAATATTTCATATCTATCTACTTTACGTTTGCTACTTTTGATTTTAAACTTTACGTTTCTTTCATATTATATTACATCTAGATATATATATATAATCCATGCGTGGGTGTTATTTTCACATGTATTTCTCCAATCCAACCATTTGCCAACCACTTTAAAAGGGCAACCATTCGATGAAAACAATAACGAAAGTAATTTTAATAATATTTCACAGGAAATTGAAATAAAATTCCAGCAAATTGTTTTGATTGCGTACATTAAAATACGAATAATAATTAATTGGATAATTTGCAGAGCATTATTTTTGTAAAACATCACCTCAAGATTGCTGTAAGAATGTAAGGATTCATTACATGGCTCGGTCATTATCATCATGAAATAATTTGAATTAATTTCTAATTCAGACAACGTCCCCAAACATGAAAGCCACACAAAAAAAAAATTCAGACACGCTTGTCTAGTGGTATGAAAATAAAATTAATTTTCCTCTAATTAATAATTTATCTTTAGCAAGTTTCGTGGCATTGAAATCGCGACCCGTGAATATTGTGTTAGACCAATATTATAGAAAACTAGATTGACTGCTTTTACTGCTAACTCGCTAAGTATGCGTGATTCATGTTTCGTTAAGTACCCAACCTTAAGTAATGAAATAAGTTCGCTAAATAACCACGAGACTAATTGAGTTTCGAAATTAGAAATTTCTAACAGTTTTCGAGCCACAAACATTCCATAATTTACATGAGAACAAGTTAACCCTTTTAGCTCCCGTCACATGGTTCTGTCAAGGACTGCCTCACTTGTTAGTATATTATTTCACACAATATTGTGTTTATATTAAGCTGGTATTTTGGTTCTCGTGGCTTAAATGGAGCCAATTTGTTGGGGCATTCTGAAAGTTTACAAGTATGGAAGGCGAGTAGCAGACACTGTGGAAGTGCAAGATGTTCTTAATATCAGAGATGTTCAAATATCAGATGGAAATATTATTGTAATATTATTGTTTATAATATTTCTACTTTTGAGAGCGATAATTCATGGTGGAATTCCATTATAATATATTATAATTAAACGAATATAAAACTTTATTCCAGTTAATTTTAAAACTTCGAAATTAAAATAGGTATTTAGTTTAGACCATTCCTATCCAATGTAAACATGTACCCCTTCATAAAGTAACTTTGTAAAGATAAAGTAATTAGATCCATTTGCTAAGTCCCCGCTTTTGTATCCAGTGTAATTTTCATAATAATTTCGATATTAAAATATGTAATTAGTTTAGACCATTCCAACTCCAATGTAAACATGTATCCCTTCAAAAAGCAATAAAAAATACCATATTTCATAAATATAATAATGATTTGACAATAAAATTAGGTCATTAGTAACTCATATTACTTGTGAGGTTTTTTCCTAATCATCATTAAAGTGAGCTGCAAACCCAATGTAATTAGCTTACTGGAATTACCAAAATATTTAGAAATTCGATAGTCTATCGAATATATCGAATTTAAAAAATTATTATAATTGATTAAAATCCTTGTAGACCACCCCTCTCCCCCTCCCCAATATGTTGTGTATATAAACCGTAGACTAAGAAATATTTGTACCACTCTGAAGATGGCTTTAACGAGCTGAAACCGGTTACGGTCGTATAAAATTAAGTGGAATAAAGTTTTACATTCGTTTTATTATAATATATTATTGTTTATTTTTAAGTCAATTGAACGTAATACTGACAGCTTATATATTATTGTATTTACACTTTTTTTTAATTTTTGTAGTGAAACTTCTATAGCCCGTTGTGATTAGGAATTCGGAACTGACAGCTTATATATTATTGTATTTACACTTTTTTTTTTAATTTTTGAAGTGAAACTTCTATAGCCCCGTTGTGATTAGGAATTCGGATGAAACGGAAATGACGCATACAGCACCTGAGAAGCATAAAACTCCTGTTAAGGCTCTCATTGGTTGAGATATAAAACGGCGACGGGTCTGCGCTCATTGGCTACTAGGTTTAGATTGTTTTGGTACAGTTTCACTTCTACCGCGTGTTAACTGCACTCGATTTTTAATTTTTTTTCTTTATTCGTTGCTTTGAAGGGTTACATCATTTATGCTCTTGAAGGGTTACATCATTATGACTATGCTCGGCCCGTGCCCGTGTTATGGTGGTCGATAAACTGCGTCTAAGATATTATGGATAATAAATTTTGAAAACAAATCAGCTGTTAAAACACTAATCGTTTGCTGCAGAATCAGTTTTCACAGCATGTTTTAGTTTTAAAGTAGTAAATGTAGTACTTAAAAAAACCCGAGAGGACACATTGCAATTCGAAACCTAGTTTATAATAATAGTTTTTGGAAATGTGATTTTCGTAATTCCAAAGCGCCTGAAGAGAAGAATTAATTTTAACGATTCTGCAAACAGCGCAATGAGAATTGAGCCACTTTTCACATTATATTAATAACTTAAACTACGATTGTTTATTCATCACCATCATCACTATTGGCTCTACAACCCCTGGTGGGTTTTGGCCTCCTCAAGAGTCTTCCTCCACTCATCTCGGTTTGTTGTTTACTATGTCAATAATATTTTATTGTTTATAACACCAATAAAACAATCTTATAATATTTGCGGTTAATCTAAATTTCACAAAATTAGTTCTGAGAACACAGTGAAAAAGGTAACCTATTATCTAAATAAAAAATTTCAATGACAATCTATCCAAAAAATAATCAGCGAGCAACAATAAAAAAGTCACTTTTCAACGATTTCCAATGATTAGTTCAAATAGTCTTCTCACCGATTGTGTAGGTAATAATACACAAACGCAATCGAATATCACAATTCCAATTGTTTTACAAACTGATGAAATTATAGATAAAACATGAAACTAAATCGGATGCCTTAAAATGGCTTTCATCGATAGAGTTACAATACCCCTGCGCAATGCGGCTGAAGAGAGAATCAGGCGGATGTGAAGGTTTAAGGCTTCATAGCGAGAGAGCGGATACGGATGCGAGAGGATATCGCCATTTGAAAGCCTTTTCCGATCATAGCTACTGTCGATACCAGTTAGTACCCGTATGCTGTAAAAGCCTTCAACTGTAAAATGCACCAACTGAAAACGGAATGAAATAATAATACTGGCTAGAGCTGAAACTTGAATTAAAAGCAAAATGCTGGAAGAATTAAAAGGTTCGAACCACTCCCGCGTTCGAACGTGAACGTGCAGAGTATATTTTATTCATTAGCCAAATAATATAATATAAATATAATAATGAAACAGAACAAGACACAGAAAAATGATATGTCTTGTTTTATTTCACGTGTCATTTAGATTTATTAATATTTATTTCAAAAGTTATTCTAATAAAATAATAATTTTAATTTTATTATAAAATAATTTGTGTTTATGAATTTAATGCCATCGGTAGATTTTTGGGAGTTAAGCCATAATTTTTCTGCTATTGTTTTGGACAGCCTTTTAGGGTTGATCTGAAGTCACAAGAGTTGATTTTTTCACTTATTTCACCAATTATTCAATAATTTAATGACCTACGTAGATACGCATCTTTTAAACCATTCGAAGTATTACTTCTTCCTACATTATGTTGTATATATATATATATACCAGAAAATCTAAAATAAATTTAACCTTTCAAAAGTTTTTTCAATGTTTTAAATGAAAGCCAATTCTTCGCATACGTTATTCTTCAACTCCAAAATTGTAACTAACAGATAAGCTCTAATTAAAAATAGCTGAGACTCGCCTATATCAAAGCAAATAAAGCCGGTTCAATGACTTATAGCTGAAATATAGTAGGTATTCATTACATCATTAAGGAGATTGCCAATATTTCCACATTGTACTACAAGTAATTAGAGAGACATGTTTAACCTAGTCATGTTTTGGACGATCGTACGACCGTACTAGCTTGCCCTCACTTAATGTATCATTAAAGAAGAAGGTACGCTTTTTATCTTTTATTTTTTAACATTAACCTCACGCAGTAGGCCCCGAGGAAGACAATTCCCCCCAGGCCTGTGTCACCTTTGGCGTTTCTGTGTGGAGGGTCTTTTTAAGGAAAAGAAGGAGAGAAAGTTTTGGGAAGGAAAATGTATGAGGAATGGTAAAGATTTAAGTTTCCAGGATCAGCCGGAGAAATCAAAGGGTCTCCTCTCCCTCCCCAAACCGGCCTCTCCCGATCGGGCCCGCCAATCAGCTGGTAGTCAGGCACATCCGCCGCCAAGACCTGAACAAACCTCATCTGATGAACCCGGAAACCCCTGCTAAGTCACCAAACGTAGCGAACCACTTGGGGCGATCATTTCATAGTTGTTGGATATCCAATAGATGGCACCCATAACCGCCCTCTCACTGTCGTCATCAATTATTTAGATCTTGTGTATGTAGTAGGCAATCGATATTTTGAGATATTTAGGCGTCGTGGTCGCCGTCGTTAAATAGAGGTCATCAAAATGTGCTCCTACGTAGAATGATTTTATTTTCCTGAAGACGTGACTCGGCAGTAAAAGGTTTTTAATATAATTTCAAATCAAATATTGCATGGCACTCAATTCTCCAACCCTAGCGGTTACTAAATAGAAAGCTAATATCTAGATTATTTTTATAGATCTATAATTTTATTAATTTATACCTGTTCAATATAATTCACAATTATTTGTAAAAAGTTGAAGAAAACAATCCAAAATAACGTTTTCTGAAGCAAAATGTCCGTTGCTTTGTTTTTTTCTTGGAGCTGCGAGTTGCCCTCACCCACTTTCTTTTTCTTTTAGAAATAAGACAATAAAACATTCCTCCATTTCGTCTATCTAATCTCTTAGTAACGAAGGATCTCTACATTTCATTCAGGAACGCTATTGATAAATAACGAACGAGATGAGCTTACCGCCAGTAAGCGTGGGATAAGAATTTTCTTCTCTATTTTTTAACAACGGCCTATCTTCTAAATAATGATGCTGTCAGAAATCAAATAACGGTTCAGTGTTTTTGTAGTTTTTAAGAAAAATGATTGAAATTAACACATTTTGACACTCCTGAGGGAGCCTTAACTATTGTCCACTTTGAATTTTTAGGTTGCGGAATCGAAACCGGGCGTAGAAATAGCAATTTTTTGTAATTTTGTCAAACGTTCCCGGGATGCATATAACCCGCATGATATTTCGGAGACCGGATAACTCAAAATGAAATCAACTCAGAACCTTCTTTGAAAAGTCATTAAAAGTGATGAAAAAAATTGGTTAAATAGGTTACAAATAAAAATTGGTTAATACTAGAAGAAGACATGCTCACCAACTACAAATATCAAAAACAAACACATCCTTTGGACAAAAACACTACAGACACCAGGCTAGACATAAGGAACTGGCTACAATCCTTTTAACTTTTGATTTATAATTTTGTCGAATTTTGATTGATTTTATATTTTGATTTTTATTGTTTCCCTTTTTTTATATTAACTATGAACAGTCTTTTGTTTTACTTTTCACAATTTATAATTTATAATTTACAACTGAAAAATGTCCTCTACAACACAGGTGAATTCCTAGCGTGGAGGACAATATATTATACCTTTTTTTATGTAGATGTACTGAGAATAAATTTTTAAAAAAAGTTCGTTTAACTTCGTTAAACAAGAAATAGGTACTTTACTTGGAGAGCAAAGGAATTTACGACGCCTGAGAACCAGACGCATTTGGTAACTTAGCCACTAACTCGTAAATCAATATAAATATTATGGAAAACGTATTAAAATTAGCGGTAGGTAAAAGTTTAAAAGTCTAAAAAAGGCCAGAAATTTTTTCAACAAACATATTTGAATTTATAATAAAACCTATTTTAAATAAAACCTATTTTGCTTTCAAACATTCTTCTTCTTCTACCATTTCCTTCCTTCTATTTTTTTCTATCTTAAAATTGAAGTTATCGTAGCCCCACGAGTCCTATTCAATGTGGCATTTACATTAAAAATAATAAATTATTTATAAATGATTAATAAATTGTGCTCCATTGCCACTCATCCCTTTCCAATTCTCACCTTTCCATTGACACCGTTAATCCTATTATTCATAATTAGTTTTAAGTAAACCTTGAAGATGTGAGCATTTCTCATGAAACATCTCGGTTTTTTATAAACTAGCTGGTTCCCGGCATGTGTTGCTAAGTTATTTAATAAAGAAATTGTTTCTGCCTGCGTGTCCTTTACCATTCGTCCCGTTCCCCTTCCTCTCATGCGTCCCCTTCCCCTCTCGCGTTCCCACTCCGATTCATCCACCTTCCTTCTCTCCACTCCCCCGTTCCCCCGTCCCGTGAAGCCCCCTTCCGAGTTCCCCTCCCCCTTCCCATGTTCCCCTCCCAGGTTCCCCTCCCCCTCCCTACCTGAGTTCCCCTTCCCCTCCCTCCTCTCCCTACCCCACTACCGCATTCCACACATTCAGTCCCTGCACATTCAGTTTTCAAACAGCTCGCGTGCCACCGACGGCAATTTTTTTATAAAAAATTTCATAATGCCAGAGCTCACCAGTAGTCTTACAAACCTTGTAATAAAACTTATACAAACCTTGTCCCGACAATAACGAACACAAAAAAAAAGAATTAACCAATTTGGTGCAGTCGTTCGGAAGAAGCGAGTACATATATTTCTGGGATTCATTTTTATTTATATAGATAGATAGAAGATAAATAAAGCGGTTAAAACTAAGTAATCTATTGATTTAGAATTTAAATGGTGCCACAAAATAATTTTGAGGAGTTTGAAGAAGAAATAATTTATGTTTTTCGCAAGTCCAAGTTGTACGAAACGCAATTGTAAAATTATTAGTCGTCCCTAATATTTTAAAACAGAGACATAATACACCGTTGCTGTTTCAGAGTGCCAACATTTTATCTGTTAAGGCAATTCTATGGCACAAAATTATAATTCCGCATATATTTACCCCGCAGTATAAAGAGAAATTAGAACATAAATACAGCACTTGATTCACGTGCAACGACGGGTTAATAGTTCCGAAATTTAACAATAAGTACGGACAGAGAACATTTGAATACATCATACCGAAGATATTTAATTTATTACCTGATACTATAAAGCAATGTAATTCTATGAATAAGGTTAAATATATGGTAAAAAATTGGCTATTTAAAACAAAAAAAATTTTTGATATTGATATGTATTGTAGCAGCCAGCCTCCGCTACCACATGCTCTGGATTGTTGCCGAAATATATGGATCTTTCCAGAAGCGACGCCCATGTTAAAGTGTTCGAATACTGAACTAACGAGAACGTTCCAGCCACCTCTCGTTAAATATACCTAGCGCCAGCATTACGATGGCTGGATGTGTAGGTACCTATCGCATCGATAATGAGCTGCAGACGTACCTACCTTTCACGCGTTCAGGAAAGGTACGAACCAAAGCGCGCCTGAACTACCAGATAAAGCAATACTCCGACTCGCCTGACTATATAAAGGTGCTCAGCAACGCACACAGTACAGTGTTTCCAGTGTTTACATAGCGTTCAGTATTCTCGCCTCATGCAACCGCAGTTAACCTTTACCCAGTAAAAATCCACGTTCGTTTGTTTACCTAGTACCGGCAGTGTATTTAATCTGTTCCGCTGTCCAGTTCGGAATTGATTTATAAAATTGTAATCTTGTTAGAACTCAATAAAGACTTCCAACACGCAACCTCAATATCGAGTTCGACAGTATGAAAAAATGTTGAATCTGCAGATATAAGATATAAATTTTTAATTTTTAAAATGTATATGTAACTAAAATATAAGCAGCCTATTGACAAGCCAATTCAATTGGCTTAGTAGGACTTGTTTGTTGATTACATGTATTATCTATTCTTTCAATTAAAAAAATAAAATAAATAAATAAAAAATGCGTTTTTAATAGGAATGTGGCTCACATATTTTTTATACTCACATGTATTTCTTATTATTCATATGTAATGTAAAAGCCCCGAAAAAGGGCGTTAAAAAAATAAATAAAATATATATTGTTAGTAAAAAAACCCTTAAAAATACTTATTATCACAATAGAACGAAAAAATATTGTGGTATGATATTACTAAGATGTAATAAAAACAGATTACTAAGACGTTAAACCTTAGAAGATGGCAGTTGTCCGCAGGGTCATTTTCCTTATGTGACACGATAAGCTCTCTCCGTTGAGTATTGGGTCGTTTCCAAGCATGAACCCGTAAGCTCCGATGAATACCGCTTTAATGGGTTTGGAAACACGAGAAAGGAGAGCAAAACTAATATACAATATTAGTAGACCACCATATCAGCACTTAACATGACCTAACTTTTACAAAAGAAAATTATGCTTTGATATTTTTGGGAGACAGAAATGTAACGATACCTGGAATGACTTTAGTGAGTTATCGGTTAGTAAAGTTATCTTGTTGCAAATAAATGTATTTTAATTAATTTTTTTTTTAATATGAATACCGCACAAGAGCCCCCAACTGCTCCCTCTGGAGCCAGTGAGACTAAGGCATCCCCAATAGGGTTATGTTGTGAGGCTGAATGTAGTGAGGAGGAAAGAAGATGAAGAAGAGGAAGGTGGGGTAGTACCTGGCTATTCAAAACTGGTCACCAAACATGGTGTGACGAATCAAATTTCGTCACAAATAAATTTGAATAAATAATTTAGTGTTATGAAAGAGTCTCGCTCTGTGCAGCAAAGACAAAGAAAGTGATGACAGATTTGGGTGCAAGGGCTAAAACGGAAGAAGAAAGAAGCGCGGGGTAGAGCCACGGGTCCCATGAATTCATAGGGCACGCCGCGACAACAGTCAAGATCTAGACGGGGAAGAGAGGAGACACGAGTGGTGTACAATAGACGAGGAAGAGAGGAGACGGCGACGTAAAGCCGGGCATGAGACGAAGAAAGTGCAGTGAACATACGCCAAAGTGCGAAGTGATGCAGACGACTTCAGGAGACTTCAGACTTCAGAGGCAGGAGACTCGGCTAGGAGGGCCTGAGTTGCTGAACTGGAGGAGCTGCCATCGAGGACCTCGGCCTTACCAAGGCACCCGCAGAGAACCCAGTGACACGAAGGTAGTTTCAGTGAACAATTAACTTTTACGTATGAACAGTGGAGAAGCAACCCCGAACCATATGACAACTTATTAAGTTTTAGATATAAGTAGATCTAAGTATAATTAAGATTTTGTATTAATTTGGCCAAACCTTATTAAAATCCTAACATATAAAATCTCTGTAATTAAATTCATCCCCCTTTAGCCCCAACCCAAGCGACCCGAACTGGTGAGAAGGCAGAGTGGAGAAAATACAGAGGTAGGTATAAAAACGGCAATTATTTAACTATACATCAATAATTAACCTGATCTAGCTTCCTGTAACAAGACGATACGTTAC
Source organism: Limnephilus rhombicus (assembly GCA_929108145.2). NCBI lineage: Eukaryota > Metazoa > Arthropoda > Insecta > Trichoptera > Limnephilidae > Limnephilus > Limnephilus rhombicus. The sequence continues at coordinate 16,542,812 of OV815270.1, forward strand.
AATGGCTGAAGCCGTTTCAAGCAACGTTTCAATTCTGAATGGTAGTCTTCCACCAGGGCGATTCTGATAGTATTTTTCACTCTGGAACGTGTCGCAAATATACTATATATTATTTTGAATTAATTTATCAAATAAAATTTATTCGCACGCCGGGTCCGAACCCGCGACCTTCGGATTGTGATTCGAGAGTTGAACCTCGGGACCACGGAGGCCGTCAAATAATATTATATATATAACGAAGTTATAAAGGTGCCCGGTGTTAAAGTGCAGCAACCTCGGGAAGAGATTCTACATGGTTTAACAACGTACAAGTAAAAAGATAAAATAATAATCTTAAGAAATTCTGACGTTCACACTGTAAAAAAAGCTGAAACGATTGTATTTTGGATTTATAAGAAAAATCAACATTTACAAGACATTAACCTTTTTTACTTCTACCATCATGTAGACTCGCCTCACAAAGCTACTGCTCTTTACCCCCGGTCACCCTGTATTTATAATACAGAGTTATTTTGTTGTGTTCTTCCAAATAATTGGAGATGTAGCTTGGCGCTTTGATGTGGGCGCCAAACGACCGAGTAGCAAAAAATACTTCTTTTGGACCAAGAAATCGATAGAAATGAGACACGCTCTAGGCGTGGGCCCATTGGGGCATTGCTGCGGCAATTACGTCAATGCGTCAGGTGAGAGTGGTAAAATGAAAACCCAGAGCTAAGCGTTCAACATTCAAAAGAAATCATTTTAATTGCAACGACAATATCAGGATTAATTCATTTACATACTCGATTGAACCTAGATTGCCTGCAGTTGGCAATACTTTCTCGGAAGTAGTAGATGTGTTCAACTGCACCAAATATATTACATAAACAGGCTATAATAACAACCGATGTTACCAAACTATTCTTCTGCGAATGTTCTACATAATTTAATTAGCGAATTTTATTACTTCATGATTACGATTACTGTTCCACAAAATTATTATGTATATTACATGTTTTAAAAGCCCGTATAGGCGTATATTACTATAAATAACTAGCTGGCACCCGGCATGCGTTGCAATGCCATACAAAGAAATAAATTGTTTCTCTTCAAAAAAAAATAAAAAAAAAATTTATCCATTCCCATGCGTCCCCGTTCCCCTCCCGCGTCCCCTTCCCCTCATGCGTTCGCCTTCCACCTTCCCCGCCCTCCCTCTCCCACATCACCCTTCCCGCGAACCCCACCTCCATCATTACCCTCCCCCTCCTGCCTTCCCTCAAATATATGAAATACACACATTATCAACACCACATTATCAACACCACAAAATTTAATGCAAATTTCATAACACTTACCATTATAGATAGAAACACTTTTCTGCTAACATGCAGTGTTCCCTATAAATTTTGTGTCAATCCATTGATTACTTTCCAATATTTGCGGACACAAACATACGGAACATAAATTTTAGTATGTATAGAGGCAAAGGAGTCTTTTTTAAATAGGCAATTCACCCTAAAAAGAGTGCTTTGTACACAGAGTTTTGATAGAAGATGTAATATTTAACCACTTGTCGTAAGTTCGAAAGTCACTGCATAGCGACAGTATTTTCTCCAAGATGGTGGTGGATCGCGGAAGAGTCAATAGGAATGGATATCTCGCAGGCACTGAAGTCACAAGGCGGTGTGCATTTCTCGAGAAGAATTTACATTGCCTCTTACTAACTTGAGAATTTGAGATGATTAAAAACATGTTATATTTCTTTCCAGTTAATTTGTACACCAGTTGGTTGTTTGGTATTATCGGCGTTTTCTCATAATTATTTACCCTTGTTCTGTGAATTTTCATAAAATATTAAAATTAAGTTCTTTACATATGTAAAGGATTTGATTAAAATAAGCGATAAACGGGCAACGAGGCAGTGAAATTTCAAAAGCCACGTTGTGCTAAAAATTTCTTCTGTCTTATTTTCTATTTTGGTCAGACAGCCGCAGCTTACCCCATTTCTACCGATTTCTTTCATTTGTAATGTAGCATAAACACTTTCAGCCTTACTAAAAAAAAACCACAGCGCGACCAATTAACTGTGTTATTGCAATAACAAAATTAAACCCCGTATACACTAAATCACGTTTTATTACCAATAAAGTTTCTTGCGTGGTCACGCTGTTAAAATGCATTAAGATCTGACAACATTGTAAATGGTTTTAATTTCCTAGGAAACAATGTTGTTTTAATTCTTCTCCGCTAGGGGCATTATTGGTGCGTCTGTGCATATCGGCCCACGATGACAAAACAGTTCGGTGTGTTTATGGCGGGATATGGAAAATTTTGTTAGTGCCTAAATGTTGTGATTTTACTAAATAATTTCTATTGTAGTAACGAATTTACTCTTCTGTTCACATAATTGATATATTTACCATATTATTTGTGTGGTTTACATCAGTTTAATCAAGTTATTGTACAAACGCCGTACTTTCAAAGTTGAACTGTCAGAATATTGTTTTTTATAGGTTACTTAAGATAAAATTTTCATTTTAAGATCTTTATTTTAAGAGAATTTCTTAAAAGTGATAATTTTTTATAATATTAAAATCTAATACATGTGTTCGTAAACGTATCAAAAAAATTAACGTCTTTAGAGATGCAAGAAATCTGTTTTGAATTTCGGTATTATTTTTTTGGCAATAAAAAAAATTTGAAATTTTTTATTATTTTTTTATTGTATACACGATAAAAAAGTGAGGTGATAGTTTCCTTCCAAATTTATTACATAAAAGGATTGTGTTTTTAAATTTTGATTTTATTTAAATTTCTCTACATTTTGGTCAAAAATGTTGTGGGAGGAAATTTTTTTCCATGTTTTTCCGAGTTTGAATCATAAAATATGGCAGTTTTTGAAAGCTAAAGTGTATTTCAAATACTCAAATCTAAAAGGTAATTTTATCTAGTTTTCATAAATGGTATTTGTTTTTACGACACCTTCAAAAATAAGAAATATATAGAACATTCAAAATACTATGGAAAAATTACAAATATCGTTCGGACATCAATGGTTAAAACAGAGATAAACTACCCTCTCAGGCCGTGAAAACCATGTGTATTTCTTTCAAAGAACAAATTTTTAATTAGTAATGTTTTCACATCCGCGGCCGTTTGTCAATTGAATAAAATTTTCACTGGGTTTTTTAGTAAGGCTGTTTAAGTTTTAAAGTTCTTAAAAAAATAAATGTTATTCTTGAAGATAATGTCTATACATACATTCCCTGCGCCGAAACGCAAATTATATGAAATTCCTTCGATAGAAAAAAATCGCAAATTATGCTCCGAAAATTATTATAAACACGTTTGTTTCAGTTATTTTACAAGTAATATGTATGAAAAAATTCACAGTGTTTCTCTAAATGCTTTTTTAGACAACCCCGCGAGATTTTTGCTCTATTATAAACGAGTCCGTGGTTAATTAAACATTTTCACAATTTTCGCTTAAATATTATCGATTTTAACATTAACGCGCTTTCTTTAACGTTCGCATTTACATATCTCTCCATCTTTTTCTTCTTTTTGAGCGAGTTCACCGCACCTTAATAATCAGGAATAAAATAATATTTTATAGGAATACTTATAATACTAAACACAAGTGTTCTCTTTTCGTATTTAAGAAATTGCCGTAAACGTTTAAATTTTTAAAATTGATATTCAAGAGCGAATATTTGTACACAAACCTTTCATATTAGTAAATAAAATGGATTTTGTACCTGGCATTGAGTTATATTGTCTAGATCCGTGGCGTTAAAAAACAATTAGTTATCACACTTTATATTTATTTGTATTACGTAGATAATACTAGTCTGAAAAGCCAGTTACTTTCTAACCTTCTTTTTTACCGTCTGCTTCTACTTCCAATTTTCTTGAACATCGCAGTTTATTCAAAATCTTTCCAAAATTGTGATGTAACACTCTTGCTGTCTCTGAGTTTGAATTAATCATTAAAAATAACATTTCAACATAATTAAATAAGAAATTAATGACTTCCCATTAAAAGATATTCTAATTATCAAAATTAAAATAAAACCACCATTCAAATTAACATTCTGCCATAATGTATGAAAAATAATTCCATTGGCTCAACGAGTTTCAAGCTAATTACTTTTGCAGTGACATTTGAAGCTTTAACGAGTAATGTCACTGCCATTACAATCCAACGGTATCCCGCTTTCTCCGGAATGCAAACATTAACCACACTTAATAGTATTACTTCAAACCGAATGATGGTGGTAATAAATTCTTCAGCCATGAGTAACTCAGTGCCACAAGCGAAGAGGGTCGCTGACTGAAGCCTTCATTAAATATAGTTACCCGTCTTTTAGATTTTATTTACTTTGACAAACGTCAATTGCTGAAGTGGAGAGAGCGCCGCAACGCTCAAAATAGAGCCACTTTCTTCTTAGAATCTCATTTATTTAATCAAATAGAGGATTAAATTATTCAGTTATTATAATATCATGGCTAAAATATAAAATATTGAAATGTGATTTAAAAAATTGGAATAGGCTCTTTTAATATTACCAGGTTTACGGAACGGCGATTGTCCAAAAAAGCAATAAACATAATTTTCCTTATCACAATAATGCTACAGCTGTTTCTTACGTAGATACAAGTAATGGTGAGACAAAAGATTAAACACAATATACACGTATGTCTACTAAAGGAAAAATTAGTTCTTTGGAAGAAACAGACGGACGGCGTGGTCCAACGGTAAGGCTCTTGACTCGCAATCCGAAGGTCGCGGGATCGAATTCCGGCGTAGGCAATAAAATTTTATTTGAATGATTTGTGTTATTTCACAATAATATGTAGTTAATTTGCGGCACCTTCCAGAGTGGAAGATACTCTTAGTATCGCCCTGGTGTAAGACCACTCAGAATTAAAACATTGCTTGAAATTAAAACATTGCCGTGTTTGGTGACAGCCAGGTACTTCTCCACCTTCCTCTCCCCCATCTCTTTTCCCTCCCCACGACCTTCAGCCTCACAACATACCCCAATTGGGGATGCCATAGTCTCACTGGCTCTAGACGGGAGCAGATGAGACTCTTGTGAGGTATTACCATAAAAAATAAAAAATAAATTTTACATTAGTTCCACACACGAGGCCAGCAGGAAAAAAATTTCCCTCAGGGACTATGTCATCTTAGGGAATGTCGTGTGGAGGGTCTTTTTAAGGAAGGGAAGGGTAAAATGTTCTGGGAAGGATAAAGGTGTGAGGGGTGGGTAGGAATCTTAGAGTCAGTGTATCTACGAGTGACGGACGTATCAAGCTATCCCTCAAACTGCGGAGCAATGCGACTGGTAGAGAGTCGGTCTGGAAAGGTCAAAAAGCCTCCCTCAACCAGTCTCTCTTGATCCGGCCCGCCATGCAGCATGAGGGCAGTTACATCCGCCGATAAGACCTAGACAAACCTCACCCCATGAACCCGGGCACCCCTGCTAAGTCATCAAACGTAGAGAAACATTGGGGTGACCTATGGCAGAGGTGTTGGTTATCCAATAAATGGTTCCCGGGCCGGCGGTACCCATACCCGCCTCCCAAATTGCAAATACACATACTTACATTGTGTGACTCTTCTTTTGTTTCAACGTTATTTAATGTGTAAGAAAGAGCTGAAGCATTATTGTGATAAGGAACCTATGTTTATTGCCTTGTTGTACCGACGCCCGCGCCGTTCCGTAAACGTGGTAATATTAAAAGCAACAAAGGCATTTTTTTTATTTATTTGTTATATTGTTGGACTATTCAGTTGCTTCGTTACGTCCACTGAAAGTAAAGTGTCTACTTCTACGAAAATTCTAAAGTTACTAAAAAAACTCGACTTGTTGAAAAATAAACTGAAAGAAGGGTGAGTTTTGCCGATTTGAAAGAAAATTAGAACAACGAATCTTTTCAAGAAAGAAATTGTGTATTTGAAATTTTTTGATAATTTCACTCAAAGTAAGATAAATTTTACCTGATTTTAGACACACAGACACGCCCAGAGCACACTTCTATCAGTTTGTCCCATCGGTGCTTGCAGTAAAGCAATAAATCCATAGACATACACCGGGATTTATGAAGCTATTTCCTGCAGCTCCTTCCAAAATACCATAAATGCAGATTTAATACGCTTTCGAACGGCTTTTAATCAAAGCGAAATTTTATTATTTAATACACGAGATTACGTAAAAATTCATGACAAGATGTGTTTCATCTCCAATTGCATTGTCTATATAAGAGTAATAATAAATTTAGTTTTCATAAGCCTTTCAGTACAATATTATATCTTAACAATACGTAGATATTGAAGATCGGCGAAGGATAAGCGACCTATGTATATTTCTTTTTTTAAATTGCAGATTCGGAGCTTGAATGTTGGTAACTAATGAGTGTAGTCAATTTAAGAGTACCTACTCGATTCATCAGACATAAGTACCTATTTCAATATCACTATTCACAAACAAATTATGTGGTAAACTCGCTGATTTCTCGTTTACATGGTTTGGCAAACAAATATACAAATCAATAACCACTCGTCGCGCGTCTCCTTAGTTCTTATTTGTCCAAACGACCATTAGAAAATTTTACAGGAGGAAGGTTTTCCTTCATTATTTCAATGAAACATTATAATATGTAGGTTAGAATTGAAATTAAAACACTTTTGTACTTTCTTCCACTTATTTATTTTCACCAGGTCCGGTTTCATCCTACTACGGACATTTTATGACTGGTAGTTGAATTTCTTATGCTACGGTATTTATTCAAGCTTATTGTACAAATACCGTAACATAAGAATTTCAACTACCAGTCAGAAAATGTCCGTAGTAGGATGAAACCTGTCCTGGTGAAAATAAATAAGTGGAAGAAAGTACAAAAGCGTTTTAATTTCAATTTTAATACAATGGAATTCCACCACGAATTAACAGTCCAAAAACTAGACTCATTATAATAGGTGTAGATAAAGCTCTATCCATAAACGTAAAGGTATCATTAGTTTAAATAATTCTAAGTTAAGTGATTAAACATACTTTTTTATATTTTATTTTTAATTTTAAAGTGGAGATTGAACAAAAAAATTTGGTCGTTTGGACAATTAAGAACTAAGGCAACGCGTGACGCACCGTAATGTAAAAAAATATTTTATAAAAATGTTGTTTATTACTAACCCTTGTGTAAAAAAATGTAAACTTTATGTACAAAATGTAAAAGCCCAACGGGCATAAAAAAGAATAAATAAATGAATAAACAGAAAGGAACAGCATTTTTATGGTATTCATTATACGATTGCTTCCAATAGAATTAACCTTGTCCATTGCTAGAGAAGAATACTCAGAACTCAGAATGTTCAATTATATCCACGTTATTCCTGGAATTGAACGGTTTTCATTTAATAATGGCTTTGTCGTGTTGAGCGTTTTATCTGAATAACCTGGTTGATTCCCCAGCGGGATGCGGCCCTGACAAGCCGTCGTGTTGGTACTCTTGGTCTTATTATTGCGGTGTGAAATTTTATGATGAATTCTCCAGTCGTTATTTCTGAACACCCCTGAGGGGGGGATGGATGAATGATGACTGAATGAATGAATATATTAAAAGACAACAATAAAAATGGTTTGGTCGATTGCCCGGTGGGTTCGCTCGGTTAGCAATTGGACTGATTGAGTATGGTTCTCTCAGCGGGTACAGATTGACTCACTTTTCAGAACGTATCTTTATTATTTTTTTTTATATTTAAATTTAGATTGCTTCATATTTAAAAATATTTTTAAATGATTTTTTTTTTCCAACCCAATGGGGTAGGTATTAGACTAGACAATTTAGAGGCACTGGAAATAAGGAAAAGTAAAGTCATTGCAACGAAATAAACCCAAATAAAAATCCTACATTAAAGTTGTTCCCTATTGATAAAATCCCTCATTATTAATTTTAATAACTTCCCTATTAATAAACTCACGTCCTACTCCTCTGCCTACTTCGTCTTCTGGGCTCACTTGGTATGTAACAATGTAACCCATTGTAACTCAGTCATATGTAATGTGTCTATAGATTTTAGTAAAGTACACTGCCTTGAAGAAGCCATGGTAGTGGCGAAACATGGTCGATAAAAATATAAAAAATACAAGTGATATTTACATAGACATTGTTATGTTTTATAAGCTTTTTTTAGTAATGTTTGTTTGATCAATGCACGTATTTATTATTATACAGGTGACGTCAAGACATTAACCAAAACAATGCCTACGTATTTTGTAGTTTCGTGACAGTTGATCTCTTGAAAGTTGGCACAAAATAGGTGAAATATATTTATTTTTACTTCAATAAAGATAACTGGCTCATGAGTTTGATGTAGAAGTTCAAAATAATGTAAAACAGTACAAATAATGTATCCATCTTAAGAAGGATTCCAAGACAAATGAATCCCCGGCATACATGTATATAATATGTGATAAGGGAAAATATGTTTACCTACTTACACATAATATATGGGGTGTACAGAGAGGGTGTGACGTCGAATAACAAAACTATTAAACGTATTTTCATTCAAATGCATGAAGGAAAAAACTACTTTTATATAGGTTTGTATGCAATATATACCAGCGTTTGTATAAGTGGAAAAAATCGACTCCGTAAATAAATTCGCTTGGTATCCATAGGAACTTATTATTGAAGGTATTTTTGAAGTCGATGTTAGTCTTAAAATTGGTAAATAATGCACAAAATTGATTATTTAAAAAATAATTATAATGTCGGGGGTCCAACTGTGGGGCGATCGACTGGCGGGGAATTAATTGTTGGGTCACTGCTTGAATTTAAGCGTTTTAAAGATAAACAAAAATTTTAAATAAAATATCTACGACTTAATAATCGACTTACTTTTTCTACTCATCAATATGTAGGTGCGATTGTTATTTTTGGAGTCGGTGTCAGCCAAGATAGGTTTGCAACTACATACATAGTTTATAGGTGAGATGTGCTTCTGTCGCACACGCGACTTGACGAGGAGGGGAGCTGTCAAGTGAACACGCCGGGCCGGGTACGTTGGCTGACACCGACTCCAAAAATAACAATCGTATTCGTACCTACATGATGAGTAGAAAAAGTAAAATGATTATTAAGTTGTAGAAGAATATGATTTTTATTTAGTGCATTTTTTAAGTCGTTTTTTGTTTGGTTAAAAAATTTGTTAATTTTTTGATTTTGAGTGAATCTGAAGTACACTAACTAATTCGTCTGAATATGGGTAGACCTACTAAAGGTACTGCTCATATGAGACCATATTGCCCATAACGACGTTACGGTAGGTGACTCAAAGATCCGGATAGCCTATAAAAGATTCGGCCGAATATCGCTAATTTGCTCCTAAGAATTGAAGAGTTTCGTTACTTTGTCATGGATTCCATTTCCAGAACCTAACCAAACTTTCATCAAACTACCTTTGAAATACATCCTTTCCAATTAAAAAGAATAATCAAAAACGATTGACGTGATATTGAGTTCTTCCTCCGTTTGTCGCGCACATACTTAATGCAAATTTAAGACTTATATGGTTTTCTCATGGTTGCCATTGTCAGAACTGGACCAATTTAAAATGGGACTACACGGAAAGTACAAAAGAAAGCTTTCAAATATAAAAAGAATCATCAATATCGGTTCACCCAGTCGAAAGTTCTGATGTAACAAACATAAAAAAAATTTAAAAAGTTCACGCGAATTGAGAACCTCCATCCTTTTTAAGTCGTTTAAAAATTGACGCTTCTTCTAGTGAAATCCGGATTTATACAATAATTGAGAATTTTATATTATATTATCATTGAAGAAGAAGACAACACCAATAATCTAAACGAAAATATGAAAGAGAACAAGACACAGAAAAATAGAAAAAGACAACAGTCGTAACTGGGACACGAACCCAGAACCTCTTGTCTGAACGGGCCGGGTTAATATTAATTGAATTTAATATAAGTTTTTTTTTTACATTGAGCAGCGTAATGAATTAAAAAAAACAAACAAATTACTTATCGATCTTTTTATTATATTTTTTAGAGTTTTACGTTTTACTTTTTGAATAAAAATATCACTTTTTCTCCCAGTTAGTAGGCATTGAAGACGAGCCTTACAAATATTGGTATAATACAACTCTGTCCAGTTGGTTTCAGCACAAGCCGTGGTCGTAAATCACTCATATTTTTTACTTGAATTGAGTTCTTAAATATCTCCCCGGCGACACTTTCAGGAAATTGATATATTGTTGTGGGCACAATATGCTTTTTGTATTGAATTTGTTTTATTTGAGTTTAAGTAATACGTGACAATAATATCTAAATTATGATTAATTATCAATGCGACAATATCATAAATTTGATTTGAAATTTTTGGTTTATGTAGCAACCGAGATTTAAGACAAACGTATTTTTGAATTTACAATGTTTTGACAGACTTCGTCATTTTAAATTTAATGCCAATATGTTTAAATCATTACGAAGAAGGCATTACAAGTAAATTAAAGAATCTTGAAACATTATTATTTTTAAATCGGAACGAAGTTCCAACTGAGCATATTTAACAAGTATATTTTAAAGAGTATTGTAGGGGTGAATGGAGTAGGTGAGAAAAAATGAAGAGGTAGAAGGCAGTTAAGAATACCGGATCTTATAAAAACATCAATTTAAAACACCATATCCAAAGTTTCGGTTTTGAAAGTGGTCGTCGATGCTGCACTGAGAGTAAAAAATGGGCTGGAATAAATGAAAAATTAAATTTAAGTATTTGACTTACAAATATCAAACTTATTTAAGAAATGTATGCTTGCGATGGGATTAGGGCCCGTGACATTTTTTTTGCTTGACACAGGAGGCCCCACTGGGGATGCTGCATGGAGGGTCTTTTTAAGGAAAGGAGGGAAAGGAAGTTCTGGGAAGGAAAAGAGGTGCAAGGAGTGGGTAGGAATCTGGGAGTCGATGTGTATAGGAGTGACGGATGTATGAACCCCACTCCTACTACGATACAAGACGATGGGTAAATGCCTCCATCAACAAGTCTCTCCCGATCTGGCCCGCCAGGCAGGAGGTGGGCAAACGCATGTATCGCCAAGACAAGAACAATGAACCAATTAGATAATAATAGATCAGACTTAATTCACTACGAAAAAAGGTCCGAATTTACATAAGAACCGTCAAAACTCAGTTGGATACTGGATTCTTTCATTCTGAGATTAATAAATTTTGGCGTATTTTAAAGTTTTATTTCGTATGTACGAGTGCAGTATGGGATCTGGCCAAATTTTGTTGAAATTATAATAATGTATATGTCGGCGGCCGATCGTAAAATCAGGCTGATCACGATGCGCCTAGCCACATCGCGATCTGCCGCCATTTCACAATGTGCCTGACTTACACCAGGCGCATCTTTGAAATTCTCCATTTGTCGATTTGGCTAACCACGTTTAGCCATATCATTTAGTAGGAAGACTATTTTTGTTAAATTAATGGACACATTTTATTCAAGTAATAAAGTTTATTTTTCAATCTGGTACAACAAAATGGTACATAAATCGACTTGGCCCCAAACATTAAAATCTTTATAAATTATGGGTTTAGAAATCGCACAGGCTAACATAAATTTCGATAGCTTTTTTTGGTATATAAAGCTTTTTTTAATATTATTTTATCACGTCCTCCGTGTCCAACGGTTTTATGAATTTCTGCCAAAATTTTTCAGGTATCATCTGGGTGTTTCTTCTTAAATATTAAATAGTCTTCGAAGTTTCCATAACATCATATTTTCACAGAATGTTATAATCCGATGCAACTCATTCACAGGACGTGGACATCTTACTCCTTTTTAGTTGGTTTAAAACAAAGATATTCAAATACAGAAGAGATATGCTATGGTGTCCGCGGAACTGTCGCCGGACTACGCGCTAATTAGCGTAGTTTTCATACAAAAAGAAATTGTTCATTTCGTTGATTTTTTAGAAATGTGCATTAATATTGGTTAACAATATATTTTGAATAAGGAAAGAATTCGTTCATTTAGTTTAACTTTCGTTTGGTTTTTTCGTTAATTATTTGTTCTTTTAGTTTATTTGTTAATTGGTAAACAATATCGGCGACACCCGGAAGCGCAGACCCACATAGTAAAAACAGCAGATAGCACATCTACTTATATTTCAATATCTTTGGTTTATAACCTATAAAATAATAATACAAATAAAATATTATTTTTTGGTATGGTAATTATCCCATATACTATCCATGTACCTATAATAAACCCCATTCATCATAAAATAACATTATGTGCAATACAAATACAGTTATTTAAATTAAGATTAATTATCCAATTGAAAATATACTTTGGATGAACCTCTAAAACGCGTTCATTAGTCCACGGTTTTTTTTTTACATTATTTTCAGAACTTTCATGAATTCCATAAAAATCCATTAGTTTTCGCTCAAAATACTTCTGGAATGCACTTTTGTTATCGTTATCACATTGCTCCATGTTTTCCATTCCATTTAAACAAACTCGCTCTTACGTTAGACGCCATGATCAAATTATTGTCGCACAAAATTGTCACATGAATGTAAATAAAGCGCAGGCAGCGCCTCTATTGGTGCATTTTACAACTCTTATTTGAATGTGCCTAAGCGAATAGCAAGACGGATTGTCGGACGTTCATCTTCGATCGATACGCCAGGTTGTAAATCAGCCCTTTAGTGATGTGCCTAACTTATGTATATCCGGCACATTGTGAAATGGCGGCAGATCACGACGTGGCTAAGCGTATTATGATCCGCCTGATTTTACGATTGGTCGCCGACGTATATATGGTGACCACGGAGAGTTCAAATCGGTATTTTTTTGGTTGTTGGCTAGCTCAATTCTGCTCGCGATTTTTGTGTAAATAATATATTATAATCTGTTATCATGGTTGTCAGTGCCAATCTCTGGACAATGACGTCATTTGAATGCCCATAACGAAAGAGAATGACCGTTTTAATGACCCTACCTGCTTGCAATGTACTTTTTAAGCTTAGTTATTTGGAATGGTGCCTAAAATTAGCACTTAAGAACAGCAGACTTTATATGTTTTTGATCAACCTCTCACAAAGCTTTTAATTTAATTTGAAAACGTGAAAAAAAAATGTTTTTCTTAACTTTTTGTTATCTTTCCTTTTTTTCTGTTTGTAGTTGAATAATATATAATGTTGCTCAATTATTAATGAAGTTACTACTTTCCATATTCTCCGTGACAAAAAACTAGGGAATCGTTATTTCAGAAGATTATTTTTTTCCTTCACTCACATGTCAAAAGAAGGGAGAAGAAATTTCGAAGCTAGACGTCGACAGAAATATCATTTATGAAGTGAAAACTTCTTTAGCACCGTTTGATTTGAAACTCGATGAAACGGAAACAAGTGACACCAAAAAGGGATAAACCAATACATCTATACGTTTTAGCCTGCAAGAGAATGAGATAGAATGAAACCTCTGTCAAGCTGCTTGCTATTGGCCGCTCTGATTATTATGAGCTCACTTTTCAAGGCTTGTATTTGTTGAGATTGTGTGGGTAAAGTTTTCACTTTTACTGCGAATGAACTGCACTCTATTTATTTTTTTTATAAAAGTGAGCTAATAATATTCAAAAACTTTTAGTTTATACTGTTTTTGTAATGTTGAAATTCATTTAGAAAGCAGCTGTCAAATTATCAGACAACGGAAAAGGCATTAAATACTCGAATACATGTAGGTATCTCAACTATGTATACGATTATATATACGAGTTTCTTTTTTAATATTTCGTTTAATTTTAACATATTTATGTTTCATATATAATATCTCATTTTAAGTCATTAATTTTTTTTAAATGGTTAGGATCTGCGATTAATGTCCCGTGCCATTAAAAACTCCCGAAATTTCAATTAGAATAAATAAAATCTCGGAGATAATAATAATGGTGGCATAATGAGTTACTACTGATGCTATCACTAATGGCCCCTTTATTTTACGTCGCTGTACTAATTGCAGAAAATCTTTTACGACAAATTAGTGCATTACCCAACAGAAACCATTAAAGCAATTATTTTACAACGTACAAGAAATTCTATGTAGTGCCATAGAAACTCTACCGCCACGATTGGGTGAAGTTGTGAGGTGGGTTTTGGAAGGGGCTTAAGGAGTAGATTTGTTAATGCGGGACTTAAATAGGCTCCGAAAAGATAAACAAGGAAAAAGGAAGGCAGACAGCTCGTTATACACTCTAGCCATTTAAAAAAGGCGGTATAACGACACGGTCTCACAACGCTGACGTCAAATAATGTACAAAAGATATTCAGATCTTGTTACTGAGTTTTCAGTTGCTCCAGCTCCATTAAAAAACGAAATACGAGTATTAAAATACTTGTATTAACGACTTTTCCAGCAATGTAAGATGACTGTCAGTAAATTGACGAAGGAAACTATTGACCAAGAACATTTTACCGTTTAGTTTTTTTTTTTTTTTTTTACATGAGCTCCACACAGGAGGCCCTGAGGAAAGTAATTTCCCTCAGGGCCTGTGTCGTCTTTGGGGATGCTGTGTGGAGGGTTTTTAAGGAAAGGAAGGAGAGGAGAGTTCTGGGAAGGAAAAGGGTTTAAGGGGTGGGTAGTAATCTGAGGTTCAGTGGGTCCTGGTCATCCGCCTCCAAGACCTAGACAAACCCCGGGATGAACCCGGGCACCCCTGTTAAATCACCAACCACTTGGGGTGACCTACGGCAGAAGTATTTTTTGCGGCGGGTAGCAAATGATCCCTCTCAAGATCGAGGGACCAAATGCTGCGTGGATGTTGTGGACTGTATACTGTATGCGGTTCTTATTTACCTATTTTATTATATTTTAATCGCACTTACCCAGACTGCTTCCCTCTTCGTTCCGTGTTCACTGGAAAGGTAGGTATGTTAGTTTGGGAGAAATTTTGGAAGGGAATGGCGATTGGGAATGAACGTTTGATCGCGAAATAATAAGCGAGAATGAATGACGCGTGGCGATGGTACTTGCGAATAGCTGCGATTTAAGAGTTCTGTTTGCGGTTTGATTACTAAAAACTGTAAAAGCGGTGCGGTTTTTAGGACTTGTGTCCTGTGCGGCGAGGTGAATTCAATTGAGGCAAAGGGCACCAAATAGGTAGTTTCAAAAGGCAACATGTAACAATAAAGGCGTGAACAGCTAAAAAATGGTTCTCGCGGCGGCGGTACCCATTTTCGCCTCCCAAATTGTGTTAATTAATTAATGAAATTCATTAATTCGGCTACAATAAACGTTTAAAGTAACTTAATCCCATCCACCCCTTATTTTCACATTAGTTGTGAGGAAGACCAATAAGTTCAAAATAAAAATGTTGAAAAGTTATGGAAATGTGAACGGGAAATTTTTAACTGGAGTAGCAAATGGAAAACAGATCGAACCGAAATCCAATTTTTATTGGAAAACTTCTCCAACATCTCTCCCGCCTTCAAACTTTGTGTAAGTGATGTCGTAATCTTTTTTTAAAGGGTTGTTCTGCTTGTAAATGTTTTGCTTAACAATGTATTTTTATACATCGACAGATTCCATTTATTGTGCTTTTATTCATTTCAGTACGACCCTTCATTAAAAAAATCATATTTGCCTTATGATAAATTTTAAATTCTTTTTAACAAAGCTGTTTCTCATTAATTATTAAATAATTATAATTTTCTATTACGCATTTCTTCGTATAATTTTCTATTATTTCTGATGACAATGATGTTCAATTACGTATAATGTTAAAACTAATTTTAAATAATAAACCTTTTTTCAACAAGAACAAAAAAATTGGAAAAGTGATGTTCATTGGGGTTTCAATTAATATTTCTATTTTTGATACTGACAATCCACTAAATTTATTTCTGACCGTAACCAGTTTTCAGCATATTAAGGCTATCTTCAGACTGGTAAAATTATTCCTTATACTATTGTTTACATGTATTCATTGGTGGGTCATTTAAAAAAAATGTTAATTTTAAATTCTAAGGGCGATAAAAGGGTGCCAAATGGGTTAAAAACGATGCGTTTTAAATTTTTTAAATTTCTGATACAATCGTCTTCCTCCGGATTCACTTCAAAGTTTTGAAAGTTTTCATTATAAGGGGTTATTTCTAGTGTATAGCGGGCCGCACGATTTCCGTCTCAGTGGGGGGGGAGGGGGTGGGGGGGTGAGGCGGCGGAGCCCCATTCGAATCTGGTTTTATCAAAACTAATACAAAAAATAGTCACATTAGCTTCACTCAGAACATGCAAATAGTTTTCCTTAAATTCTAGCTGCACACAGTCTGCAACTAGAATTTTATAACTGCAATTTGAACACAGAATGGTTTCCGTCAAAATGCATCAGCAAATGAAACCATAACTGAAAGTTTTCGTTGCGTGTTAACACAGAACTAGTTTTAATTTAGATTTAATTTGCATGCGGGGAATTAAAACTACACTCAGAACATGAAAATGGCTTTTTTCTAATTCTGGAATGCACTTCCAATACAAGAAATGCGTCAGTAAATGAAATCACACATAACGTGTTTTAGTTGCATTCTTAACAAACAACTAGTTTTATTTACAGGGTGAATCTATACGCGTGGAATTAAAACTACACTCAGAACATGAAATTTCTTTCCTCTAACATTGGCAGCACGAATGAAACTACAAATTTGCACTTCGAACACGAGTATGGTTTCTTTAACGCGCGTTAGGGAACGTACCCATACTACGTGACCAACTTTTTGCAATTTTTAACCCCCCCCCCCCCCCCGGTGACCAAACCTAAGCAACCCGCCGCTCATTTGTACCAAGCGTGGTATTTTGAAGACCCCCTCCCCCCTGAACAGGTTACGTAGTATGGGTACGTTCCCTTAGCAAGATAAAACCCCACCTGGAATTTTTTCCTTGCATTTTAAACACACAACTGGTTTTAGTTGTAGGGTGAATCTGTACGCGGGAAAATAAAACTACACTTAGTTCAGGGAAATAGATTTTTTCCAATACTGGCAGCACAAAAGCAACTAGAATTTTATAAATGCACTTCAGAAACGAGAACGGATTTGTACGAAATGCGTAAGCAGACGAAACCACACTAGGAATCTTGGAATTTTTTCATTACATTTTGAACACCAAACTGGTTTTACCGTTCGAGCGAATTGAATTGTGAGACCTCAGCTTTAATTAATAACTGCACCTAGAATGGTTTTTCTCCGATTTTTTGCAGTCGGAACACAAGAACAGTTTCCTTCGAAATGCGTTAGCAGATGAATCCGCAACAGGAATTTGCATTGTGAATACAAGATTGATTTTACCTTAATAATGAATCTGCATACGAGTCCACTAGTCCAAGGCTTAAAATAAATTGTACTCAGAACACGCGAATGGTTTTTCTGCATTTTGTAGCATATTTATCGTTTGCAATTAGATTGGATACGAATATGATTTTATGTTTATTTAAGTATTTAATAATTTACATGGAATGATTTTATAATTATTTAACTAGATTCTTATATTGCAGAAATTTGGCAATATATTTAAAACTTCGATAACACAACGCATTTTTCCCTTCGTTTTTACCACGGTATGAGTTTTTACAAACCTACACAAATGATTCTCAAATCAGAGCAATAACAGAAAATAACTTAAACAGTAATATCAGATGGACAATATAGTATGTAGGTCACCCCTAATGTGATGGCTGGAACTTGCTTCTCTTTGGCAAGGCGTGCGATATTAGCTGACATTGATGATGTTGCTACTCGCAACTGATTTTACAGATTTGGAGCGGTTAGTCTGGAGCGCAGATGTTTCTTTGCTGTACAGATTTGAATAGAACTGCTCGCAGCAGTAAGTTGTTCCGAAAATAGATACATATAAGAGCATGCCTCCTTAAATTTGGAAACTCATTATTTTTTATGCAGCATTTGTAGAACTCAAGCAGCGGGAGATTGTTATATCTAGCTATTAGTTGATCATCGCTTTGTAATTTAATAATTTCGTGCCGCAGATTTTCTCGCACATTCGATGGTTCCACGTTGAACGGTGTAGCAAATATGCTTAAATCTGTTTGCTTATTTTTCAAGTCCTTATCGTTCATTAAATGCCTTACTTAATTTCGCGCACTCACCAGCGCTTTCAAACGATATATAGAAGGTAATAACCTTCCTAGTCCTTCCAGTGTTGTAATATTCATTTCGAGTTGCACTTTCGCCTTAATTTAGTTTCAAATGATTTCACGTTTTACTCGGCTTCAATTTTTCTTTTCTTCGTAATTGCCATTAATAGGACTTTATTGATTTACCATCCACTTTACTTCTGCAACGATGACTAGAAAATAATGTTTATGACAGACTGCCTAAGATTCCCCTCCGAATAGAGTTGCAATCAATCCTGAAATATCGGGACTGTCGCGTACAAGAAAGTTAAAAGTACCGATGGAATTTCACTATCGTTTCACAACAAATTAAAATAAAAGTAAAAGGGGATGTATATGTACCACGTTTTTATTTACACCTAAACTGTTTGCTAGTAATAATTTTGTAATAACGTATTAAAAATGCATCTGAAACACCGTGAAAAAACCATCCGGTTCTGAGTAATTTTTTGTGGTTCTTTCAGCACGCTGCATCAAAATATTTCTTGTAATCTTCCATAGCAAATATACCTAGTATATTTTTACGAAATCATTTACAAAAGTCCCAAGAAATGTCTTGCAAAAATGCCGGAATTAGAGAGAAAGAAGAATTTTGCTGGCATTTAAATACACTGCCTTGAGATAATTTGATGTATTTTCATATATTTTTTTAATAAATAAATCAAAATATTCCCCCTTTTTCGTGTTTTACCCAACCTTTATAAAATCCACACCACCCGCTTGCCAGCTGCCCGCTGCCCGCTGCCTGAATTGAATATTTGAATTTCTCGGCTTTTCTCTACTATAATAAGCATATATTATACATGTAAACCTTCCTCTTGAATCACTCTACCTATTGGTGAAAAC
Organism: Limnephilus rhombicus; assembly: GCA_929108145.2. Lineage (NCBI taxonomy): Eukaryota > Metazoa > Arthropoda > Insecta > Trichoptera > Limnephilidae > Limnephilus > Limnephilus rhombicus. The sequence continues at coordinate 16,561,857 of OV815270.1, forward strand.
CGCATGAAAATCCGTTGCGTATTTTAAAATATCTATGCGCACATAAATTTTGAGCGACTTAATTTTATACTATGTAATGATAATGATGATGATGGTGATAATGATAGTTAATTTTTAATGCTTTTTCTAATTTTTTTTTCAGATTTAACAAGAGTGGATTTTTCTCTATTATGTGATATTTCAAAGTCAATCTGGAGGAAGAAGATGATATCCAAATATTGAAAAAAAAACGTGATTTTTCATTTCCATTTAACACCCTTTTATCACTATTAGACAAATCAAAACAAGATTTTTTCCCGTACAGTCATGACCCACCCTAATATATATATTTCACCATTGCACATTGCATCATTTAACATGTTTTCCTTTTAGTATGTTTTAATAATGCAAGTTGAGTGAAAATGTACGTATGTATGTAAACAAAAGGTCCTGGGTTCGAGTCCGAGCGGAGCCAATATCTTTTCTGATTTTTCTGTCTCCAGATTTCGATTGAGTTTCGCTAATATTGTGTTCATTTAATTAAATATTGAAAATTATTAACATTATTTCTGTTTAGTAATCATAAAGTCATCATAATAAAATACAAATAACTTGCTAAGCAAATAATGCTTAGTATAAAACTGCGTCCCATTTCTATAGGATGAATACTGTAAAGGAAAAAACCACAACGCGTGCATGTTGAATTAATAAATTGAAAGTAAGTAGATTACTTTAATACATGTGTAATGTTCACGAAACATTATTACAACTGTTACAAACGAAATATTACAACTAAACTACCTCATTTTAAAACTAAAACAAATAACATTTACAAATGAAAACCCCGCATGTTCATTTTATTAGAAAAATTGAAACAAAGGAACCTATCTGCCACCTGCAACCGTGATTTATACCCGCGAGTGGCCGCTAGTTTGATATCATTTTATATGTTACTCACTCACTCGAATAAGTAATAAATTGTTGACGCCCGGACACGTAACCGGTACTTACGCTATCCGGACGATTACTCTCCCTTACGCTCGTATTATTAAATTTATGCTACACCAACCTGTAAACATGCTACAAATATAACAGCAAATTTTACTAAAATTTGGAAAATAAACTGGTTTTAATAATCACATGAAGTTTGAAATATACTGATTTATATGACAATGGGAATGGATAATAATAATAATAATGCAGATAACAATTTGCGTTTTCGGTCACATTTTGGCCAATTTACAAACACCATTGAGCGTTTACTGGCCGAAATGTGGCCAATTTGATGAGATATTTTGAACATTTATTGGAATTCACAAAAATATTTTTTTTTTCACTTTTCAACAGGAGACGTCTCACACCTTTTCTGAATTATTGGTTTTTGAAATATTTTTTTCTTATATTTCATTGATCATGGGTTTTATATAAAAAATGCATGTTCAAAATTAAATTCATATCTGTGATTTTCCACTTGGCTGTGGATAACACATAGAAGTTATAATACCTAATATTCTCCAAATGGGTCCCACGACCGCCAATTTTAAAGTAGCAGAATTCATTCGTTTATTAATTTAACGATTTTTTTAATGTATTGTTTTAAAATTCTAATAATTTTTGATAAACAGCTCTTTTAGGTGCATTCAAAGGTTTTCTGACGCTGTAAGCAGTTAAGCAGTTTATAGGACTCCATATTAAATTTAGTTGGTATGATTTTTTTTAATGAAGGCAGAAAATTTCCAAGTTGAACGTTCAGAAATCCCAGACGTTGGAGGTGTATTTCAATTATTAAGGCGAACGCTCGCGTGGTTATCAAATTGCTTTCAATCATATTTTTTTCACGTGTACAACCTAGGCTACATGATGCAGATATAACGATCTAAGTGCACGGGTAACTTGGATTAAATGCAAAAACATGTATAACAATTAAAATGATTGTGCATAATTGATCATTTTAATATGGTATACATACGGAGACCACTCTTATTCGTTGAACGCAAGAGAATTTTCAACTGAAGCCTGAACTCACTGAAGAAATTTAACAAAATCAAACCTATCAATGTTAAATTTTATAAACTTGCGACTTAACTTCCCGTGTAGGTATTTTTATATTTCAATCGTATAACCCTTCATTTCATCGTGTAGCAAATTTTTTCTCAAATAGTTTTGACTTCTTTGACGCTGTGATGAAAAAACCCAAAACCCTGAACCAACACTTTACATCTTTTACACTTTTTTCCGCAGAGCAAGCTTCCGTCTTTAAAACGAGCTGCTTCTAAATATATGTATGTACCTACAGGGTCCCCGTTGAAAACTAAATTAAAGAGATAATTTGTATTTAACACCTTGATGCTTCATTTCCACCCTTCTCAATTAATTTCATTTTCTCTATCTTCTTCGTACTTTCCCGTCTTGAAGATTATTGCTATCTTAGTATCTTGAAGATATATTTATTATATATCCGAAACTAAATAGGAATTATACAGCTTTGGATGAAATTGAAAATGGACTGCGAACACTTTAATCGAAATGGCATTTGAGCGAATTGGGTGAAAGTATAAGTCAGATAAAAAAGGGTATGGAACTAAAATGGGATGACCAATCACTTATCTGGTTAGTTCCACCGCGGGCGGTTTGGAGCGTTGGTAAAAAAACGGATTCGAGCGTCTAACCACGCAATACAAAATAAACAGAGCACCTACAACTAGTCCTGGGTCGGTCGTGAACGACCCGCTCATTGAAACCCGCTCACGGACCACCAAAGAGCGAGCGGGTCATTTTTTCGTCAGCACCCGGGTCTTGCGACCTACATCTCGCAACCGCTCTACTACTGCAACCTGGGTTTCGGGTGCGGATGTGGCTGGGCCAGCGACGATAGATATATGTGAGAGAGCGACCGGGTTGTCAACACCCGGGTTTCGCCACCCGCTCTCTCGACTCAGGTAGTAGAAAGTAGCTGGGTGAATCGTAAGTGCGAACTGCGACACATTCGGTCAGCACACACCTGCGTGACGTTAATAAATAACATATATCTATCTATCGTCGCTTGCCCCGCCACATCCGCACCCGAAACCCAGGTTGCAGTGGGTTGAAGTGGGTCGCGAGACCCGGGTGCTGACGAAAAAATGACCCGCTCGCTCTTTGGTGGTCCGTGAGCGGGTTTCAATGAGCGGGTCATTCACGACCGACCCAGGACTAGTTTGAACCTATATTATTTCTTCATGACATGTCGCATCCCCTGTCTCATCAAATACCAAAAAAATCATAAGCCGTTATAATTGCACAATACAAAAAAAAAGTTCATTTTGTGCTACTTTGCATAAAATCATTTCAATAAATTATCATGCAAGAAGGCTGCATTATAATAGGTATGCGAGCCTGAGATATGTAAATAACCCCAGACCCTCTGGGCTTAAAACCCAAAGATATGATTATGAAATCTACTACTTGCGCGGACAATGTACATACCACAAAGAATGGCAATCGAAAACTCCAGGGAAAATAATAGATTCACCAACCTTGAATGCAGTTTTTGTAGCTGGGGAGGCCTCCGTAAATTTGTCCACTTAAATTCCAGATCAGTAATTTTTTTTACTTGAAACTTGCGCAAGAGTTAGTTATCAACCATACATAAATAGTTGGTTTTCACAATGATTAAATAAAATAGCAAAATTTTCTAAAACAACAAATGACAGTTATTTATTTGGTTGAATACTATTTTCAAACTATTTCAGGTGTCTCTGTTAAATCCAAAGAGTAACTTACTACCTATCTTGTGATATAAATCTATTTATTTAAATTTTCGAACAAACAAAATAAACATATTTTAATGCCTAACCAAAGGCTACGATTTTCCCTCTTCATTGGTTTGGTTGCAATGTTATTCACACATAACTGCACTAAAATACTGTCCAGGGTTTTTTAGGTTCACATAATTTTTCAAATTTAAATAATTTTTCAGAGAGAGGTTGGAGAAAGGTTGAAACTTAATAGGTACATAAATTCCAGGTAATCTACCGTATTCTCATTTCTAAACTAAACAAAGATATTGAACACATATTAAAAAGTACTCATTTTATTTAGAACATCCTGAAGGTGAGCGGAAAAATGATTTTTTTTTTATTTCTACCCAATAAATTTTGGTTAGTCAGAACCAATTTTTCACTTTTATACAACCGACATAATATGTTTCGTTTAAAAAAGTACACGAAAAAATAATTTTCGACTTCATAGCCGTCATAGAATAAATTTTATAATCCTTACTCTATGATAGCAGTAATGAAATCAGTTTTCTCATGTTTATTTTGCCGTTCGGGCATTAATCAAATCATCCGAAGTATTAAACTAAAACTGCTGTGGTAAACATGGAGTCTCCTTTTTTATTAATAAAATAAATCTCTTGGTAAACACGCAAAATTGCTGATGGCATTTAATTTTAACTCAACCTAATTTAACGGGTACGGATTAACGCCGGAATAAATTTTATCATGCGAGGGATGTTTGATGGCGAGTTTAATTAGACTACCTTGGAGCTGAGGCGCTTTTTTGGAAGCAAATGACGCCTTCGTATATTGAGAATCCAATTTTAAGGCAGAGTACTTTGGATCCCTCTGGAAGAGGGATGTCCACTCACAGTCGTGGAATCACCTTGGAGAGATGAACCGCACTGCGGGAGCAGATTTTTTGCTCGTTGCCTTTCATGGATACAAGACTAATAATCGTAAATCAAATACTCCTATCAATCGATATCTCGATTGCACTTCCCACTATTCTTGCTAGTTATAATCGAAAATGTATTGTACCATATAAATTATATTAAAAAAAAAATCAATGCAATTAAATATAAGTTCATTCCATCCACATGTATGAAATCGATAATGAGATCCCGTGTCATTTATACTGTCCGTATGTATGAAATTCACAATGAGATTCCATGTGATTCATGCTATCCATATAATGTATGAAATCCATAATAAGAATCCGCGTAATTATTCATTCTATCCTGGTGTATGAAATCCACAATTAAATCCCCTGTGATTCATTCCATGCATATTGCACATTATGATATTCAAAATCCCGTTGGTGCCTGTGTTAACCTGAGAACAAGAGACACTGTGCAACTACCAGCTGAGCTATTTGATAACGTATTATTTGTTATATCCGCTAACATAACCACCATCCAAAAGAGAACATTTCATTTTATTGCTAAGTTACAGTATCTATTACAAATATAAATTATTTCAATAAAATATAAATCGGAAACAGAAGACTTGAATTGTATTGTTATGCCTTTTGTTATTTTGTCGTATGACACCTGTAATTATACATCAACCTAACTTAATATTTCCCCGTTAATAAATGATTGTGGTGTCGTAAGTGCCACTATCATAGTGTTTCAGTATTTAGAGTCTGTAATATTTAGCGTCTCTGTTTTTCGCAAAGCAAATAGATTTCCAAAGCAAACCCAACATATTTATTATATCACATTCAGTGTTTCATATACATTCTCTTCTACATTGAAGTACTCAAAAAAGAGCAAACTTGACAATTTTCAGGAAAATTACTGACAAGGATGAAAAACTAAAGAAGCTGCACATGAAATAATGCCACGGTGATAAGTTCAAGAAGAACTTTGTATTCCCAAGGTTATCTACGAATAAATAAAATCCAGTACTCCCAAAATAGAAGAAAAAATGTCCGCATGACGAAAGTGGTTTGAATTTTGAACCTTCGTAGAATCATGGTAGAATCGAACTCCTGGTACTAACAGGAAATAGTACTTCTGTCCACTAAGTAGAAAATCTATATTATTCATGTATTCATCAAAAATGGGAAGCCTCGACGAAATTATTCAGATATAAAAATAACCAGGAACGGTTTAATTAAACTTAATGTTCGTGGAAATCAGGTCATGTTCATGGGAGGGTAGGAGGGGTGGGAAGACTATAAACAAGGCTAATTGGGTGCTTGCTCAGAATGGTTTATGTCTTATTTGGCCGATTGTGCCAGAAGTGGTATTCTTCTAAGAGAAATCATCTTGCCTTACAAATTACACAGAGTTAACACTGTGATTTTATCATTACCTTTGTTCTAGGGGATGATTAAAACGATTGGGAGCATAATTTGAAATGGTAATATATCATCGGTATCTGTGAATTCACCACTAAGTGAAGATGCCCAATTAATTTTCATATGTCGTATGGACAATTAAAAAGGAATTATTTTTCTACGTAGTATTAAATAGTTTAAATTGTGTTTCAGTTTATTAATATTTTCAAGCAATTATTAAACTTTACCTCCGTGGAATGGTAATTTAACCCATCAAAAATCGGGCGTATTTAATCAGAACGTAAAAATATTTCCGCTTTTGCAACAAAATTAAAATAAATGGTATATTTGCAAACGTATCCGAAAACTAAAAACTATTCCGATGAAAGGTAATGAAATACGCTTTTATATTATGTTATTCTAAACAACCAACTAATTTTTTAAATATAAAAAAAAATTATGCAAACTTTGAAAGTTTTAAAAATAGCTCACCTTACGTTTTTGTAACTAAAAATATTATTAAGAAAAAAATATAAACACACACATATTTTATTAGACAAGTGAATAATAAACGTTATTGCCAACTCACTTTCTGGTCGTTTCATGTAAAAATAATTCCCAAAAAAGTCACAAAACCGCGTAATTTGTTTTTTAATTGCTTTCCAATACTTGGGCTTTATAAAGGAGTATAATTTAATTATTTTATGGTTATTTTTTAGGTTTGAATATAAAGCGTGTTGTTTTCTCTTTCTTTTTTCTTTAATAATGCCTAATTATGAATTTTGACAATCGATTTCTTGTACCTATCGCGTCTTGTTTGACTAGGAATAAATGCCAACCAGGGATTCCCTAAGAACAAAAACATACACGCTAACAAACTTCCACGCTCCCAAGGATTCGCCGGGAACTGACGTAAATTAATTACGTAATCATATAATTAGGCTGGATGTCTCAGTGGCGTGGAGTGAAGGAATTTAATGGTATGGAGGAGAAAGGCGCTCGCGGCTCCACATCACTGTCTCCTCCAATCACTCTGCTCGTCTATTCAAAACGTGCGATTCATTCGAGATTTGCTGTTGATCTTAAGATTTTCTTGTTATTTTGCGAAGTCGATTTGAAAGAAAATTTTACACTTAAATTCCATCATTCGATGAACTTCCATTCCTGAGATCCATGTTTTAAGTAATGATATAGAATTTTTTTTTTAATCGAAGACAGCTTTTTAAATTTGAATCTCATTATTGAGGTATTTTCACAATTTAGTTAATTTTTTTTTTCGCTAAAATTGTTTAGAAAATATATGTCAAGTTAATTTTTCTGATCATTCTACTAAAAATGCTAAACAAAAACGTATTCCAAATAGAACTGTAAGTATAAAAAAATACTGTAAGTTTAAAAAAAAGATGTATAATGCTCTTGAATTGTTTAATAAACGTTCATTAGATGATCACCTATTTTAATTGTTATGGTGTTATTATTTGCTGATTATATGGCGAAATTATGCAGGTGTGAATTTCACGGAATAATATTACACTAGCAGAATATAACACGGACGAAATCGCACTTGGACGATATTAGACTTATTGGATTGTCATATCTCAAAAAAAACCGAACCTAAATTTTGTTTGCTTTTTCAACATGAAATTTATTTTCGAAAAACATTTATTAAAAAAAAAGACGTCCGTAATTCTAGCAAATGTAATTAATGTAAGTAAGTGAGATTCTCTCCATGTGCATGTACATAGGTGCAAAGCGTACATGAGATTACATTGCGTACATTGAGACCTAAATATTTAGGTATTACCTGCTTACACCGGTTTTACGATCCTAAGGGCCTTTGCTCATGGAAAAACTGAAAAAAATCAGTTGTCGACGCAATCGCAATCAACCTCCTGAAAAAATCGATATTTTTCTGATTTTTAGAAATTTTATTTAATTTAAATTTGATAATGTTATTATCGAGTTCTGCAAGTATTTTAGAATGAATTTTAGTTACAGCTTTTCAAACTGTCTGGAAATGACCTTACAAGTCGAATCAGCTAAAATTAAATTACATTCTAAAATACTTGCAGAACTTGATAATAACATTATCAAATTTAATTTTAATTAAATTTCTAAAAATTAAAATGGAGTTCTACGAATTAAACACAAAAACAATTAATTCATATTTTTCTGATTTGACATATCGCAGATTACTTGAAAACTTGGCACGTCGTGAGCCGCTACCATGGCAACCTCTCAACTAGGCAACTGAAACGCAACTGTCGCGGCGACCAGCAGAGCTGGTCAATTGCCTTGTTGATATGTTGCCATTGTAGCGTCTCACGACCTATCATGTTTTGTCATGTTTTCATATGTCAGATCAGAAAATATCGATTTTGTTCAGGAGGTTGATTGCGTCGACAACTGTTTTTTTTTCAGTTCAGTAATCTTTAAAATATATAACGTTTTACATATCCCCGTAGATAATGTGGACAGAAAGATGTTCCAAAATTGCCTGTTCTAAAATGCAATTAATTGAAAAAGAGTTATTTTGCAAATCGCGAATTTAAAGGTATTATACATATTGCCCTATTGAAAGAAAATCGTTTAGTTTCAAAAATTTTATAGAAATTATAAAGTTAATAGAAATAATTCAGGCACATCAGTAAACTCCCCTTCAGTATGCTCTTTTACTCATCACCCCCTCCATTCCAACATTATACTACATAATATAGAATGTCTTAGGTACCCTAATTGGTTCCCGGTAGTAGAGACCCTTGTGCCGCAATAACATAAAGCAAATACAATGATAATGATCTGAATGGTTACGCACTCTATAACCTCCTTCTCCTACTCATTCTCCTATTTCATATTCCTTATAAAATTTCCCAATTGGGTTTGCTATTGTGCCATTAGTATCGGATAAGTTGTACTTCCATGCAGCACCACATTAAAAACTCCGAGTTTCTACAGATATATTATTATTAAAGTTTAATCACCTTATCGTCTTGTAGAAAACTAAACCACAACACTTATAGAATCTTCGCCAGAACGTGCGTTTGCCGGAGTTCTCCAACAAAGTTGTATAAATTCCCAAGTTTTAAAGTAGTACCGTTCGGTCGGAATAAGCTGTGTATGATATACCAATAATGGATAAGCGTGGATTTACAAAAATACTGCTAAACGAAATGTTTGTTTAATCATAAATTAAGCTGGGTACTTATTCTGGTATCGCATTGGGTTTTCCTCCACCCTTCAGGAAAATATCCGCACATAGTTTTGTAATAGTCTTTTACATCATCGACGCCATTTCTTATTTAGAGAAAACTGCCAAAATGAATAACTCTTTTTCCGGGAATGAGATAATTTTGTTTCTTTCGTAGGATATTTATTTGACGTTGTTATTAGGTATTGGTAATATTATGATTTTTGATCATTCCTACATTAGTACATATTTCATCAGCATCTTAATCCTAATTATGGTTATTTTCGGAAAAAAATCGTTAACATCTCATGTTATCTCTTATTGCTTTATACGCATTTATTTTGTCTAAAATCATGCATAGTGTGGATTGAAAACGGAAAACAAAAAAGATGATTATTGAAAGCTTTTAATGTTGTTTTTATAATAAGGCTATGCATTAGTGTGGGCCGTAACTGTATGGCGAAATTTTTGTCTTATTTCCTTGAGCGCTAGTGATAAAAAGTTGTCTTGGGTCTTTAGTGTTAATAAAAAATAAAAATTGTTAAATAATATTATCGTTTTTAGGTGCCCCGAAGCGATCGAAAAATGATTAAAAAATATTTTTTGTGAATTATTCCCAAGTAGTAAGGAAATGAAAGAGTTACAATTACAAAATTTTCGATAACAATTTATTTACTATTAAAGCAGTCAAAACATTAAAAAATACTATCATAATTATTACATTAATCAAGAAAAATTAAATGTGATCAATAATTCCGGTTGAAAATCACGTTTTTTGGCATATTTTTCCTGGAGTTTATTGTTGAAGTAATAAGGCCTTCCCTGTTCTTCTTGTCACACACTTTCGACGATGTTTCAGTCACAACGTTTTACAGATTGTGTAAGACAGGGGAACCTGTCAAAGTTGATGAAAATAGAGCTGACTTCTGAAGTTAGGTTAAGTTCTTCTAATTCTTCTTCCGTTACATCTTCCAAAATGGGAGGATACGTGATTGGCGTATCTTGCCAAAATATCATATCAAAGTAGGATTGTGTATCAAAATTCAATGTGGGTACTTTAAATGTTTGGTTTTCTGTCGGATAACTCTCTGGCTTCCAATAAACGCCTTATTCCAAGCTCTTCGATGATAGGTGATTCATCGGTTATCATTGACAGGAGTAAATTTTCAGGATGAGCGAAGTAAGCGTTTCGTTGTATCGCAGGATTAATTATTGCCTTTAATTCATCCAGAAGATAGCGCGAATATTTAATAATGTTAAAAACAAGCACGACCCATGTAGTTTTATATCAAACCACATAGGAACGTATGCCCTCATGATAAACGTGACAAAATTTTCTGATGGCGTTGCGCTTCCAATATATAATCGTGGGATTTGACTCGCTATAGTAATCACTCCTGGGTTCTTCTGGCAATATCAGGATGATAACGTCCGCTGGAAACTGCTTTGAAAATATCAAGCAAGTATTTTTGATTGGTGCTTAAATGTTGATGTTGAATACTCAACATCAATATGAAAAAAAGATTATACCGGTAAATTATGGCAATTATGAAAAGTCGATCCAGAAAAACCACGAGGTCTAGTGGTTGTACCATCCGACTTCATAATCGAAAGGCGTAGAAGCAGCTCGTTGCAATAAAAAAAGCAGATCAGCAACTGTACCGGTCCATTCAAGTGTTTCTTCATCGTTCGAATCACAGCACCAGTTGTTACCGTATTAAAATTTATGCCATCACACGCAATTGCTTTTAAATGGAAGAGTGAAATATTTTGACAAGCAAAATATTCCATTATTGATTTGACTATGTTTAAGTCAGTACCTGGCCTAGGCGTAAAATGCTTCAAGCAATGAGATCCTGATTCCTCGATAATCGATACGTGTTCTTCAAGTACTGTGCTTTTATAGTAGTTGTGTCTTTTTATCTTAGTTAAGGTCTTGTTCTTTCGACCATTAAAAAATAATCCACTTAGTTTATGCACTTAGCTTTGATGAGTACAGATCTGGCACGCAGACGTCCGCGACGCTGTCTATTTTTATCTATTACTTTATTATTATTATCCTGTGTGATTATGTTGAAATCATTTAAGACGGCAAAAGCGATTCCTGCTCCAGCTCAATCCAATATCCTGAACCTGTCACAGATCTTGGAGAGAACTGTAAAAGACGGAGAATTGCTTGTTATCGGAAAGGCGGTGTTATTAGTCTTAAGTAGCTGACTTGATTTTGCATCAGGAGAAGATGATTTTTGTTAACGTGGAAGATAATGACGCAATGATGTAAGATGTTTTCATTTTCTTTTCATGGGCTTTTCCAATTGTTTCATAGTTGGTATACCAACACTGGCGATAAACATTTTTTCTCTCACCTCTTTGGTTTTTTTTTAAGGGAAACTTTCATTAATCAACTTTATTGAACAAGATCTCATAAATGAACATCTTTAAACTGTTTCAGAATATTTTGTGCAGGGGCTGAAAAAATGGAAATATTTCGATATTTTCTCAAACTTCAAAGAACCCCCGGAGCCTTAGGATATTTTTGTTTTTTTTTTAAACAATTTTTTTTATGTTTTAGGTACCAAGACAACTTTTTATTACTAGCGCCATAAGGAATTCGGAAGAAAAAAAATTCGGCCCACACTAATATGCATGTAATTTGAATTTAGGTAAATTTAATAAATTGCATCAACCTTTACTTAGTTACCTAACTTCCAGATACTGCTATTATGTAAATGTACGTGTTTACTATTAAATAGCTAAATAAGGAAATAAGAAATATGAGAACAAAATTGCGTTACCTACCAATGATCACTAGAATAATTCATAGTATTTGGTAGCGGCGAGGTCAGATATTTTTTTTTATTTTTTTATTTTTTTTTATTAGTAATAGAAGGTACATAAATTACAAATAAATTTTATACAGTAATTAATTACATAGTAGATGTATTTGATGTACCCCCATAATTAAGCAAAGCTTGTGTGTATGGGGGGGTGTTATTGTATTGCTTTTTTTATATCATTCAGTTTATTTATATCATATTTAAATTACCATTTAAACGAAGTTCTCAGTATAATTTTTAAGGTGAGTTTTAAAATTTTTTATATTGGTATTCATGTTTCTAACTTTTTCTGGTAATGAATTAAAAAATTTTGCTCCGAGATATTTATGACTCAATTGTCCAATTTTTTTTTTTACATTTTGGAGTGGGAAGTATTGATGTTTGTCTAAGACTTATATTATTTTTAAATGGTGCAACTTGATTTTTAATATTATCTTTATAAATTTGTAATGTTGCATGATAAAATTATAATGCACTTAATTTTCTGACTTTAAATTGTTTGAATAAAAGTTCTGACGAATATGAGTAGGGTTTTTTTAAAATTGTTTTTATTATTAGTTTTTGTGATATGTAAATTGTTTGTGTTTGATTTGTATATGTACCGCCCCATCCTATAATGCCGTATTGTATAATTGATTGAGAGAAAGCGAAGAATGTTGTTCTAAGTAATTTTTCGTTTAAAATATCTCTTAAACATCTAAATATATATGTTAGTTTCCTTATTCTGTTGTTCAGAATATTTATGTGTGGAGACCATTTTAAACGCTGGTCTATTGTTATGCCCAGGTACTTAATATCAGTTTTGCTTTCTATTTTTGAACATGATATATTACATTTGTGGTTTTCTGTATTTGTCACAGAGTGGATTATTAAGTTTATTTCTTTAGGTGTTTCTTGTTTTTTAATGAAAAATGGCAAATAATAGGTTTTTTTAGAATTTAAAGTCAACAGGTTTTTATCAAACCATAATTTTAGTGCATTGATATCTGTATTTGCCATTTTGTTTAATTCAGACCAGGTGTTTGCTTTTAGTAGTAGGACTGTGTCGTCAGCGTAGGAGACAATGTCTCCATATTTAGAAATATTGAATATATCATTGACATATATAATAAATAACAATGGTCCCAAAACTGTACCTTGGGGTATTGAAAAATCGCTATATTTTGAATCGCTGACTTGATTTAGTAATTTTACTTGTTGTGGTCTTTCATGTAAATAACTAGCTATCCATGCTAAAACTTTCCCATTAATTCCTATAAATTTTAATTTATTTATTAATTTTTTATGTGATATGCTGTCGAAAGCTTTTTTCAAGTCTATAAATATTCCGATACATTTTTTATTCATTAAGTCTATAAATATTCCGATACATTTCATATATAAAAATATTTTGTTGCAATAATCTAAATCGACTCTAAATTTGTTTTTTGTTACATTAATTCCATGCAGGCGGCCCTGAGGAATATGATTCCCTCTAAGGGCCTATGTCATCTTTGGGAAGCTTTGTGAAGGGTCTTTTTAGTAAAGAAGAGCGAGGAAGTTCTGGGAAGGAAAAAAAGGTAGAGGGGTGGGTAAGAATCTGGAATTCGGTGGGTCCAGGAGTGACAGACGTATGAATTCATACCTCCCACTGCGGTGCAAGGCGGTGTTTCGAGATAATCCTAATGAAGATGTCTACCTCAACTAGTTGGTGGGCGGATGCATCCGCCGCCAAGACCCAACAAACCTCACCACATGAACCCGGGCACCCCTGCTAAATCACCAAACATAGCGATCCACTAGGGATGACTTACGGCAGAGTTGTTGGTTTTCCAAAAAAATGTACCCGAACTGCAAAAAATATTCAATAAGAAGTATATACTTTTGAATGTAGCTATTACTTTGTGTTTATCCATTAAAGATAAATAAAGCAATGTTACTGTGTTTGAACCACTTGTATATTTGTTTAAAGCCGACCGGTTTCGGAACGACCGTTCCTTCTTCAGGACAAACGTATACTTTGGTCGGCTTTAAACAAATATACAAGTGGTTCAAACAAAGTAAAATTGTTTCATTTATCAATAAGAAGTGTTTGTTTTCAGGGGTAAAGCTAAGCATTATTCAGATATTTTATGGCTTTCAATTTATCTGAACTAAATTAATAAACAATGTTTATCTGAACTAAATTAATAAACAACAACCTTGAACAAAAACTTAATCAGGTACCTTTCACTACGAAATATTGCGACAAGAGTTTAATGAATTCACACAGTTGTTTTCACGAAAAACAGATTGAAGTAATTTATTTCGAAATTTTGATTACAAATTCCGAACAAACAAAAAATTTGCGCTGTCTTATCCAAGGGCGGAATAATTTAATTTATTCAGTTTCTATAACTTTCCTCGCTCCCGGATCTTCTCACCTTGGGTGCGTTATTTAATTATAAAATGCATAGACATTTACCTCACTCTAAATGGATTATTTGTTGGCAAAGGTGAGGAGCGAGGAGTCACGCTTAACTCCCTACTCAAACATCTGAAGAACTTCTCCCGAGAAAAGTTATAGTTCATCAACTCATGATTTATGCAGCCCTGGAGAAATTCCGAAAGTAAATTGATATAACCTTACCCATTCTTGAAGTTTAACAACTCGTGTAATAAACATTCAATTTGATCTTAAAATAAATCATAGATAATATGTTCGATACGGGGAATAATAAACTGTCCAAAAATTGATAACGGAAAAAAAATTCTGCGAAACAAATTTATCTGCTAATTGGTAACTTGAAACTTGTGATTGCTGAAAACATTTTAATTTAATGGCTTTGAATACATTTCTCGGAATGAATATTAATTACTTTTTCTTGCCAATGGTTCAAAACGAAAAATAAGGAAATATCACTTATGTTCAGTGCTCAATTTTTTTCTAGTATCTAGTGCTTTCTGATATCGTGATTTGCTTGAACGGCGAAAATTTATTGTATTTTATAATATCTAAAGTGTTCTTCGAAAAGCAATACCTATTTGATTGGTAATGGTAAAGTTGAATATAAAAAATTAATCAATCCATTGATTTAAAAAAAAAAAAGTGAAAAAAGGGAAAAAAGGTATTAGGGGTGTGTAGGAATCTGTGTGTCCGGGTCAGTGTGTCCAGAAGTGACGGACGAATCAATTCATCCGTTCTACTGCGGCCCAAATCCTGCTGGAGAAGTCAAAAGATCTCCCTCAACTAGTCTCTCCCGATCCGGCCCCCACGCAGTTGGTGAGCAGACGCATCCGACGCCAACATCCGGGCAAACCTGACCCCGTGAACCCGGGTACCTCTTCTAAGATACCAGACGTAAATAACCGCTTGGGGTGACCTATGGCAGAAGTGTTGATTATCCAATAAATGTTTCCCGCGACTGCGGTAAAAATTACTCCCGTATAGAGCCAGTGGAGACTACGGCATCCCCAATTGTGGTACGAATGTAGTGAGGGGAAGGGAAAGAGATGTGGAAGAGGGAGTTGGGAAATTAATTGGCTCTCTTACACCAGGCGATACTCATAGTATCTTCTACTCGGATTGCTAGTTGAGAGTCTTACCCCTCGACCAAGGAGGCCGTCATGGGTAAAAGAAAGAGGGAGATGGGGCATGAAACATTATAAGTAAGGAGACACCCCGGCTTTGTTTCCACCTACTCACCGATGTGTACTTCCATTTGCCCCGCCGCCGCTTCGCCAGTCCGTACAGTTTGTTTGTGGATCGGTGATGATCGGCACGCTTCCACGCCATATCTCTCATTTTTTCTACTATCGAGGTTCCACACGTGTTCTTAGATAGTCTACAAAAAAAATTGATTGCTGTTTTGGTTTCCGAAAATGACTTTCATTTTGTCACAGAACGTTACGTTTTCTGACAATGTAGGTATCTACGTTAAACAAGTTATAATCTTAAAATAAAAGATAAAAAACTAAAAAAATAATATTTATTTATAATTGCGTAACAATTTTTTTTTTATCTGAAATACATTAATTAGTAAGCACTAAACACATTTCTTTTGCCCAGTGAGACTCCTTTTGGTACATTTTCGCTTATAGGAAGCATCTGGAAGGTCTCTCTGAAGCGTCCAACAGTAGTCTGCAATCAGTGAGATTCTCCATCTTCCCTGGTATCTTTTTTCTATCTCCTTAATATTTTGGTGAAATCGTTCACCTTGATCTTCACTCACATATCCTAAATTTTCTGGAAAGTAGTCGAGGTGGGAATGAAGAAAATGTACTTTTAAACTCATTAGGCAACCTAAAGCTTGGAATGCTTTTAACGATTTGTTTGTAGTTAGGGTCTTTGTTATTGCCTAAAAATTCAGGTTCCCCTCCCCGATCCCTAGTTCCCCTCCCACCTCCCTCGAACCCCCTACCCGAGTTCCCCTCCCCCCTCCCGCATTCCATACATTCAGTCCCAGTACATTCAGTCTTCACAGCTCGCGTGCCACCTATTGCAATTTTTTTTATACAAATTTCATAATGCCAGAG
Organism: Limnephilus rhombicus; assembly: GCA_929108145.2. Taxonomy (NCBI): domain Eukaryota; kingdom Metazoa; phylum Arthropoda; class Insecta; order Trichoptera; family Limnephilidae; genus Limnephilus; species Limnephilus rhombicus. The sequence goes on from OV815270.1 coordinate 16,578,399, forward strand.
CTCACCAGTAGTTTTATACAAACCTTTTCTTGACATTAACGAACTCAAAAAAAAGAATTATCCAATTTGGTGAAGCCGTTCAAAAGTTATGCGCGTACATACATTTCTGCGATTCATTTTTATTTAATTAATTAATTTTTCATAATTTCATGATGCCGGAGCTCATTAGTGTATACAGAAACCATCGCGGGCATGCACACATCAAATCCCCAAAGTTTCATCGCAATCGGATGAACTGTTTAGCAATGAAATGTTTATTGCCTGAGCGCACTATTGTATATACTATCTATATATATATATATATTTTTTTTTTTTGCAAAATAACCTGACGTTCTGGAATTTTTTGAGTATTTTTCTAGTTTTCAGAACACCCAAATACACAGAAATCAGTTGAAAACATCCAGAGAGCATTTTTGTTGTAGATTTGTATAATCGAATGTTCATAAGGTACATGTACAATATGTACATGTTTGCATGAACTCTCGTATTAATGTTTTATAAGGCCCCGCAGGCTTTGTGTGGCTTCGTTCAATAGATTCCTACGTTATGCGGCCATCGTTACGGCTTCGCCCCTTTCCTATTGGCAATGTTAGTCTGGGTTTCACATTTTTTTACTCAGAATGATTTGAACCTATTATAGCGAAAATAATTTCACCGGTTATAAACAGAAATAACATTTTTTACCATTACTTCTAAAAAATTCACGACGCGTCTTGACAAAGTTAAACAGTCAACATGCCCTGATGAAAAAAGTTTTCGTGTGTACCGACATATTATTGAAAAAATTATATTAAGCAGGTTTTTTAGCACTCGAGTAAGAATTATTTCCACTTTAGGTAGGATTTCGTGTTGCGTAATTTTCTTTGAGGTTTTACTACAAAAGAAAATGAATTTATATTAATTACACGCAGATGTAACCCATAAAGCTTGCAACCCTTTTGCGAGGGGGACAGTCTAACGGGCTGTTAGTGACCAGCACGAAAAAGTGGCATTTCCGACTTTAGTGTTTGCTTCTAAAAACACCACCAAAGCACCCGTTTTTTACTTTTAATGTTTTTTTCTCCACTTTCAAAGCTCTACAACAATTTTAATATTACCCTGTTTTGTCCCAGTTACCAAACATTGAAATAGCCCGACAAGCGGCAGCGCGGTCTCAGAAAATGTGTTTTTGAAGTTTGAAATGCTAATGCAGCAATGAAGCTTTATGTAACAGTTTATTTTCTCCCAGCTGTCGTACAAGAACAGTAACGGTACAAGAACAGTAACGGCCCACTTAATATAAATAAAACACTACTTTAATGAGATTATCACTTCCATTTCCATGTCATATGCCACCAGGGAGGAAGTACAACGGAAAATATCCATCGAGAAGGGAGATCAAGTGACTGAGTGATCAGCTGGCAGAGGGATACAAATTCCGGAGATCAACTGTCCGGGGGGGTCAACCGTCCAAGAGGTAGGGGGATAAACTGTTGGGAAACGTCGATCGGAGCGCGTCGTGGAAATTAAGCCCATTCTCACCAGGTGCTTCCACTGCGGATGGACTTAATTATACGTTTTCTTATAGACAGGTTTTGAAAATCATTTTCAATATCTTTCTTCTTTATTACTGGTGTAAGAGAATAATAGAGTTTAGTGGAGAGGTGTTTATAGTTTCTTTGTCAAAAACTAGTTTTAAATTTTGGGGATGTTCACAAGCTCTTTAAAACTAATATCACAAAGAGAACAATAAAGCACCTGTGAAATACTTAAAGCACGCATATACTTAAAACAATCAATATTTAAAACATCCAACCGTTATTTTAAATTTCGTATGATTTTATGGCGTAATATTTTTCGTGTGCCTATTCAAGTTAATAATTTTCTTCAGTTCATTGAACGTGGTGCTAATTGAAAATTTAATTGGTAGAATTATGTTTGTTAAATATATATTTGAAGTGTGAGAAATGTTTCCACTGCTCATTTTATGAAACATTTAATTAATTATTTTTATTTCCATGACTACATTTTGAAGATATCTTTTGGTATTATGTCACTGTGGATTTTCGAAATTCACATTATTTATTCAGTCACTTTATTAAATCGGCCTTCTTGATTGTCGAATCTTGAGACGTAATTCTGATTACCGATCAACTCGTTAAGCATTTTGCTAAACAGATTATTAGTTTGTTAATTAATTTGGTTATTAATCTTAGTAAGATAAATGGCTACTGTGCGTTATAGTTGAAACAAAAAACAAATAATTACAACATACGTTAACGTATTTTCCGAATAAAGTAAACTAATTTATGATGCCGGTTAATAAATAAGTCCTAAAACCTACTAGTTCTTGAAAACACAGACGAGCTAGAGATTAAATCTAATATTAATATTTATCGTATAACTCTGGCAAGTTTTCAGAATAAGTGGGTAGTGTAGTCATATTATAATGACCCCAAGTTCTGCAGTACGAGAGCTCACTAAGCTAACAGTGGAAAGCTTTCCAAATATCGTGAAAGTTTTAGGCTTTTGTTATTATCACTGGGGGCGTTGTTTGGATTCAAGGGTGCATAAGTTAAACTTCAATAAACATTGGCAAAATATAAACTTGCTTACATAATAACTAATAATCTATAAGTTGTTTGTATTGTTTTGCCGAATGAAGTAGGTACAATAAATTACAGGGGTTGCATTCGTTATTGGAAGCAACCCGTGCGCCTTTAAACAAAGCGCTTCTTTCTTCGATGTTGTTATTTATGTAATTTTAAAAAAAAGGTATCTAATAATTAAATTCTTCTCTTTGTCTTGCTTTTAAGTAGCTGTACTGTACATATAAACGACGGTGAAAGTAATATGAGGTTTCTAAGAAACGATTTCAGATAATTACTTCTCACATACACATATAACAGCATATTAACCATAAACATATTTATATATTTACACAATGAACATTGTGATAATGTGATATGCAATGTTCATAATTATTAATTCAGAGACCGTATTTTGTGGTGAAAAAATGTAGATTACGATTTTTTTTTGTAAATATCATTAGACAGTTGAGTATATAATACACTTGTCATTAATAACACAATTTCAAATTAGAACATGGTGAGATTGAGCAAAATATAATCTTAATACATAAGGTTACTCCCTAATAGCCATGATTTTAACATCAGTGAGAATTTCGTTTTGGGGCAATTTTCTTTCAATTTGTATGGCAATTTGTTAAATTATAATGGTATAATATATTTAAGTGTTCTTTGACCATATTTGTTTTGAAGCACGGGTACTTTCATTCCTTTATTTTGTATGAGACGAGTATTGTGTGCATGATCCACCATTGTTTTATATGGACTGCCGGATAAATGCTGAAAATACAATTTTTTTCCACATAATCGCACGTACAGGTATTTTTTTTAAATTATTTTTTATTCCTTAATTTTTCCCATATTTTACAATTTATATTTACATATTTTGAAAATCATAAACAATAATGTGGGAACCCACTAAGGCGCAGCCTGTGCGTGGGTAATATAGCTAATATAAGTTTTATTTAGTACCTAGAAAAAAACAAACAGGGGTATATAAAGCAAAAACAAAAATTGTTTAAACAGCTTGTACAAAAAGTGTATACAATATTGTACGGTTAAATACGTGTAAAGTGTAATAAATGATACATTGTAATAATAGGTGTAAAGTTTGTGAGAAAAGTGATATAAAACTAAATAAATAGAGTTTTTAGAAACATAAAGTGAAATAAAACTAAATAAATAGAGTTTTTACATCTGTATGGTTTAGCCATAATTTTAACTCTTTTATGAAATGCGGAAGTTTAGTTGCAACTTGAATATGTTTTGGTAAACTATTGAAGGTACGAGGTCCAATAAAGCTACTGTGAGTTTGCATTTGTTTTGTGAGTGTTTGGGGGGTAAAGAATACATTATTATTTCTAATGTTGATTCTGTTTACATTTTTTTCGAATTTGTTTACCCTTTTAAAGATAAATTTCAGAGTTTGCAGTATAAATAGTTTACGGAGACTGAATAGTTTAGATTCTTTGTATAAAGCATCTGTCGAAAATGCTTTAATTCTATTATACATAACTTTGATAATATAATTTTGAGTTGTTTGTAAAGGTTTTATAAAAGTATCAAGCGCACCACCCCATCCTATTATTCCATATATGAGTGAAGATTGCACCATAGAATAATAAATCATTTTCAATTTGTCAATATTCAATACTTCTTTAAGTCTGTAAAATATGTTCGTAAGATATCTCAATTTAGAAACGGTATTATTTATTTGTGATTGCCAATTTAAATTTGTATCAATATATATACCCAAATATTTTATCTTTTCAACTTTTCCAATTTCAGAGCAAGATGAGCATATTACTTGATTACAGTTAGCATTATGAATTCTAATTTTAAGGTTATTGGGGGCTTTGTTTTTACTGTTTTTATAAAAAGGTAGGTAAAATGTTTTATTGTAGTTTAGGAAGAGTCTATTACTATTTAGCCATGATGAGACATGTGCAATACATTTTGATGCATTTAAATAAGTTTCAAGCCAGGATTTAATACAATGATTGATTTATATACGATACTAATATCTCGTCTTTGATTATAAACGGTTTTGCTTACTAGCAATTTTACCATGGCGTTTTGAATCATTTGTACATGTTTTATGTTGGTTTTACATGATTGACCCCAAGAAGTTATCCCATAACTCACTGTTGATTCTGCAAGAGACAAATAAATCAATTTCATAGTTTTTATAGGCACATAACATTTTATTTTATGAAGTCTACCTACAATAGATCGAAGGTGCTTAAAAAGTTTGGCTATGTGTACATCCCATTTCATGTTACAATCTATTGTAACTCCAAGATATACATAGTCGTTAACTAGTTCGTTACTTGTACATGAACAGGGCTGTGTGATGTTTTTGTGAATGCAATCGAAAGAGTGAGACATGATTACAGGTGTCTGTAATCATATCTAATCATTTGAAGCGATTTGTTTTTAAACCTTATTGTAGATATCACCTGGAATGGAATATCATGTCAGTATCGCCCTGAAAGTGAAAGACTACCATTCAAAATGATTGTTTTTGTTTTTAAATTTAATTGTAAAAATTAATAAAATTTCATAATGTTATTAAGCTGTGAAATAATTTTTTTTTATTATTATGGTGACAGCTATTTTGGCTTACAAGGCTATTTTCAAACAGTGGCTATACCACTTTAAGACGAGTTATTTAATGATTCTAAATTTCAATTTCGAAAGTGCCTCAAATGATTTGTTACCGGTTAAACCGAGTTATTGAGAAAATAATTATGACGGGATGCTTAGAAATCTTTTTTCCCCACATTAAACGTTAATGTATTCTTAATTGCTTAGTAGTGATGTGACTGATATTTACTTATTTAAATGTAAAATATTGTTTAGGTTTTGTAAACATACTGAGAAGTGGGAAATAAATAATGCGCTCCTTCAAACATAGCAAACTTATTTTTTGGCACCATTTTTATTCGAAATTAATAAAGTACTTAGTTTTTACCACTTTTATCTTATATATATAAAAATGAATCACTGAATTTGTTGCTAAGCGCAAATCTAGAGAGCAGCTGAACTGATTTCGCTAATAAGAATATTCCTTGAAGTACGAGGATGGTTCTTACGGAGAGAAAAATTAAGAAAATTGGATAATTTCAGAAAACCTAACGACTATCGCACGTTAGACAGTTCGCGTGTTTGAGAATGATATTTTGCAAAACAATGATTGTTAAAGCAGGATTCTATTTTTGAAAATATAAGTTGATAATTTTTCGTTATTTGTTTTTGGGGTGTTATGCCGTGTTGCGCTACCTCCTTCTTTAGCCAACGTTTCGGACATCGTTGCAGTGTCCATCATCAGGGCAGATCCGGTAGATGTGTAATTTTTAGTCGTGAAGTGTGTGCTTATTTTCTTCGAAGCGATACCGTGCCGCCAGCACCACTAACTTTCACCAGTACAAAATAATCGTGACAAGCAGTGGCGTCATCGCCGCGGAACGGAATAGAAAGTTCATTAAAACGTGGTATTTATGCTGGCCAGGGGCAAGTCCGTTTGCGAGACGCCGACGGAAGTGGCTCCATCTCTTAATGAAATCTAAAATTAGAAATCACAATGGTAAGAATTTAAGAAAAAAATAAAATAAATAAAAATTACAATGGTTAACTTTCACCAGTACAAAATAATCGTGACAAGTAGTGGCGTCATCGCCGCGGAACGGAATAGAAAGCTCATTAAAACGTGGTATTTATGCTAGTCAGGGGCAAGTCCGTTTGCGAGACGCCGACCGAAGTGGCTCCATCTCTTAATGAATTCTAAAATTAGAAATCACAATGGTAAGAATTTAACGAAATAGAATTACAATGGTTAAAGCGAATTTAGTCAATATAAATCAAAATGGTTTACCACAAGCTGGCATTACTGTATACTTAGACATGGTTTTTTTGCTCTATTAATATTAAATGAATTTTACTAGAATTAAAATTACACTGGTTAAAGCGAATTTAGTTAATATAAAGTTATAACACAAAATGGTTCACCGCGAGCTGGCATTACTGTATACTTAGACATGTTTTTTGCGTTTAGCTTTGGTGTAGCCGTCAATCACCGGATACCAAGAGCTATTGAGCTTAGCTCCGTCGTCTCTATTAATATTACAAGGATTTTTGTAGATTTCAATTGCCTCCGTAATTAGGCGTGCTCTGTAAGTTTTGGGTCTTCCCAAGACCTCAGGAACAAATCCAAAGTAATGGCCGGTTTCGATTAAGTGCTCAGCGATTGCCGATTTATCAGGGTGGCCGAGTTTGCAAGCACGAAAGTGTTCTGCTATCCTTTTGGTGATCGTCCGCTCTGTTTGGCCTACATAAACCTTGTCACATCCGGAACAGCTGAGTTTATACACTCCATCTGCTTCCAGAGGAAACTTAGTCTTTGCAGACCTCAGTAGGTCTTGAATTTTAGTTGTGGCACCGAAGACAGTCTTGATGCTATCTTTTCTCAACAGCCTGGCGATTCTGATCGCTTCGAAGTAAATAAGCACACACTTCACGACTAAAAATTACACATCTACCGGATCTGCCCTGATGATGGACACTGCAACGATGTCCGAAACGTTGGCTAAAGAAGGAGGTAGCGCAACACGGCATAACACCCCAAAAACAAATAACGAAAATGCTTTTGGCCGTGAAAATCTTAAAACTTATCTATAAGTTGATAAGTTTATTTAAAGTAGGTACTCCCCTAATAGTTTGAATCGAATCAAGAATTTTGGATATTTTAAATAGGTACCTATTTTAGGTACTTACCAAATTTAATATACATGAAAAATGGAAATTTTAATAAAAATTGTACAAGGTGGCACGCTGGCTGTTTAAAAACTGAATGTAATGGGATTGAATACATGGAAAGTGGGTGGGAGGGAGAGATGGGGGTAGGGTGGGGAGGGGGAGGAGGGGGAGGTGGAAGAGGGAGGGGGGAGGGAGGAGGGGGGAGGGGGGAAGAGAGAGGGGAGTGGGGAGAGGGGGGGAGCAGGGAGGTGGGAGGGAGGGCGGTGATAGGGGGGGAGGGGGGAGGTGGAGGAGGCGGAGTGAGAACCCCCCTTACACCATGCGAGCGAAGCTGCGGGAAAAAGCTAGTTGTTTATAAAAACCAACACGTTTCAAACCAATTCAAATTCAAGCAATTCAAATTCCAATTCATTTGAACAGCAAGCTGAAACAAATGGTACCTATTCTTATTTTATTTTTTAGACTGTCACTCTCCATATGTTGATAACATTGTGAAAAATTTAATGGCACATATAAAAAACTATCAACCGATGATTCTAGAGTTTTCTTTTAACTGTGTTTACGTAGCACGTACAATTGCTACATTGGTGACACCGACGTTCACATTAGTGACCACGAAGTTTACATTTGTGAATCCGACAGTGAGCACGACGCGTGCAAGTACGTCTACCGCGAGCACGTCGCGCACGAAATAAACTCTTCGGTGATAAATTTCGCGCACCAATCATCATCATGTCTCTTGTGAGCGGAACATCTGAGGACAGCCAGCAACCAAGTAACCAGCAACCCAACATCAGGAATCCACTGCCTGAGGTCAACCGAGTGGCAGTACGCATTCCGCCTTTTTGCCCTACTGACCCAGAATTATGGTTCGCTATGGTGGAGCGCAGCTTCGAGGCAGCAGGAGTGACCGTGGATGCCACAAAATTTGGTTTCATTCTCGGAGCCTTGGAGCCCGCCCACGCCCAAGAAGTCCGGGACATCATTGTGAAGCCCCCTGAGGTCGGTGCATATGCACTATTAAAATATGAACTAACCAGACGCCTCAGCTCCACGCAGGAGCAGAAGATAAGGAGACTTCTGGAACATGAAGAAATCGGAGACCGTAAACCCTCCCAATTCTTGAGACACCTGCGCACCCTCGCCGGCAGCGCTGTGCCCGATGAGGTTTTGAGAACCCTATGGATGGGTCGTCTTCCTAGAAGTATGCAGGTGGTTCTGGCTACGCAGCAAGACACTCCGCTTGACAAGGTGGCCAGCTTGGCCGACGCCATAGCAGACTATGCTGGTAGACCGGCAGTTAACTCAGTGGTTGTTCCATCGTCCGAAGATTCATTGGTTACACAGATGGCGCGGTTGATGCAGCCTCTCCAACAAGAGCTCGCTACCTTGAAGCGCGAAGTTTCGACACTACGCTCTGGCCAGCATACGAGGAGCGCCACCCCGCATCGTTGGAGCAATCGTTCCCGCAGTCGGTCCAGAGGTCGTCAGCCCGAGGGAACATGCTGGTACCACTGGAAGTATGGGACGAAGGCAAGCAAGTGCACCAAACCCTGCAACTTCCAGCAGGAAAACGCGCGGGGCCCAAACTGATGGCGACCAGCACCAGCCCCAACCAAGTCAGTCGCCTTTTTGTTACCGACAGGGTAACCCGTACCCAATTTCTTATAGACACCGGCGCAGATCTCTGCGTTTTCCCACGACGCCTTGTCCAGGGACGCCCCACTAAAGCGACATACGAACTGGCAGCAGCAAATGGCAGCACAATCGCTACTTATGGCAGCCTAACGCTCAACCTGGATCTGGGATTGCGACGCGACTTTACTTGGAGCTTCGTCATTGCAGACGTCTCCAGGCCAATCATCGGGGCAGACTTTCTCGCCAAGTACGAACTACTGGTGGATGTCCGAAATAAACGGCTGCTGGACCAGGTGACGAATTTGACCATCACGGGAAAACGAAGCGACAACAAGATCGCTTCCATTAAGACGGTCACAGGAACGTCCCCGTATCATAAGCTTCTTCAACAGTTTCCTGACATCATTCGCCCTGACGGCGCCAGGAGGGAAGTTCGTCACGCAACACTGCACCATATTAACACCACGCCAGGACCTCCAACAGTCGAACGCCCACGACGCCTTGCTCCTGACAAGTTAAAACGCGCCAAGAAGGAGTTCGAGGCCATGGTCCGTCTCGGAATCGCTCGACCTTCCGAGAGCTCTTGGGCATCTCCCTTGCACATGGTACCCAAGAAGGACGACCAGTGGAGACCATGTGGCGATTATAGAAGATTGAACGCCAGAACTATTCCGGACAGATACCCCGTACGCCACTTCCAAGATTTTGCACAGGCACTGAGCGGCACCAAGATCTTCTCAACGATTGATCTGGTGCGGGCATATAATCAAATCCCTGTGGCTCCCGAGGACATTCCGAAAACAGCAATCACTACGCCATTCGGACTCTTCGAATTTCCGGTGATGTCTTTCGGCCTCCGCAACGCAGCCCAGACCTTCCAACGCTTCATGGACGAGGTTACCAGAGGCTTAGATTTCTGTTACGCCTACATAGACGACATCCTTATTGCCTCAACGTCAGAGGAAGAGCACCTAGCCCACCTCAAGATATTATTCCAGCGCCTGCAGGAATATGGTGTTGTCATAAACACCGCCAAATGCCATTTCGGCCTGACTAAAGTCAAATTCCTAGGATACCTGGTGTCCGACGCTGGCACTTCACCCCTCCCAGATAAAGTGGAGGCCATCAACAACTACAGCCAACCAGCTTCCATCAAGGATCTCCGCCGTTTCCTGGGAGCAATAAATTTTTACAGAAGATTCATTCCCAACGCCGCGAGGACACAAGCTCCACTCAATGACCTCCTAAAAGGGAACCAAAAAGGCAAACAACTCGTGTCTTGGACTGCCGAAACAGTAGAAGCTTTCAGCAAGTGCAAGGAAGCTCTGGCCCAGGCAACCCTGCTCGTTCACCCGAAGTGCGACGCCCCACTCTCTATCGTCAGCGACGCGTCTGATACTACAGCCGGTGCCGCACTCCACCAATTCGTCGCAGGTCACTGGGAGCCTCTAGCATTCTTTTCGAAGAAGTTTTCGGCAGCTGAAAAGAAATATGGCGCATACGACAGAGAACTACTAGCCATCTATCTCGCTGTGAAATACTTTCGCCACATCGTGGAAGGCAGGTCGTTCACCATATTTACAGACCATAAGCCTATCACGTTCGCCTTCCAACAAAAAGCAGACAAATGCTCACCAAGGCAATTCCGCCATCTGGACTATATCAGCCAGTTCACAACTGACATCCGACACGTCTCCGGAAAAGACAACATCGTCGCGGATGCTCTCTCCAGGGTCGAGACGATAGATACTCCTCTGGACTACGCAGCGCTGGCAGCTGACCAGATGTGCGACCCTGAACTGGAACAACACTTGCAAGGAAGTTCTAGCCTACAACTTAAAAAGATTAATATTCCGGGTACTGACGCGCATCTCTACTGTGACGTCTCAACTACCATAGCCAGACCCTTCGTCACGAAGAAGTTCAGACCTGCGGCATTCAATGCGGTCCATCAGCTGGCTCACCCTGGAATTAAGGCCACGGTTAAGCTCATAACTCAACGTTATGTCTGGCCGGCCATTAAAGCTGAGACTATTAAGCTCGCACGCAATTGCCTTCAATGCCAACGAAGCAAGATTACACGGCACGTGTCAGCACCCCTGGGAGCCTTTTCCAGACCCTCCGCTAGATTCGAGCACGTCCACATCGACATAATCATCATGCCTTCTTCAGAAGGATGCCGATACTGTCTCACGTGCGTAGACAGATTCACGAGATGGCCAAAGGCATTCCCGATCCCAGACCAAGAGGCTGAAACAGTGGCGCGTGCTTTCTACGAGGGCTGGATAACAAGATTCGGCACTCCACTCCGCATTACTACGGACCAAGGGAGACAATTTGAGTCGAGGTTGTTCAGGCAGTTGAATTTCCTGGCAGGCACGACGCAAATCCATACAACTGCATACCACCCCGCAGCAAATGGCATGGTGGAACGATTTCATCGTCAACTGAAAGCAGCGATCAAGTGCCATCAGAATAACCGTTGGACGGAAACACTTCCCACCGTACTCATGGGAATCAGAGCAGCTTGGAGAGATGACCTCGCTACAACCTCAGCCGAGCTAGTATACGGCGAGCCGCTCCGCTTACCCAGCGAATTTCTATGTACAGCACGACCTAATGTTAACGACGACACCGGAAGCTTCCTAAAGAAACTACGGAAACATTTCAACGAGCTGAGACCAGTTGAAGGTACCCGCCATGGTTATGGACATCGTTTCGTCTTCCAAAATCTTCCCACAGCTTCTCACGTCTTTCTGAGGGACGACACAGTCAAGAGCCCGCTTCAAAAACCCTACAGCGGCCCTCATAAAGTCGTTCGTCGGCACGAACGAACATATACCATACTGGTAAAAGGGAAGGAAATCACCGTGAGCATCGACCGCCTCAAACCAGCATACGTTGCTCAAGATCTTGAGAGTTTCACATCACACTCGCAAACCGCATCAGAGTCACCAGCCGCCACATCACAACCAACCCTTCCGTTGTTCGATGGCAGTAAGGATCGGACACACACAACCACTCGTTCTGGAAGGCGGGTTCGATTTCCCGATCACCTCGATATCTGACTATTCCTCTTTCCACCGCAGCCATGTCTGCGTTGTCTGGGGAGGGAGTCCTGTAGCAACCACGCATTGTTGCTACGTCACGTATTAGATTACGCCCGAAACGATCGATATGTGGCGAGCCAACTTAACTACCTGCGCTGTGAGAAGTACTTACTTGAGAAGTACTTACTTAAGAATTCAAATTCAAGCAATTCAAATTCCAATTCATTTGAACAGCAAGCTGAAACAAATGGTACCTATTCTTATTTTATTTTTTAGACTGTCACTCTCCATATGTTGATAACATTGTGAAAATTTTAATGGCACATATAAAAAACTATCAACCGATGATTCTAGAGTTTTCTTTTAACTGTGTTTACGTAGCACGTACTATTGCTACATACAGTATATTTGCGGCACGTTCCAGAATGGAAGATACTCCCAGTATTCAGACCACCATTCAGAATTGAAACGTTGCTTGAAATGGCATTAGCCGTGTTTGGTGACCAGATCTGAATAGCCAGGTACTTTTCCACCCTCCTCTTTCCTATCTCCTTCCCCTCCATACTACTTTCTGCCTCACAACATACCCCAATTGGGGATGCCATAGTCTCACTGGCTTCAGATGGGAGCAGTTGGGACTCTTGTGCGATATTCATATAAAAAAAATTAAAAAAACCACGCCAAAACCGCTAAACCGAGTTTAAAAATTCTTTCACCAATAGAAAGCTATATTATATGCGAGTAATATAGGCTGTGTATAATGGTAAGCTCTGGCAATATGAAATTATAACAACAATTTGTAAATATATAGATATATATATTGTAACGTATCGTCTTGTTACAGGGAGCTAGCTCAGGATAATCATTGATGTAAGGTTAAATAAGTGCAGTTTTTATACCTACCTCTGTACTTTCTCCACTCTGCCTTCTCATGAGTTCGGGTCGCTTGGGTTGGGGAAAAAGGGGGATGAATTTAATTATAGAGATTTTAAATGTTAGGATTTTAATTAGGTTTGGCAAAATTAATACACAATCTTAATTATACTTAGATCTACTTATATCTAAATCTTAACTGGTTGTCATATGGTTCGGGGTTGCTTCTCCACTGTTCGCACGTCAAAGTTAATTGTTCACTGAAACTACCTTCGTGTCACTGGGTTGTCTGCGGGTGCCTTGGTCAGGCCGAGGTCCTCGATGGCAGCTCCTCCAGTTCAGCAGCTCAGGCCCTCCTAGCCGAGTCGAGTCTCCTCCAGCTTGCGCCATTGTCTTCGTACGTTGGCCACTGTTCGCGCCTGGTCGCCGCTCTAGGTCACTGGGCGGGGAAATACACATCTTGCGAATCACTTTCTTCAACTCAACTATAACTTCTTCATCCACCGCCCAGCACCACATCGCTGGGCGGGGAACCCGTCTCTTCCCCGTCTAGATCTTGACTGTTTGTCGCGGCGTGCACTATGAATTCATTGAACCCGTGGCTCTACCCCGCACTTCTTTCTTCTTCCGTTTTAGTCCTTGCACCCAAATCTGTTATCACTTTCTTTGTCTTTGCTGCACAGAGTGAGACTGTTTCATAACACTAAATTATTTATTCAAATTTATTTGTGACGAAATTTGATTCGTCACAATACCCCCTTCGTTACAAAAGAAAATTTTGGTTTCCTAGAAATAAAAATTTTCTTTTCCCTTTTTCTCACATGACAACCTTTATATATTTAATCATGGAAATGCTTAAATTCTAAACAATTCTTATATCCGGAACGATACTTATGACCTAAACAAAACTTTTATTTTAAACAATTCAAAATTAAAAATTTAAACACATTGTAACATTAGTAATCTTCATTACTCCTCCGACATATGACTTAACCTCTTTCATCATTTCCCAATATCGAATGACGATCCTTTTCGCTTCATGCTCTTTCAAAACCATATCAAAAGCGACATCTTAATATGTGGCCCATCAATATAATAAAATAACATGAAAACCATAAGGTACAATAAAACACACCACAATTAACATAAACACTTCTTAAAAGCTGTCTGCTCCTCTCGATACACTTGAGAATAGGAACCTTTCACTGTTTATTTATAGTAGGGGAGGCATTGACGCTAAATGGGTAGTTACTCGAGCGTCGTAGGGACCTATTGGATTGCAAAGATTAGATGCTAAAAAGAAAAAAAGTTTATATGATGTATGCCATTCCAGTGGTGGGGAGAGCGAGTATTAATTTTCAAACATGTAAAAAAAAATCGTCACCATGACATACTCGAGCTCGTCAGATTTTAATAGCGTATACGCCCTACGTGTTTCTGGTAACGGGGAGATATTAATCTGACGACTTGAGTGGTGGGGGTGGCCGTATGAAGAGGTAGAAAATTGAAAAAAAAAAGATTTATTCGAGCGTGTCAGATTAAGGTAATGTGAGTTAATTACATGCAGAAAAGTTTACATTTCAATAATCTGACGATTTGAACGTAACGTAAGAAAGTTAGCGAGTCACAAAGTTGCAAAAAAAAAACGTCACGTGGATTTACTCGAGCTCGTCAGATTTTTATACAGAAGGTTCAGCGTGATGTCCTTGTTGTGCTGACCAATAATCTGACGATTATGTGGAGGGATTTTCTTAATCTGACGATTTAAAAAAAAAAAAAAAAAAATTGATTTTATTACTGAATAGAACAATGAACTGAAAATAAATACAATGAACAAAAAATAATATGGGTATAATGATAAAAAGAAAATCTCTTAGTAAAAAAGGGTTAACCCTAGAAAGATAACCTACGCCTCAGAGGCGCCCGCGAAACTTATATATCGCTGTCTTTTTTTAACCGACGCGTGTACGTTTTGTTTCCGAGCCAACTGAGTCGTCGATCAACACTGCCGAGGGACGTGTGCGTTTTGTTGCTATGACAACACATTGCGCTCAAGAGGCGCATGTTTATCTTCTGTGTAACTTTTATGACTGTACGAAAACTGTCTAAAACTTTTGATTTGTTCAGTATTTTTTGTAATTTGCGACTGATTATATCGTAATTAATTAGTTAGTAAGACAAAAATACTAAAAAAGTGTACATTTTTTTTTAAATATCCTTATATATTGTTACTACTATAAATACCTCTAATTTTTGTTACTTTTTGTAAAACCTTACATATTTCCTAAAAATTAAATAATAACAATATATTTTATTTTTGTTTTATTTACTCATTAAAAATGCAACACTTGATTGGTTATAAAAAAAAGTAAAATTGTTTCAGTTTGTTAATAAATCGGTTTTTTAAACTGTGCGCCTCTCAGGCGCATGTTTATCTTTTCAGTACTAAAAAATAAGGTTATCTTTCTTGAGTTTTTTAATCGTCGTCATCATCAGTGGAATCGTCTTCGTACTGCAAAGTCGAATCGATTTGGTCACCTTCATCAACGTCTTGCGTATCTGTAATCAGAAATGGTTATGAACGTTATGATACTTAACCACCTTTTATTTATTTCATGATATTATTATTATTAAATTAAAAAGAAAACATACCTGAATCTGGAGTATCCCCTAGAGTGTCGAGTGTTGTGACAATATCTTCATATGCGTCTGGTAGTTGATTGCCAACGAACCAAGTCATCTCCAACTTTCCATCCACATTTTTCCACCCGAAATCTGTTGGTGGCATCTCAGTGACGTCTCGACAGTGGGCATTCCTCCACAAGCGTGCGATGTATTGCGTTCGTAATAAATGCTGCCGTAGCTCCGATTGGCAAGGTGGTAAATTACAAGCGTCGTAATTGCGCACTTTTAAAGAGAAAGGCTGTGATGTATCTGTTACTTGATATGTTTTATTGAAGATTTCCATCCTAGCTCGGTTGACATCAGCCAATTTTTTTAAACCATACAAATGGCAGATAAAAGATTCCATAGTGATAAATAATTCATCAACATTGTAAGCTTCGGATCCCAAATTTGCAAATGCTTGTTGAAAAACTACAGATCCCATTAAAATATCGAAAGGCTTTTTTTTGCCACGTCTGTAAAAAGCTGGATTGTAATCACATCCTGTTAGCGCATGCAGAGCTGGTAGCGCTTGTGAAAAGAGTGGACCTAGCTTCATAAAAAGAGCGGTAATATCGATATATCGGCGTGTATTGCCTACTCCAAGATCAAACCAGATCTTCACCGATGCTTGAAGATGTTCCATATTGGCCAACATGATCACAATAATATCCGTATCAGAGGTTCTGATGGTAACTGTAGAATCTTCTTTTATTTGACAAGCAAAAAATACAGTTTTTGTATCCGCTTCTTCATGATCAGGACACGACAGTTCATGATCGATGTGTCGCGTTACTTTATTATCGGTAACAGCATATACATAGCACAAATCGTGACTCAGATATATTGTTTTGTTACCGATAATCGAAGCCATCTCCTGCTCAGCCCAATGAGCGATCAAAAATTTAAGAAGAGCTTCTTTAAACTTTATATTTCTTAAATCTTTTGCAAAGTCAGCTGTTCTCGTTTGTTGAGGACCAGAGATGTAGAAATCTTTGTCATTCGTACTGCCTCGAAGAGTATGTTCACAATCTTTGATCGAAGGTGTGAAGTAGCGATCAAATACAATGGCTACGTGACTTGCTGAGTTGTTGACAAGAGATTTCAAAATTTTCTTTGATAAATCCCCAAAACTCCGCGGCATTTGTTTAAAAGTGTTTAAAAAAAAGAAACCATCCACAATAAGAAAATCTAACTGGTGTGGCGGTTGTTCCATTCCTTCAATTTTTTTTTCCAACTCTTGAACTAGTACCGACTTAACAGTCTTGTTAATCGAACCATCTATATGGCATAGTGATAGGGGAGCAGGAGTTATAGGGAAACAGAGTACTTTTTCAAGATTTAAGTTCGTGTCTAGTGATAAAGCTAATAACCGACCGAATAAATCTCGCTGTAACTTAACTTCATGTACTTTTTCTCCGATTTTAATGGTCTTCTTTTTTTTCGAACTTGCGAAAGTCAGTACTGGATTTTTTTTTAATGCTTTGTGAAATCTGTCTGAATTCATATTACACTCCGTTATGAATTGATCTCTCAAAAATTGTCCGGATGATACAGCATTCAACAAGCTATTTGCTACTTCTAGAGTGGCAGCTTGCCCAGTTGAAATATTGTACAGTTGGTCATTATCTATTGAAGGAGAAAATGGAGTGGTGGTTTGTTGAATACTATGCCTGAACGCTTCAATTTGTTGGTGATGTTTTTTCATTCGATCTGGATGTAAGTCAGCGGCGATGTCTTGATGACTCTTATTAAGCCCTGCACGAGTTAACACATGCGAGATTATTCGCGTTCGAGCTCCATGATTTCGTGCCCAACGTTGTCTAGCAGAGATGGAGTTTGATAGGTTCACGATTCCAGTGAGCCGACGTGCTGCATCACCATTGATCGTCTGCTCCAACGTTAAATCTACCGGAATCCGCGAGAAAGGTTTAATTGATCTTCTGATACCAAACGAGCCTTTGGCTATTTCGGCTCGAAGACCCGGATGTGTGTTTTCTACATTTTGTAGTGTATTTATATAGTACACTAGCCACCGACTGTAGTTTTGTTGATTATAGTAGAAAAATAAGCACACGATTTTCCCAAGTGCATAAAAATACAAATCCAAATCTCCTACTCTAATGCTTCTAATAAATAAATGATACAAATTTATGAAATCAATATACATCGCGTAAAATTGTGCCGTTTTTCCGTACTTGCCTTCCAAAGTATCTGCTGTATATTGATCATAAGACTGTATTAGCTGTTGTGTTTCTGTATGCTCTACTTGTGGAGAGATATCTTTATGCTGCATGAATGTTGTGAGATATTCTATTACCGATTCTTGAATTGTCAAATTGTTGGTTTCTAAAAAAGATTCAAAATGAAATTGCTGCAGTGTTAATGCCATTAGAGAATGTAATCGTTTGCATCTGTTGTAATTTTTTCCAGCAATAAAACCTGCAACTGAACCGTCAGCAATCAGGTTACATTCGGTCATGATATTGGTAAGCCCACATTCTTCAATGAAAGTGCCAACTGCTTTGAAAAAAGCCATCTCAGTATGGAAGGCCCCCATGTGAATAAAAACATTGTCAAATTTTGGAGATTCTTGAGTTTGAATGCAATAACTTGTTCGGGCTATAGCTAAATCATACGTGACCTGAACGTATGGAGCTTGACATTCTGTGGCAATTTGTTGGCTCAATTCTAGAGTTTGCAAGACTGTAGAATGATTAGTGGGAGATTCGTTAATTGGTGTAAGATAAGATACTTTTTGAACGGGTGAATTATCAATGAATAATTGACTATGATACCCTACCCACATTGGAACACGAGATATCTTATGCATATGCGACAACATCCAAGCAACATCTAATTGCTTTGACTTAATCAAATTATCTGGAGCTTCATTGAGTGCGGATATGTCGAGCTGATTCCAAGTTGCTATTTTTAATTTTTTGGTAAATGGGCGCATATTAAAAGTAATTTCATCGAAGGCTCGGCGTTTTCGGTTTTTCCGTGTCATATGTGTAGATTCTGAATTATTGTCATGTACAGTTTCCTTAGGAGCTGAATTTTCAATTTCACTGGCAATTGGATATAACACAGACGTCGTATCTTCATCCCGAACACTGTCTTGAAAAATTATCCCCACCGTGTCGTGAAGAGTGTCTTTACCATTCAGTGTTTCGACAAAACGATCGAAATTATCAAAAGCTACTGCAGTATTCAAATCCGGACGACGTAAAATATCTTCAGGACACACGTAAGCACTATTTACCGTAGAAAAAGTTAATTCAGTTTCCAACTCTTCCAAAGTTGTATAAGAGCAACAGTGTCCATATTTGGATAATATATTAATGATTTTTTTGCTGTTACATAAGCTCTTAACTGCAAGACCCAGAGTTATATGTTTGGAAGTTTTGATTCTGTGGCTGGAAGCAGCGTATATCATATCTTGTCCGAGAGAAAAAATTGTAAGATCATTATTGTTTCTCTTTTTTTCACGTGCTGTTCTTGATGCACGGCTAACATCACCCAAAACAAGTGTTTCTAAGAAGCATGTTAAAAGCTCTGGCACAATATTACTCTCACCTTTAATCAAATCTTCAGCAGTGCAATCTTCAGGCAATTTCGTCGTAGTATAATTAAGAATTTCTTCTCGGAGTTGTGCTGCAACTGCACGAATCGTTTCTTTCTCTGCCATAGATTTGAACAAATCATTGTATGCAACAATATCTATAGAAAATGGAGCTAAAAACTTTTTCTTTTCAGCATAAATAATCTTGATCTTCTTTTCAAAAGTCTCCATTATCTTTCTTTCTAAATGCCGATCTGAGAATGAAGTGCTGTTAATGGAATCAGATAATTGCTTGCATTGTTCAATTAGTAATTTATGATATTCTTTCTTAACATGATCAAAAAACAGGCATTCGTTTTTTTTGATAACGTACTCCTCCAACATTTCGCATAGCATGACATAAGCTATGTTTGATGCCTTCCGTTTTTTAACAAAATCACTTACATTTTCCTTTGAAATATCTCGCAAGTATTGATCTTTACAAAATTTATGATAAGGAATATTGTAACTGTCAGCAAAGGAACTGATATTTTCCAACATTTCTATATCATTATGTTCAGTAGCTGCATTTTTCAATAATTCAATAGTTCGCAATCTATTGATAGACAAAGGAAGCTCACGCCCACGAAGCCGTTTGCGTGACTTTTCGCAAATGAAGCATTTTTCTAGCAGTAAATTGTCATTACTGACGGGCTCATTGAAACAAGACGGATCATCAGAATCCTCGAAGTCTCGTTCAAGGTTGCTTGATACTCCCGCTCTGAAAATATTTTACTCATAAGAAACTGATAAATAGTATAATAATCTCATATAACTATAATTGATAATTATAGTTATATGAGATTAAAATTATAGCTTCAAAAAATATATTCTTATGCTTAAAGATTTAAAAAATTTCTTTCGTGTAAAAAATATTTTATGTTTTTGACAATAATAATTTTTTTGTGTGCTTTTTTATTTAAAATTTTTCAATATTATATTTACTGTTTTTATAATTATAAAAATTGTTAAAAACAACAAAAAGTAAAGCATTAATAAGTTCAAAATAAAGAAATCAGTTTTTGAGGAGCTAATGTAAAAAAAAGTCTCTCCCGATTCGTTTTGCCATGCAGCTGGTGAGCAGACGCATCCGCCAACAAGACCCGGAGGACAAACCTCACTCCATGAACCCGGGCACCCCTGCTAAGTCACCAAAAAAGGTGTTGTTTATCCAAAAAATGTTTCTCGGGGCGGCGTTACTCATATCCGCCTCCCAAATGAAATTTTACCACCAAAACTAAAGAAAGTTAGCAATTTATATACCTATTCATTTATTTATTGAAAAAATAAGAAATACATAAAAACATAAACTGCACATCTCAATAGGGCATTCCTGTATCGAGATATTCAGTTTTACAATAATGTAATTTAAAAAAAAAAAGAAACATACATATAAACTTAATAAAATTATAATGATAAACCTAAAAATACGTAATAAAATTAAAACCGAAAACACAATCAACACTTTTTATTCACTATAGACTAACCATCCTGTACTAAAAATCGTGAATTCTATTTTTTTACCGGAAATGACCTAGACGAAATGATCTGGAACCGGAACGCAAATATTTTAGCATTGTAAAAAGAAAAAAAAACATATGAGATGCGTAGGCTAAAAGAACAAAATGTAGTCCTTTCCATTAAAAACCTAAAAATTGCTTGCATAAGATAGTATTGTCCAGTTACACCAGCGCCTATTTTTATCTATGTCAATCATTAAGTAAAGTAAAAAGTTTAAAGCGATAGTACGAAAGCTAGCGTGACTCAATTATTATGAACCAGCCCTTTTTATTAAAATGCAACTTTACCGATCCGCTACCAGTCCGTGGAATATTCAGTTGATAGGAACGGGGTATCGCTAGAACACAGACGAAGCGGGGGGAACTACACGTACTTTGCCGGAATTTGATTGAAATTATTTAATATTAAAAAAACTAGCAATGCGATATACATTTTTTAAAAACAAACCGATAATCAAATAGTTTTTCTAGGATTACCAAAATTATTGGGTATATGGTGTAAAAGACAACTGAGATACAGAGTAAAACTCTCATTATTGTAATTGTGTTTCCCCGGTCCGGGGTGCGGGGCGGGAGTGTTAAAATTGAGAATTGTTCAAACCAAATCTCTCGTGGTATTCGCTGGCCACCTGCATAAACACACTCTGTTTAAAAAAAATTTACCGGTTAAATAACGATACTTTAATTGTTTTGCCTAATAATGAGCGACTACGTTTTTACGTTTTGCCCCCGCCAGCTGCCTACTAATGATTACAATTTGTAATTATTTATTCCAGAAATATTTTTTTAAATCTTCTCAACAAAATAAAATTTACATAAAAAAATATGTACCTAGCATGAAATATGATAGATAATACAATATCAGTGATATTAGCACTTACTCGTCTGTTGTTGTACCAGCAACCTGAGTTGTCGTGGAAGTACCAGGAATAGATAATTCGATTTTTTTTCCAGAAACTTCCGGTGCACTCTCAGCAGCTTTTTCGACAGAAACTCCTGGTGCATTCTCACATTCCGCTGCACTTCCCTGTTGCTTTCGTAAAGCAGACTGTATTTTTATCGCTGTAAATAGCTTATAACACTGCACATGATAGCCGTCATTTAAAGACGTTTCATTTGAAATTTCTGTCTCAGAATAGGTGCTGCGTGATTTTCGTTGAGCCGGCTTGGCTCGACGATACTCCAAAACCGCTATGCATTTTTGTAATGATTCCGGCGTTAATTTTATAATTTTTTCAAATGTTTCTTGTCTACAAATTACACACAGGCTATTTTCACTCATTGTCGTAGTACAGATTAAACTTCTTTACAAAATTAATTAACCAAAGCGTTGTAAATCTACGAATGCGAACGGGCGACCCAACAGTTAATTAGGCTCTGGCTGCGACCACTGACGTAATGGCTGCGACAGAATGTATCTACCTAGAGAACAAGCGCCCTTAAGAAGGGAACCGAAGCGCGGAGGGGGAAATACAAAGTTTAGCCACTTCGGCATGTGGAAATCGTCAGATTATATTATTTCCATGATCCTTACATTATTTCCTTCAAAATAAAAAAAAAAATAACCGCGCTCGAGTAAATCCACGTGACGTTTTTTTTTTGCAACTTTGTGACTCGCTAACTTTCTTACGTTACGTTCAAATCGTCAGATTATTGAAATGTAAACTTTTCTGCATGTAATTAACTCACATTACCTTAATCTGACACGCTCGAGTAACTACAGGGATCGATTTTTTTTTACTAATCTGATCGGTTGTCCTAGCCGCACCCACCAATATTATGGGTTCATATATGGTGGTAGTCCATAACAAGGTCGTGAGGTATCTCCCCTTAGTTAATCTGACGCGCTTGAGTAAATCCCAAAATCCCTGCTTCGCCTCCCCTACTATTATGAAGCTCTTCCGAACTATATGACCAAAAGCTAATGACAACATAACATAATTTCACAAAAATTTCAATGTACCAGGATGGGTAAGGAATGGATCCATACCTACCATTTGAGTTCAATCTCCCATCATTACCGCTGGCAAGTCTGAAGAATAATAAAATTTTATACCTGCTTACGCTTAGATCTTCTTAGTAATTTTTGTAAGGGAGGCTGTTACTAATATTTATTCACTCCTCCGTTATCTATATTTTTTAAACACCTACATCATTGATAACAAAAAACAAGAAATCTGGTGTACATGCCATAGTACGTCTGAGAATGGATGAAAAAATTAAACAAAAAATTATTACAGAGATGGAGTGCATCTCCCGACGCGATACACAATGAAAATTAGGCGCCAGGTAATTTCTATTACACGGAGAAACCACCAAAACCGGAATGGAGAATCTTTCGAAACACGTTTTTCCTCTTCACGCGTTCTCTCGCATTCTTTCGCATTTTTTTAACATTATTTGCACTTTTACACAATTTTCGGCCTTTTCTCACGCGCGCAGACTACTACTCAAGTATGGAGACATTTAGGTACACGCATATTACTTTTCATCGAACGCGCGTATTTGTACCACTCAAATCGTGCAAAGTTCAGTGCTCAGATTCGTTTGACGACAACACTAACACCGGCCTTTTATCACGCATGCAGACTACTATTTATATTAATTTCGTCAAACATGCATATTTGTACCACTCAAATCGTGGGACATTTAGTGCTCGCCCTCGTTTTCGCATTTTCACTCGCTTTTCGCATTTTTTTCGCTTGTGGACGCACTGCTACCAACACCGGCCTTTTATCACTCACGCTGATTACTTTTAAAATATGGAGACATTTAGGTACTCGGCATACTTATTTCGTCAAATGTTCGTATTTGTACCTCTCAAATCGTGTCAGTGGTAGGTGCTCCATTCTATCGCTCTCATAAAACGTACCTAACGCAGTTCATCTGCACATTCACGCACGCCCCCTTATTTTCTCATCTGCGCAGGCTTTCGAAACATCGCGAGACTTTAGGTGCAAGATAATGTTCGGTTTCGCCAAACGCAGATATTTGTTTTCCTCAAATCGCGTTAGTAACTGCGTCTTAACCCTTTCTCTCCCCTCGACATCTTTCGCCTTCAATTTTGAATTATCGGATTTTTACCGAACACATAAAATTGATCAAAATTGTGGTATATAAATATATTTCTCCGAATGACATTTAGAATTATATTTTTATTCTCACACCGTCCATACACGGCAAATCTATATTACTGATTCTATAATTTATTTGGTTCGATGACCTTTGTCAACGGGACAAAGACGTATTCCCTACTCGGGGTCAAACACCCTGCCTAAATATCAACAAAAAATAACTTCGAATGGGTACCCTAAAATCATTAGCCCAAACACATAAATTTTAGGTAAACAAACAAAAAAAAAACACTTGACATCGCCCGTAAGTTAGCTTGTGACCGTATGAAATCTAAAACACTCTTGAAATTATTATTCAGCCGATCTGTAATAAAAGGTTTGAACTCCAGGTACCTACAATTCTGAATAACTCAACACGCCGAATTTTAAGATGATTTATAATTTTTGATGTTTGTTTTTGGGGTGTTATGCCGAGTTACGCTACCTTCTCCTTTAGCCAACGTTTTGAACAGCGTTACAGTGCCCATCATCAGGGCAGATGTGTAAATGTTAGTGGTAAAATGTGTGCTTAAGTACTTCGAAGCAATAGCCAAAATACCCCGCACAAACATCACAAAAGGAGAGTTTGCGGCCTTAAAAGGATTGCGCACCAATGAGCAAATCTTAGTTCTGCCTGCCGACAAAGTGATCCCACTGTGGTGATTAATACGGTAGACTATATCAAGAAGATGGAAGACCTCCTGTGCGATGCCGGCACTTACAAGAAAATTAAAAATAACCCACATTTTAAGCACACATTTTACCACTAACATTTACACATCTGCCCCGATGATGGACACTGTAACGCTGTCCGAAACGTTGGCTAAAGGAGGAGGTAGCGTAACACAGCATAACACCCCAAAAACAAACAACAAAAATACTTTTGGCCGTGAAAATCGAAAATCATATCACAACAGGAATAATTTTTCTTTTATCTTTAATCACTTATTTCTTATTAATAAAATTAGCCATTTTGCCTAATGTACTTCATATGTAAAGTAATAAAAAAATCAATCAGATACAGCTTTGAAATGTACCAACATTCGTCTTATTCACTCATGCGGTCATTATATCTCAAAACTGGTGACACCTACCTCAACGACGCGCGTGCCCCACGGAAGATCTAAGACGCGAATGAGATGTCTGAAAAGCACAGCCACGGATTCCCACTAATTAGGATGAGAGAGCAATAATTCTATCATACATGGGTAAATTTTTCGTAGACTATCTTTCCAGGGTTGAATGGCATAGCAACGCATGCCGGGTACCAGCTAGTAGATGTATAAAGGTAAGGAAATTGTAAAGACGAAAAAAAAAATTATCCATCCGAAAAGATTACAAAAAAACACTTCCTCATGAGATTGTTGTATCAAACTTAATTTTCGTAAAAATTCAAAGAAAACGGGTTGCTTCTTTTCAGAAATAATACTTCCTTTTTAAAATAAATTTTATGATTGGAGTAATTTTTTTTTCTCGAAAATCATACGGGAGTTATATTTAATAATATTTTTCGGTTGGTTTAACTGGAATTCTTTCTAGCTACCTATTTTATTTCTAGGAAGAAATACATACCTACCTAGAATTTATGAAATTGGTAAATAGAAAATCAACTGCTCGTCAAAGAAAAGCTTGCCCAAGTTACTTTTTTATTACAGAGGATAACAGTTTGAAATATAAATAATTTATTTAGATAAACAGGTTCAAGGAATTTTTCCGGCATTTTAGACGATAGAACAAAAATTATCTTTTTGTAATTATTTCTTGTTATCTACATTATATTTAATTTTTTTTTTATTTATTTACCATTGGAGGACCCACCACTTACCCGCCCTGGTATAGGTAACAGATGGTTACCCCTTCAAGGCTCTTGCAAGGACTCTAATTTTTTTGGTAAAAACGACTACATTTGAAAACGAAACTAAACCTCCAATGTCCCTGCATACGTTGTTAATAAGCAGCATGCAAGTGCTTAGCAGGAAATACAGATACAATATGTGTTAGTATGACAAAATATAGACAAGACAGTGGGACAGGTTGGTGAAAGTCCACGAGGTGGCAAGCGCTGGGTGATTGTATCCAGCTTATCCTACAAGCACCTGTTTGGGAGGAAGACACAGTAGATAAGTAATAAGGGCATGGCAAACGGTTGGGAGTCCTCTCCAATCGATTGGCAGTCCCAGCAAGAATGCGCATGACGTTCGGTCTAGTCGTGAACCACACTCAGCTTCCGCGCCCCTTAGCCGGTTCCTCGGTGATGCCTCGAAGAAATTATACTTACTTTATTAACCAAGATAATATTAAAATTTAAACAAATACCATTATTGTCAAAGACGTTACATACTTTAGACGCGGGGTAGAAATCTCAAAATGGGAAGCCAACAACAAGACAACTGTTGAGTACTCGATTTCTAGTACTTTAGTACTAAACTGCCACGCGTCGAGTAAAGTCGTGTCCTACTAGTAAGTAAATTGCATTAAAAAGCGCCAAAATTCCC
The DNA here is from genome assembly GCA_929108145.2 of Limnephilus rhombicus. NCBI lineage: Eukaryota > Metazoa > Arthropoda > Insecta > Trichoptera > Limnephilidae > Limnephilus > Limnephilus rhombicus. Next base: position 16,604,678 of record OV815270.1, read on the forward strand.
TCCTGTGTGATGAGAAAATGTTTCCATTACACGGTAAACAGTCGTAAAAGCGAAGGAATAACATTTCATTTGTAAATACATGCAAATTAGTTATTATTATCGATTATAAAAATAATACAATTGCTTTCCACCCAAAGATTTTATGCGTCATTAGAGAACTCAAGGCCTACTAAAGTACAGGTCTGGATGCGCAACAGCCAAATTACAAAGTCGATGCCATGCCGTCGCTAAGTAATATTTACTTTTTATAATAATAATCTAATGATTCTTTATTTACTTGCCTGCGGTAAAACAACAAACAAATCAGCAGAAACAACAAATACAATAACAATCAATGCCATTTGCAAACTATCGTTGTTCATTATAGCTATTTGACACCTCAAAATTCGACTGGTGCCCAGGCCTCCTACTTTAGTCGGCCTTGAGATAGTATTCGACGGAACTTTTGAATTTTGAATACGAAAATGCCGCCCGCGTTCTATCTTTTATTTCGTTCATATGCACATATTCTTTTAAGCGTCTATCTTTATCATACATGAATAACTTTTGAATTAAGAAATTATTGAAAATCGCTGAAAACAAAAGAGTTTTGATTAATTGCCACATTATATCTTGAGTTTGTGAGACTATGGCAAGTCTATTTATATAATTTTATAATAATTTTTTTTTTAATAATTTTATTTATCTTAAAAAATGGAACATGTTACAGTGTTACTTTTCCTCCATTAAAAGCAATTGCTTGTGGATGGAGGAAACGTATAACGTATAACGTCATTGATTTTTGGTATAAGTATATTGTTTCGTTTTGGTATAAGTATATGTCGTAGGCCGATCGTAAAATCAGGCAGATTATGATGCGCCTAGTCACATCACGATCTGCCGCATCGTGAAACCGCATCATGAAAATGATCGTGCTGTGCCTGAGGCGCATCATAATCCGCCTAATTTTACGATTGGTCTGCGACATATACGAGGGTGGTCCGATAAAAACTTAGCCTACAAAATAAAAACGAAAATTTTGGAATTTTTGTTTTTTATTTCTCAACGTAATCTCGTTTTAGCTCGATATACTTGACCCAGCGATGCTCCAATTTCTTTAACCCGTCTGAAAAATACATTTTCTCGAGGTCTGCGAAGAAAGCCTCCGTAGCGGTGATGAACCCTCATTCGACTCAAATTTTTAACCGGCGAGTGACTTTTTCATGTTTGGAAACAAAAAGAAATCGCACAGGGCCAAATCTAGCTGAGTCTGTTCTGAATTAACCCCAAATTTTAATTGTATTAATATGCATGTTTAGCAATTTGGGAGACGCTGCACGCTCCAACGGGAACCATTTATTGCAGAACCAACACCTCTATCACAGGTTCCAATTAGCAGAGGTTCCCGAGTTCATTGGGTGAGCCTTCTTTCTTGACGGCGGACTCGTCATTGGGACACTGGACACACGGACACTCATCAATTTTGTGGCAGGCCTAGTAGGACTGATTGAGGGAGACTTTTGATCTCTCCAGCCGGACTCTCTACACCCATCGACTTGTTCTACAGCCATCGCGATGGATTGACACACCCGTCACTCCTAAACACATTGATCCTCATATTCCTACCTACCCCTCATACCTTTTCCTTCCCTGAACTTCTCCTCCTTCTTTTCCCTAAAAAAACCCCCCACACAGCCTTTCCAAAGATGACACAGGCCCTGATAGATTTTTTTCCTTAGCCTTATGCGTGGAGCGAATGTTTATCAGTACGTTATTAGACGACGAAAGGCAAAACAGTTCAGCAGAACTTAATTCCTGGTAGAAAAAAAAGCCTACTTGGTAAAGGTTTACATGAGTCTGAAATTTTTATATTTTTCACATAATAGGTTTAGTACCACGACTCCGAATCATCACAAATACTAATGTAGGCTGTCTTTACGCTCGGCGTAACTCTGGTTAAATGAATTCAATTTTTCTTTGTATTTAATTTTCATTTTCGAAATTGAAACTGATAGCAAGAAGAATTCAGACAAACGATAAAGTAGGTACCTTTTTAAGTTTTCACAGAATATTATTTGAAATTAAGTAATTTTTTAAATTGTAAAAAAATTGAAGTATCTCGTGATTTTTCACGGGTCCTTCGTTAGTATAATACCAAAAGTACAATTATTAAAATAGGATTCATAAAAATTATAAACTTTCAGTTGAAATTACGAAAAATCCAGAGGCGACGGCATTGTGAAGAAAAGCATATTTTAATTGCATTCGCTGTGTGAGCAATGCAAAAATATTCCCCTCAGTTGTGCGAAATAAAAACACGAAAGCGTATTTTTCTATGGGTAAATACTGCGATGTCAACAAACTTTGTAAAGCACAAAAGACATGTTTCGAATTTCAATGAGTTGCAAAAGTAGCTTCGTTATATCACTTTGTACTTCAGTAGTTTGCAGTGTACCGATAAAAACAAAGTATCTACTGCAAGGAACAAAGCATTGCATTTGACCTCTTAACACAACACTTTTATAACGATTATTTATAATATATATTTAAATACTCAATTTGAGTTGATTAAATATAAAATTTTTATTTTATATCCTTTCAATTTGAGTTGATACAATATAAAAGATTCACAAAACGCTAAACAATGTATAATACCGATTATTAATTGATATTGATTTTTAATCTTTTATTTTTATTTTTTCTTTTTAATTATATTAATATTACGTTTTATTACAGTAATGACTTATTTCAAACTTTGCAACAAATGCGAGCAATAGCTGATTTGACATTTATACACAAAATTTTAAATAATAACATTGACTGTACCGAACTTCTTTCCCTAGTTATTTTAACACACCATTAAGACGTACACGCCATATAGAACTAATCCACACGCTTAATTATAAGACAAATGCAGCACCAAATTCGTGCTCTTCATAATATGTTCAATATTATTGGTAATATTATCAATAATATAAATTTGTTCAATGCGCACCCTCACACCCTCTCACACACCACCCTCACACCCTCACACACATCTTCCCACTACATACATTACCCGGTAATTACTTAATATACATACCATAAATAAGACACTACAATGAAACACATAATAGGTACCCACCATGAAATATACTTATTAATTGTGATTTTTTTTTACCAAAGTATCTTATGTGCTGTCTGTTTCTGTTTATAAATAAATAAAGTATTGCCCATCTCACTAGGTGTGAAACGCCTGTGTTGAGATGGCAATTTTTCAGAGTGGTTTTAAGCTAGGTGTTTGTTTACATAATATTCTGAAAATTACAGATAAAAATATAATTGGTATTTCATTGAAATTATACAATTAAAGTACGAATGTAGAAGATGAAGACGAGAATAATTTTGAAGCAATTCAATTTCAGTTTGACAAAAAGGCATAGGTTGCCAATCGCTTTTTCGTTCCCTCTCATAACATGTAAAACATTTGTTTCCCCAGAATCTTATAGGAATGCGAGAGTTTTTTTTTTTTAATTTATCTATTTATTCCCAGAAGTTTAGGTAAAGAAAAGTGAGGTTGCGCGCTCCTGAAGATTAGACATGGCATTGGAAAACTCAAGAATTCTGAAAAAAATCTTTAATTTTTCTTATAACTTAAAATTAAAGTTTGGTTAAAACAGTTCGTAGGTTGATATATGATAAGGGGAGGACGAAAACTGCCTAGATCTTCTCTCAATGCTCGCGACTGTTTCATTCCCCAAGCACTCAAGAAAAATTGGTTTATTCCTTTGAATCTCAGAAAAAAATAATATATTTCGATAAAGGCGATGGCTTAAGTAAAAACTCAAGTAAAACATTTTCGTATAATTTGATTATTTATTTGATATTTTCCTGGAAGAAACACAAAATATATGAAAAGTGAATTATTATAGCAAAATATTGTAATCATTTGATTCACATGAAAAGTTGACCCTTTTAAAAATATTCTTACCAATAATGGACAAAAAACTTCCTCTTCCAGTGAACAATACAAAGATTTTTTAAGTATATCTAGGTACATACAACTGTTTTATGTAAAATTTTGTTGCCTTAAGTTTCTTATCGATTTGATATTGTAATAAGATAAGAAAACTCTCGGAAAATTCATTAGGAAACTTAAGAATAAGAACTGTTTTTGAATTTTATTTTTCTGCTAGTTTAGTTTTTTTGCTACGGGTGAATTCTTATACTTTTATTTTTGAAACCTACATAAATTTACATATAACGAGAACTTATTGACTGTCCATGATTTGACAAAAGAAAATACACAATAAGGTTCGCTTAGAAATAAAGATACGTACATTAAGATTTATTAAGATTCATTGATGTTAGACGTTTGTATCTTCGTAGCTTATAGTCTGACGGCAATTGCGTTTCCGCTTCTCTGTGAGCAACGTGGTGAGGCATCACAGTTTACGACAGATACATTTGCTAATGCATTTCCGTCTTCATTTTGTATTCACAGGAGACTTATGCAGCAAACTCTACTAATGGAAGAATAATAATTCTAATACTCGTGTTATACTGGCAGTTACCGACCCGTGTTACATTGGCGTAAGGTTGGGGTCTCGTAGCAAGCTGTAATATTTCCACTATCAATTTTATAACCATAATTTACTGATCGCAGGCTTCTTTTAAAGGCACTGGATTTTCCAAAGTAGGTAATCATATTTTGCCAGAATGATACAGAAAATAAATCATTGAAATTGCAAAACATAGTGCAGTTCTGTTGTTCAAAAGATGATCATGTATTTTAAAAATACGTTTATACAACAAAGATATTCTTTGCGAGGCTTTTTTTAAACAGAGTATATATACTTCGAATTCCACAGGAAGAAAATTATCGTGGTAGTTTTAGCTATTTCTCCAATTAGTGAACTCACGTGAAGATTTTTCATAAAAGCAAACATGCTATACAGGGTGTCCGGGGGTAAAGTGCATTAACATCGGGAGGTGATTCTACATGATGGTAGGAGTAAAAAAGATTAACAACTTTTTCTGAAATTTCAACTTTTTTTTCCCATACAAAAAGACGTACCTACTAAAAATCCTTAGTGTGAGGTACAATCTTACTTGCTGAGAGCCTGCCGGGCGCCTGACTCGATAGTGATTGGCCCGTTTCTTAACATCGGAAAATAATAAATCTGGCCACCCACGCCGGACTAACTTTATCTATTAACCTCAAAACTACCCCTAAAAGTTGGAATTTCGAAAAAAATTATTATCTTTTTTACTTGTACTATCTTGTAGAATCACCTCCCGAAGCTAATGCACTGTACCCCCGTACAACCTGTGTAACCCAAAAAACAAAAAACAGAACTATTGGTCATCAGATACGGCAGGGTCCAAAAAGCACTCCACCAGCTTTCCTGACTGGAGAGCTTCTGAAATTACTAGAAGAAATAACGTATTTAGGACACATCATCAACAGTGGCAAACACTGGGAAAAAATTCTGGATCCATCAATCTTGAAAAATGCTACAGACCATTAGCGTCTTTTTTGGTTCCATATCATTTAATTTTATTTTTGTTTTACTTATATTCTTCACCTGTGTACATATACTTTTGGGAAGTGTAGGGTTGCACTAAGCTGCGTTCAATTCATTCCGGAATAAAATAAATAATTATTATTAATATGATGCAAATTACGATTCTTTGAACGCAAAAATAAAAATATGGACAGGATTCTTGAACCAGATAAATTGTACGAGAATATTTATATTGATTAAAATAATCATTTAATTTTTGGAAGTGAATATTTTTAGATAGATTGGAAGACGACGGCCGAGGACAGGGGGCGGTGGAGGCTTATTTTAAAGAAGGCCAAGGCTTGAAATGGGCTGTAGCGCTATTGAAGAAGAATATTTTTAAACAATATTCTAAATTCATACGTTAAACGAGACCACCATCATTCCAGTAGCTTCCCGATAAAGATTTTTTCACACTTTACTTAATAAAAAATCAAGCATTTAGTTCATTCAATTTTCAGATTATTTCAGAAAAATGCGTGGGTGTGCATCAAAAGTTGAAAGAATGCATTTTCAGCTCGCAGTTTCAGCTTCTATTTCCAAACAAAACCATTATTTCAACAGATGAATTTAAAAATAACCCGAAGCGACAGAACATTCTACAAACTAAGTAATTAAACGCATAAAATAATTACATAATTTTTTTAAATTTTGCTTTTGATATCAGTCACTATCTTGGCGTGGGTTTTTTTTCTCGGAAATGAAACTTGCGCACGATTTCCTCTCATAATAATTATAAAATCCTACATGAATATAATGAATTGCCTTTTGCAGCCGTGCGATAAAAATAGGTTGGGAGGTTGGTGTATATTCTCGCGGCCTAGCCCTTGGAGTTAAGAGCCCAGGTTTGCCCCGACATATTTACGATCGCGGAGTTCGTCCCAAGGCTTCTTCCTTTAGGGCCGTAATAAAATTCCCAAGGTGTCTGCGTGACATTACCGGGATGTGCGAAATATTCCCGCAAAGTTAATACGGGAACCTGATATGTGGGGTTCAGGGATGATATAGAACGTGACGTTCGGTGGTACGTTCTGAAAACGAAAATGAAACACGTACTCTCCAATATTGGACATACACCACCATTTTAGTGATCATAATTAATGCATTTTCAAGTTAGTTATTATTTTGATTTTTTTATAATCAAATCTCTTTTGGTCTTTTGATCTAGGGCCAACCTGGTCAACGTTAACATCTTAAACTCAAGCATGTCTGATCGCGGTAAAATGAGAGATCAATGACTGTCTGGTGTACTTTGAAGTATGCTCCCCAACAAAGGCTACATTGAGGTTCTGGGTAAATATCTTAGACTAGCGCATTTATCGAGGCTCCATTGAAGCTCAACTAAATCTGGCCCAAAAAAGCTGGGCGTTTTTTAAACAGCTGATAGACTCTCCGATTAATAATATTTAAAAAGCTAATACTTAAAATGGAATCAAATCACAATCAAATCAAAGTTTTTTAGAGCCAAGCGAAACATTTGGAATCAAAAATATTTAAATACTAGCTTTTTCCCGCGGCTCCGCTCGCATGGTGTAAGGGGGGTTCCCACTCCGCCTCCTCCACCTTCCCCCCTCCCCCCTCACACCGCCCTCTCTACCCCCCCCCCTTCCCCCATCTCTCCCTCCTTCCCGATTTCCATATATTCAATCCCAGTACATTCAGGTTTTAAACAGCCTGCGTGTCACCTTTTACAATTTTTATTCAAATTTCAATTTTTCATGTATATTAAATTTGGTACCTAACATAGGTACCTATTTAAAATATTTAAAATTCTTGATTCGATTCAAACTATTAGGAGAGTACCTACTTAAAATAAATTTATCAACTTAAAGATTTTCAAAAATAGAATCCTGATTTAACAATCATTGTTTTGAAAAATGTCATTCTCAAACACGCGAACTGTTACGTGCGATAGTCGTTAGGTTTTCTGAAATTATCCAATTTTCTACGCAATTTTCTTAATTTTTCTCTCCGTAAGAACCATACTCGTACTTCAAGGAATATTCTAAAAAAAGAATTAGCGAAATCGGTTCAGCTGCCCTGGAGATTTGCGCTTAGCAAGACATTCAGCGATTCATTTTTATATTATAGAAGATTTCAAAAAGCATAATTGACATTTTTTGTAAATTATTTGATTATCTAACTGGACAGATGTTCTAAGTATTTAATAATCGAACCGTGTTTCAAATATCTTATTTACAAAGTTGGATAATTTAAAAATCGACAATATTTCGTCAAAAGAAAAGAGGGAAAAGAAATTCGTCATCTAAAATAAATTGTGATATCACGCTGCATATTTAAACCGAGTTGCTCGAATATTTCGTATCAATTCTGACGAAATCAACCGAAATATTTGGAAGTAATTTCATTCTTTATCTTCAATGCCATATTATAGGTAAGAATATTCAGAGTTTTGTAATATCTACTCTTAAAAGATAGTTTCCGTTTAATTTCCAAAAACATTTAAATTACAGTGAGTACGGAAAGAATTTATGGAAATATTGTGAAAACTTTTGAAGCCATGAATTAGAAAATAAAGAGCCAGAAGTAAAATTCATGCAAAGATCTTCAAAATACGCTATTGATGTTACTAGTAATTAAGTAAATAGCGAAATGCTGTATTTTTATAACATGAAAAAGTTTAATCAAAATGTTCTAAAAGAGTTTCTTAAAACTTACTCTACTCTGCATAAAGAAATACTTATTCCTGCAAAAAATATAATTTCTTAGAAATACAGAATTTTTGTGAGAATAGTAAAAGAATCCTGCAAGTGGTATCAATTTTCAGACTAATTCGTCGCATATCATACTGGTTATCAAATTTAAAATGCTTGGTTTATGTTACGGGGTTTTCAATAGATGATAATAGTCAAGGCTTCTAAACAAAAATAAACGTGCTTTATAATATCTACCCAATGAAATCTTCAAACTAATTTTTAAAAACTTATTTACCTTGTGTAGTGGAGAAGAGTTTATTGAACTATTCAGATCAGGGGTATTGCGGATATTCGCATCCGCATCCTCAAATGAGGATTATTCGCATTAATGCGGATGTGGACGGGGCCAGAGTGGCGCCGTGGCGCGTGCCTCGCACGTGTTGCTATCTTCGTTCGCTAACTGACCAATAGGAAGACACACGTTGGTGACAATATCCTGCAGGTTTTGTTTATTTTGGTGTAGTTATCGACGTGATTCCCGCTGTGAATCAATTACAGTATTTGTTTACTGTGTTTATCCAAGTTTTTTGGTTGATGAATATTTCGATCTAAATAAAAATGTCGCCATCAATAAAAATAAATATCTGGACTTACTTTGCATTAGACAAAAAATGTTCCGGAGAAGTCCGAGCGTAAAATATGTAATAAAAGTTACTCGCGGAAGTGACAACTACTTTCAAAAATCATCTTATAGCCCATGCAACGAAGGAAAAATAGGGGAAATAATTAATGTAGAAGCCAATTTTGGCACAACTCGAAAACTACTGCCTCAAGCGAAAAAATGTTTAGTTTTTAAATTCTCTACAAAAAAGATTCTAAAAACTTTTTTGTTAGGATCAATGCTTAAGGAGATAGGGAGGGGGAAAATGTAAAATTAAAAAAAAACTGTTTTAATTTAAAAAAATGAAATTTTTGTCGGTAAAAATGAAATGCTTTTTGTTAAAAATCAAATAATTAGTGCTTAAGGATGTACCTTGAACATTAAATTTGGTCGAAATCTAAACTGTCATCGTCATCAATGCTGTCTTCGACGGGGGCTCCGTTCATACATGAGCCGAGGCAGCCGCAGGCACCGGAGCAGGCAATCCCTGCTTTGCGGCAACCGCAGCGCATCCCACCAGGGTCGTTCGTGTTAACTGGGTTAAGGATCCCATCATCTCCCTTGACCCAACCCCATTGGATGGGTGGTAGGGGGTTGCCTAGTCACTGTTGTATCACTTTTTATATTTTCCCCCCTCCCTATCTCCTTAAGTATTGATCCTAACAAAAAAGTTTATAGATTTTTTTTTGTAGAGAATTTTATGTAAATAATTTAGTACCTAAACACTTTTTCACTAGAGGTAGTACTTTTCGAGTTATTAATGAAAAACTGAAAAAGGGGACCTTTAGACCCCCCCCACCCTTAGCTTCACCCACACCCGCCAGTACTTTTAGTATTTTGTTAAGGACACCTTCCCCTACAACTGTGCCAAAATTGGCTTCTACATGAATTATTTCCCCTATTAAATCAATACACCCAGAGGAGTTTTATTTGTTCGATAGCGCGAATAATGAAAACCATTTGAAGAAAAACAAAGGTGATGCAGGTATGTATTGGATGTACAATCTAGTTTTGTATACTTAGTTACGTTAGTTAAATTTTTTTTTTTTGTATTGACTGAGCTACATTTTTTGCCCAATTTTCGGGCGTTTTAAAAAAACATATATTTTAACTTTAAAATTTTTATAGTATATTTATTTGTATTTAAAGATTTCACAAAAAAATATATAATTTACGATGTTACACGCTGTTGATGTAAAGGGGGAAAAAAGAGCGCTTCCATCTGACACGATGAACGATTTCAACCCTTTTGATCATCAGTACAAGTGTCATTATGGTAGGAAGCAGGGGTATTACACATATGTAATGTCCAAAATGGTTTTAAACCGCCATCTGGGCTAAAATCGTCAAAAAACCTCAAAATGATGAAAAATTGCCATTTGGCGCCAAAAACGTCCATAATGGTTTTAAACTGCCATTTAGCACTAAAATCGTCAAAAAACCTCAAAATGCCGATTATTTGCCGCGGATGTAAACCTCTAATAATCCGCATCCGCGGATGTCAAAATTTTTGAAACCGCAACAATCCTGACTCAGATTCTCATTATAATTCAAGGTACCATACGAAATACTATATCAATTTACTCAATATATTATCTGGAACGTGGACATGGTTACGCATAATGTATCCCTTTTGTGAAATAATAACTGGATACAAAACTAAAACTTATTCATCGTAGCACAACGATTAGATATTTAAATATTAATCATTTTAGTGTATTCACGCGTAAAGTAGAAATTTACCTACATAGCGGATGCGATAGGAATTTTAAGTACATTCAGAACCACCCGCTGTTGCGTAAACGACTTTAGAAAATAGAAAGTTTCCCTTATATAAATCACTAAGCTACCTGTAAATTTTAGCAGTTGTTAATTTCTCCTCGTGGGTGTAGTAGCGCAAGACGAGTTCACAAAAGTTAAAACATTAGTTGGTAAATATAAATTCATTCATTTAAGTATTAGTAGTTCGTAATTCGGTTTTCGTTACCCCATTGAAACTAATAATAAAAGTTTTCACCTTTCACTGGTGATGGTACTAAAATGTTTAAAAGTTTTATTTTATTTTGTAATACGCACTTAATCTGATGTGAATGTTTATGCGTTGTAATGGATTTTTATTTTATATTTAGATGGAATTATACGTATACGTCTCATTATAATTTTCGCCCGTAACTAGTAGTAATAGTAACGGTAACGGTAGTAACGGTAGATGGAGATGGATGAAGCTTATATAAGTATTTTTAATAAACTTTGTAATAATTTCGTGTTTTATGAGTGCAAATTTCAAATTAGTCATTGAAAGCTAACACAGTTCAAATAGAAGACCTATACCGCCACTATTTCACATCTTCTTCCGCCACGATTTTGGCTTTTCTTTCCGCTTAATCGTCGATTTACATTTAAATAAAAAGCTTAAGAAAAACTACCCATTCTCTCGTACTCCACGTCCAGTGTTTGCTCTTCTTCGACTAGTTTTTCATAGGTGCACCTCTGTTCAATGCTACAAGTTCACCCGAGTAGACAACATTAAAATATCTATCAAACAGAGTCAGCAATCTCAGCATAGGTACCTACTTTTTATCTGTGAATTACAAAAAATGATGCACGTTCTGCTAACATCGAATTGACATCAGACACACCGCCCCACAGTGGTTAGAATCTGTAAATTTGGTGTGCTCATTAAAAACCAAACAATATTTAAATTTCATATTTTTATTTAGTATTTTTTTTAATTATTTTAATATTAAAAATGTCATTCAAAAACAATTTTTTCTTTGTGGGTACTGCGACAAGTTAATTTTCTGATAAAAAAGGACAGCGAAAAAACCACCTTTGACGCTGTTTTGCAAAAAATCCGCAGACTTTTTTTAATGAACCCATTAAAAAATGTTTAATTTAATTTATTAATCTTTAGTTAGCTCACATTTTTGTGTGTGCTAATATTTTATAAAGATATAAACATTTACAACGATTGGCAAACATAATCATTCTTTAAATATTACACATAAATAATGACATTAATAATTGAGGTAGACATACTTTCGTAATTCTTTTTTAAACTTATTTATATTTTCTATCTCAGTAATTTCATTCGGGATGTTGTTAGACAGTTGGACGGCCTGGTACATCAGAGATTTCTGGGTGATTGATTTTTTTCTTGTCGGCAGTCTAATTTGCTTTGAATTTCTTGTCCTGTGTCCGTGTGTTTCGTTATTATAATGTATTTTTCTTTTTAGTTCCTTAGACATCACCCCCATGTTAATTTTATGTAAAAAAATAAGTACATTCAAATACACAGTTTGCTTCACCGTCAACATATTTAGCTCTTTTAGCATGTCTCATATCCGTGTGTATATGTTGCGCTTAAGTATTATTCGCATTGCTTTATTTTGCAGTATTTAGTAGTATTTAGTATTTTGCAGTAGTTTATTTTATAAAATGTAGTTTCAATATCCACAGGGGCAAACCCCGCAACCAATTGAAAGTTTACCCGAACTTTATCAAAATCTGGTTTAGGCGTCGTTTGCTTGGGAGATTATAAATCACTATAATTTAAAACTAAAATATTTAAAAACCAAATTATTTAAATTTAAAAATTAACCTTTCTGGTGATATGTATTAAGCTATATTATAAATTAAAGCAAATGCTTCAAAATTTGTACCACGAAATATTCTACATTTTGTCGCGATTAAATATATCAGCCTGAACCCAAACTTTATTATTATTTTAAATATACAAAAGAGAAAAAAATTCCAACGGATAAAATTATCAATCATTTATGTTATTAAAACCTCTATAGGCATATTGGAAAAAAGTGCAGTTTTTTGATTTATGAGAAGGTCTTGTTCTGGGCCATTTCATGTGCACCCTTCCTTTTAGGTACGGTGAACACAAGTTATGATAATATTTTAACGATGTAATTTGACATTTTCCCTTTTCAGAAATGGCATCTTCAGTGAAGTTCGCCTTTACGTGTCTTATTGTGGGGCTTGTATTAAAAGACTACCAAGCTAGTGCCGGGAGCATTAAAGACCCGATAACGTCTTCTATAGGCAAAGATAATTCCGAAAATGTATACAGCGAAAGCATAGATGACGAGAAAAAATATCAAACAACCGAGAAAAATGATCACAACGACCACTACATTACAACTAAAAAACCCAGCATCTTACAAGGAATTGTTGAAAAGTTTGGTTTTGGGAAACCCGGGCCTTCTAAGCCCCCGAAAAAACCTTTGATTGATTTACAACACTTCCTTAAACCAAAACCTGTAGTCACTTCCACAAAAACTCTAGTCATGGAAGTCACCAAAAGACTGACAAGACACCCAGTCTGCATCGCTTCAAAGATCGGAGTACCTCACTGTGATTCATATCATGAGCATGGTCACCACCATTCTCCAAACAAGGTGACATATAAAGAAAACGACGAGAAGAAGACAGAAGACATCCCAAAAGAGAAAGGTGAAGAACTGTGGGTTGGGGATTTTAAAAATGACGGTATTTATATCGAACCAAGTGCGTCACTAAAGATGTCTTCTGATTTATCAACAAACTTGCCAGAAATTATTGATGAAGAAGGGTCGGAAGCTCGTTCCGGACGGTACTTGAATTTCGCAAGAGAAACACCAGCAATGCCAGATGTAAAATCCACAATTGAAGACGGAGAGATTGACACTTTCTATGAATCAGACGAAACAGACGAAGAAGGAAAGTACTTGTACAAGAAAGCGGAAACCAAGGTAGTAACGAAAACTCTCTGGGTGACAAGAGTGCAGAAGGTGACCGATTACAAAGTTACGGCTACGCTGGTTCCAGAAAACTGTATTCCTTCTGAACTCAACTTCCCTCGCTGCTCCTATCCACATCCGGATACATTGACATGGAAAAACGGAGAGAAGAAAGATAATGAACCAAATTCTGAAGAGTAGAATAGGCAATTATTTTTTCTCAAGTTGAGATATATTATTAAGTTATTTATTAATATTTATTTTGTGAAAACAATTCACACTATTTATCAAATTGAAATTTTTACATGTTAAATAAACTTATTAAAAAATGATTATTCCATTAATTTGCTTTCATATACAGTACTGAGTATTAAGGAATGTACCTGACTTACCTTAACCTTAAATAAAAAATGAAATTTTGGGCTGCGGTGAAATTTTTTTCAATTTTTTTTTCCAAAAACAAAAAAAAATGTTTCACATGTCGTCAATAATATGTCGAGTTACTACCCAAACCCTCACTCTGACCCTAACTGTTCAATACAGACTGATTTTTAAAAATATGTCTAATTGAAAGATAACATAAAAAATGTCAACGGAGGTCAAAATTTCATTTACATTTTTACTCCAAATTACATCACCAATCACTAGTTAAAGTGAATCAGATATATCCCTTCACCCTGCATAATATTATTTATCAGAACCAGTCAGGTCTTTGAAAAAATCTATTGATACCATCATTTTGAGAAAGTTTCTTCTTCTTTAATATTATATCACTGGAGTAGCGTCTGCATTCGTTACGGCACTACACACATATAAGGTATATGTATATTACGTTATTCCCTATTCCTAGAAAATTTTCCATTCTTGGTAAGGTACCCGAGCAATCTCATTCTCGTTCTGTATTTTTCTTCCATATTTTTCTTACTTACTTGGCTTACTTTTTTCGGGATTTGCCATTGGAATTTTCTTATTTTCCAATTTTGGTACTCACATCAAGGCCAGTTTGTCGTAGCCTTTTCGTAGAATTGTAATTAGTATTAGTATTATTTATGAGGTTTTTATTTTCAAAGCATGTCGAACAGTTTAAAAATTTACTTCTGGTAACAATTTTTTTCTATATGTCATCTCGTGTCAAATTCGTAAATTTCACAAAAAAACCCACACTCTTATATGCTTTTCAATTATGTGTTAAGAGTCAATTTGAGAGACAGTTATTGGTACCGCCGCCCCAGGAACCATATACTGGATAAGCAATACCCCTGCCATAGATCACCCCAAGTGGTTCGCTATGTTTGGTGACTTAGCAGGGATACCCTGGTTTATGGGGTGAGGTTTAGCTGGGTTTTGGCGGCCACAATGCGTTTGCCCACGTATTGCGTGGCGGGCCTGTATCAGGAGAGATTGGTTGAGGGAGACCTAACGTGGACCTCACCAGTCGGATTCTATACCCATCGCCTCGAACCGCAGTGGTAGCGATGGATTCACACCTCTATCTCGCCTGGACACATTGATCCCCAGATTCCTTCTCATAACTTTCTCTCCTTCGTTTTCCTAAAAAGACCTTCACACAGTATCAACAAAAATGACATAGGCTCTAAATTAAAATGTGATAATTAAGTTGATAACCCGACAATGAAAATGCTTTTATGATGACAGTAAATTATCATCTTCGGACGAACACAATTTCATGCTAATTAAGTAAATTAGGAAACGTTAAATAATTGTGTTCGCTATCAAGTTTAAAAAATAAAACGTTTAATAGCAAAATATGGAAAATGACGCGGTGCGGCGCGCCGTTAATCAATTTAATTTACTGTCCTCGTTAGCTACTACGTTAAATAAAATAATTGGTCTGTCGCATAAAAGTAATTTTTTTCATTTGATTTCAATCTTTTAATAAATATTAACTACACGCTTTATTTTGTATCCGTGAAAAAAATGAGAAACATAACGAACGATGAAAACCTGCGTTCATTAGATTACAAAATAGTGTAGCTACTAGTGTTGAGTACCGCATACAAGAGGCACCTCAAATGTCCCATACAAACACGTAAAATGTCCCCCCACCTCACAAAATGTATTTGTACCAACTCTTTTTTTTTGTATTGCTAAAAATGTCATGTCACGTTGTCGCACCTGGGACAAATATGAAGGGGGGACAAATATGAGGTGTGAGGTGGTTGGTTTATTGGACCACATTCATGTCATGTCACGTATGGGACTAATATGAGGTGTGGTGTGAGGTGGTTGGTGTATTGGACTACATGTCATATCACGTATCGTATGGGACAAATGTATGAGGTGGTGAGGCGTGAGGTGTTTGTATATTGTATGACATTTTTGTATAAGAATCGTGAGGTGGTTGGGGTGAGCCTTAATACCGCACAAGCATCCCAACTGCTCTGAATTTTTTTTATATTCTAAATTATTGTTAAGTGAATACCGCACAAGAGTCCCAACTGCTTAGAAAATTACATATTTTTTTATTGTAAATTATTGTTATGTGAATACCAACTGCTCCAAAAAAATATTTTCTTTTAAAACTACCTACCTCAACCAAGTCTAGTGTTGACATATTTTTTTGTCTACGTAAAATTATTAAAAATCATCAAACAAAACAATAGTGAGCTAAGTCTAAAGTGCTCAAATTTTATAAACTGTAGACCGCGCGTCAAACCAACGAATTTTTATCGTGTGAAGTGGCCTGCTTTAGTGTTTTTTACCTACATTTTAAAACTGCCACGAAGTGTCAAACTATACCCACTGAAAAAAATAAACTGTTGTAAAATACAAATAGTGCCCCATTCGAAGAAATCTTAGTGACGCTAAAGTGATACCGATTACTATCCTATAATAATATTATCCATTTATAAATCACATTTTTACGTAGAGATCGTGTTAAACAATAGTATCATGAATACAAAGTGCATTGTTTGCGAAAAAAACATTGACAATCCATCAGACTTTATATGCTGTGGTGTCTGTGAAAAAAACTACCACCTTATATGTGCAGAAATTACTGAAACGACACGCCGCAGAGCCAGGAGTTTGCAATGGAAATGCAAAAAATGTGTAAAAAATGCTAAAAATAACAAACCCCAGCATACAGATAATGTCATATTATCAAACAACGAACAAGAACCGCCATCTATTATCAAACAAGCAAAACAGTTTACTCAACCGCCGAAACCTGAACTATCAAATCAATCAATCGACACAGAAAACTTAACATCTGAAAATAAAGATGGCGCCAATAGTCTCTTAACCTCCCAATTATTTATAAAAGAGCTGACAGATTTTAAAACATCCATAATGAAATTCGTGGAAGACAAATTTGTTTCATATATAAATAAATATGAAGCTCTCATCTCACAAAATAACGAAATAATAAAATCTATCCAATTTATGGCAGATCAACAAGAAGACCTAAGAAAACGGATAAATGCTATGGAAAAGGCACAAGAAATAGTCAACGAAGAATTAACTGCTCAAAAAAATCGCAATAATATACTACTAAATAATATTTCTAAACAAGATGAAAAAATTGATAAATTGGAGTTTCTAAGCCAAATTTGTAACATCGAGATTAGAGGTGTTCCGGAGTCCGACATTGAAAATAATACAGAAGTTGTCAAAAAAATCTCTAAAATTATCAACTACGAAAATACCGACGTGCATTCTGTAATAACAAAAATCTTCAGGCTGGGACCGAAATTCTCCGATAAAAATCCAAGACCTATCGTAGCGACTTTCAATACCATAACATCGCGGGATGACTTCCTATCCAAATTCAAAACCTACAGGAAATCCACAACCAGTATGACAAATAAAATTAATACAAGGGACCTAGGATTATCGCAAGCCGCCAAACACATTTACGTATCAGACCAATTAACTCAAAAAGGAAAATTTTTATTATCGCAAACAAAAAAATTTGCTAAAGACAATAATTATAAACACTTTTGGTCTACCGGAGGGCGCATACTTTTGAGACAAACTGATACCTTCAAGATAATTTCAATAAATAATATTGCTGACCTGGTCCGTGAAAAACGTCAATTACTTAATTAATTTAGTGACTGACGATACAAAGTACTGTGCTGCTACATCACTCCACTATACTAGATAGTAATGTCTGCATTATATGCTTTTATCCGTTATTCTATTATACTCAATCTGTACAACTTAAATCTGATAAACAAACTCACTACAAAATCATTTTCACCTTTCCATTCGCATTATGCTATGTTTCGCTTATTAATCTAGTTGCATCCTTATGTTAACTTATTTATCTCACCAAACTATTCCCAACAGATATACTTACCTTGCTATTATGCATTATATTGTTTTAATATACTTTAATATTGTTAATTCTATAATCATAACTTTTTTCCCTGGTTTTTTCATGATTCATACCACGATTTTCGACAAGATAACACATACTCAAAATAATGTACTATCCTCCTTCTTATTATTATTATTTAGATCGATGGTTTTTTGTTTTGTCTCATTAGTCACACCACCGCCATGATATTTTACAGATATTTTACGATAAAATGTGTTAAAATGTGTTAATGCTTATAGTATTGCCAATTTTCTCAGATTGTAAACAGGAATCAATTATACCACACACGCATATACTATCTACTAGCAACAACATTTACAGTAATATATATCACAATAATAATAAAACTTGGAAAAAATATAAGTACTGCAAATTCTCAAGTCGGTTTTTATCATAATATTGTATGATTGTCTTGTTTTAAAATATTTATTGCATTCAGTTTGCTCCAGTACTTACCTAGTTCTCGCCTATTTATCACACTTCAAACTCACATACTCTCTTTATATTTACTTAGGTTACATTTAGTTCGTACTTAAAGAAATATTGTTTTTTTTTTTCAAAAAAGATTTTTGTCATAAGAAATGAATGATATTAATTTATATTTTTTTTAAATAATTTTACTTAAATTTGTTAACACTTAACTAGACTTCACTTCGAAATAACTATCCTCCATTGGTCACCATGATACAGGCAGCTGCCTAGTATGGTGACCTAATGTATCTTCCCAAGCAAATATACTAATTATGTAACATGTAATAAATAAATAAATAAAATATTTTTTAATGTAAATTATTGTTATGTGAATACCGCACAAGAGTCCCGACTGCTCATTTATTTTTTGCGCGAGTGAGCCATTCATATATTGTAAATACCGCACAAGCGTCCCAACTGTTCCGAAAGAAAAAAAAAAATTATTCTAAATGATTGTTAAGTGAATACCCCACAAGAGTACGAACTGCTCCAAAAAAATATTTACTTTTTATATTTTTTTATTGTAAATTATTGTTTTGTGAATACCGCACAAGAGTCCCGACCGGTCAAAATTTTTTTTTGCGTAAGTGAGCCATACATATATTGTGAATACCGCCAAGCGTCCCAACTGCTCCGAAAGAAAAATATATATTTTTTTTTATTCTTAATTATTGTTAAGTGAATACCGCACAAAAGTTCCAATTAATTTTTTTTAAGGGAGGGGGTTTGAGGGGAGATAAAGTGGAGGGGGTTAGTGAAGGGGGGGATCAGAGGGGAGGTGCAGGGGGGGATCAGAGGTGGTGGAGGGGGGGAGTGGTTGGCCTTTTTTATCTCCATTTTTCGTATTACAAAAATAACAAACACGGGAGGTGAGTATAGGTACCGCCGCCCCGGAAACCATTTATTATATAACCAACACCTCCAACATAGGTCACCCCAAGTGGTTCGCTATGAGAGTGGTTGAGGGAGTCCTTTTGACTTCTCCGGCCTTACGCCTTGCACCACTGGAGGAATGGATTAATACGTCCACAGCATCCCCAAAGATGACATGGGGTCTGAGGGGAATTTTTGTGGAGCTGATGTAACTTCCCTGAAATTATCTAGGCACCCAACCCTCCCCTTCCCCTTTCCCCTGTAAGCGAAAATATTTTGTAACACCTCACCTCAAATGAGGTGGGACACCTCAACACCTCATTTCGATATTTGAGTATCTCATACAAACTCATCCTGATGTCGTGTCCTACCCAACACTACTATCTACAAATAGCCATTAAAACTTTGGCTTCATTAATATGGATTTGACAACGCATGTTTTTCAATTTCAATAGACAGATCAATATCTTTTTATATTTCACAGCCACAACGAGAGTAAAATTAATATCCCCAAAGCCTTGTCGTTCTTTTATCATCTTTCGAGATTTTTTTTTTTTTTTTTTATATATTTTTACCAAGATGGGATGCTATAGTTTTATGATGCATCATATTATTATTAGAAACCAATATATAACCTACACTTTTATTATAATGTTGTTAAGTAATATTTTAACTTTTCAGAAATTCTAGGAACTTTTTAATAAAATTTTTGCCTACATCTCCTGTCTTATAAATGGAATCCCAATATCAGAAGAATTTCAAGTAAAATACTTCTGTTGTAGTTTGTTGTAGTTGTATCTTCGAAATAGATTCACACAAGTACGGTACAAAATTTAATAACGATAACAGGAAATACTGTTACCTGGTTAACTTTACAAATTTGTTATTCGTTATCTTGAATTTCGAAATAACTTTTTCTTTAAAACGAGCTAAGCTTAATTTTTATTTCACTGTAAAACGATTTTTCCGCCTCTGTGTTTCTCCTCTCCTAAAACACATGTCTCCTCAAGACCCGTCTTCATTCCTTCCTCTCCTCAGAAGTCCTCAAAGGTTGTTCCTAAAATATTCCTGAATTATTATTCTATAATTGCCGGGATAGACCAGAACCAGCAGGTGTAACAGCTTTCGATCGCACAACCAGGATTGGGGGACATCAGCAGGAATCTCGACTTGATGAGGGTCATGACCCCAATGGTAAGTTGATCACATTCATTAAATTATTTTCTTCAGGGGCTCAGGCGTGGACATTGTATAAAAAAGGAAATTGCAAAAAAAACGTTATTGAAAGCCGCTCTTAACATCATAGGGAGTAAGCTATACAGTTGTCAAAACTATTAAAGCTTTAATATAAAGTAATCACAATTTTACAACTTGAGAGGCAAGTATGGGTACCGCCACCGCGATGAAAGTTTAGAAATTGGTCCCGTGGATATGGTCCACGTGAAATGGTTCTAGTCATTCTTTAGAAAATGGCCACCGTGGATATGGTACACGTAAAATGGTTCCAGTCTTTCTTTAGAAAATGGTCACCGAGGATAAGGTCCACGTGAACTTTTTCCAGTTTTTCTTTAGAAAATGGTCATCATGGATATGGTCCGCGTGAAAAGGTTCCAATCTTCCATTAAAAAATTGTCACCGTGGATGTGGTCCACGTGAAATGGTTCCAGTCCTTCTTTAGAAAATGGTCACCGTGGATATGGTCCACATGAAATGATTCCAGTCTTTCTTTACAAAATGGTCACCGTGGATATGGTCCACGTGAAATGGTTCTAGTTTTTCTTCAGAAAATGGTCCCCACGGTTTTGGTATATGTGAAATGATTCTAATCTTTCTTTAGAAAATGGTCACCAAAGAAGTTGTTCCTCGTGAAATTGTTCCAATCTTTATTTATAGTGTTAAATCCGTCGCTAGGTGGCGTCGAGACAAATTATGTCTTCATTTATTGGGGAAATACTTACACTTGTCAAATATTAATTATATGTAATTAAATATGTAATATTCTCAAAATTTTCAGCAACCCCCGACACAAAAAGAGCTGATGACCTTGAAACGCCTGAACAGATTTTCATGAATTGTAGCTAAGAACCATCTCGATCACGTAAGCATCATAATCGGCCCATTTTTTTAGGAGCTGCGATGCCACAGACAGACACACAAAAAGTCAAACTTATAATACCGCTCTTTGCATCGGGGGTTAATAAAATAATTACAATTTTATAACTTGGGACTCAAGTATGGGTACCACCATCCCGGGAACCATTTATTGGATACCCAACACCTCTGCCACTGTTCACCCCAAGTTCGCTAAGTTTGGGTACCCGGGTTCACGGGGTGAGATTTTTCCTTGTCTTGGCGGCAGGTGCGTCTGCTCACCAATTACGTGGCCAGATCGGGAGAGACTATATGAGGGAGATTATTTGACCTCTCTAGCAGGACTCTCTTGGAACATCGCCTTGCACTGAAGAGGGAGGGATGGATTCATACGTCAGTCAATCCTGGACATACTGACCTGCAAATTTCTACCACCCCTCCCTACTTTTTTCCATCCCAGATCTTCCTCTCCATACTTTCCTAAAAGATCCTCTACATAGCATCCCCAAAGATGACATAGTTCCTGAGGAGAATTATTTTCATCGGGCCTCTTGGGTCGAGCTAATGCAAAGAAATCACAGGTCTGAAATGAGAATGATTTTACATTTAAAATAGACGGTTTCCAGACAGAAAAAAATTATTACTATTTCTAACAAGTGAGAAAATATTCACAGCATGGAGCTCTATAAAGTGACTGCTTAACTCTGTTCCCAGAGGAGCCCGAGTTCAACGCTTGAGGTGAATCGAGAGTGTGCGACGTGGCTACAAAATCTAAAATCACTGGGGTCATCATTCGAAGAAGACTATTGTTATTCAGATGTTATCTTTTCTACTTCATTTCTTCGCGGACTGAACAAACAAAATAATAATTCTGGGTTCAAGTCTCAGATCTGACATTGTACATAGTATCGTGGGTGACGTACATAGTTATTCGTGGAAAACCAAAGACAATAATAAACATTCAGTTTCCCTATAATGAAAGTAAAAAAGTAAAAAAAAAAATTATTACCATGCTTCGATTAGATTAAATAAACAATCACAGTCCTACTAATAACAAAACGCTTTAACGATCGTTAAACTGCATATTTGTTGCTTGCGCGGGAAACACCATATTTACATCTTTACTAATAACAAAATCACGTGTTTTATGATTTTTATGTTGGTCACCTTGAATCTCACATAGATCTGCGCAGGCGCCGCGGCCATCTCGTTTTATAGCTTCGCGGTAAAACTTAATGTTTGACAATGTTGAATTGTACTCGCAGTTAATTTTATGTTTTTGAAGATAATTTTCGCTTGATCAATTTACTGTGATATTAGTGTAATTCAAGATAATTACCAATGCTGGCGATACTTTTTTTCAGTTTTATCATTTAAATATTGTTTTATTGAAGATTTAGTTTCGTTAACGCTAGGTTTTAGGTTATTTCTGAAATGTTATTTTTTTAATGACTTTTCCGCGTAAATTTAATAAAACTTCCATAAAAGCTATATTATTTAATAATGTAAAAGCCTAATGCATATGTAAATAAATACAAATTCGAGAAATGAACGTATTAATTGCGTAAAAATTAATCCAAGATGTCAGATTTTTTCAGTTATTTTTTCGGAATTATTATTTTTTTTTTCTTTTTTAATTGTATGAACGAGATAAAAAGTGAAGTGATAGTTTTCTTCCAAATTCATGAAATAAGAGGACTGTGTTTTTTGAATTTTGAATTTTCCTAAATGTTTCGACCATTTAATAGAATGTGTTTAGAGTCAGCTGTTTTTTTTTCAATTTTTCTCATGTTGAAGCTTAAAAATACTGCAATTTTCAAAGACGATCGTACATTTCAAATACAAAAATCTAAGAGGCAATTTTATCTAGTTTCTATAAAGGTATATGATTTTACGACATCTTCAAAAATAAGAAATATACAAGACATTTAAAATACGTTGGAAAAATTTCAAACTTCGTTCAGAATTTATAAATACAACAGTCGTATATAACAGATAAACTACCCCCTCAGGCTGTGTAAGTAGTGTATATGTCTTTTCATGAACATTTTTTTTAATTAGTAAGGTTTTCACATCGGCGGCCGTTTGTCAATTGAATAAAATTTTCGCAGGGTTTTTTAGTAAGGCTGTATATATTTAAAAAGAATCAAAAATCATGACAGTTATGTTAATTAAACGCAAATAATGAAAGGAATTGAATATTTTATGTAAAAATCACGAATGGTCTGAATTCTCGACAAATCAGTTCCGATTTAAAAAAATTGAAAATCACGAATGGTATGAATTCTCGAAAATCAGTTTCAATTTTAAAAATTGCAAATTAAAATAATTGAAAATGACCCTTAAATTCAAAGCAAATCCGAGATTTAGAGTATAAAAGCCACAACCGAAATACATACTTAATTTTTAATACCTGGGTACTTACTGGTATTATCTTGAAAACAAGACATGACATGACCGGTCAGTGGTTGAGTGGGTCGCGTTTGGGTTCTACCCGGGCGTCCCGTGTTCGATTCCTCGGCTGGCTAAGTCCTCCATCACAACACAAGCAACATTTCCGGTTTCTGTGGTGGTAGCAGGAGATTCTCAAACATTGTTGGGTTATTCGTAACCCGGGAATGTTTGTCATTCTTTTTTTTTTTAAATATCTATTGTTAATATTATTTCACACGCGGTAGAAGTGAAACCATATGAAAACTAAAGAGCAGGCAAGAGTGGGGAGGCTACGAAGCACCGCACAAAGAGGAGACTGATTATACTATCTCATTCTCTCGCAGGCTAAATCCTACAGATGTACGTGTTTATCTCTTTTTAGTGTCGTTTCCGTTTCATAGAGTTTCAAATTACAACGGTGCCATAGAACTTTTCATTTAAAAAAAAACATAAAACCACTGATGTCAGAAGAGAATAGACCTGCCCTAATGAAAATCATTTCAACGAGTTGGAGACCAACCACGTGACATTCATTTTGGAACCAAGAGAGTTTTAGCATATCTTGAAAAAACGATGACATCATTCGTACATTGATCGCCTGCAAGCGAACATTGACATAAGGAGACCCTCCACAGTAAAGTTAACCGTCAAGGTAATAGTTTGTAGCGTAATCCATTCCAACCGAGACGACTAATATTATCACATTTCGTTGCGTATCGATATAAAAAAGATAATCCTATAAAATCAGTGATATGCCTTGTGCACTTTAATAAAATAAGCAGATAATGTACATTCTATGTTTTATTTAGTTAAATTATTTTTGTGTGAAATAATTAGAATTAAAAGAAAAGTTTGCGTAATCAATATATATATATATTATAAAAGAACATCCAAAAAAGCGTGCGGAACGCAAAAACTCAGAAACGATTGCCGGTACGATCAAGAGAGTTATATGGTATGGTAGATCTTTATCCCCCCTAGGGAATAAGGGTATTCGTTTTTACCTAAAGGGCTTGCTTTTGAAGATATAAGGGCTGGAAGTTCTAAGAAGACTCTAGAAATTTCAAGAAGAGTCTAGAAGATTCCGGAAACTTCTAAAAAATTCGATAAAACTCTGGAATGTTCTGGAAGAAGTGGAGGAGTATATCAGCGAGTCTACAAGGGTCCGGAAAGTTCAAGAAGGTTCGATAAAGCTGTAGAAAGTTCTGAAAGGTGTGGCGTAGTATGTCAGTGAGTCTAGAAGGATCTGATGGTTCCAAATGCTTTAGAAAAATTGTGGATGGAGAAAGTTCTAGAAGCTTTCCGAAATAATTGGCGGTGAGTCTAGAAGATTCCGAAAGCTCTAGAAGGTTCGATAGAGCTATACAAAGTTTTAAAAGGAGTGGAGGAGTGTGTTGGTGTGTCTAGAAGGTCCCGAAAAATTCTAGAAGGTTCCATTAAGCTGTAGGAAGTCCTAGAAGGGCTGTACAAAGTTCTGAAAGGAGTGGCGGAGTATGTTGATGACTATAGAAGGTTCCGAAAAGATCTAGAATCTATAGAAAATTCTGAAAGAAGTGGCAAAATATGTCGGTGAGTCTAGAAGGTTCCGAAAAATTCCAGAAGATTCGATAAAGTTTCATAAGGTTCGATAAAGCTGCAAAAAGTTCTGAGGGGAGTGGCGGAATATGAAGTGAAAGTTCTAAAAGGTTTGATAGAGCTGTAGAATGTTCTGGAAGGCATTATGGAATATGTCGGTAGGTCTAGAAGGTTCCAGAAAGTTCTTTAAGGTTCGATAAAGCTATAAAAAGTTCTGGAGGGAGGTACGGAACGCGTCAGTGAGTTTAGAAGGTTTCGGAAAGTTCTACAAGGTTCTGTAAAGTTGTATAAAGTTTTGAGAGAAGTGGCGTGAGTCTAGAAGTTTCCGAAAAGTTCTACAAAATTTGATAAAGCTGTAGAAAATTCTATAAGGATTGGCGAAGTATGTTGGTGGGTGAAGAAAGTTCCGAAATAAAGTATTTTTAATTTCGATAAAGCTCTAGAAATTTCGGGAAGGAGTTGCGGAGTACGTCGGTGAGTTTACAAAGTTCCTGAGTTCTAGACGGTTTGATAAAGCTATAGAAAGTTCTGGAAGGAATGGCGGAGTACGTCAGTGAGTCTAGAAGATTCTGAAAAGTTCTAGAAGGTTCGACAAAGCTCTAGAAAGTTCTGAAAGGAGCGAAGGAGTATGTCGGTGAGTAGAAGGTTTTAGATAGTTCTGAAAGGTTACCTAATGCTCTAGGATGTTATGGAAGGAGAAAGTTCAAAAAGCTTTCAGAAATGAGTGACGGAGAGCGTCAGTGATTCTAGAAGGTTCTGGAAAGTTCTAGAAGTTTGGATAATTATATTATTAAAAAAATAATTTGCATGCCACTAAAGCTCAAAAACGAGTCCCGGTACGATAACGGGGGTTATATTGTGGGGTAGCCCTCTATCCTCCATCCATGAAGAAAGTTCCCATTCTTACCTAAAGGCCGTGCTTTTAAAGATATAAGGGCTAGAAGTTTGGCCCTTTTGAAATTTCTAGAACAGTTCAAAAAATTCCAGAGTATTCTTGAGCATTCCACCACATTCCAGATCATCTCGGAACTTTCTGGAATGTTAGAGAATAGGAGGAAACTTCGGGAACATATCGGAGCAGCCCAGACCATGGAACATTCCAGAACACTCCTGAATATTGTGGAATGATCTGGAACATTATTCTGGAACATTTGAAGTTTTTTTTGTATGGGGCTACTCATACGGGGTATATAAAGCAAGATCCGTCGTGGATTCGAACGTCAATTCAATCTCACATCAACTCCATGAGCGATATCGGACAACCCGGTCAGAGTATTTGAGAGCATTCCACATCGTTCCAGAACATCCTGGAACCTTCTGGAAAATTGTGGAATGTTCAAGAATAGGGAATCGGGAACATCAATGTGAAACATTCCAGAACACTCTCGAATGTTTTCCGAGCGAAGCCGGGTAACCCAGCTAGTTTCCAATTAAAAAAAACACATACATTTGTTTAAGACCACTTTTATTTTAAAACCCTCTACCGGTTTCAGAAGCACCCTTCCTTCGTCAGGAGAATATTATAACTAAACTATGATACAGAATGTTAGGTGTTTGAGTGGGAGGTGAGCAAAGGGGTGGGGGTAATTGCGGGATTTCCGGAAAGAACAGAGCGGTTAATTGGAAAAATATTTAGAATGGGACTAAGAGATAAATTAATTTGGTTATTCAAAATACTAGCATGGGACTAAGAGATAAATTAATTTGGTTATTCAAAATACTAGCATTTATTATTTTTCATTTTTCATTTTAATACTAGCATTTATTATTATTAAATACTAGCATTTATTATTATTATTATTTTGGTTATTCAAAATACTAGCATTTAGGGATTTTCTGATTTCTAGTGCTTCTAAATTATCTAATTTTTGGCTTTTATTGTTACGGTCAAGAATTTTAACCCCTGTGTCCTTATTAAAAGTGTGATCTGTAGAAATTAGGTGATTAGTAAACTCTGAAAAATTATTATTATTTAAGCATCTTAAATGTTCGATGATTCTAATGTTTACATTTCTAGTTGTTTTACCTGTGTATAAGGAGGGAGAATCATTGCAACATAGTTGGTAAATGCCTGAGTGGCTTAATTTATGATCTTTATCTTTAGTGTTTTTTAAATATATATTTTTTTTTTAAGTTGCCGGTAACCCGGGCGTTTATTAACATCAATAGTTATATACAGATATGTGCACTACCCGACTCACTTACTAGACAATATCTCTTCTGAGCCGGGTAGCAGTATCTACCATTACATAATATATCAATAAAGATTAAAGTAAATAAAAATACAAAAGATAATAAATTAAAATACAAAGTGCAAAATAAAAACAAAAAGCATAAAAGAAAAAACTTAATAAAAATTCAAAATATTACCTACATAAAATAATCTAAATCCTACTTAATAATATTATAAAGGCGAAAGTTTGTATGGATGTATGTTTGTTACTCTTTCACGCAAAAATTACTGACTGGATTTTAAAAATTCTTTCACTAATAGAAAGCTACATTATTTGCGAGTACTATAGGCTATAAGTTTATATACTTCTGAATGTAGCTATAAATTTGTGGTTGTCTATTATAGATAAATGAAACAATATTACTTTGTTTGAACCATTTGTATATTTGTTTAAAGCCGACCGGTTTCGGAACGACCGTTCCTTCTCCATGAAAATAAAATATGTTTTACTGGAATTCCTTATTGGGAGATCTCATTTGCAGCAAAAAAACTTCGCCACATGAATAATTTTGTTTTTTTTTTTTTTTTTTTTATTTGTTCATTTGGAATATATCGTCCACGAAACAAACGGATAGGAGAACGCACAAAGTGAAACGCATTACAAAAGGATCGTCGAGTTCCGAGTAATGCTTCTTTATGATATGAAATAAGTTTTACGCTATAATTTGCGGTAAAGGAAAACATTTTTCTTTTCCTGTGCCAAGTCATCATAAATTAGATATAAGCTGTATAGAGCAGAAGTTTGCATAAGAAGGGTGTTGCAATTTGCCTTTAAATAGCTAACCGGAACGTTATATGACGTAGCTTTATAAACTTTGTGACTTCCATGGAACCGGTAATTACGCCGGCAATTAGGAGCCTGAATGTTGCCTTATATATTTTCAGATTGTTAAGTGTATTCACTTTGCAAAAAGATACATCAGGTGATGACTAAGGGGTTGTGCCTTTAGTGCCGCTGGGATCAATGGACAAAGTGGATATGAGAGTTGTGGTGTTATTAACTACCTACTGCGTAGGTATTGGCAAACGTTACTTACAACCGGCCAGTCCGGAAATAAATATCCTTGCGACCAGATGTGCATTTATTTTACCTCCGTATTCCCGTACATTACATTGGCGACGAGGATAAATTTTGTTAAAAATTGCGTCGATTGTGATAATAGTGAACAACGATGGCTAAGTTCAGTGAATATGATGTGATCAACGGAAATTGGACCACTTACTGTGAAAGATTAGAAAGCAGTTTTTTGGTTAATAATACGGTCCAAGATTTAAAAGTACCCACATTAATTTCAGTGGTGGGCGATATTGCATATGAACTTATGGTTAACTTATGTAGCCCGGTGAGACCAACTGAAATGAAATATGAAGACCTGAAAAAAATTATGCATGATCATCTTCAGCCAAAACCGTCAGTGATGGCGGAGAGATACAAGTTTCGACAAACCAGGCAGCAGCGGGAGGAATCCATTTCACAATACGTGGCGACACTGAGGAAATACGCAAGATTTTGTGAATTCGAGGAGAAACTAGACGAGAATT
Source organism: Limnephilus rhombicus (assembly GCA_929108145.2). Classification (NCBI taxonomy): domain Eukaryota; kingdom Metazoa; phylum Arthropoda; class Insecta; order Trichoptera; family Limnephilidae; genus Limnephilus; species Limnephilus rhombicus. Next base: position 16,633,814 of record OV815270.1, read on the forward strand.
TGCGAGATCAGTTGGTGTGCGGACTTCGCAGCGATGTGATTCGACAACGCCTTTTTGCTGAGGAGACGCTCACTTATGCTAAAGCCGTTTCATTAGCAAGCGCTCTGGAAGCGGCAGAGAAGAACGCAGCGGACGTGGAGGGCGCAGAGGTGCTGGCTGCAGGAAGCAAGGAAGGACTAGCGGGGCTAGGGGCGGTACATGCTCTAGCGGAGACGCAGATCAGGAACTCAGCGGGGAAGAGACAGGGTACCGCAGGCAGGAGCAGCTGTCGGATATGCGGAGGCCAGAACCACGAAGAGGTCAGATGCAGATTCAAGACCTACATCTGCAGCTGGTGTAAGCAGGAAGGCCATTTGAGGCGTGTTTGCCCTAAGCGAGACCAGGATGGGCGGCAGGCATCAGAGGAAGGCCGCACCGAGAGGCGTTTAAGAGTGCGAGATTCGAGGGGTGCTGTGGAACAAGGAAGGAATGCTCGAGTCAAGAACCAGTACTTCTTCAAAGAAAACGAAGAAGATGAAGAACAGATCCTCCAATTGTCCCTGCAATCGTGTCACTCGGTACGTAAAGAAATCACTATAGAGGATAAACCGCTGATTATGGAGATTGACACGGGAAGTGCCATTTCGTGTATTAATAAAGTAACATATGAACGTTTGTTCAGGAGTTTGCCTATTAAGAAATGTAATCTCTCTCTTAGATTTTATAATGGTTCTAAAATACAGCCAATTGGTGTTTTTCAACCAAATGTTACATGTAACGGAATTAAAAAAAAATTAGATCTTTATGTAATTGACGGCGGCATTACTAATTTATTGGGGAGACAGTGGCTTGCCGAATTAAAAATAAATATTCCACTTTTAGAATATGACAATTATTTAATTAAGAATAATCAAAAAAATATTTTCGATTTTTCTAGGTATAAAGATGTGTTCAGAGGAGGCTTGGAGGCGGGCGTGCGAAATTACATGTACAGCCGGGCGCGAAGCCAGTCTTTTGTCGCATACGACCGCTCCCGTTCGCGCTACGGGAGCGCGTTACCTCAGAACTTAAGGCGATGTTGGCAGCGGGCGTGATTGAACCAGTGGAGACATCAGAATGGGCTACCCCCCTGGTACCCGTTTGTAAGAAGGATGGCTCTTTAAGGGTTTGTGCTGATTTCAAAATTACTTTGAACCCAGTCTTATTGGTCGATAGGCATCCTTTACCCAAGATTGAGGAGTTATTGGCAGGTTTAAACGGAGGAATTTATTTCTCTAAAATTGATTTATCGACCGCCTACAATCAGATTGAATTAGATGAAGAATCAAAAAAATTCACGGTAATTAACACTCATCTCGGGTTGTTTAAGTATAATAGATTAGTGTACGGTTTAGCGTCTAGCCCAGGGATTTTTCAGAGATATATGGAAAATTTGTTTAAAGGGATACCGAACGTTTCCGTTTTTATAGACGATATTTTGATAACTGGAAAAACTCCTCAGGAGCATAATGAGTCATTATATTCGGTTCTAGATGTTTTACAGAAAAAAGGGTTGCGCGTGAAACAAAATAAATGTGTTTTTTTTGCAGACCGGGTATCATATTTAGGGTTTATTATTGATAAAACGGGAATCAGTACTTCCCAAGAAAAAATTGAGGCGATCGTAAACATTGCTGAACCGACAAATGTCTCAGAATTGAGATCATTTTTAGGCATGGTCAATTTTTACGCAAAATTTGTAAAAAATTTAAGCTTATTGTTAATGCCCTTATATAGACTGCTTAAAAAGGAGTGTAAATGGCAATGGGACAATTCGTGCAGGAAGGCGTTTGAAAAAGTAAAATCATTATTGACCAGCACCAAAGTCTTGGTGCATTACGACCCTGAGCGGCAATTAATTTTAACATGTGACGCATCGTCGCGGGGACTGGGGGGGATTATTTCTCAGCGCGGGGCAGAGGGGGAAATGGAACGTCCGGTGGCATACGCCTCACGAACCTTGAATAGTGCCGAAATTAATTATTCACAAATTCACAAGGAAGCGTTGGCAATTATTTTTGCGGTTAAAAAATTTCACCAATATCTATATGGACGTCATTTTTTATTACGTACAGATCATAAACCTTTGGTGTCAATTTTTGGGCCAAAAACGGGGATTCCACAAATGGCAGCTAGTCGTTTACAACGATGGGCCATAATATTGTCCGCTTATGATTACGATATTGAATACGTACGTTCGGCGGATAACGGAGCCGATGGACTGTCACGATTACCGGTTAAAAACAGCGGGGTGATAGAACAGGAACAAGTCGAGCAAACATATTTGCATTTTGCCGAGGATAGTTTGTTATTGGATCACGCGGTATTAAAAAGAGAAACACAGCGCGATAACATTTTGGGCAGGGTTATCGGGTACATTAAGTATGGTTGGCCGGAATACGTTGAAATAAATCAGTTAAAACCGTTTTTCAATAGAAGAAAAGAATTATATGAAGAACTAGGATGTGTAATGTGGGGGCATAGGTTAGTCGTGCCAGAAGCCTGCAGGTCAAAGGTTTTGACGGAGTTACATGAAAGCCACATGGGCATTGTAAAGACGAAGAGCTTCGCGCGGAGCTATGTTTGGTGGCCAGGTTTGGATGAAGCTATAGAGACGAGATGCAAGGAGTGCGAGGTATGTGCAGCTGAAGCGGCGGCCCCGCCGGCATCGGTTCCGCGTCCATGGCGATGGCCGGAACGCCCTTGGCAGAGACTTCATCTCGATTTTCTGCAAATTGCGGGACGCACGTACTTAGTTTCCATCGATGCCACTTCGAAATGGATAGAAATTTGTCACGTGACACGGACTACGGCTGAAGTCACAATTGATAAATTACGGGAAATATGGGCACGTTTTGGGCTACCGCGTCAAATCGTTTCAGACAATGGTCCTCCCTTTACGAGTGAGAAATTTGAAAGCTTTATACGGGGGAACGGTATAAACCACATATTTTCAGCACCTTACCATCCGGCGTCTAACGGTGCGGCCGAAAACGCTGTTAAAATTTGTAAAAACGTCATTAAAAAAAGCTTTGCGGGATAAAGTAGACGTAAATATAGCATTACAACGATTTTTGTTAATCTATCACAACACAGAACATTGCACTACTGGGGAGACACCGGCACGAGTATTACAGGGCAGAACACTACGTACCCGTTTAGATGCAATGAGACCGGATAGGGCAGCTATAGTAGAGACGGGTCAAGCGCGACAAGTCCAGGCGGTAGGTGGGGCCAACCGAGCAGTAGGCGCGGGTGATAAAGTTTGGTTCCGTGATTTCGGTCCAGGCAAGACATGGGCAGGGGGGCAAGTAATGGATAAGGTAGGGACTAGGAATTTAAGAGTATCAGGGCTAGATGGGGCAACATACAACAGGCACATCGACCAAATAAGACCGAGGAGTTCATTGGTGTTCCCGTCTGTTTCCGGAAACGGAGACCAGGGGGGGTTGAGTAAGGAGACGGAGACCACTGTAGTAACGCTGCCCCCGCCTCAACCCGTCAGCCCCGAGGAGCCGCCCCAAGCCTCAACTGAGACTACGGTGAGTCGCCGCTATCCAGAGCGGGTTCGGCGCCCCGTTGATAGGTTTAACATACATAACGACTAATGTAATTTTATTATGTATACATAATAAACATATCTATATATATATTTTTTTCGCTGTCCAAGCAAGGTTAAAAATGTTTATTTATTATTATTATTTTCTTTTTTTTTTAGTTCTAGGCTGATACGTTACTTATAGTAGTATTTAGGGGTGAAGGTGTGGTGTTATTAACTACCTACTGCGTAGGTATTGGCAAACGTTACTTACAACCGGCCAGTCCGGAAATAAATATCCTTGCGACCAGATGTGCATTTATTTTACCTCCGTATTCCCGTACATTACATTCATTAAAATTTACTCTATGCATGTGTTATTTTAGCTGTAAACCCATACCCAAATTCTCGTTGTTCGTGTCACAAGTATGTTTGTTACTGCTAATAAGTATCCAAATAGAATCTATGTCCAAATTAATTTTTGTAGCGCTTTGACATAAATATAAATGTCTATTTTACACCCTCTATGTTCCTTTCGCTTAAAATGAAAAACTGCTCTAATTTGTATTCTTTAATTTTGGAAGCTCTTATTTAGAGCGTCGAAATAAGCATATAGTTTTGCCCGCTTTCGTAATAAAATTGTGGAAATCTGGGAAAAAACACAAGGGGTATTTTACCACCATCCTCATAGATAAGTCATACGATAACGTACATTTTCGATTAATTAAACACGATTTATTCATTTAAAAAGTCTGACTTTACTTTTCGGTACTTTGAATGGTGGCTATATAGGATAAGTTACAGAGTTTTTTTTTATCTGCTGCTCGTATTTATTTATCTATTGATCAATATTCGTTATCGTGTGGATAAGCTATCAGAAGGATGGAGAAATACTCCCTTATATAATAATAACTAAATAGACATATCTATTTTCACTGTGATAAAAGTATTTTTGGACCCTTAAAACCTTTCAGCCTGACTAAAAATCCTCGTGAAAATTTTATTTAATCGATAAACGACCATAGAAATGAAAACATTACTAATTAAATATAACAAAAAATTGTTCATGGAAAAATATATATACACTGCTTACTCAGCCAGAGGGGGTAGTTTATCTGCTGTATAAGCCTGTTGTATTAATAATTTTTGAACGGGTTTTGGAATTTTATGAACGGTTTTATTTCTTATTTTTTAAAGATGTGATGAAAACAAGTACCATTTGAGAAACTAGATAAAATTACTTTTTCGATTTTTGTATATGAAATATACTTAAGCGTTTAAGGGTCAAAATCAGAGAGGTGAGCATTATGATTCTGAAAAAGTTTTTTCATAATAAAATAACATGATATTACTACACTATTTATTTCAAAATAAAGGTACTGTGCATAATTACAAGGCACTTAGCATTTTTGTTTTTCTATAATAATGTTTTACTTAATTTTAAATAAAACAGGCCTAAATAGTCATTCCGGGAACGCGTCCTTATACCATGTTTCATAGTTCAGACAAGTCAAAAATGTTTACAATTACGAGTTAAAAATGTCATATTTTAAAATTAGCTTTAAAAATTGACAAATAAGGAATATATGCAAATATTAAATTCGTATCAGTTTAATTTATTTATATTTTGGCTATTCAAATGCTGTCTGACGTTTATCAAATCATTCTGTGAACGTGGTGGATATTGGTCGATGTAATTAAAACAACACACCCTAGGTGGCGTTAGGGAGCGACAGTGTGAAGTTCACTAGTCAAAGCAAATGGCGTGTGTCGTGTTTACGGAAAAAAATAATTAATTTTGTTGGTAGGTACCTTTTAATTTGATATCTGTGAAGCGTACTTTAATTCCCCGTCATTACGGGAACGCTGTTTGGTGAATAGTTTTTCAAAAAATTGCTTACGTTTAGCAAAATTCTTATAAATATTACAGCTCACTTGTTCGTAAACTTTGAAACCAATATCTAACATGGCGGCGTCAACCGTGACAAGAAAATATTTATCGAATAATCATTTCGGGAACGGTCATTTCGGGAACATTCTCGTATATGACGGGCGTCCACGAAATGACGATCTGTTAACAAAATGATTTCTAATACTTTAAAAAAGCATAACCATGCAAAATTTTGGTTTTAGGTATCCATTCAATACGAGTAACATGGAAAACGATAAAAATGAAGAGAAAGACAAGCCAAAAAAAATGATAAAATAGGACAGTATAACTTCTAAAAGGCATCGTGAAAAGGCTTATGCAAGGAAGTGATGAAATTCTAAGGCTAGTGCAAGTTTTTAGATGAAAAGACACCTGAACAAAAAGAGATGAAGAGCCTTAAAGATAAAGAATGTTACCTAAGAAAGAAAGCTGAAAATATAGTTAAGACTGTTAGTGACATGTCTGAAAGAGAAAAGAGGAAACAGAGAAATTCGTTGAAAATAAATTCTCAAAAGTATAGACAGAAAAAAAAGATGAAGGCAAATATTTTGGCAAACAGCGCCCCAGATTCTGAAAATGAGATGGAAAACGACATTCGCATGTTGAGGAAGAAATAAAAAAGAAAACAGATTAAAAAAGATAAAGCGCAAGCTTACAGAACCGTTAAAAAACAGAACCATAAAATACAATTAAATTAAATTTGATTAATTTGTTTTATTTTACAATTTATTCACTTAAAATAATATGTAGTATATTTGCGGCACGCTCCCGAGAGGAAGATTCTCTCTCAGTATCGCCCTGGCGTAAGACCAAGATTTAGAATTGAAACGTTGCTTGAAATGGCTTTAGCTGAGTTTGGTGACCAGATCTGAATTGCCAGGTTCTTCTTCACCTTCCTCTTACCTATCTCCTTCCCCTCCCCACTACCTTCAGCCTCACAACATACCCCAATTGGGGATGACATAGTCTCACTGGCTCCAGGCGGGAGCAGTTGGGACTCGTGGGCGTTATTCATGTAAAAAAAAAAACAAAACAAAAAATGCAAAGAACAATAGATCAGTTGCAAAAAAAAACTAGAGGGCAGCGGAAGACGTGAAGAAAGAGCATCCCAAAAGAGTGCTTTTATGCCTACTCGCAAAGTTGATGAATTGACAAGAGGAAGCTCGTCCATTATTTGGCAAGGTTTTGACAACTGTGGTGTATCGTAAAAGCTTCCGCCTTGTAGAGACAGATGGCGGTGACATCTGCTTTCGGTATAATCCGCTAGATGGCAAGCTGTAGTGCTTAAGCTCTCCGGTGGGGGGATCAGGGGCCTCAGAGGCGGTGTTTCAATGATGATTCGCCAGAACCATTTTAGCCAGCTCCTAGTTAGGTTAACTACCGCTATTCCATTTGTATACGCGAGTATAAACAAACGCAGATAACGAACCAAATTCTATTTATTCCTAAAGTTATCTCCATCCAAAGTGTGTTGGAGAATCTGCTAGTGTCTATCAAATAACAGAACACTACAACAACCCAACTAAAAAACACCGTTAACAAAATACCGAAAAATTCTTAACAGCGAAAGGCTTTTCAAAAATGAGTCAGTGGCAACCGTATCTACTATCTAGGGAACTTCGCCGTCATTTTGGGAACATCCCCATCATTTTCGGAAAGATCATAAAAACGGCAAATAAATCACTTATAAGAGATGTTATAATTAAACCTTGCATACACAAACTTTTGTATTTATATTATTAATATCCCAGGTAGTGCAAGAATGTATACAAACAATAGAAATTTTGGAGCAGAATTTACACCAATTGAAAATTTATGGAGAGTAATTTGAAAAATAAATCTTTTGATCATAAAAATATACAAAATAAAAATATTTTCCAATTTAGGAACATATTTATTATAATTTATTGAAGGTGTTTCTTAAATACGTTGGTTATATAATTATTAAAAATTTATTTAAAAGTGTTCCCGAAATGATTTATGACTCTGGCATTATTCTTATTAATAGGTAGAATTTCTAAAATATATATTTTTGTGCGTGCCTCTTCACGGGAAAAAATTCATAAAAATGACACAATAGACTCCTCTTGTTAGTTTTCTTCAAAAGGAAACTTCATATCTCAGATATTTGAAAACCTAAATTGCTCACCTTTCTGATTTTGATCCTTAACAATTACCATGTTCCAGCTTCAAACGGGAAAAACTGTTGAAAGAAAAACCAACCAAAATGTACAGAAATGTAAAAAAACACAAAATTCGAAAAACACAGCCCCATTTATTTAATAAATTTGGAAGAAAACTGTCACTCCACTGTTTTTTCTTTCATACAATATAAAAAAAATTAACAATTTGAAGTTTGGTTTTATTTCCAAAAAATTAACAATAATAAAACTGAAATATGCATTGCTTGTACATCTAAAGACGTTCATTTCTTTAATACGTTTACCAATACATATATTAGGTATTTAAGTTATATATAAAAAAACATCACTTTCACGAAATTCTCATAAAATAAAGACCTTACAATGCAAATTTTATTTTTCATATAACCTATAAAACTATTTTCTGACAGTTAACTTCCAACATAAGATAATTGTGCAATACTTTGACTAAAACTGATGAAAACCTCACAAGTAACAGTCAATATATCTATTAATTACATGAATACAAGAGTGAATTGATTATTAAAATAGAAATCACATATTATGTAAAATCACAACACACATCCCGCGGAGAATTTTTTTTTTCGCGGTTTATTTTGTTTAAGCGTGAAAGACAAATGCGCAGGCTCACTAACCAATGCCTGCTTGCGGAAATGAATTAAAATAACAATTTGAATAAGTAAACTATAACTTAATACAACGTTGCCAGTTCTAAAATACACATACTGCGTTTTTACAGCCCGGCCGCGGAGGTGATTTTTGTTAGTATCATATCGATTTCGAGTCTGTACGGGCTTTATTTATGTTGTTACAACAACACAGTTTAACGGCCGTGAAGTGTTTTTTTACTAAGGCTGTAGATGTATTATGTTGGTTTTTCTAGCAACGTTTAATTTCTGGATTGTTTTCCCAAATGGCATTAGGTTAATTCTATTTCACTTGAATGAAAGAGAAGAGAAATTGGAAAGTGTAGAATTTTATTGTTGAATGCATTCATTAAAACTTGTATTGCATCACAGCGAAACATTAGTAGATAAATATATTATTATAATCTAACCGGTGGTTTACTTTTGCGTTCGTTTGCTCATTCAACTGTGGAAAACAAGTAATTACTACTTTGAATACAGTGATCATATTGTTTGTGTTGTTTTGCCGATGACAGTGGAATGGAATGTAAAACATTTATTAGTCAGACTTTATTATTTGCCTTACTTTACACGGGATAAACGCTTGGATTTATCACAGAAAATAAATTCGTATTTCTTTTTAAGACACTGAATAATGTAGTTTTGTGTCTCTCTTTAGATATACGCAACATTCTTTTCATAAAACCATTGAAAAATATTAAGTTGGTAATACGGAGGATTTTTTTGCTTCGAAAGTTTTTATTTTTATTTTTTTTTTTTGCCACGATAAATGAATATTCAGAATATTCAGAAGTGGTCATTCAATTATGACCACTTCCTAAAACGACTTAATTTTCAGTAGTGGTAATTCAATTATTCACCAAGCAGGGTTAAATTTGGTTAATTACAAGTTCTGGATCAACTCTCATTTTTGTAAACACTGTATAATATAATAATTTTGACGCCCTCGAATCCCGGCGTGCGCAAATATTTTTTTTCATTAATTTGTATTATTTGACAATTAATTCATTTATAATTATTTAAAACAATGTATGGTATATTTGCGGGACGTTCCAGAGTGGAAAATACTCTCAGTATCGTCCTGGTGTAAGACCACCATTTAAAATTAAAATGTTGCTTAAATTGGCTTAAGCCGTATTTGGTGACCAGATCTGAATAGCCAAGTACTTCTCACCATCCTCTTCTTATATCCTTCCCCTCCCTCTTATCTTCAGCCTCAAAACATACCCCAATTAGGGGATGCCATAGTCTCACTGGCTCCAGACGAGAGCAGCTAGGACTCTTGCGAGGAATTCACTTAACAAAATAGTATTCATTTACAAAAAGGCAAATTTTTTACTTGATAACGGCATTATATTATCCCATTTTACACAAGCATAATATGCGAGGAAGAGAATCTCACAAAATAGGAGAGAAACTAAAAGTACCGCATTACATTTTAAAATTGGCTTTGATATAACTTTACCTTCATGGCATAACAAATCAGAAAACTTTCATCGTTAGTAATCCGAATTGCCGTTAAATTTTGTAAGCGGGGTGAGAGTAACGGAAATTTCTTAAACCATACCGCCATACGAGGCGACCGGGGATAGTGTTATCCATAATATTATTCACACACACTTTCTATCGACTTCTAAATTCGGGTGAATTACACACATAACCACGTTCAAAGGTGCTTGTGATGCATACTATCGTATCGCCGTATCATAGAATTTTATCACGATAGGATGAAAGATATTATTACTACATAGTTGACTGTTATTACACATTTATACGTCTTTTCCAACATAAGTTAAATGGATTCTCTATCCTAATCTTGTTTTAAATAACTCTAATTTGAATAAATAACAGATAATAAATTATTAATGTTGGAATTCCATTTTAATATAATTTTTTTAAATCCATAAATATACCAACAATGCACACAGATGAAAAATTAAATGTCAAAAAATCAAAATGTCCCGTTTTTGAAAAGAACCCATTCTGCGCCTACCTTATATCTTGTTTTTTTGTGCATTGTAGATTAATATAATCCTATTACAATACAGATAATATATGTACATAACTTTAAACGAGAAAGAAAAAATAAAATTATAATAATACATATTTTAGAGATCTTGCCTAAAATTAGTCTTGAAACCTTCAAGACTAATGTTGAAAATGTCAAGGGATCTAGAGATATCATTTAACAGCACCACACCTTTTGTCATGCTGTGGTGGGCCAGAACGTCTGTTCTGCCATGTGGGAAACATAGCAAGTCGTGGTGGCGACCTTGGCAGTAGTTGTTCGGTATGAACAATTTATAGCATTCTAAGAAGTATGGGCTGTCAATGTAATAGTTATCATTCTGAAAACTGTTACTGTTAGGGTCCCATTTTTTCTAGATTGGAGACTTTCGAAGCGCGTTTCCGATAGTAAATCCAGATGATGCATAAATCGCGGGTATTCACCATGCGTGAAATGGGATATTTGTAAAAGGAGACCACTGCATGTATTACAGCTGTCACGAAAAGCACCACATAAAGAGAACAGGCTTCCTGGTAAGCAAACGAGCTAAGCATCTCATCATGGACTTTAAGGCACTCACCCCTCAAATGGCATATCTCAGAGTTAAGGGAAGATTCTTCAACCTGAGCATACTAAATGTCCATGCACCCACAGAGGACAAACCCACCGATGAAAAGAAAGATTTCTATGACAAGCTGGAGAAAGCTTTTGATGAATGCCCACCGCGTGACATTAAAATCATAATAGGGGACATGAACGCGCAAGTTGGTAGGGAGCCCTACGTTACACCAACAATCGGAAAACATAGTCTCCACCTAAACTCAAACGAGAATGAAGAACACCTGATAAACTTTGCAGCATCTCACGATATGGTCATAGGTGGTACGTTATTTCCACACAAAAATATACACAAAGCCACGTGGAAACACCCAAATGGCAGAACAAATAACCAAATAGACCATAAACTTATTAGTGCCAGACATACATCAAATTTACTAGACGTCCGCACTTATAAGGGAGCTAATATTGACTCTGACTTAAAATATCAGTTGCTGGTAAAACAAGAAGGTCTGAAATCACAAAATTTAACACAAACAAATTACAAGTCCCCGAAACCAAAATGGAATTTCGAACTACGCTCAACAGGATAGCGCAGTGTGACACAAAAGATATCAACTCACAATGGACGGCTTGCAAAAACCTTTTAACAACAGCTGCTCTCGAAACCCTTGGGAAAAGAAATCCCTATAAGAGGAAACCATTGTTTTGACTCAGAATGCGCAGAGAACGATCAAAAAACGTTACAACAGGGCACAAGACAACTAATGGATACCTATAGGGAAACAAGGAAGAGAGAAAAGAAGATGCACAGGAAAAAGAAACGCGAATATTTACAAAAAGAAATTAGAGAAGCTGAAGCACTCAGGCTTAAGACTGCGAGTAGGCTTTTCTACAAAAAAGTAAATTACATGAGAGCTGAGTTTAAGCCAAAAATAAATATATGCAAGGACGAGAACGGAGTGATACTGAGTGAAAAGCCTGACATCCTGAGGAGATGGGTGAGGCACTTTGATACGGTTCTCAATAACAACTCGGCAGAGGTGGAGCACAACACGGTGGAGAGCACGGGAGATGACTTGCACATTGACAATGCTGAACTCCCCTCACTGGAGGAAGTGAAGCAGGCAATAAGACAGCTGAAAAACAACAAATCCCCCGGGTCAGACGAGTTGGTTGGTGGCTGAATTATTTAAAGCAGCAGGTGGATAGTTTACTCAATACCTGCATACCCTTATTCAAAAAGTATGGACAGAAGAAGAGATTCTCGAAGAGTGGAGTCTAGGAATTGTGTGTCCACTACATAAGAAGGGTGACCAACTCGAGTTTTGAAATTACAGGGGCATAACGCTATTAAACACTGGCTATAAAATTATGTCCAACATCTTGTACAAAAGATTGCTTCCAATGTCAGAAGAAATCATTGGCAACTACCAATGTGGCTTCAGGCCAGGCAAATCATATATTGATCAAATTTTCTCCTTAAGACAGATCTTGGAAAAGACGCTAGAACATAATATCGAAACGCATCATCTCTTTGTAAACTTCAAGGCCGCGTACGATAGCATAAATATAAATCTCGTGAAAATAACAATGTCCCCAGTAACGTGGAGAGTCAGGGTTGGCAGTGACCTGTCCGAGCCCTTTGAAGCGCTCCACGGGGTGAGACAAGGAGATGGATTGGCCTGCCTCTTATTCAACATAGCCTTAGAAAAAGTTATTCGTGACTCAGGCATCGAGATAAGAGCAGCGATATTTGACAACTCTGTACAACTATTGGCTAACGATGATGATATCGACTTAATCGCAAAAACTCCAGATGCTTTACGTAACGCCTTCATAAATCTTGAAAGTTCTGCCAAAAATATGGATCTCGTAGTAAACCAGCAAAATACCAAATATATGGCCGTCGGATGCACCCAACAAATCCCAACTCTCTCATGTGGAAACCAAAATTTCGAAAGGGTACCAAGATTCACATACCTAGGCTCCCTGATAACAAACGACAATAATACCACAGAGGAGATCGAGAAGCGCATAGTGAACGCAAATTGCTGTTATTTCCGCCTACAGAACCAAGTAAAGTCCAGACTGCTGTCCAGAAACACGAAGATATTAGTGTACAAAACACTTATCAGACCAGTACTTACGTACGCAGCTGAGACTTGGGTACTAACTTTACTACAAGGAATGAGCGAGCACTGGACGTTTTCGAAAGAAAAATTTTGAGACGCATCTTCGGACCGGTTCTAGAAAATGGATTTTGGCGCAGACGTTATAACAATGAGCTCTATACTTTGTTTAAGGAGCTAAACGTCGCGAAATTTATAAAACTGGTAAAAATTTGGTAGCTGGGTCATGTGGAGAGAATGACCGAGCATCAAGCACCAAAGACCCTGCTGAACTCAAGACCAATAGGGCGAAGGAGCCTGGGAAGACCAAGACTAAGATGGAGTGACAACGTCCTCAAAGACATATCTATCTTGGAGCTTCTAAACTGGAGAGAGCTGGCACAAAACCGAGATGAGTGGAGGAAGATTCTTGAGGAGGCCAAGACCCGCCAGGGGTTGTAGAGCCAATAATGATGATGATGATGATTCACCATGAGTTCTCATATAAAGATACCGTAGAATTTTTTTTGGATTTGTTCCAATAAATCTATGTATTTTTTCTAGTATGGGTCCCAAACAGCAGAAGAGTATTCTAATGTTGATTGTATAATGCAGTTGAACATCGATGTCATTGCTTCGGGCTTGGAAAATTGTTTACTTATTCTTATCATAAATCCAAGAAGTTTGTAACACGATGATGCCAACCCTAATATATGATCTGAAAAAGAAAGTTTGGGATCAAATGTAACCTCGAGATCATTGATGGTTTTTACTGATGACAACATTTCATTATTTAATTTATAATCAAATTTAATCGGGTTTTTAAAAAGCGTATGCGTCATAGTTACACATTTTTTTACATTAAAGAAAAGTTTATTCTCATCTGCTCATGAAGATATTGCGTCTAAATCAAGTTACAACTTAATAAAAAAAAATCTTTATATTTGGAACAAGGGTCTAGAATGCCAATCGTTCATGCGATTGGTAGCTGCAAGATGATTTTTAATCTAGCCTCTTTTGTACAGCGATTTTGAGGCGATTTTTCGCGAAAACAGCGCATTATAAGTTGTTCAAATGTATTATTCTTATTAAGTACCTACACTTTTTTCGGTGTCCCGTTTTGGGGGAAATAATAAATGATCACGATATATTACCGAATTAATTGTGAAACAACACACAGCAATTAAATAAAATTTACCCCTCTGGATTCGCAGTCGAAAGCCTAATCCCTCGGAGGATGTCAAATCTATTTCTAACTAAATCTATGTTTTGTAACATTTAAGTAACTTTCTTTTTTTACTAACTTTGTTCTGCTTCGTCTTGCAACTGCATATAATTATACGAATATGAACGCTTATGTAGTTAATATACCATAGGTAATAACTTTATGAACTACTTTACTTTTATTTTACTTTTAAGGAACAATCACTTATGAAATGTGTTTATTTAAAATACATAAAATTGTACTGATTCTTACTTTTGTTCTGTTACACCTTATGAGGGAGTGGAATAGCAGTATTTTCTGCGTAGCAGAAGCAGCGAAAGGATAGGTTCCTTTCTACCCTGATCTCTAGTTCTAATGTGGTCCTGTTGGCTTAAGGGAGTTACTTAGTCCCCAGGGTTCTTCTTCTTCTTGTTCTCTCATCGTCTTCGCAGGGGTCACGTCAGGCCACTGTGCTGCTGAGGACGGTGAGAAGGGTTGCAAAGACCACCTCCCCGTTCACTGCTCACTGCCTCTCTACTTGTGGCTTTCCAGAATATATATCTGCTGCTCTTGTGTTGTACACTACCGTAGGAATGTGTTAAAATTTATTATTCCTTACCTTTTTCATTTCTAATGTATATTCCTCAAAATAAATGTTTTCGCTCCAATAGCTTCAAGAACAAGAACAAACTGGCTTGGATGAGAACACTTAAACGTTTTGGCATACGTAAATGTGTATATTGAGCCGTGTAGGGCGCTTTTAGAGTCATTTAACATCAGCGTCATTTTAAAAATAAAATTATAGGCTTGACTTGATCCATTTGGTCCATAAAATGGGCCGGGAAAGTGGTATAAGTCACTATCCCATGTTTGAAAGAAAATTTCCTTTTATTTTGATCTCATTTTTTTAAATTATTTCTCTAAAATATTTTTTGATAGCGTTCAATGATTTATTATTCTTCTGATTTCTTCTGACAATTTATTAAAGAAACATTTTCCTTGGTGTGTATAATGGTTTTGGGCCAACAAATGGTTAGTTTTGGGCATACAAATATTATTATTTTTAAGTATAGCACGATTTTCAGTTATTAATGAGTATTTATCTTTTTCTTATTTATTATTTGTATAATTAAATCTTCACAAATAAGTTTTCAAAAGTAGGAACTTGAATTATTCGAAAACACTTATTATTTACTAGCAGACCCAGCCACACGTTGCTGTGGCTAACGAAACACAACGCCATTACCCAACCTTTATAAAATCCACACCACCCGCTTGCCCGCTGCCTAGATTGAACATTTGAATTCTCGGCTTTTCTCTACTATATTAATATAAACCTTCCTCTTGAATCACTCTATCTATTGGTGAAAACCGCATGAAAATCCGTTGCGTAGTTTAAAAGATCTATGCGCACACACATTTTGAGCGACTTCATTTTATACTATGTAATGATAATGATGATTCATGTAGCTATTTTATTTCTGCTTTGTAATTACCTCTATGTTATTATTATTTCGTACATTGGGTAATACAGATATTTTCCTATGTACACTGTACACTTATGATTTCATGTTGCACTTTTTTTTTTTTACATGAGCTCCACACAGGAGGCCCTGAGGAAAATAATTTCCCTCAGGGCCTATGTCATCTTTGGGGATGCTGTGAAGTGGGTTTTTTAAGGAAAGGAAGGAGAGGAGAGTTCTGGGAAGGAAAAGGGTTTAAGGGGTGGGTAGGAATCTGGGGTTCAGTGTGTCCTGGCCATCCGCCTCCAAGACCTAGACAAACCTCACCCCATGAAACCGAGCACTCCTGCTAAATCACCAAACGTAGCGAACCACTTGGGGTGATCTATGGCAGAGGTGTTGGTTATCCAATAAAGTTGGTACCCATTCCCGCCTCCCAAAGTGAATTTAAAAGCCTTTTGAGGCGTATAAATAAATAACTTTATTAAATTGCGCAACTTAGTCCTGGAAAATAAACGTGAATAAAAAATAGACATGCCTACATAAAAAAGAGTAATATGATTTTAAATTGACGGTATCTACGGTGCTCTGCGAATGGATTCTTAATTTAATTATCGTGTGTAACTAAACGTGTGTTTTTCTTTGGCCTACTTCGGTCCGCATACATTGAAAAACAAACAAACAAATCACGAGATTTCCGATAAATTACGTAACAGAAGAGAGAATGTGTAGGAATTTTTATCTCAACTATTTTATAATACACGAGTTTAATCACAAAATTTACCTTGTGTTAAGAGTGAATTTCCTATCTACTGCATCTACTGAACTAAAAATACATTTAAATTTACGAATAATTGCATACCAGGACTTGTATTCCACATGGCAGAACGGACATATACACCATACTTCTTGTCATAGCATGACAAGAGGTATGGTGCTGCTAAATGATATCTCTAGGTCCCTTAACATTTTCAATATTGGCCTTGAAGGTTTCAAGAGTAATTTTAGACAAGTACTGTAAAATCTATATCATTGCAAATTTTTTTAATTTATTTATTCAAAGTTATGTTTGTTTTATGTGTATTATATCACGGATTACATCAATCTGTAATGCACGTTTAAAAAAAAAAAATTATTAGATGTATGATGTGACTGAAGCAAGGGGTGTGTATCAAGACCGAGTTGTTTGGTGGTTATTACCCCTATATTACAAAACATAATAAAATAATATTAAGCCATAATGGCGGTAAGTGACCGAAAAACTAGCTTTCGGCGGTATCTCTCAATTGTAAGCCTTATGGGCGGTACCTGCAGTAGACAACGCAGAACTACCTTGCAGTTACCCCCAAACCTTTTAGTAAATTGCCCTCATTTTCTGAAATATTTTGACATCCTTTTTAAAGAAACGTTTTTCTTATTAAAGTACTGAAGGTACTGCCGCCATGATGATTTTCCTTTACAACAACACGAAAATTAACCGTTGTCTTCAAAAATATCAAAAATTCCTATCGGTATATTTTATTTAGGCGAGAGTGTTTGTTACTTGTCACATTTTCTTTTCATTTTTTAAGACTGGTCTAGATGTATTATATTGTCATTGTTTTCAAAAGGACATTTGTTTTCCCGTAGAACTATAGATGTTAATCATTTGAGATCCAAATTACTAACTTTGCTTGATAATTATTCATTTAATCTGTGTCTGGACGTCTGGAGACCCATTTTTTTAAACTTTATTTTGTTTACTTGAAATAGCCACTACTATGGTGTATTTTAAAATAGTCGAAATCCTGAGACTTTCCAACAAATAAGTTATCACGCGTTGGGGGCTAGTAAGGGGACAAAAAATGTTTAAATGTTTTAATAGGCTGATCATAAAGTGTAAAGGCGGTATCATGTTTTACCTTTCGGCTCTTCTGATGTGTCCAGGGTTTTTCGGGTTCATCAGAAGGGTTATATTATTAATATTTTTAACCGTTTCAGGGATGGAAATATAACATAAGGACAGCAACACACACACCCCCACAAGCTAAAATATAGTATTCAAACCAAAAATTCTTGAGAGGTTATCGTTATTTATTTTTGGTTATTATGCCATGTTTTGCTACATCCTTCTTTAGCCAACGTTTCGGACAACGTTACGGTGTGCATTATCAGGGTAGATGTGTAATAATTACAACTGATACTATAATATTTTCCGAAACATTGACGAAAGAATATGGAAGCGCAAAACGGAAAAATAACCAAAAAATAAATTGCGATAATACTTTGGCCGTGAAAATCTCCATTTTGTGGAAATCATATTTGTGGAGAAGATGAATTAAATTTCAGAGAGCGAGTTTATTTAAGTTTGTAGCCCGAGGTATTTGATCCGACGCACGGATCCGAATACTTTCTCCGTCACATGCATATCGCCGTCTCGCTCGGTGACTTTCGGCTCACCACCCGGACAAGAAGACACCCCATTCGCCGAGCTATCCCCACTCCTCCGTCATCGGCCGGCACTACCCCGCCCCAAAGGGTATATAATATTTTTGCATTTGTTCTAAGTCAGGTCTTATTATTATTGTTAATAATATGTATAAATATTTAAAGCTGAATTGTTTAGTTTTTTGTAAGTACAACTTGTACTATTTCATTTCATTTATTTTTTATGTTGTAATATTCTTTACCTAACGAGTCGATTGCATTCATATTTATTCTGTGTTTTTGTTTATGTAATACATGTAATTAATATTGTTAATTATATATTTGCTTCTTTTCTTGTAAAAGCCCACTAGGGCGTTAATAAAATATAAAATAAAATAAAAAAATTAAAATAAAAAAAACACCGTGCAGGCCTATATGGAGCCGGAGTATCCAGTCTCCTGGTTAACTATGCAACAGAATCCTAGTGGTCATTGCCCAAGTTAAACCCTCCCCAGTACCAAGTCGAGAGAGCCCTCTGGATCTTCCTTGGGAATTCAAGTAACAGCGCCCTCGTGGACATTACTTGTGGGGAAACCTTAACCTTCCCCCAATCCTCCCCAGTACCAAGTCGAGAAAGCCCCCTGGGTCCTCCTTGGGAATTCAAGTAACAGCGCCCTCGGGGACATTACTTGTCGGGAAAACGTTAACCCAACTAAGAGACCACGGGTCCTCTGTTGAGGTTATTACGCTAAGTATTTAGCGAGAACGTTAGTGAACGTAAGTGATTTTACTTTGTGCTACAACTTTCCTGTACTCTGTTTTTTACTATAAGCTGTGAACCCCGTAAATAAGAGAAATAAACTGACCAACGCAACGCTTAAAGACTATTTTCTTATAAATACCCTGCCACAAGTTTAAAAATACGCGCTTTGTGATAAAACTGCCAAAATGATAAAATTCAGATGAAGATGTAGATAATTCCCCTTTACCAGGTACCAGTATAGTATGATGTTAAAGGTACTTCAGGTTATAGTGATCAGAAATTATATCTTTTTAATATCAATCTTAGTATTTGCGCAGTTCTGAGCGTTTTATAAACGCTTTTTATCGAAGTACGTAATAATTCTATCTATTAGTATATTAGTAATGATTCCAAATATAAGTTTTTCAACGTTTATTTTTAAAGTATAGGATGTAGGTTATAGTTATAATCTCTGTGTATTTAAATCAAGTAAATAATTTCCGCACAAAATAATTGAAAAACATCCCGGCAAATAAATGAGTAAAAAAAATAAATATTAAATTTGTCATTTTTTATCATTGAAAAAGAAGATGATGATGTGAATTGGTCAAAGGCATCGTTCCTGTAAGACAGATTTCCTGATTGAATTGATTCCCAGTTGAAACCGCTACATTTTTTTTTAAATTTCTGTGTCTTGATCTCTTTCATGTTTCGTTTAAAAGTCCTTCAACCTTCCTGTAATCGGTGCGGATAGAAAAGGAGAGTGGTGGTGGGAGTAAAATTAGTATCTTCTCGCGCTTGACGATCAAAATGGCGCCAACATTTTCCCAACACCTAAGAAATAGGAGTTGCTATGGCGCTTTCTTCCATGCAATTTATATATATAAAAAAATAAAATGGATGATTTATGTAGGTGATCAAATACTGGTTGAAGAAATGATTTAATTTGAGCCACATTAATGTAATGCGAGTTCCTACCGTAACCACTAGGTACTCAATTTACATCAGAAGAGAAACTCTAAATAGTGATTCCATTTATCCAAAAACAGGATAAAACAGGATTTTAGATTTTTTATGTCAGCTAGTCACCACCCTCTGCATTAAATAATTCTAGAAGTATTTTGTGGCCCTCATGCCTCCTGTCTCGATTAAAATATTCCTTATACTTTTATCATTCAGGCACAATTACTCTTTGAATAGTTCAATGACTTTACCTCGGGCTTCTCGTTCCCTTTCCTTCGCCATATCTAAGTATGCGCAATAGATATATTATACAAAACAACGTTCCAATCTGCGCTGCGCTCGCTCGTAAGCAAACTGACGTCAAAATCAACACGATTTCACAACATCTGGGTGACTCCACTCGCTTACCTGATGTCGTGGGTCGCCCATCGCGATTTCGGAGTTAGGACCGATTTGTCTGCTCACGCGGTGATCAAGGAATCGATGTGGCACGCTCCCCACCACTGCCCCGATATTCCCACCGATTTCACCGATAATCGGAGCCATTAAATTGTAAAAATATTGTCTTCTTCTTTATTGGTCTAATATTACATTGTTAGGTATAACTTTCTAATTTTTTTCTAATAAATTAAATTGTCATTTTAAATATTGAGATTAACAGACTCTATGGTCAATGATCAGCTCCAAAGTTTTTGAAATGGTGGATTTTGGTAAAAAAAGTATTTTTTCACTTAAATTAACATTTTTTGTTAAATGTGAACATCTGCTGAAATACATATTTAATTTATTTCCTTGATTTATTTATAAATTTTGAAGTTTTCGTTAAAATTATTTTCCATCAGGATTTAACAATTACAGAAATAAAAATAATAAAAAAGGGTTTTAGTACACTTCTCATTTACTGATGCACCGGTAAAAGTTTTTTAAATTCTTAAAATCTTCAGCTTCCTCTAAAATGTTAATTTATTTTAAAGTTAAATTTAATTCATTTGATAGCCTACGTATCTGTGTTGACAGATTTAATGCCATGTATCGGCAGCAGCTTGCCAATAATAAACTATTCGTTTAGCAACCCAACTAAAGTGGAAACGTATTCATCAATTTAAGTGATAGGAACAGTTTTTTTTATTACCAGCTTTCTCAAACTAATTTTTAGAACATTGAAACGCAAACTGTGACTTAAGTGCCATTATGGGCGAAAGTTTACTTGTTGATTTGTGCAGTGAAAGTCATCATTGCGATATCTGCCATACCAATCCTGGTGATTGCAGTTCCACTGCAAGCATAATTTAATTCGACCGGGCATCGCGTTTGGGTACCACCCGGGCATCGCGTGTTCGATTTCACGGCTTGCTAAGACCTCCACCACGACACAAGAAACATTCGTAATCGGAAACGTTTAACATTCTTTCAAAAAATTTCATGACGTGTTAAATTGTAAATGAAAATGTAAATAAAATCAAATGATAATGTAAATCAAATGATAATTTTCAATACGAAATCTGTATAAGGGATCCAATTGCCCAGAGCCACTAAAACAAAGGTATCCCCAGTTAGGATGGGTATATTTTGAGGCTGAACTGAATTGTTCTGTATAAGGTCTAGTTACCAAACACGATGGTTGTATATCACCAGGGCAACGAAAAGAGCACCTATTAACCCCTCTGCTATATCAAACATACCTCAAATACACCCTTATATGTGTGAAAAATAATACCATACCATACCTCAAATACATACCATACCTCACCATACCTCAAATACACCCTTAATACCATACCATACCCCAAATTCACCCTTATATGTGTGAATTACGAGAATTACGAATGTCTGTGTACTTAAATATAAATTTCGTATATTATGTAGCTACGTAGAAATAAAGTAGTAAAATACGTATGCCTTCGTCTGGGACGCATTCAAGCTTCATGCACCATATTATGGAACTTTAAAAAATATTATTAAAAAAAACTCGAGAGGACTCTAAGTTCAGAGACTGCTTAAGGAAACATGATATTATAATCTTTTCAGGTACCTATACATCTTGAGTTAGATTGTATAACCTAACTGTGTATCCTAGTATTTTCAGACAAAAAATATAATACTCGTTTCTTGATCGTCTTATAAAAAAAAACAAAATTTTTATGATCGAGATAATTAGTAGCTCTTGTCGAAAGACTTATAAGAACATCGTATCATCTAAATAGAAAGATCTTGAGCTTAGTAACGAAAGAAGACGGGCAGGCCAGAAAAATTGGATCTTTTCAACTTACATAACATGTGCGTGGGATTATTTTTGAAAACAAAAGTGCTAATGGTATCTTGTTACTTCACAGATTTGTCTAAATTTGAAAACGCTTTTTCTGAAATTTAAATTCCCACAAAAAAAAAATTTCATTATTCAAACTTAAACATCATATTACATTATTACATGACTTTTAAATTCATTATGAAAAATCACATTGGGAGCAGAATAACGCTTTAACCTAGAAATTCCATTCTCGCAGAAAAAGAAGTAAATATATAATTATGTCTAAGCTCCTGTTCCATAGATATTACTGTTAAAATGATCAGTGTTAATTTAAAAAATGCATATATTATTTATGAAAATTTAGGTACAATATCTTTGCACTTTATCTTTTTTTTCCATAAAACAAATAATTTAAAAAATAAAATTAAGTGAAAAAAAGTTTTATATTCGTTTAATTACAATATATTATAATGGAATTCCAACATGAATTGTCCGTCTCAAAAATAGAAATATTAACAAATAATTTAATAGCAGTTTGCTTCATTTTATCCAATTATTATGTAACGTTGTTTATATCGTAATAAAATATCGCAAAGAACATTTTCATTTTAGATATAGATAAAAGATGAATAAAATAGAATAAAAGATGTAGATAATTCCCCTTTACCAGGTACCAGTATAGTATGATGTTAAAGGTACTTCAGGTTCTAGCGATCAGAAATTATATCTTTTTAATATCAATCTTAGTATTTGCGCAGTTTCCATAGATATTACTGTTAAAATGATCAGTGTTAATTTAAAAAATGCATATATTATTTATGAAAATTTAGGTACAATATCTTTGCACTTTATCTTTTTTTTCCATAAAACAAATAATTTAAAAAATAAAATTAAGTGAAAAAAAGTTTTATATTCGTTTAATTACAATATATTATAATGGAATTCCATCATGAATTGTCCGTCTCAAAAATAGAAATATTAACAAATAATTTAATAGCAGTTTGCTTCATTTTATCCAATTATTATGTAACGTTGTTTATATCGTAATAAAATATCGCAAAGAACATTTTCAGACTCCTGGTAGGGTTATTAGGTTACCAATAAAGGTGTCCCACTTCATCTGAGGATCAAAACTCATTAGGATTCATGACATCACAAGGCTGTCTCGGTCCTTTGACAAATTCCGTATTGTCGCTTCTCAATCCATTTGGCAGGTGGCAGGAGGAAGGAGGCACAGGAAATGTCGTATTCAGGAGCCGTCGGTCATTTTGGTTAATGCTACTGTAGATCTGAGGGTACGGCATTGACGACGTATACGAAATTACCCCCATTCATTGTTGCCCGATAGCACAGGTTTCAAAACTTTAGATTGTTGTTGTAAATAGTTTCAGATACATAGTTTTATAATACCTACAAACTAACATGAATGAAACTTTCATTGGAAATATGTTTTAATCTATATTCGTTAGTAACTAGAAAGCGAAGAATCTGATTTTTTGTCTCAGAAAATACTCTCAAACCATGATTCGGGCGTTAAGAACTTTGCACAAGTTGTACTATTTAATTTTTTTAGCCAGCAAAACTCTTTTCAGGCCGCATAGTCGCCCGTCGACCTATAAAATCCAGATGAAAATACTACGAAAATATCTTGACTCATTATAATATCACCGTTCAAAAATCGTTTCTGCATGAATACACCGATATTCTACCTTGTAGAAGATAAACCTATTCTCACTCAGACGATAATAATTTATCGAATCGATTTCAACGATTTTTGCTTAACTTTGTGAACGCTTAGTAAAATGTAAATATTGCTTCATGCCACTTTATCTGACGTAATCTTAGGTTATGTTAGGTTAGGTTGGGGTAATTCTATTCTCACTCAAACGATAATAATTTATCGAATCGATTTCAAGAATTTTCGCTCAAATTTGGGATCGCTTTAAAATGGTAAATAGTGCCACTTAATATGTCACTTTGTTAATAATGACGTTATGCTAGTTCTTTCCCCAAAATCAGCATTTCCTTTTAATATTTTTATTTAAGAAAAATAATAATGTATTTCATTACGGTTCTACACAAGCCTCCGATGACGAATCAAAAAATAAACTGCTGGCATAATGAAAGTGTTTTTTATTTTTTATTAATCAATAGATATCAACGTGTCAGTGTATAAGCACGTATCCCATAACATGTTGTAATACACGCACACCCTAATAGCACTCAGACCATTTTGACTCGTAATTCCAGCTTTAATCGACACTCTTTCCCCATTTACAGGTGATTTTATTTCCCCTCACATAACTTCGTAATTTATATTCGTCATACGAATTTTATGAGAGATAAAAAGCTCTTTTAAAAGACTGGTGGGTCGAATAACATATTTTTTGGGTTGGCGGAAATCTGGCACTGAAATTAACCGACCTGTCATTAGTCAGTACCTAACAATATTTCAAAAATCCTTTTATCTTGAAATTAAATTATTTTGGGGAAATTCATTATCTCCGTTCGCATTCGCTTATACTCTCGATATCGTGGCTCGTTAGCCTTATACCAAAATCCGCCATAATCCTTAAAAATAGTACCTAATAAAATATGATGGAGTTTTTTATTACTGGACAGGCTCTGAAATATTGTTGGGAATGAGTCGATAACGCGAAAAGCTTTTAGGTATAAGAGACAAAAAACAGCTAGTAATTACACAGCTGAATTATTGATCGTGCTACACAAAGGTTTGGCTTGCATATTTTTGACGCCAGAAGCCACCTAGAGTCGGCTTCAACAGCATGGAGCTCTCGTTGTTTTAAAAAAGAATCAAACATAGAAAGAGTTCAGAAAAAGTTTTTGAAGCATATTTCTAGTAGGATACAAAATGACGAAAACTATGTCTCTATAAACCTTGTAACTCTTGATCAATTCGGTGATATTGAAGACCTAGTAATAATAAGAGTTACTCAATCTGCGAAAACATTTTATATCACTAAGCCTAATACTATTTATCTGTAAAATGTGTTGTAATAAAAAACTGTAGCACCTTTAATTAATTTAATATTTATAGAACAACAGCTAGAATAGTTTAACACAAGCTTCACTAAATTCCTAATATTAAATAAACAAAAAAGATGGAATATGTATAACAGAAAACTTATTTTTTCATAGATTTTTCGCGTCACATTTACTTTTTTGCTTTACGATTGAATAATATAACTTCCTCTTATTGTTATTATTTACTAACTTTTTCCCGCGGCTTCGCTCGCATGGCATTAGGGGATTTCCACTCAGCCTCCTCCACCTTCACTCTCCACACTCCACTCCCCCCCATCAACCCCCCTCCCCCTCCACTCATCCCTCCCCCCACTCCACTCCCCCCCCCATCAACCTCCTTCCCCCACCCCCTACCCCTCCCCAAAACCTCCTCCATCCTTCCCCTTTCCCCTTCCTTCCCTCCCCCCTCTCCCTCCCCCTCTCCCTCCCCCCTCTCCCTCTCCTAGCCCTCCTCCCCCTCCCCTTCCCCCTCCCCACTCCACCCACTCACCTCTCGCATTCCACACATTCGTTCCCGATACATTCAGTTTTCAAACTGCTCGCATGCCACCTGTTATAATTTCTTATACAAAATTCATAATGCCAGAACTCAGCGGTAGTTTTATACAAAAAAAAACGAACAAAAAAAAAAAATTATCCAATTTGGTTCAGTCGTTCGGGTTTATGCGCATACAAACATTTTGGTGATTCATTTTTATAGATAGTTATTAAGTACGAATTATTACTCTTCTTTTTATATTCTACCAAAAAATCCAGAACGGCAGTTTTATACTTAAAAAATGCGATACCTGTCTATCCAATGAAAACAATAGTTGTTGTGTGACATTATGTCAAAATTTGAGAATGACATTTTGCAAAACAAAGATTCTTAAATAAAAATTCTATTTTAGAAAATATTTAAGCGAATTTATTTGAGGTACCTACTTCCCTAATAATATGAATCGATTAAAGAATTATAGATATCTTACTAATCGTGCCACCTATTGCAATTTTTTCAAACCAGTTTCGTAATGCCAGAGCTCTGAGCTATAGCCTGTATGTTCTTATTATTGTAAAGTTTCATTAAAATCCATTCAGTAAAGTAGGAATTAGTATTTTATACATATTTGAATTTTAACATCAAAGGAATGTCCATAGTAACCTAATTTTAAAAAAAGTATCGTTTCCAAGGCGACAATTGGCGTTTGCAATAAATCGATTTTGTTAGCGACAGAAAACGTATGATAAATAATTTCATAACGCCAGAGATTATTCATGACGCCAGAGATTATTCATAACGCCAGAGCTTACCAATATATATAGCCTATAGATCTCGCAAATAATGTAGCTTTCTATTAGTGAAAGAATTTTTAAAATCTATTCAGTAGTTTTTGCGTGGAAGAGTAACAAACGTACATCCATACAACTTTCACCTTTATAATATTAGAAGGAAGTAGGATGCCCGTTCCATGCATAAATGTAATCCAAGGACTTGTTTCAAAAACTACTTTTTGTTGCCTTAAGTAGCACTGGCAAATAATATGAATGTTCGAGTATACATATAGGATATTTTTAATGCAAAGAATTTTTTTTTATTTTTTTATTGGCAATGCTTATTAAAAATACATATAAATTTACATCAGTTACATAGTTACATAAGGTTAACAAAAAAAAAAAATAAATAAATAAAAAAATATATATAAAAAAATACAAAAAAAAAAAAAAAAAAAAACATAAACATATATAATCATAATTAATATAAACATTTTTGGCATATTTTCCAACTTTTACCGGAAAAAATTGATATCTATATAATATTGTCTGGTTTTGTTTTAAAAAATTCCAGAAATAATTTTTTTTATTAGTTTTTATTGAAATCTGTATATCTTTAACACTTTCCTCTTTCACTCGTTGCCACATGTTAAAACCATTTCTTACATCATTTTTCATATCATCGCCTTTTTGTGTTTCACCAATAATTGAACGCATTCCAAGAAATGATGGACCTTTATTCCAGAGACGTTTGTACTGTCAGGAATGATGAAATTATTTACAAATGAATGACAGCCGCGTTATCCTGAATTTTGATTAGCCGCTGATCAATTATTCATGGCTCTCTGTTGCATGGATGGCAAGATTTCCAGGCGAGGATCGAATAAATTACCTAAGATAGGTTCAAACCGGAACACCAACGACATTGTATGCACAAGATTAACATTTACTGTGCAAGAAATACTGGTATTTTCAATGTAGGTAATAATAATATGTGTGATTGATTCTTAAAGGGAACGTATGCGCGGCCCATTTCCGCCCGTTTCAAACAAATCTTAGATTTGGATTTGAGATCAAAATACAAAACCAAACTGAAAAATTATTTTTGTAATCAAAAGGTATCTCAAATATCTAGTTATGAAGTGAGCTACTTTATTTAATTTTGCTTTAAATTATAAGATCTGCTGATTATAAGATAAGCTGGTCCTGGCATGCGTTGCCATGCCATTTAATAAAGAAATTGTTTCTCCCTGAGTGTCCTTTCCCATTTGTCCCGTTCCCCTTCCGCCTCCCCTTCTCCTGCGTTCTCTTCCCACTCCGTCACCTCCACCTTCCCTCTCCCCTCACCACTCCCCCCCCTTCCCATGTCCCGCGAACCCCCTCCACAGTTCTCCTCCCCCCTCCCAGGTTCCTAGATAATTTTTTAAACAGACCGT
Organism: Limnephilus rhombicus; assembly: GCA_929108145.2. Classification (NCBI taxonomy): domain Eukaryota; kingdom Metazoa; phylum Arthropoda; class Insecta; order Trichoptera; family Limnephilidae; genus Limnephilus; species Limnephilus rhombicus. The sequence goes on from OV815270.1 coordinate 16,661,544, forward strand.
TTTGTTTTACAAGTTTTGTTCAAATTTACATTTTTCATGTATATTAAATTTGGTACCTATTTAAAATATCTAAAATTCTTGATTCGATTCAAACAATTAGGGGAGTATCTACTTTAAATAAATTTATCAACTTAAAGATTTTCAAAAATTGAATCCTGATTTAACCTTCATTGTTTTGCAAATGTTATTCTCAAACATGCGAAATGTCAAACGTGCGATGTTTTCTGAAATTATCCAATTTTATGCGCAATTTTCTTAATTTTTCTCTCCCCAAGAACCACTCTCGTACTTCAAGGAATATTCTAAAAAAAAGAATTAGCGAAATCGGTTCAGCTGCTTTCGAGATTTGCGCTTAGCAACACATTCAGCGATTCATTTTTATATTATAGATAGGCCATTAGAGATTTTAGTGTTTCATGTTTTTGGAGGCAACTTAGGCAATTTTTCGTGAGTAAAATAAAAACATTAAAAAAATAATTTTACTATATTTATTTCAAAAATACAATGAAAAATAAAATAAAAAATTCAAATGCATTTTTTGGTTAGTAATTTTAATAAAGGTAATTTGGATTTTTAATTTACATCCGTCAAAATGCTTTTTTTTAATATTTTTATTATTTTATATTTTTATGATAAATATAGCAAAATAATATTTTTTTGTTTTGCATTTACCCACAAATAATTGCCCAAATCGCCTCTTATATCCAGAAACATTAAAAAATTTAATGCCTATATCTTATAATTTAAAGCAAAAATAAATAAAGTAACTCACATCCTAACCATATATTTAAAATACCTTTTGATTACAAAAATAATTTTTCAGTTTGGTTGGGTATTTTGATCTCAAATCCTAATCTAAGATTTGTATGAAACAGTCATAAATGGGCCGCGCATACGTTCCCCTACTTGAACATCAAAATAAATGCTTTACATGTAGATTTGAATGGAAATTAATATTGCCACTGAATTGGTAGCGTTGATTTCTAGCCCATTTTGCACGCACTCTGCCACTCCTACATCATGACATCATATATATCACCATCCCATTTGAATTTCACATTGATTGGCCAGATTTTAGGATCATAAATTTCACCAGTACGCCCACAAAGTATTGCTTATGTTCTTCGAGATTCCTTGTTATATTATTCCTTTTATAGTTTCTTTTCTCTCCATAGATCACAATTCAGAGAATAAGATATCCAAATACGAAATTTGATACCAAGTAAACGATCGTGAAAAGAAAGTTTTTTTTAATATTTTATATTTTAGCTTTACACAAGTGGCCCTGAGAAAAAAAATCCCTCAGGGCATATGTCATCTTTGCAGATGCTGTGTGGAGGATTTTTTAATGGAAAATAAGGAGAGGAAACTCTGGGAAGGAAAAAAAGGGATGAGGAGGTTAATGTGTCCAGGAGTGACGAATGTGTGAATCCATCACTCCCACTTTGGTGCAAGGCAATGGGCCGAGAGAGTCCGGTCTCCCTCAACCAGTATCTCCTGATCTAGCCGGTAGGTGGGCAAACTTATCCGCCGCAAAGACCTAGACAAACTTTACTCCATGAACCCCGGCATCTGGCCTATGGTAGAGGTGGGTGCTGGTTATCCAATAAATGGTTCTGGGTGCGGCGGTACACAAAACCGTCTCTCAATTATTATATTAGAAAAATAAAAATTGTTAAGAAATTGTTGCCCTTTTCAGTTGGTCTGTAACGGTAGCGGTTCAGCTCGCAGGTGAGTCCTCGGCTTGTCACAACACCACTGAAAGATGTTTATAAAATTACCATTTTCAAATTAATATTCAATGCACATTTCATTCTCGAACTGGAAATACACCCCACATTTGGTAATTTATCAATGCATACTACTCCTTACAAAGCTTATCAGATAATAGTTGTTTGCTGTGCGCGAAAGTTCATTCATAATAAGTTCTAACAAAATGGTGCCCATTAAATTCCTTTAATGTATCGTTTTCAAAATGCTGATTATTATCATTCGTCTTTTGTTTCTTCAAATTTTCAACAACATTTAATTAGCTGTTATTTATTTACTGGGACGACTTTATATAATAATATGAACACTATGTTCTTAGATGTTCACTTACATACATATTCCCCTTTTCCGACAAGAAATGCAAATGAAGCAAGCTTAGGTACACCATTTCACGTTGCAGAATACAACAGGTAGATACTTATCTTTATAGTGCCAATTTTTTAAGGAATACAACAATAATTCGAATATATCTTTAAATTGACCAATTAATGAAATGATACAAATTATTGAACTAGAATATATTTCTAAGGTGTTATGACGATAAAATAAAATAAAATGAATGGAATTTTTTTTAATCATTTTCTTAATTATTATTACTTATTTTCTCAACACACCTGCCATGGGTCATTCCAAGTGTTTTGCATTTGGTGACTTAGCAGGGGGGCCCGGGTTCGTGGGGTGCATCTGTCAACTTACAGTGTGGTAGGCCAGATCGGGAAAGACTAATTGTGGGAGACCTAACCTAAACCTCTTCAGTCAGACACTCTCGACACACGTCCGTCACTCCTGGAAGCATTGACCCCTCGATTCCTACCCACCCTTTATACGTTTTTCCTCTCTCAAACTTCTTCTCCTTCCTTTCTCTAAAACCCTCCACACAGGCCCTGAGAGATTTTTTTCCTGGAGGCCTCTGGTGTGGAGCGGGGAAAAAATATTATGTCGAACACTTATATCTGATTATCGGGGCACTGGTTCTTACGGTAGTGCGAGTGGAATCTGGGTACTTATTTGAAAGAAAATTGCTAGAATCACTGGACCCCTTTTCAATTATCCTCAAGTGTTTCATGTAGGGGGCTTATCTTGAGTGTTATCTTTCAATGAGCAACAATCATATTATTATGATGAGAAAGGCTGGCCGCATACTGAAAACCAATTCTACTTAAGCTTAGGATTTAACCCGCAAAGGAAAGATCTCACGTATTCATTAACAGATAAAATATTAATACAAGTCTACGGTACGCTTCGAATGAGATATAAAGAGTTTTTCGTGAATTGTAAAAATAATTATATAAATGTATTATTACCACTATTACTTATTTTTTTGGATCCACGATAACTCAGAATCAACTCATTTCAACACCTCTTTGAAAAGTCATTAAAAGCTTTGGAAAAAAAATATTCCGTAACCTTACCTAACGTATCCTATCTAATCAATTTTTGCTAAATTTTTTCACCACTTTTAATGACTTTTCAAAGGAAGGATTGAATTGAATTCATTCTGAGTTGTCCGGTCACCATTATTTTGGGTGATCCGTATAATATTACATTATCAATATTTACCCATATCTCCCGAAAAGTTGTTTTATCATTGAAACATTTGAATGAAAATATTTTATATACTTTTGCTATTCGGCGGTTCATCCTCTATGCATACCCCTTCGGTGAAACTCAGGTGAATACCGTATTTTCTTTTCTTGTATAAGTAGGTATACCGTACTTTTTTCTAAACCGATTGCACATTGTATGTAAATATGCCAAAAAGCTAACTGATGGGGGATCAACTGCCATGGAATCATTATTTTGATAGTGTACTTTACCACGTTGTGTATTTCTTTCAAGGTGGCTTCTCTTTTGATAAAGCAGATACTCAGTCACCATACAAATTCTACTCTTAAAATAGGTTGTTACGTAAAGTGGAACACTTAACCAGTCTAAACGTGTATACTTTTATGATTATTATTGAATGAAATGATCCCGTTTAGTAATCGCGTGTGATTTTAAACACACAACGAATTTTCATGAAATTACCACGAAATAATAACAACAAAAATTTTAAAGCGGTTTTCCCTCGTTGGAGGAAAATGACTTTCCCGGACGACGTGCCATCAGTTGGTTCACTTTGTCGCCTACGTCAAACGTTAAATTAGGCACGTTGTGAGAGAGAATGTAGAATTTCTGCTGGATGCATACCATACAACTCACAAATAGTAAAGTTAAGAAAGTTAATTGAACAACTTTGAAAACGGTGGTTTATGTTTTAAAACGTCAGAATTTCGTCACATTACAATATTTACACCTCACGATATTTGAAAATATTACCACAGATGTATACAAACTTGCATGCTCCGATATTGATAGAAATCGTGCAAAAAAGCGTTTGCTTGTTCCTGTTTGGCTGCCGACAAGGATATAAAATATAAATCCCGCTGCAAATTTATGCGCCAACTTTTGCAGTAAGCGCGGGACTTAGCATATATTTATTAAGTGTAAATACTTCTGCCAGAAGTCAGTGGGACTGTGGACCCATGGTTGGGAAATGTTATAATGCGGAAGTTAGTTGGGTAAGATAAGAATACGACGAAAAGAATGGATGGAAAATACCTATTCAGATGGTAAACAAGGCCATTCTGGATGGTACTTTCTAATCGGAGCGATACTAAGAGAAGGATTTCTTCTTCTTCGAAACGAAGCGTACATATTGAGGATTTAATGTTAAAAGACGTTATCTAAAATATATTTAAAGACATTCTAGGGTTTAGAGTCAAACAACGTTTTCTACCAACGTTGGTTGACTTTAAGTCCTGAAATTATTTGCACCTTTATTTAACTTCATGTGATGTTATGTTGTTTGACTTGACCTAGAACACTTAGATTTTGTAGATAACCCTGTTTGGCATAAAGCTCCGGTATAAAATGTGAACAACATCCACTTAGGATCTTAACGCTTTTCCACGGTGATTTAAGTACCAAACCGTACTTTCCTAAAATTATTCTGGTTCATTATCCTTTCCTCTTAGAGAACTGTCTAACTCTAAATTCCCCTCTTTCAATTCATGTTCTGTGAAATAACTATTTTCATCACGTTTCCCTGATCCAAGTTGACGTTTTAGTACTCTCTCCCTCAAATAAATAATGATAATTACACGTTATTTCGAGTTCGTGTTGGTTTTTGTACTTGTTAATTAGTTCTTGAAACGTGCGTTCATTTGACACTAGTTTTATCAAAATGTTAATAGGTACCTACCTAAAGCAGACTCGTAGTAAATTATTTGAACTGCTCTGCTGAAAGAAGCCAGTCAAGATGAAACTCATAATGTAAAATATATAATGTAGTTCCACGTTCCAACTTAAGTAAATATTTTTTTTACATTAGCTCCACGTAGGAGGCTCTGACGAAAATAATTTACATGGGAACATGTCATCTTAGGGGCTGGGGGGGTTTTTTAAGGAAATAAAGAAAAAGATGTTCTAGGAAGGATATAGGTATGAGGGATGGGTAGGAATTGTACGGGTCAGTGTGTCCAGTGTCTAGGAGGAGAGTATCCATCCCTTCAACTGTAGTGCAAGGCGATGGGTCGGGGGATTCTGGCTGGAGAGGTCAAAAGACCTCCTCAACCAGCCTCTATCGATTCGGCCCACTACGCACTAGGTGGGCAGATGCATCGGCCGCCAAGACCTTGACAAACCTCACCTTATGAACCTGGGCACCCCTGCTAAGTCACCAAACGTAGCGAATCACTTGGGGTTACCTTCGTAATCCAATAAATGGTTCCCGGGGCGGCGAAACCCATACCTGCCTCCCAAAATGAAAAAAAAAACTGAGCATGCGCCATGGTTTCAATCAACAAACAAATATTTCGATCAATCACCGCACCTTTTATTCAAAGTGTACTAACGAAATAAATATCTATGATTAGCAGTAAATGTTTATTCAAAAGTTTTATTTAGTATTAGAATAAAATTATAACGATTTTTTAATGCTCTTATGATTATTTTATTAACAATAAAACCCAAACACATTTGTTGTAGACCACTTTTATTTTATAAGCACTACCGGTTTCAGAAGCACCCTTCCTTCGTCAGGAGAATATTATAACTAAACTATGATACAGAATGTTGACAGATATTTTAGGTGTTTGAGTGGGAGGGTAGCAAATGGGTAGGGGTAATGCGGGATTTCCGGAAAGAACAGAGCGGTTAATTGGAAAAATATTTAGAATGGGACTGAAAGATAAATTAATTTGGTTATTTACCAGATTTAAATGTCCGCGTTAAATTTTCCCCACAGGAAAAACTAAACCCTTTCACACACTTCCCAAATGATCATCTAGTCAATCCACCCTATGAAATTGCACTATATAAGTATTATAAATACAAAACAATACAAGAACAACATGTCAACCTGCCAGAGACCAAATGGGAAAAAATTCACCGACTCCAGATATTTTCATATCAGAGGGTTCGGCTCTGTGGAACTCCTAATTGAACGTATAAATCCTACTGATCCCTCAATATAAATATTTAAAAAAATCTTTTGTTATCCTACATGTATTTAAAATGACCGATTTTTGCATTTTTATATATAAATTCTTTGACAAATCTAATATGCCTAAATTTTGAATGAGAGACGTAGGTATAATGCCAGTAGCCGAAATAACAAATGGTAATATTTTTATAGTCTGAGAATGCCAAATTCTTTTAATCTCATTTCCTAAGTCTGTGTATTTTCTTATTTTTTCAGAAACAGTTTTTTGAATATTACAGGAATTTGGAATAGCTACATCAATGATATAAGTTATTTTTTTTAATTTTGTCATGTAAAACTATATCAGCCTCCCTAGCATGGTCGATCGACATAGGTTTTATCGAAAATGTCGGTAACTTGAAATCGCTCCCGCGCACGACTGCAGGACGCTAACGAAGAAATAACAGTTTACGTCAAATAAATTAGTAACCCTTAGTCGATGTGAACTGTTGTTTGTTCGTTAGCGGCCTGCAGTCGTGCTTGGGAACGATGTCACGTTACCGACATTTTCGATAAAACCTATATCGACCGACCATGCTAGGACCCCAGGTCTAATAATATGGTACTAGCATTATTATTTAGAGATTTTCTGATTTCTAGGGCTTCTAAATTATGCAATTTTTTGCTTTTATTATTACGGTAAAGAATTTTAACCCCTGTGTCCTTATTAAAAGTGTGATCTGTGGAAATAAGGTGCTAGCAAACACTGAAAAATTATTATTATTTAAGCATCTTAAATGTTCTGTGATTCTGATATTTATATTTCTAGTTGTTTTACCTATGTAGAACGAAGGACAATCATTGCAACATTGTTGGTAAATGTCTGAGTGGTTTAATTTATGGTCTCTATCTTTAGTGTTTTTTAGTAATTTACCTAAATTGTTATCAGTATAGAACGCGGGCTTAATGTGGGCAGGCAAGTTTTTTGTACTTAGTGAATATATATAAAGTTGGATATATATAAAAACGGGATTTATTATTTTATTATAATTTTCAGGCGTACCAAATAAAAAAGTTTTAGTTAAAATGAGTTTAAGTTTCTGATTTAGGATTTTATTTATTATGTAGAGCATTTTTGAAAGTTCAATCGCGAAATTGACAGATGAAAGAGGGGTTTTTACTAGCCGGTGCACCATCAAATGATAAGCAGAATGTTTATGTGAAACCGGGTGGTTTGACATATTATGTATTGTTATATTATTATTATTTTATTTTTCCATTTGAAGAAAGTTGAATCGATTATTATACATTTCTCGCGCTTCCATACCAACTCAGAATCAAGTCAACTCCTCTTTGAAAAGTCAATAAAAGCCGTGAAAAAAAAAATAATAATCCGTAACCTAACCCAAGGTAACCTATTTACCTTTTTTTCATCACTTTTAATGTCTTTTCAAAGTCGGTGTTGAGTTGATTTCATTCTGAGTTGTCAAGATTTTTCGCAAAAGAACATTATTTCATTATTTGTCACTCTTTTTTGTGTGTTACACCGATGCCATTTAAAACGACTTCTCCAAATAACTGATCCCTAAATATAAGTGGACCCTTTTTGTCAAAGATGTGCTATTTTTATTGAATAAACTAAACGGTTTTTGTTCCTCCTGAAAACCTGGGTAAAACGAGATGTGAGGTGTTATAATATGAGCGACGATATGGATGTTTGATGATTTTTTCTTCACCATGGCACTGAATCGAAATAAAATAAAAAAATCTGTTTTTAAATACTTAGCAGTCTTAATAATTACTAGCGCGAACCCGTGAAAAATCATGGGATAGTCTGATTTCTTGATTCGTGAAAAAATAGTTTCACAATTTGAAAAAATAAAATATTTAACAGGTATTTTCTAAATCGCTTGTCTTAATAATTCTTCGTAAAACTTTGAAACTTTCACTTTTATTAAACTGATTTGAACTGGTTTCACAGTTGACCGAAATTAGTAGGCATATTTGAAAAACATATTATCGAGTCGAGCAAGCCAGCAAAACATTTTAGCGAATGTATTTTTGAAAAAAAATTAAATTTTTCATAAATGCTTTTAGGAGCTTATCTACTGCTTACGAAAATTGGGTAATTTTGGTAATTAAAAAGTTAGTTTGATGTGATATATTCTAGTAGAGTTACACAAAAGTTTATCAATTAATTGTTACATATGAATTCTAGAAAGGAAAAAGGGAATAGCGAATTTCGATTTAACTCGACCATTATAATACGGGCATGTGCCTTGCATCCCTGCATGGTTGTCGAAAAATCCATAAATTATGTAACCATCAAAGCAATGAATGAAGAAAAATTAAAAAAAAAAAACTGAATAAAACGGTTACAATTTGATAAGATGTGTGATTTTCATGGCCAAAAGTATTAACGAGATTAATTTTTAGGTTTTTACGACGTTTAGCGCCTTCTCCTTTCTTAGCCAACGTTTCAGACAGAGTTAGTGTCGTTCTTCAGGGGTGATGGTGTAGATTGTGGTGAAATGTATGTTTGCGCAGGTTGCGCGCCTAAATTCTTCTCAGGGGAGTTATTTCAGTATGATAATTGGTGAAAATCGTCTGGTTTACCAGTTGTGTTTATTTTTGATGTAATAGTAAAGTACCGTATGCGAAGCATTTTGGCTTAGTTCCTGTTACAATTTATTGAATTTAATAATGGTTCTTAAGTGAACCGTTTTTTTCATTATTTTATTTTTATTTATTCATTGCATATACCTAATGGTTACATTATTTGTGGATTTTTCGACCACCATGCTAGGTTGATGCCCGTATTATGGTGGTCGAATTACAATTCATTTTACAAGTCATTTTACGATAGAACAAAAACACTTATCTCGTTGAGTGCAGTTATCTAGCTTATTCCTTAAAGTTAGTAAATCGTATTATATAATAGAATACAACGAAAGACAGAGTTCGTTAATTTTTTTAAATTTAATGGTAGCTTGAAATGAATGTATTTTTGTTAGCTTTCACGACAAGACCTACATAGCAAACACCAACCAACCTTCATTTCATTCTCCTACAGAGTAGGCTTTACGCTAATCCTCTCCTTTCATAACAAACCCCTATATTGAGGAATCAATCCCCGATTATATCAGGGTAGTAAAAATCGTAAGCCGCACAAAACGTCAACAAATAATATTTTCTACTTTCGATAACTTACGATATTTATAGCCCCGGGATATAAAGTGTAAAAAAACGTCCTTAGATCTTGCTTTGTCTTTCTCAAAAAATTTATCTTGTTGGTTGCTACGCTTACGCGTTTCAATCAGCTTTTATGTTTTCTTCGGTAGAAATAACAATCGTGTGTGAGGTAATATTTCTTTGGTCACGGAATAATATTCTGTAACCAAAGAAATCCGATTACGCTTAAAAATATGACAGAATAAAATCTGTAAATTTGTGGAAAAGAATGAAAAGGTGTCGAAATGTTTTGCATGCCTAAATAAATATCACTGTTCGTTTGAACTGTACATATGACCCTCAAGTTACAATACAGCAATAATAATATAATATAATATATCGGGATCAAGTGAAAATTTATTAATTGATTTTATTAATTGAATATTAGAACTAGGTTGTATTTGTAATTGTGACAGCTGAAAGTTAGGCACTTTCCCATAAGAAAAAAAATATTTAATTCATCTTTTTATAATTAATTTTTTTTTGGTTCGATATCAAATAAAGTAAGAGTTTTGAAACTTCCAAAAAATAGTAATTATGGAAAAATAGAAGGTTCTTGATTATGGAAAATGGAACGCGTAATGCGAAGGTTAAAGCACTTCAACACAGAACTGGTCCCTGTACATAACAAAAGCTATTACAAGCACCCATAGATCATAGAGGTGGATTCCTACTAACGTAGCACTAAGTGAATATTATGTTTTCAATTTTTATTTTCAATCTTTTAATTTTCATATTTGCTTTTTCAATAATAATTTATTATTTTTACATAAATAAACGAAAATACTTGTAGATATGAAAAATAAAATTATTAAATTTGATTGACTCTTATTAAATTAGAAATGTTAAAAAAATTATTACAATAAACAATTTTCATTTTGAAGTTGAATTCCGATGAAGTATTACGTTATAACGAGTGTGCAAAAATTTGTTAACACAGTTTGCCAATTATAATATTTTATTAATTCCGGTCCTAAGCACTCATAAATAAATATCAGGATTTTTGTTCACAAAACACCAGCCTTTCCTTAACAATAGCTATTCAAAAAATAAGATATATTTGTCATGGCCAATAATTTTTAATTTTGTAATCATATAAATGCTGCAACGAAGACATCATTTGTGTTTTTAAAGCTTTTCCTCTTTATAGCTGAATCTTTTTTACCATACAATGCAATGCACTATTTCTATATTCCGCATTCAAATTATGTAAAAGATAGAATTCTCGTTTTAAGTAATTATTTTGTTGGCATTTTCAACCACAAGAAAATCTCGTGTGATGATTTTCTTCTCAAATTCGGCGAGCTTTGAGAAGTTGAGTTTTTTTGCTGAAAACTACCTCTCTGAACGGAAAAATAGCTGAATTTTAGAACTGAACTCTGACAACATTATGAAGATCCGACGGGGATGGTTTATCCTCTTTTAAAGCTTTGCTAAATCACCTGGGACCAGGAGCTTGAATACGTTTAAATGAACACCGCCTACATTAATGCAAGAAAAAGGTTTTAATTTTAATACAACGTACCGCGATATCACCTCAGAGGCACCTAATTAAAATGTTCCTGAAAGTTCATTTAAAAATACATTAGTAAAAAAAATGTTTTGGGAACCGACTACCACTGAGAATTTTATATTTTAGCGCGCCCTTTTACTGATATTTTTAATGATTTTTATCTAATTTACTGATTTTTATTTTGGACTTGAAAATAATTTAAAATTTTGAATATAAAACGTACAAAAGTATAATTATAATTTATTTTTAACTTTATGAGTAAACCCTCAAATTGAATTATTTAATTGAATGAAGACAATATTAGCGAAACTCAATCGAAAATCTGGAGACAGAAAAATCAGAAAAAGATATTGGCACCTCAAAAATGTATCCAGAAACTATCTAGATAGCATTTTGTTCGGGTTTGAATCTTGCAATCATGTATAAAGATAGCAACCAATAATATGTGCGTTAAGAAAATGAAGATAATGTTATTAGTTCTTAGTCGAAATATGATACAGTTAAAAGTGACCAAATTGGATAAAGACACCCCAGTTGGTAGAGCATTTTCCATTCTTCTTCTTTCGTATGGAGGGGGGTCAGAGGGGGATATCTAGGTCTGCGAGCCAGTCTAGGGCCTCAGGCGTTGCCCTGTGGATCTCATCAATTCCGCCGGGGAATGAATGGAGCGGGCATTCGTTGACCACATGTTCGGTGGTCTGCACCGCACCGCATTCACACGTCGCCGACTCTTTAAGGCCCCATCTATGCATCATGTGAGCACAACGGCTGTGGGAGCACCTTATCCTATTGATGGCAGTCCAGAGTTTGCGAGGCAATGAGAACCCAGGCTGTCTCTCAGTGGGGTCTTGCACGAGATGGACGTTTTTGACGTTGGCTGTTTGCCACTCAAGCTTCCACCTATCTTCTGGGGTGAGAGGTGTTCGAAGGAGTCTTTCTCCTTCCATCCAGAAGGGTTTTCGAGACTTTAAGCGGCATGCCGGGTGAGAAACAACATCATCGTGCAAGGGTATTTCGCTTTTTTGCAGCGTCTTCTTGGATTCCCTCAGTGTTGCAATCTCTCGCCTGATATTTGGCGGGGTTATATTTGCAAGTACGGGGAGCCAAGGAAGAGGAGTCGATTTTAAGGTTCCGCTGATGGTTTGCATTGTGGCATTAAGCTGAACATCGACCATGGAAGTGTGGGCGCTTCTGGCCCATACTGGAGCACAGTATTCAGCTGCTGAGAAAACCAGGGCAATGGATGCCGTTCTGAGCGTGTTGGCGTCGCATCCCCAGCTAGTACCAGCCAGCTTATTGACTAAGTTTAGTCTTGTCCTGGTTTTTTTGCCCACTGTTTCCATGTGTTTCCGGTAATTCAGGCTCCTGTCCAAAGTAACTCCAAGATAGCGGGGATGGGGGTCATGGTAAATATTTTTTCCATCAAACTGAACAAAGAGTTTTGCGTTTGCCTTTGAATTACTGAGATGGAAAGCTGTCACAACTGTTTTCGACCCATTTGGCTTTAGTCGCCAATTGAGGAAAAATTCTTACATAGCCTTGAGGTCAGAATTAAGGATCTCTTCTGCTGCATTGAGGGTTTTGGCTTGGACTGTGATGGCGAAGTCATCTGCGTAAGCAAATTTTCTGCCTTCAGTGTGAGGAAGATCTCGTGTATAGATGTTGAAGAGCGATGGGGCCAGCACTGAGCCTTGGGCAAGGCCATTATTCAGGTGCATTTTTTTGCTTTTTAGCCCTCCTAGAAAAACCCTGAAAGTACGGCCAGTTAGTAGTTGCTCAATAAGTCGTACTGTGTTGCCATCCTCTATGGTGTCGTAGAGCTTGACAAGGAGGCATTTTCCATGAAAGCAGAATATCTTGAGTCCCTGAGGCGCCAATATCTTTTTTTGATTGTTCTGTCTCCAGATTTTCGAATGAATTTCGCTAATATTGTCCTCATTTAATTAAAGTATAATTATAAACATCTAAAGTTCAAGCTTAGCGAATCCCATAGCTTTGAGCATTAACTCTGAGTTTCGAATTGTAGCTTTGGTCTCCAGGTATTAAGCTATAAACTTTGTTATTTATGTTGTAAGATTTGAGCTTTAAGCTTAAGTTTTAAATTTGAACTTTGAGCTTTGAGCCTTGACTTTTGAATCTCGAGCTTTGAAAAAGAGCATAATATTATCAGAAAAATAACTCTCTGTTTAGTATTATTAACTAATTTTCATTGCAAAGTTATTTTAACAGGTAATCGTGTAAATATTTGGACATTTTTCAATTACAATGTTGAATGTGTAAATAATAATTGCTGGTTTGACCTATTTTCACTTCACACCGTTTGTTCGAGTTCAAGATGCTGAAGATACTAAGTACTGCAATGCGGTAATAAATCAAATGTTCGTGGAATTCGGAAATATCGCACTTAGCAGATGCCACTTAGCAGATACCATACAATGTATCCGGCTATTTGTATAAACTTTGCTAAGTTAACCCTTACTTTCCGCCCATAATTAAAATTATTGTATTGGGGAAGCATTTGAAAATAATTAATAATAATACTTTTTTGGAGATATAACCAACTGGTAATAAACTCGAAGCATTTCTGGAATAACGCAAAACATTTTCAAAGTAAGACGGAGGCTGTAAAGACGCGAAGAATGTTTTTCAGCGAAACAAAACAAAGATAACCGGTTCTGAGGAGTTTCGGGACAAATTGAAATCGGTGAGCTCTCTCTTATCTTAATGAATTACTGCTTGTTTTGCAAAGAAAAATATGCTTTTTACGAAGTAACATAAAAGTTGGCACTTGAAACAATAATAAATTAGCGAAAAAGCGAGTTTACAAACAAAATTTGAAGGAACATTGTGTTGCTTCATAAAACAAAATGTTTTATTTAATCAACTATTTTTACACTTCCGGGTGACTAACACTCCGTTTGTAACACTCTAACTTTTCCGATTGCCTATCAAGCATTGCCATTACTGTGTTTGTTCTATCTGTATTACAAGGAAAGGACGTGACAAACTAGCAACAACCATCGCGTACCGGTGAACTGCAAGGAAGGTGACGTTTGCAAAATTTTCACATTGTCAACATTTGCCATATAAGATCGCGTCATTTTCACGTAGTAAAGACCCGAATGCATTGCTGCCTCCTTTCTAAAAACCTACGCAAATCACCTTTGTTGACAGACCTAAAAATAATATTTTCAATTGGTGTCTGGTATTAAATAAATAAATTAATATTCATTTGGTGGTGATTTTAACCACAATGATTCAAATGAAAATTAAAGCTTAAATAAATATCATATAAACTCATTTCAGTCAATCATCACCAGACAAATCACGAAAGTTATTTTATCATTGATTGAACCAATAAAATAATAAAACTTTCAATGATTTATTGTAATACGCATTTGTGTTTTTTTTTATCAGCTGTATAATATCTCTGGCTTCAAAAACTTTTACCAATCTTCAGGCTACGGATATTTGTGAAAAATAAGCTCGTACCTAGAAAATGGGCGTAAGAATATAAACCAGCGGTGTTGCTTAGTAAAAAAGACATTATTTGAGAGCCTGTTTTTGCGTTTCGGAAACCACATAAAATATACAGATTTTAAAATGAATAAAACCATCCCCAACAAAGTTAACCCGCATTATAAAAATGTTTCAAACGAAATTTAAAGAAGATCTAAATAGTATTTAGTCAGAATATTCTGATTTGCACCCTGCTTACATTTCGTTTCCATAACAAACACAAAAGGATCTCTGTGTAATAGAATTGGAGATATGTTTGCATAATTTTAATACAAAACTATAATAGTTAACAAGTACAGCCTTTGAAAGCAATGTTTTTTGACTGGATGTTTAACTGATTATTATAATATATTTTTTTCTTTTAAATTTTAAGATTTGACGCAAATTTTCAGTGGATATGGTTAGATGTTCAATGAAAAAAAAATATGAAGGTAATAACTTTTTATTTTCTTTCTATTATTCAGAAAATAATCTCCCTCAGTCACTTCTGACGCTGACGAAATTTGTTTTTCCCTTAATAAAGGGGGCATAAAAATGCAAAGGCCGAATACGCTTCGAATAAAAACACCCTCATCATCATTAGCGCTCCGGGGATAGCAAACTCAAGTATTTCTGTAGAATATTAAGGGGAAACGACCTCTCTTGGGAAGGTTTATTGAGAATCAAATATATTTTCAAAATAATAATTGCGCAGGATTTTTTCAATCAATTTTAAATAGGGAAGTTGTGTTATGAGAAATTTATTTTTAGGTGATCGGTAATATAATCTAGATGCATGTCTTCGAAAAATAAAACAGGAGACAGATTATTAAATATTTTTAGTTTATTAATTTAATGGTAAATAAATTTATGGTTAATGAATGTAAAGATAAATATTTTATGTTAAATCAATCGAACTTTATTAATAGCCTTGCGTCTGCGTGGCTGAATTTAAGAATCTGGATTCCAACGCATGTTTGCCGCCGTGCCTTGCCCGTCGCACCGTATATCCGTGTATGTAGATTTTCAGACAAAGCTACCGTTGTAATTCGGTTTCTAATTCAAGAATTCGTCACAAGATGAGGCCACTTTCGTCGGCAAGATGCAAAGGGACGTGCCCTTCCTAGGTATAAGTTCTAAAAATTTGTGAACCTGGAGTATCTCCTGGATTTCGAAAGATTGACGGCAATACTCAGTTGTATTTATATCCAGCGGCTGTATATAACATATGACGTCATCACCCGTCCCGGTTACTTTTTCGCGGTGATTAGCCATCACTGGTTGACACGTTGACAGTGGATACGAGAAACAGGCTAATTTTGGAACCAGTTCCTATTGGATTGACAAAATGATCACCAACACTGCAAAAATAACTGGGCAAAGCGGAACCAAAAGCTAAATAATAATCACAACCATTTTTCTTCTTAATCAATTATCTTATTGAGAAATTGAATAACTTGAAGAAATAAAAATAGTTAGCATACATTCCACGAATAAATATTTTTCAAAATTTTTACTTTAACATTATTGAAAAATAGTGTGGCCAGTAACAGAAGACCTGTAAAGGGTCAAAGCAAAATTCATAAAAAAACTCCATCCATCATTCAGCAATCCGCTCTCCGATAAAAGCGGTTACTCGGTGAGGAACTGCTTTTAAATAATTAAAGATAATAATTTATCTTGAAAGCTTCAAATTTGCTCAAGTTGATTTACATAGATAAAAGGCAATTCATTTTTGCATTTAACCCTTCGAATAAATAATACCAGCTATCCATCAGAAGTACCTGCTGTTAAACCCAGTAATTATAAACTGGGCGCAGGTGTCCTCCTTGGATTTTAAGGGGGCCACGAGTCAAATATGCTAAAGTTAGGGGCCGCAAAACTGCCTAAGAAAGCCTTGCCAGGTAGTTCTCAGAATAAAATATAAAAAAAATAATTTTAACACTTAACTTTCCAATATGGTCCCCCTTTAAATTATTAGTTCCGATGGGTAAATTTTCAGAACTACGCTGTGCACACTGTTGGTCGCAATAATACATCGTAACAATGTTTTATAAAACGCAGACCCGTGGAAAATAATGAGATCGTCATGGAGGTGCTATTGCGTACATGCTCTGAAAGCCTGGACTTCTGCCATAAATCTCGACAACAACAGGTGCGACTCAAATTAACCATCGACATTTTCAACATCACTTATAGACAACACTTTTCGACGCATGTCACATAATAGTAAAACTGCTCCCATGAACTTTTCATCGGGATTGCTTGCTCTGAGTAAATATTATGTCATCAGTGTCGTTTTGTGAAAGAAGAAGGCCATAAAATGTGTTCATCAACTGAATACATTCAGCAACTATTAAATTTACACGAATTATTCTCAGGGGAGGGTCTTACATATCAACAACCAAGAGCAAATTTATTATTTAATGTAGTCAAGAGTACATTTAAGCAAATTGATAAACAAACTTGTTTGATGGAGCGCTAATAATTATTCTCGTAACCATGGGAATCTTTGCAAAACTCTCCAAGAGCTTAAATACATGTCTGAAATAACCCGAGGAATTCCAAGATTTCTTCTACCCACTCGAATGAAATAATATTTAATATTTATGTTCAAAAAAATTAGATTAGATAATTAGACAATTAATTTTAATAAAACGTGCCTCCAAATTATATAATATTTAGCACACAGAAAATTATTCTCAACTTATTATCAGATTAAAAATTTCTTGAAAATAATTTGTGGAATATCAAAGCTTGAGTATTACATATTCTTAGAAATATGTTTTCTTTTCCGCTACCAGCTACCTCAATGTGACAATGCTATTTTCCCAATCTCGTTAAAGAAATATCCGTACACTGGAATCTTTAATGAAATTTTTTTTTATTAAAGATTATAGATTTTTTTATTAAAGATTATAGATATAGATTTTGTGCTATGGGCCTCATATCTACTAAGTCTTAAGGCCCCAAAGACAGCCGCTAATAGAAGTCTAAAATAAAAATATATTTAAAAGATTCGGATTAAAATTACGATTGGAATATTCAATTCAATACTCAATTTCACAGCTAAATAACCCATTGTGTTAAAAAACGTACAAGAAAAAGTATTTGAAATATGCTCATGAATTAAATGTACTAATTTCGGTTATCGGTGATGTAATGTTTTTGTGCAAATTGAGCGAACTTTTAATTAAACATACTTATTTCGGCTGTCCTTGATGTATTGATATTGAGCGAATTTAAAAAAAAAATTATCTGCTGTCGTAATAGATCAGCTAAAAACAGAGGATAACCAGTTCGGATTCAAACCTGCACTGTCAACATCTATGGCAATATATTCTCTAAAAGAAACCATCAGTTATTATAAACTAAGAAAAACGCCAATCTATACCTGCTTTCTAGATTTAAGCAAAGCATTTGACCCTGTATGTCACAATAAACTGTGGGAAAAACTAAGGAAAAGAGCAGTTTCAGAAGATGTAATAGCTATTCTTTCAATTTGGCACACGCAACAAGAAAATATTGTGAAATGTTCTGGGAAATTTTCCAACCCATTCTTTTTGAAAAGTGGCGTAATGCAAGGAGGAAGCATGTCTCCGGTTCTGTTCAATCTATACACCGATGAGCTTATTCAAAGACTTAATGCCACGAAAATAGGCTGCCATTTAAATGGAGTATGTGTAAATAACATTAATTACGCAGATGACATGATTCTTCTTGCACCGTCACTAAGCGCATTAGAGAAATTACTAAAAATTTGTGAAGACTTCGCAAAAAACCATAACCTTTTGTATAATACCACCAAGTCAATAGTTATGGTTTTTAAACCGAAAAACGAAATCGTCCAAACACCGTCAGTATGGCTAGATGAAATGAAAATGAATGTTAATCACAGCGTTAAATACCTAGGACATGTCATCACAGACGACCTTAATGATATCGAGGACATGGAAAGGCAGAGAAGAGCAATATCAGTTAGAGCGGGTATGCTGTCAAGACGTTTTTACTCCTGCAGCCCCAAAGTAAAAAGAATACTGTTCAACGCTTTCTGTACCTCGCTGTACACATCAGAACTGTGGGTTGACTACACTGCAACCCAATGGCATAAGTTAAAGGTTGCTTACAATAACGCCTATCGCCAACTTTTCCGCCTACCGAGATACTGCAGTGCTACGGAAATGTTCGTGGAGGGACGAGTACATACTTTCCGTGCACTTCTCCGCCACCCCATGGGAAGTTTATGGCGCAGACTGCGCCATTCGAAGAATGCGATCATCACCGCCATGACTGCCTGGATGGAATCTCCCCTGATGACCCTCTGGAGACGGGAGACGATGAAATACCCTCCGTAAACGGCTATTTAAAAATCATTTTAGTGTTTGATATTTACATCATTTTTTCTTTTCAGTTTCATTTTTCATGCTTATTCGTTTATTTTATTTAATTTATGTGTTGTTATTTACTTTTTACCTTAACTTATCATTTATCTTTTTTTGTTATTTTAAAATATGGAATGTATTGCATTGCACTCCCCTGCATACATTCTGGAATAAACTTATATTATTATTATTTTAACTAAACACACTAATTTCGGTTATCGGTGATGTAATGATATTATTTTGTAAAATTAGATAGAAACTAAGAATTCTTCATAATTTGTACAGCGCCCTTGAGGTGTTTTTCACAAAAACGGCGCTGTACAAATTAACCGATATTATTATTATCTGTTATGAGCGGTATTTTAAGTAAACATACTAATTTCGATTATCGTTGATAATGATATTATACCTAATGATATTCTGAGTAGTGCGAGAACTTTTAATTTTTAAAATACGACAATCTACCTAGGTTCAAACTTTTCAATTTCAATGTGTACTCTTCTGAAACATTTTCTTAGATTTTCACGGCCAAAAGTATTTTCGTTATTTGATTTTGGGGTGTTATGCCGTGATGCGCTACCTCCTTCTTATCCAACGTTTCGGACAACGTTGCAGTGTCCATCATTAGCGCTGATGATTGACACTGCAACGCTGTCCAAAACTTTGACTAAAGCAGGAGGTAGCGCAACACGGCATAACACCCCAAAAATAAATAACGAAAAGTGTACTTTACTGTATAAAAATGTTTGGCAGATGCTTAAACATGAATTAATACAGTGAAGATATTTTACTGAGGCAACGCGTGTAGATTCACCGAACTTGGTCCAGTGGGCGTATTTATGTTCATATACATCCTATACATCCTCTTTATAATCAGTGCACATATTTTGTTCGATTAGTACGAATATAACATGTCTTTATTTTTTATAATGTCGTTGCATATTATATTTAGTAATAATATTTTAAGCTTAGGTAAAACACTCAAAAGATAAATTTCTTCTTTTGAAAATAGTGATCCTAGCCGATTTTAAGTGTTCATGGAGCAAATATATATTTTTAAATGATTTCAATTTAAAAAATCCTAAAATTTTAAAATCTCGTGACTTTTACGGGTCTAGTTTTTTCATAAAAATGTTTACTTCGTACAACCATATTCAAGTGGTCAAACACAAAAGGAAATGTAAGCC
Source organism: Limnephilus rhombicus (assembly GCA_929108145.2). Classification (NCBI taxonomy): domain Eukaryota; kingdom Metazoa; phylum Arthropoda; class Insecta; order Trichoptera; family Limnephilidae; genus Limnephilus; species Limnephilus rhombicus. Next base: position 16,681,590 of record OV815270.1, read on the forward strand.
GGAATAAAAATTGGAAAAGCCGACATTGAAAGATCGAACCACTCAGCAATACAAAGAATCTTCTCGGAAAGGAATCTTGCCCTTTTTAGCGGCGTGGCAGCATATCGATAAAATACTAACCTACTTTCAAAACAAATAATAAAAATATATTGTTTGTGCCTGTATTTCCTTTCAGACGAATCTTTACGTACCTGTTCAGTGTTCACAATTAAATATCCCTTTCGTAAGCAGCTCCACAAATTGTTGATGATTTTTATAAATATTAACATGTTTATTTATGACAAGTGTAGTTTTAAGTCGGCATATGACGAAGAAGTTTAGTGACTTGGTTTCTGATTTAATTTTTTGTTAGAAAATAAAAATTAGGTTTAATAATCATTTAAGAACAAGATAATACCAATATATCTAAGGGAAACATGAAACGGAAAAAGAGACATAAAATATAATTTTGCAACTGGAATCCGAGCCCAGGATCTCTGTTTTACAGGGACAACGCCTTAAACCACTCGGCCATTGGGTCCTATTTATTTGTGTTGATCTCGTATTTCAAATTCATAATTAACGATATTATCAACCATTTTTTTTCTCATATTTTCGCTGCTATCTTTTTTTGTTTTTTTTTTGTTTCGTAAGCAGTGTCTCGGATATTAAATATTCAATTTTAATTTATATGGGACACGTGTTGACTTTTTTTACAAGTCTAGAATAATTATTCGAGTTTGTTGGAATAAATTTTTAATAACTTTTGAAGGTTATTCCCATCAAAGTAATATATTATTTAAATAATAAAACGAAAAGGGGACATTTACTTGTTTAAGAGGTGGGAAGGTACTTAATATAATTTCAATATTACCGTAAAGGAATTTTGATCTGTGAAAACCGTACTGATAAGGAGGCTGAAGGTATTTTCCCGAAAGCAAGGTAATAAATCAGGTATCAATGTTTTTTTCTGGTTTGTCATCCATTTGAGTGAAAACTTGGTTTTATTACTAAAAGGTCTCCAAACTCCGAAAAACTTAGTCGGACATATGTAACAGAAAGTTTTTAGGCTTAACATGACAAAAACTAAGACAAGAGGGTAAACCCGCGGGCGGTTGTCAAAGTTTTCATCTTTTGTGAGGTAGAAGTTTTACGAATACCTATGTACATATAATTCTTAGTTTGGAAAAGCCAAAGATATTCAAAGACAATATATCTTATATTTATACATATCTTATATTTCAATATCTTTGGAAAAAGCCCATATTTCCGTATATCTTGTCTCAGAATTCAAGAGGCGAAAAAAGTCGAGGTACCAATTTGATAAAATTAAAAAAAATACAGAACTTTTATCCTATTAATGCGTTGATGTATTTTCCAATTCAGAATAACGATTTGATCAATTTCTAATGTGTTTATGGGTTTGCTTTCATACTTTGAAATATTTTTCAAGAAAAGCTTCGTGATAAAAAATGATTTTAATTTGGTATCAGATAGACAGATATTCTATGAAAATATTTATAGTAACTGACTACATGAAATAACTACAGAAGTTTATGATTTTATCAAATAAAATAAAAATAGTTTAAACTCTGGTAAAGAGAATTCAGCAAGGGTAACTAATCGGTTCTAATTTAAAATTCCAACACAGTAACATCTCTCCACGCACAAGCTCTACAATAGTTTTCCCCGGTTTCGACTACAGGGTCCAACTGGACAGTGGAATCCCTCTGGAATAGCCGATAGAATTCTGTACGGAAGTAATTCCGCTGGCATCCTAAGCACGTCTAGGCCACCTCATCCGGGGTGTTTATACTAAAAATAGTGAGTTACCCTACTAGAGCACGATACCGAGCACTTCCTGACCAGTGAGGTTTTAGATCAGTCCGACCTTCAGCCAACCCTTACAAGATTCTCATTTCAGCAACCTACTTACTTATGTACTTTCTGTCGGATTCACTCACTTAAGTTGATCATTCACAAGATTTTTTAGTAATCAGAATTTGTTCATTTGTGCATTCCCAACTTTTCCCAAGTATTTTAAAAACGTATTGTGAGAATAATTGAAGTAATATGTTTAAATAAGACATGGAGTGAATTAATAGGTACAAATTTTGTCCGTCCAATTAATCGGATTTGGCCTTCAAAGTTCCCAACGCTCTAATGCAGATCGACCAAAACTTCAAAATCTGTAAGCGCAATGCGCACTGATTATCACTAGTGGAATACATTTCGACTAGATATTAGTGCGCAATGTCGCCTATAATTGTATAGCTCTATGATTGTGAGTTAAAATTACCTTTAGACCTATGCGTTAAAAAAATGAAGATAATATTGGTAGTTCTTGGTCGAAGTATGAAACAGTTTAAAGTGACCGAATTGGATATATACACCTTAGCTCAGTCGGTAGAGCAGTTGCCATGAAAGCAGAATGTCCTGGGTTCGAGTCCCAGAGGTGTCAATATCTTTTCTGATTTTTCTGTCTGCAGATTTTCGATTGAATTTCGCTGATATTATCTTCATTTAATTAAATACAATTACCTATTTTAATGAAAAGACAAATAACTATGTTTCCATCACTTTTATTTATATACAGTCAAAGTGTTTCGTGAACGTTGTTCACTTCATCAGGATCAAATGTATATTATAGTATACTATAGTATATATAGTAAACATATGTTATTAAACAATAACAAGTTATTAAACATAAGTTATGTAAACATTATAGTATAATATATTTTATATAGTAATAATGTCATCACAAAATGAAAACCTTTCCCAAGAAGTTTTCTTCGAAAAATTAAAATTACTATTAGTAGCTAGGTGATTCAAAGGGATCGTACCCAGGCGTAAAGGGTTAAAAAAATTCCCATCATTGTGCATTGCACAAGTTTCATTAACAATTTTTAATAATGTGAGTTGTAAGAATTCCAATGTTGAATTGTGAGGATCAGCATAAAACGCGCACTCGTCGTTATTGACAGGTTTAGTATTTTGGACTTAAATCATCGTTTTATTATGTTCACCAAAAAAAAATAACTTAAATTTCCAGTCAAGGGATGACTAGGCGAATGTAAGATAAATGTATGGACCCACTCACTAATAGTAATACACGTGTAAATTTGTCACAACTTATAAACAATCATTTACCCTACAAACGCTTATGCATCTATAGTGCAAAATTTAAACACATTTATTAGTAAGGCCCATGTTTACATTGGAACGGCTGTAATAGAGTTTATAGGAATCATTGGTCCGGCTCTAAGTTAACAAACTGGTACTACATAGAATCAGGCACCCATATCATAAACACACCAACACTTGACAAAAGTTTACGTAAAATAAACAATTTTGGATAGGGGTATGGATGTAATTTGGTTATTTGGTCGAAACCAAAATCACAAACGCGAATTAATAGTTTCAAAAATATTGGTTTGAAAATGTTGGTTATTCAAATGTTGCACGGGAATGGATTGCCAACATTGGTGACATATATTCAAATTATTTGATTGCGTAAATTTTCAAATTATTCGTCAACATGTTTGGCAGGCAGAAATAACACGGCCCAACAAATATTCGGCACACGTTACATATTATAGGCATCGTTAGCGGTGTCATAAATTGCTTCATCGAAGGCACATCGTAAATCATGTGACCGATTTAAATATCACGAAATCTATCACATATTCATCGTCAAAAGTAGAGGAGGAGAACAAAATTGCATTGTGTGTCGATCTCCCAGATAAACGATTTCATGTCAATAGTTTGAAGGTTTCTTTTCTTAAATTTTAAGTAAGATTGTCGTCGTCATATTATTTATCCGTAAGGTAGGGATATTTCTAGACTCGAGTACGAAAGTTCCTTTCAAATCTTTGAAAAATAACCCGCATAATGGATCGATCGGACCAAAGATCTGCACGACCATTGTCAATTTGAAGATCATTTAACGCAAGGTATTGACAATAGCTTTTTTTATTCAGAACCATGTACTTCAAGTACAAAAATTTTCTTTTAATCAAATTAATCCTCATTTCAATGGAAATCGACATTTTAGGCCAGTGTTACTCACCAATGATTTGTTTAATATTACTGGCACAGACCCGTGAAAAAATACGGTGCATTAAAATTCTAATTTTGGAGGAGGCCACATAGAATGTGAAGGAGAAATCATCAGTTTTGCGGATGATACTGTTTTCCTAATAAATGGGAATAATTGGATAGAAACATTTAAGAAAGCAGAAGACACACTTAATAGGATTAAAAAATGGCTAGACTACTATTCACTTACACTTAATGTTAATAAAACCAAATTCATCACTTTCAAAATAAAAAATAAGAAAAACTCTGAAGAAAACCTGAACTTAAAAATCCATAGCCCGTATCACTTAAATGAGAACTGTAATTGTCCTTCATTAGAAAACGTTGACCATATAACGTATCTGGGTCTAAAAATTGACCAAAACTTAAAATGGACCGAACACATTACGTATTTAAATAATAAAATTAAAAAACTAAGTTATTTTTTCAAAACTATCAGGAATGTCCTCATTAAAAAAGACTTAATCAAGATTTACATGGCTCTCTGTCAATCACTATTAGAATACGGTATTATCGGATGGGGCTGTGCAAATAAAAACATACTAAATCCACTAATTAAAACTCAAAAAGCCATAATGAAAATTATACTGAAAGTTCCTGTAAGAACTAGCACTGACGAAATCTTCAACAATCTTAACATCATGTCAATTAAACAACTATATTCTAAAACTATACTCATTTACATTCATAAGTACAAAACCCAAGAAATAACAACTAATACGTACATTAAAACACTAGATTTCATGGTCAAAAACTTATCCAACAAGTAACTACTAATGGGCTCTCCACACGACACTGCATGTAGTGACTGCGGCAGTGACTGCAGAGAGCGTGAGCAAACTAGCGCCGGCCATCTCGTTTGAGGGCCGCTAGAACGAGACAGCGCTAGTTCGCTCAACTCCACCCTTTTTGCAGTCACTGCCGCAGTCACTACATGCAGTGTCGTGTGTAGGCCGCTTAACACAACATTTGGTGCAAAAAAGTTTCTTAGATTATGGCATTAAACTCTACAATAAAATACCACTCTCACTCAAAAACCTCAACATTATGACATTTAAATTTCAAATAAAAAGCTGGATACTAAATATGGGGAGATCAGATATAGAAAATATACTGATATTAAATTCAGACTAAAACCAAATCTCGTAAACTGAATTATAAAAAAACCACTATCTTATTTACTTTATAATTATTTAAAAAAAAATACTACACGATAAATGTTATGTCTAATTCATATAAATTTCTTATAATTAAATTATAATATGTAAATGAAATCCTCAGCACGGGAGATCCCAGTGAGGATATCATTATCTCTACTGTTACTAAGACTACTGTTACTGTTACTTTTCTCTACTAATCATTATTATTATTATTAAAAAATTGTCTCTTAAAATATTATATTGAGTATCGCTTGTTAGAATTATTCCTCACAAAATAAGTTCCATTTTTTTAAATGATACTTAAATTCAAAGCAAATTAGACGACCTCCGTAGTCCAGTGGGTAAGACTCTTGACTCACAATCCGGAGGTCGCGGGTTCGAACCCGGCATGCGCAAATAAATTTTATTTGATTAATTTGTGTTATTTCACAATTAATTCATTTAAAATAATATATAGTATATTTGCGGCATGTTCCAGAGTGGAAGATACAATCAGTATCGCCCTGGTGTAAGACCACCATTCAGAATTGAAACGTTGCTTGAAAATGGCTTTAGCCGTGTTTTGTGACCTGATCTGAATAGCCAGGTACTTCCCAACCTTCCTCTTCCACACCTCCTTCCCCTCCCCACTACCTAAAGCCTCACAACATACCCCAATTGGGGATGCCATAGTCTCACTGGCTCCAGACGGGAGCAGTTGAGATTCTTGTGCGGTATTCACTGTAAAAAAAAAAAAAGTTCCAATGCTTAGCATAAACAACCGAAATCAATATGATTGATGCTTGCAATAAAATATTCTTATTATAAAGCGTTACACAAAGAGTTGTGCCACTATTTACCTATCACCCGAAGCCAGTGAAATAATGGAACCCCCAGTTGAAATGTGTCACGATGCGTAAGAAAATTTGCGAAAGTAAGTGGAGGGGGGGATGAAAAGCCTGTGGAAGAGCTGTAAGGATGTAGCATTCTGAAAATTCAAACGCTTGCTTCAGATAACTTCCCGAGAGGTGGGTACCAACACAAATTGGAAAATATTGCCCTTTTTTCACTTTAACCTCACACAAGAGGAAAATAATTTTCCTCAGGACCTATGTCATATTACCTTATGTTTTTTTAGGGAGGATAGGAAGTTATGGGAACGAAAAAGGTATGAGGAGTAACGAACGTATGAATTCATTCCTTTCACTGCGGTGCAATTCGTCAAGAGAGAGTCCAGCTCGAGAGGTCTAGTTTAGGTCTCCCACGATCAGTCTCTCCCGATCTAGCCCGTCACGCAGGAAGACGGGCAAACGCGTTTGCCGCCAAGTCCTAGATAAACCTTACCCCATGAACCTGGGCATCCCTTGTAAGTCACTAAACGTGGCGAACCATTTGAGATGACCTATGGTAGGGTTGTTGGTTTATTTGTTATCCAACAAATAGTACCCGGGGCGGCAGTGTCCACATCTGCCTTCCAAATTGAAAATCGCCCTTGGAAGTTTCGTAACATATAATAATGAAAAGGGGAGTGAACAGGTGGAGGCGTATTTAACATAAGCAACATAGTACAGGGAATATACATATATCTAAGCGGTATTGATAAGTTTGGAGAAGTGATATTAAATAAGTTTTATCATGGAAAGGTTATTTGTTGTGAACTTGTTTCCTATGACTAGCAAGTATTTAACTCACAACGACATACCTTTGTACAAAATATTGTTCTACCGGGAAACACTGACATTTCTGTAACTAAAAAATTATATTTTATTGCGCTGTAGTTCTCTAGTAGACGCTTTTCTTATTATACCGGTTAAATATAGACAAGGTGTATGCAAATCTTGGAATGGAGGCAAAATGTTAGATCAGCGGTCGTCACGCTTTTCATGTCACGTCATGGTTATAAAATCATAATATTAAAAATTTAAAAAACAAAAAATTGTGTGTATCTGTAATTGCATCATCCAGTTCAATTTTCATCCACTTCCCGAACTATCGAAATGTGTGAATTTTCGCACACCTGATAAAAATGATAACAATACACACTATAACAAAAATTTACCAATATTAAAGTTTATTTTGCTGTATTAGTACGTAATTAAAAGTAAAAAAAAAACGGATAGTATAATTAATTGTACATGAAAAAATAAATATTTAAAAAGAAAACGGCAGATATTTGTGTGGGCCGCAAAAAACCGGATAGTAGAATTGTACATGAACAAAAAAATATTTTAAAATACAACGGCAGATATTTGTGCGGGCAGCAAAAAACGGATATAGCATTATTGTACTCGTACATGAAAAAAAATATAGTTGAAAAGACGGCAGATATTCGTGCGGGCCGCAACAAACCGGATAGTATAATTGTAACCACAACACAGGCATGTGCCTAGCATGGTGGTCGAAAATCCCCAACTTTTGTAAAAAAAGATTTTTTCAATGAATAAAGAAACTTATATAGAATAAAAAATTTTTAAAAAGAAAACGTGCGGGCCGCACAAATATCCGTCGCGGGCCGCAGTTTGACGACCACGGGGTTAGATAATAAGAAATTTCACTTCTATTTTAGTTGGTTTTACAAACGATTCTCGTGATACCGAGTCAAGACATTCGCTTCTAGTCCAGTAACTTACTCACTCTCTCCCTGGAAGGTATTTTGTGTTTGATTAACTGGAATGTTTAAATGGCAACCTTCTAAGAAGTGGTGCCTCATTGTAGCCGAAAGTGTTTCTTTCTGGAAAAAAGATTTTAAGTGTCTTGACTAGATCCTTGAAAACTTTCACTGTTGTTGATTATTTTACTTCACAATTTGCCATCTGGTATAGAAATGTCACCAGCCAGCATTGCTTTGGAGACTACTGAATATTCCACTGATTATTTTCCTTTCTGCAATTAATTAATAATACACTTTCTTCGTTTATTTAAAATTTTGTGAACGCTACATTGAACTGGTTAGAATCGTTTCATATTTCGATTTAATGGAAACGTCCAATAGAATAAAACCTACAAAACTAAATCGCTCTATAGTTTCGGACGACAATGTGTATGTATGAACGTTTTTAAAATCATTTTGAAATTCGCTTATCATGAAACGAATAAAGAAAAACAGATATATAAATAAAAGTTGGTGGGATGATAATATCATATTGATATATAAGTATCTAAATTTACCTCAATATGCATACGACAAATGTATAAATTTTTTATTAAAGTGATTTACCGCTAAATATAAGGGCTTGCTTAGATGACTTGGAGCACAATGACAATTTATTGTGAACTACTCGTAAAATCACATTTTTTGAAATGAGAATTGTTTGTTCTTCTGCTTCCCATTTCTTCTCTGTCATTGTGGTATTGAAAACGGGGAACCAAACCAACTTTGAACCTAAAAGCTTTTGAAATATGGGATATGAGCGCATCCTCAAAGTGCCTGCTCGCGACAGTGAGTCTGATTTATATAAAAAAGCTTCTTCATTGTATTGCAAAAAAATATTAAAAATGTAAGAAAGAAGATATGCCATTTGTCAATAATTGATAAAAAAAACAATACCTTTCCACGTTTTAAAGGGAATTGATGCAATATAAGTCAATTTAACGCGTCAGGATGACATTACATGGGCATGAATTTTATTTAGGTACGATTATAAAACTGCCATAATTATGTACGGATGGAATTATTCATGTGTGGAGCTCATGTAAAAAAAAAATAATACTAGGAACAAATTCCACAAGCAGAGTACTACACATACTTAAATTACACATTCTGGAATAACAACGGTCTTATTTTTAAATGGTTTCAAAATTTAGAGTCTTTCGTGAGTTCCAATTTAATTTCATTTCAGTAAAAAACAAAAGTTAGGTAAGAAGGAGTTATTAAAATTAGAGTAATTGTCTTCATGTGTAATTTCGTCCTCGTGTAGTTCCTCTAGATGTAATTATGGCAATGTAATAATGATACGTGAAATTCAGGACTTAGTAATTTTGTCATGTAACCACTCAACTGATTGTATTTGTTGGTATGTCTGATTGAAAGCATTTAAAAAAAAAATTATGTGAGTACCGCTCAAGAGTCCCAACTGTCCCCAACTGGAGTAGGGTATATTAAGATGGTAGTGGGAGGGATAGGAGGTATAATAGAGGGAAGTGTTGAAGTACCCGGCTATTCCGACATTGTTACATAACACTCCGAAATCATTGCAAGCAATGTTTCGATTTTGAATAGTGATCTTTCACCAGGATATTCGAAATTCCTAATTTTTCTAATTGTGTGATATTTCAAGAGATTTTTTAAACAGCTAGACACAGGAGGGAACTATTTTTCCCTACGAAGAAAACTATTTCCCTCGGGCTATGCCATCTTTGGGAATGCTTTTGGAGGGTGTTTTTAGAGAAGGGAAGGAGAGTAAGTTCTGTGAAAGAAAAAGTATAGAGGGGCGGGTAGGAATCTGAAGTCAGTGTATCCAGGAGTAACGGACGTACGGATCCAACCCACAACTGCAGTCCAAGGCAATGTTTTGAGAAAGTCCTGCAGGAGAGATCAAAATATCTCCCTCATCCAGAGCCTCCCGATACGGCCTGCCACGCAGTTGATGTGCAGACGCCCCGCCCTTAAAACCCGGACAAACCTCACCCCATGAACCCGGGCACCTCTGCTAATTCACCAAACGTAGCGAACCATTTGGGTGACCCATGGCAGGAGGGGTCCTATCTTCCTTAAAGATTATTTTTTTTATCATTCTTCAAGAAGAAATGCTTCAATCAGTTTGCTACGGAAGTCTATTTTCGAAAGTTCCCATTTTATGTGAAGGTACAAGTCGGCTAAATACAGTTAAGTTTATATTGCACTGATCGCCAAAGTTGCTAATAAGAAACCATCAAAGACAGAAAGCAGCTTAACTACTAATCGATTGATCCAATTAAAGGGGGAAGGCAATCCATACAGCCCAATTTATTCAATTAAACTACCCCAAATAATTAAATGACTAACTAACTAACCATAACGCCCTTCTAGGAAAAGAGGTTAGACCTCCACACAACTCTATTTCGGCAAACACTCTTACTTCATTTACTTGCAGAATTTTAGTATAAGTGAAAAGAAAATAATAATATTTCGAATAACAAAGGTTATTATCTACACCGCTAACTAAATTAGTTGTACATCTGATAACCAGGCTATTTTCGTTGTGAAGGATGTCACAAATAACCCTTGATTCTGAAACGTTGGTTTAAGTTCTCGAATTGAATTTTTGGAAATCATATCAGTTGCCGCAAATTTCATGGTTTATTAATTGTTGTGTTTTGTTATTTTCTAATAATCAATTAAAAATTCTGTGTAAAGTTAGTTTTTTTATTATTTTTTACATTAACTACATATGTATACAAGGCATTTGGGAGGCAGGTATGGGTACCGCCGCCCCGGAAAACATTTATAACCAACACCTTTTCCTTCCAAGTCACCCTAGTCATCATAGTCACCCCAAGTCATCAATATGCCACCTCAAGTGGTTCGCTGCGTTGGTGACTTAGCAGGGTGTCCGGATTCATGAGGTGAGGTTTATCAAGGTCTTGGCGGGTGATGTGTCTGCCCACTTGCTGCGTGGCGGGCCGGATAGAGGGAGACTGGCTGAGGAGGTCTTTTGACCTCTTCAGCCAGAATCCCTCAATGCACCGCAGTTGAAGGGAAGAATTCAAACGCTCGTCTCTCCTGGTCACACTGACCCCCAGATTCCTACCCACGTCTCATGTTTATTACCTTCCCGGAACTTATTATTCCTTTCGTTAAGAAAGCCCTCCACAAAGCGTCCTCTAAGATGACTTGGGGCCTGAGGGAAGTTGTTTTTCTCAGGGCCTCCTGTGTGGCGCTAATGTACCAAAAGAAGAGAATGATTATTATCAATAATGGATATCTAAATATTTTACGGTTTAAAATTGCTTTAACCATGAAAAATTACGTAAATTGTATAAAAAAAGTTACGGCAGATTTTTCCAATTCGAGAATAAGGACTTGTTTTGAAGCACGTATTTTGTAAAAAACAAATGGTTTTTCCACAAAAAATCCTTAACAAGACTCCCACAGTCCGTGAAGGCGAAAACACATAATATGTCACCGGTGTTAATGAGAGCGGTTACATATTCATTTATAAGTGTAGCAGGGGCATGGCGAGGAATGGAACATTGTAGGTAGTGTTTATCAAAGGATATTTTACAGGCATTTGAAATGCTGCATATTTCTACCGTAATTTTGACATTACTTTTTTAGCCCAAAATGACGAGTACAGCACCTGCGAAGCATTATACTCCTTAAGGCTCCTTTTGGTTGAAATATAAAACAGAAACGACGCGAGGTGCGCGCTCATTGGCCTACTCACTGCGCTTTTATTATGACCTCACTTTTCAAGGCTCCTTGGTTCTTCATAGTTTGAGATTGTTTTGGTAATGTTTCGCTTCTACCGCGTGTTAACTGCACTTGAATTTTTTTTTTAATGTTAACACCCCACTAGAGTTTCCACTGCCAGAAACTCGTAATATAATGGCATCCCCAATTTGGATTCGTTGTGAAGCTGAAGAGATGGGGAGAATGGGGAAAAGTGGGTATTTGGAAGTAGGTACCTGGATGTTCTAATCTGTCAATAAATACCTTTTGAAACAAGGCTTCAAACCAGTTTGGTGGTATTTTATCAGCGCACTACAGAGAGTAACAGCTACTCTGATATTCTCATAATTGTCCACCTAAGAGCATAGTTCCATGTTGTCCACTATCGTATGTTATGACTAAGTTGATAAAAAATTCCGGTTTTAGGAAGTCTTTAAATGTCATTCACGTTTTCCACACATGCTATACAAAAACCACAAGAATTATATTAAAAATTAAATTGATATTATCTGACAGCATTCATTAATATACAGTACGTTTGTACTCGTAATCAAATAATAAGATAATATAAAGATTACATTCAATTTGTCGATTGTTGCGTAATGGATATAATATTACTTCCCTCTGAAATATTTCCACATATAAATCGAAACACACTTTATTATATCTGCATATTGTAGTATATAGTTTGTTGTAGAAGTTGTGTTCCCGCGAACCCCAAATGAATTTATATGTATTCACTGGAGAATACACCCCTTTAAATTGGGGGCTAAAATTTGTGCGAATGTTGGGGATTGTTCCGATAACAAATTTATTGCCGTTATCCGCGTCCGGGTGACGAAATATTCGCCGATTATTTTGTTCGCCCAAATAATGGCGAATATTATTATTATATTATTAAATCCTATTCTACACTTTTTTAAATATACCAAAATCAAGCACCGTTCCAAATTTAATATTCTGCAGTAACCAAATTTAATATTATGCAGCAAATTAAAATGAAATGTAATTTTTTAGAATTAAAATTATACATCGAACAATTATTGAAATCCTGTTGATCGTACAATATCTTGTTAAGTCTTATTCAACACCCACGTTTTAAAATATAATATAAACAGGGTGTTAAGGGACCTACTTAACTTAATTTAACTAGGGATTCTTGACATTATTTGGAGTAAAGATATATAAATCATGTTTTGTTCTCCGGTTACACATTATATTTTGTTTCAACTTGAAACATAAAAAATCAATGGGTATTAAACAAAAAGAGTCGGAGTAAGGGGTTGGGCGGTTACTCAGCTGATATGTGATAGAATTTTTTTTGTTCGGTTTTGAAGAAAAAAAAGTTGAAAAAAAAAACACCAAGAATGTTTCCGGAGACCAAAATATTCATTTGAATTTTGTCCTCTAAATCTAAATAATGTCAGGAATCACTGGTTAAAATCTCAAATACGTTCAGTAATACTTTGTATGAATTAGGCTGTCCAATAATTTTAACAGTTTTATTTTTGCTACGCGTACCCTCTAATTTCTTTTGTTTTATCTCTTTAATTCACGACCTTTGGATGACGGCAACCCATGCCGACTGCATCGATACGTATAAGGTACTTAATTACTTAGGTAGGTAGTTGATTACTTAGGTACTTGATTACTTAGAAAAACGAGTGCTAACGCGTTAATTGCATTTCAATTATCGATTATTTCGATTAAAGGCGAACTTTTTTAGTTTCAATCAAGTCAGTGCATGGCTTGAATTAGGGAATATTTTTAGTGGGGACGTAAAATATCGAATAACTGATTCAAAACTTCCTTCTAATCCTGGTGAAAGTATTGACCTACAAGAAGAATTTCCTCTTGTAACTCTGTAGAGAAAGAAAGATTTTATTTCTCCGAAATTGGTGGCTTCAGACAGGTGTCAGTTAAGTATTAGAAACTCTGTGTTTATTATTCAAGCTATTCTTGAGGCACTTGAACTTAATTTTGACGAATATCCTATAAGTAAGTCTTCCATGAACGCAAGGGAAAACATAAAATATGATTTTCAAAATGAGGTACTTGATATTGTAACTATTTGCAGAGATGGAAAACTGTTGCCTGCTCTATTACAAAATTGCAAAAAAAAACATCTCGAAATTGCCAAAAAAACGCGTTCGTTTGGGAGTACCTAGAGAATAATTTATTGCTGTGCCAAAGTTGGACAATTCTACAGGAAAAGGAGAAAACACAGGCCGTTTGACGATTAAATTTCATATATCAACCATAATCCTAAATCCTAATTCAAGGACATATCTTGGAATGGTAGAGTAAGTGCCCAATTCATGTGCAATACAATCCATTAGTTTCGATTGCCACTTGAAAATGAATAACGATCATCGTTAGTCGTAACCCATGCTCTCCATCTGTCATGCTCTTATCAATAATCGTAGTACATGGGTTAGAAACCTGCAGTTTAGTATTTGCCAGTCTTCGATTACTCACATTGACAAAAAAAACAACTATTAAAATACTGACAGTTCTTACATGGGAGACATTAGAAGACTTTTAAAAGCAAGATCAAAGTGTTTTCAGCAGGGAAATATATTATGAACTTCCTCAAAGTATTTTTTTCTGTGGGCAGATTTTTTGCTTTAAGTATTCGTATTATCTACACAAAATACCCATAACAGTACTGTTTAAATTATGTGTAACTAACAGCATCCAAACGAAAGACACACATTTTCTGTTTTTTGTTATCAATATACTCATCTTAACATTTTTAACGTGAACAAATATTATAGCACGGTTCGTAGAGTTCATCATAGAAGATTGTAGTGATAGATTGTTTACCACTTATCATCATTCTTTATAGAAACAGTGGCCTCTGCTATAATTATATAAAAAACATTAACTCTGATTCAATGAAAATAAATCACTGTTTAAATAGTGATGTACACAAAGAGATTTATTTTCGTTAAATTAAAATTACGCCACTAAGTAAATTTGCGATTATTGAAGACGAAATTAAATTTGACGAAAAAAAATGATCTCTTCAATCAGTCAATAAAAAACTAATACGTTTTATCACATTGTTCTGATATTTTCATAGATAAAACCCGTCTCAAGTTGTTTGCCCAAAATTTTGTTGGCTTTGTATAGTATCTTTCTTTGAGGTCGTTGTTACATGCTGCACATGTCCAAACTATAAATTGATTCATGTTATTGTTTGAAGGTGAAACAAATATTGGAGTTTAAAGGAGTTTTCTTTTGTAGCATTGCAGGCGTTATTCATTTGACGTAATCGAGTGTTAAAAATATAGTCTGTAACAGAAAATGTGTTTGCAACACAAATGTGATAGTATTTAAAATAAAATAAACCAATTTTATAGGAATGTTTGAATCAAAGATATTGAAAATTTTGTTGTGGTGAAAACACAGCGGGACAACAATGCGACTACCGTTATTAGTTGTGTTTTGTTTGGAGGTTTCTATTCTGTTTACTTTCTCTTTTTTATAGTCGTAATTGATTTTTTAGTAAAAGTATTCCACATTACCCATGGGTTAAAATAACATGAACAGCCGACACCAAATTGTCATTATTTTTTACGTTTTTAAATTGTTTTAAGATTGTTATAAATATCTACGAATATATATCACAATGTCCAAGTTATAAAAGATTAAAAATAAAAAAGATTTTGGAGTTTGGTCTATTCCTATTTATACAAAGAGTGTTTGATTGAATATCAACCCTAAAATCTCCCTCTTGAAGAAATAACATACGAATTTCTAGAGTTCTTGAACATTATCTATTAACTGGATCTCAAAATGACAGAAGGGTTCCTCGACGTGACGCATGTCATATTTAGAAATCCGATACTTTGAGTGCGATAAACTGGTATTGTTGGAATAAAAAATTTTGTGTTGTAAATAAACATTTTTTTGACTCAATATTATTTGATCTGTGAAGACTTATCGGAAGTTCGTTTGTCTTGATTTTTTTGTTGTTTTTGTTTTTCTCAATACGATTGATAGATTCACGTAGGTACCTATTTAAAAAAAGGTTTTATTTTGTATTCAATAATTTTTGTTTCCAAAACGTATTGGACAAGCCTTTTTTAGGCATGTACTGATATTTCATGTCTAATATCTACAGTGTTATCTGAGTACGTTTTGATCCAATACAGTGCCTTAAAGTGAAGTATTTTAAGGTCAAATACCATTGAATTATCTTGCTTTGAAAAGGGTCGAGTGAAATGACTGTGAAAAGTATAGGACCATTTCTTTTTCAGATTTCAAATATGATAAAATCATATATTTTGTATTAGTTCGAATCATATATTTTTGCCATTTTTGATAAATAATGATATTAATATATACGTGGAAAAAAATTCTCCCTAATACACCGAATCACTCCGTTTTCTATATAAGTTATGCTAATTGCCCATTTGATATAAATATTTAGGTTTAAAATTTTATTTTATGTAGGTACAAAATTCATCTCAACCCTATTTTTATTTTTATTTTTAGTTTCAAACAGGCCCTGGGAAAAACAGAATTCTCTCAAGGCCTATGTTATCTTTGGGGGTGCTGTATGGAAGGTCATTTTAGTGAAAGAAAGGAGTGGAAGTTCTGGGAAGTAAAAAGGTGTGGGTGGGTAGGAATCTGGGTGCCAGTATGTCCAGGAGCGACGAACGTATAATTCCTACGACCTACACAAACCTCACCCCCATGAACCCGGGCACCCTGCTAAGTCACCAAACGTAGCGAACCACTTGGAGTGACCCATGGCAGAGGTGTTTCTTATCCGCGCCTCCCAAATCAAAGATAGATTAAATTGGTAGCGTTATCAAGTCACAATATGATTCTCTTTTACACACCAACTTCTAAATGGTTACAATAACTATTTCACCACCCTCGAGGATCAGAGCAGGGATTAATAAAGTTAGAGTAAGTACAAGTTTAATCACACATAGGTAGCTCAAATTCTGTCAAAGGATTAAAATAAAGGTTTTCAAAGATTATCCTATCTCGGTTTAACTCAAACAGGATTCAAAGAGAGCCTCAAAAAGGTTGGATTACTGTTAAATCCCAAAAAGTTGACGTTTTTATGGTGAAAGTATTTAATTTGAGATTAGGTAAAAAAAGCGAATTTTCAGATTAATTTTCCAAGGAAAAAGTTATCCAGTTTTACATTATTTACGTGGTTTATTTTATACATGTTTCTTGCGTGTTAATCATTATTGACTTAATGAAAACAATAACTTCGTAAACACCACCATATTAATCTCTTATCCTGACGAAGAAAATATTGTTTTTGTAACGTGACGATAATGTTAATAACAAGATGGTTTTTAAAAATTTAATTAAATCAATAAATAATGCCTATTTATTGACGAATTGAGTATGTGTTTTATTTGTGCATTATTCGTAAACATTAAACAATACGATTCTTCAAAAATGTCTGTAATAATATTATCAAAATGTAGCTTTACGCAAATTACTTATTTGCGAGGCTTTCATCGCAATAATGGAAAATCATTTTTGCACAGAAAAAATGATTTTTCTTTTGTGATTTTACCCACCTTTGTACTTATTGGGAAAATGTACGCTTTCAATTCATAAATTGTGGTTTTCTTTCAACAAAACACATTTATTTATTTTATCAGCAGATTGAAGCTTTGTTTTCAATATAATAATTTTCCACTTCAATTTTAAACAAACAACATGAACTTTGATAATGAAAAATGAACGGAATAATTCACATTCACGGAATAAAATTAATATATTATTTATCGTCATCAAATTATCGTCATAAATTATGCGTCCTGCGTAGCCCCGATTTAATGAAATTAAATTTGCTTTCAATAATATAATAATAATAATATATTTAATAATAATTATTAATTAATTTAATTTATTTCTAAATCTGGTGCGTAATATATTATTGGAATAGGCCACTTGCATCACATTTTTAAAATTTTTTTTTTCCGGTTTAATATTCTTAGACATTCCTTTTTTTTATCGTATTTTTGAAACCCTGGCGATTTTTCGAAAATTTCAATTCGAAAAATCAGACCATTTTTTATAAACCGGAAAGACGGGACGTATTTTTTTATGGGTGTGAAAAAAGATAATTACATTGCCGAAAATCATTTAAAAAAATAACGTTTTCCACACGAATGGCACAGGGGAAAATGGAGGCATACTAAAAATATTACATTTCATAAATATTTTTTTCCTTGATCCGTCTTATTGATTATTAATCATTATAATGTTCAACGTCTATCTTATAAAATTTGATTTAGTTAAAATCCATTTCACCTCAAAAACAGGTATAGAAGGCATAAAATGTACGGGGTTCTCTTCGTAACATCTCTCAAAACGTCAAATGATAAGTTCGCAGAGAACAAACAATAAATCTAGTGAACGTTAAATATCAATTTCAAAAATTCACCTGAAATCAAAGTGTTACCGTATAAAAAAAAATCAGTGTGGAATTTAAAAAAATTAATAGAACGTTATCGGACACGGGACATTTTCATGTAGTGACGTCACGAGCCCAAATAATGGATTTATTTATTTAAAAAAAAAAAAAAAAACTCTTCATTTCTAAAATTTTTTACTACATTTTCGTAATCTTAGTAAAAAAATTTATCTACACGATTTTTCCAAATCGTTATGAATTCCATTCAAGTCTATTTATTGATTGTGTGAAGAATTCAGAAAAAATCGGTATAATACCCACCTAGGTAATATACAATATTTTATAGAAAAAAAAATTATTGTCAGTTTCAAAATTAGAACTGATTTGTCAAAAATTCAGATATGATCCCACGATTTTTATTATTTACGCATTTTAAATTTACCGAAAAATCTCGAGATCTCGGGACGTCTTTAAGTTTCTACCGAATAGGCCCTAACTCCGAACCTTTCCAACTCACCAGCTGAGCCGGGGTATAAAATATATGGATCTGCTGATTCTGGGATGAAATAGATTTTCAAGTCTGGAAGAGACTATTGAACTTAAATATATCCACTCCAGTCATACTCGAGACTGAAGAGAACCTTGTAAGTTCTCTTGTTTAGGAGTTGACCTCTGGAGATGGGTGGGATAAGTCTAAAAAGCACTTTTTGATGACAGCTCAATAGTTTTTAGAAAAACGTTTTGGATAAAAGGTAGTCTACTGTCGTTTGAAAGCTTACAAACCTAAGCCACTTGGTATATATTTTTTACATTATCTCCACACAGGAGGCCCTGAGGAAGATAATTTCCCTCAGGGAAATTATTAAAATTTCCATCTTTGAAGACGTTGTGTGGAGGGTCTTTTCGAGGAGAGGAAGGAGTGAACATGGGTCTTGAAGAGAGTCATGTTGTAGGAGGGAGGAAACACAGAGGCCGGCAAATCGTTCCACAGCCGAGCTGTTGTACTAAAGAACGAGTCGTAGAAATGACCCGTTCTCATGTGACTAAATAATTTCAACTACGTATTTTGCAATGCACCGGAGCCGAGAGGATCAATGGCGCTAGTTCCTCGGAGCATCTTCCATTGTTATACCGGTAGAACAAGGACAGTATCTGTCAATACAAAGGTTGGAATTTTATGTAAATCAACAGTTTTATTCCGAGATTGATGAAATTTTGCACACTTGACCTACGAAAAAAAGTAAGTTCACTATCTACATTTCGAAAAATTCTGTGTGAATCTCGAGCGATGCCGCGCCGGTCGGCTAGTACAAAATATAATGAATTGTGAACGGAAATCAGGTGAATATTGAAATAAATTTGATTTTAAATAATAAACAATAAAAATTATAATAAAACTATTGCTAAACTAATCCCACGTTCATTCTCTTTATACTCAAGCATCTTGTTTAAAAACAAAGAAGACAGAAGATACTAAAACGATGACGTCACGACTAGCATATATTGGCAGTAGGTAGTAATTAATAGTAGTAATTTTTAATGCATTTTAAGTGCAAGGTAAATACTCATTTTAATTTATGTGCCTTTTTTATTAAATACGATTAAAAATGTAATACTGATTTCAAAATTAAAATACATTATACGTCATAAGCAGCACGCTTAAAATGTCAGATTAAATCTATTGGTGTGGTGTTTTCTACTTCCCACCATTTCAGGGGTGGGTATTTGTATTTCAGTTTTACAGACTTGCTCAACGCTTCTTATTAAATCTCACAATTTAATTTGAAAGTCGTAATAAAATAGTCTGACTGACATTTTTAATAATAGAAAACTCATCACTTTCCTTTAATATGGGGGAAAAGGTGGCAGACGAAGGATTTTCTGAAATTAGAATCAAGAATATAAGTTTCTTGATCAAAATATTTTTTGACACGTGATTTTGTTCACTAAAATTGATCTGACCCGATGAACAGTATTGATTCGGTCTTGAAACACATTTAGTCCTCAAAAATAATCTACCGTTAGCAATCGATTTCCTGAAGTATAATTGATATTCGATAGTTTTCACAGAAACTTCTCAATGCCTTGTAATAAATTTCGCTATCATAAAAATTATTTTGCAATATAAAACACGTCATTGCAAATTCAGCCATGTAATAATGTGGATTAACTCACTGTTTGCTCGAGATTGGTTTAATTCGCTCAATTTAAAAGTACCTTCTCGACTTACTAGGCATAAGGATATATATATCAATGGCACCATTGAAAAATAAATAACGCAATAAACTCGCCAATTTTTCGCCTACATAGTTTGAATCGAATGTAAAAATGACTCGTCATGTTTTATGTAACACATTTGAACAACATTTTAATTAATTCCGACGAATTCGTAACTATTATACCTTGTTTTTCCAAACCTACATTGCCATTGAAATATTTTAAGTGAAACAGTTCGAAAATGATATAAACCGTTTTTCAATCGAGAATTTTGCGGTAAGCACCAGTTTTTTTTGTTTTCTACACGATTAATTAATAACTTTTGAAGGGATTCGTTTAGAAACATCTCAAATTTTAGTTATACGTTAATCAAAAGTAATTCAAATAAACCCCGCGGAAAACTCAAATTTCCAGGCCTGCTAGGGCGTATCCGACCGTGGGTGGGTCCGTCCAATACTCCGGGCCGCGTGGTGTATATTTGTGTAAACGCATTCTTTACTTGTATCGTGTCGTTAAGATACTCACTTATTTTAGAGTACTTGTTAGGGCAAATCCTACAGTAGGTCCGTCCAATACACCGGGATCGCGCGTGCATATTTGTGTACACGACTACTTCACTTAGTTGTTAAGATTCTGACTAAATTTTAGGGGATCGTGTCGTCTTAAAATGTTCTCAAATATTTTTTTGAAGTGAAACTTCTTTATCCCCGATAGTAATTAGATATTCGCGTGAAACGGAAATGCGTCACTGAAATTTATTATTTGGCGGGTCCTCTGTTCTGACATAATGCGGTAATTCGAGAATCCGATAGCGCAGCGCGCAAGGCGCTCGACAAGTCTCAGCGGCCAAAGAGACCGACATCCAGCGAACGGATATTTGAATCCTACGAAATCCAAATAAATAAACATTTTTTAATTTTGTAAAATCAATATCTAATCTTCAAACCACTTTAAAATAAATAGACAAAAGAAAAGAAAGCGACATCCAGCGACTTTATAGTTTCATTTATACCGCGTGTGAATTACGCACTATGATTTTATTTATTCCCGTCCCGTTCATGTCCCGTTGGAGGCAAGTATCTTTTCTCGGAAGATTTTTCGATGTGAATGAGTGTTTCAGGCTGACAATTATTGCTTTTAAGAATTGTTACCCTTTGTGCTATGCATAAAAATCTTGTCTTATTTTAAACGTTAGTTTATAAATTAAAAATAATAATTAATATTTAACAAGTTAAAAGTATTTCACCAAAAAATATAGACATAATTTGTCTCGACGCCACCTAGCGAGAGATTTAGTACTAACAATACCCTCCTCACAAAAATAAAGTTGGTTGTTTTCAGGTGGAAAAATGTAATAATCAGTAATTGTTGAATGAAACACCAGTATATATTGAATTATTTGGCGGGTATTAGATAAGCCGCCATAGCTCAGTGGTCACCGGCAATCAGAAGGACACGGGTTCATGTCCCGTTGGCGGTAAGTATCTTTTCTCGGAAGATTTTTCAATGTAAATGAGTGTTTCAGGCTGACAATTATTGCTTATAATAATTTTATTTATTTAATCTAATTGTCCCTGTACCTCCGTAATGGACATTATTTTTTTGTAATCATTGTGTAATAAAATATAGTTCGCTGATTTGCTTCTTAAATTGATTAAAGCAAAGTAATAAAAGTAAGTATTACATTCATTTAAAAAATGAAATATTAAAATTGATGCAGATTGGGTGAGATTTTGAATAATGGTGTTGCTTCCCATTGAATATATTGGAGCAGAACAAAAAATTGACAAACTTTTTTTCCGAATTACCATCAATCAGCTATCACGAGCCGCACGTTCAATACCCCTCCCACGTGGATCGCTGTACGCTGTACCAGTCTGAGTCTGCGTCGTAGCGCCAGCCGGAACATCTGCGTCCGCATCCCGAGCCGCTACGGCTGCCGCCAGTCGCTAGTCTGGCGTAGAGGCGCGTAGAGCGGCGCGTGGCGGGCAGAGCAGATCCCAACGGAGCGGAGCAGAATCATCTGTCCCCGTGGCTATGGCAACGCTCGCAGCGCCCAGCCTAGAGAGCGGCGCACGGCGACACCGCGCGGGCTCCACCAGTATCACGGGGGTGAGGGGTTAACCCGTGATGCGACGGTGTATCGTTGCGATCCGAGCGGCTTACGTCAAGTATTTATTGTTATTGACTTTTACCGATAACAAGCTTCCTATAAAACTCGTATCATCAAATTCAAGTTTCCAAATAACTAAATAACTTTATAAGTGATAATTTTAACGAAGGTCCAATAAAATCAACCTAACCTAACCTAATATCCAGCCATTCTAACTTAACCCAATCTTTTCATAATTAAAATCATCTCATACCTATAAACGTAGTATTTGTGCAATGTAAAATAAGTTTTGCAATAAATTATCTTCGGAATACAAACATTAAATCGATGTTATGTTTAACAATTTTCCAATATCGATAAAAAATTTATTGATTAAAATCATTCAAAAGATTTGATGAACGAGATTCTGTAATATATTTTATTCTTTGTTGGGTCAGTTCACTCACTGGTAATATTTAATTTCGTGACATGGAATGGGTAAACGGCGCTTTATGATAACGCTGAAAGTTTTTTTCAAAACTGTAAGGAATTAAATTAGTGTGGAAAAACTCTTTGAAGTTACGCGCCAGTTCGGGAAAATTGTGCTAATTAGTGTGAACTTTTTTTCTTACAGGATTGCTTGTGATCAAAATAGTGTCTGACAATACAGAATTTTTCCGAATTAGAAAGAATTGAGAGAAAAAGGTCTTAACTATCTTCGCTATCGTCAAAAGTGTGTCTTTTAAACGAATAATTCAAGATGTAGTTGTTTTAAAATAAGAACATAAGAGTTTACTTAAAAAAATAATTTTAGTTACTTCAAATACTTTTTAAACACCTGTTAGAAAATGCGGTTGCTTTGACCGTTCGTCTATAAAATATTATTAATACTTGTATGAAACTGTAGTGCCGTAAAGCTTAGTGTTCTTACAAATAGTGATTTTTTGTTTTAATCTAACAAAAGCAGTCATTGTGAGTAAGTTTATTTGCTAGTAAGTGATAAAAATAATAACTAAGTGTATGATAATTTTAATAAGTAGTGCAATACATTGAGAGCTTAAGTGCTGAAGTGAGTTTTATTTTTCCATGGTCCGGAGGAAAGGAATGCTCTGTTTGAAAGGTAAGTTTAATAGATATGTTTTTTACAATGCATTTTTAGTATTTTATGTAGTTGACAATATATTAATTCTTAAAGGTATGTCTAACCAAATAAACGCATTAATCAAAACTTTTCACATCAAAATCAAAAATGATTTTGTGAAAACCTAGAAATTAAAAATGATTAATATTCAGTTATTTGGTCTTAGGTAGGTACATCTATTTTTTATATTCTTAAAGTGATAGATAAGTTATTGTAGGCCATGAAAATTTCATTGACTCCGTGAAAAAATGAAAAACAATAAAACTTTGATGAAAGCTCAATAACCACCCACTGCGACTAAAACCATACATTTAAAGGTACAAAGCAAAATGCTACGATTATTATTTGTGCAAAATCGTGGCTACAACCTAATTATGTGTACTGTTTTTTGTACAGTAGCTTCACACAGCACAAAATATTTTTCCTCAGGGCATATATCATCTTTGGGAAGTTGTGTGGAGAGTATTTTTAAGAAAAAGAAGGAGAAGAAGTTCTGTAAATGAAAAAGACGTGAGGGGTGGGTAGAAATCTGTTGGGCAGTGGGTTCAGGAGTAAAGCACGTATGAATCAATCGTACAAGGCGAGATGTGTCGAGAGAGTCTTGTTGGATAGGTCAAATGGTCTCCCTAACCAGTCTCTCCCAATCTGGCCCGACAAGCAGAGAATGGGTAGACGCATCCTCCGCCAAGACTTAGACAAAGCACCAGGACATGACTGACGAACCAGGGCATTTCTGATAAGTCTCCAAACACAGCGAACCACTCGGAGTGACCTACGACCGAGGTGTTTATTATCCAATTAACGATTTACGGAGCGTAACTAAACTTAAACGGTCCCCTTTCGTCCGAAAATCAGTATGTAAAATATTACATCTAAACCATAAAACAGGTGATTTATTCAAAAGCGAGACCTCTCGATTGAACAGGTCAGGTGTCGTGAAATGATGCCACAGCCTACTTTTCTGGAATTTCTTAGTAAATTTAACTATTTTCAGCTCGGACAACCATTGCCTCACGAGAGATAGAGATATCAAATATCTATGAACACAAAATAAGATTTGGCCGATTTTTTTAAATTGTTTACTAAGTTAAAAGATTTTCTAAAGAAAGCGTAAGTGTAGGCACTTCAAAAGAAGTCATGTAAGAAAGCTAGTAAAACATGAAAATCATGCGAATGGAGGCGTGAAACAATGCAAATGAATAACTCGATTTTGTCGAAATGACAGTTAACACAGTACTCTTGGGCAGGGCTTCATTATACATTCAGGGCATAACAAGCGTACAATAATTGCGAAATCTTTGGTAAATACTGATGTCAAAATTTCCTGAAACACTGTTAACATGGGATGAGGTTTGGTCAGGTCTTGGCAGCGGATGCGTTTGCCCAACCTATTGCATGGCGGGCCGGATCAGAAGAGACTGGTTGAGGTGTCGTTTTGACCTCTCCAGCTGGACTTTCTTGGACCCATCGCCTTGCACTGCAGTGGGAGGAATGGATTCATACGACAGTTACTCCTGGACACACTGATTACCAGATCATTTCTATTTCCTTTTCAAAATTTCCCCTTCTCTTCCCTTTCCGTAAAAATACCCTTCACACAGCATCCCAAGAGATGATACAAGCCGCGAGAGAAATTGCTTTCCTCAGGGCGTCCTGTGTTATCTTCCTAATTTTTTTTAACAAACCTTTCCAAACAATCATCTTTTTTTCAAAGTTTGAAAAATTTTGCAAATATTTTCCACACTACTTACTTAGCTTCATGTAATAAATTGAAAATTTGTTCAAACAACTGAATTGAAAATTATTCCGATTTTCTTTGACTACTTTCACGAATAATAACTAAAGAAATGAATACAACTTATTCAAATGTAAAGTGAGAAAGACTGCAAAAGGGAGATAGGAGATGGAACACTAATTTACGGTGAGGTAAATTATTATGGAAGATTATTTTTTAATTGAATTACATTTTAATTTCCTTCTCTTCCGCGCAAATTCAGCTGCACACCTTACGTTTCTTTTGTATTAAACTGTGGATGTAATTTTTTTTATAGTATTACGCCTTAGGGCGGGTATCTCCGACTACTTATTCTATTTGCACAGTGTTACGCCCGATGTAAAGCGGACTGTAAAAACTTAAAAATTTATGGACATTTGATTGAGTTTTTATTTCGATCACAGGACAAGAATATGACGGGAAAAGTCCTTCCTTTTGTCGAAATGATCTGCTGTTCCACCCACTGCTGATTAACACAATTTTTCAGGTTGGCAAAATTATCGTCAGTTTCAGATATTTTATCTGGATACGAACTTCGAGAGAAATCAATATGGACGTTTACATCAAAGCGACAAATTTTCGACTGACTCCATGTGTGTATTTTAACAATAATTGTGGAATAATATTTTGCACTGGCCAAGTAGGTAGGAATAATAATCATCTTGTTATTTTTTGTTTCTTCTCCCAAGCAGTAGGAAGGAGAATGACAATGAGAGATGAATGACAATGACGGGATTTTGGGAAATGGGTTAGTCCCAAAGCTGTTTCAACACACACAAAAATTCCAATTTATATATAAAAATAAATACCTCCTTAAATCCTTTAATCTAGACCGAAATCGATAATTTATTTAGATTCCATTATTCCGTAACGCTCTGCTGCGACCTGACTTGATGGATTGCTTAGTCACTTCGACCCTGTACTTTGCATATTATCAGAAAGGAACGGCGGCTGAAGGGAGAGACCTCTAATATCATCGTTACTGATAAAACTCGAGGGCACAATTAGGTTTAATGGAAAACCAGAATACTCTATCGAAAAGATCAGGGAATGCCTTAAATTGAATACGGTTTGAATAGGTATTATATTGATTAAGGTTGGGAACATTGAAATTTTTAAATAATTCTAAGCCAGGGAGTAGCTGTGGTATTTGAGTAATAGCTGACAGTAGTATAATAATAATAGTACACAACTGCTAACCCTGTACAAATCGCAAGTGCGCCCCACGGTTGAATTTGGCAGCCACCTCTGGTCTGGAGCTCCAAAATACCTAAAAAAAACCTTGACTCTATGCAGAAACGGGCGGTCCGTTTGATAGATTCTCCCATCTTAACAGATGGACTGCAATCTTTAGAGCACAGGCGTCAGGTGGGAATGCTGTCCCTGTTTACCATGTTCTCGAATTGCTACGTATCCAAGGGAACAGTATCCTAGGCGGAGGCGGTCGCAGCAACTAACAAGTAGGCTGGCTTGTCTACTTGTGTAGGCGTTGCGTCATTATCAGGGTAGAGAGGTGGCTCGGGACTAGGGAGCCCAAAGTATGATGGCCAGGGGGTAATGCAGTGACTTTAAGGGCTGGATAAGAATATCCGGCACCAGCATCTAGGCGGGGGCGGTCGCAGCAACTCACAAGTAAGTTAGCTTATCAGTTGACAGGCGTGGCGTCATCATCTGGGAAAAGAGGTGCAATGCTCGGGGCAAGAGGGCTCCGGGACAGGGAGCCCAAAGCATGATGGCCAGGGGTAGCGCAGCAACTTCAAGAGCCTCAGGCATCAGCCGTTTTTTTGTTCCGTGGGGTGCTTGAGGTGAAAGAGTGGCATTTTGGCGCTTCGAACGGTGACGGCGAGACTGGCGTCATGGAGGCGAAGTCCAATAGAAGCGAAATCGAGCAGCAAACCGATGGCAAGTTGAGGAGTGTTCGGGTAGTACGTTTATAGGTGATGTTTCTCCGACGACTGTTTGTGGTGACTGGATATAGTCCCCTTCTTAGCAGTATTCTAAAGCGGCAGCTCAGAAATTTAAATTCTTTTGGGGTGCGAATCATCTCAGGTTGCAACATTTCGATTTCTGTAAGACGGCCCCTAGACGCTACAATAACATTGTACAATATATTTTAGATACAATAAGATTGAAAGGTGCTTAGAATCCAAATCAATGTTTTCGAGTTGAAAAATGAAAAATAAAAAAAAAAATGGTGCAATACTGACCCTACACGATGCAATGTAAAAATATGGTGCAATAAAAATTAAACTCGCTCAAACTTTGTTCAATCATTGGGCAATCTTCAATATTAACCCTAAAATATTAATCAATAATATTGCACAATTGTAATATTGAGCAATATAATTGATCATCTAGGGGCCGCCTAATATACAATAATTTCTCTTTTGGGGTATGAGTCATCTCACATTGAAAGTGTTGCGAAATTAATATTTCAGTGACGCGCCGATCAAATGCAGAATAATATTTTGTCTTTGATAACAATGCATGATATAAAGAGTTTACCATGTTTCATATAGTCTGCATAACACCTTCGATATAATATTGCTAAATATTAAGACGATCAAAAAATCTAAACAAATTTAAAATCTTGACTAAACAATGGATCATCAAGAAAAGTCGTGCAATAATTAGTCAACTCACCCAAATCTAAACAATACCCATTCCTCTAATTCCTTTTGTTACCAATATCAATATCAACCTGATTTATTAATTCATTCTATCAATTTTTTTTTAAATTATTTCTGGCTTTCACCCTTTAAGGGTGTTCTAGGCCATCATTTATAATTACAGAGAAAGGAAAGGTGAATTCATATATTAATTTTATTTAAATGTACAAATTTCAGAATTTTATGGAAGATTGGAGTAGAGTTCAGACTTAGAAGAGATGATATGTTGAATTGAGGGGAGGAAATTTTAGATAACGCTTGATAGAAGAGAGGATATTTATTTAGAGAGGGACAACCAAAAAATATGTGATATAAAGTTCCCACATCTAGACCACAGAACGTACAATCTGGGGAGTCAAGCACATGAATTTTAAAAAGGTGAGAAGGAACGGAACAATGTCCGATTATCATTCGAATAAGTAAGGAAATTTCTATTTTGGAAAAATGGGGGAATTTTTGTAACCACGGTTTTGATGGGATAGTCCTTTGTATTGAGGCGTAGCTGGCACCCTTGGGTTGACTAGCAATGTTCCATTATTCTGTCCAAACATTGCGGGATCTATCCTTGATGATGGAAAAAATATCAGATAGGGGAATATGGTTTACGAGGGTAACGGAAGGGTAAGACGCTCCTTGTTTTGCCAAGGAATCAATATTGTTACCCACTATGCCAACATGTCCAGGAATCCAAAACAGAGCGACAGTTTTTCCAGAGATTTGAATGGAGGCTATCAGTACTCGAATAAGACATACAAAGTGATCATCAGGATGAAGAAGAGGACTGAATTTAAGATTTTGGAGGGAACTGTCAGTAGGATCTTGAAGGGAAGAATCAGAGAGAACAAGACAATGTACAAAATTATTTTTTATTATATATTTGAGAGATTCAATTATTGCAATGCACTCGGAAGAAAATATTGGAAATTGGTTTGAAATTGAATAAAATATTCATTCATTAGAATTATTGTGGTAAACCACAGTTGGGAGAGTCCAGAGATTTGGAGCCATCAGTAAATAAAAGAGAAGAGTTGGGCCATTTAGAAGAAATAATGTCATTGAACAAATTATTGACAGTATGGGCTGGGAGATTGGAATGACTTTTAAGGATGCCGATCCCTTCTAAAATCGTTGGGGATAGGGTGACGTGACTTTATTTAAATTTGTACAAAGGAAGAAGATCATTTTTGATAATTTGAAGCTCTGAGAGAGAGCCAAAATTTTTGCAGATGGCAGGGAGAGGTTTAGTTCGAGCTCTGATTGTAGATGAATGTGTTGAGTCATTGAACAACGAGACCCTGATGACATTTAGAATTTAAACATTTAAGAACAAATTTGTCAGCAAATTTTTTTTTTTTTTTTTACATGATCTCCACACAGGAGGCCCTGAGGAAAATAATTTCCCTCAGGGCCTATGTCATCTTTGAGGATGCTGTGTGGAGGGTTTTTTTAAAGGAAAAGGGAAGGAGAGGAGAGTTCTGGGAAGAAAAAGGGTTTAAGGGGTGGGTAGGAATCTGGGGTTCAGTATGTCCCGGTCATCCGCCTCCGAGACCTAGACAAACCTCACCTTATGAATCCGGGCACCCCTGCTAAATCACCAAACGTAGCGAACCACTTGGGGTGACCTATGGCAGAGTTGTTGGTTATCCAATAAAGGTTCCCGGGGCGGCGGTACCCATTCCCGCCTCCCAAATTGAAAGCAAATAAAATAGTCGACGACTTAAATTAAGAGGAGTATCAGAACATTCTACTTGATGGGCAACGATTGCATTGCTCCAGTTATTATTCGCAATGACTTAGATTGAATTTTGTCTAATTTACCGAGTGCATTTTTGGATGCAGTACTAAAAAGTGGGCAGGCATAGTCGAGATGGCTTCGAATAAGTGCATTGTAAAGCGACTTAATGTAGATAGGATGTGCATCCCACCAAACGCCAGTCAATGATCTGATGATATTAATTTTTTTTTTCACATTTAGTAACTATATTATTAATGTGGGAAGTTTCCTATCAAATGTTACTCCCAAAAATTTTTCTTCGGAAGCATTGGGGATTGGAGAGTTTTTAAATAAAATTTGAACAGGGGGGTTATCACGACGGTTTGAGAAGGTGACACACTGACTCTTTTGGACTGAAAGTTCAAGACCATTTAAATTGAGCCATGATGTGCAAAGGGCATCCATGGCTTCATTAAGATATTTGACGGAGGATGGAATGATTTTGGATGATACGAAGAAAGCTGTGTCATTTGCGAACTCAATAACTTTTACATAAGAGGGAATGGTGACATGCATATCATGTGTGTGTATATTATACAGTAAGGGGGATAATACATCGCCTTGGGGTAAACCTTTCCAAATTGACCTACTCTGAGGAGTAACATCTGATAGCTCAATGAAAATTTTCCTATCGAGAAAAAGATTATTAATAGATTGGACAAACATGAGGGGTAAGCCAAGGCCTAAAAGTTTTTTTTTTAAGAATTGGGATGGAAACATTTTCAAAGGCGCCTTCTATGTCTATAAAGACCGCAAGACATACTTCTTTGTTAGAAATGGATAAATTAATGTCAGTGCTGATGATGGCAAGGTTATCTTGGGTATATTTTTTTTCCTAAATCCAAATTGGGATGGAGAGAGAAGATGATTTCTCTCGACAAAAAAATCTAACCGATTTTTAATTAATTTTTCATAAATTTTACTAAGGGTGGATGAAAGAGCAATTGGCCTATAGTTGGATTCAGAATTGGGTGATTTGTTTAATTTTAGGATTGGGATGATTATTTGAGAACTTCAGTCATCTTATGCCAGTCTGGAAGATTTTATTTGAGATGGTTAAAAAGTGATTTAGAACATTATAATTACTATTTTTGATAATGCTATAAGGTATACCATCTCTGCCTGGAGATGAGTCCTTGACTGTTGATAAGCAATTTTTTAATTCAATTAAAGTAAATGGAGAGTCTAGCCAATGATCAGACATAGGAGTGTTGTGGGTGGGAGTTATTTCATCTAAGTTAGGTACATAAGGGGGGGGCAATTTTGTCCAATAACTCATCTATCCATTTAGAATGAGAAGCTCGAGGAGATGTAGAACTGAAGGAGGATCGAAATCTTCGAATCATATACCAAACTTCCGAAATTGGAGTGTTCGGAGATACTGAACTCCAGAAGTTGTACCACCCGGATCTTTTTTTTTGACCTCAATACCTTTTTGGCATTGGCTTCGGTATTTTTGTATATGAGATAGTTCTCCATAGTTATATTGTGACGATAGGAAAGAGATTTATCTTTCCGAATTCTCACTACTTTGGAACATTCTTTATCCCACCAGGGAGTTGGAGGGAGTTTTTTGAGAGATTTGGTTTTAGGGGGAGGATTTGATTTATTAATTGCAGTTATTAGCATTGATTTGAAGTTATCGTAGTCATCTTTGACAGATAGTGTATCGTTATAGGGTAAATTTTGTACAAACTTATCAATATGCGAGTTAAATTCGTTCCATTTGGTGTGTTTTGTTTTAATCTTTGTCGAAATATCTGACTTGTCTGAATGGAAAGAAGTTTGATAAGTGATGGTGATTGGGAAATGATCACTAGAGGAAGGGTCGAGGGACACCACCCACGAGGAGAGAGGCGCCAGATTAGTAGAGCATATGGAGAGATCCACTGCACTGAGGTTTGTGTTGGGGCGAGAGATTCTAGTAGGAGATCCATCATTCAAAAGAAAAAGGCTGGATTCATCTAGGAAATCCATTACACTTTGACCGTCTCGATCACAGAAAGAAGAACCCCAGATGGGGGAATGGGCATTAAAATCACCCAATAAAAAGAAAGGAGGGCTTATCTATTAGACAATTTGCAACCACGCTTGTTTATTGAAGTGCGATGTTGGGGGAAGATAGATAGAAACAAAGGAAGTGTCTTTTATTTTACCTGCAACCATTTGAAAGTCAGCATTGGGGGGTTTGATATAATTTATTGGGAAAAACGATAGGGATTTTTTAATAAAAAGAGCAACACCACCGTCCGTACCTTCTGGGCAATCATCGCGGAGACAGGAGTATCCTCACACATTAAAGTAGGTGGATGGAGTAAACCATGTCTCCGAGACAGCAGCCACAGAAACAAGGTTTGAATTTAATAGGTTAAGAAGGTTCGATTTGTTAGAAATAGCACTGCAGCTATTCCACTGAAGAATTCTGACATCTTGATGAGCCATTTTGAATAAATGATTTTAATGTGGAAATAATAGAAGCAGCGTTGGACGGTAGATTAGTATGAGAAGAAATTAGGTCAATTAGAAGCATAATAAGAGTTTGAATAAATGAAGAATTATCTTGGGATAGTTGTTCAGAAAGCTTTTGATGGTTTGTTGAGGATGAATTATAATTGTTTGCGCATCCATATGTGGCATTTGAAAGAGGTGAACCTTTGGGATTTAAGAAAAGTGAGTTGTGGTGTTGCTGATCGTATCCAGGAGTCAGTTTAGAAAGTGTTGCGAAATTGATATTTCAGTGACGCGCCGCGCCGTTCAAATGCAGAATATTTTGTCTTCGATAATAATGCATGGTATAAAGAGTTTACCATGTTTCATGTAGTCTGCATAACATCTTCGATATAATATTGCTAAATATTAAGACGATCTAAAAGTTAAACAAATTTAAAATCTTGACTAAACAATGGATCATCAAGAAAAGTCGTGCAATAATTAGTCAACTCACCCAAATCTAAACAATACCCATTATTTTAATTCCTTTTGTTACCAATATCAATATCAACCTGATTTATTAATCCATTCTACCATTTATTAAAATAATAATAAATTTACACACCGAATTCCCATTAATAAAATATTAAAAATGTTAAATAGACAGTATCGATCAAAAAAATATTCTACTGTCTTTGGTACTCTGGTGAGACAGCCGCAGTAAAAAATTGTATAATATACTTTATTTATGTAGACGCGGGTTCCTAGTAAATAAATAAAAAATACCTCATTAAAAAATAATGAGCGGTCAGTTTTTTCGTAATTTTTTTGATGGACAGAGAAGTTATTTTTTGCTTGAATTATGTGCATTGTGAAACAATCGAAAAATTTGAAAAAACATCTTAAATTTCGCGTGCACAAGTGAATAAGTGTATGCGGTCGATATGAGAGATGAACATTTTGAACTTGAAGAGATGCAAAGAGTTTTTTTTTTCAATTCCTGTGGTCAAATCGTAACGGTCTTGCAGACTTGAGGTATTGCCATAACACTTACGTTATTGGTTTGTGATATTATAATGTAAAGAGCTGTGTTCGTTCCCAAATTATTATTACTTATCTACGGGGCCAAGTAATTTGGGGTTCCAATTTAAAACGATTTATGTAGTTACGTAAGTGGGCGAATTGTCCTGGATCATGCTTCACAATCTTTCGTATTACTTGAAGTAAGACCTTCAGACCTTCCTGGCGTATTTAGTCCTTTTAATAATGAGAGTCGCATTTTCCGTTTAATAGTTGGGTACTTAAAGTCTCATGTATACGTAAAGCGTCATAAAATGAAATTGTTTCTCCCTATTCTTGAGTGAGTTTCAGGATTAAAAGTGAATTCACTTTCAACGCCGCGTAAAATAAAAAGTTTGAAATTTAAAACGGGATGTATTATATAAGTTAGGGAGGATTTCCATAAATTCATTTAATTTACCAAAGTTTTTTTTTCTACAAAATTTCATTTTTTTTCTTATATCGACATTCATTTAGTGATGATAAAAGTGGTGCCATATTAAGAAAACGTTCAATTCAGAAACTCTCGTATTTAGATTTTATTTTTAACGTTTGCGAACAAGGAACAGTACTTTACTAGATAAATAAAAGATGGTTCATTCATTCGCTGAAGACAAAAACTTCAATTTATCTTCTGTAATTAGCTCGAAATGAAGATTTCAAAACGTTTAGAATCCAATCGGAAAAAAATGTCAATTCATTTAGTCGTTTAAATTTGTGAACGTTTTCACGCTCCTGACAATTGTTCAATATATTGTTAATGTGTGTGTTCATACAAAAACTTATATATACGTACTTTTGAAGCAATAAATATATTTTTTCGGCCGATTAATGGACAATAGACATGAAGGCTCTTGAAAAAATTATCCTCCGATAGGTAATACTTTGTTTAATGATCTATTGTTTCACTATATGTACCGTTTTTTAAACCTTTGAGATACCATTACATTTTAACAATAAATTTCAGAAGAAATAAAAAACAGAAAATCTTTGTATGTATCGTTAAAACGTAAAAGCTTTGAAAATAAAACGTTCATATTATTCCAAAAGTAATACTCTTAATCAATTTCTACGAAATATTTTGTTTATTTTTAAGATTATTGCTGCTTTAACATCTTCTTGTGAAAGGTTTTCATTTTTTTTAAACAACTCGAACAAATATTCAATACTACGTACAGTCAAGGCATTTTCTTGGGAAGAAATAAGCAAGAGTGGTTAATTTATTCGCAGAAATCAATTTCAGATTCTTGTAGAAAAAACCCCGAAATTAAGAACAATATTTTTAATTCGTGGTTAGTTTCCATCAATTCTTCAGTCGTCTTTTAAAGTAATCATTTCAACACTCTTGAAATGATTTTCTACAAAAACGGTGCTATGTAAGCTATCCGTTTATTAATGTAATTCTTGCGTTTGATGTGTATAAAAAATCTTGGTTATTATGACTAGTAAAATAGACGTAAAAGCAAATACTCCTGCTATATTAAATAGAAACAGACACAGACCGAGCTATTCAAATATTTGAGTGATACTATTGATGATCTCTTGCCACGCTACCCTTCAGCCGAGTTTGTTGTTCTAGGGGACTTCAATGTTCATAACGAACCATTGATGAAGTTCTCAAGATGAACGGACTCGTTTGGCTGACAGGCGGAATCCTTTGCCCTTTGCCAAGGATTGAAGTAACTAGCTCAGGAACCTATAAGGATTCCTGATGTCCAGACTCACCGTCCCAATCCGTAAGATCTATCTTTAACTGCTGTGCTATACGGCTGTAAGATAAACGTCACAGCGCCTTCAGGATCATCCGACCACTGCGTGGTGACGACATCGATTCCCATTAACTTCAGACCACCAAACGAGAGGCTGAAGAGAACAATTTGGAACTATGAGTCACCAGATTGGTTCAATATGCGGGCACATTTTATTACTTTCCCGTGGTCAGCTGTCTGTTTTTGGACTTCTGATCCTTCCATACGTACCCAGAAAATTTTTGAGGTCTGCGATAGATGGCTTCATGCAAGCCACTATTAAAGAAACTGACAAGTGCTCAAAGTCGTCGTTTGGTTGACAATGCTTCAAAGCAGTTTTTCAAAGCAATGCTTCAAAGCAGGAAAAATGCGACTGGCCGAGCCTACAACACATCTCGAACGTCCGAAAAAATATCAGCATAAAACAAATCTGTAAAGGAAAGAAAAAATCAAAATTCGAGCACGACCTGCAGATCATTATGATAATTATTAACTTTATTTAATATGAAAAAGCTTAAGCGCAAGGAAGGCCTGACTGAACACCTGCCATGGTATTGCAGAGATGCGCTGCAGAAATAGCTTCAATTTTGACTAAACTTTTTAAAATGTCCCAAAGTCTGGCTCTGTACCTTCAGGTTGAAAAAAACGGTCATCCATCCTATTTCAAAGACGAGCGACCGCTCCAACCCTGGTAACTACCGCCCCGTAGCTATCACATCTGTTCTATCCTAAGTGATGGAACGTATGATCGACGACAACTACTCATATTCCTCGAGAAAAAACAAAATTAATCTGTCATTACGGATACCGGCGGAACTTGATCTTGCCGTGATTTCGCGTATGTGGCGCATGTTTGGGGGTAGTGCCTGAAACGTTTAGGTGAGACCCAAACGGTTGCAATGGACATTTCCAAGGCCTTTGACTGGGTTTGGCATCAAGGACTTGTAAACATCATATTTATGTTCGTGAATTACGAACTTTTTAAGGGGGAGGTTGATTCAGACGGTTGCTGATGGTTTCACCTATTCCTCGCATTCGATAAATGTTGGTGTCCCACAAGGATCGGTTTTGTCTACGATTTTGTTTTTGTTGCACATCAACGACTTTGGTGTGCACCAATTCATTTCTACGCGGATGGCAGTAGTCCATGATAACTTTTTGTTTGACAGGCTCTCAAAGCACACACAAACTGCAACGGCTCGGAGGGCTTGAAACAGGGAATAGATGGTTACCTCGAGAGTGTTTCATCTTGGGGTATGAATAACCTCGTCAAATTTAACGTTTCAAAGATCCAATCGTGTCTGATTACATCTGAAAGGGGTCGAAATGACGAGCTAGTCTCTATCAACGGAAGTAAACATCCAAACATGCCTTCCATCGATATGCTTGGTGTAACTATAAGTGACCAGCTCAGATATGGGGGCGCCATTGAGGCCAGAGTTAAATTAGCTTCCCAAAAACTAGGCGTACTGTACAGAGTCCGCAGATACTTTGATAGTACATAACTGCTAACCCTGTACAAATCGCAAGGGAGGCCCACGGTTGAATTTGGCTGGAGCCTGAATCTCTGGTCCGGAGCCCAAACGGGCGGTCCTTTTGATAGATTGTCAATTAATAAACGAATTGCAATCTTAAGAGCACAGGCGTCGAGTGCGAATGTTGTCCTTATCCTCCCGGTATTTCGCAAACAGTATTTCCGGTGTTTACCGGTATTTCTATGCACTGTCGGGAAACAGGCCGAACACGTAACATTTGTACCCATTTGACATTTGTCACGTGAAAACGAGTCATTTCTATGAGTCGTTCTTGAGTTCAACATCACAGCTGAGAAACGATTTTCCGGCCTCTGTTTTTCCTCCCTCTTACAACATGGGTTTCTTCATGTTCCAGGTTCATTCCTTGCTTTCCACCTCCTTTGCCATTTTTTTAAAGGATTTTGGTTACCCATGTATTCATTTGTTCTTCCAACAATACAAATGTACTGCTTTCTAATATTTTTAACTCGGAGAGCGACAACGGGCTTTTTCTTCCATATTTCTTCCATATGAGTGGATCCTTACTCCTAAGAACCCCTTTCATCTCAATAATATTTACAGTTCCATGTATTTTACGTAACCAGCTTAGATGTTAAGCGAAGCGTTTACGTGAGCTACTGTTCGGGCCGAACTAAACAGTTTGGCCATAACTACACGTTCTCGAGAGATCTCGTTTGTGAGAGCAATTTTCAACGGTACTGCTCTCGAAAGCTTTATTATTACACGTTTGGAGTATTCTATGAACTTGGTAGTTTAAGAAAAATACTCTTCCCATGTAGAATTTCGTTTGACCGCGAGCATCCATTCCTTCTTCCATACTTCCGAGCCAACATAAATACCTTCAGTTATCCCTCCTTTCAGTGTTTTTAATTATCTGAAGACTGTTTTATAAAGAACAGGATATATTCATCCTGGAAAAATCGGATAAATATTGACGTTATATTTTTAAAATGATAACAAAAACTTATGAAATATTATTTCTGCGGCTTTTTTGTAATTGCTGGAACGGTAATTAAAAGTGCTAAGTGGTTACAGTTTGTAATAGTGCAAATGAAATCTAAAAATATAATGAAGATTCTGGGAACAATGGCCGGAACTTTTCTTTCAATTGTAATGACTTCCTTGCGCTTAAGTAATGCAAATTAAATTCTTATTCAGGCATTTGCATTTTTACTGCGAAAATTCATTGAGTCTAATGGTGATTAAGCTGAAAATTATGATTTTAAAGAAGATCTACTCTGAACAAAGAATTGAGATTTTCTGGCAGAAAGCCAGAACTTTAAAAAAAATTCCGTCTGTTCGTCTCTGCTGCGGAAATATATTTGTGTATAAATTGCAGAATAAATTTCTTGCATTGTTTATCATAGATATGAAGCTTCTATGCATTTTCTGAGATATGCGGAGAGAAGTTATATTCAAAATGAAATTTTCTTTCTCTTAGATCTGTAAACTTGCGAAAGCAATTTTAGTTTCATTTAAGATAGTTTCTGTACCTGTCTGGATGTTTAATGGAAATGGAAAGCAGTTATAATATTATAATTATTTACTATATATCTTAACGTAATAAAATGTAATTGTTTTATACATCTAAACATTTTTTTTATTGTTATAATATAACAATTTATGCTTTTATATCATGTACTTGGCATTAGTTAAATGGCAAAATAGTTTTTTCTTTTCATATTGTCTTCAAACTGTGCAAGAACAAGTGTAACACCGTTTTTTATTTGAATTTTGCAAGTGCTGGGCATGTCCGCACTAAAAATGAAAAAAATGTATATTCCTAAAATTAAAAAGATATGTTCTATACTTGTGGCCACCAGTAAAATCATTGTGTTGTCCATAGGTACAATTTAGACATTATGTCTTTTTGTGTTATAATTATTCAGAATATCGCCGAAGAGAGCTTAAAATATCACAAATGGGTAGGTTACGAGTTATTTCCCGAGTAAAATTAAAAACACAAATAAATTCATAATTCAAATATCAGAATTAAACCTTTTGAACACGGCAAATTACTTTACTTTTTATTGAGAAATGTTGTAGATCAATCGCGCTTCCCAAGTTTTGACAGAAAGACATGGATGGCAGTTAGTCATTGTTACCATATAATAAGCGTTAATATTTATTTTTATATTTAGGTTGTGTAATTTATGACAAATGCGCAGTGTCCATAGTTAAAGCCGTTCACAGGTACAACAATAGCCCCTCACTATAACTAAGATTCCGTTTTATGTCATTATTATATTTCTTTATCAGAACATAACAATACAAAATAACAGCTGTGCATAACGTCATTGAGTTGATTATTTAATTTCCATATTTGATACTATACATTAATAATATTATAACGACATAAAAAACTCATCCATGATATAAAACGACGCGACGCATTAAATTGGTTTGTCGGCGAAAATCTGTTGACACTAGTGGCGTATAAATAAAATATGAATCGAGATGGTCGCTACACTATTCCTTGAATCCCGATAAGGGTCAAAATGTCAAATTGTAAGGGTATGTCAACACTTCCATCTTTCTTTTTATATTGACTTTTGTTATGTGACGTCACGGTATCTCGGGTCGGATAAAGTTTTTAGCTTTTAAGGTATACTTTGTCGCAATTGCCTTAAAAAAAATTCTGTGTTTACGTTATATTTGATTTTTCAAAAACGATGTTGGTTTTCAATTTTAATGGGATAACTTTTCTAATAATTATACCAGTCAATGAGAAATTAATCATTGAAGAAGAAGGAAATACCAATAAATTTTTAAAAAAAACATGAAAGAGAACATGATACACAAAATGAAAGACGTAACAGCCGCAACAAAGGGTATCCCATATAAATTAAAATCAGATATATCTCTGTGATTCACCATCTACGTTAGGTTTGAGGTATGAATCACTATCCAGATTAAAATAAGTTCATTAGAACTTTGTAAACATTAAAAAAAGATAAAAGCCAAAAATACGGGAAAAAATGGTTGAAGATAATATTATTAATGCTGAATTTGAAATATGAGATCAACAAAAATGATGAAATGATGCATTAAGGCGTTTTGCCGATAAGGCATACTTCTTGGGTTCGATTCCCAGTTTCAACCGTTACATTTTATGATCAGTGACGTTTAGTTTAGATTTATTAGTTTTATCTTCTTTTTTGCTGATTGACATTAATTTTAATTGATATTAGTTTGATGTTGATTTCAAAATCTTGAAAAATTGCTCAATAAAATTACTACCCAATATTTTAAATCTGTCGAGAAATACTACAAAAAATACTCCTTAAAAAAACAGAGTCTTCTCGCAAATGAAAGTACCCACTCTATTTTTTTTTTTAAGTAGTCTACCGAGTGAAAATTCTAATGGAAAACTCAAGACTTTTCGCCTGATTCCGCAGATCGTTTGACATTTAATGAATACTTCTTAGGACGGGTTGTTTAAAAAAAAAGACGATTTCGTCAAATGCTTGAAGTTAATTTTCACGTTCTGTGTAGTTTCTATTTAAGTTTTGTTTTTATATCATAAAACTTACACAGAACGTAAAAGCTGTCTTCTAATATTTGATGAATTCATCATTTTTTTTTAAACCCATTATTAACAAATAAATCCATAGCAACGTGTTGAAAATACATATCCAATTTTAATCATTTAAATGCCTTAGTCTGAGTGCCACCTGGGCGTATTTTATTTTTAACTGAGTAAGTGGCAAATCTGGGAATAGGAAAATGTTGTTCATAAAGTAATCTTTCAAATTTCAAGTAGGAATCACAGTATAGTTCTTCAATGAGAGTTATCAAACAGTTTTTTTATTGCTTCTTTATTGGTTATTCTTTAACTTTTAAATCAATACAGGTTATCTTAGCATCTCAAGATTACCAAACTAAAAAGATTTTTAAAATTTTTGTGTCAATACGGCATAATAGGGTCACCTGCTCCCAATCGTCTCCAAGTCAGGCTACGGCATTTCCAATTGATATATGTTGTAAGGCTGAAGGTATCGCGAAGGAAAAAGATGTGGGGAAGATAAAGCTGGGAAAAGTTACTGATTTTTTAGATCTGGTCCCCAAACAAGGGTAAAGCCTTTTCAAGAAAGTTTCGATTCTAAATGACGGTTCTTCACCAGGGCGATATCGAAAGTATATATTCCATCCTGTGATGAGATGCTGATATTACGCCTTTAATTATATTACGTAATTATATTGCTTTATTTGATGAATTCGTAGATTTTTATATATGAAAGTACCACCTTCAACAATCAAGACGTAACTTATCATGGAAAAATTAAAAACAATTTGGTACACACTTGTACGTAGAAAGAAAATCCTTTCACCGTCTATAATTGAATCAAAATGCAATAATTCAATGAAAAGAATCAACGTCTTACTGATTTTTTATTCACCTTTTGAAAGCAATGGCAAATTTTCTTACAGAAAATACACTGAACACGTCATTCAATATAAAAGATCAGTTGAACATGAATTCAAAATGCTCAGTGACCTGACATGAATTGATTCCCCGTCGACTCGTTATTTTACTCATTCCCTTTTCTTCTCTTATCGTCTGATCTACACTTGCCGTGTTACGAGAATATCTTTTCAATCCCCTTCTTCACAGAAAAAATATATTCATTATATTTTATAGTACTAACCATTTGAATTTATTTACCGAAACATGAAAAAATCGAACATCTGTTGGAGGGTGTCGGATGGTGCCAAAAAAAATTTCAATCTACATTCTTATATGAAAGTAAAATACAATCCTTGAATAATTTCCACTGGTTTAAAGGTTCCGAACAAGATTATTAAATGTGCACATTTTTGGTATTCGCAATTAAGGTGTCACGTAATCTAATTCATGCGGAATAATCATTTCACACATCAACCAAATTATAAACCCGAAAAAATAAAGATTTGAAGCGGTAAGAGAGTGAAGCAACCTTGCAAATTTTTTTCAACATGTTTTATAAAGATTAAGGATAGGTTGTTTCAAAATTTTTTAACAAAACGTCAAATATTTTAAGTTAATTATTAGCTTCTGCGATAATAATTTCTTAGTTAATTTCTATTCAAATTCTGTGATTATTTCAGTTTAACGAAGCAACTAGCCTATAATTATATAATAACAAAACTTGATGAGAAATTACACAGAACTTAAAAATGAACGTAAAAAATTTGTAGAATTTGTCAATTTTTTTTAAACAACTCGTTCTAGCCAGTATTTTTCAGCACCGTTGGCCAGAAAGCAGTGAAGTTTTTCAGTTTGATATTAATTAATTTTGTAAGTATAAGTTTCTACAAATTCAAATTATTATTCACGGTGGCCTCCTAAGGATACCTTGAATATTTAATATAAGAATGGGCGAGTAAAATTTTTTTTGGAATAAATCAGTACTCTGGAGCTTTACATTTGTTAATATATGAAAATACTTGATTAATGGTTGGTGATGTCTGCGTTATATATTTTTTAAATCTTCATTAGAATATGTTTGAGTAAAGCATTCGGTACCTTACATAATCATATTACAGTTATACTTAGAATGGAAGAATGAAAACAATTAATTCTTCCCGAAATGAAATTACGAAGCCATTATAATAGTTAATCCCATCGCAAACGAGATTTATTTAGACAGAGGTTTGTCTGTGACACATACCGATAAATTTTCCTCCCTCGCGCATTATCTTTTTCCGTTTCCTCCACACCCTCGGATATTTGCACGTTACTTTTCGTTCCCCCCTTTGAATATTACTTCTCGCCACCTTTCCCTCCAGTTGTCTGGGTTATGTCGCGAGATTTATGCGCATTATTAAATAGGATATTTGAGAAATTCCGCGTTTAGAAAACAAAAAGATGAACGAACACCAATAACAAAGGAGACGAATAAATTTATCAGAATTATTGAATGTGTTGCGGGAGCGTAGCATTGCAGCACACAAATATATTTACCGATCTTCAATCTCAGGCTGCTACATAATCTCACAAGAATCTATTAATGAGCTTGACATATAATTGCCTAATATTGACCTTAACATCAAAAAGGTTTATGTAATGCTAATCGATAGATGACGTAACTCGCGCTTAACGAACGATTTAAACGAGCTCGAGACAGTGCTTAAGTACGTCTAGCTAGGCTCTAATCTAAGTGATGAAGGAGGGTGCGAGATTGAGATTAGGAAGAAAATTGGTTTGGCAAAAGTGTCCCGAGTCGCCTGATCAATATTTGGATACATCAATCAATCACAACAAGTACAAATAATACGGGCTCGTGAAGAGGCTGGAATATTTTGCCTTCTTGGCTAGCGCTGATATTGTAAACCATACTTATCATCACTTTGGTTGGGCAGGGCTCTAACTTGACTCTACATACCTTGTGAGATATTAGGTATCAGAGTTTGCATAGATATTTATAATTTATCATAATATATTTATCAATATTTCATTTTGAGGTTGATTTATGTGTGAAGAGTTTTAGTCTAACATATTTTAATAGAAAATATTTAGTTAGGATGTGTAATTCCTATTTTAGAACATACCAAAACGTGCAGATAGTACCAAACGCAACTTGCTTTTTTTATACATTAACTCCATCTTTACATTATATTTTTTATATATATATTATATTTATATTATATTTTTTTTAATATTATATATATATATTTTTTTATACATTAACTCCATTTTTTTATACATTAACTCCACTCGGGGCCTATGTCATCTTTGAGGATGCTGTGTGTAGGGTCTTTTTGAGGAAAGGAAGGAGTGAAAATGGGTCTTGAAGAGACCCATGTTGTAGGAAGGAGGAAACACAGAGGCCGGCAAATCATTCCACAACCGAGCTGTTGAACTCAAGAACGAGTCGTAGAAACGACCCGTTCTCATGTGACTAATGTCAACCGTCTACAAATGTTCGTCGCGTGTTTGTCGTGTTTTCCGACTATACACCTTCCTCGGGGCATCTTCCATTTTAATACCGGAAGAACAAGGACAGCATTCCCACCTGACGCTTATGCTCTAAATATTGCAATTCGTCTGTTAAGATGGGAGAATCTATCAAACGGACCGCACGTTTCTCCACAGAGTCAAGGGTTTTTCTAGGTATTCATCTGCGGGCCTCGTACAGTACGCCCAGTTAGCTAGGATATAATAATTAATTTTTATTTTTAATAGTAACTATACATTATAATATGAGTATAAGATGTGTGAATAATCT
Source organism: Limnephilus rhombicus (assembly GCA_929108145.2). Lineage (NCBI taxonomy): Eukaryota > Metazoa > Arthropoda > Insecta > Trichoptera > Limnephilidae > Limnephilus > Limnephilus rhombicus. Next base: position 16,725,223 of record OV815270.1, read on the forward strand.
CTAACCCTCTGAGCCTAAGACTCACAGAAATTATGAATGAAAAAACTCCACTTGCGTGAACAAATATATCACAAATGGCACAAAGAGAAACTCCAGGGAAAATAACAAATCCACCAACCTTGTTTTGTAGATCTTGATGCTTGGAGGCCTCCGTGATATCATCCAATCAATAGTTAAATTCCATCAATACAATCCTTAGGTGACTTGAAAATTTGCACAAGAGATGAAATTTGTCAATCAATACACAAACTCATAAGTTTTCACAATGATTAAAATTTTCCAAGAAACAAACAGTGTCAGTTATTTTCTTGTTTTAGATTCTATTTTTAAAAAACAATTCATTTAGGCGTCTCTGTTAATTCCAAGGAGTGAGTAAGTACCATATTTGTGATATATATTTATTTAAATTTACGAACAAACAAAACATATTGCAATGCGTAACCAAACTACATTCATCTAACGCCATTCTAAGCTAGGGTCACGTCATATTTAAATATTTACATTAAAATATGATAAACTTAAATACTTTACACAAGCTTAAAACTAAAAATCATTTTTTTATACAGATTATGAAAATTGGTACTTGCAAACTTTGACATCTCAGAACATGGTTAGGCGAAATTAGAACCCTAATGACGAACTACAATGATCAACTGTCAGATACAAACAAAATGGAAAATGCAAAAGGTTCAATTTGACGTTAGAACCTTGTAAAATAAATGAAAGCGTGATTTAGAACTTCGTCATACAAGTAGTTTCTACTGAAATATAACACTCTGGCTGAATATATGGAAATTTAAATATATGATGGCTCTGAAAATTATTTTGATTGTAGAAATGGTCAAAAGAAATGCTTTTGCATTCAGAGTTAATATTTGAAAAAAATGTCAGATGGAACCTTTTCCAACCAAGTCACGTAATGGAAAAGAGAAACTTAATAAGATTAACATTTTAGATTCTAAGTACCTACGATTGCAGAAGATTTTCTCTACCACCATTTGAACAGACTTATCTTCACAATGAAACTTGGACCAGAATTTGTCCCTACTGATCTGAAGACACAACTGAAGCAATGTTGTTACCGCGGGATGGTGAGACGGGGACAGCGTGGATTCCCCAACAAAATTAAGAGAATTTATCCAAATTTTTGCAGTTGTCAAGAATCCAGTCTTAGTACCAAAAGGGGTAGAGTCTACTGCGATTATGGCAGCATGCAGGAGAATCGTGAAAACGAGTGTTCAGACGATAGTCGTTTTTCTCTAACTAATCTTTTAATAAAACTATTCCCAGATGCCTACTATGAACTCAACGAAGACAGTAGAGATTTACTGCTGAAAAAAGATTGTCCCACTGGTTATCATGAATTTTTTTATGGAACAATTTTTTTTTTATATAAGAACGGAAAATTATCAAATTCAGTATCTACTAAAACAATTAAATCGTTAAAACAGCGAGTTATACATAAATGACGAAAACAAAATTAAATAAACAAATACGAATTATTATTTCCGAAATTCATTCAAATTTTAAATCCATTTTGTTGTGAACCGCGGCAACGTATGAAGATTTCAACAGTTCAGTTTGGTCTGACATTTGATTGTGACGATGCGTTAACTCGGTTAGGTTTTATCTAGCTAATCGAATTATTTTGAACCCCACAAACCCTCTCCAGGGATTATTCCAGCCGAATTAAAAGGACTTGAACCTACAATGTGTATAAAGCGAAAATGTTGAAATTTGGTTCTTGGTCAGGGGGAAAGAGAGGAGAGACTTCGAAAGTTTACTTATTTTATATTGACAGAAAATATTTATTTTTTATTATTGTACGACAGACAGGTGAGTCCAATTACGGTACAATTTTAATTTTCTTATAACTAACAATACATGTATATTGTTTTTTTAAAACATGGTACGGTGATATCAAACACATCTATATCCGCTGGTAGGGCATTAAGCAATGCCATACCTCTTGTCATGCTGTGTTGAGCCATGACATCTGTCCGACCCTGCGGTATGTAGAATAGGGCGTGGCTACGAGTTCGACAGTATTTGTCAGGAGCGAATAAGCCTAAGATATGGACAATCAATAAGGTTTTTTATTAACTTTAATTCGAATACCATGAGTCCGGCATTACGCCTGGTCTCTAGGCTTTGATAATTTGTCTCCTTTAGCAGTTCCACGTGATGCATGAATTTCGGATTTCACGCAGCCCTAAATAATTTTAAAAAATTAGGAACATTTGGGAGGCGGGAATGGGTACCGCCGCCCTGGGAACCTTTATTGGATAACCAACACCTCTGCCATAGGTCACCCCAAGTGGTTCGCTATGTTTGGTGATTTAGCAGAGGTGCCCGGGTTCGTGAGGTGAGGTTTGTCTAGGTCTTGGAGGCGGATGACCAGGACATACTGAACCCCAGATTCCTACCCACCCCTTAAACCCTTTTCCTTCCCAGAACTCTCCTCTCCTTCCTTTCCTTAAAAAAACCCTCCACACAGCATTCTCAAAGATGACATAGGCCCTGAGGGAAATTATTTTCCTCAGGGCCTCCTGTGTGGAGCTCATGTAAAAAAAAAAAAAAACAAATAATTGGAAGAGCTTTGCTATCTCTCACCACGATGGCTAATGGTAGTGTCGGTGATAAGATCAGTTAAAATAGTAAATAAGAAATGTACACAGGTTAATGATTTATGGGTGGAATTTAAATGCAATGATTCACGATAATAGGTAATAGATGAGCAATAATTTTAAACCTCAACTTTATACCTGATTAACATTACTTATCCCTTGATTTCCATAATGTATTATTTAAAAGTTGTGCGTCACCTAGCGACAGAATGTAATTTAATTAAATAGAAGATTTTATATACAGTGGTGGTCAGTTGGCTGAAAGCCAAAGAGAAAATTGATCGATACGATAGTGTCTTTTTACTGATTTTCTCTGAAATTTATTACTTCGGTTACTCCCCTTTCTTTATCAATTATTTAAGGGATGTTTACGGTTCAACTGGTTTAGTTTTTAATGCTTGATGCATTGAGTTGTCGTGGAACCAAACAATTAACAAGTCACATTTTCACATATGAGTCAATGATATGGGCATATTGGGCATGTGCCTAGTGTAGAAGTCAAAAACCATGTAAAAAAAACAATGTACAAAAACTTAAATTGTGATTAAAGAAAACTATAAAAAAAACGTAGTTGCCGTAAATTAACAAAATAATTAAAAGTACATTTTAAAGTAAAACTTCTTTACGCACGCATGACTTGGGGAGTAAGCTGGTGAATGCGTGAAGAGCTTTAGGAAAAGTGTGATCGGGCGAGGCGAACGGTCGGGCCTTTACTTACGCTTGACTTGGGGAGTAAGCTGGTGAATGCGTGACGAGAGCGTTGTGAAAAGGGTGATCGGGCAAGGCGAACGGTCGGGCGAGGCGAATGAAAGTTGAGAGGGAGATATAAGTTAGTGAAGTTTTACCTCAGTCGTGTGGTCTAAAGAACAATCGTTTTTTTTATAGTTTTGTCTGTAACTCCGGTCCGATTAACTCTAGAACATTGATTTGCTTTGAATTTAAGGGGATAAATAATATAAAATTGGAACTGATTGAGGAAACAATAATTCAGAAAAGCTATTAAGTAGGTACCAAAATTATTTTATTTTAATTAATTAAATACTAATTCTGCATTTGAAACGTTTATTTCTTTTGTTTAAATTTTTCAGGTTTACTAACGATGTTCATTCAAAGGTTAAATTTTTGATATTCCCTAAAATTGCCAATTTTGTTTTTGAAAGACTTTTGAGGCAAATATTTTTTTATGAATACTTTTCAGCTTCACGCAACCTAAAATTACAATATCCCGTAATAAGGATTATTGTGATCAGCCTTCCAGCACAAAACGCTACTCAGCTACTCAGTTAATCAGTTAGTTTTTATTTCCTTTTTTTTCTTAAAATTTATTGTATTCATTTATACCAGGGGTGCCCAAATCGTCGATCGTGATCGACCGGTCGATCGCAAGTGCTTTTTGAATTTGCTGATGTAAATAGATCTTTTCACAGTTTTTGTTTCATATGATCCTCAGTTAGACCTCAATAAAACCGCATATGTTTCATGACTTTTTGTTTATAATTTATTTGGATCGTATATTGTCAATGGTCGCGCCTTTTTTTTATTGTTCACTCTATTCTCATCTAAGGTGTGTGACGTCACAAGTCCCCATAGAAAAAAATCGTCTAATTATTGCAGATTCTAGTGTGTGGTTTGGTTTATTTATGAGTCAGCCAGTCCGAGTTGTAAATAAAAGGCGATATGAAGTTTATTTATAAATAATACAAAATGCGGTGCGGCAGAAGTAAAACGTATCATTTTAATAACGATTGGGAGGAAGAATCACCCCGGGCGGCACTTTTAAGGGTCGGAAAAATTTAACAATAAATAATTATAATATCTCGTAAAATTTTTAACCCGTTTCAATTCATATTATTGTCGCACTTACATTTTGGACCGATTGAAATGAGCACGGAATTTTTCATTACTTATTCTGTGGTGAAACCGATAACCGTCAATACGCGAACATTGTTTTCCATGACTTAGTTTCCACGTCGTATTCTCGAATGCAAGTACGAAAGAAGTTTACTAAAATCATCAAAATTATACTGTTGGTTTAATACCTATTACAATATGTGCACAGTTGAAACATATTTATGTGAAATGTGAATCTTATGTGGACGTCATCATCCAGTCTGCTACATCAACCGTTGAGTTTTACGCTTCCTTTTTTCCCACCTTCTAAGAAAGTTCCTTAAATTCACCATTTTTTAGATACACCGTGTATGTGCTGCCAAAGAGAAACCATTTCCATGTTCTGAGTGTAGTTTTAATTCGCCGCACACAGATTTAATTAAAATCAGTTTTGTGTTCAGAATGTAAAATTCCGATTGTGGATTCATCTGCTGACACATTTCGAAAGAAAAACATATTTTTTTACTACATATGTACTGCCAGAATCAAAGAAAAAAAAATTATGTTCTAAGTGTAGTTTTAATTCACCGCACACAGATTAAATTTAAACCAATTTTGTGTTCAGAATGTAAAATTCCCATTGCGGATTCACCTGCTGACACATTTCGAAGGAAAACATTATCTTATTCGAAGTGCAATTATAAAATTCTTGTTGCAGACTATTTATGTACTGCCAGAATTAAAGAAAAACCGTTTTCATGTTCGGAGCGTAGTTTTAATTCACCGCATACAGATTTCATTGAGACCAGTTTTGTGTTCACAATATAAAGATAAATTAAATAACATGCTAAATCTTTTTACATGGATCTCCGAAAGCAGTTACAAATTTGTAGTAGCTTTAAGTAAATTTATAAACATGATTTTTATTGGAAGAATTCTCGTCACATGGGATATAAATTGAGGTCTCAATTTCTACCCCCCCCCCCCCCACCTCACCCCCTCCCCCGGGCACTTTAAAATCTGTGGTTGAAGTACCTAAATGCCTACCTAAATGTACATATACTTGCAGCTTGTCATAGGCGATCCATCGGAGTCGAATAATATTGAGGTCGATCGCCAGCAGTTCAAGTTTGGGCGCCCCTGATTTATACTATCAACAGGTTTAGCTATATTGGATATCTTCCACACATTTGAAATAAAACATTATTATTATTATTATTCACGGGTGTGCTCTAGTGAAAAAGATAAAATTTATGAAAAGAAAAAAAAAATATAGTTTTGCCACTGAGAGCTTCGTTGCAATCACTGTTTCTATTGTATACTTCGTTCAAGAGAAAGAATACGAAGTTATAACGAATCTATCAGAGACATCTTTAATCAGAAACTTTCGACAAGAATTTTACTTGTTCGAGAATAAAGTCGACAAATCTCTTTTCTAAATCCATATAAAAAGTTTGGTTGTTGAGTTGTTTGTCGGGACACTGATTTTAAGATTTTTATTGGGGTTACTGGTACTCACTTGACCATAAAATACTCGTACCCTTCAAAAGAGAAGTTCTACCTTTGTCATTCTAACCGGTGCTTGTTCAATCACAATTCCAGCCTTATTGCCTTTTCCCTTGGAGATGAACCTTAAAATATTTATTGGAGCTGAAATCTATAATCTGAAATTGACATAAATTGTTCTTCAACAACGTGAAAGCCTTGGGATCGATACTTAAGATAAGGTAAAATAATTAATTTAATAATTGATATTATCATCAAACCATTATAATATGGTGCAATTTTACATTTAGCGCGTGTTCAGAAAGATAATTATTTTTCAGGCAGAAATTTAAAGATCTTCAACAGGCGCGAGAGAAACGTCTCTCGTTATTAAAATGCCTTCCTACGCTATCTAATTCGAGTGTTGCTGAGATCTTAATAAAACACGCGTAAGTGGGCGTATATTCAAATTAAATAATAAGATTTTTAATCTAGTATAAAGGTAGTAACACCATAAATAAATGTTTTAATAAATAAATTACAGTGCTTCGTAAAACTTTGATACGAGAAAAACATTAAATTTTTGTTTTATATTTTAACGAAATGAAAAGTTACAGAAATCCAAATGATACAAATTTTGCCTAAGAACAAACCCTGTTTTGTATTTTGTATGTTCATGTAATATGTAATACGTATATTGTAGTATGCTTGGACAGATGGGGGCATTTATAATTATTAAATAGTAGTTCCTACAAAAGTAGTTTCGACAAAGATAACCGATTGGGCGACTCATGTGCCCCTCTAGCACGGAAGATCGATATGGATTGATAGGATAACTTTCGGTAACTTCTCATCTTTCCCCTGAACAACTGCTGACCGTTAACGTACAAAAAACAGTTGAGGTCGAATATATTAAGAACACTTAATCATTGTGAACTGTCATTTATTCGTTGGCGATCTGCGGTCATGCTCATTTGACGGCCGACGGAATCGAATCCCGGCGTGGCAAATGAATTTTATTTGATTAATTTGTGTTATTTCACAATTTATTCATTTAAAATAAGATATAGAATATTAAATATATTAAAATAATATATAGTATATTTGCGGCACGTTCCAGAGTGGAAGATACTCTCAGTATTGCCCTGGTGTAAGACCACCATTCAGAATTGAAACGTTGCTTGAAATGGCTTTAGCCGTGTTCGGTGACCAGATCTAAATAGCCAGGTACTTCCCCACCTTCCTCGTCCCTATCTCCTTTCCCTCCCCACTACCTTCAGCTTCACAACATACCCCCATTGGGGATGCCATAGTCCCACTGGCTCAAGACGGGAGCAGTTGGGACTCTTATGCGGTATTCATGTAAAAAAAAAAAATGCTCGGGAACGATGAGAAGTTATCCTATCAATACTTATCGATTGACCGTGCAAGGGGGCCTGGCCCACTAGCACAACTTCTCATCGAATAAGTAACTGTTCACAATGACTGGGTGTTCTTAATATATTTGATGTCAACTGTTGTTTGTACGTTACTGAGAACGATGGGAAGTTACCGAAAGTTTTCTTATCAATCCTTATCTATCGACCGTACTAGGACCCTGCCGGTGCTTAAAATGATTCGGCAAAGTGTTGGGTGCTCTCAGCTCAGTAAAAGGAAAAAATCAAAATAATTAATGTTTTTTTTTCGAAGATTGTTATAGCATGGTTGTACATACGTACATTTTAAAACTAATTTAATTTTCTGTTGTGTGAAAACCTATTGTTCATTTTCACACAACTATTTTAAATATGAGAGAAGCGTCGTATTAAAGTTTTCCCTTTAGCTGCTGAAGAGTGGTTCGAGTATGAGTAGTGACTATAGACTTCATAATTCATTGGCGAAGACAAAAGGTAACCCTCGGGATAGCCAGCAGTGGAGTACCGTGAAGGATTTCGGAAAAATATTAAAATAAGACAAAAATAAAAATACACTTTAAATTACTTAAAATTAAATGTAATTTAACAACGACCCCCAAAATATTTATATTGTTACCTATTAAAAGAAACAAGTTCTTTGTTTAAAAACCACTTTATTTGAATTTATATTTGTCGACTGGTTTCACTCAACCTTCTTTAGGACAATATAATTTAAACTTATTAGTCCTAATAATTTAAACTTATTAGTAAATTCAAATAAAGTTGTTTTAAACAAAGAACTGGTTTCGTTTTGTATAATATCAAGACACAGAGTGTTTGCTTTCTTCGGTAAGATAATAAAAAAATATTTTTATGGTTGAACATAACAAAAATGTTCGAGATCAACGTAGTTCACAGCCGATCGAAGAAAAAGTCACGAACTTCGCGGACTTTCTAAAAAATAATATCTTTAATTCTTTGTATTTAGGAAGCGGCAAATTTGGAGATACCAGGTTGAATTTTACTGAAAACGGTTTCAAACTATTTTACTAAGACCTAAAATTTTGAAAGGATATTTACATTACTTTTACGTTTCAATGATTAAAAATCACCCAAATCAAACAGATTATACATATTTCCCATATAACTAATCAATCCTAAAACTAATAAACTAGTAATAATAATAATCTATATAACTAACATAACTAGTAAAAACCCCTTTAAACTCTTAAATATCTGGAAGTACCTATAATTTTTTTTTCAATCATTAACGTTTTTCAACGCCCCCTTGGGGGCGTTTCAGATCTTCAGGGGGCGGTAGAAGACCAAGAGAAAATTGGGGGGCTTTTCAGACTTTCAGGGGGGCGGTCGAAGACCCAGAGAAACCAATCCCACCCCAATCTATTACGCCCCCTCCGTTATGGTAAATATAATCGTGACGACGATTCTTGTTTCAGATTCACGAGTTAGGGGGCGCTAGAAAAAAATATTGTCAAAGTGGGCGGTGGGAAAAATAAGGTTGAGAACCTATGATCTAACCCTTTATTTTTAATTACACTTGTTAAGTTTTCCGGAGAGGTCTATCAACTACCTGGACCCAAAATAATCCCACAAAACATTATTACCCAAAAGATAATCTATCACAAAATCCTTCACTGCGGTAACACAACATAAATATGCAGATTTTTAATTAAAATAACGATTTAGAAATTTATGTGTAGGCACTCGTTACCGTTAATGCGGTGCCCACTGCCCACATAAGCAATAAAGCAACAAATCACTCGTAACACGCGATAAATTAAAAAGTAATCCCAAATTCGGAAGGATCTGACTCTAGATGGGTGTTTAAATTGGGGAAAACAGAATTATGCCTGGGAATTCGGTTTTCCCTATCATGTGTTTTGTATTGATTTCTAATTACGAAGCCGAAAACGTGAGCAGAATTATTTTTACGTAGAGGAAGAGTTTCAACACACTTTTCTATTTCACGGAATATTTGCGCTGCGTGTTGGGATTAGTGAGATGTTGTATTTCGTTTAGCCTTGTTTAGACCAGTGTTCCTGATTGGAATTCTGATGGAAAAAAATGAATTTAAAGATTTTTTATACGAGTTTTGCATAAAAATAAGATAAACACTATTATGAAGCCACCCTGCTTTTGCTAAAATACCTTGTCATACTTTGTATATTTCTACCGCATACCATCTTCCTTAAATTAATTACGTTAAAAATCTCTTTGGAATTTCGTTTTTAGTAGATAGGTACAGTTTGTAATGGAATATAAATAGTAATTCTTTTTAATTTATCTTAGAGTACCTAAAGGCTAGGGGGAGCACAGGAAGGATGTCTATATTCTGAAGTCTTGAAGGGCGATAGACATGAGTTTTCTCTGGAGTTTGTTCGGTGTAATTAAAAATCATATTTTCTGCTTTCTAGTTATTTATGCGAGTCAATTATCTTATGAAATTAACTAAGTAACAGAAAAATTTAATGTAAACCTTTCAAATTTTTTATTTTTTATTTCGATTATTATCGAAAGGTAATAATAACAAAATAAATTCAAACGAATAACAATTTTTTTTTTGTAATTACTCTGTTATTATGTAATTTTTAATGTTATACTCATGAAATAACTATTAATTTATTTATAAAAAAAATATTTAAAAATAATTATAGATAGTTTGATAATGCCTTTAGAGTCATGCGTAATAAATAATAGGTAATTAATTACGTAGCAGAATTTGTTTATAAATAAACTGTTTCTATAAATTAAATAATAATATTATCGAATATATAAAAGAAACAAAAATTGAAATGAGTTCTTCAAATACAACTAGGTAACAATTAATAAATGAATAACAATTTATTTTCTAATATAACTAGATGAATTAAAAATGCGAGAACACCATATTTTAGGTAGAATGAGTGTGTTTACAATTCTCAAAGTTATTTTACATAGATGCATGGAAAAAAACCATGACAAAAATATTATATTAATTATAATTTAGGTACTCGGGATGGATTGACTCGCAAAATTTGAAAAAAATCATCGTATTATTGTTTCAAAGTTAAAATTCAATTTCTGAGAAAATTCTATTCAAATTCTGTTATTATTTCGACATGGGACTGTGTGGAGCTCATGGAAAAATAAAAATTTAAAAAATGGGCCGGTTGTTTCACAGTACGTGGATAGTAACAGAACTTCATTAGAACTTTCACAGAACTTGAATATTAATTTTGAAATTTTATGAAATGTTCAAATTCTGTGAAACATTCCGTCCTTAGTGTTGCTAAATCATCATGTCAATAATTTGTGTATTAGTCTAAACCCTTAATGTTGGAAGTATAAAAAAAAGATTTGCATTCTAGTTTGAAATTAAATCAATCATCTCAAAAATATAGGATTCTTTACGTAAAATCGCACACGAAAAAATAATTCGCGCGCAGAAGTTGGTACCGAGAAAATGGTTCCTTAGTTAAAAATTAAGACTAAAAGAACAACGCAAAACATAAAACTAAATGTTGGATAATTGTTAACAACTGCTGTCTTCATAATCCCACAGTTTCTCCAACTACATGTTTTGGAAAGGATCGGTCGCCGGAATTACCGCAATAAATATTTTTTACTGACGGAACTTGCCATAACAGATATCATTCACCTCAAACTTAATGAAAATTTCTACATTGTTCGAGAAATTGTGCGATGCCGTCGCGGAGGATTAGCGTTTTTATACAAACGACCCAGAAAGCCTTCAGCGCTCTTACCTGAAATTCGCGAGCTTTTTTAAGCTCCCTAATGACCCTTTTTGCTCTCACGACCAGAGTGTGGGATCTCACGAACGCTTTAGCGCAATAAAAGCATCACATTCTTATAGAGCCTACGACACACAGACATAACAAGTTACGTTTCATAAGTTATTTTCTTTCTTAAAGCGTGTTCATGTTTAACACTGATACATGGATTCGCTCATTTACGTACCCCACTGATACGTTAACGTTACAATTGTGTCAAAATTAAATTTTAAATTTTGAAAGTAAATTTCTCCCGCAAATTGTCCTAAAGCATTTAGATTTGAACTTCCACGATAAAATATCCACTCGTAAACTTGTAATCATAAATAAGCTAAATTAATTGCAGCTTAAGGAGATAAAAACTTTCTGCTTCTTCAGATTGGGCGAAAAGACATAAAACTTTAAATTATTAAACAAATGGTAAATTTTAACAAAAACCCATTAAAACAAAACATAAATTGAAGTCATTAAAACTGATAATGTTATAAATTTTAAACCCCTGTTTTGAGAGTTTCACCTCCCGACGATCATGATGAATGGAGGGATTTCCTCCCTGGCACCTTAACACAAAGAATGCGCTCCAAACTGCTCCAGTAAATCACAAACAAAGGTCACCCTCGCTGGGATCGGATGCCGGCTATGCCACAATGGAATTACATTCTGTTAATTGTATTATTACCAGGGTATCCACGATTGACTACCAATAATGGAACTCTGATAATCATGTTTTGCCGATAATCTTGAAACAATAGTTATTTTGCTTAGCAACGATTCCGTATAATAGAGCCGCTTTAATAGATTCATATTACGATGTTAGTTATAATACCATTGTTGATAATACCACTATTATAACAGTGTTACCAATTATATACTTAGTGACAAGGGACTGGCAAAATCAATTCAAATCAGTAGATAAATATACACATTCATTTAAAATTCATTATAAATTCTTCCATTATTTTTTTTCCATTTGATATTTGAGTGGATGGCAGCCCAGGAAGCATTTCACTCTATTTTTTAACATGGGTTCAACCTTACTCTTCCCAGATTTTATCAAATCACTTATCCGTGGGGTCATGAATTTTCTTCAATTTGCAGGGTAAATTTGGCTAAACCCTTTTCGTTTATTACTATTATTCATAAAAAACCTTGCTGGCTTTTAAAATTTTTTTTACAATTATTTAATTGTGCTTTATATTTATTTTATTAACATTTTGGTTTAAAGAAGCTTAGAAAAAAAACGTTCCATCAAAAATGCTTTTTTCTTTGGTTCTCTTTATTCGGAAAAAATCGTTTTTACCGAAGGACTTTTTACATCTCAAATAATACTGACTTATTAATCAAGCTCCCTACCTCAAACCCACTTTGTCGTGGTAAGGAGCAGCTCCTAACCACATTTACAAGACTACCAAGAATTTTGTCTAGACTTCAAACAAAATATTTTCTAAAGACCTCTCAAAGAAAAAACTCCTTTATATTAATCAACCGACATCATTATTATGAATTACGGTGAGCATTTTTTACTTCATTATTCGAAGATTCTTTCCTTTTATTATAACCATTGGATCACATTATTATGCATCATTCCATATTTATAAATATAGAAAGCGTTATGTTATTTTTGATGAAATCCAAGCAGTGATTCTTGTTAGGTGGCATTATTATTATGAGTATAAAAACGTTTTAACCTTAATGGTGTCAAGAAATACGAGAGTAATTTACATTATATTCAAATGGCTACGTCCAGACTAAGACCCAAAATTCACCGAGCTGCTCCTGCACTAGCAAATAATTAATTAAACTTTCACGAGGGCAAAATAAAGTATCCGGAATCAATTTACGCACCAGATTTCCGGGTTTAATTTTTCCCACAGGAAAAAACTAAACCCTTTCACACACTTCACAAATGATCATCTGGTCAATCCACGTTATGCAATTGCACTATATAAGTATTATAATTACAAAACAATACAAGAACAACATGTCAACCTACCAGAGACCAGATGGGAAAATAATTCACCGACTCCAGATATTTTCATATCAGAGGGTTCGGCTCTGTGGAATTCCTAATAAATCCTACTGATCCCTCAATATAAATATTTAAAAAATCTTTTGTAATCCTTTAATCCTAAAATTTTAATCCTAAAATTACACATTTTTGCATTTTTATTACCATTGGATAAATTATTATGATTATTTTTTTTATTATTATTTTTTTAAATGTAGTTATAATTATATAGCTATTTACTGTAACGATTATAACAATGAAAATAATAAAAACATTTATTCATCGAATGGTTTTTACAATCGTGTACATTTGGTTTAGTTATCATTGATTCTCTTGACAAAAGGGCACTGCTCAGCTGTACATTCAAGATTTCTCCAGGATTGCAGGTGGTTTTCATCAGTGCCTTTATTCGGGCCTTCCCATCAAAGGATTAGCCCTTTCGATTATGCTTTGTTTTGAAATGAGAATTTGCTTAGTTCCCACACCTTACACCCTATCTCTCTTCAATCATCACCTTGCTGGAAAAGTATTTAAAATTTGGACCAACGGCAAGAAAATAGTGCAAATTAGAGTTGTGTTCTATAAAAAGAAGAAGGATTGGGACTGCCTTGGGAGCAAGCTCTTGGTGTTTGTCTTGTACATAATATCGTTTTTTATATAAAAAGTAAGAATTTGGCCATCATTGAAGTTCATAATATTGTTTTGAATTAATTCGATTCAATGTGACGATGATTACTTCGAGGTTTCGCGATGGAATCATATTACTATTATTATGCTTGTGTTGTGTGCTCCTTCGCAGTGGTAAGTTATCAGTCAGTTTTTCCTTCCATACCTCATTCTATCCTTACACTTAATATAACCCAATTTCAGCAAACATCATTTTGCATCGTTTCGTTGAAAGTATTTACAATCCATTACAAGTGCATGTGAAACTGTTATCAGCAAATAAAGCAGTTTCGGAGGCAAGGAATGACATCAGTCAAGTTACTACAATGATATAAATATTATTATTTCCATGTGAAGTACGCGCAAAGCAATTAATTACCTGCCCATTTATAAAAAAGCAAAACGAATACATTATCGGTCCCAAATTCTTTCTTTCATTCTTTTGACTTTTTGCTGCAAACTTGTGGTTATTTTTAAAAACCAATACTTCGCCCTTTCCAGCTCGCCACGAGCCGGTGAGAGCATCCCGGAAATTCAATTCAATTAAAGGGCTTAGGAATAATATGATATTTCGGTCCTGAGTCAGCAATATTTAATTTTATATATGATACTAAACAATACTAAAATGAACAAAAACCGAGTATGTTATGCATGAATTTGAAGCATTCCGAATAGTTCATGGATTTTGGTCCTCAACCTACCAACTCGATAAATCAACTTTTTTTTTTTTTAATTAGACAAAAATCTATAATTCACCTCATTAAAACAAGATCGCTTAGTGTGTAGATTCTTACTTCGAGTGCAAAACTTTTTGTAAGAAAATAAACTAATCGAGAATTTTATGCTAACCACCTTATTTCATTTGATGCTGAAAGCTCTTAAGAAACTTTCCACTTAAATGTCCGCTCTTTTTAAACTATTGGTTTTAGATTCAGTTGATAGCCTAACACTTTGTTAGTAAGTTAATTTTGAAAAAGACTTTCATGTTTTTAATTAATACTCAAGGCCTATGTTGCTCTGATTTATAGAAGTTGTACATTACGATCATCAAACTTATGAAACATTTTGTTTACAAAATTAAGTAATGCTTCTGATCTCCCTTTAATTATTGTATTTAACAGGTAAAAAAATATTTTTCTCAAGGTTTTCGTTTGTAATTATTATTCTCCAGTTCCAAAGTTTAACATTTCGTCTAAGGCCTAAGGAAAGCATTCCGAAGTTGTTCAATCGATTGATCGAAGTCTGGTGTTATTTTTCTTTTTCAATCAAACGAGTGCGTTTACGCAAGAATTCAATTAAGGAAGATTCTAAAACGAGATAAAGTTACATGAAAAAGCAAGTATTTTTCTTTAGAAATCTAGACATTGATTGAATAAACAATTCAATGGAATTTGAAAATTATTTGATGTTTTCGTAAATCATAGAAACTTTGTATTATTACATCGATAAATTAGGCAATTTCAAGTTGGGAGGCGGGTATGGGTACGCCGCCCCGGGAACCATTTATTGGATAACCAACACCTCTGCCATAAGTCACCCCAAGTGGTTCGCTATATTTTGTGACTTAACAGGGGTGTCCGGGTTCCTGGGGTGAGGTTTGTACGGATGTTGGCGGCGGATGCGTCTGCCCACCAACTATGTGGCAAGCCGGATCGGGAAAGACTGGTTGAGGAAGATCTTTTGACCTCTCCAGCAGGTCTCTCTCGGAATATTGCCTTGCACCACAGTGGTAAGAATAGATTCATTCGTCCGTCACTCTTAGATACACCGACACCAGATTCCTACCCACCCCTCATACCTTTTTTCCTTCCCAGAACTTTTTCTCCTTCATTTCCCTTAAAAGACCCTCCATACAGCATCCTCAAAGATGATATAGGCCCTGAGGGGAATTATTTTCCTCAGAACTGTTCTAAAAAAAAAAAAATTTTACCCAAAAATTATTTACCAATTTTATCATATTTATACCAATTTGTGTAAAATTGGAAATTAACTGGATTTTACACTGCATCTTCAAAAAGTAATATTGAGAGTGGTATAAGATAATATTTGCTTTGTAAGAAAATAAGTTCCCAGTAAAAAAAACTGAGACAAGTGACGGAGATAGGCAGCATTTCATACAACATGTGATGCTTGTGGAGCTCTGAGACATGTAGAAAAAAGAGCCAAATAAAAAAGGTAATTTTCGCCATGGTTTCGTCTTTTGCAGCCGTATTTTTTCATAGATGGTAGGTATATTTTTATGTATTTTTCTTCAATATTTTTAATCCATCAAAAAAAACTAAATGTTAATACTTAATTCGTGTTTTCAATGGTAAAAGCTAACTTTCAATTTTGCTAAGAAATTGTCGTTTCACAATTAGAAAATCGTGTTTTAGTCTCCAAAAATACAAACTGATTGGAAATCGATTTTTCAATTAATAGTTCCGACCCGCCTCAAATGACTACATGTATGATAAAATATCATTTTAAAGTCTTTGATGGTCTTTGTATCGCGGTCCATGTAATGTCGTTTGAGTGGGAAAATTCCTGGATCAATACTTACTGTCGAGACGAAAAAATATGTATATATTAAGAGGAAAGGATAATATTTATTGAGAAGCTTCTTGTCTGGTTGTTTGTGGTGATAATTATTAGTGTAATTGTTTAACAAACTAATATCCTCATAGATGCGTAGTAAACTGTTTTTCATCTTTATTTAAAAAAATTAATTATTTCCATTAAAAATTACCTTTATTTAGAAAAAAATATGATCAGCTTCTGGCACCGTGCAGCTTTTGTGATTTTATCATAAATATTATAATATTTCTAATAATCGTTAAAAAACCATATTACATTTCATGGGAGGTGATAAAGTCTTGAAGGCATGATAATATTCCATATACGGACGCCCCTCATTTTAAAGGTAAGGACCTTCCCTTGAAGACCCTATCACCCGTATAAAAATTGTGCCAATGGTAATTCTAAGCAAAATAACATTTTATCTTCCCGCAAGCGAAACGTTTGCCCAATTCTATTTTGAGTAAGTTAACCATTATTTGTTATCTGGAAAAGACAGACAAAAAAGGCTTTCTTTTCTCCAACTCTCATTTTCAGACTCCTTTTTGTATACATTACAATAGTAGACGTCACATTTAAGGCTTTTAAAGATGAACCTTTTTGACTAAACTGTTAAAATTTAATTGGAAAAGTAAGAATGAATACATTTACAAAAAATAATATCGTTAGTTACATACTAAAGTGATAAATAAAGCAAAGTGCACCACGGTAAAAATCGATTTGTTTTAAAATTGTACTTATATTTGTTGTTATTTACCCAAAAAAACATCTATCGCCACAGAAAACTTCGTAATGATTCTTACGGCGCCTTCAATTTAGACGTTTCGTGTCGGACTGCTGCATTGCCGAAGCAGTGCGTTTGTCGTATGGCGCAAGGACGGTCATTTGTTTTCATACAAAGTGCACTGAGAACGCTCGACGACAGAACGGCAACGTCGCAAGCTCAACGTGTTCATTTCGCTGTTGAATAGTGCGGTGACAAAACGTGAGAGCTAATTTCATCGAATTTTCATGTTTATTGTGGAAGGATATATAGGTATATGGAACTCCAAAAGCGACAAACACAGTAAAAATGCTTGGAAAGGTATCTGTAAAAAAATATAGAGGATTTTAAAAATAAAACTACTGGTGAAAAAAACTGCTGTCAAATGAATTTAAAACATCAAACCACCCACGTCTAAACATCACTAGCATACAAACGCACGGCAGTCAGATACGTTTTCAATTTAGGCGTTTGGTATCGGACTGCTACCGTACTGCAGCGGCACGGCAGCGGGTTATAACCAGCGGTACGGTAAACGTACGGCAGCGGTCCGACACGAAACGTCTAAATTGAAAGAGTCTTTATGCTGGCGTTTGATTTCTTAGTATTTTAAAGGAAAAACTAGATAAGTTTGGAACCTGAGTTTTCATCGCAAGTTATTACTATTTGTCTGTTATGATTCAACTGTGTAATTAATTCGCACTACAGGTTGTAAAAATTGACGAATTCATGCCAACCACATGTTTTTATCATCCAAGACATCGTAAAGTAAAAAGATAAAGTTTACAATCATTACATTTATTTATCACCGATCCTTACGACAGCCGTAAAGCAGGTAAAATAAGTACCCTCTCTTCACCTCACAACACCCACCAAGGTCTCGATTAGTTACTGAAGAAAAATAAGGAGGAAAAATTCAAATTTAGCAAGACAGGTTTCAAAATAGTCAGTTTAAAGTATGTTCTCCAACTGCAGTAAACAATGATTTTAATGCAAAGAAATAATATTTAGTTTTCATAATCTATGTAATAAATCCCATTTGATATACCGAGACGACTGTAAATATGTAGATATATATAATTACTAAAAAAAGAATCTTTCATGGGTGTTGAATAATTGTTTTTCTTCAGAGTTCCGCAAAAGTATTTTCATTTTCCCACCAATTAAAAATATTTAACCAAAGCGACAAAAGTAAATACGGCTTGGGTTTAAATCTCGGCATTTTTGTGTTGTTTTTTCAGCGTTTTCCTCGCAGCAGGGAACGGACTCGAAGCTTTTCGTTTTAATGCGGAATTAGTTGAAAATTAATACCGCCAAGATATTAGCGTTTTCTCTCCATTTTACACTCCAGTGGCTTACAACACTTGAAATCAAACTTTTAATTTTATCACTTATTTTTCGTTTTCCAACTTTCTAAGGAAAATTCATTCCTAGTTGCTAGTTTAATATTTGTGTGTTCGTTTAGGAGGATTTAAGAATTCCTCTATTTTTCAAAGTGAAACTTTAATTAAAATGAATGGGGTCACTTCTTGGCATTAAATTAATTTTCTGTTTTAATGACTTCCACGTCGCATGATTACAGAAATGTGGATTGGAGAAACAATTCATTTTCTTAAAATTTCACTGGGAAGGATATTATTTATTCTGCAGAAAAATTAGCATTTGTTAGAAACGTGCGTCCTTCTTTAATATCTGATCTAATTCAAGATGAAAGGGTAGAATCGTGGCTTCCTTTTCCCCCCGGACGGAAAAACGTGATTTCATCGAGATTTTTGCTTTGTATTTTTCTTATCGTCGACCTTTGAATGGATAAATAGCTCTTCTTATAAAATCAGTATAGGAACTTACTTGTTCTTTAAATATCATCAAAGCAGGCCTCACTTTCATAACTTCCTTTTACGACGCTACCTTATTTTCTTTGCCTACTTTCTTGCCTTTATTTTTTGTAAAATTTTGTCAGAAATATTGATTTTATGCTAAATCCCAGGAATTTTTGTTAAAATAAAAGTTTTCGGGGAAGCTAGCTGGAGAACGAACTAAAGTTAAATATTCATGAGTAGAATATACTCATGTATGTATTTCTGATCCGTCAATGTACCTCAAGCATTTATATCATCTTGGTCTACCGAATGGATTCAGCTATGGCTTTAATGTCATCAAATCTTCTGCTTAAGGTCAAGCGTGTCTATTTTCCTTTATATTTGCATGAAAGGTCACTGTTCCTTTTAAATTTCATCTAAATATTTTTAATTAATTTATTTTTGTTTATCCACCATGTATTATTCTTGAAGGTGGTCTCTGATATCTCTTATATATTTTCACTAACACAAAGCGTCCAATATATTCTACCCAAACACAGCATACTCACTCACTCACTATCAACTAGCTGCTAGGCATTCTCATTGGTCGTTACTGAGTCAATATGTGTATCGAAACTGTTCCAGTAGGATGCTAATGTCGCTTAATATGCATTCGTGTATCAATAAACACACCTTCATTATGCTTGAGTAAACCATTTATAAAGCTCTCTCTCTGTGTGCGAGCCATTGCAGCCAGGAAATTTTTAGTTATTATAATTTTACTTATTTAATAGTAGTGGTTCATGTATTTTCAATCGCATAAAACAACATCATCATAGAGTTCCTGATTTCTCTCACGTTGGTTACTTATAAGAGTTTTAATACATTTATCACTAATCAATTACTTAATTAATATCCACATTCACAAAATTTGAACTTTCCTACCTTACCTATAAAATCAATATCTTCTAGAACAACGGAAAAACATCAAATTTAAATTTATGCAATCGTTTTTAAACGTTTTAGAACACGGGTTTAAAAGGTTTTTAAAACGTTTTCAAGTCCTCAAAAATAACATTTCTGCAAAAGGATTGGAACTCAGGGGCATAAGTTGGTCATATTAAGCTTTGCTCCATAAAAGTTTTGACGAAATTCGGCCAAAAATTCTTCAAATAATGTCCTAAATAATCACGGCTTGAATTTTTACGCATTAAATGTAATATGCAAGAATTGACGCCTAATGCGATTGAAAACCCGATAAAAGTCAGGTCCTTCAACCCACGTAATAAATACTCGTAGCACATTTGATCCAGCATTAACATAGATCCAGTTGACTCCACTAGACTTGTAGAATTTCTCGTTCTTGTTTAGAATTACGTGTACACAGCTAACTTCCCATCAAACATATTTTAATCCAAAATTATAAAACTACTTGAAATATTCGAAATGTTAATGTCAACTATTGGACCCCAAAACATCTATGAATTCATTCGTACGATACTACCGCTGAAATGCGACCAGGTTCCGCGCTGAACTCTATTGAAGATTACCTTAAACCGCAAAATTGGGAATTTAAACTAAAAGACATGATATTATACGAAAAATTACATTGAAGGGTTCCATTGGACCCAAGAGTAGGGTTAAGGGGTTAATAAGGTTATGATATGGTATTGTCGGTAGGTATCTATATACGTTAAAATGCACCGGTCTTTGCTTCGTCATGGAAAACCAAAAAACTTTCAACCATTCAAAATTCATGCATTCAGCTAAAACCCTATTAATTCTTCTAAACCTTAACACAATATTAAAAAGCATGAAAAATCCAGTTGCTCTCCATACCTAGTAGATTTGGGTACATTGGAAATTCAAAAGTTCCCGCAGTACAAATTCAATTAGTCGAATCTGGCGACATGACAGGTTTTCGAAATAATTTCCGTTTTCATACATCTACCTGACAACGTTTGATAGCCAACATCACGCTCACACAGATTGAATTTCATACACCTATCATCGTATTATATCAGTGTACCATTAATGAACATCAAATTGCATTTAGTCACTGATTACTCGTGTAGGATCTCTTTTGTGAAGTTTACTAACGGCTGTCTATTTAGGGAATATGACATATGCAGATATTAAAACATTGTGTGGGTAAATCAAACTTCAATCAATGTGACTGCTATACATCTAGAATTGTGATTACAAGCAAATGAATAGATAAAATCAGTCCGGCAACAAATAAATTAATTTTTAAATAAATGAAGACAATATAAGTGAAACTCAATCGAAAATCTGGAAACAAAAAAATCAGAAAAACATATTGACACCTCTGGGACACGAGGTGTCAATATGTTTTTCTGATTTTTCTGTTTCCAGATTTTCGATTGAGTTTGGCTTATATTGTCTTCATTTATTCGAATATTACAATTTGAGGTCTTACTCATAAAGTTAAAATAAAAATAAAATAAATTAATGTTCTATACGTGAAGTAGAGAGTTGGTTGTGTCCCAACAAATAGGATAGTGAGTGTTTTGTTTTCTAGTTAAGTTTCAAACCAATTATGGATTATAAATTGTGATAATTATTTTCAACAAGTTTATTCATTTAGGCCAAATTTCAGATGTCGCTGATTGTATGATCATTTTTTGAACTTCCTCCCTTCTCAATATAAAAAGGAATTTAACTATAAAAAGCCCACGCTAGCTAAAAATTACACTTCTCTAAATAAACTTGCATAGGAAACATAAAGTATTGATTAAACCTTTGTCTGTTGAGCAGTGGCGGTTCGTGGTCTTTTTAACAGGAGGTTCAGATATCCAAGAGAAGATATATCTAATCAAAATTTACATTTAGAGGAATTAAATTGTTTAATTTTTTACAGCAATGCACGTTGCTAATTATTACTGTTTTTACAACAAGAATAATAACTTAGAAAATATAAGTGGACGCGGAGGCTTTTTATTTTTAAATTCCAACCTTTTTTCATTTATATTATTAGCCTTATTTATGTACACAACAATGTATTCAGCGATTTTTTTAAAAACATGACAGAATATTAGCGACAACCTATAAACGCAACCGTTTTCAATTTGATATCCAAAACAATACTGAAGTAAGGTCAAAACAAAATTACATAACTAGCGACTTGACAATGCGACATTTGCCGAAAATAATATAAAAAAGGGGAATATAAACGCTAGAAATATTTTGATTCTCACGCCTTCAAAATTTAAAATCGAGCGTCTTTTTGCACGAGGCAAGTACAGTGGAGGTAATCCACCTCTTACCCGCCCTGGTATAAGTAACTGATGGTTACTCCTTCAAGGCTCTCGCAAGATTCTAATTTTTTTAATTAAACGAAGCTACATTTATTTATTTTGAACGAATCTAGACCTCCAGTGTCCATGCATACGTGTTTAATAAGCAGTATGCAAGTGCTTAACAAGAAAAACAAAATGCAAAAAAATAGGTTAGTAAGACAAAAGATAAATTAAACAGGGCAAAAGAAAAACTCATTCATGAGACTCCATGACGCGGAATTGCATCTGTAAAAAACCTGCAAGCACCTGCATAAAATAGAGAACATAAGAAATACAATAAATCTCAAATCAATTGGCAAGTACCAACAAAAAATGTGAATGGCTTTCGGTCTGACCATAAACTACACTTAGCTTCCGTGTCCGTTAGCCAACCACTCAGTGAAGCTTCAAAGAATGTTAACTGAATATTTGGGGTAAAATACCCGAAGACTAAAAGAAAATTCAGCGTTGGGTAGTCAGAGGCAGGACAAAGGACAGTCAAGGTCGTGTGATCAAACCTCAAGCCTGCACATGTCATTGGGGGAGGCGCAGATAGATTTGAGAAGGATCTGCAAAATTAATAATGTAACTAAAGATGAAGCAGGGACGAGGTCCAGCACACCCCCATACGGGGATAGGGAAAAAAAAAAAAATTTGGAGTTCAGTTCATCCAAAAAACATTGAAATAGTTAAAGACAAACAAAACAAAATAAGGAACATGGCATAAATTAACAGGTAGTATAGTAAATATAAACAAAGCAAATCGCAAAGCAATTATATACATTTTTGAAAATATAACGAACAAAATAACATAACGCAAATGTAAAATATAACATATAACTTATAATATATAATAAAATAAAAGAAATAACATATACGAGGCAAGTACACGCCAAAGTGGTTTTTATTTATTTTGTGCATAATTTTATAAGATTGAAAAAAAGTTAGATCATAAAAAGGTCAAAAATAGTCTTAGCCATAAAGGGTTTTTTATTGTTTCTCATTGAATTACTTCATAGTTACTAAAGTCATGGAAAAACGTTTCTTTAGTAGATTAAGCTTATATTTTTTGTTTCGTAAATAATAAATTTATTGTAATTTAAATCCATACAAAAGGAGTAAAAGGTTCAATTTATCCGTAGCATATTTTTTGATGTTCATAATGTAAACCAATTCGTAGTAAAGATTAATCTAAATAGTACCTATCTAAATAGGATTTCGAGTAATTTCGGAGGTCTCGGGTTCGAACCCGGCATGCGCAAATAAATTTTATTTGATCAATTTGTGTTATTTCACAATCAATTCATTTAAAATAATGTATAGTATATTTGCGGCATGTTCCAGAGTGGAAGATACTATCAGTATCGCCCTGGTGTAAGACCACCATTCAGAAATTGAAACGTTGCTTGAAAATGGCTTTAGCCGTGTTTGGTGACTAGATCTGAATAGCCAGGTACTTCCCAACCTTCCTCTTCCCCACTTCCTTCCCCTCCCCACTACCTTCAGCCTCACAACATACCCCAATTGGGTGCCATAGTCTCACTGGCTCCAGACGGGAGCAGTTGAGATTCTTGTGCGGTATTCACCGTAAAAAAAATCCGTTGCAAATGGTCATTCCGCGAGGAACTTGATCGGTAAAACTCGTGAATGATCGGAGATCACGTGGTATCCATGACTCGAAATCGACGCACCAAGAGTGCTTGAATTTTGTAAAGAAATGCATAGTTTCGTTCAAGTCACCGTCAGAGGGATCTCTGTATGGGCCAGGATATTTTTCTATACTGAATTTTGCGCGGAACACATTTCGCACAAAATGGATATAGGTACCGATTTCGACACGGTGGCGCGAGTTTTAAATACGGATTTTAAAGGAGCCCTATTTATAGTGTGATTATGAACTTGTTTTATAATGATTGCAAACTTGTTTTATAATAATATTATTTGTATATTATTATTAAACAAGTTTCTTTTATTTTATCATCTTTTTAATGGGGGTTCAGCGCACAAATGCACTTTAGAGAAAACCGCCACTGCCGTTGAGTGGGGAAAAAGTTTTGTGTCGGTAACTTGTAACTTCAAAAACAGCAATAAAAACGATGGATTTAATTTCTCCAAGGGTGCTTTATTTAAAAAACAATACAACCACTTCTTCTTCTGTTAAGTCCTAACTTTTTTTACATTGAGATTTGGCATCGAGTATTTCAAGGTTGGTAATATAGGTAAATAATGAAACTATTTTCTGTTGCTGAATTGTCATTTTCAATTCAAACAATATAAAATGGTTATTAAGAAAAAAATTATGAAGATTAGGCTAGGCCATATAAAATTCTTTGGTTTTTAATGAACAACTTATCGAACCGTACCAATTAATCGGAGCCAGTGGAACTATAGCATCCTAATTCTGAGTAATTTTTGCGGCTGAAAGTAGTTGGGAAGAGGAGGAGATGAGGGGGGTGGTTTGGAAGTATCTTAATTATTATTAAGATAGAAGATTATTCAGATTATTAGCAAGATTATTCAGATCTGGTTGAAGGCATGCCAAGAAAATTTTTGATTCTGACTTTCACCAGGGCGGTACTGGGAGTACCTATTACTAACATTAAATCATACTCCCAAGTAAGTACGTACAATTTACTGTTCATTCTATCTATATAAGTATTTCAGTTTCGCCTTCCGGGAACTGGTTAGGTCGCAAAACTATGGCTCCATAAAGCGCACCCCCAACCGAATCCGATCAACGCCATAAGACCCGAAATAACTAATCATCAATAGATTAGTAAATAGGGTGGGCAGTCTGGCTGTCGCTTTCCACCCTTATTCAGGGCCTCCGTGGTAGAGGGCAAGGCTCTCGACTAGCAATCCAAAGGTCGGGGGTTCAATCCCAGAGTGTGCCTAAAAATTTTGTTTGATTAGTTTGTGTTATTTCACGATTGTATTATTTTAATATCATGGGTGTTGTATTATTTTAATATCAGGGTGTCTGGGGGTAAAGTGGTGATTGCTGATTTTTAAAACACCTATTTTTGGGGTGTTAATCCGTGTTTCACTTCTTGCCCCTACATGAGCCAATGTTTCGGACAGCTTTGCAATGTAGAGCACCAGGCAAGCTGAGCGTGTGCTCATATGTGGTTGTAAGTAATTTATAGTGGATATCAGTAATGCCGTCTCACAACCAAGCTATGTTATTGGGGATAACATTGGGTTTTTCTTGGAAATAGCCTTCAAAGCTTTATACCGAGAAATGTCTAGTCATAGTCAGGCTCGTGTTGCCCGTTCACGTTAATTGGGTGCTTATAAATTTCAATCGCATTTGTAATTAGGAAAGCTTGATGGGATTTTAAGGCTCTAATTATTCGAAGAAATTCGTTCATTTAAATTAATGGTTCAATAATCAATGAGTTAAATTGTGTTCTCTCATCCATTCTTTAACCCCTTTGCCGTATTATTTATGTTTTCTAAATTATTATTATTTACTTAATAACATAATATAACTAACGATTAGGTTAAGTAATTTGCAGGGTTTATATTGAAACTTAACAGTGTTTGAATTATTTATTGTTTGATGTAACAATTAATGTCAAAATTTAAAAAAAATTTGCCCGAACCTCAGTTGGCTTCATTGATTCAGAAATTGAAAAAGATTTGTAATTATTTCGAGAATAGCCTAAAATGCGAAAAAAATGTCACTTGCTATTTTGAATTATTTGTGTTGACTCTCCTCAAAAAATGATATATTTTAGAATGAATTTATGATGAGGGTTCAAGTTTTGACACTTTTATTCAAGCGAGCTGTAAGCTACTCATAAGATTCAAGAACACGTTGACAAGGTTACATACACAATAACACATTCGGTAACATAATTATATCATTTTTGATTCATGTCTGGCAGCGTTCCCATAAAGTTTAGGTTTGAACTAATAATTTTAATGTATGTTCTTGATTTATTCTTCCCTCGTGCGGCGTGTAAAGTCTTGGTGACATTGAAACCCAAGCGCTAATGTTCTGTATTGCACCGCCACGAAAGTAGACTTTCCATTGTCGGAAGATGTTGACCTTCGTCTATGGTGACATTAACTAAGCAACATCATATGACCCAGAATTACAATGGCACTAAAAACACAAAATGTTGCGTTGATAACTTGGGACTAGTGGATCCAAAATTTCAGAAATCTGGCTCTATTCTAGAAAACTTGGCATTCTTCTGTTATTGTCCACTCATTGCTCCGTTTTGCTATTAAACTATTAATTAACTCGACTCACCACTTACGCGTTTGCATGTTAATCATCTAGGCTAGTCATCTACTAATCTAATTCACCACTGAAGATCGTAATCCAACACAAGTCTACTAAATGTATTGATTCGCCAATGACGCTTTCGAGCTCCGAAATCCCACACACGTATCCCGAACATTACTGATCCGTCCAAATACCGAACTTCTACATAAAGTCCTACAATAGTTCACTTACCAAGCAGACTCACCACTCTCACCACTGACTTGTCGAAACACCAGCTCGTTCACAAATCTACTGAACTAGGAAAATTAAATTTTTGATAAGGGGTAGTCCATATCCCTGATCCGGTTAGGTACTTTTCGTGATAACTTTGATGTTTTTTGTGATAACTTTGTGACAGAGTAAACCAAAAAGGAAACGGTTGTTTTTTCTTGGAATTCCTGGCGTTCGCCTACATTATTTTATTTTAATTTTGAGGAGCCCGGCCGGTTCCAAAAGTAACTTGATGAAGAACCAGTATAACAGATGGGGTTATCAACTCGCAAAATGGACACAGGAGGATTTATTCGAAACAAATAAAAATGGAAATCACGTCGTGCCGTAATAAACCCTAGTGCAGAGTGATTTGTGGAGAATGCGAGTAAAATTTGAATGATATGAATTTCGGCAGAATTTTTAAATTATTGACTATTATGTACTTTATAGATACCCAGATATGGCAGTGAACGTCCGAAAACCCTCCGTACATGACGTACCTCGTTCTAGTTGATTCTGTCTTTTTCGTTTTCAAACAATACGTATAGAAGAAAGAGGACAAACGTCTCGACACAGGTATACCCTAGTGAGACAGGCATACAAATAAAACCATTGTAAATATATTTTATTATAGATAAATAAATAAAATAAAAATAAAATGAAGTCAGTAAACGCTCTTGCTGAAACTAGTTAATTGTCTTTTTTTGTTATTTGTTTTTGGAGTGTTATGCCATGTTGCGCTACCTCCTTCTTTAGCTAACGTTTCGGACAGCGTTACAGTGTCCGTCATCAGGGCAGATGTGTGATGAAACGTTGACTAAAGAAGGAGGTAGCGCAACACGGCATAACACCCCAAATCAAATAACGAAAATACGGTTGGCCGTGAAAATCTAATCTCATATCTAGTTTATTGCCTTTTCCAGTTATCATACGACGCAAGTGTTCAAAATATCAACATTTACCACCGACGCGGTCGAATACTGAATTCCCGAAAATCAATGACTCGTTCAATCAATGACACTTATTAACATTACTGATTAGGTACATACATTTTTTTAATATGTTTTCTTGATTGTTTATATTATTTCTAAACAAAAAACTATAAAAATTTAAAATCAAAGCTGTAGGTAAAAATATTCCTCAAAGTATTGCAAGAGAATAAATCAATACACCAAACTGGTTCGCAGAGTCAACAGAACGGTGTATCTAAATGTTTTCAAGGGTTTCACGGTTAACCTATATTTACATAAATTAGTGCTTGGCAACTAAAGGCTGGCTTATAACCACATCACACTAATGATATTTATTTTTTTTGTGC
This sequence comes from Limnephilus rhombicus, assembly GCA_929108145.2. Classification (NCBI taxonomy): domain Eukaryota; kingdom Metazoa; phylum Arthropoda; class Insecta; order Trichoptera; family Limnephilidae; genus Limnephilus; species Limnephilus rhombicus. The sequence continues at coordinate 16,753,248 of OV815270.1, forward strand.
TCATTATAAATTATGACCCCCGATGGATCGCTAAAATTATTCAGACGCATGTGGCCGGCCACGTGAAATAAAGAGACTGAATGAGTCATAATTTTTTGTTGTGATGGACTTTACCTCAAAAATTTTTTTTTTAACCCTTTTTATTTTGTTGGTAGATATTTGTTATGTTTTTGAAGAGGAAACTTCTTTAGCACCGTTGGGATTTGAAACTCGATGAAACGAAAAAATCGACACTAAAAAGAGACAAATACATTCCTACATCTATAGGATTTGGTCTGTGAGAGAATGAGATAGTAAAATCGTATAATCGGTCTCCTCTTCGTGCGGTGCTTCGTAGCCTCCCCACTCTTGTCTATTTTAGTTTTCTGAAGGTTTCGCTTCTACCGCGTGTAAATTGCTTATTCTGTTTTTGAAGTGAAAACTTGTAATTTGAAACTCGACGAAACGAAAAAGCAACACTAAAAAGAGCTACACACGGGAGGCCCTGACTAAAATAATTCCCCTCATGACCTGTGTCATTGTTGGGGATCCTATGTGGAAGGTTTTTTTTCGAAAGGGAAGTTCTAGGAATGAAAAAGGTATTAGGCTAGACGAGGAGTGGTAGGAGACTGGGGTCGGCGTGTCCAGGGGTAAGAGACATATGAATGCAACCCTCCTACTGCGGTGCAAGGCGATGTTCCGAGAAAGTCTTTGGAGGGATCAAATGGTCTACCTAAACTATTTGGTAACGAAGATTGTTGTAGCTCCGCTTCTATGATTTCATGTAGGCATAACGTAATATTAAATAAAATAAAATTAAATTAAATTAAATTAGGCTTCACTGCTGTTAAACTAGAACATTTTTCTATATATATATTTAAATATTATTCTAAATTATCAGCGTTCTAGTCATTATTTTTAGAAACAGCTTGTCTTTCGACATAGGCTTCCTCTAAAGATTTCCATTTTTCTCTATCCTTTGCAAATCTGATGCATTCTGGACCAGCCACCTTTTTTACATCATCTTCCCTTCTTTTCGTTTGTCCACCTTTGTTACTTTTACCGTCTCTTGGATACCACTCTGTTACTATTCTGGTCCATTACTCTTGCCTTTCTCTCAATATATGTCCGGTCCATCGATGTAGGTTCGAATATTTACAAAAGCGCTTAGGGAATTTAAGCCAACATATTTTGGTAGGAAAAGATATTGCAGTTGCTGTTTCAGGAAACGACTAATTACGACTAATTATTAACGACTAATGCTAAATAATTTTAGAAATAATTGAAAAAATCGAATGCAATTCACACGCGGTAGAAGTGAAACTTCACATACGCAATCTCAACCAATACGAGCCTTGAAAAATGAGATCATAAGCAAAAGATAAAGCATCGAGTGCAGCTTGACGCTTGCTAGGTACTGCAAGTAGGTAAGGTTTCATTCGATCTCATTCTCTCGCAAGCTAAATCCTATAGATGTATGTGTTTGCCTCTTTTTAGTGTCTTTTCCTTTTCATTGAGTTTCAAGTCACAACGGTCTAAATAAATTTCACTTCAAAAATTATTTTCATGGCCATCCAACAACTTATATTATTTTTTTATGATCACAATCTGATCCTAAATTTAATTTATTCTCCCGATCTCTTGCTATATTTGGAAATGATCTTTACTCTGTTTCAAAGTAACATTTATTATGTCATGAAAAGTAAATTGCAGCCCCAGGACAAGGAAGAGAGTTTCATTAGCATAATAAACGCTCTGATCAAAGATAATTAATTTCGTCGTCGTTGCAATATGAGCAAATTGCAACCATAGAAGGTACGATTCAGTAATAACGAAGGTTCACTAACGTTTTTTTTTTTATGATGGTGGAATATTCATAAATACAGACTAATAAACGTACTTGTAGGCAAAGTAGGAATTAACAACGCAGCCATGATGTTCGATGTTTCGCTGTAAAGTTATTCTCATTCGTGATCCCTCGAAGCAAATAATGTGTTTTAGTGATTTGAATAGATTTAAGGTTAGAAATACCACCATGAAACCACTGGAACTACCACGCTAAATAAATAAATTTGCCTCGATTGCTCGCGATTTCCCAGAAGAACATTTTTTTAATTTTTCGCATAAAACATAAAAACATTAAAAAAATTAGACCTTCAAATTTTAACAAAAAAAGATAAGAACTTATTACAGCACTAAGTAGTCAATGAATTAACCTGTATTTTACTGTTTATCTCATATTTGAGGGTTAATAAAAAAATATATAAAAAAATCGTAAAGTTTATAACCGCGCGAATCCTGCATGTTGTTACGAGGGGTACTTATTTGAGTCAACATAGACTATTTTCGATTTATTTATGTTTTCTGTGGTATACTTGATAATGAAAGGTGCATATCCATGGAAAGGGGCTTCTTTTTAACCATAAACAGTTGATCAAAAATTCGATGTGAGAAAAATAATTTAAATATTTCTTTTTATTATCGTTCTAAAATAGTCTACGAAGTTTTAATTTGCGACATCTATGGTCATAAAAATTAAAGCATTTTAATAGCTACGTTTAAAAATAAATGGCTGACCGGGAAAATGTTTAAAATAATTACAATAAATGTTTTACGAATGGTAGGAAAATGTGATCAAATTTTGGACCGCTACAAATCGCAAAAAAATAAAAGTGGTCCACTTTTCGACCATTATCGCTCCAGTGAATAAGGGAACATTATTCTAACAGAGAAGGAAATTTTAAACGTTGAAAAGAAAGAAAATCGCCAATATTACCGAATAACAAATCAACTCACGCATCAGACGGGTTTTGCCGGCTTTGCTATAAAATATAAAAAATTTTGAATGTTTATTTGTATTATGATTTTAATGATATTTTATTACTTACTTCGGTTTCGAACTGCGAAGACACACGGAATACGGATAGATATGGCATAATATCGTGTAAGACACTAATGTATTATGTGTTGTACTAAAACACGATACCTATTATTCGACAACACCGCATACTGAATGTATCCGTGGTCAGACTATAATTCTGGACCCACTCAAATGGTTATTATTCCGCACCCCTTCACGATGTACACACAGAGGATATCAGCGTAGGCTACGCCCTTGGCACAAAACCGCGCTATAACGTAAACATTTCGCAAAGGCTGTGAGTAGTCTATACACATTGAACATTGCACCGGCCCCACTGCATCTGGCGTATATTGACTCTGTTCCAGTAACAACGCAGCTTAATTGACCACACGCCAGTACCCAGCATACATCTCGTACACGTTATGGTTGGTAGGGAAAACAGCATTCCAACATCCAAAACATCAAAACGCTTCATTTGGTGATTCTGGTGTTTGGTTTGGATGCATAAATTTTTAACTGTGTCAGTTTGCAGTTTTTTTTTTTCGATGAGAGGAATGTTTCTGGTCGCAAAACCAAGCACTAAATTGTTGCCGTATCTGATATCGTAGACCAATCATCAATCAAGGTGCAGTGATGGGGTTTGTGTGATAATTATAGATTTTCAAGATTTGCTTCCTCTTTCGTTTGAGATAATTATAAATATTTTTACATGCTAATGCCACCAAACCAAGCAAGCCGGAGAAAGTTCTTTTTCAGAATTACAGGACAGTTGAAAGTTTCGATCTGTTTTGCCTGCGAACTTTTATTGTTCCGTACCAAAATTTTGATACCCTATTGAAATTAAACGATGTTTCCGATGCTAAACCCTTACCAACTGTCATGGAACCTACCAAACTGTTCAGAATTTCCCACTGTGCCCTTTTTATTTATTATTAATAAAAATAAATGTAGTCCTTTCACAACTATAGAGTAAATCTCACGTAAGGGGGAGAGGGGAGAGGGGAGAGGGGAGAGTGATTGTGAGAGAAGAAAATACAAAAGCTTAAATGAAAATAAATCAAACGACACGTAAATAAGTCATTTACATTAATTGTACCTACATCAACATCATGTTATATATGTAGGAGAAAGATATTATAAAGAGAAAAACATAGCCAGTATCCATAGCATTCAACTAACATGTCTGCTACCAGATACTAGGTAGGAACTTTTGAAATTAATCACGACTAAGATTCAAGGCAGCTTTGCAAACCATTCTGAGTTAGACAGTCAACAAACAAAATTTTCATAGCTCTGTTCGACTTTAAATTCGTAAAACTTCTGGAATAAGTATATTCCTCTCAAAGTTTCTGACAAATACCTTCACAGTACGGTACAAAAACTGTTAAAGAGTAGCTGTACACATTACATATTTTTTTAATTTTTTTTTTAAATTAACTTAAGTTATAAAAGTTAGTAGGTAGTTAACATTAGTTAAGTAGCCTTTTTAGTTGATTCAAAATTAAATATTGTCTGAAATTATTTTAAATGAAAAAAAATTGGTTTTATACTGGCTCATATTCTGCCAACAAGATTGTACGACCGACTTATGTCGGTGAAGTAAGAATTGTAATTCTTATTGAACGATTATTTAAATAACAATTATTATAAGCAATAATTATCAGCCTGAAACACTCATCAACATTGAAAAATCTTCGGAGAAAAGATACTTGCCGCCAACGGGACTTGAACCCGTGTCCTTCTGATTTCCGGTCAGCTGCTCTTGACCACTGAGCTATGGGGGCTTATCAAATACCCGCCAAATAATTCAATATATACTAGTGTTTCATTCAACAATTACTGCTTAGTATATTTTTTCCACCTGAAAAGAACCAACTTTATTTTTGCGAGAGAGACATTGTAAGTGTTAAATCCCTCGCTAGGTGGCGTCGAGACAAATTATGACTACATTTATTGGGGAAATACTTAAATTTGTCAAATATTAATTATTATTTAAATCCTTTCAATTTATGTGGAAACTTTCACGTTTTATGAAATAATATTAATTTAATTAATAAGCTGAACACCAAATTCAGAATTTCACGATCAATAAAATGTATATTGAACTTTTTAAGCAAAAATTCCAACAACTCAAATATAAGCAGTGACCTTGGAGATGGTGACATACGAAAAGGACGGAAAACTTTGTTTAAGAACTCTTCTACAAAGTTATGCCAAATTATCGGTTGCCATGTTGCCCGTCTCCCAATCGACCCTTTCCTAAATATAAGGGTTCACTTTAGTGAAATACTTTCGGTGGAGTTAATCCAATTGACCACGCATTTAGAAATTCGCCTTAATATTTGGCCATTTTTCCTTTCAATCTTACAAACTGAATTGTTAAATGTTGTGAAAGGAACCTTCCCAATAGATAACGAAAATAGATTTTCTTTCCTGTGAAAGGTTTTAATAATGTCTCATTACACGCCGGCCCTAGCTACGCTTACCTATTCATTATGCTATGTATAAGTTCCAAATTAAATTGATATCGATATAAGCATTGTAAGCTATCCGCATTAAGACTGCATTTAATTCTGAAAATATTTTTTGCAATAAATCTGGTAATTTTTACATGAAGATAGATAAACTCAGAAAGGAGTGTTGGGAGAAAATGTGACTCTCAAGTGAATCGGAGTGACAGTCGGTGATACTCCAGGAAATAATGGGTTGATCAAATAAAACAAACACCTATCAGCAGAGTCAGGTCATGTCGACGTCAAGTCGATATAACAGAGGAGTAAAAATGAGATATTGCGAAAATGTGTCTGTAAAATAATTGTACTCCCAGTTCCTGCAGAAAATTATGTAGAAAGCAATAACACTTAAGTAAATTAAATAGTTAACTACTTTCAGTCCTAAAATGATTCGAGTTCGATTCAGTTTCGACGCAAAAGTGACACCATAAGGTTGATTTTTTTCTAATATTTTTCTTTGTGTTTTCTGTCCCCTTCACTGTTATTGTAAGTAACAATAAAAAGATAAGTATTATCTTGTGGGAAATCCGTCCAATCCATCTTTTCTTCCCTTTGTAGGACACATACATCAATCAACAATTCCTTTCGTTTTGCCCAATTCTAACTGATGTGAAGGGATGCTTCAATCTTCTCTTGACTAAACCCACGCTTTACTTTGAAGTTTGAAGATACAGCTTTTCAATAATATTAGTTACATTGGCTTCCTCTGGAAGGGTCATGTAAGATGTATTGAATTACAAAATTAGAAACATATGTTGTACATATATCCGGCGATGATAAAACGAGACTATAAATACCTTAGTTTACAGAAAGGGGTTAAATCAACGATGTGACCGTTTTCCAAAGATTGTATTATTAGATACCTTAGGCCTTTGGCATTATTTTCGTCTTGTATGTACTGCTACGTGTTCCGCAAGAGTATATTAGACACTTTTTAATATCAATAGTAAGTCAACCATAATAATAATAACATTATATTTATATAGCGCAGTTTTGTGACATTTCACTTCAAGTGCGTTTGAACCATATTAACGTGTTCATAATATAATAGATAAAGCTAGTTATAATTGAATCGAGAAATGCGGAGAAGTAGTTTTAGAGATTCTCAAATAATGCTAGGCTAGTGTGGTAAGCGTAGTGAGTAAGATCAATAAAAGGACGCTTAAATGGGTTTTTTTATGTGAATACCTCAAAAGAGGCTCAGCTGCTCCCGTCTGGAGCCAGTGAGACTATGGCATCCCCAATTGGGGTATGATGTGAGGCTGATTGTAGTGGAAAGAGAAAAGGGATGGGGACGAAGCCATTTCAAGCAACGTTTCAATTCTGAATGTCTTACACCACGGCGAAACCGAGACTATCTTCCACTCTGTAGCGTGCGCAAATATACTATACATTTATATTACTTTTAAATTAATTAATTGTGAAATTTAAAAAAAAATTATCAAATAAAATATATTTATATACGCCGGGATTCGATCCCGCGACCTTCGGATTGCGACTCAAGAACCTTACCCCTAGAACATGCCTGTCGTTTGAACATGTAGAGCGAATTATTGCAGATATAATGATAATTTATTACGCGGATGTGAATGGTAAAAGAAGTCAGATACACCGGAAAAAGACACGGCACTATCAAATGAACAATATTATATTTCAGAACAATAGAAGGGTTTGTACAAAACGATTTACAAAAGTAATTAAAACAATTAGTGTGTTGCAAGTTTTTTGGCGATCTCTTCTCTCTGTATACTTCTGAAGAGAAAGGCGAAATAGTTAGTTTTAATTTGCGTAAAGACCCAACGTGATATTTTCAGAATCTACAGCATATGATATGTACGTAGATACATTATTTTTACACCTTTCGCAGAGGAAAAGACACTTCAATGATTTGACTTGCAACATTTTAAAATTTCACGTTACGGTTACTAGAAATGTTTTGACATCATGTCTAAAGAGTCCAGTGCTACCTAACCTTTCTCTTTCAGCTTCCTTACATCCTTCTACCTCACAATATTCTCCAAAATAGGATTTAGAGTTGTGCACTTGTGAGCAGAAATCATCTGCATAATTTTCAATCAACGTTATTTTTGCGCAATTATACATTCTTCAATTATTATTAATACATTGAAATCACAATGAGTTACTAAAGTATAATGCATAGAAAATTTAAAAAAGCGATGATTCCCTGATTATTTATTTAAATAAATAGGTATTAATAACTAACCTATAGAACTATAAGTTATTCACTTTTGATGGAACGGAACCTAGATCCGTAATACAAGATACTATTCCATATATTTCTCCATTAACCCCCCGCCTACTGTCAAGCAATTGGGTGAACAATCGATGATAACGCCGTAATCATTTTATAATAATTATAATATTCCTTACACGTCTGTGGGCGTTTGCACAACCCACTCAGAATTTTCAATGGGAAGAAAATCATTTGTTGTAGCCTTTTCAGTGCCAGTACCGTTTCCCAGGATATGTAATATCTCTTCTTATTTGTGGGTAAAATTAGCTATAAATTTGATTATACCAACTAAAATAATATTTACAAACACAACAAAGTTTGGATGTTTTTTGGTTTCTTGGTTGATACTAGCTAATGGTTATGTTGGGATTAGGTAAGAAAGAACGTATTTTATTTTTAACCCTCCCATCACGAAGTTTGAAACTTTACTCCGATCCCAAGACGAAGCGCCAGCGTTACTACTGCATTCCACTTTAATTCGGGGGGTTTAATTTAATTTCGATCTCTTCTAACTAACATTATAAATGCGAAAGTGTATTTGTTTGATTGCTATTTGTAGGGTGGCTGGAGGGCTGTTAAATGACAGGAAACTTTTTATCCCAGAAAAACATATAATTCCCGTGAAAAATTCTTTGTACAGAAATTTCTACATAATAACACGCGAGCGAAGTTGGGTAAAAGCTAGTAATCTATTTATTAATATTCGATGTCGTTTTTTGTAGTTTTCGGAATTCCAATTAGCCAGATTTTTTTTTATTCTATTCTGTTCATTGAAAAACGTATTAATCCGGTTCGCGAAATTATTCACGAACTTTTCGGCCAGTTAATGAGACTTTTCTGTGTCGTTTATAGGTCGATTTCCGCATGTGTGCGGTTGGAACCCATTTTCTTTGGGATTTCGGCGTTTCGCCATTTTTTCCTCTCCGTGAGATTTCTGATAATATCGCAATCTACGGCGACGCCAATGCTCAAATAAAATCTTTGTTATTTTTTAACTGTCACCCTATCTCACAAAATTATTAAAGATTCTACCTTGTAAAATTCGTAAAAAAGACAATTACCTTAGTTTATTGTACTTGATTATAACATCTAAATTCCATACAATAAACAACATTACTGTGACTTATAATTACATTATGGTAGTAGAAATACCTTTTCGTCGTTGGTGCAGTTCTTTGTACGAGGAGAGTTTAAACATTTTTTTTATTCTTAAAGCACCTAAGAAGCTTACACTCGCCACTGTCTATTTGAAATAAAAAATTATTGGTTACAGTGTAAGGCCAAATAATGAATACATGGATATTGGATGTATGCACAATGATATAATATAATAATATGACAAGTACAATATATTTATGTCGAGAATAGTCGTGAATACATTATTGCAAAATCAACATTCGTTAGTAACTAATAAAAATGCCTGTTCGATGTTAAACTAATTGTTCAACTAATCATGTTTTGACAATGTTTTAATGTTATTTGTCGTTTTGGCATCATATGATGTTTTTCTTTGTTATTTTTATTTTTTATAGGTTTTTCACAAGAATTTTTGATGACTTATTCGATTAAATTTGACGTTTGCACGTATTTTTGTATCAGTTGACCGCTTTCGAACTTCTATGTTATATGTTTTTGATGACTTATTCGAATAAATTTGATTTTTGCACGTGTTTTAATGTTATTTGACCGTTTCGAACATTTTTGAGGTTATTTTACATCTTCACGTATTTTCACTTTTTATGACGGCTTCTGACGATTTTCGGTGTTTTTGGATTTTAGAGTTATTGATGTGGTTGGAAGTAATTTTATATTTTCTCGAGATTAAAATACACTATATAAAATAAAATAACGAAGTTTATCATATACTTTGCATCCTGGTAAAGAAACCTTGGGTTTTGAAACATGTTAATTATTTTTATCAAATAGTGGTATAAAAAAGGCATGTTATTTTGAGCATGTTTTTGTAGTTAAATTTTCCATATTTAATGAAGGAGAATAGTTCTTTTTTGTTTAGTTCATTTCAAGATTCCAATCAATTATTTTCTGAACATTTTTTGTTTCACATTGATTGAATAATATTCTTTCAGTTTTAATATCACAGTCCGAGCGTAAAGCTTTAACTAGTTGATTTTACTTTTAAAATAACAAGTTTCGTTAATAACAAGTTATGTTATAATTAATATACCCTTGATTATTTTTTTTTTTGAAAAGCGTTACAAAAACACTTTCCTGAAGATTTTAACGGATCTTACAGCCAACTACGGCTAAAGCTACACAAAAGCTAGTCATGAAAATGATACTATTAATAGGTTTTCTCCAGATACCACATAAAAATACATCATTGCCAAAAAGTGACATTAAGCCAATAAAAAAACTCCTTTAATCTTGATGTTTTGAAAATCTGTTGTATATACTCGGAGCATCAGGGTGAGTAAGGCATATAACGCAGAATCTCCGATAATATTTAACTAATAAATACTAATGTTATCATTGTTCTTTATTATATTATGCATGAGTGCAATTATTATTGTAAGCAATATTTCATTAAAGTTATTTTTCTTTAAATCCAAATGAAACCTTGATGTTCTAAAAAACTAACTATTTTAAATGTAACTAAGTTGTTCGTTAATTGCAAATGAGGCCTAGTTGTGAAAAAAAATAATTATGGATTATTGTAAATAAAACTTTATTATATAATTACTTGCGTAGTTACATAGAAGTTACGCATATTTTAGATAGTGTTTTAACCCTTTGAATCCCTGGTGAAATATATCAATAGTTATGCCTGGTAGGGCCTGTGGGACCCGGCTACACTTAATCGATTTTTTTAAACATGTGTACACATAAATGTTTTTTTTTCTTTCCTTTTTGTTTTGAAATTGACGTTCTAATAAATAATTGCAAAACATTTCAAAAATTAAAACTCCTTTATTCACCACAAGTGAAAAACAAAATCTAACTTTATATACAAAATAAATAATAAACTCACACATACAAACACAGAATTCATTAAAACGTCCCAAGTACACAAACATTTTACACGACAACACGATAACATACGTTTAAACACCATTCATACTAACTACGGTAAACAATCAATTAGTTACGAGGGGGGCAATTTATATAATTGCCTTCCAGATGATATCAAAAACGAAAAAAGTGTGTGCAAATTAAAAAAAAAATTGTTTATGTTTATTCACAAAAAACAAAGTAGTGATAGTGAATAATATCGTATGGTAATATAATATCATGTAAATGTTAGTATTGCAATCTAATGTAATCTAAGGTTATGAAATGAAAAGCTATGTAATGTAAGTACATAATTCAACATTCTAGTTAAGTAAGTGAAATTGTTATTTTCTTTTTTACTGGAATAAAAACTTATGAAAAAAAAACTATATATATATGTTGCTTGGGAAAATAATATTTGTGGTAAAACTTCATTAGAATTGTTTTGCTTAAAATTGGCATTTTAAGAAAATTAAGTGTTATGAAGTAAGTAACATGAGTACTTTCTCTTGCGATATTTTGTGTTAGGACAGGTTTTAACATAAAAGTGGTATTAAATTGTCAAAAGAATAAATAAAATGCATAAGAAATGTTGGTATCGGAATTAAGTGAATCAAACATTTCAATTTATTTGTAATTATTATGGTTTTCTTTAATATCCTTTCAATGGTTCTTCAATGTCCCCTGCGGTTAGTCCCAAAGACGTAGTGTATGGTGCAAATCTTAAAAAGAAAATTACAAAAAAATAAACACGGCTTAGACACTGAAATGATAGCTACTTTCAAAATAACTACATACTTCGTATGCCTGGTATTTGACGACACGTGCTTCTGAGATCACATGGGGAGAAATAACTTATCTTTACATAATGCTAGCATGACTCATTAGCGGCAGCTACTGTAACGCATGACAATTGCCCGCAAAATTAAGTAGTATGCGGAGGGTTAAAAAGAAACGACAATTTTGGCAAACATGTCAGATGGATCCATGTTGTTCCATGTTCGCGTTCTCTTTGTGTACGAGTAATTGCACACTCCATTTAATATACAACGAAATCCGTGTAGGATAAATTTACTTATACAGTCCGTCTTAGAAACCAACGATACGGTTCTTTATTATTTTATTTGAAACTATTTTTAAACCCATGAAAACCGTAAGAGAGCACAATATACTTTATTATTGTCAGGCTCACTAACAGAACCGAATTATTACCGAAGATTACCGGAATTTTTCATTAAAAAAACTGATAATTTAACGCATCACAAAAGCTCACGGAAAACGTGCGAACTTTAGAAAGCAAATTGAAAAGTTATTACAGCATTCATAAGGATAATAATTTCGACTTAGCTCAACAACTGGGTAGGTACTTTGATACTTGCAAATTTCTTTCATCTTATAAAGGAAATGTATATTCTTGGATTAAGTTTTTTTCCTCGGAAAAAATAATAGAATCCCAGCCTTGTCCGCAATACAAAATTTGCGTAATAATAATTCTTGATTACAATATACTCGTACATTGTGAACACATTTTTGAAATACGTAATAATAAGTCTGGAATTAATTCACTTTAAAATCAATAAATTAAATTAAATCTTATGTACTTATTATATCAGCAGTAGCTACCCGTCTTTACCCGATTTACAAATATCTCTTCACGAATTCTATGTTCTTGATAAATTATTTATTGATAATGCGTTTCACGTTATTTAATCATCGTAAAACGATTTTGCTAAAAATTTCAGAAAAAAGGTACCTTGTCTCGTATTGTATTTTCATGTCGTTAAAGCGCGCCGTTAGAGTTTTTGAAGTGAAAATTCTATAGCTTCGTTGGGATTTGGAAGCTCGGATGAAACGGAAATGACGCATTACAACACCTGCGTAGCATCAAACTCTTATCAAAGCTCCTATTGGTTGAGATATAAAATGAAAATGACGCTAGGTCTGCGCTTATTGGCCGCTTTGATTATGACCTCTCTTATCAAGGCTCCTTGGTTCTTCATTGGATGAGGTTTTTTTTATAAAGTTTCACTTCTACTGCGTGTTAACTGCATTCAATTTTTATAGATATATTTGGGGATGCTGTATGGAGGGTGTTTTTAGATAAAGGAAGGAGCGGAAGTTCTGCGAAGGAAAAGTGTGTGAGGGGTGGGTATGAATCTGGGGGTCAATATGTCTAGGAGAGAAGGACATATAAATCCATCCCTCCAACTGCGGTGCAAGGCGATGGGTTGAGAGAGTCCGGATTGAGAAATCAAAAGGTCTCCCTCAACCAGTGAGGAAACGCATCCGTCGTCAAGACCTAGACGAACCTCACCTCATGAACCCCTGTACCAATTCACCAAACGTAGCGAATCACTAGGGGTGACCTATGGCAGGGGTGTTAGTTATAAAAAAAAAGAATTTTATTGAGACGCGCAATAATATTTTTTGTTTAAATTTAATTAAAATGTGTATTTGTGCTATTGTAGATATTTAATTATAAATGTTTAATCTTACGTTGACTGTAGAGTGTGTATAATCTAAAAACAGAGCAGTAATGCTTGTTATAGCAATATATCGGTGTCAGTTGTGGTCACAAGATACACTGTAAAGCAGTGTTATGCTCCACAGCACGGGTGAGAATATTCGTGTATTTGAATTACGGCAAATTTATAACAGCAGCTGTTGTAGTGTTGGCAAAATACGACGTTTGTCAATTTTTAATTTAGACATAATTACTTCTTCAATAAGCGTAAACTCTCGTTGCGCAAAATCACTTTGTGGTGTCATTTTAATTAATTGAAAATAAATAACTTTGCGTACACCAGAAATAAAATAAAAACTGTCTACACGTTTCAAAACCAGTGATTCCTTCTTCAGGATAAACGTAATGGAAATTTTTAAAAAAAATTAGAGTATGTGAACAAGTATAAATATATAAATTTATGGTGTAATCGCACGTACCCCATTGATTTTTTTTTTGTAAGAAACAAACAGCTTTTACATAATATACAGTGATAATGGATATAAAAGTGAGCTGAAGTCAAGCCACATTAGTTTCTTATGCTAAAGTACATTGGAATGGAGGCTTTAATATCTTTTAATTTATTTTAGGTTATAGGAAGGGGAGAGAAAGAGGAATATAGGAAAAGGATAGGAGATGCTCCCGATACATTCCATAGTCTCATATTAATAATCGATCGTACGCGTTACTTCATATCGATATTTCTTTAAATTATTACTAAAAATGTCAATGTTGTGAAATTTTTGTATTATAATGTGCACTCACACAAGGAATTGGGGATTTTTTTCTAATATTTGTTCTACATGTGTTATTATACTATATTTAAGTACTGTAAGCAAACGTCGACAGTGTAAATCTCTTATAATTTATCAATCGTTGTTTCGGACAATTCTGATTACAAAATGAGTCTCAGTTTAAAAAAAATCGAGTGCAGTTAACACGCGGTAGAAGTGAAACCTTCACCTCACAATCTCAACCAATAGGAGCCTTGAAAAGTAAGCTCATAATCAAAGCAGCCAATGCGGTAAGGTTTCATTCTATCTCACTCTCAAGCAGGCTAAATCCTGTAGATATGTGTTTGTTTCCTTTTAGTGTCATTTCCGCTTCATGGGGTTTCAAATTACAACGGTGCTAAAGAACTTCAAAAAAAATTATTGCTTGTCGAATATGCTCCATGTTATGTAATTCGATACTGGCAGTCAAAGTGATGAAGTAATTTTACTTGTATCGTTACCAGCGTAACCACTGAGTATTTGGCCAAAAATGGTACGTTTTCGTGGGAAGAAATTATTGTAAACTTTAAAATAACACCACCCAAAGCTTCATCATGAAGATAATTTAAAATAAACATTTACTTTATGAACTCACTACGGCAACCCGGCCAATCAGGTGCCCGAACGAAAAATAACACCTCCGCCAAGGTTTACGTACAAGGGCCAGTGAAGTGTGAGTAAGGATTTCATAACCCGAAGCGCACTCCTGGCTTGCATTTTTTTTTTTTTTTTTTTTTTTTATTAGTAATAAAAGGTACATAAATTACAAATAAATTTTATACAGTAATTAATTACATAGTAGATATATTTGATGTACCCCCATAATTAAGCAAGGCTTGTGTGTATGGGGGGGGCTTGTAAACATTTCGCGTAACACCGGTGCGCGGTGTTCTCATAAATATCAATGCAGATATAAAAAGTTTTTCCCCAACGTACGTTCGAAAGAAAGCAGTAGGTACATACCAGGGGCTGCAAAAATTTTGGGGTTGATTAATTCAAAATTATATGGGTAAAAGAAATATAAACACGTTTTGTGTGTTTTACTTAATCGCAGTAATTGGTATGAATAATTCATATTATGAAGTGTAAATGATTCTGATCCATTATTCAAGTTTTTTTACCATTTTATTTCATTATTAAAAATATTTACATACTGCATACATATTATATTTAATATAGTGATAGATCAATGCGAATTGCAAAAACTTTTTTTTATAAAACAGCCCAAATCAATAGGGAATGATTTCTCGTGTTTGAATTGGTAGTAGCGCCAGTGTCGCCATTATACATATTTATATTTACGCACCAGATTTAAATGTCCGGGTTTAATTTTCCTCACAGGAAAAACTAAACCCTTTCACACACTTCCCAAATGATCATCTGGTCAATCCACGTTATGCAATTGCACTATATAAGTATTATAATTACAAAACAATACAAGAACAACATGTCAACCTACTAGAGACCAGATGGGAAAATAATTCATCGACTCCAGATATTTTCATATCAGAGAGTTCGGCTCTGTGGAATTCCTAATTGAACCTATAAATCCTACTGATCCCTCAATATAAATATTTAAAAAATCTTTTGTAATCCTACATGTATTTAATATATAATTTATTTATATTATATTTACATTTATTTATTATATTTGTATTTATATTCTACCTATAAAAAAATCATTAATCGAAGTTCCAATCAAAATAAGCCGAAAAATAGTTGAGAAATGTGTAAACTTAATATTAAAATTACTTGTTAGGTCGGTGATAATTGATTGGTGGGTACAGTACGCGCCAAACTTAAATGCCGACCTGAACTTGATACGATCCATTCTCGCGCAGGTACAGTAACTTTACTGACTTTAATTTTTTTTTTTAATTATGTAGCTCCACACAGGAGACCATGAAGAAAATAATCCCCCCAAGGGCCTATGCCATCTTTGGAGATGCTATGTGGAGGGTCTTTTTAGGAAAGGAATGAGAAAGTTTTGGGAAGGAAACGTTAGTAGGGGTGGGTAGGAATTTGGGGGTCAGTGAGTCCAGGAGAAACGGATGTATGGATCCATACCTCCCGGGGCAACGTTACCCATCCCGCCTCCTCATTTCAAGTAATCTTTCAAAATTTTGTTTTTAATAATATCACCGTATTCTTTCATGCTCGTTTGGGAAACGCGATAACAGGTACAATAAATTCCATTATTACGCATAATACGTACCTATACACTACTGTCTGTTACATTCAAATTCCCGCATAAATAGGTTCAGGTATACAGAAACGTGTGGGCGAATAAAAGCTCACGTAAATAAGTGAGACATCACCTGTATCGGAAAACGCTTAACACTTAACAGATCAGCCTGAACTAATGGTAGCAGTTTACAATAATGTTGTCTACTTGGATTTTCCATTTCCCTCAGAACCTATATCAGCCTGAAGCTACAAACACTTGATGCCTCTTTGGGATTTGGGTCCAGATCCTTTTATTTAACGAGGCATACGCGCGGAGGAACGGATCGAGTTAACCCAAGATGTCTGGTTGTATCCCAACATTGGCGGATTGCCATTGAAAGACTACAGCATGCTAATGAAAACATGACGTTAATTAAATATTTAATCTTTTTTATTTTTTGAATGTAGCTATTACTTTATGGTTATCCATTATAAAAAAATGAAACAATACAACTTTGTATAAACCACTTAAAAAATGTGCAAATCCGACCGGTTTCGGAACAAACGTTCCTTCGTCAGGGAAAGCTTATACTAATTTGACAGTTTAGAACAATGTTTTATTATGGTAGGGGTGGAGCCGTTGTTAGTTAATAATGTAGATTGGGTGGGTAGGTATTAGTGTAGAGTGGGTGGGTAGGGGAACAAATCCATGATTGGGCTATATGACAATATTTTTTGTTTGTTGATAATAGATTCATTATTTTTAAGGGATTTTTTTCCAGTGACCTAACTCGTATATTTAACTATGTTTTAAATCAAAATTATTTTCAAAACAATAATGTCATATACCAACAAAAAGAAGGCCTTCCAATGGGAGCCCCCACCAGCCCTCTTATTGCTGATATATTTATGAATGATTTGGAAACAACTGTTTTTAATTCAAAATCACCCCTTTTAAACAATGTTTTACAATGGAAGAGATATGTGGTTGATATATTCGTCATTTGGAGAGGATCCGAACGTCAACTCAACAACTTTCTTAACCTTTTAAATTCCTTTCATAATCAAATAAAATTTACGATAGAAATAGGCAATGAAAAATTAAACTTTTTGGATTAAACTTTATCTATTATAAATAATAAAATCGATTTTAGTATATATCGCAAGCCAACATACACTGATATAGTAATTCATAAGACCTCCAACCACCCTGTCTCACAAAAACACTCCACCTTCCATTCCATGATACACCGCTTAGTAAATATCCCAATGTCTAATAATAATTTCCTTTCTGAACTTTCTATAATAAAACAAATTGCTATAAATAACGGATATGAACCAAAATTAATTGATAACATCCTAAATAAAAAACTTAGCAAAATTTCAAAAAATAAATATCTATACAATTCTAATAATATTAATGATAAAGAATGGCGTAAAATTTTGTATATTAATAATTTTTCAGTTCAATGTTGCAAAAATTTCCCTTCTAATATTAAACTAGCGTTTTATACAAGAAATAATATCGGTAATTTTTTGAGAAATACTAAAGATAAAGACCATAAATTGACTAATTCCGGAATATATAAACTCAAATGCAATGATTGTCCCTCATTTTATATTGGAAAAACAACTAGTAATTTTGAAATCAGAATCAAAGAACATTTAAGGTGTCTTAATAATAATAATTTTTCTGAGTTCGCTAACCATATCATTGAAAATAACCATAGTTTTGAAAAAACACATGGATAAATATTCTTCATATTTTTATTTTTATTTTAACTTTATGAGTAAAACCTCAAATTGTAATATTTAATTAAATGAAGACAATATAAGCGAAACTCAATCGAAAATCTGAAAACAGAAAAATCAGAAAAAGATATTAAAGACACGGTGGCGCAGTGGTTAGCGCGTTCGCCCGGTAAGCGAGAGGTCCTGGGTTCGTGTCCCAGATGTGTCAATATCTTTTTCTGATTTTTCTGTTTTCAGATTTTCGATTGAGTTTCGCTTATATTGTCTTCATTTAATTAAATATTACAATTCTTCATATTAATCATAAAGGAAAACGTTTAGATAACTTAGAAGCTTTGGAAATTAAAAAATCCCTTAAAAATAATGAATCTATTATCAACAAACAAAAAATATTGTCATATAGCCCAATCATGGATTTGTTCCCCTACCCACCCACTCTACACTAATACCTACCCACCCAATCTACATTATTAACTAACAACGGCTCCACCCCTACCATAATAAAACATTGTTCTAAACTGTCAAATTAGTATAAGCTTTCCCTGACGAAGGAACGTTTGTTCCGAAACCGGTCGGATTTGCACATTTTTTAAGTGGTTTATACAAAGTTGTATTGTTTCATTTTTTTTTTTTTAATATTTAATCAATTAAAATAAAAACTATTTCATTAGTTGTTAAAAATATATGTATTATCACGGTCCACGTCACAGAAAACGTTATAAAATACTTTGTTTCTTCGAAGAGTTCCCTGTAAAATAGTACACGGTTATTTAAGTAGTGACGTTCGCCGGGAACCGGTGTTTTATAAAGTAATTATCGCCCTCTGTACGAGACTAGTGGGGCGTTTGTACAATACTGTATTTCTGAAAGGTGCCATTTTTAACGCCAAAAGCCTTTCACAGAGTTACGCAGCGATCAGTTTATTACTGCGTGAAAATGATTTTCAACATCGTTTGGAAGATGCGCCTAACGCACAGTGTTTCGTTAGCCAATAGCAGCATTCCCATTGTTTAGTGGGTTATCAAAGGAATAACGTGCTGGCGGCATGCTACTGTGTAAATGTGTATGCTGGCGGCACGGTACTATGCGGGAACATAAATTCCAATGTTAACTTTTTTAGTTGTCTCATTTGCTTACGTGTACGTTCGTTACACACATATTTCTTTGACACGATCGATACACTCTCCATGTTTCCTGTTCCGCCATGCAATTCATCGAATCCGTTATCATACGTATTATGCAAGTGTTTGTGATGAAACCCCTGTTTTAGTGCAAAATCCAATATGAGCGTTATTGCGTAAGTTCGTTTTGTACTTTTGTAGTGTGGGTGGCATTCAATTCAGTTGGGAATCACAGGCACTCATTAAGGCACAGAGGACCTTTGGCTCTTTTCTGACCTGTGGAAGTGGCGCCAGACAACTGCGTCTCCTCACAAGTGCGTTTTCTGACCAATTATGACAGCGTTACTTTCCTCCGACTGCTCAGTGCTCTGTGTCACATTAGGGCGACATCACACACCCTTTCATAAGCATTTTCTATCCAGACTGAGTAGTTTGTCATTTTTAGCAAATGTAAAGGGGAGCAAGTCGTCTTGGAATCGTCTTGCAATTTGGGAAGTCCTGGAGGCACATTTTTTGCATCTTTTAACGCCGCAATGCAATAAACTAAACTACAACGATAGATCCATGGTAGTGGTGCTTAAATGGTATACTTTCCCTTCTGCAGATGTTTTCAACTATTAATACGATATTATTTAATACGGCCACGATTTAGAACTTCATATCACGTTATAAAATACCTTTTTCCAAAAGGTTTTGGGATTAGGGATCAACCTTTTCATCGCGATTTCCCAACGTAAGTTTAAGTGCTCAAAGTGAACTCCTGAACGACGTAAAGAGGTTTTACTTTATAGCAGTTGAAATATCCAGTTGGTGATTATAACATATCCACAACAATGTGGACGATTGAGATGAGGAATCTGGTTGTTATAAAACTTTTTTTTCAAATCACAGTGCCTGGTATAAAAGGATTTTTTCACCTAAGACTGACAATATTTTTTTCAGTTTTTGTTTTTTTTCCTTGGATTTAAAATTTTTATTTTTTTATAATACCGAAAAGAGCCCGAAGTGCTCCCGTTTGGAACCAGATAGACTATTGTATCTACAATCGGGGTGTGTTGTGAGGCTGAAGGTAGTGGTGAGGAAAGGAGATGTGGAGGAAGAAGGTGGGGAAGTACCTGGCTATTCAGATCTGGTCATTAAACACGGCTAAAGCCATTTCAAGCAACATTTCAATTCTGAATGGTGGTCTTACACCAAAGCAATACTGAGAGTATTTTCCGCTCTGGAACGTGCCGCAAATACATAAGATATTATTTTAAATGAATCCTTTGAATTTTTTTTTACATGAATCCTTTTACATAGGAGGCCTTGAGGAAAATATTTTCCTCACCTTTGGGAATGCTGTGTGGTGGGGTTTTTTATGGAAAGGAAGGAGAGGAGAGTTCTGGGAAGGAAAAGGGTTTAAGGGGTAGGAATTTGGGGTTCAGTGTATCCTGGTCATCCGCCTCCAAGACCTAGGCAAACCTCGCCCCATGAACCCGGACACCCCTGCTAATTAAATATTTGCGCATGCCGGATTTTGAACCCGCGTCCATCGAATTGCTGGTCGAGAGTGGTGTTGCGAAACTGCGATACTGAAACTGGTTCAGATCTGGGCTTCTGTAAAATAGGACTCACCGTTGCAGATGGGGCCTCACTGGTATCCAGGTTGTGGTGTACACTTCACAAATTAAATTAAAATTTAGAAATAATAATATTTCTTATAGAAAGATATTATGATATATGAGCCCTGTCTGAGATGTTAATTTACACTGACTCTAATAAGCACACTGTCACCTCTCCAAAGTTGGGTACTTTTTCTTGCAACAATTGCCCTTTTTAATGGTGACATTTGGGATGGGAAGATTAGGTAGTTGGTATAAGTTCAGGATGTTGACATTTACTACCCACCAAGTCTACAAATGCATAACTAAACAATCCCATTTATAAAGCGCGAACATAGAGCCTTACCCTTCAACCACGGAGACAATTGAAAGAGTGAAAACTATGAATCGAACAAGATGATATATCAATACTCCACAATAGCTTTACTGATAGATTTCAAAATTTAGAAGCACAAAAGATATTTAGTCCAGTCAAGGAAGGAGTTGTAGAGTGCGTGAGCAGGGACCTAAGCGATTCCTTCAGGACTTGTTTAGGGTGCTTAGAGTGTGAACATAATAAAAGTCCTGACGTCTAGGTGGTGAGCTAGGGGGGGAGGGGGGAGGGAGGTCCCGATTTTCGGGTTTCCGTTTATATCTCGAAAACGGTGCGTTGTAGAGGAAAACTTTTTATGAATAAGAAAAGCTCATAAAATTATCTACAATTTTTATGTTTTACATAATTTGAAAATGCCAGCCGTTTTTGAGTTACACGTTCCACAAATGTCGATATTTTCGAAAAAATCATTTTACCTCACATTTTTCATCAAATATTCCTTCATATCGTCTAAAATATTCATCAAAGAAAGAAGTTTATTTGAAATAAGTTGTAAATAATTTAATTTTCTTTTATAAAATGTAAACATATGCAAATAAATCTCCAATGAGTAAATATTTACAGCAATTTTAAGTTTTTTCGTAAAATGTCGCCATTTTTAAAAAAGCTATTTTCAAGTAATATGCTTTCATCTTATTTCGGACACACAACTTTTGTTTGTTCGCCCAATGATATGTGTGACCACACTTTAAAGCCAGTTATTAAAGAAAGTAGACAAAAATCATATAACTTGAAAATTTTCAATTTTATAATGATTTTAAAATTTATAAAGATGATAATCTCATTATAATTTTATTCTACCTCGTTACATTAAGTACATAAAATTATAAACCTCAATGTTATCACTGTTCTCAATAACATCATGTTACACTCCCAACTTTATATGGATTCACGTTTTCATCCTCTTTGGACGTGAGGGTCCTGGCAAGCGTTGTTCATCCATGGCATCGTCATTCTCAGTGGTGGGTGGTTCTTGCTGAATGGGCTCTACGTCGTCTTTATCGTCGTCCTCGGCAACAGGCATGCTATTGAGGCATCTTCCTTGACAGTGAAGGCACGCTGCAGAACAGATCAGCATTTTTTTCGGCATCCACATTTGCCAATTGCACAATCCTTGGTGCAGCTGCAAAATATCATTTTCGGAAGGACCTCCGGTGCTGGAGGATCAATTATCAACTATTAATTATTAACTATCCAGGCATATGGCACCAGGGTGTCTCCTTCGTGTTTCCACCCCCATTCTGTTTTCACCCCAAATAAGGGTGACCGCTCCAATCCGGCCAACTACCGCCCCATAGCGATCACATCAGTTCTGTCTAAGGTGATGGAACGTGTGATCAACGACAAACTGCTCACATACCTCGAGAAGAACAAAATTATTAACGATCGTCAATACGGATTTCGGCGGAACCGCTCGTGCGGTGATCTTCTCGCGTATGTGACGCATGTTTGGGGGCGATGCCTGGAACGTTTCGGTGAGACCCAAACGGTTGCACTGGACATCTCCAAGGCCTTTGACCGGGTTTGGCACCGAGGACTTGTCAACAAACTGCATTCTTACGGACTTGTGTACGTGGATTGCCGACTTCTTGAGGGAGAGGTCGATTCAGACGGTAGTCGATGGTTTCACCTCTTCCTCACACTCGATAAATGCTGGCGTCCCGCAGGGATCGGTTCTGTCTCCGACTTTGTTTTTGTTGCACATCAACGACCTTTTGTCATGTGCACCAATTCACTATTATGCGGATGACAGTACAGTTCATGATAGCTTTTTGTTTTACAAGTCCCTAAAGGGCTCACAAACTCCAACAGCTCGTATGGCTTTGAAGCAAAGAATGGACGGTTACCTCAAGAGTGTTTTCTCATGGGGTAAAAATAATCTCGTTGAATTTAATGTTTCAAAGACCCAATCTTGTCTGATTACGTCTAAAAGGGATCAAAATGAAAATCTAGTCTCTTTCAACGGAAGCAATCTTCCGAACAGGCCCTCCATTGAAATGCTTGGTGTAACCCTAAGTGACCAGCTCAGGTATGGGGGCTCCATCGAAGCCAGAGTAAAGTTAGCCTCACAGAAACTGGGCGTACTGTACAGGGCCCGCAGATACTTTAATAGTACACAACTGCTAACCCTGTACAAATCACAAGTGCGCCCCACGGTTGAATTTGGCAGCCATCTCTGGTCTGGAGCTCCAAAATACCTGAAAAATACCCTCGACTCTGTGCAGAAACGGTCGGTCCGTTTGAAAGATTCTCCCATCTTAACAGACGGATTGCAATCTTTAGAGCACAGGCGTCGGGTGGGAATGCTATCCTTGTTCTACCAGTATTACAATGGAAGATGCTCCGAGGAACTAGCATCATTGATCCCTTCGGCACCGGTGGATAGTCGGGAAACACGCCAAACGCGTGCCCAACATTTGTACACGGTTGACATTTGCCACATGAGAACGGGTCGTTTCTTCGACTCGTTCTTGTGTTCAACAGCTCGGCTGTGGAATGATTTGCCGGCCTCTGTGTTTCCTCCTTCCTACAACATGGGTCTCTTCAAGACCAATGTTCATTCCTTCCTCTCCTCAAAAAGACCCTCCACACAGCATCCCAGATGACATAGGCCCTGAGGGAAATTATTTTCCTCAGGGCGTCCTGCGTGGAGTTAACGTAAAAAAAAAAATATAAAAAATTCTTCAGGGGGCAGCTCAATCCCGACCCACTGCTGAACTTGGTGGTATGTCCGTCGGGAATGCTGTTTAGCTGCACTCTCTGTTGGAGGGAGGGAGCTGATGTCAGGCTTCATATTTGCCACGGACCTTGTGAACGACTGGAAGCGGTACTGTTTAAGGGAGGTCTGTCTTTTTGGCGCCGCATACTATTTCAGGAAGCATTTATTTCCAGCCTCTTCAACCTCGTCGTGAGTAGAGGAGGGGTTGTAAAAGATCATTGCCGCTTGCTCGATCATTTCTGACTCAAAGTACAATATTGAAAAGCCCACCTTGCTTCTCCTGAAAGTTGCAGACGCTGTACCGCATCTCTGCTACATCTTGGATAAAAAATCTTCCTGTTTAACGGGTATTGATTTGTTCCATGTCAAATTGATGTCGGCTGACCTTCTCAGTCTGTATCGTCGCATCTGTTCTTGTGATTTCGTACTATTGACTGGATTTACGTACCTATCAAATACCACAGTGCGAGTCATTCCAGGATAGTGGTGGTTGACATAGGTGATATAACGATCACAAATTGCGGCAACGGAGGCATCTTTTTGTCAAATTACTCTGTGAAGTAGAAATCCTCCGTCCACAACTACCACCGTTCATCTGAGATAGTAGAACATTTTTTTTGGTAGGCTCGAATAAGCTATAAAGAACAGATTTAGTTGTCTTTCGCATCCCACTTTCATTGAACAGTGAGTGCCAAGGGAAATGGGGCCAACTCATACTCAAAGAATTTCATCAAATCCTCATCTGATCGTTTGCTTATACACATCCGCTGAAACAGCAATGTTGGGTCAACTGCAACCTTTTCATCGTGAATTTTTATCAACGAGCTGACAGAAGACATTGGAAATGCCCGATCTTTGCGGGACAACTTGATGTCTGAGAATGTCAAGCCCACTATCGCATTCATTGCCTTTTCACTAACTCGAACAGCATCGTAGCACGTTATTGTAGCATCTCCGACGACTAACCTAATCACCCATTACAATAATAATGATTATGAAATAAATACATCTAATCATCTGTTCGAGAACAACTTACCTGCTTTCTTGCTTGCAAAAATTAATAAGGAATTTCCCATGAAGAAAAAACCCGTCTCAATAATTTGGTAAGAAAAAACAGCTTTTTCTGAAAATGACATTTTACGAAAAAACATAAAATTGCTGTAAATATTTACTGGTTGGAGAATTATTTACATATGTACATATATTCTAAAAGGTAATTAAATTATTTACAACTTCTTTCAAATAAATTTCTTTCTTGGATGAATATTTTAGGCGATATGAAGGAATGTTTGATGAAAAATGTGAGGTAAAATGATTTTTTTCGAAAATATTGACACTTGCGGAGCGTATAACTCAAAAACGGCTGGGATTTCCAAAATTATGTATTGAATAAAAGTTGTAGATAATTTTATGAGCTTTTACTTATTTAAAAAAGTTTACCTCTGCAACGCACCGTTTTTGAGATATAAACGGAAACCCGAATATCGGAACCTCCCCCCCCCCCCCCTCCCCCCCCCTAGCTCACCACCTAGACGTCAGGACTTTTAGTATGTTCCCACCCTAAGAACCCTAAGGAAGTCCTGAAGGAATCGCTTAGGTCCCTGCTCACGCACTCGACACCTCCTTTTGGACCATTCGTTTACAGGACTATTTTCTTTAAATTAAAAAAAAAAACTGTGGCTAAAACTCTTACCCAAACTTACGTTTACATCGTTCTTACCTCTGTCACACAGACTTTGTGCTTATCGTCGTAAGAAAAGCAAAAGGAATAAAATGATATTTGAACAGCGTTTTCTAATTACATCCAAACTCGCAATTTCCTCTTCAGGAAACAAATTGTAAACATCATTCCTAGTAACCGAATAGCGCCGGATAAAACACACGTGACATTTCGGCATGAATGTGTTCATTTGAAATGATACAACCATGGTTTCTATGTGAAATTAAAACGGCCTCAGCTTAGGACATAAAGATTGCCGGATGAAGGGGCGGATATTTGAAGTAGAATGGGAAACGAAGGTTTTGGAGGAATGAATCAGCCTAACAGTGCGTGGAGTTAGGAAACTTTTGTAATAAAACGTGAATAAGAACCGCATTGAGAGCATTTATTACACGTGTGCGTAATCTATTTTTATACATTATGTTTATTATACTAACGTTCCATTAATAATAATAAAGGTTCAGATTTTATTTCGGGACGAGGGTAGGGTTTTGCAATCCTTCATATTTATACAGAATTATGTAAGTCCGGATATTTTTTACATTTGCTCCCACAGGAGGCTCTGAAAAAAATTATTTCCCTCGGGGCTTATCTCATCTTAGGGGATGCTGTGTGGATGGTTTTTGTTAAAGGATAAGAAGAAGAGAAAGTCCTGAGAAGTATATAGAAGGTAAGAATCCGGGAGTCAGTCTGTCCAGGAGTGACGGACGTATGAATCCATCTCTTCGAATGCGTTACAAGGCAATGGGTCGTGGCATTCTGGCTGGAGAGGTCAAAAGACCTCCTCAACCAGTATCTCTCGATCCGACCTGCCACACAGCAGGTGGGTAGACACATAGGCCGCCAAAACCTTGATAAACTTCACTCCATGTACCACCCTTGCTAAATCTCTAAACGTAGCGAACCACTTGGGGTGACCTACAGCACAGGTGTTGATTTATCCAATAGTGGTTCCTGGGGCGGCGGTACCCACACAAAATTAAATATTACAATAAACAGATTTTTTTTAAGTTAAAGTTCAAAGAGTTATATATTGGATACTTAGTAATAGGTACGAACCCTCAAATGCATTTAAAACCCCTTTTTACGCTTTAAAAATCAGTATCAAAATACCAGGATACGAAAATGTGCAAAAAATATCATAGAAATACAATTAAATCTCTAGATTAAAAAAGGATCGAAAAAATGCCAGTAATAAAATTTTGTTCTTACCACCAGCTTGATGTTCCGTTTACATCCACCTCAAATCGATTCCGATCCCAGACCCATCCTGGCTCCACTTAAAACGCAATCATAAATTTACAGCCTTATTAAAAAAAAAACACAGCACGCCCGATAACCCGCATCGCAGCAGCAACATGAATAAAAGAAAAATACACTAAAACACGATAACATTACTAATAAGGTTTGTTCTTAAAATGTATTTTATAAGTCTGGCAACAATGTAATTTTTCATAGTGTAAGTACTAAATTGTGTGTTTTCCTTAATAACCGCCAGGTGGCGGCGCGGGCGCCTGCGCATTCGTCGTTCGGGTTGAAAGCGCGAAAAAAAATCACTCCTCGGATGTGTGTGTAATATTATTACTTACTCAAATTTGATCGTAATTTCTAATAATATGACTAATTCACCATTATATTCGTATAATTGATATATTTACCGAGTTTTTGTGGTTTTTAATAAGTTTTAGTAAAGTTATAATAAAAATAATCATACTTTGAAAATTGCAATGTCAAAAAGTATTTTATATAAAACATGAAAATTCAAATTTACATTTAAACGTTTTTATTTTATGAGAATTTCAAAAAAGTGGTGTTTTTTTTAAATATTAATATCTAATACATGTTTTTCTAAACGTATCAAAATAATTAACGTCTTTAAAAATGCAAGAAATATGTTATAAAAGTCAGTATCATTTTTTAGGTTAGTTTTTTGACAATAAAAAAAACTTTGAAATTTTTTATTACTATTTTATTGTATGCACGAGGAAAAAGTGAGGTGACAGTTTCGTTTCAAATTCATTATATAAAAGGTCCTTATTTTTTAAATTTTGTTTTTTTATAAATTTCTGTACACTTTCATCAAATATGTTTTGGTAAAATAAAAATAAAAAAAATTTTCACATTTGAATCTTGGCAGTTTTTTAAAACTAAAGCGTATTTCAATTACACAAATCTAAAAGGTAATTTTATCTAGTTTTCATAAATGGTATTTGTTTTTACGACACCTTCAAAAATAATAAATATATACAACATTCAAAATACTTAGGAAAAAATCCAAATTTCGTTCAAACATCATTACTAAAACAGAGATAAACTACCCTCTCAGACTGTGTAAACCAAGTGTATTTTTTTCCAAGAACAATTTTTTAATTAGTAATGTTTTCACATCGGCGGCCGTTTGTCAATTGAATAAAATTTTCACTGGGTTTTTTAGTAAGGCTGTTATGTTTATCCTTATTTTTGGTTATTTAAAAACGATTCAAACCTTAGGTAAAATGTGTAGTTAAATAGAATCTAGGTCCCATTTGACATGAAAAGCTCATAAGAATATATGAAATAACAATATTTGTATAAAGCACTTTCAAATCAGATTTGTCTTTCCCTCAAGTTATTTGAAAACGTCTATTCATTCGTCGATTATTACTAAAACAGATTACAAATATCTTCCGTTTACCGGTACTCGGTTTTTTCCCAAATATCGATAAAGTTTTTTAATGTAATCTGAAAGCTCGTGAAATTCTCTACCTCAATAAGAAACTCTGTGATGATACATTCATGTTGGGTAAATATTTTTTTTATGTAAATGTTAGCAATTCCAGTTTGAAAAAACTTTGCCAGCTGTTATCTTTGAATATCGTTGAAACAAAATTCGATTAGTTCGAGCCCTCAAGTTTTTTTTTGTTATCTACAAGCAGCAGTAAACCTACATCTCCTCAGTGGATGAACGTGTCAGAAGTTTCCGTAATTTAATATTCGCTTATTTTTGTCTGTATGAGGGTAGTGGGATCTTTTGGATCTTTTAAGATCTCGCGTCTTTGAATCTTGACTAATGTGACAGATAATTAAAAACCATTTGAAGAGGGATGAATAAATAATTAAGCTGGTAGATATAATTATAAAAATAGGAAAATTAAGGCAATAATAATTTGTAGATATAGATTGCCAAAAGCTGAGCGGACCAGCGTGAATTTTAATGATATTTATGAATGTTTTATTTACTAAAAAAATTTTTTAATGCTTAATTAGATTCTTGGTTGTATAAAAGTGGGATGCAGGCTTAGTTAAAACGACTTAGATTTACAAGGGGTAAGATACTATTTAACTATCCATTTTAGAAGGATAGTTGTGATATTTCATCAATTACAAATAAAATATAATAGTGGCCCCATTTTTTGTTTGTTGGAACATGATGCAAACACTGCGATCCAATTACACGATATAGAAGACTATTTCCTATGCAGATTAAGATTCCTTTCTTTTGATGCCAATGTCGTGTTTCGATAAGCTCAATTTCGTTGAATTGAATGCATTTTACAAATTTTCAAATAAAACGTTTAAAATTATTTACTAAGAAAAAGTATGCGATAAAATATTAAATAGATAACCTACACTCTTTACTACAATTTATTGTAGTTCCCTTCAATAGGATACATTTATTTTTACCAAAAACTTGTACCAGGAAAATAATTCCTCTTAGGGTGTTTTTAGAAAAGGAAGACGAGGAAGTTCTGGGAAGGAAAAAGGTATAAGGGGTGGGTAGGAATCTGGGGGTCAGTGTGTCCAGGGGTAGCGGACGTATGAATCTAACCCTCCTACTGCTGTATAAGGCGATGTTCCGAGAGAATCCTGCTGGAGAGATCAAAAGGTCTCCCTCAATCAGGTTTCTTCCGATCCGGCTTGCCACACAGTTGGTGAGCAGACGCATCCGCCGCCAAGACCTGGACAAACCTTACCCCATTAATCCGAGCACCCCTGCTAAGTCACCAAACGTAGCGAACCTTGTTACTTGGGGTAACCTGTGGCAGAGGTGTTGGTTATTGAATAAATGGTTCCGGCGGTACCCATACCCGCCTCCGAAATTCAAAAATTAATTTTCTTCTTTCCTTATTTGAGTGTGCTTAGCTTCAAATTTATTTGCTCTTATGTTTTATTTACATCCGTATTTTGTAATGATTTACCAAACAACCACCATATTTGAAAGAAAAACATGTATTTATTTTTGTAGATAAAGTGCTCAATTCGTTTCTTGAATCTTTCGAGGGTTGTGGTAGTAAACATATTCAAATTTAAACATTGTTTGAAAATATTTTTTGTGGGGTGGAAGAATAAAGGCAGCGGTTAAAACAAGAAGAACGGCGTACTTTTTGATGGATGAAAAAACATTAACATTTTTTCGCAAGTCATTGTTGTCAGGCCTTTCGTTGGGACATATTCAGTTCATACAAATAAAAATTTTCTAAAATTTATCGGTACCAATCCAAGGATATTTTTAGAGTTTTTCCCTCATATTTTCCGATTTATTTTCAATGCCATTCCCTTTGTTCCAGTTTATACAAGGTCCGTTGGTGGGGGATGAATAAGAATACCGGGAAAATAAAGAAGTAGGTAAATTATTTGAGGAATTTTCCGAACATGCAAGAGGGAATGTCAGATATTAAGATGAATAACACACAAATAAGGAGATATGTAAGAATTCCTGCCTACGTCTGGCAAATGAATTCAAATTCCTTGCGGCCTACGAGAAACATTATGGTATTATATCTCTTTGTATGATGCCTACTCGTATTTGAATTACTGTCTTACTTCATCCGTCAAAATGATTTATTTTCTAAGCAAACATTTTGAAATAAGTACATTTTTTGTTGTTGTTTTCGTAAATTTTATCATCAAAAATACTAATTTAGGTTGTGTGACTGTCTGTTACTCTTATTTTTTTAAATACATTTACAAAAAATTGTATCATGTGACCATTTCCACAGGTATTTACTAGTGATTTAAAAATACATGAGATATTTTAAATTACGGAAATTATTATAACAACAGATGGCGCAAAAGTCAGCACTCCATCGTTTTTGTAAACGCGTCATATTATGTTATGAAAATAACCAACATTGTTTCACCATTGTTATAATAAAAAATATCAACAGGTTTCAATACCAAAGTTTTTTCATCAGGTTACAAAGAAAACTACGGCGTTTTGTCATCACAATTTTGACATTATTTGTTGAGTAAACAGAAGCGCAATGCAAGTTGACAAACCTCCTCCTCAAGAAATTGAACTAATAGTTTTGTCAAAGTTTTTTGGTTCAACATGAATTTCGTCGTCAATCCCCTGGTCGTGTGACACCAATTGGGCAAACACTTCGGCATTCGCCGCTCGTTTCGAGGAGACTGTCACAACTCGGGATAGTATCAGACGTTACCAGCTCCGAAGCAGCGGCGGTTCGGTCGAGAACATTGCTGTTGTGGCAGATGTCAGATGATGAGAGGTGATTGGCCCATATTTTTTCTCGGACGACTGTTTTGGCTAGTGAACTCTACACTTCTACAGGATCACGATCGAAAGATATATACAAACCCATATTCATGCTCGACGATTTGGATGGATCGAACATGTTGACTTGGACTCGTCATTGCGTCTACTCGCTCGAGCAGCTCGACACAAGACGCCGTAGATTCTACCAAGACGCCCGTTTGAAAAAAAAAAAACGAAATTTGTGTCAAACATCGAGCAAGAATTTCGGACCTTGAATCTTTTTCACATTTGATATTCGGTGAACGAGAATGAGCATGGGTACTGGCCTAAAGATTTCTCACTGCCACAAATTGAAGAATTGGATTTGGAGAACCCATAGTAACCCAGGTCGGTGGAACTTCACACGCAGTATGAGCAACATTGGACATTTTGAGGCAAACGTTTTCCGTCCGCTTAATCTCTCGTTTTAGTGATTTGCACAGGCCTGTAATTCACCCCTTTTGTCGATTCCAGACTTTTTTCTTTGGTTTTAAATTGGTGAGTCTATGTGTACAAGCTATACACCATGGCATTCCTAAAGGAGAACATCCGGCAAGAAATTCAAAAATTTATCTCCAGAAATTAAAAAAAAAAACGAAAAATGCTGTGAGACTAGCCTTAATGTAATCAATTCCGGCGGCGGCCGATATTGTATTTGCAACTAAATGGAAAAAAAATGTTCATCTAAATCAAAAGTTCTCAAAATTTTTTTCTTCGTAGACCACTTTCAAAATTTTACTAGTTTCGGTGGACCCCCTGCTGCTACATTTCTACCAATTTATCATCTTTTATCACGCCAACATAGACCACCGTTGAGTCTTCCGTGGACCCCTGGAGATACATATGGACCACTTTGGGAATCACTGGTCTAAATAAACATAATATACGAAATGAACCAAGTCTTTTTATTTACAAACAAAGTAACTACCTTTCCTTCATATGTCGAGTGACGATTTTTGCTTCACCTGTACATATGTACCTATTTACCTTAGTTCTATAGACCACCCGACAGATGAAATATAATCATATTATAATACAAAAATATTATATTATTCATTTATATTTTTATTATCTGTTACTACATTTTTTAAACTATATTTATGTAATTATTATTTTTAATTTATAAACTAATGTTTAAGACAAGATTTTTATGCATAGCACTAAGGGTAACAATTATTATAAGCAATAATTGTCAGCCTGAAACACTCATTTACATTGAAAAATCTTCCGAGAAAAGATACTTGCCGCCAACGGGACTTGAACCCGTGTCCTTCTGATTGCCAGTAGGATGCTCTGACCACTGAGCTATGGCGGCTTATCTAATACCCGTCAAATAATTCAATATATACTGGTGTTTCATTCAACAATTACTGATTATTATATTTTTCCACCTGAAAACAACCAACTTTATTTTTGTGAGGGAGGTATTGTAAGTACTAAATCTCTCGCTAGGTGGCTGACAATTATTGCTTATAATAATTGTTATATTTATATATTTATGATTGATATTATACTCGCACTTACGTCTTATTGGAAATTTACCACATTATGATTAATCATTATTACAAAGACTATTCTAAAAAGTTGCACCACGCCATGGCACGCGTTGAGAGCAATAGGCAAAACATAATGGGTCGCTTATGTACGCCATTAATGCATACCAGTTTTGCACCACACTACTTCACGTACAATGGAGTGGTGTGGTTTAATCAACTGGCAATGGAGCTGAGATTGGTACCTGCTTACAATAAATTCAAAAATAGACTAAACAATGATAACTTAAATAATTTGGCTACCTAGAGTCGCATTTGCAGTTGGTTACCAATACTTAATTGACAGTTTTTTAAATTTATTTTTTATTTTACATTTATAAATACTATTATTTTTTTATGCATTTGATTTATGCATGTATATATTTATTGTGTTATAATTTTTCATTTTAATTTTTTTTCTTCCCTTTACGCCCGAGTAATTTCACTCTCCTAAAGGTTACATATTGTATACATATATGTGTTATTACAGTTTTTTTTATCAATGTTGCATGTTTAATTACTCATGATTATGTTACATGTGTATGTATATAAAAAGTAATTATTATTTTTAATTGTTAAACTAACGTTTTAAGACAAGATTTTTATGCATAGCACAAAGGGTAACAATTATTATAAGCAATAATTATCAGCCTGAAACACTCATCCACATTGAAAAAATCTTCCGAGAAAAAATACATGACGCCAACGGGACTTGAACCCGTGCCCTTCTGATTGCCGGTCAGCTGCTCTCCCAATTGAGCTATAGCGGCTTATCTTATACCCGCCGAATGATTCAATATATACTAGTGTTTCATTCAACAATTACTGCTTATTATATTTTTTCCACCTGAAAACAACCAACTTTATTTTTGCGACAGAGACACTGTTAGTGTTAAATCCGTCGTTAGGTGGCGTCGAGACAAATTATGTCTTCATTTATTGGGGAAATACTTAAACTTGTCAAATATTAATTATTATTTTTAATTGTTAAACTAACGTTTTAAGACAAGATTTTTATGCATAGCACAAGTAACAATTAATTAATTACTATAACGATAATAATAAACGGAAAATAATAAAATAATAATCTTTGAGGAGACGTATTTTCTGAACAAAATGTTATAGACACGGACATAATATAAAATACATAGGTAATATCAAAAACAAATTAAAGTGTAACAAATTTTATTTTTATTTAAATACTAGAACGGGCGTAGATCAAGCGTATCGATGACATAAAAACAATTTATTATTGTTGTGGTTCGGTCTTGAATGGATACCTCAGATGTCATAATACGTTAAAAAATACTAATAACATGGCTACATAATACAGAAATATTATGATATTTTATAGGCTTACAAATCCTTTTGAGCGACATGATGGCATGATTTCATTGGGAAAACGATCATGGATCGACGATTTTCCTAGTACTTAATATCATTTTATGACTGAGAACCATTAAAAACAAAGGACTTCTCAACATTATCCCTAAACGAAACCTTCCTAAATAACAAAAAAAAAAACAAACTTACTCATGGCTGTTAACTAAACTACTTTATTATTATTTTATGATGGTTATTTCATCTTCAGTTCACCTACCACTTTACTTTATTCTGACAACCCTTTTTCCAGCGGTTTTTTCAAAATATTTGCGATAAACCCAAATAAAGAGTTCCAGTAACCGGATAACTGCTACACCCTACTCAAAATGACATAACCCCATCTTAAACTCAATATAACGAAATGAAGATCGCTACTTAGGGTTTATTCGTGAAATCACGTTTCCACAGAGCTACGAATTAAGTAGGATTAATAGCGTCATGTTGCCAAACTACAAGTGCCTTTAATAAATTATATGTTTAAGCCAATTTGTTCAATTGCGTCATTTCAAAGAATTTTATTTCGAATGGTGGGTACCTAAATAACAAAACTTTCTTCTTTTAAAATGCGCCTTTTTAGGTGGCTTGTTAATTGAACTTGTTCACTTATATTTTAATCAAATTTCCGTATAAGCCAGACATACGTATTAAGAGTACACGTGTACAGATGTTAAAAAAAAATGATTATAGTAATATATTATCAACTATTCAATTAGAAAATAAACAGAGCGTAATCCCACATATAATTTGGGGGCAGATATGAGTACCTCCACGGCAACCATTTCTAGGATAACCTACACTCCTGCCGTATGTCACCCCAAGTGGTTCGATACGTTTGGTGACTTAGCAGGGGTGCCCGGGTTCATGGGGTGAGTTTTTCTAGGTCTTGGTAGGCTGCACACAACAACTGCATGGCGGGCTGGACTTGGAAGAGAACTTGGTTGAGGGAAACCTAACCTAGACCTGTCCAGTCGGTCTCTCTCGACCCATCGCTTTGCACCGCAGTTGGAGTGATGGATTCTCAGTCCGTCACTCCTAGACACACCGACCTCCAGATTTCTACACACCCCTCATGACCTTTTCCTTCCCAGAACTTCCTAAAAAAAAAGCAAAAGAAAATGATGGCAACTGAGTCCCGGTTGCGAAGATTATCTTTTTCTATTTTTCTGTGTCTTATTCTCTTTCATATTTTCGTTTAGATTATTAGTGTTATTAATGATACAAAATATGTTTTTTTGTTTTTTTTTAAGTATCTGGGCGAAAATGTTTACTTATTCTATATCTATTACCAGAAAATAGAAATATATGGAAAAATAAATCTTTTTCAATACATTTTCATATTTCCGTTTAGATAATTAGTGTTATCTTATTCTATTTTCGATGTATTACATTGATATATTACATTGATTGGAATAACCTTCAAAAGTTATAGAAAGAGATTTGTTCTTATAAAAAAATGAATATTCCTATTAGGGCTCTACACACGACACTGCATGCTGGCCTGCATGCTGCACGGCACACGGCATCTCGTTCTAGCGGCCCTTTTAATAAACGAGACAGCGCTAGTTCGCTCAAACCCACGCTCTCTGCAGGCAGTGTCGTGTGGAGAGCCTATTAGATTTTTGTAAAAAGGTCAATATATGTTCCATATAAATAAAATCGAATTAATTTATTCGAGACGCTATCTAGGTTACAAACCAGTTCTGATTGAACGATTGTTTCCAATGGAAAGGGTAGTTGCCCATGATGCGGAAAAATTATTCGAAGATAATTGTATTAATTCTAAAATTTTAAAATACGTAATTGACAATTATGAGGGTCAATGGCTGAATTGGTAAAAGCGCATGTCCCGGTTAGACGAGAGGTTCTGGGTTCGTGTCCCAGTTGCGACCATTATCTTTTTTCTATTTTTCTGTGTCTGATTCTCTTTCATATTTTCGTTTAGTATTATCTTCTGCTTCAATGACAAAAAATATCTTTTTTGGTTTTTCAAGTACATGGGCAAAAATATTTAGTTATGTTATCTATTACTAGAAAAATAGAAATATACAGAAAAATATATCTAATATATTACTTCAAAAAGTTGAGATAGTGTAGGAAATATCCACTTTCAACAACAAAGAAATGCAGAGAGTGACACATTTTAATCATAAAAATGTCCTTTTAATATCGTGTGTGGGAAGGCAATCGCGTCCTACGGGATATCACATTATGAGATGCGTTTCCGTCGAAGTTTCCATCGGACTTCAATGATTCGACTAAAAATAAATTTATCGTCATTATCTTTGTTTCGTTTTAAAAATGGTTTTAAAGAGAGAATTTTCGCTCCAATATTCGCGGCCACAAGACGTCAGCAAATCGAGTGAGCAAAAGATTTTCGACTGGGATAATATCTTAGAGAAAAATAATTCAATCCATGTGAACTAAGAATTATTTCAAATAAATATGTACACTATATTATGAGTATATCTTAAAACCTCAAATATAAATTTTGAAAAGTTTTTTTAAAATGCTGCGATATATCAGCGCAATGTACAACCAGAATTACAAAAATTGGGCAAGAGAGCGTAGAACACAGAATCCCAAAGTGAATGATAACAAATATCCGGTCCCGGATCCAAAGCCAAAGCGCCGCACTGCGCGAACGTGTGCAACGTAAACGCGCTCTGACAACACAGGCAGCTTCTGACTAGCGTGGGCCAAGTATGTACATCTCATCCTCATGTTGCTGATGAGATGAATATTCAAATAATTTAAAAGTCATAATATTATATATTCTACTTTTCATACCACTACCCTGCGTTTAATAATGAAAGTTGCATTTGAATTAAAGAATTTAAAACATTTTTTTACTCATAGACAATAAGTACACGTTTAAGGTATTCACTAAAGGAACTGTGACAGAGTCCGGCAATGCCCATGTACAAATCTATCTTCTATCTTCTTGTTCCATATAAATAAAAATGAATCGCCGAGATGTATGTACGCGCGTAACTTACAAACGACTCTACCAAATTGGATTTTTTTTTTGTGTTCGCTATTGTCAGTACAAGATTTGTATAAAAGAGGAAGTGAGCTTCTGGCATAAGGAAATTTCTATAAAAAATTGCAATAGGTGAAAATTGAATGTACCGGGACTGAATGTATGGAATGCGGAAAGGGGAGTGAAACTCGGGAGGGGAACTCGAGAGGCGGTTCGCGGGGCGGGTGAAGCGGGAGAGGGGAGTGGGGTAAGAGAAGGCGGAGTGGGAACGCGTGAGGGAAAGGATATGCGGGAGAGGAAGGGGAGGTGGAAGGAAAACGGTACGAATGGGAAAGGACACGCAGTAGAAACAATTTTTTTATTAAGTGGCATACAAACGCACGCCGGGAACTAGTTAGAAATTAATTAAAATTTCACCAATGGAAAGTGTCAGATTGTTGAAGTAAAAAAATGGTCGTCAGACACAAAAATTCTATTTGTGTTTTAAGTGATTTCCGAAAATGTTATTCATGAATCGTTTTATTCAAACCCAATCAACTGCGCTCAATTTTCAAGCGGTATCAGATCTTCGTTCTATTGTTCTATACACTTCACACTCCAGCCGGACGATTGGAGAAGGATCATTATTTTGTTTGCACTGTCCGAATAGGGGAAGGGGGATGGTTGGAGATGGGATTAAGGTATTGATTGCCTGGTTGGAAAGGTATTAGATTTCCTGAACGACGGTGTCCCAAGAGGACGTTTAGTTAATGGATGGGAGTACGTATTTATATCTCGAGATTATAGCAGCCTCCAAAAGCAATCTTTCCTTTTCGGTAAATTGATATTCCTCCTTGACAAAGCTCTCTCATTTCACATAAAATAAAACCGACAATCTTAAAATGAAAATATTTTAATAATCGAAGGAACTTGAACATTTATTTCACGAAACAAAAATGATATCTCCATAACCTCTTGTCCGTACTTATTGCTTTTTTCATCTTAATTTCGAATGATTTATGAAAATATTTTTTTTTGAAAACACAACAAAAAACAAAATGTTTAATCTTTTTTTTTGCGAGTGTTTAAAATAATAATTTCCGAGAAAGAAAGCCCACGTAAACCTGATTTGATTTTCATTTTATCGTCTTTTCGTTGTTTTATCACCCTTAGAGGGATTTGATATCATATTTCACGCCTTCGTACGCTTTAAGATCATAAATAATTATTTTTTTATCAAAAAAAAAGAATTATAAAAGCCGTCCCTTGCAAAAGCAGAATTTTGTTATAAAATGAGATGAGTTGGTAGATATTCAAACAGAGAGAATTAAGCTTGCTCCGAAAATCGAGTATTTTTCCCACTGTTCTATCAATTACTTAAATATATACCTATATCTTAATAAATAATATAGAATGGTGCATGCGATAAAAGGACTTTATAAGTAGAAATTTCTAGAAAGTGCCTACCGGATGGCAACAAAGAAAGTTCAGAACCCATTAAAGAATCTACCTGAAATACCAAATTCTTCCATTTGAATTAATCATTATGGTATGTTTATGGCTTATCTTTATATTCTTCGCAGTGTTTCGCTTTACAGCCAAATTAAATGTAAACTGTTACCTCTGTCATTTCTGTACGCGGACAGATAACTGAGTCAATAAAATGATAACAATTTTTTGGCAGTGAACAAAGCTCCTACTAACAAAAAGCATGGAGCTAAAATTCACTATTTTAATTTAAATCTCTTTGACTTTCCTAAATATTACGTGCTTCAACATAGATTTTAAATCCTCAGGGAACAAGCAGTAATCGACGTTTTATAACTACACTCACGTAGAGATCAATCACACCCATTTGTGATGAACTTTTCAATGCACTAAAACCCGTTACATTCCAACTCTTATTGATTGCACCGAATGAGTGTTTGTCGTGGAATTCAGTTGATTGGAATGGTTCATTTAACGCTGCTTTGGTAAGTGTACGTTCTTTACGCTTCCTCTCGAAAAGTTAGTTATTATAGTGACTGCACACAGAAGACCCTCAGAGAAATAATATTCCATAGAGCTTGTGTCATATTTTAGGATGGTGTAAGGAGAGTATTTTAGATGAAGTTTGGTCTTCAAGGGCTTGAAGACACCTTTGTTATAGGTGGGAGAAAACAGAGAGACCACATCACACATTTTACGAATCAAAATTTACTCGTTATTCCAATAATAAACACGGTACTTTCAACTTTTGTTAAACAAAATATTTATTACAGATGAAAAAATATAAAGCTGAGAAATAATTAAAGTGAAACTTCTTTAGCACAGTAAATGATTTGAAATTCGGATGAAACGGAAATGCGACACAACTCAGTTCTACACAAATACTCGGTTCTAATATAATGCGGTTAATTCGCACATCGGCGCACGCCTCCCATAGCGCAGTGGGCAAGTCGCCTGACAAGTCTCAGCGGCCAGAGAAACAGACATCAAGCGAACTGAGTTTCAAATTCCAACGAAATCCAAAGAAAAAGCATTTTGATTTTTGTGAAATCATTATCCATTCTTCAAACCACTTACTAGTTTAACTTCTACCGCGTCTGAATTACAAACTCTGATTTTTTTATACAACATTGAAAATAAAGCTGTAACTATTCGAAGAGCCAGCTTTTATTTTCGTTACCATGTGTTTTTTTTTTTCAACATAATTTATAGAAAGTACCTGCTTTTCGTAGGTTTCTTTCTGAGAAATGGTTTTTAGGGAGGTAAAACTGTTGAAGCGTCATGTCTACGCGTCATTTTAGATGATCCATCTTGTGACGTAGGGACCTGCCTACATTTTGAGGCTGAAAATATTATTTCCAGACTTGATGTTATACACTAGAATAATATTTACTTATTAGACTTTTTCGGTAAATTTATAGATACCTTCTTTAGAACTGAGAAGAATATCATCCAATCATAATAACTACGCATTCATATACACGAAAGGTATGACAAATGTTTAAGAAACATGTTTAATCTCAGCAGATTGACTTTATGACAAGAAATCAATATACATATTTTTGTGGATTAGAGATCAATTATTCAAATAAACCCTTTTGTTAAGAAGATTTAAATTAACCTTTCGATATTTTCACGGAAAAACTGCTATAAAAAAAGTCTTGATTCTCGGAGAAAAGGATCGGCACATACAGAGTAAGTATCTGTTTCAAATTAAGGTGCTTAAAGAAGGTTAAGCTACCTTCACGTTTTTCCTCACCAATATACAATGTTAAATTATACGTAAGTGTCTGACTTCACCCAGAAGGTTGGAAGTTTTCTCATTATCACTGTATATTAGGGTTAGACGTAAAGTAATGAGAAATTAAGCAGAACGAATTGTAAAATTGAATTGAAGATTGTTTTATATCATGCACGGTTTATCCATCACCAATAGTGGAATGTAATACATTAAGTTTGTTTGACCGATGTCAAAGGGGAATAAAGAAGTCAGATACTTCAGACATTGAGAGAATTCTAAACGTTCATGTATGCTTTGGTTACAAAGGTTACGGAAGAACTTTTCCCTATGGAAATTTCATTGATTTTAAATTCATGAATAATGGGGTTAGATGAGGGTTTTATGAAAAACCTTTGGGATAGAAGATGACACGGGTTTATAAGGGAAATTTGGTTTATCCAGGGCGCTCGATACAAATACAGTTTAAGTTATCATGAAATTTATGGACATTTTTTGATACTTATTCCTCAGTCTCTTGACTCTACTTGTTTGCCCATTACGTAAATTCAACATAAACTGAGTCAGGAAGCTTTAAAGAAGACAATATAATTCTTCCAAGTCCCGAGAGATAAAGTAAGAATTCGAAACTGCTGTGTACTCAACTATCTACGCTCTAGCAATAAGAAAATATTTGGTTTCAAAAAACCGTCAGTATTTTTACATGTTCCCTGTGTACTTTTTATAAGAAAGGAACGCAGGCAAAACTTCGTTTTATTAAACACGCAAACGCTATTTTTATGTATCTTGTGAATGTGAAAAGAATATATGTCTAGGGAATTCTTATTTCTTTTGAGCATTATAAAACAACTGGATACTACGTAGCAGAATTGAGAAAGCTTTGACTATTGTTTCAAAACTTATGGATGCAAAGACGGAAAAAGGATATTGTATAGTGCATTTATCTTTTTTCCCAAAGGCTATACCTTTAACTCTTCTGTAGCTACTTGATGTCTGCCAAAGAAATTGTGTTTTTTTCTCTGAGCAATCCTTCTCTCCTAGTTTCTCCGGGTCGGCCATGACGTTGTCCATGTAATATTGGCTTTCTTAAGGGCCAGGTACCAGATATGGCTTGATTTTGTGACCCGCAAACCAGCTCTCTCCTCCTCTTCTTGACGTACATAAACAATTAAACAATGTGTGCTGGTCAGTTCATCAGTTGGCTCTTAAGCTAACTTTAAAGGGGGCTGTTGGTTAAACGATCGCATTTCTTATTTCTACTGTAAAAAATTGTATCCGTACGAAGTAAACCTTTAAAAATTATACATTTATATTTTTTAAATTTATTTATTTAATTGAATATAATAACATCTAATATAATGTAAGATATGGGTAGTCCCACAAAGCTGTGACAGATCAGCTTGTCTGTAGGTTCTACCATTTAATATTATTACATAACATACATTAGCCTAAGTTACAATATTAATACCTAATATAAGATTTAGGATAGATAAATATGTCGTTCATTTATTAACCACTTTTTTGTCAGTTTATGGCAGGGTTCCTCATTAAATTATTACATGCCCCGCAATGCTTTTGAGGCATTTTAGTTTTAATATTTAATTTTTATTAATGCTTATATAAAAAAAAAACGAAGTAAATATTTTATTCACAGTCCTCCTCATTAGAGATTCCTGTTCTGAGTTGGACTGTAGGTAGTTGTGTTAGTGTTATATCATAATTTCCTCATCTTCGTGTTTGTTAATTTCTTCATCTTCATGTTTGTTGATTTCCATATCTTCATGTTTGTTGACGATATGATTTGTTATTGTTACTTCATATTTTTTTAAATTCCTTCATCGTCTTTTTCACTTTACCATTTTTATTGTTGTTTTTAAAAATGATTATCTCTATGATATTTTTATTTTCATTGCGTATTACGTTTCAATAAAGCAGCAAATAAATAATAATTAAACTCTTATTTTAAAACTGTGGCGGCCACTTTTGCCATCTGAAAGAACGCACGAGAAACATCTTTCAATATTCGCGCGGCACCGGCTAACCTACATGCCTAGGTATCTACCTATGCCGGCCGCGATGTACTTTGCTCGCCTGCCGTGCCGGCTCGACGATAATAATATCGCCACCGCCTAGAAAGGTCTCGAGATAGCACCGTACAATATATGTACGGCGCCGAACATTCTCGTCAACTGCCGAAGTGGTACGTATTACCTACCTTGAGAGTAGTTACTCTACCGCGGGTATATAAGCCACAGATTCTAGGGTTTTTACATAACAATTTTTCCCTACCGGCAAAATACCTGAGTACCGGCAGAAGACCTCTAAGTCTATAATAGCCAGGTACTATTTTTAAATACCCACATGAGGTAAAAATTGCAAGGCGCATATGACGCCGTTCTATTTGTATAAAGAACATTAACTTTAAATTCAGTAAATTTAAATGATTCATCTCCTCAAGATACATAAGAATCTAGTAAATGAAAAAAAAAAAAAAGCTCAGTCAGTCTCGATCCGTCAGTCAACGCTTGCCCTTATAGACGTTATACAGACGCTATGTGATTTACACGCATTCTCCAGCGCAGCATCTCGGACTCTCCGTAACACCTTCGAGGTTCTCATCCACCACCGCTGTCTCGCAGTCCGGTCCGCCGCACCATGACTTGAGATGTCTTCTCCCGCAAAACCCGCCGTGCTTTCTGTTCGGGAAGTAACTCGATCTCCGGAAATCCGAAGCCTGTCATGTTTCGCTGCCGCAGAGATTCTCCTCATCGCCTCACAAGGTCTTCTTCCTGTCCTGTGTGGGACTCCAGCTCACCGAAGTCACAGCCGTCATCTCCGTCCTCATGACGTCGAGCGACCGCCTGGAACTGGTCAGCATATACCACTCTAGTGATCTGAAGAGACGTTATCTTCACCACTGCAGCTTCCTGACCATCATCACATCTTACAGCGCACCATCACCAGCACATCTCTTTCGTCTACGCCCCTGGCTCATTGACTAACGCTACGTAGCACAATAAAGACGACTCACATTACATCGACTGACGACTTTCATTTCTCACGCCCCGTCTGCCGATCCGGCCCGCTCCCTCAAAACTAATAAACGCATTTTATAATTATAACGCATTATATAATAAATTATTTTTATAAAAGCAGTTTACGAATACTTTTATTTTTTTAACTAATTTGATTGCTGTTATGAACGAATGCAAGAAAATGAAGAAAAAAAAGCAACATTA
Organism: Limnephilus rhombicus; assembly: GCA_929108145.2. Taxonomy (NCBI): domain Eukaryota; kingdom Metazoa; phylum Arthropoda; class Insecta; order Trichoptera; family Limnephilidae; genus Limnephilus; species Limnephilus rhombicus. The sequence goes on from OV815270.1 coordinate 16,796,451, forward strand.
TTGTAAATTAATGTAATCAATATTATTGTAAATAATTAATGTAATCAACATTATTGTAAATTAATGTAATCAATATTATTGTAAATAATTAATGTAATCAATATTATTAAGTTAAAAACTTTTAAGCATAAGAGGCTGTAGCAAACACGCATTGTTGCTACGTCACGCTTTGGATTGCACCCGAAACGTATCGATATTTCCAGAGGCGGCGCCTGTGTTCAAATATATGCAAGCGAAATTACTAGAGCGCCCGCCAGCCGTCGAGCATGGACGGTACACGACTGAGCAGTAAGTACCTAGTGCATTGGAACAGAGTCGTGGATCTACCCACCTCTCACACATTCCAGAAAAGGTACGAATCATTGTACGCTTGAAATGCACAGTTCCAGCGCTTTCGAGCAACTCGCCGAGTGACGATTTACCACTAATACTCCACTCGTCTGGCCATATAAAAGGCGCCCAGCAACAACGAAAGTATGAGTATTCGTTCAACTTACCGAGCAGTCGCCTCGTCTATCCGCAATCAAGCTTGACCCAGTGTGTACTATTTAATATCGTAAAACTGTTACGATGACCGTGTTTGTATGCTTACGAATTATAATTATTGTGGGAACTCATTAAAGGTTTATTTTATCACGCAATCTCGTTTTTCTACATTCAACCACCAGCCTACACTCGAGTACCTACAAGGCATTTAGCTTACAATCTTAAAAGTGATAATGTGTATTGTAGGTATTTCATAAAATTATCAAATATATATTTCTAATGCACCCTTGTCCCATTTTTAATAACTGAAAAGTGAAATTATTTTTAAACGAAGATAAAGATAAAAATAGACTAACGAGCGAATCTTTTTAAGAAGCTTTTTCAAACAATCTTATGAAATAACCACTAAAATACTTTTAAAAATGCTTTGTGAAAAAAATGGTGCAGTATTGGATATTTCTTCCGGCAAATCTGTTCTCGGACGAGAAAAATACTTCCAGGGAACTCGATTTAGCAGGCTATTTCAAATATCGATTTTGAATCAGGGTAATGTTGGAATATAGCGATGATGTATTGTACTCACAGCACAGAAGAAATTCGTTTTCAGAAAAACGTGAGCCATATTTTTATTTGAGACAATTTGGATTCGAAAAATCAGACCAGAGAAGGCTTCCTGCTGGTTCTAAAATTGAAAGCTTTGGGAATGATTTTATTTTTCCAGATATTTTAGTCTGGAATCCTTGAGGGGATGTTTTTCTTAATAAATGTTCTTCATAAAATTCAAAACTTTTTTCTTGAGATGAAATAAATTACGATAATTTGTTTTCATTACAGGTTTCAATTTCTAGTGAATTCTTGCATTCGTGGAGAAAGTTTTATCGAACTTGTGCAGGTATATTTATTTGCTTGGGTGTGTATTTTTCATCAAACCTAGTACAAGTTTTCCAATATTGTAAGGTTATTCGTAACCCGGAAATGTTTGCTTTTACTTGTGCTATAAACATTTTCTAAAATAATGTAATTATATTAGTTGTGTGAATGGAAATAGTTTAATATTTAGAAAATCTATAATAAATGTTGAGGTTATCCTCAAATATAAAGTATTACTGTAGGTTATTTATACAAATGGTTAAGTTTAACCGTGAACTATTTTATAATTCAATTAGAAAAGGGACGCTTGGCTTAATAAAAGGCGTCAGTAATCAAATTACATTCAACGCGCTTTAGGTGAAATTGCTTTTCAGGACGCCATCAAAGCTCGGAAATGTAATAAAGAGAGTCCGAAGAAATCAGTGGATACTAGATAAGAAAATAAGTACTAGTACGTTTTTCTAACTATCGTTAAGCTGAAATGTATTGATAATAACTTTCTGGACTGGATCGACGGCGGAAAATGTACTTAGAATTTATATTATGTCAGTTAATTATTAATTTTGTGAAAGATTGTTTTTTTTGTTAAAACTCTGGTACTTATAATAGTGTACAGCGATTTGTAGCACCAGGTACCAGATGTAAATGTGCTCAGAGAGATTAAATCAAATAATTAAGCACAGCAGTAATTATGCGAGTAAAGTATTAAAATAATCATGTTAAAATTATGTGTATTTATTCTTCATTTTAATACTGTTATAGAAAAAGGCTCTATTAAAATAACATTTAATACTTCAATACTTTCATAATAAACTGTCACCATTGTGTTACACATGTAATAATGTGTTAGATTATAGATCTGCCCCGATGATGGAGACACTAATGCGATCCGAAATATTGGAAATTTGGTGATTATTTAATCCAATGATGATTACAAGGATGCTGATCGATTTTCCAACACTAAGATAAAGTTTTACCAACGTACATTCGAATAATCGAAGCGTCAACACATTGGACCTCAAAACGCATTTTGATTTCAACTAAACATGAGTAAAATGTAATGGTGTTTTCATGGGGAGATGATTTCATCCCATTCCCAATTCCAAGGATGGGCTTATAAGGAGGCAAAACGACCTGTGATCTATTCATGGACATTTGATTGAATGAATTTTCCGAAAAAAAATTCTTATGCACCGAATGGAAGTCATTTCGCAGTGAAATAATTTTTAGAAAGTTTAAAAAAAAATTAGTTTAGCTCCGAACTATATATTTCCAAGCATTTTCTGTGTCTAGTATTAATAATAATATGATCTGTCAGTGGTTGAGTGGGCATAGCGCTTGGGTCCCACCCATGTCCCACCCGAGCATCGCGTGTTCGATTCCTCGGCTGGCTAAGTTCTCAATCACAACACAAGCAACATTTTCGGCTTTCTGTGGTGGTAGTAGGAGATTTTTAAACATTGTTGGGTTATTCGTAACCCGGGAATGTTTGTCTTTCTTAAAAAAAAAAAAAAAAAAAACTATGACCAGTATTAATAATGCGACGTGAACGAAATGAAATTATATCTATTAATCACTTTGATGATCACATGCACGCGTTTTGAAAAATCATTGTTAAATTAAATTAATTGTCACAGGTTCACACTCACACTCTATACATGCTACTAACAGATTATGCATGGTGGGGCCAAAATACTCACTCAATTTCCTAAGGCAGTAACTTTGTTAGTAAATATAAATAATTATATTGCGGAGTCTTCTTCTTAAGTCGGTTCCTCATTACTGAGAATTGTGACCTCTACTCCAGTTTCAATGGTGAACAAGGTTCTTCCACTCCCCGCGGTCCTGCGCTGCTTAGAGAGCTACGGACACCGACGTACCAGAGGCGATACTTGGTCACTCCAGTGCATTGGTGACCTTATTCTGCTCTTTCTGCCTTCCGCTTTGCCAGTGACTGAGTTTCTTCAAGTTAGAGTCCTCAATTTGGCGAGCAACGTGTCCAAAGTATTTTAAGACACGATGTAGGCAAATAGTTGAAAGCCTATTAATTGTGGATGCCGAGCTCTTCCAGAATGGACGCATTTGTGCGTCGATCCACGAATCGGTCAACGTGTATTCTGCTTCTGTTCACTTCACAAATGTCGAAGTCGTGATGATATAAGCCCATTAATAAAAAAAGAGTTTCTTCCGAAAGGATGAAAACTGTTGCGCCATCTGATATATTTTTTTCTAACAGAATTAATATGGGTACAAAATATACCTACACGCCGTTTCATCTGTTTTCTAATTGTGTTTTTAGAATTGTTTTTCGATCTGTAAAGGTGCATTGGTGTTGGTGTGATGTGATTGTGTGTTATCTGTTTGTGTGGATCACGGTGGGATGAGTATAAGGCAAGTTTGTGTGAGAGATGATTTATTAACTTTGTATTCCAGTCTGGTATGTTGATTTACGGGGTAAGCAAAATCCCACGAGAGCGGAGGAGAAATAATATTTCTACCAGTAGGGTGTCGTTATCTAGTTTTCAGTGTGTTTATGTCTCCGATATTTCCTGACATTGAGAATTGAGCAAAAGTGGAAACTTGTTATTCAGAAACTCGTGATTAATTTTCATATTTCGATCAATAGCTCCGTAAAAAACAGTATTGGAACTGATATCAAAATTTACACCGTTTTTTCTAGTATTTTTATTTCATGGATGACTTCTACCAAATGTTTATTTTTCTTATAATATTTCTGCATCAAATTAGAATGCTTTAATTTTGTACGCGAATACAGTTATCAGCGTCATTCCAGTATTTACTAATCCATAAAAAATTTTTGCGGAATTCGGATATTGTGAACAGAGTTTTTCTTCATTTGATCGCCATTAGATCTCGGGAAATTAAATATGATGGTTTCAAGTGAATCTTTACGTTTTCAATGTTTTTCACGTCAGTGGTGTTCGAGTTCACATGTAATTATCTAATAATCAAAATATAAATTACGAAATATTTTTTTCGTTTTTGCTGAAATTTATCAGTAGGCTTAATACTGTTTTATTCCGCAAATAAGCTAAGAATGTAAATTATTGCCTTTTCTTCGTAGAATTTTCCAATAAAACAATGTAGATTCTCAACTTCCTGAAAATATTAATGGCGGTAATAATAATTTTGTAATAACGTTTATTACGTTACTCAGTTACCCAACGCCGACATTTTTCAAAAGCATTAGAGTAAAAGCAAAATATATATTGCTAATCTAAACGGTCAGAGTAGACATCCTTGCCATTTTCAGTTCAGTGCTAAATATTTTTTGTACTAGCATATTATAATTTTGCCATTCAAAAAGCGTCAAAAGCGACTAAGCAGAGCTGTTAAAACGCCTATATGTTACCGGCTTTAGATAGGTAGGTACTTCAAGATAGCTGCACACTACAGGCTGCACATTTTTTTGTATTAGAAAGTTATAATATTGGTACAGAGCCTTGAGCTCCACAGCAAAATGGAAAATGGTCTACATGATATATTATACTCACTTATTACACGCGTCGCGCGTCGGTCATATCGGAATAAATAATACTTAGAATCCCATGTAACGTACCTATCAGCTTGAATCCCTAGTTGGTTATCATCATCAAACAATATTAATACGCTTGCATCTGCGTGGTTGAATTCCAGAATCCGACTTCAATTGCATATCCGAAGCTAGAAATAAAATCTGTGTTCGTAAAATTTCAAGCTATGCTACCGTTGTAATTCGATTTTTAATTCAAGAATCTGCCAAAAGATGTCGCTACTTCCGTCAGCACCTGGCATATAGACAATTATTCCATAGGTGTAAGTACTAAGATTTATAGGCGGATGCAGTATATATTACAAATGGCGGCATTGCCTGTCTCGATTACTTTGTCACGGTTACTTTGTCTCGGTGACTAGCTGTCACTGGATCACGCTGGATTCGAGGAGCTGGCTATTTTTGGAACCAGTTCCTATCGGATTTATAAAATGGTCCCGAACACTCAAACTGTGCGAAGGCGAACTAAAAGCCGCCCGCAGGGCCTAGCAGCAAAAACCTGCGGAGTGGTTTTAACTGCTAGTCGTTATTATTACAATTAAGTATGCTCAATACTCAAAATCATTAAGAATACCAAAATACCTTTGTATTTCGAAATGGGCCGTGGTAATTCAGAAATATGTCGTATGCTTAGCACAGTACCTACACGGAAGGATAACAAATTCATTCCATGAAAACTCAACGTAGTGGCATTTCAACATCCCTTCGAAAAATCATTAAAAGTGATGAAAATAAAATTGCTCATATCCTAACCTAAACTAACATAACCTATATAATCTAATTTTTTTTTTCATCACTTTCCATGATTTTTTAAAGGAGTGCCACTTTATTGGGGGTTCGGCCAACTAAAAAAATGATATATCCATGACGTTGAATTATTTCTTTCTTAAATATTTTTTTATATTCCCTGAATGAATAGTTTATTTAATACTTTTGAATGTAGCTATAACTTTTGACTGTAGCTATAACTTATTATAAGCAATAATTATCTGCTTGAAACACTCATCTACATTGAAAAAATCTTCCGAGAAAAGATACTTGCCGCCAACGGGGCTTGAACCCGTGTCCTTCTGATTGCCGGTCAGCTGCTCTTGACCACTGAGCTATGGCGGCTTATCTAATACCCGCCAAATAATTCAATATATACTAGTGTTTCATTGAACAATTACTGTTTATTACATTTTTTCCACCAATGAAACACTAGTATATATTGAATTATATGGCGGGTATTAGATAAGCCGCCATAGCTCAGTGGTCAAGACCAGCTGACCGGCAATCAGAAGGACACGGGTTCTAGTCCCGTTGGCGGCAAGTATCTTTTCTCGGAAGATTTTTTCATTGTAGATGAGTGTTTCAAGCTGATAATTATTGCTTATAATAATTGTTACCCTCTGTGCTATGCATAAAAATCTTGTCTTAAACGTTAGTTTATCAAATAAAATTATAATTTAACTTTGTTTGAACCACTTATATAATGAGTAAATCCGACCGGTTTCGGAACAACCGTTCCTTCTTCTTCTTTCTCTACATTAATACCTACCCACCCACTCTACATTAATATCTAGCAACGGCTCCACCCCTACCATAATAAAACATTGTTCCCATCCATATTTCGAAACTGTCAAATTAGTATACGCTTTCCCTGAAGAAAGAACGGTTGTTCCGAAACCGGTCGGATTTACTCATTATATAAGTGGTTCAAACAAAGTTAAATTAATTCATTTAGTTTATTTAATCACTGAATACAATATTCGCATTATTATTATTCGTATTATTCAATAACTCGCCAAACCAACCTTTTTTACACAACTAGTACCTAATAATACGAAGCTGCTCAACTCAATTCAAAAAACCACAAATACCGACATATTTTTTGATTCACTCCCTCTATTTAAGAAAAACATTTTTAGCACAGTGAATTCGAACACATAACACACACATCCACACCCTCGAACGCGCCTTCACACACATACAAACACTCTCACACACCCCTCTCCTTCAATAATTTACTAATTTAATTTAGGTAGGTACATTATAATGTATTATTTATCTCACAAAAACATAAGCATATAACAGCGACTTGTCATTGGTACCAATTATTGTATTAATTGTATAACCTTGTAACTATTTTCCATTTTGCAATAATGTACTGCTTGTTTCTGCAAAATAAAATAAAAAATAAAATAAAAAAATAAAAATTAGCGACTCTCAATCGAAAATTAGAAACAGAAAAATCAGAAAAAGGTACGTTTACATTTACCGATGGTTAACTCTTTTGTAACTGATAACTTTTCCGGCGGACGCTTGTAGGTAACATGTCAAAAGACGTATTTTTCGAAAAAAATGCATGAAAACACCTCTGGATTCACGTTACTTTGAAAGCATAGCATGACGGCATCAGTCACGTCAGTTGCAGCGTCATCTCTATAATGGATAACTCGTTAAGCCCGGCGCTCGTAGTTCTCATAAAATGTGAAATAAATGAAGCTTTAAAAAAACAACGACGTAGATCTAAAAATATATTTTAATTCCGTAAAATAATTTACGTAAGTGTTTAGTAAAAATCGGGTTAATCGGGTTTGTAACAATAGACATATGAATATAATATTATAAAAGCGGATTGAAATTTCTATATACGACAAAATCTCATCGGCAAAACGGCAAAGTATAATTTTTATGAACAATCTTTAGGTAGTAATTCATAGGTAATTTATCAAATAATAATAATGTAAAAGGTACCTTTCTCTTTTATAAGCTGATTTGGAAGGCGGGTATGGGTACCGCCGCATATGGAACCATTTATTGAATAACCAACATCCCTGCCATAAGTCACCCCAAGTGGTTCACTGCGTTTGGCGACATAGCAGGGGTTCCCGGATTCATGGGATGAATTTTGTCTAGGTCCTGACGGCCAATGAGTTTGTCCACCTACTGCGTGGCGGGCCGGATCGGGAGAGATTGGTTGAGGGAGATATTTTTACCTATCCTGCCGGACTCTCTCGACCCATCGCCTTGCACCGCAGTGGGAGGGATGGATTCATACGTCGGTCACTCCTGGACATATTATGTAACCCCCAGATTCCTACTCTCGTATCTTTTTTCCTTTCCGGAACTTTCTCTTTCCTTTCCCTTAAAAACCCTCCACACACCATCCCCAAAGATGACTCAAGGTATTTTTATTTAGGGTATATTTATTTTCTTGCGGATCTAACGTAAAAAATACAAGTCTTATTTGTTTTTAGCAGTGTTAAACGATCTTTACGTAAATTCTGGAAAGAATTATGGAATCCATAAATTAATTAACCTGAAAGCTTATTTTCAAGGAAAGCAATCAAATTATACATCCGTCCGTTATTTCATTTCAACGCTTTCAAACAACTTATTTCATCACCGAATCAACAGTGACAAAATATTGCCTGCGTTTAGAAGTTTTAAAGTAGAATCATGAATTTAATAAAAAAATACGTAATGTTTTAATAGTAAGATTAATCTTGGTTTTCTTTTCTCTTAAATAATACCATGAATGTAGGTGAATACTGAATGAAAATCCAGTAAGATATTCTTTGAAACTGATACGCTGAATTGTTTCACGAAATTTATTATTATTTATATAAAAGTATAACCACACACTCGTGTAAGACTTACGACGTTACTGTGTAAGACTTTCAATCATTCGTCGTTTGAAAATGACGACAGGAAACACTTTTTTTTTCAAACTTTCTTTCAGTTTCTTTCAATAATATAGACGTCGGTGGCCCCAAAGTGTGCTGGGTAAAATAATAGGTTTAGGGGAGCAGGCTCTCGGCGGATATTCCCATGGGGCGGAAGCAACTTCCTTCGCCGGTGACGTATTCACAACAAAGGTCCTATGGAACATGGGCGAGGCAGGTAGTACGAACAAGTGGAATTTATTGTAACAATTCTGGAGGGAGACCGCTTTCTACGAGAAACTTAGCTATTTGATGAGTTGTCTTAGTCGCCAACCTGTCTCTGGAAATATCCCGATCTTGGGCCGACATTTTAGTATTATACAGCTGGCATGTGAAAGCAATAGTGGTAACTTCGAGTGAAGTAAGGATATTACATTTGAAAACTAGGTTCCAATGCTCACTAACACCCGCAAAGTTCATACATCAAAGTGACAAGCGTGCCGCACAGTTGGCATAGTATGTAATTTCTATTCTATCGAGTATCTCTTAAAAGATATGGTATTGTATTGCTAGAAGCGAGCGAAGACATCACGTATATTTTTAAATGGTTCCAGATATTATTGTGAGCGTTAATAACTTTTCATTGAACAGGTATTTAAAAAAATCTTAAAACCTAAATATATTATGCCTTGCTAATCTCATTCATCTTACTCATATATTATCTGATTATTACTCATTAAATTTCCCAGATATCTGAAATGCATTATAAAATTTTCCATCACGAAACGGGGTCCTGTAGTTGAAGAATAAATTCTTTCCCTTAACTTCTTTGCTGGATATGAATTAGCGAGAATTTCGAGATGCTTAATAATTCTTATTTAAACTTCTCTCATATAACTGAATTGATTTTGTTTCCATTTCAGAAATAATTTGAATTTTATCGTAAGGCGTTTGAGACAAGTTATTAATTATAAATTCTCTTCATCTAAATACCGAATACGAATGCTAATGCTACGTTCTTCTTAGGTTATTTCTTAAAAGGGGGTTAAACGCTATAAATAGTACCGTGTACAAAAGTTGCGTACGAATACTGAGACGTTAATTCTATCGGGAATTTTATAAAATTATATACCTAAATTCTTATTAAAGATTCAAAACGTCAGCAGTACCTATGCATGGTTGATTTATTTATTGTAATACGAAAGCACCACATTATTGTTGAATGCCACAATAAATGAAAGTAACAATTATTCGTACGCGTGTTAGTATGTTTAAGCGTCGATGACACAGTAGTCCAGTCAGGGAAGGAGGTGTAGAGTGCGTGAGCAGGGACCTAAGCGATTCTTTCAGGACTTGTTTAGGGTGCTTAGGGTGTGAACATACTAAAAGTCCTGACGTCTAGGTGGTGAGCTAGGGGGGGGGGGGAGGAAGGTCCCAATTTTCAGGTTTCCGCTTGTATCTCAAAAACGGTGCATCACAGAGGAAAATTTTTTGAAAATAAGTAAAAGCTAATAAAACTTTCTACAACTTTTATTCTTTATGTAATTTTCTAAATCCCAGCTGTTTTTGAGTTACACGCTCCACAAATGTAGATATTTTCGAAAAAAATCATTTTACCATCATTTTTCATCAAACATTCCTTCATATCGTCTAAAATATTCATCACACATAGAAATTAGTTTAAATAAATTGTAAAGAATTCATTTCCCTTTTAGAATATATACACATATGTAGATAAATCTCCAACCACTAAATATTTATAGCTATTTAAAGTTTTTTCGTAAAATGTCGTCATTTTCAGAAAAAGCTGTTTTAATCATATTACCTACTAACCCACAGCTTTTGTTCGTTCACCTAATAAATATGTGTGACCACACTTTAAGGCTAGTTATTAAATAAAGTAAACAAAAATCATATTAATTTTAAAAAAATCAAATTGTGTTTTATAATGCTAATGATGTCATGATAATTTTATAATATTTCGTTACATCAAGCACATAAAAATATAAACCTCATTGTTATCACTGTTCTCAATAATATAATGTTACACTCTCATTCTCTTTGGACGTGAGGGTCTTGGTAAGCGTTCATCCATGGCATCTTCATCCTCAGTAGTTAGTGGATGGCTCTTGCTGAATAGGCTCTACGTTGTCTTCATCGTCGTCCTCGGCAACGCTATTGAGGCATCTCCCTTGGCAGTGGAGGCACGCTGTAGAACAGGTCAGCATTGCTTTTCGGCATCCACATTTGCCAATTGCACAATCCTTGGTGCAGCGGCAAAATATCATATACAGAAGTACCTTCGATGCTGGTGGATCTTCTGTTGTAATTGGCAACAGGGTCTTCCTTCATGATTCCACCCCCATTCTTCAGGGAGCAGCTCAATCGGTGCACTGGGAATGCTGTTTAGCTGCGCTCTCTGTCGAAGGGAGGGAGCTGATGTCAGGCTTCATATTTGCCCACTTATTAGGTCCCACATATTAGGTTCACCGACCTTGTGAACGACTGGAAGCGGTACTGGTTAAGGGAGCTCTGTCTTTTTGGCGCCGCATACCATCTAAGGAAACATTTATGTCCAGCCTCTTCAACCTCGTCGCGAGTAGAGGAGGGGTTGTAAAAGAACGTTGCCGCTTGCTTGATGATTTATGACTCCAAGTACAAATTTGAGAAGCCCACCTTGCTCCTCCTGAAAGTTGCAGATGTTGTATCGCAGCCGGTAAATGAATGTAATGTATGTTCAAATCCACGTGCTGTATCTCTTGAGTGTACAGTGTCATTGTTTCGGTTCTCCCTCGTCCAGGTTTCAGCAGCAGAATAATTTGGGTGGGAGGAGTGGAAGCAATCAATAGGACAGTGAGTTCACATCTTCACCAACGACAATCACAGAATTGTGAGAGGATTGTTCAACAGCAGTCTTAACGACAAGGACATCGGCATCATCGGTGGCGTGAAGAGTCTGTGTTCCATTCTCCCGAAGCTTTGTCTGTAGGAGACGAAGATAATTTTGTTGGTAGGATTGGATAAAAAATCTCCCTTTTTAACAGGTGTTCCAAGTCACATTGATATCAGCTGATCTTCTCAGTCTGTATCATCGTATCTGTTCTTGTGATTTTGTACTGTTGGCTGGGTTTGAATACCCATCAAATACCACAGTGCGAGTCATCCAGGATAGTGTTGTTTGACGTAGGTGATGTAACGATCAAAAATTGTGGCAACGGAGGCATCTTTTTGCCAAATTACACTGTGTAGTAGAAATCCTCCGTCCACAACTATGTTCATCTGAGGCAGTAGATCAGTTTTTTAGTAGGTTTGAATAAGCTGTACAGAATAGATTTAGTAGTCTTTCGCATCCCACTTTCATTGAACAGTGCAAAGAGAAATGTGACCAACTTATACTCAAAGAATTTAATCAAATCCTCATCTGATCGTCTGCTTATCAGTTTGCTTGATCGTTTGCTTATCCGCTGAAACAGCAATGCTGGGTCAACTGCAAAATTTTCATGGTGAATTTTTATCGACGAGCTGACAGAAGACATTGGGAATTGACATTATTTCACTGGTTTGTGGAAAGGGAGAATGTGCATCAAACCACTGACCGAGTTTGGAAATGTCTGCTGTATCTCTACTTTAGTGGGCTTGTCTGAAGTCCTTGTGCTGTTCACTTGACATGAAAAAGATTCCACAAAACTCTTCAGGGGAAGTGCAGATCTCATGAGTTGCGCTCGTACCAACTAACCAATTGTGCGAAACATCTCTGGCTCCTGTTATGCCTCCTCGGCTTTTGAATCATCGCATCAATGTGGTTTCAATGGTCATATCTGACCATACGTCTGACTAAAAGCGATCAGAGCATCGCATAATCGTCGTTGCGCGTCGGTATGTCAGTAATAAGATAAAAACAGCTTTTTCTGAAAATGGCGACATTTTACGAAAAAACTTTAAATTGCTTTAAATATTTACTGGTTGGAGATTTATTTGTATATTTATATATGTATATTCTAAAAAAAATTAAATTCTTTACACATTTTTTCAAATAAACTTCTTTGTGTGATGAATATTTTATACAATATGAAGGAATGTTTGATGAAAAATATGAGGTAAAATGTTTTTTTCGAAAACATCTACATTTTTGGAGCGTGTAACTCAAAAACGGCTGGGATTTAGAAAATTACATATGGAATAAAAGTTGTAGATAATTTTATAAGCTTTTATTTACTTTCAAAAAAAATCCTCTGCAACGCACCGTTTTTGAGATACAAGCGGAAATCTGAAAATTGGGACCTTCCCCCCCCCCCCCCCCCCCACCCTTCACCCTAGTTCAACACCTAGACGTCAGGACTTTTAGTATGTTCACACCCTAAGCACCCTAAACAAGTTTCTGAATGAATCGCTTAGGTCCCTACTCACGCACTCTACACCTCCTTTTGGAGCATTCATTTACTCGGCTACAGGGCTAGTTTACAAGATACTATCTGAGAAATTCACTATCTGTTAGTTAACTCACCCAGTGTCATCGTGTCACTTGCTAACTAGCAGCAACTAGCAGATTGTTGACAATCTACGAAAAAAAGTTGAAAGGTCGTCAACTTTACTCGCCTACACGCTTGCTCCGCTTGCTCGTGATTGGTTTATTTACGTTTCCAACATGGCTTCCGATTAACAGCTGATTTCGACTGTCAGAAATCTGAAAAATTAGTTCACGCAGGCGTCGTTATTCTTGTTACTGGCGCTAAAAGTGACCTCAGTTTCCTACGCTTCTGAGCGAGTGGATGGTTTTGTGTGTCATCGTGACAATCTCACTCGCCGATTTACCCGCTTTTAAAACTTAGTAGATAGTAGCTTGTAACTCGCCGTGTGTCATCGAGGCTTTAGAAATATTATTTTCCAATTTAAATAACCTTCACGGGTTATTATTATTTTAGATGAAAATGTTTCAGCAAAGATACAATAATAAAAATAGAAAAATAACAAATCATTATGTAAATTTCTTCTCTGCTTTCCACAGAAAATAAAGGTTTTTCGTATTATTCTAAAACAACGAGGCAAAAAATAATGACTTTGTTTTGGAGATATCATGAGCCATCTCTTGATTTGACATGACAACACGAAAAATTCTCATAATTCCAAATGTAATAAAAAATATTGCCTTTCCTCTCGTTTATCTTTTAGATGAATATAAAAATATATGGAAGAGGAAATTGGCAAAGCTTCATAGTCCATAATGTGAATAAAATGTTCTTTTTTTTTTATTATTATTATCAAATTTATTTTTAATTAAATTTCTAAAAATTAAAATGGAGTTCTACGAATTAAACACAAAAACAATTAATAATTAATAATAAAATGTTTGTTTGTTTTTTGAATCCGAGCATAATCAACCGCTTATTAAGGCCACTTGTAGTTTGAATGTCTATGGATTCATTGATACGAGAACTGAAATCCAAAGCATGATATTTCCGCTTCCACAGATATAAAATGATATCCTTTCCTTATACTGGATTTCTGCGTTCCGATGGACGTCAGAAGCTAACGTAATTTTTTTAAGTTTCTGACGCGTAATACGATTAAATATATTATATTCATATACGTTGATCTGTTTTTAAAAGCACCAATATGTTATTTTTTTTAACGCAAGCAACTGATATTACTAAACTTTTACTGTTAGTCTATGTTAGCCCGCATTTACTTATTGGTTCATTTTCAAAAACATTAAGGATGGCATCTTTAATATCACTCTGCCACGCCAAAATTATATATAGGTATATGTCAACTCTCAAAATCATGTTTTTAAAAAATATATCTCCATGTGTTTAAATTTTTCACTTCTTTGCCGGATTATTTTTTTTTCTTTTATGTTTTTTGTCATTTCATGAATCTTTATGTTGTTACTTTAATAGTTTATTTTTATTGATTTTTTTAAAATATGCAATGTATTACATTGCACTACCCCCGCATAAACTCTGGAATAAACTATTAACATTATTAATTAATTTTTATTTTGAGAAGCTGGTATGGGTACCGCCGCCCCGGGAACTATTTATTGGATAACCAACACCTCTACCATAGATCATTCCAAGTGGTTTGCTGTGTTTGGTGACTTAGTAGGGGTGTCAGGGTTCATGGGGTGAGGTTTGTCCGGGTCTTGGCGGTGGATGCGCCTGCCCACCAGCTGCATGGCAGGCCGGATCAAGAGACAGTGGTTAAGTTGACTTCTCTCGGAACATCGAACATAGAACCGCAGTGGGAGGGATGGATTCATACGTCTGTCACTCCTGGACACACTGACCTCCAGATTCCTACCCTTATATCCTTTTCCTTCTCAGAACTTCCTTTCCTAAAAAGACCATCCACACAGCATCCTCAAAGATGACATAGGCCCTGGGGGGAATTATTTTCCTCAGGGCCTCCTGTGTGGAGCTAATGTAAAAAAAATATACATATATTATTAAAATAATCACAAGATGTGCGTGAATACGACCGAAGTATTAAATAATTCGTAAAATGAATTAATGAGCAATCACTTTTTGCCAACTTCTAACTTTTAGATTCCTATAGTGTTTTCTATAACAAAACCTCAATCTTCCTAGATGAGGTCCCAAAAGAGACCAATTTTTATGCTTAGTAGTGCAGTTTAGTGTGTAAAGGTTTAATTAACAGACACCAGCTTAATCACCCACTTCCGTTCCGTACAAATATATAGTTCCAAGAATGTTTTTTTCTACAAAAAAACGACGCTGCAATACTTAACCAATATAAATTAAGTATTTAAGAAAATAGTTGATATCAATATTTTAAGTAAATTAATTAAAAATTTACCTTTGGTACAAAACTATTAAACATATTGCACTGGAGCGACTAAGGTCAAAATATCGACTGCTTTAATTTTTCTGCGATTGACAGTGGTCCAAAATTGGAACATTTTTTTTTACCAAAGTTCACGATTTTATAATATTTTCTTTATAAATCCTACGAATGTGTGATAATCGACAAATGATTGGTGAATTCATTGGCTATGTAGAAGTATAATCAGTTTGTATGTATCCATATTAAAATTCGGAGGTATGATTTTTTTTATGAGGGCGTAAAATAATCAAAATGATCTCCAAAAAATCACGAGGAATCGGAGGAAAAAGTTTTAAATAGGTCTGTCGCTCGAATGGTTATAACAAAAACCTCTCCCTGAAATGTCACGTAGTTATATTGTGGCAACACACATATTTACTTTGTGCGAATTATACTAAAAGCAAAAACATGTACACAGCCCAGATAAAAATAAATTAATGCACTTTTAAAACACCAGCTTAATCAGCTAATGGGACACGGTGGCAATTAAGGAAGTGATAAACCGCGAAAATGTTTTTTTTTCTTTATTTAAAAAAAATAAATTATAAATATAATAGTATCAATTACATGTTTATAAACATTAAATAAAGTTTTTCTATTAAAATAAATTTAATAATACGCTTTACACCTTTTTTAAGAGCAAAGCTCGAGTTAAAAAGGCGGATAAACGCATGTTAACTACAATTTAGCAAAGGAAAAATAATATTTTTGTAAATATATAAAACAAAAAATAGATAATTAACAGAAAATAAGAAAAAATCATTTAAATATATATATATATATATATGTTTAGATTCTCAGGGGTAGCATTTTTATTCAGAGTGAATGGTATTACAAAAGTTTTTTTCTGTATTTAGAGATAGTAGATTTTGATCAAACCATTATTTCATTAAATTTATATCTAGTTCAGCCGTTTTCTGAGTTTCACTCCAGTTTAGTTCCCGAGTTAAAATCGTTGTGTCATCAGCATATGATATTATTTTTGACTTTATGGTAAGTTTAAAAATATCATTCACATAAATGATAAAAAGAATTGGTCCTAGTACTGTCCCTTGCGGGATAAATGATGATTAATGAATTATGATTTATTATTTCGTTAGTTAGAATTATAGTTCAATTGTTAGTTCTAACTTGTATGCATTTTATGATGAGTATCTACTCAATCAGGTGTGATAATAATAATAATAACAAATTTCTTTATTCCGGGATGTGGGGAGATTAGTGTAATCCTATACGCCATGGAAAGTGTAAATACGTAATTTATAAGCAATTGTATTAAAATAAATTTAATAGAATTAAAAAATATATGAAAAGGATATTAATATAATAAATTTCAATGAACGTCAATAAGGAAACATTATCCACGTAGCTTTTCCTAGTCGCTGGTGATCCATCGGAATGAAGATTATTGGGGCCAATATCTTTCTCTACTTTCCTTCCTTGCTCGAATCTGAACTTTTACGGGATTCCATGACGGGGACTTTTGTGGAGTTATTGATCCTTTTCCCCATCCATGCAATCCTTGTTCTCAAGGCTGCAACTCCGGGCGTTCTTCAAAAAGGAACAGCAGCGCCTGGGAAGTTCAAACAGCATGCTTTGTCCATTATTATATTGCTCCCAAAGCCTTTCCATCTTTCCATGTACACTATATGTGTGAGTCTAATTGTTTTGAAGATTAATGCAAAGCAGCTTCGACAATACAAATTTAAAATTTGTAAATAATATCTGTCTTTAAGTTCATTTCACCCATTTCTTTTCTTGTTGTAGTGCCACTAACTAGCCGATGTCAGCAGCACCATTCAGTATTAATTGTTATCATGCATCATGAAGTAATCTAAAAATAGTAAATCCTTAGCCATTACATACGCCGTCTCGTTTTCTTTTCTTTATTTGACGTCTCGTTTTCTTTCAAATTCGCTTTTATTTTATTTCTAAGAATATGAAATTTACTTTTAAGATGTGCGATATTTGATGTTGCGATCCTCCTTCCTTGAATTTATTTTTATTTGGTATAGTTAAAATGTGTTGTTACTTTTATCAATTATCTATCTTCTTATCACATGTCTTCAGCATTAGAGTGGCGTAATTAAATTTTGAAGTCATAAAACCTACGGTTTGGTGGGTATGTTTATTTCGCAAGCCTTTAAATAATTACTGGCGGTCTGAAAACAAACGAAAAGTTGTAAAATACCTACTCCTATGCATCTGAACTGCTTCATTTCAGTGTTTAATGGGAGATTTTTGA
The DNA here is from genome assembly GCA_929108145.2 of Limnephilus rhombicus. Classification (NCBI taxonomy): domain Eukaryota; kingdom Metazoa; phylum Arthropoda; class Insecta; order Trichoptera; family Limnephilidae; genus Limnephilus; species Limnephilus rhombicus. The sequence continues at coordinate 16,814,098 of OV815270.1, forward strand.
TTTTGTTCCTATTGTTCGTACATAAAGCTTCCTCCGAGTCGTGCGCTGGTTTTGTTAAAGTAGTGTTCTCGAAACCCATTTCGTTTTATTCAGGTAATCAGAATTTACCTACAGCTCATGGCACTTGGCTACTACAATTCGGGTTATTTGCAATTCAATTTGTAAAAGTGCCACCGGCGATTCTCTTCGTTCAAGCATGCTTTGTGAATTCAGCAAAGCGGTGCAATCTTCCAAAGCCCAATAGTGGATTCCAAGTATTGGAGTTCTTGGAAAATATTAAAAATAAAATACCAGAAAAATCGTGAGAAATTTCCTTTAAAATAAGATATTTAATTATAAAATTTTTTTAAATCATAATTCGAATGAATCATAGATTTGAGGACTGAAATATTTTAAGTAATATATCACTGTTTTTAAATTTTCTTTATTATTTATTGAGTTAGTTTATAGTACTTTAAAACATAAAATAATATGCACAAGATAACATTTAATTTCATAAATTTAGTAAGCATAAAAATTATTTTTAAATAAATTCCTTCTTTCTTAATTCTTCATCCTTTCATACATCATACATCTTTAGTCCTCAATACGAGGCAGTCTTTAGTCCTGCATAGAGGTACATGAATGAATATCATGTGTAAGAATATTTAAGGTTAAATATATATTTTTGAACACAATGAAAACAGAAAGATGATTGAAAATATGGGTAAATCCCATAAAGAGAGTTATCTTATAGATGAAGGAAGAGATGAAGTAAAGTGGTAAATCCTGTTTAATCTATGTATGGAGTTAAATTAATATATAGGATTCTACTATTTTAATTTGTTTAATATGGGTAAGGACATATGTAAATTGATATTTCTGTCTATTTGTAATCTATTTTACAGATGTTTGCAGTAGAGTGACGTCCAATACTTATAATCCATTTCTTTATATCTTGTTTGAATTTGGTCATTGATTCAGTTTGTCTAATCGTAGCTGGTAGTGTATTGTGTAGTTTGGAAGCTATGTATTTAAAGTGTTTTTGTCCAAAGGTGGCTTTAGAAAAAAGGAGTTTGGGAAGTTCTTTATTTTTGGCATTTGGTTTTTATGTAAATTAACTAAGATGGATCTTGCTTGGAGCTGTTTAATTTCCATGACGTTGAAAGTATTAAAGATCGTATCAGTGCTGGTAGAAAGAGGAAGTTTAAGAATTATTTTTATTATTACTTTTTGTGCTTTAATGATGGGATCGAGGGCACTATAATAAGGGTTTATTTATATTTATGGTTTCTTCATTATGTATATCTCTATTAAAAACAATCTCACCCTTTTCATAACTTTATAAAAAAAAAATAACACATTAAATGGCATTCTTGTTTTTATTGGAATCCAATTTAGCTCCTCTCTCATTTGATTAACCCTTGCGTATTTATTTGCCTTTCCCTAGTATACATCTCAAAGCTCTGTTCTGTATAACTTCTAGCTTGTTCAAATTTCCTTCCTTTGAAAAATATAACATCGTAGTGCAGTAATCTAAATGTGGAACAACTATAATTTTATAAATGAGCTTTGAGATGTTTCTATTTAATGTATTTCTTAGTTTTCTAAACGTTTTTTGTTGCCTTGTTTAGCAAATATTCGAAATTTGCTGTGAAAGTTGGTTTTGAATCGAATATTACTTACATACAGGCATTTGATTTCATTTACTTTTTAAATTTTTTCATCATCAATTGTCAAATTTAACCTTGTTTTACGCGTTTTATTGCCTATTTCCATGTATTTTGTTTTGTTTACGTTCAGTTTGAACTTGTTCAGCCATTTTATTATATTTTTTATACTAAACTATTAGTCAAATTATTTTAACAGCTCCATAATATTTAAAAATAGCATGCTATCAAAACATCCCGAACTTGTAGTACCAATCAAAATACGACCTGTAGAATATATATATTCAGTTGCATACATTCAGTTGAGTTAAAATTAAAATTTGAAATATCTTCCATGAAACATTTAGGTATGTAAATTTGTACCTGTCGCCCATCTTATGTAGGCAATGGAACTAATTACATAAATAAATCCTACTCCAGTGTGAGTAAATACGAGTTTACACGTAAAATCTAAATATTTAAGATACCTACTAGATGAAAAGCTGATTTCTGTCTCTTTCTCTCACTCAATGTGATTGGAGTGTTACTTTACCCCTGACATTTCGTGAAATATCGTGATGTCAGTCACACATTTCCAAAATTTTATTAGTGCTTTCGCAAATATTATCTAGACCTGACTGTGTGCTTCCGATTCATAACATCCCGGCAAGATAATTAACATTTTTGCTTATATTTATTTGGAAAAGCCTTGGAATTTATAATTTGCCATCAACTATTCCGGAAAACTGTCGAAAAACGCCACGAGATATCAATTCCGGTGCATCAAAGCTTTCCTAAGAACAAAAAGCAAAAAAACTTCAAGCTTTTGTGGCAAAGACGCTTCATTCTTTGGCATTCACGCTTCAGAAAACATCCCTTTTCAGTTTCTTTTCAGAGTTGTTGAACTGGCGTTCCGACAAAGCCGGTAAATAAAAAGACCGAGTTTTTTTTATCAGAAATTTTGAGTTCATGACTGATGCTATAAACAAGCAATTTCTTCGCAACCACAAGCACTAGCAAAAGATTAAAAAATATATATTTTTTAATAAATCATTTCTCCGTTTCTCTTTAGGATCTAGAAGTAGACAGGTATTGGAGAGAAACCGGGACTTTTGCTTCTTTCGTCGTTAAAAAGTTTCTTGCATATTTTTTGAATAACATTAAAGTTTTCTTATTTACTTTTATATTCATTGTAATAGATGTAACAAAATCTGTTGATTTTTCCCAATAAATAAAATTAAAAAATGAAATTACGTGATTCATTTTCCATTTACTTGCAAGCTATATCATGCAGAGTACACATGTACGTACGTATCTTGACACTCATGTTTTCGTCTATTCGCTGTTTCTTTGTATTCAAACTATCTAAATATCAATTATTATTTTCAATTGTTAAACTAACGTTTAAGACAAGATTTTTATGCATAGCACAAAGGGTAACAATTATTATAAGCAATAATTATCAGCCTGAAACACCCATCCACATTGAAAAATCTTCCGAGAAAAAACACATGACGCCAACGGGACTTGAACCCGTGCCCTTCTCATTGCCGGTCAGCTGCTCTCCCAATTGAGCTATGGCGGCTTATCTTATACCCGCCAAATGATTCAATATAATTTGTCTCGTCGCCACCTAGCGACGGATTTAACACTAACAGTGTTTTTGTCGCAAAAATAAAGTTGGTTGTTTTCAGGTGGAAAAAATATAAGAAGCAGTAATTGTTGAATGAAACACTAGTATATATTGAATCATTTGGCGGGTATAAGATAAGCCGCCATAGCTCAATTGGGTGAGCAGCTGACCGGCAATCAGAAGGGCACCGGTTCAAGTCCCGTTGGCGTCATGTATTTTTTCTCGGAAGATTTTTCAATGTGGATGAGTGTTTCAGGCTGATAATTATTGCTTATAATAATTGTTATCTAAATATCACTCAAGTCATTTTACTAACGAGGTTTATATTGGCATTGCATTTTTTTCTTACCTCGGCATTCGCATTTTGATATAGGTACTTGGTTACTCTATACATGCTTAAGGGATTTCATTTCCATTATAATAAAACAATATATAAGTTTTTAGTTATTTTTTTCAATTCTTTGTGACCTGACTCAGAAATGATATGTTTTTTTGTTATCTAGAATTCAGTTAACTTAAGAGTGGGCGCGCCATTTCGTAAAAGGCGAGTGGGCGCGTGGGAGCATTTTACCACCCAACTTCAATTAGGTTTTTTTACACAAAACTGCAGGTTTAATGAAAAACATGGGTACATTGTAATTTTTACATAAGCTCATTGAAATCAATTTGAGCATTATTATTTTAAAAGCATAAAAAAACAAACATTTGAAACAAATTCACTACTTTAAAAGTAGTGATTTAAAAAAAAAAAACCAAACCTTCCAGTAGCACATTGCACCCTTTTTATGTATAACAGTACCTATCGAAAAGTACTAATAATAATAAAAGTATGATCGTTTATTAGTTTAAAAAAAACACCTAAGGAACGCTTTTCAATTTATGTACAAATGTATGTATCCAAATATACGGACGTCGCGAAGAAAAATGTCGGATTTGCAATTTTGTAGTTTTGAGGTAGAGCTGTTTAAAGTTCCGATTCTGCATTTTTTGTGTTCTTGGTATCAAGAAATTTTCCATTTCATTCAAAATTCCAAAAGTGCAGACTTTTAAAACACCAAAAGGTAATTAAAATAAACCAATAAAACGATTTTCAACGGACATCCGCCATTATTCTTTGGGATCGTCGATATGTACATAAATAAGTGTGTAAATATTTTTTAAAAGTACGGTATGAGTAATATCATACAGAGGGAGGGCGATGAGTAATTTTCTGCTGCGTGACACCCACGTAACAAAACCTCCTGCGTCACTTTGTGTACAAATCTGAAAGAAATTTGGTGATTAGACCCACAAAGAAAAATAGGAAAGACACTACATACATATCTCGTCTGCCTAATATTTAGAAAGTTAGAACGTTAATGGATAATCTTAACGTTTTCCTTTTTGTTTTGAAGAGTTTTAATTTTCAATGTAGATTTGTTATTTTATATTTTAATTTTTCTGCTACCAGTTTCGACACATCCGTTTTATTCATTAGCAAACTTAAAACCGTCTTAAAAATTTGATTAGAATTAATTGTGTGGGGGTAGTGGGAGGTAATGTGAGGAAAAGTTAATGTAAGGTGGGTAATCGTTTTGTACTTGCGTAGAACGTTTAAGTCAGTTTTAAGCTTACTAGTAAATGACACGGATGTGTCGAAACCGGTGGCAGAAAATTTAAAATATAAAATAACAAATGCACATTGAAAATAAAACTCTTTAAAACAAAATGTCTAGAAATTGTTACATATTTAATGCCGAAGAAATACAAAAAAATAACGTTTTCTCTTGGGATTAACCCAACCCAAGAGGTTGACTATGTTTAATCTCATTTTCTGCACAACACTTTTTCGATTTTCCATTCAACTTTTTTTGAATGTTCTCTTAAGTAAAATAATTAATTCACTTGTTCCAACACTTCATCACCATCCATCACTACATTTTATCAAGTCATTGTACCCTGAGTATCCCCCCTTTCAAATGCCCAGGCTTGTGTAGTGTGAATATGTTTCGATTATTCTAAGGAAGGTAGAATAAAAGTTTTCCACATTATTACAAATAAATTATGCATCTCCAGCGTACAACGGTCAACACGTTTTCTGGATCCTTTTCAAAAAGAGCTTCTATCCCTGAATTGAATATCCCAACCTACATACATTGTAAATAAAATAAATGGGCAGAAAATTTAATACCAGAGTTTGCTAATGGTATTGATTTCGAGCCGAGTTCTCACAAAAAAGGGGCCAATTGACGTATGATCGTAATCGAACTTTGAAACTTTTCCAGAGAGGGAATTTACTTTTCCATTGAGTTGAGTTCAGCGAGCAATCGGGAAAACATTTTTACGGTGTGATAATTACTTTTATCTTTTTTATCGTAGTCTAGGGATTTTTTAAATTATAAATGTTATAAAAAATATTCATCGGTTCATTTTTATTATGAATTAGAAGCCCTAGCTTTTTTAATTGCAATTACGAAACTTTTTAATGAACATTTTTTTTTACAAAACTGAAAAGTTTTCAATTGAAGCAAACAGGATTGGTAAGTTGCAACCCCCTTTGGTACTTGAATTAGACCCATTAGACTAGCTAATTTGTGGTGTATTATGTAGTGGAAACAACAATAGGGTTAAAATAAAAAGGTTGGATGCTTTTGACTGTAAGGGAGGTCGCAAGATGGATGGTGAAAATTTAGAGCAATCTTGCAATCCCACAAAGTTACACTTCATTAGAACCAAACAGAAAATTTATTAAATATAATAAATACATAAATTATATATTATATATATAAATATTTTCAATCGTGCATTAATACTATAATCAATTATTGTTTTTAATAAAACTGGGATTTTTACATGATGAATTTATAATGGTTTGCTCAGTACTTTTTTTTAATTTTTTTTTATTCACCGAAACATTTATTATAATTACAATTTTACAACATTATATAACAACAATATTTCAATCGCTCTCCTAATAAAGCAGTTGCTTGTGTTTAGGAGAGGACAACTAAATACTTTTACATCTAAGAATATAAATTAAAAATTTAATTTTATAGAAAATACGATACATGTTATAAAATTATTGGTTAGTTAATAAATGATTCAAAGGATTGATAAAGCAAAACATATTTCTAAACAATAATTGAAGTTATGAGGTGGTACTAGAGTATTTCAATTTAATTTTTTTTTCTATGTGTCGTAATTTTCATCCGATCGTATATCTAGGGGTAATTTATTGAATAATTTTAAACCCTTGAATGTATAGTGATGTTGTGCTGTTGTAGTTCGTACTAATGGTACGGTTAATCCTCCAACAGATATGATTCTTTTACTTATATTTAATTGTGGTATAGTATTTTTATTAAAGAAATCTTTATGTAATTGTAGGAGTGCAATTTTGTCATAGTGGGGGAACCGGGAAATCTTGGAAAACATTGATTGTTGGGTAGTAATAGGGCTTTTTTAAGAAGATTTTTTGAATTGTTTCCAGTGGAAGTAGGGATGATTTTTATGCACCCCCCCCCCAAGCTATGATTCCATATTGTAGTACAGAGTGCGCAAGTGCGTAATAAATATCTTTTAGTATTTTTAATGTTACAGTATTTCTAAGTCTAAAAAATATATAAATCAATTTTCTCATTCTGTCTACTGTGGAATTTATTTGACTTTTCCATTTGATGTTATTATCGATAATTATTCCAAGATATTTTATTTCTTCTTTACTACTAATGTGTATACAGTTTGAGTTACAGGGTGCGATCCTAAGAAGGCAATTTTTTTCGTGAATTTTGATGTTTACCTTTATATTTGAGATATTCCCTGTTAGGCTATAAGGTATAAAATGGGTTTTTTCGACATTTAGTGTCAATAAGTTTTCGTCGAACCATATTTTTACGATATTAATTGCATTGTTAGCTAATACTTCGACCTCATTCCAAGAATTTCCTTCAATAGTAATCACTGTATCATCTGCGTAAGATATAATGTTTCCAATGATTGGGAGTTAAAAAAGTTCATTTACATACAATATAAAGAGTAAAGGTCCCAATACAGTTCCTTGTGGAATTCCAAAATCTATATTTTCTATTTCACTTAGTTCGTTGTTTACTTTTACCTGTTGAGTTATTTGAAGGAGATAACTTTTTAACCATGTTTTACCTTTGCCAGTTATTCCTATATTATTAAGTTTATTAATTAATTTTGAATGTGAGATACTATCAAAAGCTTTACGGAGGTCAATGAAAATACTTAAGCATTTTTTACCTCTATCCAATGTTTTGTAAATAAGCTTAGTTAATTCTGCAATTGCGTCTTGTGTGCTAATTTTATCTCTGAAACCGTATTGACTAGGGTTAATACATTTTTGGTTATCGATATAATCAACAATTTGTTTTTTTTATTACTTTTTCGTATATTTTTGCAATATTGGATAATAAGAATATTGGGCCGTAATTGTTTACTTCTTTTGAATCTCCGGATTTGTATACTGGGATTATAATGCCTTTTTTATAGTTTGACGGGAATATTCCACATTTAGTGCTTATATTAAATATATGTGTAATCGGTTTGGTTAGGAAATTGCATTATTTTTTCAAAATTTCTGTAGTTATACCGTCGTATCCTGGCGCAGCACCATTTCTTAGTGATTGTATTATGTTTTCAATATGTTTTTCTGTAGTCGGTTTAAAAATTGAAAGGTTGTTATTTGTTATTTTATCTTCATGTATGTCATTTGGTTTGTAATTTTGGTCAATTTTATATGCAAGTTTTTGACCGACAGTTGCGAAAAAAATGTTGAAAATATTTGCACACATTTTTGGTTCACGGATAGTATTTAATTTAGTTCCATTATTGTTTATTACATTTATTATTGACTTATTTTTATTCATAATTTCGTTTAAAGTGTTCCATGTTTTTTTAGGGTTTTCTTTTGTGAGGATTATTTTCTCCCTGTAATATTTTTCTTTTGTGTCTTTGATAATTCTAATGAGTTTGTTCCGGAATATTTTGTATTCATTTTTGATATGACTATTAGTAGGGTTTTTTTCGTTTGTGTGAAGACTTTTTCTTTATTCCGGATGGATATGAGTAATCCTTGTGTAATCCATGGTTTGATTTTTCTTAATTTAGAACTAGGTTGATTATTTATATAGGTTGTACAGTCTGCGATATGACAATTTAAAGTTTCTTCAAAGAAGTTTGCGCACGTGTCTGGGTTTTGGCAGTTTAGTATTGAGGACCAAGATTCCTTTCGTAATTTATTATTTAATTTTAAATAGTTTAGTTTGGAAATTATTTTGATATTTTTTCTAGAGTCATTTAATCCTGATTTTTTATTTAAATAATAAACAAATAAATTTGTATGGTGATCTGTTAAATCATTTTTCCATATAATGGATTTAATTTTTTCTGTGTGTTTAATATTGCTCCATATGTGGTCCAGGCATGATGGCGATTGGTTTGAAAATTCTCTTGTGAAATTATTTACACAAGATATAAAGTTCATTTCATTCATGGCATTTATATAATCTATTTTATTTTTACCGTGGTTATTTGGACCAATATTAATATTTAAATCACCTATTACGATACAATTTAGATGGTTTTTGTTACATAGTATTTTTTTTAAATTCTTCTATAAATAGGGGTATATCAGAGCTGTGTGTTCGATGTATTGCGATTATATTGAATGGCATGTTATTTAAAACAAAATTAACAGACAAACAGTTTGCGTTGTATATGGGTATTTCGGTAACATTGATATCAGTAAATTTTTCTTTAGCGTATACTACAATTCCACTATTTTTATTAATCTGATAAATTGTATTGTAATGTTTGTAGTTTGGGATGATTGGTATATTAATGTTTGCATGTATGTGCGCCTCGGAGAGTATTATGAAATCTGGTTGTGAACATAATGTATTTAGGGATACCAGAAGTTTTTCCATGTTTCTATTTATACTTCTTATGTTTAGGTGCAAGATTGTTAGTCTATTTATTATATTGTTATAGATTTTGTTGCATTCGCTGGCTGTTTCACATACGTATTCTTCTATATTTAATTTCTATCAATTTCGTTTAAGTTAAAATTTTCCATTGCATTTATTTAGGTGTGATAAAAATGTATATATAATTCTACGAAAAAATGAATAAATAATAATACTCATAATTTGTGTTACGGTATTCTTGTTCGATTCCAGTTCATATCTAAAATTGAAGGTTTTAATTTTTTCAATAAGATTTATTTTATGTTCAGATATTAGTCGGAGACGAGTATTATTACTCGTGTGTTTGTTTAAATGACAACAAAAATTAATTTGTTTCGTTCTTCTTTTGATAATGATTTCAATATAAAATAGTGTGTGAATGAATATATGATAGTACAAATGAACATATACTGTAGAGATTTATTGTATACATAATATTGGTAGCATGATATATGGGTTAGTAATGTAGATAATAATAATTTTGAAGTCATATATCTATAATTAGTCGTTAGTAGTCCATAATTTATTAGCCTTCGATAACCGTCGCTGTTTATTGGTATTGTATTATCTATTTTCTGGTAGAAATATAGAAATGTAGAATGAAGATGTAATGTTATATAAAAATGTAGTATGTAGAAATTTGTTACCATGAAGAAAATATTTAGGTTTTTTATCATTAATATAGAGCATAAGTTAGAGATTTTAGTTTTGAATATATATGTACTGATTTTATAGTACGTAGAATGATGAAAGATGTGTTGTTTTTTAATGTATAGACCATAGAGTTAATCATTTTTATATCACGTGGATATTCAGAAGTACACTGTCTTACATATGTAAGACATTGAGAATAGGCATGAGATAAACTTCTCTAAAATTTATAACGATATTCAACGTAAATAATAATAATTTTACAATTATAAATGTATAAATAAAGATTTTCTGGTTATATTTATTAAGTATTGTGTTATCGAGAATATAAAATTATTATTTTTTATCATCAATATATATAATATCTTAGAGTTTTTAGTTTTTCTAATATTTATACTGATTTTATTGTTTGTAGACTGAGATATATCCAGTTTATGAAATGAATATAACCTAAAATGATTAGGTTTTAACGCGTTTAGAAGATAATCTTACTTCAGTTATTGTTTATCAACCGTTGAAAATTATATTCGTGAGATGGATAACGTGTACAAAATTAAAAATATATGTTTGGGAATATTTCTATCGTGTTCCTTGTCCTACACACTTCCTACATACATACCTACCCACCTACATACTTCTTTCTACCTTCTACCTTAATGACATTGCAAATCAGTGCAGTTATAACTTCCAACAAGCAAGCATTGTATTATTATGATTAAGTTCTATTATTTCCGTATTTTCGAATGCAAGTGCAAATTACCAGCTTACGTAAAGACTTCAAATAATAACTGTTGGTGATCATACAATCTGTGTACAGTTTGTAACATTTTACGTGGAGTGGAATGTTGATTTATATTGACATCATCAAGTCAGCCTATAGTGAGTTACGTTTCCTTTTTTCCCACCTTCTAAGAAAGTTTCCCTACATACACCATTTTTTGTGGTGCCGAAACCGGGGACTTTGTATTAACATTAATGGAATAAACATATTAATCTTTAAAGAGGTTTCCTTTCCCTTACGATGCCGAACTGAAACATATTTTATCGGTGAACTGCTTGACATAAGACTACAATTGGCCTGAAATGATCCAAACATTGTAAGTTTTGGTAGCGTATTACATTGTTATACGTCATTAAGAAAGTTTATTTGAGCTACCTTATGGAGCCGGCGTTAATACTGCTGCCTTGACTTCAACTAATAAAGTAGGTTTATGAATTCGCAGGTTGTGTACCAAAGTTAGTAGCATTGTATTTCCGGGTCACAAACTAAGGGATCGTAAAACTGATTATTACAAGGATAAAATAAAATTGTAAAATTTAATTTACAACTAAGGGAGCCTCGTTCTAGCTAATGAAGATTGAGCGAAGTTATACAACGGCTCAGTAAAACGAGCACATTAAGCCAAGTGATAAAATTACGTACGAAGGTATGTATAAGACTTATGGCTATGACTGTAATAATTTAAATAATTTATCTAAGCGCATGGTGCAGAGCGTAACATTATTTTAATCTCAATGAACTTGTGGAAAATTAAATTAAAATTTATATTCAGCCCCACTTGTCCCGCCACGGCCATCCATATTACCTTGAAGGAATTTGAAAACCAACCCATAATTTCAACCCTTCAGATTATCTAAGTAAATAATAATTTATTTCCAATGAAATACAGCCTTCATAAATGTCATCCGCTAGCCAATATTGCCCATTATTTTGGTGACACTGATAATACCTGATTTATTAACCTGAGACACACTGTATTTTTTCACTTCATCAATATCAACTATATGTTATTGACAATGTACGATGATTATCTGTAAATAGAGATATTAATGTAGTGAGTTTTTTCAGCGAGAGACCACAAAAGTGGTCGTAATACTGTTTTTTTTTAAATACTTTGATGAACGTAAAATAAATCTCACATTGAATTTGGGAGGTGGTAATGGGTACCCCCGCCCTGGGAACCAATTAATGGATAACCAACACCTTTCCCAAGTGTCGCCCCAAGTGATTCACTACGTTTGGTGACATAGCAGGGGTGCCCGTGTTCATAGAGTGAACTTTGTCCGGATCTTGGCGGCGGTTGCGTCTGCCCACCAACTGCATAGTAGACCGAATCGGGAGAGACAACTGGTTGAGGGAGACATTTTAATCTTTCCAGCAGGACTCCCTCAACCCATCACTTTGCACCGCAGAGGGAGGGGTGGATTCATACGTCCGTCACTTCTGGACACTTTGACCTCAGATTCATACCTACCCCTCATTACTTTTTCTTTCCCAGAACTTCCACTCCTTCATTTTCATAAAAGGCCGGAGGAATTTTTCTCCCTCAGGGTATCCTATGTGGAGCTATTTAAAAGAAACCTAGTTAGTACATTTTGTATTAAGTTTTAAACCAACATTTTTTCAAGTTTAATAATTATCAACAACATTGATTAAACTCTTCAGATTTTATAATTGGCGACGGTTCTCATAGAGATGAATATCTCTTTTGGATCGGTTTAAGTCTGAAAACCTCCTGACAGTTGCAGTAAACAACATTATTTCACAATCTCTCGGAAGTTTTAATACCTGAGTTTACAATTTGCCATTTTTAATAAAGTGGTCTTGGCAAACGTTTTATTCGGATACTTATCTCCCACGAACGACAATATTTTTAAACGAGGAATCGCACTCGCCGAGAAATACATTTACCAGGGATGTTATTAACTCCCCACCCCCAACATTCAGAGTTTGACAACTGCGGTATGCGAGCCATTGTCTTTTGTTTCAAGTTTGACGTATTCGTAGCAATGAAGCAGTCACCATGAAATATCAGTATTTGATAGCATTGTAAGCATATTATGTGACAGTTATTACAGTTATTGAAGGCATTGTAGGAAACACAACAAATGAAAATCGATATTATTACTGAAGTGTAATTTTATGTTGTTTTGAAAACAATGGACAAAAGAGGTGCACATAACACAGGTCAACTTATAAATGAAACCCAATTGCGAAACCTAAATTTACACTGCACAAAACAGTGAAGGTTTTTCTGAATTCGCAACGCACCTACTATTGGGAAATGTCAACGTCTTAAAAATCTAGAAGGTCATCAAATAAAATTAAAAATCATTAAAATTAAAATTAAATAAAACCAATTTAATAAATAAACAATTAAATTTATCAAATAGCCCCATTTTAAACATTTTTTCCTTCCCCACACCTACTTTTACCCCCTTTCTATTAGCTCCGTCGCCCCCTCCAAAGTTGATGTTCTTTCTCCCACTTCTATTATACCTTTAAATACTCGTAAGTAATTTATTTAATACGTTGTTTATACCCCCGATGAAGGTTCAGGCTGAACCAAAACCGTTTGTTTAAAAATATATAATAAAATGGTATTTTATTGCTATTATTTTAGTTTTTAATATCGCAAAGAACATTCCAAATACAAACAGTCGTTCAACAATCAAATAACACAATTTTTTCGCACTTACAATCAGTGTAACAGATTTTCAGCACTGTAGAAGATGAATTCAGTATTTGGGGATTCAAACATGCTCCAAATTTTGTTAATGTTACATACCTCTGACACGTTCTATAGCCACCCGTGCAGTTGTAGCCAACTCGTCTGATATTAGAAGAGAATGGAGGCAAGTTGGCAGAAAGTTTCCAGTAGCCTTGTCTCCAAGACACGTAACCGGCTGGCTTTAACGCAATTTAAAAACACAGGGTGAAAATATTCATCCCTAAAAGGTATTAGTCCCGAAAGCGTGGTTTTACCCTAATCCGGCTCAAAATTACGAGAATATTTAAGTTCCTAAGTTCGTTCACGAAGTTTTCCTCTCATTCGACTTTTACGTTTCCCTCCTTTCAACTAAAATTTAACGAAGCATAATAATTCTATTTCGAATGAGCACATTTTTATGTTGATTTATAACATTGTAAGGGAGTTTTATTAAAAGTAGAAAAAAACACCACCTATTTGTAAACGTTGCTTTATTGCAGGTTAAAGCTTGGGTACGTAAAATTAAGGTTAAAAGCTTTCGGCTATAATTCAGAAAACGGTTGAATTAGAAACTGGTTCTAAGAGGGCATAATTAGCCCAACCGGATATACGTCATTTTTTAATCAAATTATAGACGTACCGACTCTTTTCTACGAAAAAATATAAACTGATTTCGAAAGATTTTTATTTTATCTAGAAGTTACGTTGTAATTTTTTTGAAATAATTTTCATTTTTATTATAATAAGGTTTTACCGTTGGTCGTTGGCCAATTTGCTACATTTTCAAACGAAATGTTGTATTATACAACACACATTTCAACTGATATAATCGTACGGTAAAATAAATCAATAAATTATCTAGGAGAGCTACGTTTCAAAATTTTAATTTTAGTTCAAATAAAATCGTATAAAAAATCCGAGTATACCAGTTTGATTATTTATTTACGGTATTAAAAACTAAAAACTAGTTTCGATTTTTACTTACATATTTTGCTTCGACATTATTTAAAAATTATAAATACTTAAGATCAAAAAATAATTGCAAAAGTTCATAATTTAAAAAAAAAATTATTATCACGCTTTTGAGCATTTTTTTCTAACTTGAATTTAGGAATACATTTAAGAAAATTATAAATGAAGTAAAATCGATATCGAGTTCTTAGTTAAAAATGCTGGTACGGAGAAAAATTACACTCTTCATGAAAATTTCAAGAAAATATGTGTCTGTACTGGTAATAAGCTAGGTAAACCATTTTTTTGGTTTTAAGTAGTCTTAATGAAACATTTTAGCGACTGGACAAGGGGTGCGCCCACCGACACCCGAACAGCTCGCTAATCCAAGAAATTTTGCAAAGATATGTCGCGTACCTCGGTGGAAGTACCCACATTCTGCACCAAAACTAGCTCAGATAGGTCGGCAGAACAGGAGGGGCTCTCAGCATCAAGGGTCGTAGGTAGCTAAAAGGGGGGGGGGTACATGGAATATGCCAACACTCCTCATGCCTCGTCAAATAAAAGATTTTCTAAGGTGAACATTACTTGTATTGCCGGGAACACACAAATACAGCAAAGCAGTACATTTACAATAATTATTTATCACAGGTGAACTAGATTACCTAACTGCGCGTGGTAGCGTCTGCAAATCTCTCTCAATACGTATCTGCTCTGGGGGTCGGTTATAGTTCGCGGGACATGGAAGGACACAACAAAAATGAGGGAAGAGTCGTTACTCACAGGTACCAGGTGGCGGCTGGAGAGGCGTCCCAGGAGGCGCTCGCTTGGGAGCAGGGCAGGCTATGCCCGACAGGAAACCCATCGCAAACCGGTAACTCCGCAGCGGAGAGTAAATCAACTCGTGCCCCACCGAACACGGGGGTCAGGCATGTCCGTTCGGGAATTCTATGGAATGTTCTCGTACGCGCAAAAACACTCTCGCAGCGACGGACACGGGTTGTTGCTAGGGGAGCTCGACGGAGAATGGCGGCCGCGATGCAATGTGGCGCGTGGGCCGTTTGAGCGAGGAGGAAGGGGCACGACCGCTCGGGGAGCGGGCGGTGTGTAACTCACAGGCGTAGAGTGGTGCTTGAGGTCGCAACATAACAGATATTTGAATACTTGAAAATTGAAGCAAAGGCTCATACACGTTATATAGTCGACTTCGTATGGACGGAACCAACATGTTGATAGTAACTTATATGTAGAAAATCTGTACGTGAATACTTATGGTGATATTCTCACGAAAACAAAAAA
Organism: Limnephilus rhombicus; assembly: GCA_929108145.2. Lineage (NCBI taxonomy): Eukaryota > Metazoa > Arthropoda > Insecta > Trichoptera > Limnephilidae > Limnephilus > Limnephilus rhombicus. Next base: position 16,829,717 of record OV815270.1, read on the forward strand.
TAAAAGAAACCAAAAAAAGAAAAAAAGAATCAATGGAATGACTTTAAATTCGAGATTCACGGGAAAAACTTGTGATTCGTTGTGATAATTAACCGGAAGAAGTTAATCGGAAAATGTTGGTGAGAACAAAATATTATTGCGATATTCTTTAGAAATGTTTTCAATTTGAGTTATTTAAAGCGTTGTTACGATGCGTCGGAATACACCCATACAAATTACTACGCTACAACCCTGTCCATGCACCGCGCCAGCCCCCTTCCCCGCGCCCGCGCACGACACGCTCGCGGCGGCTGGCCGACAACGGCCAGCAACTGCCATTCCCCTGTAACCCCTGGTTAAGAGCGCCCGCTCTGTCGCCGATCGTTCCGGCACTTTTGTTCGAGAAACTTCTAACGGAGACGCGATGTCCCGTTTCGCCAGTAAAAACCTGTGGAGAGTACCAGCTCCGCCTGGATACTGACCGAATGAGCTAGTCCGAGAGCAGAAAGTAGGCACCTCAGCCAGGTTCTGTCCCAACAGCGTTCTGTATTAATAATGCCCTAAAACATGCCTTACTATATCGTAAAATTAATAAGGGAAACTCTCTCTCTGGTAGTCACAAGTCACAAACAATGCAATATAATGTAAGCTTAATTAAGTGTTTCCGCTCGAGTTTCGCAATAAACCAGGCAATCGGTTTCCTTGAACGTCAACTACCCTTAGACTGGTATTACAAAGGAAATAAAACAATCATTGTAAATAATCTGTTTTTTGTTTTGTTTCGGAAGCTTGCTATAATGGTACTGTCGATGAGAACTCCGTTGTGATGTCTCTTTCTGATTTAAGTGTCGTTTATGAGGAATAGGAAGAAGCCAGAATGGAGTAATTAGTGGAGTACTAATACTCACTACGATATTTTGTCATCAATCCCTTAACAAAATAATCAAACCTACTCTCCTCAAATATTTGTGCTTACTTTATTTATTTTTTGTAAATCACACTCTCACTGTAAATGTTGTTCTTTCAACACAGCAATCTTGCGAACGTTTTAGCCAGGATTTATACTTATTTACCTTTCACTTCTAACTCTCCTTTTTTTTCCATAAAATAAACGTTTAAATTTTTCACATCAATTCACCAAACTGAAAAACGATTCAATTTGCTTTTTCATAGAATGAAATACGAAAAGAGAAATTGATTGTAAAAACGATGTTTATTGAGATTAAAAAAAACACGATGAAAAAAAACTATTAAGTATTTAGTTACATAGCAACATAGCATAGCTTGAATTTTAAAGCACTCTTTTCCTGTGTAAAATCTGCAAAAAATATAAAACAAACATTAGTGAAATCTAAAGTTCATTCCTACTCCACAGCTAATCTTGAGATTAATTTCGTGGGCTGAATACACCTCTTAAAAAAAATTCCAAAAACCATAGCCAACCATTGAGAAACAGTACAAAATGGATTTTCGGATTGAAACCAATGTTCCATTTTCAACAATACTATTTTATGTGATTTGTTTTCCAATGTTTTATTACATAAATTATCCACCCACACATGTTCAGCCTTACTAAAAAACCCAGTGAAAATTTTATTCAATTGACAAACGGCCGCGGATGTGAAAACATTACTAATTAAAAATTTGTTCTTTGAAAGAAATACAGATGGTTTCCACGGCCTGAGGGGGTAGTTTATCTCTGTTTTAACCATTGATATCCGAACGATATTTGTAATTTTTCCATAGTATTTTGAATGTTCTATATATTTCTTATTTTTGAAGGTGTCGTAAAAACAAATACTATTTATGAAAACTAGATAAAATTACCTTTTAGATTTGAGTATTTGAAATACACTTTAGCTTTCAAAAACTGCCGTTTTTTAAGATTCAAACTCGGAAAAAAATGGAAAAAAATTTCCTCCCATAACATTTTTGACCAAAATGTAGAGAAATTTAAATAAAATCAAAATTTAAAAACCACAGTCCTTTTGTGTAATAAATTTGGAAGGAAACTATCACCTCACTTTTTCATCGTGTATACAATAAAAAAATAATAAAAAATTTCAAAGTTTTTTTTATTGCCAAAAAAATAACAGAAATAATACCGAAAAAAAAAAAAAAAATGAAACAATACAACTTTGTATAAACCACTTATAAAATGTGCAAATCCGACCGGTTTCGGAACAAACGTTCCTTCGTCAGGGAAAGCTTATACTAATTTGACAGTTTAGAACAATGTTTTATTATGTTAGGGGTGGAGCCGTTGTTAGTTAATAATGTAGATTGGGTGGGTTAGTATTAGTGTAGAGTGGGTGGGTAGGGGAACAAATCCATGATTGGGCTATATGACAATATTTTTTGTTTGTTGATAATAGATTCATTATTTTTAAGGGATTTTTTAATTTCCAAAGCTTCTAAGTTATCTAAACGTTTTCCTTTATGATTAATATGAAGAATATTTATCCCTGTGTTTTTTTCGAAACTATGGTTATTTTCAATGATCAAACTATGGTTAGCGAACTCAGAAAAATTATTATTATTAAGACACAATTTTATTATTATTTCAGTTTAATGTTGCAAAAATTTCCCTTCTAATATTAAACCTGCGTTTTATACAAGAAATAATATCGGTAATTTTTTGAGAAATACTAAAGATAAAGACCATAAATTGACTAATTCCGGAATATATAAACTCAAATGCAATGATTGTCCCTCATTTTATATTGGAAAAACAACTCGTAATTTTGAAATCAGAATCAAAGAACATTTAAGGTGTCTTAATAATAATAATTTTTCTCAGTTCGCTAACCATATCATTGAAAATAACCATAGTTTCGAAAAAAACACAGGGATAAATATTCTTCATATTAATCATAAAAGAAAACGTTTAGATAACTTAGAAGCTTTGGAAATTAAAAAATCCCTTAAAAATAATGAATCTATTATCAACAAACAAAAAATATTGTCATATAGCCCAATCATGGATTTGTTCCCCTACCCACTCACTCTACACTAATACTTACCCACCCAATCTACATTATTAACTAACAACGGCTCCACCCCTAACATAATAAAACATTGTTCTAAACTGTCAAATTAGTATAAGCTTTCCCTGACGAAGGAACGTTTGTTCCGAAACCGGTCGGATTTGCACATTTTATAAGTGGTTTATACAAAGTTGTATTGTTTCATTTTTTTATAATGGATAACCACAAAGTAATAGCTACATTCAAAAATATAATAATACCGAAATTTAAAACAGATTTCTTGCATCTCTAAAGACGTTAATTTTTTGATACGTTTACGAACACATGTATTAGATTTTAATATTATAAAAAATTATCACTTTTAAGAAATTCTCTTAAAATAAAGTTTTTAAAATGAAAATTTTATCTTTTAAGTAACCTATAAAAAACAATATTCTGACAGTTCAACTTTGAAAGTACGGCGTTTGTACAATAACTTGATTAAACTGATATAAACCACACAAATAACATGGTAAATATATCAATTATGTGAACAGAAGAGTAAATTCGTCACTACAATAGAAATTATTAAGTAAAATCACAAAATTTTCGATATCCCGCCATAAAACACACCGAGCTGTTTTGTCATCGCGGACTGTCGCGGGCCGACGAACTAATGCATAAGCGCGCCAATAATGCCCCTTGCGGAGAAAAATTAAAACAACATTGTTTCCTAGTAAATTTAAACCATATACAACGTTGCCACATCTTCAATGCGTTTTAACAGCGTGAACACGTAAGAAACGTTATTGGTAATAAAACGTCTTTTAGTGTATACGAGCTTTACTTATGTTATTGCAATAACACAGTTAATCGGTCGCGCTGTGGTTTTTTTTTAGTAAGGCTGGTTATCAATAATTTGATCCTATTATGCATATTATCCAAATAATACAATTGATTCGATTATCTACTGAGAACCTTAAATAAAATAACGAAAGATCCAAGAAGATAATGATATTAAGAGCATAATTTTGCAAACGAATATCTGACTCGGCAACCAAACGGTTATTTGCATAAGATTTCGCCGGAGCGAGTTTTGTTGGGAAATAATATTATTATTATGCTTAAGAAGTTGGTTTCCAGAAATGAGCAGGCCTGTTCCCTTCAAAATTTAAAGTTTTCGCTTTAAATAAAGTTCTCCATACAAAATTCATGAAAAGGCGGACCTCTGTGGACGCGGCTGAATGAAATTTAAGAGGTCAACATTTTTGTATGGGGCGAATGGGCCCACTCAAAATTTATTGATCGGTTTATTACGGCATAAGGAGAGTTCTTTGAATTTTTAGGTTTGTTCGTAAATTATTTTTTTATTGTAAATAAATAGGCATTCTTTCATTCGCTTTAATTTGTAGAATTAAATGGAGAATTCATTTAAATAAAACCAAAAAAATATCTCAAAAATCTTTCCCTATAAATTGAGGTAGTCATTTAGAAAAGGACTTTTTCACTTGAATTTCAACTTAAAAACATCATTTTTATTTATTGGTCACATGAAACAGGCAGCCGCCTAGAATGGGGATTTAATTTATCTACATAAATGTCTTAATTATGTAGCAAGTATTATGTAAATAAATAAATCTTGTATTCCTACAGATGTTTTTGCATTCTGTAGAATATCATAGAAGATTCGAAATTCAAGCGAACGTTTTAGAATTAAACATCAAAGGGCATGTGAATACTGTACTTATTGTACCATAGCACTAAAATGTATCTACATCCAAAAGAATTGAAAAAAATCACGGTTTATCTGTCATTAATACAAAATTGATGGGGGTTGACAAGAATTCGTTATGGACCCATCCACCATAAAAAGTGTGAGATTTCCCCTGCGATAAAACTGCATTTTATGGCTTTAATTAGAACTCCGAGGATTTACGTGCTTGCTCGCAATACACGTCGCATTTTATGACATTTTTTATGTATTTGATCTCGTTTTACTGTCTATGAAATTAACTTACTTGAATTGCTAATTGAAGTCGTGGGGTATTTCTTAGTGCCTACCTTGGGTGAATTCGAAATCCAACAAACTAAAGCAAGTGCTTGTTGTGAATTTAAGCAAAAAATATTGTATTTTGCGTGTACACTTTATAATAATAATATTACGTATTTAATTGAATACGTTCGCGATATTGAAATAATAAAAGGTTTTTAAAGGTTCATTGAAAGCAGTTTAAAAATCGTCATCCGGAGGCAACCAACCAGATCATTTTAATGAGAGTCATTGTGTATTGCGTTTGTAATGTACATATATTGTTGCAACACAAATTAATAATTGGTATCAAGTTTTAAATGCGGATGTTGTAGAATTTCATAAAAAAACAATGTTGTAAAGTACGACCTGCATTGAAAGATTAAAATGGTCATTCAGCAGAGTTTTTATATCAAAATAGGTTTGGTACCGAAAATCTGTTCACTGAAAGTGCTACTTTCACTAACTATGTTTTATTTTAAATGTCCAAGGAACGTGTGAATGCGTTGAACATTTAAAAATACAAATATGTTCACTAGTTATTTAAGTACCATTGCGAAAATAGCTAGCCGGTTTTGGGTACAATTGTATTGACAATGATTCTAATCGACTTATTCCCTGAACAAAAGGTGATGGATTCCAAAAACTCGCTATCCAAAACCGTGATAATTTATAACATATTTATATTGCTTAAAACCAATATCGTAAAAAGCAATGTCATCTGCCAGAAACTGTTTTTCTTATAAACATAAATCAAATACAGAAACCTTTAAAGTTTATCTTACCTTGCCGTAAGTTCTCACTAATAACAGTAATCAGTCATTTTAATATTTACAGTAAGGGATTCGGGAAAATTAAATTAAAGCGTTTTTTATGTTATGTAGTTTATTGGTTTAGATAAACATTAAGCACAAAATAACATTATTGAAATCATGCAACATCTTACTATTTGCAACGCATGATATTCCCTAAACAAGTTTTCAATTAAGTACATTAAAAAAAATATTCTTTTGTTTTTGGTTACATCTAAAAATTCGATAATTATTGTAAAAAAATTGCTTCGGGTCATCTTGTAGAAGAGCGTAAGAAAAATAAAGTCCGAGTATTCGAGAGATCGTTATGATAAAATTAATCCTAGAGATTCTAGAATTTTGACAGGGTGTCACAGAACCTTAAGTACCTACCTACAGAATTACGTTAAAATACCATTGCAATAAATCTGGAGGGTGGGACGCGGCACGTGCAGGCGCTCTCATCCGGGTCCGGTTCGCTGAGACGTTTACTCCGTCATTTAATTTCCTGTCTCGGGTCATCTTCCCCACTCTTTCTCAAGTCTGTGTGGGTCATTTTACCCCGTTTCCTATTTCACTGAAACTCTAACTCTTGCCCCATATTCTGTCGTAGGGTCATATTACTTCGGCCTTTGTAACTTTAAAAGTCAAGGGTAAAATCTTCCAAGAGCCAAAACTCTAATAAGGAAAAGTTTATTTTGTATTCCAAACTCTGGAAAATGAAAGATATACAACTTTATGTATTTGTTTAGATATATTCGCATGTGCTTATACTCTTTGTGCGTGAATAAGGCTCTTTTGCCTCCAACAATGATAAAAGAATAAACTTCTGAAAACATTTTCTTCCTTTCACTTCCATATAAAATTACTTAAGTGTATTATTTGTTGCTCAAGGCTGCATTAAAGAGCACAAACAAGCCAAGTAATGTTGATAAAAAATCCTCCAAAGAATAATGACGAAAATCTTTGTGATGAAAAAGTTATTTGTGACTTTTAAAAAAACATTTATTGTTAAACTCTTGTTTTAAATTTAAATATTTTTTTAGATATTTAACATAAACTCGTAAATTATTTCCAAAGTTGTTTCTAAAATCTTAAAAAAGTCATATTTTTAACGGTAATGCGCGTTTTCATCCCGCGACACAATATCCACGACAAAATATCCACGACAAAATATCCACGACAAAATATCCTCCGAGAAAATATATCCACGACAAATTATCCACGACACACATTATATGTATATATCCATATCCTCCGACAAAATTTTCACGACAAAATATCCACCGACAAAATACTCACGACAAAATGTCCACGATAAAATACCCTCCGACAAAATATTCACGACAAAATATCCACGACAAAATATCCACGACAAAATATCCACGACAAAATATCCACGACAAAATATCCACAACAAAATATCCATATCAAAATATCCACGACAAAATATCCTCTGAGAAAATATCCACGACAAAATATCCTCCGACAAAATATTCACGACAAAATATCCACGACAAAATATCCACGACAAAATACCCTCCGACAAAATATCCACGACAAAATATCCACGACAAAATATCCTCCGACAAAATATTCACGACAAAATAACCATGACAAAATATCCTCCGACAAAATATTCACGACAAAAATAATACAGATATCCTGTAAAGACAATACATTATTTTTCAAAAATAGTAAAATGAGACAAAAATAATACAGATAACAATATTCTATTGACTTTATAGGATGTCTGTATTATTTTTGTCCCATTTTTTTTATTGGGTTAGATTAGGTTTAAGTACTTTGGATCTGGATACTTTGTAAGGGAATGTTGACAAAATATCCACGACAAAATATCCTCCGTCAAAATATATCCACGACAAAATATCCACGACAAAATATCCACGACAAAATATTCACGACAAAATATCCACGACAAAATATCCACGACAAATTATCCACGACACAGATTATATATATCAATATCCTCCGACAAAATTTTCACGACAAAATATCCACCGACAAAATACTCACGACAAAATATCCACGATAAAATATCCTCCGACAAAATAATATCCACGACAAAATATCCACGACAAAATATCCACGACAAAATATCCACGACAAAATATCCACAACAAAATATCCAAGTCAAAATATCCACGACAAAATATCCTCTGAGAAAATATCCACGACAAAATATCCACGACAAAATATCCACGACAAAATATCCTCCGACAAAATATCCACGAAAAAATATCCACGACAAAATATCCATGACAAAATATCCTCCAACAAAATTTTCACGACAAAAATAATACAGATATCCTGTAAAGACAATAAGTTATTTTTCAAAAATAGTAAAATGAGACAAAAATAATACAGATAACAATATTTTATTGACTTTATAGGATGTCTGTATTATTTTTGTCCCATTTTTTTATTGGGTTAGATTAGGTTTTAGTACTTTGGATCTGGATACTTTGTTGGGGAATGTTTGTAGGATATGTTGTCGCGGGATGAAAAATCGCGTAACCATTTTTAATGGCTATTATTTTATAATTTTAAGCAAAAATAATTGGAAATACTTCTGAGAACTATTACAAGTCTGCGTAGTATTTTTTATTTCAAAATATCATTCAATTTAGTTTGGTATTTTGGCCCTAAATCCAAAATAATGTTTGGTCTTAAAAAATCTCCCAGTAACAAAAAAATTTATATAAACATGACAAAAACATTATAATATCCTTATTTTATATGACCCATCAAATGTATTAAACACGGTATTATTTTTCTTAATTATTTGATGATTTATTCCTTTTCTTTTCCAGACTGAAAACATTTGTTATTTTCCATTTTCCACCATCAAAATTTATGATTTTTTTCTTTATCATTCTCTGAAGGCTTTTAAAAATATAAGTGAATAACAATTATTTTTCCGAAAATTCTTATATACTATTCTGGTCCTTCTAATTTGCGGTGACTGAGGTATGGCACTTGATTGGCAGAAGGCAACTTAATTGAATTTAAGAAAAACCTTTTTCGGAAAATTCTTTTAATCTAAATTATTTGGGGGAGACCTCGCCAATTTTTAAAAGTATTATTATATTCATATAATTAAGTGAGTTCCTCAAACCATTTTTAATATAATAACAGTAACAAGAAGGCATGGTATTATTCTGAAAATAAAAAATATATTATATAAACAGAATGCTGTTGAAATGAGGTTCTTGAGGCGTTTGTGATGTAATAGTGAACAAGGTTAAGAAAGGAACCCTGGAATGGTTTGGACCGGAGAACGTAGGGCCAGGAGAATGTATTCTGGCGCGAGAGTTAATTTTAAAATAAGTCGGGGACGTCCGAAGAAGAGATGGCATGACTAATCAAATACATTGTGGGAGCAAACAATGCAGCGCCATTTACGACAGATTCGTTCTATTGGAAGCTTGTACGCCAATTGTAGAGACGAGTCTTTTATCATCAGCGACGTGACAGGCCGGGCTAAAAAACAAAATCATTATGTTTCAGGTTGCCATCGACTCAACTGCTTGCGAATCACTCCAGTGTTCGCTTCCCACCTTCTGATAAATAATCTGTTATAAAAATATTAATTATATGGTTGAATTGGTTGAATGGTTGTTTTGATTTACCATTGCAATTATTCGTAACTGTGATAACCCGGATGCGATAACGTTCTGATATTCTGAACTTCGCGATCTATGATGGATCCAGATTCCTCTGATGATGATCCAGTATAGGGTGATTGACAATAATAATAAGTCGTAGGTAGACTTGTTACGTTTATTCTGAGATTTGTACAATGTGGTTCTTCTGGGAAGCCTATAGGTAAAGAATACGAATGGACAACAATCACGCCCTTTTATACGTTACTCATGCTGTCTCACTCATACACGCATGTCTCTTTCACACCTTAAGACACCGCCATAGTAACCTATTTCAACCGCCCCTTTGATGATATGACCCGGCTCAAATAGGTTATGGGTCAGTTACTCATGAGACAGATTAATATTAGCATAATAAAACTAGTAACAATAATAAATATGGAGCCTGTGCGACGACATGTTGATTAACAGCGAACACAAACAAAAAAATCACATTACGTAAAACAAAAATGAACATCTGTAATAGAGATTTGCAATAATGAGAAACTAAAACAAAGGTCGTGCTCAGAGAGAAAACTTTCGAATTAATTATTTGAAAACATTGAAAAATTTGAAAGCCTCCATTATCAATATCAATCAAGTTGTGGTTTGGAATTTGCCTAAAGACTTGTTGGTAATGAAATAATGGTAAACAAAAAGCTTTTAGGGATTGTATTAATTAGGAGATTGGAACCTCGCGGGTCTATTTACGGCTTTAACTTAGCTATTCGCCTAACGAGTCTTTCATCCAAACAATGCTGTAATCTAAACTCTGTTTTGGAGCATTTTCGTTTGTTTTTTCAAGTGTAATATTATGCTAAAAATAATGAAAACTAAGAATGAAAATAATTGAGGAAGCAAAATAAGTTCTTTGAAAAGTGGAAGCGGATATATTACTAGATAAATTAGTAAAAATAACAAAATTTGTTGTTGGCTTTTCTGTTAGCCGAAAGTCGAATAAAAAATTACTCTTACTATGTTGATACGTTTTTAGATTTTCATGGTTAAAAGTATTTACGTTATTTGTTTTTCCATCATCAGGGCAGATCCGGCTAATCAGACCGGATCGGCCGGATCTGCCCTGATGATGGACACTCAACGTTGTCCGAAACGTTGGCTAATGAAGGAGGTAGCGCAACTCGGCATAACACCCCAAAAACAAATAACGAAAATGTTACTATGTAGTTTAGAAATACTTAATAACCATTGAGGTTTTTTTACAATAGCTCTACACAGGAGGCCCTGAGGAAAAAATCCCTCAGGGCCTATACCATCATTGGGGATGCTGTGTGGAGGTTATTTTTGGAAAAAAAAAAGAAAGGAGAATAATTCTGGGAAGGAAAAAGGTTTGACGGTGTGTAGGAATTTGGAAGTCAATGTGTCCAGGAGTGACGGGCGTATGAATCCATCCCACTACGGTGCAAGGCGATGGGTCGAGTGATTCCAGCTGGAGAGGTTTAGGTTAGCCAGTCTGTAACGCGTTCGCCGCCAAGACCTAAAAAAACCTCACCCACGAATCCCTGCTCACCGAACACAGTGAACTACTTGGGGTGACCTATGGCCGCGGTGTTAGTTATCCAATAAATGATTACCGGGGCGGCGATACCGTCCCCACCTTCCAAATTGGCACATATCTTAAGTAAACATCAACATTCGAAAAATTGACAATAACTTAGGTCTAATTGGAAAAGTAGATATAAGATAGACCTCGGTTGGTTATAAGAGCTCGCCGAGTACGGACACTACCGTGGTAAGTAAAAACACGCCTTCCGATTCTCAAGGAAGACACCGTGTTTTTACATACCAGGTCAGTAGGTACAGGTCTCCAACGATACCTCCATAATGCCTACAAACCGCACAAGATGTTCCAAGAAAGATCACTGAACTGTACTCCCAGCGCGTTTGAAGTTGGCGCGCCGCGCCACACTTATAAACGCGTTTGCGGTCCAGCACGGCGCCCGGCCGGACAACGTCCATTATGTTCGTTGAGTTCCCTGTCGGAAGGAATCCCTTTCTTACCTTTAATATTATATACATAATATAACTATTTGATACTATGATAGATCTATTTAACTGCACGGAACATAGGTACAAGACGGCTATGCTATCATATTTTTTTAATGACTATTAATTTTATTTGTATTATAGATTTTTGCATGAAAATGTATCTCTGGTGTCACTTCCCAATGTATCGTCACAATTAACTGTTATACATACACTGTTTTACCATTACTAATATTTTTAATATGAATTTGTGACATGTAATTAATGTTTATGGCATACTTATGCCGTTTGTATTAAATAAATAAATAACATTTTAATACTATACACAGATTTTGTAAGGAAGGTACCATAGACTCTGTTCTTAGACACCTCGTATCACTTACCCCCACTTTTTTGTAATTGTTTGTGAACACACTTAGTTTATATCATCTATTTAGCTCAGCAACTCAAAATGGATGAAGCAATGCGAGCTGAAAATATTTGGTTTAGTCTAGACATCTGAAATGATAAATTCTGAAAATATAATACATACAGAGCTTAACTTTTGATAGTTTTGCTGCTTATGAAACGAAAAACAATTCATGAACCTGCATCCTGGGTTACTCAGAAATTTATTTAACGCTCCATAGCCAATGACGAAAATGGTGGTATTTACTTATGGCAACTTTAAAATGTTTGAAATAACCTAAAACTTCCAGCCAAAAAAAATATATATGAATGAATATTAAAAATATATAAAAACTTTACGTGTGTTTTTATTGTAAATTATGGCAAGCCACAAAGTTAATGCTTTTTACAAATATGCAAAAAAAAACATCATTTCATCAAATCGCACTGTTTGAGAGTTTTGCTGTTTCTGACACTTGATTAAAGATTTGCTGCTTTGTAGTTCAGATATGTACCTATACCATTTTTTACGTTTGTTCGCCTACAGAAGTTGGTCAAAACTTCCAGGTATTTTGATATTTAACATTGAACCGCATTATGAATTCAGCCCATTTTCCGAGTAATCATAAAGGTTTTTCTTAAAGCTGTCAGTAACATTCCTACACACCTGACACCCATAAAGAAAACATAAGCAGCCTTCCCAAGTCCAGAAAAGGGAAAACATGTATTGCTTCTTCTTACAAAGTACAAGAACCCTCAACCACCCTTTGAAGATTTTTCTTATGAACTCACAAGTTCTATTTACCCATCAGGTTAATTTGTTCGCTTTTCCGAACAACTCATAGAGGGCTCATAGAAATCATTGTGACTCCCTTACTAGTGAGATTATAAATTTTAAATTTTATTTTAAAAAGTTGAGCCATTAGTAATTATTTTTGGCTCCCACAATCTACGGTCCGATGGAACGACAAGAGATTAATAAATGATTATGCTTCAAATTATTTTGCGAAGTTTGAAGAAGATTATACTTAATTTTATTTACTCGTATTACAAATACATACGTTCGTACTTGAATCCCTTAAGTAACCACGTATTTATACTCTCTAGGGGATGTGAGAGATTGCACTTACCTCCCCACATCTCGGAATAAAGACCATTATTTTTATTATTTAAAACTTTTTTTATGTTTCATCACCTTTAAATAAAGGTTTTTAGTTTTCGGATGTGTTCAAGAATATTTTAATTATTTGATTTTTATTTACTTACCGACAAAATAGGACCGAGGCCCGAGGGGTTAAACAAATAAGTTGGTTTTAGTAGAATAATATACTTTATTTTATTTTTTATTTTAACTTTAAGAGTAAAACCTCAAATTGTAATATTTAAATAAATGAAGACAATATAAGCGAAACTCAATCGAAAATCTGGAAACAGAAAAATCAGAAAAACATATTGCCACCTCTGGGACTCGAACCCAGGACCTCTTGCTTTCCGGGCAAACGCGCTAACCACTGCGCCACGGTGTTGATATGAAATTCGGTCATGTTTAACTGTACCATACTTCGACTAAGAACCACCTACATTATCTTCATTTTCTTTTAACGCATATATTATTGGCAACTATCTTTATGTATGATTGCAAGATTCAATATTGTCATCATTTATTTAAATATTACAATTTGAGGTTTTACTCTTAAAGTTAAAATAAAAAATGAAATATTCATCCTAGACTTGCAGAAAAGTCGATAGATGTCGCATATTAAATAAAATGGATAAAGATTTATCCAGACACTATCTAGAGAGCATTTAGTTCGGGTGGCAATATGTTTTTCTGATTTTTCTATTTCCAGATTTTCGATTGAGTTTCGCTTATATTGTCTTCATTTATTTAAATATTAGAATAATATACCTTCAATAATAAAATTACCATAATGTTCCTTTTTTTCCTCGTTGAACAAGAATGTTAATTTTATTTTTATCAGGTGATTAAAGAGAAACCACGTGCATTAGATACAAGAGAAAGGTTTTTACAGAATCAAATGCCATAAGCCTCAAATCCAATTTAGCAGTCAATTTATTTGAGAAGCACCATGCTCCTTTTACTAATATTCATTGCCAATAAGATAAAATGTATCGGAACATTTCGAAATAAGGGAAAATCTGGTATTACCGTACAAAACTTCAACAAATATATAAATACCTGCATGTTTCATTGTCCTTCTTTTGTGTGTGTTGTAAGTTGGGATAATGATGTTATCGCCGGGGACTTCATTTTCAAATTAGAATTTAATTAGTGAATAACATAAGTTGACTTATTAAATAACCTATAATTCTATTATTATTTTTTTACATTAGCTCCACACGCAGGAGGCCCTGAGGAAAATATTTCTTCTCTGGGCCTATGTCAAAGGCGGGTATGGTTACCGCCGCCCCGGGAACCATTTATTGGAATACCAACACCTCTGCCATAGGTCACCCCAAGTGGTTCGCTACGTTTGGTGACTTAGCAGGGGTAACCGGGTTCATGGGGTGAGGTTTGCGTCTGCCCACCAACTGCATGGCAGGCCGGATCAGAAGACTGGTGGAGGAAGACCTGTAGACCTCTCCAGCAGGACTCTCGGAACATCGCCTTATCCGCAGTGGGGGGGATTGATTCATTCGTCCGTCACTCCTGGACACACTGACCCCCAGATTCCTACCCACCCCTCATACCTTTTTCCTTCCTACGACTTCCTCTCCTTTTTTTCCTAAAAAGACCCTCCACACAGCATTACTTAGATGACTTTTTTTACGTAAATTAATCACACTTAAATTTAATTTTGTATACACTTTGTTCTAATTGAATTTCTTCTAGAAAATTCCCAAACATCTTTATTGCTCCGTACCCGTACATAAACTACTTTTTTTTTCTCAAAAATTTAAGTGATTGAGTTGCTGAAAGATTTTTTAATACGCTAACATTGCAAATATCCCATAGCCTTCAAGCGACGAAAATGGGTAAATTTTTGGGATTGGTGTCCATGGCTATTACGAATAATTTTTAGAAAAAAACTTTAGATTCGCCTTAATCACTATAAAAGGAAACTTATTGCATCACGGCTGGCGGAAAATAATGCATTTTAATTTTCAATGTCGTTAAATAAAATTTCACTTCGCGAAACGGTCTACGACAGCCCGCCCGCTGCCGCCCGCCATTCTGTCACTGTTATGTTGTTGGTATCCCTGACCTCACACAAACGATTGTAGCCGATTTCGTGGGATACATGATGGGCGCGTAATAATTATGAAAAACAGAATTAATAATAACGCGCCTTATAATGCTTGTGTATGTTACCTTTACTTTAAAAAACAGCCTACGTTTTGAATGGTTTATTTGGCTACGCAGGGTTTGTGTAGCGGGCTTATGTATGTTATCTTTACTTTAAAAAACAGCCTACGTTTTTGAATGGTTTGTTTGGCTACGCAGTGTTTGTGTAGCGGGCTTGTGTATGTTATCTTTACTTTAAAAAACAGCCTACATTTTTGAATGGTTTGTTTGGCTACGCAGGGTTTGTGTAGCGGGCTTGTGTATGTTATCTTTACTTTAAAAAACAGCCTACGTTTTTGAATGGTTTGTTTGGCTATACAGGGTTTGTGCAGTGGGCTTGTGTATATTATCTTTACTTTAAAAAACAGCCTACGTTTTTGAATGGTTTGTTTGGCTACGCAAGGTTTGTGTAGCGGGCTTGTGTATATTATCTTTATTTTAAAAAACATTCCTGGATTTGAATGGTTTGTCTCCGTTCCAGTACCTACGCGCATTATTATTTATCCCACGAAGTCGGCTACAATAGTTTGTGTGAGGTCAGGGATACCAACATAACAGTGACAGAATGGCGGGCGGCAGCGGGCGGCAGCGGGCGGCAGCGGGCGGCAGCGGGCGGCAGCGGGCGGCAGCGGGCGGGCTGTCGTGGATCGATTCGCGAAGTGAAATTTTATTTAACGACATTGAAAATTAAAATGCATTATTTTCCGCCAGCCGTGATGCAATAAGTTTTCTTTTGTAGTGATTAAGGCGAATCTAAAGTTTTTTTCTAAAAATTATTCGTAATAGCCATGGACACCAATCCCAAAAAATTACCCGAAAATGTTGAAGTCTTATGAAAAATTCATTGGTTCCAGGAAAAATAACCTTAAATAACAAAGCTTAGTTAAGTTTAGCTTAATCGACTACCATAATACGGGCATGTGCCTAGCGTGGTAGTCGAATCACCTGTAAAAACTGTATAAAAATTTATATGATGAATAAAAAAAAAATTAAAAAAATGGTCATTACGTTATATAACAATTAATACCATTCTTAAAATCCAACATTTATCGCAATTCAATAACCGAGATAGAATTATACCACAGAAAAATAAAATAAATTATTAATTTATTACTTTAAGATTGATTTCCGTCGTAACCAAAAACTGCGGGAGCATAAAAGGTGCCTAAACTACAAAGAAATATATGAAAAAAACGTATAATAACCAGTTGTTGAAACTAGATACTTATGTTTGTGTGAAATATCGGTAGTTACCTAATTCGGTAATATTGTTTGTTTTATTGTTAACAAGCATCTGTTCGTTGAAATCGGGTTGGAATTAGCGATGTTAACCAGCCGTATTTATATCGTTTATTAGTGCACATTGTTTGTTAAAATAATTACCTCTGAAATTAATATTAATCCAATTATAATGGTAATAATAATGAATCCACGAGATTTGAAAGTGAAAAACTCATTAAAAAAATTAAATGTTCATAAATTTATTCTATATTTGAGTTCACTTGATGAATTCCGAATGAGTACATGATAAGCTACAGAAATATGTACTTTTATGATAGTGTTTTACTAGTCAGAGTAATTTTCCCTAGGCCAGAGTAAATTTTCCACCGGCGCGGCGTGGTATATTTTTCGGCATTAATGCTGGATTTTAAAGCAAAGGATTGGACGTTGATGAGGGAATATACTAAGGCGCTGAAGAATTAAACTATATGCTAATGGCGTAAACATATCTATCATTATTCAGTATTCATAAGAACTTATTTATTTTGATATTGCCTAATAATCTTTTTTTCAATACACATGATAATCTTTTTTTAAGTCTCGTGAAATCTTCTTTTCATTTGAATGCTAATAAACTACGTGATCATCTTTCAAACGAATTTCTGTAATCGATATTTTTCACTGAAAACCTCGACTATAAACAGCTTGTAAAACAATATAAAAGTTAATATTATCCTTTGGTTTGTGTGCGATATTTCAAATTTCGCAACCTATAAAGGCAGGTCATTACAGCTTATTGAGAAAATTTTCAAAGATATTGATCAAAGAGAAAACAATTTAAAAGTTTTAACGTGTTATAAACGAGTTTTTTTTCTTCGCCCGCATATCGTATTCGCTTATACGAGCTTTTCTTTTTAGATTACACCTTCTGTATCATTAAAAAAAATCAACATGTTTTTACCCGTCTACCCATCTTCCAATATAATTTAGATTTATATCTTGGAAAATTATTTTAGTCCGCTTTGAAGTAATCTTCCGAGAAATTGAGAAATTGAATCGGGTAGGTAGTTAATAATCAGGTATCTGTCAGTTGAGTGCTGACCAAACACTCTAACAATAAACTTTTGATTGATTCGGTGTCTTGGGAACGATTTCATTTTGAATCTCTGCTTTAAATCCTCATAACACGAAGCGAATTGCCCAAGCCATAAATCACACTGATAGATTTCCAACAACTATTGATAGGTTCTATTGAATAGGTGCTCGAAGTAGTCTGTTATAAATTTCGGTGAAGCATGTCGATTAAACCGATAATGTACCCCGAGGCCACACTATTAGTGGGTAATGAGGTGGTAGGTAGATTTTGATACACGCTGAAATAGTACTTACTGCTTGGTAATAAGCTGATGTCAATAATTAGTTTGGCATGTTTGAAAATTAGACTCGTGTCCAATGGATTCTACAAGTTTCACTCAAACATTGCCTTTGAGCACAAACAATGGTGTATTTCAACCGAAATGTATTGTAAATTAACAGAATCGTCTCTTCTGTGTGATTTGATAGACGTACTCTGCGATTTTTCTCTGTGGTCTCCCTCATTTAAAAGGCCCATTGCCCTAATTTCACTATTTATTTTAAACTGAACAAAATAACTTCAAACTTCGCAAATACACTTTGATGAAGAAAACATTGTTTTTTAAACATGTCGATAATGTTAATAATACAGTGGTGCTTACAAAGTTATTTGTTTTCATTAAAACGAACAATATAATTTTATTTCAAAATATCGAATAGTAGAGATTTATTATTTATTTATTTATTTATTGATTTATTGTGAAAAACAGTATAATCCATTTACATTTCACAAATAACAGTTTATAAATTACAGTTTATAATAAGTAAGTATATACATTTATTTGCATGGGTAAGTACATCAATACTATCTGATTAGCCAGATTTGGTAAATAGTATGCTTATTGCTGTCTTAAATTCTCCTTCGTTCAAATTGAAAATGTCAATCACAGAAGAAATGTGATTTAACAAAGTAGTTATTCTCCCCAAAGGCATGATCATTGGTAGGTTGGTCCTGCCCCTTGGAAAAATAAATAATCTGTGCTGTCTAGCTCTGATGAAATTATCAGGGACATAAAAAGAAATTCGTTCCAGAATATCTGGATTGCAAATGTGCCCATTTAGCAGCTTGTGCGCCACTAACACCATTGCAATATTTCTCCTGACGTCTAGACGTTCTATCCCCAGCATTCCAGCGAGAAAATCAGAGGGATACAATAAAGGGTAATATCCGAACTCTCGCATGTAGAGGTATCGCATAAACTTTTTTTGCACCTTTTCTACATCATTTGAGTAAAGGGTATCTTCGGGTCCCCATATTATCGATCCACTCTCAAGAATGCTGCGAACCAGAGTAAAATAAAGCATTTTTATGACTGCCGTATTCGTAAAAGATTTCGAATTACATATAACAAAACCCAGCATTCGCATTGCAGAGTTGCACACCGAATCGATATGAGTTCGAAAAGTCAGACGTGTGTCAAAAATGATTCCTAAATCCTTCGTTATCGAGATATGTTTTATAGAGGTACCAGACATTTTATAGTTAAAATATAAAGTACGCTTTGCCCTTGTAATGCACATAATTGTACACTTACTACTGTTAAAAAGAAGTTTATTTTGATGACTCCACTCTACTATACCGTCGATATCGTTTTGTAGACGAATGGAGTCTTCATTTGTCGTTATACAGGTGTATAGTTTAATGTCATCCGCAAATAACAAAAATTTTACAAATCTTATAAACAACCCTATGTCATTAATAAACAATAAAAATAAAAGTGGTCCTAAATTAGACCCTTGAGGGACCCCAGAAGTTGTGGCGTAGAGTTTCGATGTGAACTGCCCGTAAACAACGTATTGTTTTCTGTTAGACAAATAATTATGAAAGAACAAAAGCAGCATGTATGAGAAGCCGAAGCTTTCAAGTTTATTCAGTAATATGAGGTGATCTACTTTGTCAAAAGCTTTCGCAAAATCATTATATGAGACATCTACTTGTTCGTTGTTGTCCAATATATTTGAGACGTAATCCGTAAATACCATTAAGTTGGTCGTCGTAGACCTGCCCTCTCTAAACCCATGCTGCTGGTTTATGAGAAATGGTTCTACTTTATAGTATATACGTTTTTGTATTACGAGTTCAAATAATTTGGCCGGTGCCGAAAGAATTGCCACAGGTCTGTAGTTAGATACACATGATTTATCGCCGTTTTTGTGTAAGGGCGTGACCTTTGAGATTTTCCAACGGTCGGGGAATTTACCGGAGTTAAGTGAAATATTAAAGATATGTAAAAGCGGTACCATTAACGGATCGGCATATCCCTTCAGGACAATTGTGTTAATAAAATCCGGTCCAACAGATTTTTTTGGTTTCAGTTTTTTAATTGCAGCTAGGTAATCATTTTTATTTACACTTAAAATGTCAACATTTTGAGCTAGTGAAGAGTAACCGCCTGGGGTGTATGAGTCAAATTCTGCACTATGTTCGCTATAGACTGACTTAAAGTAATTCGCAAATGCTTCCGGAATATCGGGCCCAGTATGAGTACTTCCGTTCCATGACACTGAGTTTAGAAACCCACCGTCTTTCCTCTTTTCGGATACAAATTTCCAGAAGGATTTCGGATCATTCTTGACGTTTTTTTCGATATTATTTATGTAATCCTTATACGCAATATTTATACTACGTTTGATTTTAGATCGTAGAATACAAAACTTTTCCCGATATCTCATCAATCCGGTGCGCCTCCAGTTTCTGTGAAGTTTGCATTTCCTTTTCAGGTCACTAAGAATCTCACCATTAAACCATTTAGGGTATCTTCTTTTAAAACAAGGTACACGCTTTCTCTCAAAACACATGTCAAAAAGGTCATAAATTACATTATAAAAATATTCTACTGCTAAATCTGCATCTTTAAGTTTTAATAAGGGTTTCCAGTCGTGAGAATTCAAGTAAACATAAAAATATTCGAAATTACCACGTTCTAGGTTCCATCCTCGCTTAACACAATTTCCATTGTCGTCATTTAATAAATTCCGACAATAGGCTTTGCTTACATTGAGCGCGAATTCTATACATAAAGATGGGTGGTATGAATCTTCATTAACAAGTGAGTATACGGATTTGAACACTTTTAAGTCAAAATTACTGATAATAACGTCCAGTGTCCTGTTCGTTATATTAGTGATTAAGTTTTTCTGTTCCAATTGAAATAGTTCCATAAAATATAACAAATCTGTTTGAGTTGCTTTGTGACTCACACAGGAGTGTAAGTTAAAATCGCCAACAATAATAATTTTTTTATCTATTAAAAAGTTAAAATTAGCTATGGTTTTATCGAAAAACTCAGAGTAAGTAGTTCTCTGAGAAGCCGGTGGAATGTACACTATACATATATAAATACTAATTTCATTTATTTTAGCCTTAATCCATAAGTTTTCACCATCATTTTCTAGAAACATGAGTCTCTGGCATTGATTGACGCGGTCACGCCTCGCGGCTAGTAGCACTCCTCCTCCTCTTGATTGGCCTGAAGTTCTGTCCTTTCTAAAGACGTTATATCGTTGATCGAACAGTTGACAATTATGAATACTGTCATTGAGCCAGGTCTCTGACAATAATATAAAGTCGTTGTCTTGTATAATAACACTATGTAAGAAGTCGTCGGTCTTGGATCTCAATCCCCGCACATTTTGATAATACATTGTGCAGGGGAATGAATTTGCTTTAACTCTGCTCTCTAGTCATTTAGTGGCCGCAGAATCGTTTTGTTTGCCTCGGTTTTGGTTAAGATCAACCGGATTTTGTCTCGGTTTTAAGTAACGGTAGTTTCTTACCGGTACTCCTCGGGGCCACAAATCTTCCTGCAAAAGTTTATCGTATAACACATCTGTTACTCCTATACGGAACGCTGCGTATTCCTGAGAATTAGCGATGAATTTCTCTATCTCACAGTTTGTTATATTATTTTTCTCTAGATGCGCTCGGATATCATCTATTGTGGTGTCCTTTGAAATCCTAGATACTATGATATTCCTTATCCTTGGACATACCTTGATACTAGAGGATTTATCTCCGTTACCGACTATCAGATTCCTGCATGTCCGTTGTTTGCGCTTGACGTTCATCCATTCTTCCTTATTTGGCGCGGATTTCGCTTCAGATTCGGAAGTTAGAATGCGTGAATCCGTCGTCAGTATTTTGGGGATCGCGCCGCTGGTAGTGGGGACTTCGATATGATTTGCGTTATTTTTGGCCTTGGTGGCCGCCCTAGTGCGCATACGTTCTTTGGTTAGTGTAACAGCGTGCTGGTTGGCGGGGGGGGCGGCGGGCGGTGCGGCGACGTCAGCCCAGCTGGCGGTAGCGGGAGGTGTAGGTAGACCATTAATGTTTACACTGTTTAACGCCTGTCGATTTAATATTTCTTCCACGGACTTTACACGGATTAATAATTCGTTTATTGTTTTGTTTTGTTCGAGAATGATGCTTCTCAATTCAAAGAGCACGGTATCACTCATTATTTCGTGCGAGAGTGAATAAAAACTCGCGAAAAATTTTTTTAATTACGGCGCGACAGAAAGACGTGTTAACTGTTGACCGTGGATGTGCTTATCACACTAAGCAGACCAGTGTGTAAGGCTGGATGATATGAAAGAGAAAACCTTATCTTTGGAAAATAATAAACTGAAAAGGAGGCATGATCCACGCAGATATGGAGGCGTTTCATATAGGAGGAAAGAATTCTCCTAGGATTGTATCTCTGAAGACGATGATAATGAAATTATTAATAAACAACTGGCTAGTGTTAAAAGGCTAATGTTAACGTTATTAACAACCAGCCAAGGATTATTCTGGAGCATTTTATTCAAGCAGTCGTACCTAATGATTGTGAGGAGCCAACAATCAAATGGTTAATAAAGGTCGTTGACTCGCAACTGGGAATGAAAAGCCAGGAAATTGTCTGGAATGATCCCTGGGGATTTGAGCTGAGAGGTGTGATTTAGCCCTTTAAGACGGTGAAACCCGTCGACTGACAGAATATATCATTAGTACAATTGCTAGGAGCCAGAGAGAATAGCGCGATGATGTGTGTGATTACATGAATAAAACATTTAGGCAAGTAATTAAGGATAGACTTGAGGGCCTAGAATTTTTTTCTTTAGCTGGCGGTAAGAATACTAAATATATTTCATAAAATTAACGCAATATATGATAAGATAATGAAGATATCAAAATTAGGAAAGAGTTTCATTCTTTTATGAATTATAATTTAATAATTAAATCTTACATTAAGGGCCATTAACCAGCCAGCGGCCGAGAATTCATATTTCGTCGAAATGTGTTATTTCTATCGTACAGGACGGTTCCAATGAGAAAGATTAATCATTCTTCGTACCAGTTTTTTTTTTAATAATAACTCAATATCCATTTTATTTCGTTCAAAAATTGTTTAAATTTATACCAACATTCAAAAATGCTGAAAGGCGTGATGATAAAACTGTTAAAACTATGTACTTTTTGTAATTATTTTTTGATCACAAATATTTATAATTTTTCAATAATGTCTATGCAAAATAAGAATGTAAAAAAATCTTTAATATATAAGTTTGTATGACCGTAAATAAATAGACAAACTGAAGTATTTTCGTCACAAAATACGTGTGCTTTTTTAAATGATTTTATTTAAACTAAAAATTCTGAAACATAGCCTTCCCAGATAGTTTATTGATTTATTTTACTCCGTGATTATATGATTTAAAATGGGTGTTTTAAAATACAAAATTTCTTTTTAAAATATAACAAATCTGCCAACGACCTATGGGAAAACCTTATTCTACTAAAAATAAAAATATTTTCTCAAAATTTAAAACTTAGCTTTACTTGATAAAAGAACAGTATTTTGATATCAATTTATATTTTTTTGTGGAAAAAAGTCAATACGTCTAAAATTTGATTTAAAATGACATATTTCCGGTTATGTCTGGTTATTCCCTCTTAAAGCTACAAATTTGGAGGGGACATGACATTCATTTTTAACTTTTTTATAATAACGCCAGAAAGTGTTGTAAGTTCTCAAAAAAACTCAAAATTACAACAACTAAATAACTTTAAACAATATAAATGTACGAGTATCACAAAAAGACAAGGTATATGACATAACAATATGTAAGGTCTCAAAAATGCTAAAAATACACAAATACCATCTTACATAAATTGTACGAAATTATAAAATGTTATTTTGTTCAAACGGGGGACATTTAAAAACACTCAAATTTTAAATTGTACTGGCTGCGTATTGTAGATAGTAGTAATGTACGAAGGTTTTAGTAATCTTCCTTCTCACAGTCTTAAATGAATACGAGAAAGACAAAAGATCCTAGAACTATCACATGATGTACGACCTCCATCTGGGACTACTATAGAAATTTCTGGAATGTAAGAGTTTGGTATATGACGTACAGTAAATTAAGCAAGGTGACGAACACAACAGGAAAAAGGGAGAGAGGTTCATTTATTTATTTATTGCTTCTTCACAATTTATATACATATATTTTTAGCATGTAATTATTATTGATTGTGTGGACTAGTTAAATATCAATGCGGTCTGTTGCCGACAACGAAATAGGTATCATTGTTGGAAGTAAAATATAGTCTATAGCTTGTTGTCTTAAGATGGTAGTCTATTCAGCCATAATTTTTTTTTTCAAAGCCTCTATTCTAAGTGGAATTCTTGGCGGGTATTATCTGCGGAATCTATGTCAAGACCTCGTAGAAGATAGAATGGATTTATAATTTCACCTTTGTGGGCAGATACCCACTAAAACAAAAAAAAAATTTATGTGACACCTCATAAGAGCGCCCCTGTATGTACAGTGTAAAGACAGGTGAACTATATCGCCACCCGATTGGGCAGAGTCGTGAGGCGGGTTAAGGTGGGGGAAAGATGGGTTTTACCAATGCAGGTCTTGAATTATTATATGAAGGAGGAGAACAGAAAATTCCACATAGGAAATGTCTTATACAAAAATGTGTCGAAAAACAGACCCGTTTCTTTGAAGGCAACGACAACCACTGTAAACAGGTGGTCACAGTGGATTTACATTAAAGATTCTATATTTAAATACAATAAAAAATTTCATTTATTAATTTGCAGATTTTAATATTTTCAGTTAGGTATGTGTTCAATAAAATAAAATACGGCATTATAAAACTGTCAGAACGTCAGAAGATGAACTACCTTCACCTTACAGGGCGAAACAGCTGTCGTGCATAAATAGTATTACGTACGACAGCTGTTTCGCTTTCTAAAGAATTTCGCTGTCTGACAGTTTTATAATGACGTCAGAAGGCAATAGCTGTCACGCGTAATGATAATTACAGAGCAAATTTTTATATAAATAAACTTTTTTATTGAATGATAATACTATTGTACTAGAGAGAAAAAATGTTTAAAAAAAATTTTTTAGGTAAACTCAAATTAACCTTACCTATCTATTTCAATAAAATTTTAAAAAAGATTTCCTAATAATATGTACCTACCTACCTTTAATATGTATATTTGAAAGTATTTGGGGTTTAGTTCAATCTCTTCTATATTATGTAAATATAATTCGAATCAATGGATTTCTATTTGAATTCTAGAATATTTTATTAAACCACCCCCATCTCTTAATCCTCCAATAAAATTCCATAGACCCATTAGGTACTTGATGGGGTTTTCGAAAATTATCCCCACTAATCCAGGATCACACGAAATCCAGGCTATTTGAAATCCTTCATGAATAATGTAGGTTTTTTTCAAATGACCAGATAATAACGGTGTAAGTATTTGTTCTTATATACTACTTAAAACGCCGAATAATCTTATCTATTAGATGAGTATTTACTTTTTTGTTTTCAGTTATTAGATACCAAATTTAATTTTCTACAACTTCTGAAGTGATTTTTTGAAACTGAAAGAAATATAATAGAATATCTACTATTTTTTTTTAAATTTAAGGTTATTTTCATAATCTTCTCTTATATAATATGCGAGCATGGGGTGTGTAAGTAACCCCAGACTCTCTGAGCTTAATACTCAAAAATATATTAGTGATTACGAATTTAACTTGCGCGAACAAAATATCACAAGGAATAGCGATCCGACAAATCTCAATTGAAAAACAGATTCAATAACCTTTTATGTAGTTTTCTGCAGCTTGGGAGGCCTCCCGTTATTTCATCGACTTAAAATTCAGATCCATAATTTTTTTTGCAACTTTGAAATACGCACAAAGTCAGTTGTCAAGTATACACAACTGGAGTAGAATTCACAATGAATTGCAAGATTTTCAAAACCACCAGAATGAGATAGTTATTCACTCGTCACCGGTTATAATAATTGTTACCCTTTGTGCTATGCATAAAAATCTTGTCTTAAACGTTAGTTTATCAATTAAAAAATAATAATTAATATTTGACAAGTTAAAGTATTTGCCCAAAAAATGTAGACATAATTTATCTCGACGCCACCTAGCGAGAGATTTAGCACTAACAATGTCTCTATCACAAAAATAAAGTTGGTTGTTGGTTGTCAAATGTAATAAACAGTAATTGTTGATGAAACACTAGTATATATTGAATTATTTGGCGGGTATGAGATAAGCCGCCATAGCTCAGTGGTCAGAGCACCTGAACGGCAATCAGACGGGTTCAAGTCCCGTTGGCGGAAAGTATCTTTTCTCTGAAGATTTTTCAATGTAGATGAGTGTTTCAGGCTGATAATTATTGCTTATAATAATTGTTACCCTTTGTGCTGTGCATAAAAATCTTGTCTTAAACGTTAGTTTATCAATTAAAAAAAAAATAATTAAAATATATTTTAACTGTAATATTCTTCCGAACTGACAAGTGGGCGACATCTGTGGTTGATTTGGTCAAGCACGATGATTTTGTAGTTTTTCAAACAATACATTTTAGTGTCTCTGAAAAATCCAGAAGTTCGCCAGAATCACCATCTTTTTGTAATTTAAATATATTAATCATTTTTCTTATAAGAAACAAAAACATAATTTTATAATGCCTGATGGCGCGAGTTTAATTATTTTAGGGATAAATGCTTTTTACGTTTTAAAATATTAAGATGAACTAATTGTTTGCGCCCATACATACGCAGTATTGCATGGGTGATTCAATCCAATAATTGTTAGCCAATCTTGAAAGATTTGAGTTTGTTTATTTATTTATTCATATCATGTGGGCGCAAATCCCCCCATTAACTAATTATAAAATGAAGTAAAAGTTATAAAAAAAATTATATATGGGTACCTGGGTATATATGGGTTATAGAGTAGAGAATATCTTCAAGAAAAATGCAATTATCCAAATTTACAAAGATCAAGAAATTCGAAACTCACCAATCAAAAAGATATGAAGACAACATCAAAATACCACAAATTAATACCAAACTAATGCAAAACAATTATATCTATTTAGGAATAAAGTTTTTCAACAACCTTCCCATTGAAATAAAAAAAACCAAAGACATCAATAAACTGAAACTCAAACTGAAGCTACACTTCATCAGGAATAATTAACTAAATAGTTACCTGTTTTTCTCTTTCTTTCTATTTATTTTTAATATATATTCATCTCTATTTTATTTAGATTTTTCGAATTTCTCCTAAGTGCACAATATCTTAGTATGTAACCGTATCCTATAATAATAATAATAATAATATTTGGCTGATTTATAAAGCGCCGTTTTCATGAAAAATCATCTCAAGGGCGCTGTACATATAATAAGCATACAATAAAATAAAATGAATACGATA
Source organism: Limnephilus rhombicus (assembly GCA_929108145.2). Taxonomy (NCBI): domain Eukaryota; kingdom Metazoa; phylum Arthropoda; class Insecta; order Trichoptera; family Limnephilidae; genus Limnephilus; species Limnephilus rhombicus. The sequence goes on from OV815270.1 coordinate 16,856,953, forward strand.
GGCTTACAACTAGGATTCAAACTTATAACTAGGAACCTACATTTAAGACTGTATTTATGTATGTTAGCTACACATATAGATGATCCAGAAGTCACAATTTATTCTATTATATACTTACTTATTGCATAATGTTATTCTATTTCAGTTATAATTAGTGTAACTCGCTCATCAAGCACAAGAACTAGCTTCTTCTTTGGTGAGATAGCAATTTTTAAATAATTTCTGTACCGATATGTAATTTCTTTAACTCCACTGTACAATTTTAAATCTATATTAAATAAATAAAAAAATTAAAAAAAAATACTCGTAGCTCTCCCTTAGCAATAAAAAAGTTTAAAATTAAACAAGTTATTTATTAGCTCCTGGAGCGTACCAGAGATATTATATTTATACTTCATTATAAATACTCCTTACATACTCCACATAATCATACTCCAATGAGAATGGTATACATAGCCAAAATTCATCATACTGAAATGTGGTTTCCGTGGTGTAGTGGTTATCACATCCGCCTAACACGCGGAAGGCCCCCGGTTCGATCCCGGGCGGAAACATAGCTTTTTGCGTTTTGATTTTTTTTTACGTAGCCTTCTCATTCGACTTACATATTTTTTCATTATTAGCATAAGCACCCGGCTTTACCATTTAATTTTTTTCACGTCGCTATTGAATTTGAATAATTCTGTATTTTTACCATTTGCCTTTATATTTTTCATTAGAATTGTATTGTTTTATTAATACTTTACATACCCGGATATGCCAGTGTTTTTTTCCGTGAAACTTCATAGCTTGCACATGAAAATTATTTTAATACATTTCGCGATCAATTTATTTTTAAAATGAGTTGTTCAGTTTTTTAGGTTGATTTCGAAACGATTTTATTTCAGTACTAGCTTATGTACTCGGCTTTGTCCTGTTTTTTCCAGAAAATGTCAATATTAATTTAATATACCTTTGTAAAACTTTAGCTTTTGCGTTAAATTAGAAATGTAAGTTTTGAAGTGCATTATTTTTATTAATTTATGGCTTTTGTAGCCGGCTTTGCCGTATTTTATTCCTGGAAATCTTGTTTCTTCGTAATTTATTTTTGGCAGTTTTTTATTCATAATATTTATTTTTAGCTTTACTTTGTATCCGGCTTTGCCTGAATTTCATCCCCGTTAATAACGCTAATTTAATTTAATATGCTACTGTTATATTTTGCGATTATTTATTTCCTTATTATTGCTGTTTTACCCGGCGGCGTTGCCCACGCTTTATCTTCGACAAAATATCTCAATAATTTATCAAATTCATTTATATTGTTTTAGAGAGGTACCCTTATGGTTAACATCATTGGCATTGCGAGATTTCGTTTGTATTATTCCCATTTACATCTATTTAATGTACGCGATGTATATTATTTTGTTGTTGATGAATTATTGAGTGATCAGAGATATTATGTTGTTTAAATAGAACATCGTGTGATTTTTTATAAAACTATATTTTCTCTTTCAACGAAATGAATAAGCCACAGAAAAAAACGCTAAAAACATTTATGATTGACGTGATGCACGAGAAAACATTGATGGAAATGAATTTATTTGTTTAATTTTAACTCTATGAGTAAAACCTCAAATTGTTATATTAAATAAAATGAAGACAATATAAGCAAAACAAAAAATGAAGACAATATACCTCTGGGACTCGAACCTAGGAAGTGAGAGGTATTGGGTGCAAGTCCCAGATGTGCCAATATCTTTTTTTCTGATTTTTCTGTTTTCAGATTTTCGATTGAATTTCGCTTAAATTGTCTTCATTTAATTGAATTTATTTGTATTTTGTCACATTTCACAAATTCATTTTTTTTTTTTTTTAATTAAATTAAGACAATATTAGCGAAACTCAATCGAAAATCTGGAGACAGAAAAACCAGAAAAAGATATTGGCACTTCTAGGACTCGAACCCAGGACCTCTTGCTTACATGAAAACAGCTCTACCAACTGAGCTAAGGTGTCTATATCCAATTCGGTCACTTTTAACTTGATCGTACTTCGACTAAGAACTACGAACATTATCTTCATTTTCTTAACGCACAATGGCTTCTATCTTTATATATGATATAAACACCTTAGTTCAGGTAGTAGAGCTGTTACCATGTAAGCAGAGGGTCCTAGGTTCGAGTTCCAGAGGTGCCAATATCTTTTTCTGGTATTTCTGTCTCCAGATTTTCGATTGCGCTTCCGCTAATATTGTCTTCATTTAATTAAATATTCAATTTGAGGTTTTACTCATGAAGTTAAAAATAAAAACAAATTATTATTTTTTGTTCAATTAATAAAAATTGTTTCTAATGAAAACTTTTTTAGAAAAGGTTTTGTTACGAATTATGTCAAATTGTTTCGGGGTAATATTTTATGAAAATAAATACACTGCCGGTTAATTTCAAAACATCTTGTTTCGGAGAAAATAAAACATGTTCAGAATAACCGGTCACCGGAAAGCGCCTACCACATCCCTATTATTATTATTCGACCTCAAATCATGAAAGTACCATTTCAGCTTTTTACGGACAAATAACAAACGTTTCGTTATAATGTACGTAATATTCTGTTATTATTCTCAAAAACAATAAATTGTTCATCAAATTTCTCCTTGTTTGTTCTCTCTATTCCGTGAAGTAAGAGCTAATTTATTAAACAGGCCAACAAGCAAAAAACAGCTTGAAAATTGTATCAACAGCAATCTAAAACGGATTTTTGAAACAAAAAGAAAAAGCAACAACGTAGAATAAATTGATTATGGTTTCATCACAGTTCATCCTGCGACAATTCATCCGGCGACAGTTCATCCTGCGACAGTTCATTCAGCCGACAGTTCATCCTGCCGACAGTTCATCCTGCCGACAGTTCATCCCGCCGACAATTCATCCGGTGACAATTCATCCTGACAATTCAACCTAACCTATCCTAACCTAACCTATAAGTATAAGTATGTCGTATTTTGTTATTCACGCATGCTTCTTCGGAGAGTCGAAATTATTGTTAGTAAAAATATTTTTACAGCGGATTTCCACTCAAGATGCCTTCAGATATAAGTATATCGATTTTGGTTGTACGGCTGTATATCCTCTTTGCATACTTACTTAATAAAAATCTTCTAAATGATCAGGCAGGATGAATTATCGCCGGTTGAATTGTCGGCGGGATGAACCGTCGGCCGGATGAACCGTCGGCCGGATGAACTGTCGCAGGATGAACTGTCGCCGGATGAATTGTCGCAGGACGAATTGTCGGGTCACCTTGATTTGTATAGTTCCCATTCGTAAAAAAGTGGAAAAAATTATACGTAGAAAGGGGAAAACTAATGAAATGAACTGAATAAAACGAAAAACTACTGAAAAATTTAAAAACTTTTATTTATTTCTTCTAGATAGAAAAGCTTCGGAGAATTTAAGGGGTGACATCTAGCGGTCTGGGGAACAAGCGAAGACATGAGATGTCAAATTATAATATATTAGTATACTTCCCGAGCGGAGCGTTTCATCTTTGAAGTTGTCTCTCGAGGTCACTCGGGAATTTCTTTAATGGCAGTAGGATGAAAAATAATAATACTCAAAGGATTTGAAAGCTAGCTGACCCAAGGGACACTTTTGGCGAAGATTTTTTTAAGTGGTTTTAATTTCAATATTTTTTCGCTTCCACTTTCTTAATATATTATATTTACATACTTATGTATGCACCATAGACATATGAATATTAGTAGACCTGCCCTAAGTGATAAAAGCGTATTATTTCCCCCTCCCCATACCAGTTCCTTGGAACCGGCTGGGATTGAGTATGGCTTCGCGTGAATCTAAAAAATGTGACGTCATCAATCTTCTGCGAGCCAGCGTCGAGCACTCATCGGTGCATTTTACGAAATAACACCGCAAAAAATAGGGTTTGTGTTTTGAAAACGTGTAAATATATACTATCACTCGAGATACATGGTGTGTACTCGTCGATGTTTACGGGGTAAGTAAATTATGACACATTTTTAAAAGTGTCCTAACTAAATACGGCAACAAAATATTGGAGACTGAAAATAATTGAACTTTACTTTGCCGTATTTAGACTTCGCAAATTTGTTCAATACGCGGCGAGCAATTTGCGCTCCCATGTAAAAAGGTCTATGCATTCAAAGGCACAGTTTATTTTTAAGAACTAAATGGTGATATTAAAATGCAAGATGCCTATATACTATCATATTGAGTTATCGACGAATCACATATCTCCAAAGTCATCCTCCTTCTCTGCGCCCCGCTGTAGTTGGTTTCCCCCCTCACCTTTATGTTCTTTTCTACTAATATTCATTATTAATATGTCTATGGTATGCATCTATTTGATATTAATTTATAATATGAAAAAAATAATAATTGGAGGTTATCATTTGGTTTATTGTGATTGTACAAGTCTTAATATTTATAAAAATACTAAGCTATAAAAAATCCTTATATTTTTATATTACCTCTATCACTATTAATGTATATACTTTATTAACTACCAATATCTTCTTAAAACCTATTTCATTCATTTTGGTTGTCAGCCCATAAACAAGTCACGCTGCGCGCTGTAGCAAAACATTAATATTACTCCAAAGAAACCATAAACTGTCCAACTTGATTCCGAAACAAATTCAATATCCGCTCCATGACATGTTTATTGACCTTTCCTCGAACGTTTTTACCTTTCTGTGCCTATCCACAATCCACATCCCGTTCCGCATCCGCATCCACAATCCACATCCTTGCCCACAACTAAGTTACCGAATATCAATATTGAATGTAGGTTCATAACATGTTCCGTGTCTACCTTTTGCCTCGTGCTTAATAAATACGTGACGTAAGCCATAAATGAGACAACGATAAGTATTTTCTTCGTGGCTTCTGAGTTTATTGGATTACTTTTTTTTGTATGCTTCGTTTGTATGCTTCGTACACAATATTGGGCTTTTAAACAACACGTAATTGGTAAAAACATTAGCAACGAGGCATATCACGCCTGTATCAAACTGTAAAAGGTGCCCGATTCCTTTTCGGAAAGCTCGTTAGAGAGTGCTGAAGTTTTATGAAAGGACGAAGAAAGATTTCACAAGAAGAATGTTGATACTAGAAAGTGTTTAATGCGAATTAATCAATAGCCATTACCAACTTGTAATTGAAATTGCATTATAGATTTCATTCATTTTAGATTTTTTTATTTTTACTGGAAGTGGCTTCTTTTTTATTACTCGCCTTTTAGTATTAAGACAAAGTCAGATGAAGGTTGAAGATTCAAAAAGATTAAAGACCACTGCTCTACACTAAAACCTTTAGGAATTCTGTGAATGCAAATCAAATATTAGGATTGATTATTTTTTACATCAGCTCCACACAGGAGGCACATATGGGGGGTGCTGTGTGGAGGGATTTTAAGGAAAAAAAGAAGAGGAGGTTCTGGGAAGGAAATAGATGTGAGGGGTGGGTAGGAATATGGGGGTCGGTGTGTCCAGGAGTGACGTATGAATCCTTCCCTTCAACTGCGATGAGACGATGTGTCAAGGGATTCTGGCTGGATAGATCAAAAGATCTTCTAAACCAGTCTCCCTCGCTTAGGCCCGCCACGCAGCATAACAGACATATCGGCCGCAAAGACTTCGATAAACCTCACCCCATGAACCCGAGTACCCCTGCTAAGCCACCAAACGTAATGAACCACTTGGGGTGACCTATGGCAGGTTGGTTATCCAATAAATGGTTCCCGGGGCAGCGGTACCCCTACCCGCCTCCCAACATAAGATTTAAAATCAGTTTATAAGTTCATTTAATAAGCTAGTTTATTTAGTAACAGGCAAAGACGACAATATATAATCATATAGAGAAAAAACTAATTGGCTCTCTATAGTTGTAAATTTCTGAAATGATGTATACAATTTTCGGTGGAAATAAGGACTGATTTAACATATTTATAAAAACGTTCATATGAAGGTGTCGTTATCCATTACACAGACAGAATCACAGGCAGATTGCGTCCTACATAATTAAAAAATTGACTTTTTTTAATATTTTCAAATCGCATCGGAACGATGTCTGATATATTTTCAATATTATATTATCAGTATTTTGAATAAGTTGCCTATTGAAGTAGGGTATCGACAAGTTGTATTCAAGTTACATATAAATTTTGTAAACATTTTCAATGCAACTCATCTTTATGTTAAGTAATTTTTTCATATCAGTACATATATATATATATATATATGTATGTAGGTTTTTTTTTTACGTTAACTCCACGCAGAAGGCCCTGAGGAAAATAATTTCCCTCAGGGCCTATGTCATCTGGGATGCTGTGTGGAGGGTCTTTTTGAGGAGAAGAAGGAATGAACATTGGTCTTCAAGACTCATGTTGTAGGAAGGAGGAAACACAGAGGCCGGCAAATCATTCCACAGCCGAGCTGTTGAACACAAGAACGAGTCGAAGAAACGACCCGTTCTCATGTGGCAAATGTCAACCGTGTACAAATGTTGGGCACGCGTTTGGCGTGTTTCCCGACTATGCACCGGTGCCGAAGGGATCAATGATGCTAGTTCCTCGGAGCATCTTCCATTGTAATACCGGTAGAACAAGGATAGCATTCCCACCCGACGCCTGTGCTCTAAAGATTGCAATCTGTCTGTTAAGATGGGAGAATCTATCAAACGGACCGCCCGTTTCTGCACAGAGTCGAGGGTATTTTTCAGGTATTTTGGAGCTCCAGACCAGAGATGGCTGCCAAATTCAACCGTGGGGCGCACTTGTGATTTGTACAGGGTTAGCATTTGTGTACTATTAAAGTATCTGCGGGCCCTGTACAGTACGCCCAGTTTCTGTGAGGCTAACTTTACTCTGGCTTCGATGGAACCCCCATACCTGAGCTGGTCACTTAGGGTTACACCAAGCATTTCAATTGCTTCCGTTGAAAGAGACTAGATTTTCATTTCGATCCCTTTTAGACGTAATCAGACAAGATTGGGTCTTTGAAACATTAAATTCAACGAGATTATTTTTACCCCAAGAGAAAACACTCTCGAGGTAGCCGTCCATTCTTTGCTTCAAAGCCCTACGAGCTGTTGGAGTTTGTGAGCCCTTTGGGGGCTTGTCAAACAAAAAGCTATCAAGAACTGTACTGTCATCCGCGTAACATTGAATTGGTGCACATGACAAAAGGTCGTTGATGTGCAACAAAAACAAAGTCGGAGACAGAACCGATCCCTGCGGGACGCCAGCATTTATCGAGTGTGAGGAAGAAGTGAAACCATCGACTACCGTCTGAATCGACCTCTCCCTCAAGAAGTCGGCAATCCACGTACACAAGAATGCGGGAAGTCCGTAAGAATGCAGTTTGTTGACAAGTCCTCGGTGCCAAACCCGGTCAAAGGCCTTGGAGATGTCCAGTGCAACCGTTTGGGTCTCACCGAAACGTTCCAGGCATCGCCCCCAAACATGCGTCACATACGCGAGAAGATCACCGCACGAGCGGTTCCGCCGGAATCCGTATTGACGATCGTTAATAATTTTGTTCTTCTCAAGGTATGTGAGCAGTTTGTCGTTGATCACACGTTCCATCACCTTAGACAGAACTGATGTGATTGCTATGGGGCGGTAGTTGGCCGGGTTGGAGCGGTCCCCCTTCTTTGGAATAGGATGGATAACCGCTTTTTTCCAACCAGAGGGCACAGAGCCAGTCTTCAGGGACATTTTAAAAAGCTTCGTCAAAATTGGAGCTATTTCTGCAGCGCACCTCTGCAGTACCAGGGCAGGTATTCCGTCAGGCCCACTAGCTTTATTAACATCAAGCCCTCATAAAACATGGTATATTTTTCTTTGGCATTCCAATATTAAATTAAAACAGTATCACATTTTGCTTCGTTATTTAGACGTGCTTTAACGTCTCTTTACAATCATTTGCTGTATTACAGGCTCAAGGGCTACTTAGGCACTTTGAATTTTTCATGTAATAGTTTATGTCTTATATTAAAAGTTATATAAAAACCAAAAGGCGGTATCGATACAAATAAATTTGTAATTAAATTACAAACATGATTTCCACTCGAACGTTGACATAAAAACAAAGACCTCTGTCAAAACCTTTAAAAATCCTTGCTCATCACAACGATTTCGGAGGACCCCTATTATATGGCAGAGTATGAAGCTAATTCATTACAATAGATGCTCACCACATGACAGTCCTAAACTACGATATTTATGGAAACTAGAAGGCCTAGATCTTCTCCTGTCGACGTCCTGACCAAAAGATATTTGTTACTACGAATTTTGACACCGAATTTTCTTTTCTTGGTGTTCCTCTTCAATCAATCAACTTGGAAGTCATTCTGTGTCTACAACGCTCAATCTTTTTTTCCAAATATGTTAACTCTACTTCGGTTTGACCAATCACTCTACTTTACTTTGTAATCAATCTACTACAACATCGAAATGGACAATGAAATTAAAAAGCAAAATGCAAATGACAATGTGAAATTTAGTTTTTTTTTCTACTGTACTTTTCAAATCCATAACAGAAACGGGCGGTCCGTTTGATAGATTCTCCCGTCTTAACAGACGGATTGCAATCTTTAGAGCACAGGCGTCGGGTGGGAATGCTAACCTTGTTCTACCGGTATTACAATGGAAGATGCTCCGAGGAACTAGCATCATTGATCCCTTCGGCACCGGTGCATAGTCGGGAAACACGCCAAACGCGTGCCCAACATTTGTACACGGTTGACATTTGTCACATGAGAACGGGTCGTTTCTTCGACTCGTTCTTGTGTTCAACAGCTCGGCTGTGGAATGATTTGCCGGCCTCTGTGTTTCCTCCTTCCTACAACATGAGTCTCTTGAAGACCAATGTTCATTCCTTCTTCTCCTCAAAAAGACCCTCCACACAGCATCCCAGATGACATAGGCCCTGAGGGAAATTATTTTCCTCAGGGCCTCCTGTGTGGAGTTAATGTTAAAAAAAAAGGTAGGTTTCTTTCGTAAAAATTGCATAATTTAAGGCCAATATTTTGTCAAACAATACCCTTACACATTCAAACAAAGTTCTGCTGACTTTTAAAATGAATAATCGTTTTAATTTTGGGGTTTTCAGCACTTCCAAATATGCAAAGCATTCCTCCCTTGACTCTCACATAAGAATATAATATAGAGCTAGCCAACCTTCTCTCAGATAAGCTCGATACTCCTCAACCTACTTATAAAATAATAAAATAACTCAGCCTCACATGACTGAGTACTGCTCTCTATAAGGTTTTTATGCGGCCAACGGCGTTCATAAAGTAAGGGTATTAACTCCCACCAAAACAACAATACCAAATCTTACAAGCAAAATGAAGAACCTTCTCACATACTTCACAGAGTACTACTTCTTGGGAGTGCTGAATTACGAACGAACTTTTTTAAAACATGTTGTGTTACTTGATTTGCTTTTGTATTCTTCCGGGTGATTTTCTCTCGTTTCCAGGAGAGTTTCTCAGGCATAAGAAACGCTACTCATGCTTTCTGCAGAATCACGGAGATTTCTATTCTCAAAATACTTTACACGATTCTACCAGGTAGTTTGTGCAAACCATTAGATCTAGATGATTTGAACCCTCTACAAAACAAAGCAAGTGGGTAGGTTACTCAGTGGGGTCTGGTAAATTTGGGAGAGATAAAAACAATTCAAAAAAGTCCAACTGTTTTAACATAATTTTGAGGTTAGACTGCTCAAAATAAATACATAATTCTTCTACTTACTATTTAACCGGGTTGTCCGTTAAATATTCTGTGTTTGTGTGTCAATTACATTATGAACAATCTCGTAAGGGAATTACAGTTTGCGATACGTTTGGAGCGAGCACTCACATGTAAAGTGTTTGACTAATATCTAATTTTAATTGATTAATTAAACACAACTTACAAATAATTTAATAATGCCAGTGTTTCAGCCGTTCTAGCATTCTTCAAAGTTATTGTGAGAGTTTCTTATAATAATAATAATATAATTTCGCTAAAAGCTAAATATGAAACTCATTCATTCAGGAAACTTCTTTTGAAATGTTTTGCAAAGTGCTCCCCAGCTGCAGTTTCAGATGCTTTTAACCTTTTAACGAATAAAGTGCTCTACATACAAATTTATTAAGTTTGCAAGTTTTAGATTTACGACTTTTTCAAGTCTTTCGTTGAACCATTATTTGCCCTACCAATACTGCTCGTAATTCTAATATTATAATTATACGTTGAAGATTATATTTGCCATTAAATGTAATAAATGGTCAAAATGTAACTGATATAAGTTTGAATGACGTCCAGATATTCACGAAATGAGTATGTGTTTCGTAGTATGTCCTTTGAGCAAAGTTATGTAGGTTCTATTAGTATTAGAGCTTTTAGGAGATCCGCGGCAACTTTTTCCAGGTTCAAACTTTTAAATTTTTCGTTTTCTTCACTGTCCAAAATTTTCACATCAAATAAATAAATACCTATCTTGTCAAGAAAAAAATACCTAAATTAACATTTGTTTTCAAGTCTTCAACGTTTAAAACACACTTATATGGAAAAGAGCTAGGAAAACAATTCGACGCGTAAATTTTTGACCCTCCAATTTTAAAAAAAAATAACCGTAAGTTTCATTTTTTACATTAACCCCACTCAAGGCCTTTTTCATGTGAAGGGATGCTGTGTGAAGGATATTTTTAAGTAAAGGAGATATAGGAAGTTTTAGGAAAGAAAAAGGTATGAGGGGGGTAGGAATCTAGGAATTTGTGTGTCCAGGAGTGATGGACATATGAATCCAAATGTGGGGAGGCGCATCCTCCATCAAAACCGGAACACACCTCACCCGATGAACCCGAGCACCCCTGCTAAGTCCCATGTCATCCATGCTACCAAAGTAGCATAATCTAGGGGTGCTATGGTAGAGGTTTTGATTATTTCAGATCCGGTGGACCAATGAGAGCTCAATAAATGCTATTATGTCATTTAATATTAAACGTTTTTTGCTTTTTTATAAATCATCTTCATAAATTCTAGCCTTATCTACAATTTGTGATGCCCTACGCCATCTCACTAGGAAAACCTGTGTTGGAAGCAGGCGCCTTAAATCTTGAGTAGTAACAATATAAATAATAACACATACAATAAAAATACAAATAATAACATTTAAAGTAACAGACAATCATGAAATAATATTACATTTAAAGTAACAGACAACCATCAACGTGAAATAACTTAGTTTTGATATAATATCTTTGAAGTTGGATCTGTTTTGGATGGTAATCCAGGACTTGGTGTCAGATTTATATTTAAGATATATTGTGTTTTGTCTACTGGCCAGTGGAAGTACATTGTATTGTTTTGTTGCAAAGTATCTAAAATTTCTTTGGCCAAAAGTATTATTATCTTGAGGTGATTTTGTCACAAAAATGGGGCTATAAAAATCATCCAATAATAATAATTATTATTTTTTATCTAATGATACTTTTCTCTTTTATTCTTGTTTTGAAGTGAAATTTCTTTAGCTTCGTTGTCATTTGGAATTCGGATGAAACGGAAATGACGCATCACAGCACCTGCGAAGCATCAAACCGCCGCTTTGATTATATTGGTGTGAGATTGCACTTACCTCCCCACGTTCTGGAATAAAAACCATTATTATTATCCAATAAATGGTTAGCGGGGCGGCGGTACCCGCCTTCCAAATTGAAAAATGATGTTCCTATACCCATCTCCAAAAAAGGCTTCCCATAAAAAAGCTTTTATTTCGCTTCAAATCGCTTATTTTAATGCCTATAAAATTAAAATACCTCTGGCAATTTAACATTTATATGAAATCGTTAGAAATGAAACCTTATTTAAATAGTCTTGTTTAACGCTTCAAAATGGCTCGGTAATCCTTTTTTAATATTCTTACTATTTATTTTGCTATTAAATAGGTTGTGTCATATTTTTCCACGGTTTCGGCAATAAAAGCGATCCCATTTCTAAAAGAAAATTAAATTTCATTATTCTGACGGGCACAAATATTTTAAAAGCATAAAAATTGGAATTCACAATAAATCGTTAATTTAAAACCATCACACCACTTTCAACAAGAGTATGCAGTAAGTTAATAATGGTTCAATAATAATTGATCCGACCACAATTGTCCCGCTGACATTTGGCACGTCGATGGTTGATCCCACGGACAGTTAATCCGCCGGACAGTTGACCCACCAGACAGTTAATCTAGAAAAAACCCGCTTAAGGTTCCTACTTGTATATAATATAACTTATTTTATCTGAATACCACCAAGAATTCCAACTGCTCCCAACTGTCTGGAACTAGTGAGACTATGGCATCCCCAATTTTGATATGTGGTGAGGCTGAAGGTAGTGGGGAGGGGAAAGAAATGTGGAAAATATCCCTGGGTATTCAGATTAACACCAAACACAGTTAAAACCATTAATTAGTCAGTTCATCAAATTGGTCTTGAAATGCAACTCACTTTCTTTGCATACGATGTTTATAAAATTTTTCCAATTTCCAATAATAATTCATCTTCCGACATGTATATTATGGTGTATTTTTAGTGGCGACATGTGAAACCTGGGTTTTGCTTTCGAATTCAATAAAATTTTAAAATATCTGTCAAATGTTCCAGCGCGCAATATTTTTTTCATATCCAGTCAAGGGTGACACGGTGGAAACTTTCAATGAATATGGGCAATGTAGGAAAATTGTGAATACGATATTTTTAATAAGCAGAAAATTCGTTCAAACGTTGAAAATGAGTATTACAAAATAGATAGACTGCAATATAATATTTTAATGTACTGAGCAGGTACCCATCTACTCCGACGACACTCCGATGACACGGGTAAAATCCGTATTGAAAGGACAGAGATACAGAGGCAATACAAACTCGCTCACTTAGCTTTATATATTACAAACGTAGCATCGAATCATAATACATATATACCTTTACGCCTGTCTCGACACAGGTATATCTTAGTGAGACAGGCTAAAAAAACGATGTAAATAAACTTTTTATAGATAAATAGATAAAAAAAAATCTAATTAAAAACTCAAAAAATTCGGCTTACCTGCCAATTGTTAAAACAATGGCTATCAATATTATGATGGCTTCGATACAAATCTTTATTGTGCTGTACAAATTCTGTACGCATCAAGCGTTTTTTGGGAGTGTCCTAAACAAATTTTCTCCCCTCCCCCTTAACAAGTGCTAGACGGGGAATGGGAGAGCATAGAATATAATTTATTTGTACGGGATCTCTCACCTTGAAATGAATCTGACTGTCAACGGGTCTCATCATTTTTAAATATCGCCTGGCTAGCAATCACGCCATATTACCTAAACCAAGCCCACACTTATAACACAATATATGGGATTGTGTGGCGAGCGATATGGTGATATACCTAAGCCACTCCCAAAAACGCTTTGAGCTTACAGCATAGTGTGGTAGTTCCATTATGCTGTTATAGAAGTAAAATCTTATGAATGTTATTGAACACGCGTATTGCTTGTAGCAGATGAAACTATATTATAATAGATTGCATTAAATATTCTCTTGAAATCATTTCCCGATTGTAGCCCAGCCCTTTATTTATGTTGATTGCTTTAAAGTGTGAAACATTTTACTTGGATTTTTCTACCCCTTTATTCGGGATTGAAGTTTTTGTAGAACACGTCTGAGATTTATTAGATATCGAGTGAACTCTCGGTCTCTTTGTTGGATTGCGCTTTTATGCAGAGGCGTTTGAGCTGGGATTTCTAAGTCAAGGATTTCTTTTTACCTATGTGCGAATCTAAGAATTGGAGACCGGGATCTGAAAAACATTTCAGGAGGCTTTAGAAAGTCACATAATAAAATTCCACCTTCCGGAATAATTTTTTTATGCAGCTCTCAATGCAATTTTACCAATTTAAGCTTCTGAGCTGTTGTTTCTTGTTCGAAACTTTACTAATTTCATTGAAAACCATTTAAATTTATAAAATTGTTTCAAAATATTGATAAAATTGGCAATTATTCTACATCATAGTGAACAGAACTGAAAGCCACTGGTTTGCTACCGGTTGCGACACATCCATGTCATTCACTAGCAAACTTAAAACTAACTTAAAAATTCTATGCAAGTACAAAAATGATGATTAAATTTAATTAGGTGGGGGCAGTGGGAGGGGTGATTTTGGGGGAAGGGAAGAACGGTGTGAGGAGTTGACATTACATGGGAACATTCTCAATAGGGTGCTGTTATTTTATTAACTAAATAAATTTTTGATTTTTTTGTTTGTTTATTTCTAAGGTTTCTTTGCGAAACCTGCAGTAAAAAAATTGAGTAACAAATGTACATAGAAAATAAAACTTTTCAAAGCAAAATTTCTAGAAAGTGTTACAGACTTAATGCCCAAGAAATACAAAAAAAAATTCTTCTTATTTTCATTCTCTGTCACTTCTCTCAGCACCACAGCATTTCCAAAATTAAGATTGTATATATTATGTCTTATCCGTACTAAAATGTGTTTTATAACTAGTCGGAATTGCTATCGTAAGAAATAAAACATTTAAAAAGTACCATTGAATTGGAAGATAACAATAATAATCTAAACGAAAATCCAAAAGAAAACAAAACACAGAAAAATAGAAAAAGACAATGGTCGCAACTGGGACACGAACCCAGACCTCTCGTCTAACCAGAACGTGCGCGTTAACCAATTTCGTTATTGCCACCTTCTGTCGAACCGTTGTATTTGTCAATCAAAAAAAATATATAAAAAGGGAGTTTTTCTTATAAAAAATTGAACATTTTGAAAATTCTTCAGAAAAAGCAGCCCATTAATATGATGAAAATTACATTACGACACCGCCTGCTTGCTAGCAAATCGATTAATAACAATGCACACGAAATAGAAAAGGTAAAAATTCAATAATTTATTAAAATCATCTATAATGTTAACAGCAATACCATTATTTACCAAAGTGAACGCCACTGAGTCTGAGTTAGCTTTCTGAGAACATTCGAAAGATTTATTTCTTGAGAATCGTAAATGCGAACCAGAACAAAGGAGTAGTGGGACCGCCCTGGCCGCCCAGTCCACCCGGGCCCGCCCGCCTCCCACATCTTGTGTTTAACACCCCTGCTGTAGGCCCGCAAACTGTCAGCCCATGTGTTGGAAGTTGGGAGTGTTGACACTTCGCCGCAATCATTTCATTCCCAACGTAATCCACCCTCAATTCTTGCTGCGGCTAAATTCCATATTTGGACATTTGAAATTTGGTAAATAGCCGTTATTAATACTGAAACATCCAATGGGAGTCTTTGCGTCTTATTCCGATGTAACGAGGCAAAATTAATTATTGTACGATTGCAATACAGGATGCTTAAATTTCAAACATTTTCAAAAGAATGATTTAAAAATTACTAATTAATAATTACTAATACATTTTTCCTTTATATAAATGCTCACTATGACCTAAGACACGTACGTTCATTTTATTTTTAATTTTTCAACATCATGCAAGCACTGTTAAATTAACGAGCATTTATATTAATTTAGGTCACTCATTATACGGCTTTATCCGAATTCCGAAACCATTTGATTGTAAAACGATTGTTTATGTGCAACTAATGTAATTATACAAACTAATATTAATGAATAAAATAAAATCCGTGAATATACTTTTAGCGTTACATCTGTGGCATGAATCGAATCCGCATTTTTCCAACAATTTTTAAAAGAAAGAAAATGACCGAGTTACAAATTACCTAACAATACTTTTGAACAATACTACCACCACAATAATTTGGACAATACTACTATCACCACAGTAAGCGGAAATGTTGCTCACATCGTGGTGGAGGACTTAGTCATCCGAGGAATTAAACTGATTGGGAAGACACCTGGTTGAGAACCAGAAGTAATGCCAACTCAACCACTGACCGGTCAGATATATTGAAACATATATATTTCTTTAAAATATATACTCGTATATATCAATGGATAAGTACGTTATAGGTGATTATTATATCACATCTGCCCTCATGATGGACACTGCGACGCTGTCCGAAATGTTGGCTAAAGAAGAAGGTCGCGCAACACGGCAGAACACCCTAAAAATAAATAACGATGATTAGAATGTTGTTAATTTTGCTTTTAAATTAAGACATTTCGATCGTCCAATTGACATGTTGATCATCCAGTTTAATTAGTCAGACATATCCAAATAATAAGTTTTTAGATAATGAGGAAAGTAATATGCGAATACTAACTATAAATGAAATATTTACTTACTTAAATAATACTTACTATAAGTCAAATATTATGCATAATGGTCCGGTACAATTAGCATGATAATTGTAAATATCCAATTAGTGTCCCAGAAAACATCAATGTTTTATTTAGTTCAATAAATTTTTTCTTCTTAATTGTGTGGTGTTTATGAGTAATCTGGGTATTGTACCAGATAGAGGGCACACTTTAACATATAACTTTTTTATTGAAAATATTTGATACAATAGATATAATACATAAAATAATTAAAAGTAAATAAAAAAAGCTTAACATAATAAATGTATGAACAAAAAAATCCCACAAAGGCAATGCCTGTGCGTGGGTATAATACTGATTTTTTTACTCTTATTTTTATTTCTATGGTTATAGTGAATATTTTAAGAATAAATATAAATTAGGGATTTAAAAAAAGTAATTGAATAAATGCAATTAAAAACTAGAACATTCTGCACTGTTATTATCGTATTTGTAAATTTTATAAGAATAGATGTCACAAGTGCAATTTAAAAACAAAAAACAAACAAAAAAACATAGCCAACAATATAATATATATTCTCTAAAAGCTGTCTACGGATAGATATACTTAACGGCTTTGATTAAAATTATAAGAAAAAAATATCTGTTTCAGTTTTTTTAGCCAAATTTTGGTATATTTTTTATAAGATTGAAGATTTTGTACAGGGTGTACATAGTAAATTATGCATTTTTGGAGTTATAAAACTAATATACCTTTGGGACAACCTATTTTTGCAGTGGAGGACAGCGTACTCACAGGTGCCACGTTTTGGCTGGTACGATTTGAATTTTTTAGAAAGTTAATGGATGCATGTAAAAAAATTTAAGACATTGAATACCATAGGTCTGTCTAAGGTCCAAAATATCAGTTTTTTTAAACAATTGTTTAGAGGGATACGATCAACTGCATGCTCAACTCAGATATCGATTTTTTGGAGATATCTAGAAAATCAACTAGACGATCGATGTGTGTGGTATGATTGCTTATATTATCGGGATTCAAAAGAAGGCAAACAAGGTTAAATAAGAAACTATCCTGAAGAAGCTTTTTCCTGGTCCAAAATAAATACAAGAATTTATGAAAATTTGTAATATGTTTTTTGTCTCTTTGGGAAGCCTTTATCCCCAACAAAACCATTGAAGCCCACTAACTCACTCAAGAAGTGTTTACTTGAAAACCTTTCAAATAAAAATCACCCCATCTAGTTCTTTAATAAAAATACTGTCGCCTTAATGCTTCGAAGAAAATATAAGAAATTTTACGACATGAATTTAATAAATAAGAATGTATGCAGAAGCCAATTTATTACAGGAAATTTATTTACAACAGTAATAAGTATCCCATAAATAATAACCTATTCCCCGTGTAACACATAATATAAAAAGAAAGCCTTAAGGTATCATAAAATGGGATTTTTCGGGCCATTTCCATAAACTTTTTATCTTGTTCCTCCATTCGATGGTGTGAGGTTTCAGTTTCCTATGTGGGCGCTGCTTTTATTTGCCATAAAATTAATAGTTTTTCACTGTCATGTGTCGTTTCATAATAATACATGGCGAAATCTTTTGAACTCAGGTATTATAAACGATGAGATTTTAAAATGCACTCAATCAAAACCTTCTTGCTATTTTTAAAATGTTTTTTATTCATAATCTCTACTATAAGTTATTTATAGTAAATATTGTGTATATTTCCACAAATCACACTGTGGAAGAATTAGTTTTATAAGAAACATGTTATTATCAGCCATCAATTAATGCAACGATTAAAATTAAAACTCTTCAAACAAAAACGATTAAAATTGAACTATTTTTTTACATGAGCTCCACACAGGAGGCCCTGGGAAAAAATAACTTCCCAAAGGTCCTATGTCATCTTTGGGGATGCTGTGTGGGGGTTTTTCTGAGGAAAGGAAGGAGAGGAGAGTTCTGGAAAGGTAAAGGATTTAAGGGGTGGGTAGGAATCTGGGGTTCAGTATGTCCTGGTCATCCGCCTGCAAACAAAGACAAACCTCACCACATGAAACCGGACACCCCTGCTAAATCACCAAATGTAGCGAACCACTTGGGGTGACCTATGGCAGAGGTGTTGGTTATACAATAAAATTTCCCGGGGCGGCGGTACACATGCCCGCCTCCCAAATTAAAAATAATTCAAAACCTTTGTTAACAAATATTGACCAGAATGATTTATGTTTACATTTTCTAATAAAGATTTGCATTAGAGCAGTCGTAATATTTATTTTGGTCGCAATGTTCGTATTATTTAATGCATATTATGAATTACTTTCCCAATTCTCAGCACTGGATCTCCTAGTGAGGAGGACTACGAATATATATTCTATTTTATATATATACCTAACATGTTTCATATAAAAATGTAAAAAATAATACATATATAGTTACCAAAAAAAAAAAATTAAAAGTGAAAAACACAGTTCCTTCCTTTCTTCCCTTTTCAATAATATTACAAATAATGATCTTATTAAAAAAAAATTCACACATTTACGATAAATTAATAAAGTATTTGCTTTCAGATTTAACATAAAATAATTTCTGAAATATCTCAATCAAAGCAATGAAAAATCACGTAAATTAAAAACTATTGAATAAATTTAAATTCTTCACCTTTAGAACAATTAATTCCAGTAAACATTTATGTTTCTACTGGAACTCAGATATCTCTATTCCTGGTACAATTATCCCGGAAAAGGGGAACCCTTTCATTTTGCAATATCCTTTTATAAACATCAATGACACTTTAGCATACAATACGTTGAAGACTTCACGAACATCTAGATTAGAAAAGGGTGCTCAGAACAAAAACTACTAGAATCGAAGTGATTGTAGAACCTTGATGTATGGAAGTTGTAAGAGAATTATTTAGATACATTGATTAAACGCGTATTTCGCAAAGTTTCTCGTTGGTTTGTGTTACCATTTTATCGAGGAATATTACAAGTGTTTCAGTGTATTGCCTAATTGCTAGAATTTGAATCTCTTGGGTCACATAATGCTATATCTGTCACCAAATAACACGTTATTAAAAAAAATCATTCTTTCTTCTTTTATACAATGGAACACATAATATAAAAGATTTAGAAAGATTGCACGTAGTGTTCCTTTGCTTTTAAAAGATAGCAATAGATGCCCCTGTATAATTTGAAATTAATCAGTAAAACAGAAAACAAGGTTTTTAATGTACTTTTTTTATACAATTAAAATAAGTGAGAAGTAACAATAAAATTTAATATACTTTTATCTCTCTTAGATTATTTGTTTAGTTTCGTATCGTGGTAAATAAATTGTAGTACTTTTATGTATGTATGCATTTCCTATATATAATACTTATAAGTACGATGTGTATGGTCTTCTAGTCAAAACGTTTCTTTTTGTTTTACTCCACACAGGAGGCCTCGACGAAAATAATTTCCCTCAGGCCCTATGTCATCTTAGGGGATGCTGTGTGGAGGGTCTGTCTACGGAAGGGAAAGATGGGGAGTTCTGGGAAGGAAAAAGACTTAGGTGGGTAGGAATCTGGGGACCAGTGTGTCCAGGAGTGACTGACTTATGAATTCATCCCTCCAACTGCGGTGCAAGGCGATGGGTCGAGAAAGTCCGGCTGGAAAGGTCAAAAGGCCTCCCTCAACCAGTATTTCTCGATCCGGCCCGCCACGCAGCAGGTGGGCAGACGCATCCGCAGCCAATACCTAAACAAACTCACCCCATGAACCCGGGTACTCTGCTAAGTCTAAGGGGTGACCTATGACAGAGGTTTTGGTTCCCGGGGCGGCGGTACGCATACCCGCCTCCCAAATTATTATTAAATTACGTTATTTGTATTTTTATTTGTATTTTGTTTTAAACTACGCCTGCAAATAAGCAATAAACTAATTTAATAACCAATAATATAATAAGTAATTAACCATAATATAGATAAACAATATTATATAAATAAGTAATAGAATTAATAAAGACGAGAGAAGAGCAATAATAAAAACCATCGGCAGGCTATTTTAAACCTTTTGCTTATAAATTTTAAATGAGCCCTTTTTAATTGTATGTCCGTTTCACATATTGAAATCCGAAAGAGTCTTTATCTGGTTTCAAAAACGTTATTTCATTTTGAGATACATTCAAATACCATATCGCGAATCTATTTGAAAACAAATTCAAAGCAGGAATATTGGTGACATGGTTTTTTTAACCCGAGAAGTTATATAAAATTCTAGATCGAAAAATATTTCGTTTTGTACTTATTTGTATTTGATATTACTCCTCGCGCCATCTTAAAATACATTTGCATCCATTTATAAAAAATCTTTTACCCTTTTTCGTCGTTAAGAATTCCATCGAGATTACTCAAATCATTATCGCCAAAATAAAGTGAGCTCACGACGCAGAAAAGGGGAGAAAATTTTTGAGCATGTTGCTTCTATTCCTTGATTCTGTTTTTGCTTTAACAACACGAACCGAGAAAATAAATTCACGCATGTCAATATCAGGGGTAAATAAATCGTTGTAGGCGAGACTATATTCTTTACGAATTGATATAAGTAGTGTGTTGTAAAACATGCATTAATCTCCTTCAACTTAAACATATCGCGATACAGCTCACTTTAGACGAAAGCATTTCAAGATCTAGTTCTACTATAATGATTGATAACAAATTAGATTTTTTCCAAGCCATTAGCGATTGTTTTTTGAATCTTTTTTGCTTGTGTGGCTAGACGGCGTTTTACGAAAATATCAATTTAGCGAAACGTAGGTATGTCATGTTCAACATGATTTGTACAAGATGTCCTATTGGTACTATTAATTGAAAACTTTAATAAAATAAAACTCAATTGTCATCGGTTTCGAAAATCCAAAAAGAGTTGTCTTGGGCCACATCAAAAATACGATAGAGTGAGATTGATCGGCCCTTGTTTTTGCTATAAAAACATCATTGTCTTATCCGATTAAAATGTTATTTAAGATATTCGTGGACAATGTATTTTCCGTTTTACCCCGGTGCACCATAATTTAAAACGGTAATGTGTCTTAAAAATGATGAATGAGGGAAGCGCTGCAAGTCTGCGTAATGTCACCATAGTTATTCAATCTATAAGTGGATAGTCGATGCAAGAATTGAAAGAGGTTGGATCGGGTAATCTGAAAATATGTAGCCTGTTGTACGCTGATTTCTAACAGTAGCGTAGAAGATCAACAGTCTTTCATGACTAGGTTAATAATAATAATATTTATTTTAGTAATTTGTACATTTAAGTTTATAAATTTCTAATTAATTATAATATTTCATATTTTTTTATTTTTTATTTATTTTTTATTTTTTATGGTTTATACAAAGTTGCATTGTTTCATTTTATTATAATATTTCATATTCACTATATTTTTTCAAGTTTTATGTAGCTCTTACAATACATTTTGAACTTTCCAATTGGTGTGGACTTTAAAGTTTCTGGTAGTATGTTATATAACTTTATTCCCTTGTACAGTAAACTGTTCTGCGTATTCGCTTTGTCCTTTTTTTGTAGCCTTATTTCCTTGCACGTCCTTGTCATCTTTAAATGTCCTTGTTATATACAATTTTATTTGAGAAGTATTTTGGTAACATGTTGCTCAATATTTTGTGGATAAATACCATCGTGTTCAAGGTCAGCATCTGTTTCACGGTTAACCAATTTAGTTCCTTTAGCATTTTAAGTATTTTTGAAAATCTATTTCGTCGAAGTATTATTATTCTCATTGCCCTGTTTTGGAGAATTCGTAACTTATTTTGTTCTCTTTCGTTACAAGGAAAAGTGTACTCGAGTAGTAGTTGAAGTGTGGAGCAATAATTGAATTGTAAATGGTGATTGCAGTTTTTCTAGAAATTTTTGGCCGAATTCTTCGAAAAAAGATATCTTTTTGCCAATTTTCTTTTGGGGGTGTTCAGCATTTATATTGAAGTTTAGTTTGGAATCTAATTTAACTCATAAGTATTTCATTTCAGTAACATTTTCAATAATTTCACCATCAATTGTAATTTTGCTTTCACTTCAATGAAGTATACATGAAAAATGGATTAATGATGAGTTTAAATAAGTCTAAAGTCACGGCGTTTGAAAGAGAGAGTAGGAAAGCACTGTGCAATAAAGTTATGCATTATGAATACTTGGAGCAAGTGGCAGCGAAGCTGGTACCTACCCTGACATATCGTCGGCAGAAAGGCTAATTGACGTAACCAGCAAATCCTCTACTTTCGGGAAAGTCGAAAAAACAAAAACAAAAAAATCAGAAAATAGTAATGGTTACCCCTATCTCGTTGATTTTTACAATGAAAAACAGAATAATGTTTATGTTTCTACCAATATAATTAGATCTATGTAACTATTTTAAAAAAATTATGATTTTGGTGGTTACATCCATTCTTTTTGTGAAAATTTTACGATTGCTTGGCTGTAACCAACAATATCTAGTATGAGAAGCTCGGTGTGCGATTAATTTACGGAAAGGCAAAAGGGCGTAACCTGTTTTGTGTTATTCGTAGCTCCTAAAACCATGGTGTAACCCTCTTCGAAGGGAATCAGACTTACAATTATTTGATGTAACCAAATTTAAATAAAAATATAATTTTTGTAATGGGAGGTAACCGTTTTTTTCATATCGAAGGCAATAAGTTGACAGCTCGCAACTGACATTTTTTCAGAAATAGAGTTATGCACATCATTTATTTTTATTTTTTTAAGCTCTATTTAAATAGCGTCGTCATTATATCATTATATATTATTACTTTTTTTTTATATGCATCACTTATTTTTTTTTAAATATGGCCATCGAAGTTTTTAAAAACATAATTAAACAAAAATAATGAAAAAAAAATAAGAAAAAAATTTTAAAAAACATATCGAAAAATTAAAAAAAAAAACTAAAAATTGTACACCAAAAACGTCCAGGCTGTTGGCCGGCCGATCAAAGAACTCTTCAATGGAGTGTGATCTAGACTATAGTAATTCGTTGGTTTCATTCTGTATTTGATTTAGTCGTTGCTAGATACTAATATCTACAGCCTGTATGTTGGACGAATATCTACAGCTCATATGTTGAACTAATATCTACGAACTTCAGAGTGTTGACTAATATTTACAGAGCAAAGGTCGGACGAATATCTATGACGGTCCCAGTGTTGACTAATATCTACAGAGCATAGGTTGAACTAATATCTACAGAGCGTAGGTTGGACTAATCAGCTAAATGTGTCCAACAGTCCGATATTAGGGATTATACATACATACTTACATAAATTAAGTTTTTTAAACTGCATACGCAATATTACGTTATTCCAATATGCGATACATAATTGCAAATCCAACCTCTGCCAGTGCTGTGGATATTCGTCAACACTTTGGTTCTCATCAAAGATATTCAAATACAGAAGAGATATGCTATGGTGTACGCGCAACTGTCGCCGGACTACGCGCTAATTAGCGTTGTTTTCATACAAAAAGAATTTGTTCATTTCGTTGATTTTTTGAAAATGTTAATTGGTTAACAATATATTTTGAATAAGGAAAGAATTCATTCATGTAGTTTAACGTTCGTTTAGTTTATTCGTTAATTATTTGTTCTTTTAGTTTATTTGTTAATTGGTAAACAATATCGGCGACACTCGGAAGCGCAGACCCACATAGTAAAAACAGCAAATAGCACATCTACTTATATTTCAATATCTTTGGTTCTCATAGATATTAGTCAGCAGTTTGAGCTGTAGATATTCGTCAACACTTTGGTCCTCATAGATATAAGTCAACAGTTTGAGCTGTAGATATTTGTCAACACTTTGGTTCTCATAGATATTAGCTCGATCTTTTGAGTTTTTGGAATTCCTGTAGATATTTATAGACGCCTCCCTGTGGAACGGACGGGTTTCGGAAGATTCCGTCGTTTTCCAGGCTGCCGGTCGGCAGACCTGCTTTTTTCTCATTTACTAATCGACCCCTATCGTATGAGACAATGAGACCATTCTCAATGACCATGAGCGCAAATATTCACCCACGAATTTACGTCTTCACGTTCACTCTACATCGGTCGGATGCGCACTGAACGCCGAAGCAGGATGCAATAACACGATGTTTGAGCGTGACGCATTTTCGATTAAAACAGTGTAACGTTCTCCACAAAATAAAAGTCTTCAAATCTGTGGTAGTATTCAACTTTAATAAAGTTTTTAAGCTTACAGAATGATGTTACTAAAAACTTTCGATGCGGCACAACTTATAGGATTAATGTAACCAAATAAAACTTAAAACTTTCGTCAGCCATTTACCGTAAGCGAAAATGTTTCCTAAAACACGGAAAGGCTATTTGACGTAACCATATAATTTTTCATAGTAAATAAAAACTAAAACATTGGATACGCCCGGGTTAAAGAGAGTAACCCGCATTTTATTAAAAAAAACGTCGGATTTTACATCACTTACATCAATTTTTGGTCGGACTTCCGGGAAAAACAGTAAGGGGGTAAACTTTCAAATTTTCATAATATATAAACTTCGAGTATACAGATTGACGCAGTTTTTTTTTCAAGTAAAATGGCATCAAAAAATGAAAATCGACAAAATGTTGGTTACGTCAATTAGCCTTTCTGCCGTCGATATATGGCAGTGAGGCATGGAACTGGCAGAGGAAGGATGAAAGTAGACTGAATGCTGTAGAAATGCGATCCTTGATTCTGTGAAAAATGTTGAAATCCGCAAAGAATGCTAGGCCGATGTAAACGTAATGAGTAAAATTAAGAATGGCACCCTTAGATGGTTTGGGCATGTAGATCCATTGAACGAAAAAAGGAGTGTAAGAAGAATACATGACGAAAATGTAAATGGTAGAAGAAGTTGGGGAGGAAGACATGGCACAATCAATAGAATCAGATACTTGAGTCGGGCCATGTCAAGAGTCCGAATAATAGAATACTATGTAAGAGACGATGTATGAATATGAATAAGGCTAAGAGTGTTCGCCAAGAACCAGTTGTTTGGCGGTCTTTCCTCTCTGCCTGCCCCTGTTGAGAAACGGCGTGATAGTTATAGATCTTACAAAAGTAAAATCTTACGATTTTATGGACTGAAATAGTGGCATTGCAGGACCGCGGGTTGTGCCTGATCTAGTTACCGCCTGCTGATTTTCGCAAATACGATCTTTGAGCTGTAAATCAAAACAAAAGACATGTCAGGATTTCCGTTATTTTCGTTTTACTCGGAGCACTCGGGGTATTTTTTTATTACCTACTGTAGTACTTGTTTATACTTCCAAAACAATTTGCAGGAGAGTTTCATATCTCTCCAGGAAATAGTCCGTGGCGGAACGCCATAAGGAATTCCAAATTCATTTTATATCTCCCTCGAGGCTGCTGTACCTTTTATATTGAAGAAAAGAATTTGTTTCGAGAATGCTTTGTTAACAGGATAAAATACTAAATCTCTGATAGTGCTGAAATATAATAATAATTTCATTTTACGAATAAAATTCCCTTATCTAAATCATTCTGAAGGCATTTGAATATATTTGAGCTAAAAAGCTGTTTTTATCTTCCAACATTGTGCACATTTACGAATACAAATAAACATTATATTTTCCTTCAAACAAACAAACAAACAATCTACCATAACTGTTAAGAGAGTATAATATTTACCATTATCTGCCTTGTTTGTTGGACAACAAATAATTAGAAAAGCGTTTCCTCCAAAACAAACAATCGATGTCATCAAACATAGGTAATAAATTCGATGGTCTATGATGTGCCTTATTCCTGTGATAATTTAGTCACGTTTGATTTGAATTTCAGTATAATTTTTAAAACTGGAACTGATTGTTCGAAAAATAATTCAGAAAAGCGATAAAGTACGTAACCCTTCAAAAATTTGGCATTTTTTTCAGATGGTCAAAATATTTTCGCTTTGCAATAAAATGCAAATATTTGGAATATTTCTGAGCACATTCAAAAACTGTTTTAGAAAGGTGATGAAATACGCTTTCAAATTATAGAATTCGTTATAAAAATTATATTTTTTTATTATAAAAATTTTGCATACAAAATAAAGTGCATAAAGTTACTGATAATAAAAAATAATAATAAAAACACATACATATTTTATTAGACCAATGTACAACAAACATATTGTAACCTCACTTTTTTGTCGCTCTATGTAAAAATTATTTATAAAAAATACTTTTTGTTGGCGATTTTTTTGATTGGAATATAAAGGGTGTTTTTCCTTTCTAACACCGATTAGACCATATTTCTAACTATGATAGTAAGGGAGTTACAGCGTTTTATATGAGACCTATGTGCGTTGGGACAAATATGGTCTCCTGTGATTAAACGGGGTAATATTATAATTTTAATCCAATATTATAATTTAAAATTTTTTTTTTTAAATTTAAATATTCTGTGATTTTTCAAGGGTCTGCGCTAGTCATATCACAATAACGACAATATTATCAAATGCTATAAAAGCTAAAAAAATTATGTTGTGGCGGTGACATTTTTGATGTAAATAAATTCCATCTACTAACCACTGTCAAGTATTTGTTGTACACCATGACCATTTGCAAGTCAATAACACGATATTAGGGCCTTCTCGAAATGTGTTGCAAGACAAGGTTTGAGGTCCTCTAACTTAACCACGAAGTAATATTTCCCCGCAGGTGACCACAACCGCACCCAGGAATTATGTCTCCTTAGTGCCTTAATACCATCCGTAGAGAAGTTCTCCATTCTCGTTGTCAAATGGAAAAGCTTCCCGGGGGAGCTTTGGGACAAGATGACCGGTGTCCGGTTCTCAGCGTTTGATAAAGATACTTTCCCAAAAACGAGATAGAAAATTCTTTTTCCTTATTTCTAATTCCGGAGTTGTTTGTACTGGCCAACTGTCTGAAATAATAATAACAAATGGTGCAATAGTTGAACTGACCAATGAAAATAGTAAGAGATAATAAAACTATCGTGACCGGAGTACTTTCAATACACATTTTTTTCATGATAAATCGCTTCAAGGCTTCTAAACAAATAACCTTAAAAAAATTAAAAGTACACCTACTATTTTACAGATCCGGCACAGCAGCATTTCCGAGAAATAAATATTTCCCAATATTTTATTTTTATTTTGACAAGGGTTTTTATCAAAATTTGACAACCATCGTCTTTAGACATCTTTAGAGATTATGTGTATACTTTACATGACGACATGTGAATCAACATTTGCGAAGATTTGTTCTGATCGCTTCAAGTACCTAAGTACACTTTTTAGATAAATAAAATGTTAAAAACCTGCCTTGGAAAACTTATTTACATTATATTAATAATGGTTGGCAATTTGTTCATTCCATTTAACTACTCTAATTAAATGTTGTACAGCTCCGTAAATGTACCTATTGAGTAAAATATACATTTTTCCACGAAATTTCGTTAAGGCTTATTATAAATGACCTAATTTGGCATCCACGACCATTAACTCTGGTCGTATAGCCTTCCGAAATGAAATGATTGAAGCCTCTTTATAGCAGCTTTTCCTCCGGAAGACTGGTAATTGTACAAAAAGTGTTTTGTTTGAGTGTCTACTTTGCAGCCACTCTGTGCACGTACCGAGAGAGGCTGTAGTCAGAAGAATCTCATCTTCCTTACAGGCGGAACATCAATCTTCAGGGATTTGGAGGAATGTCTCGCCATTAGAATGAACGTCTTCAGAAAGAGGTTATTTTTCATACGATCTTCTCTCGTTTCATAATTTTTTTTTTGCGAGCGGGCAATATTTCAGCAAGTATTTCTGAAAGTCTTCGAGAGAAAGCAAGATGCTCCAACGAGATGGAGGAGAAAGTGAGGGCGCGGAGACAAAGGTAGGGATTTAAATAGTTTTCTCGTACCGAATGACGCCTGTCGCCTGTCACAGGTGGTGAATGAGAACTCCGTTTTACGGAGCTTGAATACATACGTGGGAGTTTAGAAACTATTCAAGAACAGAACGTGAACGGTGAAATGTCAACGTCGTCGCTTGCTTTCGAAAACATTATTTCTTTCCTAACCATAATTATTAATAAAATAAGACGAAACTTCTAATGGGAAACTTTTAGCCTATTTACGATTTGGTAGGTACTGTTACATTACTTTTGCAGGTTTATTGAGGCAATAAATATTTCCAATTGAAATTGTGTTAATGAAAAATCCAAGAAAATGTCAAGCCAACGCAATATTCTACCCGTGTTATCGAATTCATTAAGTATACGAATTACTCATTGCTCATATCATTTGATAATGTACGGTGTATTATAATTTCTACCAGTTAAGTTTTCGATAATGACTGATTATTAGACTTACTGCTGAAATTATGTAAAAACACAAAGCTGTATCTTTGTTTATAATTATTTAAGGCGATTTTAGGCAAATTCATCACATTTATGCTTAAAAGAAAGTTTAAAAGTTTTAATAATTTTATTATATTTACTAAATTACATTAGTTTGGTATATTATATTGTTTAAAACTTCTTTTTTAAATTATTCAGTAGCGATAAATACAAAAACGACATTCACCATTATGAAATATTACACTTTTTTATCCCTGTCGCTTATCTCAATTTCAAGCCTTGCTTACAAGGAGTTCTAAAATTAACAACCAATTTAAGGACTTGACCTGGATCTCCCATATATTAAATAATTAAAAAACACTAATATACATGTGAACTTTGCGAATACCAAGCCCGCAACACGTAACGATTTAATGACTTAAAGTCAAATGTTTAGACCGCTCACTCCGTGGAGAGCGTCCAGGTGTTTATGATGGAATGTCAATTTATTAAAAGTTTCCAACAACCATCAACACTACAACACCCAGCCTGGCAGCATACATACAAAAAAAACACTTCAATATTTTTTTTGCGCTGCGGCGTGAATCGAACATCCACACAATACCTTTTGTGTTATATCTTACAAAAGGCTTTTGTTTGACAATTTTTTTTGTTTCCTTGTTATTTTTTCACTTTTAATAACTTGTATTTTTATGATATCATATGATGTCCAGGTTTCAGGTAAATTAAAAAAAAAACTTGACGAAAATACAATCGTTGACATTGACAAGAACTTAGATTACTTACAATATTACCCGATACAAATCGCGCGAAGTTGGGGAAGTTTTTCGACGTAGACAACGCTGAGAAATACGATAAAGTTTTAGTAAAACCGAATGCTTTCTATTGACGTGACATAACTTCGTTTGCGGGATGTCGCAACTGAAATGTTTATCCGGGAAGACATAATTGAAGTTAATTTCAGAGAAAACCAATTATTTTCCGCCCAACTGAGGGAAAACTTAATACAGTTAGACATCGGATATATCAACTGCCAAGGTGTTCAGGAACAAAACTCTCCTTTGAATATTGGAGATTGTTCTGGTTAATTAAATTAAAGAAAGGTCACAAAATTGGTCAACTAAATACATATCAAACAATTTTTTATGGGAAGTATTTATCTTCTTGTGAAATTATTTTTTATGGGAAGGGGGACACTATTGTAAAATTTTAGAGACTGGTGTTCAAAATTGATAGGGGTCCTTTTAAATAAAATAATTCCCTTTGCAAAAAACTTCACTGTTTATTTCACTTGGACATGTTATAAATGTATTATATTACGGTGTCAACACACCGGGCCAAACACTGGCAGTTGTTTACTGTTAAAACTTGCGTTGGGAAGAAGCGATAATAATGAGCTGCTAGCACTTTTATAATGTAAAAACCTGCACACATTTAAAGAATAAACCATTATACATTTGACATTTATAAGTATTACAAAAAAAAATGGTTTCTTTCTAGTACGTACTTCGTAGTTAAAACAGGTTGCTAACGATCTACCGAAAACTCAGCGACCAGCCAAGATTCGCACCATCTGTTTGAAATTTAAAGTCTGGGAGCTTGCTCAAGCAACCCATAGGTGCTGGTAGTATCTCAATTTTTAACATAGCTTCCGCCTCGGGGTTCATAAATCGCCTACACCGATTTATGAACCCTTCAAGAAAACATAACAAAAACAGGGGAAGACAATCAAGGCAAAAGTAGAAAAAACACAAATCCTAACTCTAAATACCGTACAAATACTAACAAATAATTTTACCTATTATAAATTAGCAGCCAAAACTAAATAATCCTGCACTGCTTATTATACTATTATTTAAAAATGTACATTCACAAGTTGAATTTTAAGGTGATTAACCTAAACTAATTACATAAACTTAAATTAACCAAAAAAAATTTTACATATTTAAATAATAACTTGACACAAAATACTATTATAATAGAACACAACCCAACACAAAATAATATTATAATAAAACCCAACCCAACACAACACAATTGTCTTTTTTTTTTCTTCAAGTCCATTGGTTAGGATCTTCTCCAGGTGCAGTCCACGATATAAGCACCACAGCGCGGGGTGCAATCAATCATCAATTTATAGGTTGTCATGTTGTTCCTGGGATTGGTATCTTTAAAGGGTCTTTTTTTTAATATTTTCACCCTAAAAAGTTTCATCATGGTCGTCCGGGGTGTCCGGACTGACGGAAGGGTCCGGGGCGTCCGTCACAGGTTCAGCTTCCGGATCCAGAGGCATTAGACATATCTTTGTGATAGGCCTGACAAAGATTCCTTGAGGGGTTTTTAGGGTAACCACTCGCACTACACCATCCGCGCCGGGATGTGTACATATAACTCGCGCCATTTTCCATAATGGTGGAGGTAAATTATCTTCCTTCAGAATAACCAGATCATCCTTTTGCAGTGCCCGTTGATTACTGGTTTGCCATTTAGTCCTTTTTTGTAGCTCCATCAAGTACTCTCGCTTCCATCTATACCAAAAGGATAACATTAGCGCATGGATTCTCTGATATTGGGTCAGCCTGTTGTCTGGTATGGCTCGGACATCTCTCTCCGGAATGATAGAGGATTTAGTGCCTATGAGGAAATGGTTTGGGGTGAGGGGTTGGTAATCGTGGATGTCATCAGACAAGGAAGTCAATGGACGGGAATTTAGACAGGCCTCAATCTGACAAATTAAGGTATACAAAAGTTCAAAGGTTAAAGCAGAATTACTAGTGACTCTATACAAATGAAACTTTGCTGACTTGACCGCAGCTTCTCACAGCCCTCCCTGACTAGGGGCTCGAGGGGTTATGAACCTCCACTCAATACCTCTGTTAGCTAAATAATTTTGAATCTTGTCGTTGTTCTCTCTCAAACTGGTATACAGCTCCTTGAGCCTGTTACTGGCCCCCCGAAAGTTGCTAGCGTTATCGGAAAAGATCTTATCAGGTTCTCCCCTACGGGATATAAATCTCTTTAAACTGTTCAAAAAAGCATTGCTAGATAAATCCGAAACTAATTCCAAGTGAACCGCCTTTGTGGAAAAACAAACAAAAATACATAAATACGATTTCACGAGTGGAGCTCTCCTCAGTGGCCCACTTTTGGTTGGAATCGGTCCAGCAAAATCGACTCCCGTGATAGCAAACGGTCGGCTCGGTGTGATTCTTTCGCTCGGTAAGCTGCCCATGATTTGGTTACCAATACGAGGATTACACCTAAAACACACAATACACTTATGTAATATCTTTTTAACAGTATTTTTCCCAAAAATAGGCCAAAACCTTAATCTTATTTCAGCTAATAGCGCTTGAGGTCCTGCGTGTAAGTTTACATAATGATAGTGACGTATAATCAATTCGGTTAGCTTATGTTTAGCTGGCAGTATAATTGGATGTCTTTGTTGGTACGATAGGTGTGTAGCTAAATTTAATCTACCGCCCACATATATAAGACCATCACATAAAAAGGGATGAAGAGATTTTAAGTTACTATTTTTGTTGACATTTCCCTGGTTTTTTAATGTCTTCAACTCTTTTTGAAAGGCATGTGCCTGAGCTGATTTCAGTAGACAATTCAAACTTGCTTCTAGTTCAGCTACACTTAAATTACCTGAAATTTTACTTTTAATATTTCTGCAGTTATTCACAAACCGCAGTACATGTGCTGTAACCCTTTTCAATTTGATAAATGAGGAAAATTTTCCAAATATTTCCCATTCTTGAATATCAGTAGATAAAAGAATATTTTTACTCTTGAGCTCCGGAGGGTTTGAACAGGAAATGTTCAATATAGGCCAATCGTTGACTCCGTCAGTCAACCAATTTGGTCCATTCCACCATATTGTAGAATTTATCAATTTATCCGCAGTAGCTCCTCTTGAAAGTATATCCGCTGCATTTTCGGATGATGATACGTGTCTCCATTGATCTGGATCACTCAGTTCTTGTATTTCGGCTACTCGATTAGCCACGAAAGTGCTCCAATGAGTAGGTTGACCTTTCAGCCAACACAGCGCTATCGTAGAGTCACACCAATAATATGTGTTGATCTTCATTATATTTAATGCTTGTTTTATAGTTTTCATTAATTTTGCCAGTAGTACAGCACTACAAAGCTCCAACTTAGGCAGTGAAATAGACTTCAATGGTGCTACCCTTGATTTGGATGTTATTAAGTGTGAATTCCACTTACCGCTGTGGTCCATTGACACCATATAGATACAGGCTCCGAAAGCCTTCTCAGACGAATCGCAAAAACCGTGTAGCTGTAGCTCTTTTGCTTGCTTGCAAATAATTTTTCTTGGTATTTTCAACACATTTAGCTGAATTAAATCTTGCAGGTAGGTCCTCCAGGGTGCTAATATTTCATTAGGTAACTGATCATCCCATGCTGCTTTGGACTGCCACAGCCTTTGCATTATCAATTTGGCTATGACTATTATCGGCCCTAGGAGTCCCAATGGATCGAAGGTTGATGCGATGCAAGACAATAGCTCTCGTTTGCTCTCGGTTGGACCTGATGGCTTCATTATTACATAAGAAAAGTAATCAGATTCATTGTTCCATGTTAATCCTAATATTTTCTCAGTCTTTGGATTGTCAGTAATAATTTTGTCGGAATCGCCTGAATCGGCACACTTAACTTGGCCCGACTCGGCTGACAATTCCAACGCATTGGACCTCCACTTCCTCAACGTCATCCCCGCAGATGACAAGATGCTGATTAATTCTTCTTTTAACTTTTTACAGGATTCCAGCTCATCTGCTCCCGTTAACAAGTCATCCATATAGGAGTCATTTTCTATGACCTGACTAGCTCTAGGAAAAATTAAATTATTATCCATACCAATTTGCTTTAAGCATCTTGTGGCTAAGAAGGAGGAAGGTGCCAGTCTATAAGTCACAGTCTTCAGACGATAATGCTTGAGCACATCCTGTGGCGACTCGCGCCATACTATCTTCTGTAGGTCCAGGTCATCTTCACACATGTTAATCTGGCGGTACATCTTCTCGATGTCGGCAGTCATGACTATTTGATGTTTCCTGAAATGCAATAGTTGGTTATATAGATCCTTTTGTATAACAGGTCCTGTCATCAAGGCTTCATTGAGGGAAATTCCATTTGAGGTTTTGGCGGAGCCGTCAAAAACGACCCTCACTTTAGTAGTAGTGCTGGATTCTTTCACTACAGCGTGATGCGGTAAAAAATAGGAGTCACGATCCCCTTTTGACTGGTCACACATCTCCATGTGTCCCAGTTCTTCATATTCACGCATGAATTTTACATATTGTGTCTTTAACTCAGGATGTGACACAAATTTTCTTTCTATATTTTTAAATCTTTTTTCGGCAGTGAGCAATGAGTTTTCCAACTGATCAATGCATGCCCGACGCGGTAAACTTACTACATATCTACCGTCATCTTCTCTAGTATGAGTACTTACAAAACTGGCTTCGCAAGCCTTTTCTTCTTGAGTTTGAATTTTAGTGGAATTAATCTCTTCCAATTTCCAAAATTTTTCTATTTGATGACTCAACTTATTTAAAGATAAACTGCAAAAATCTGATACAGGCCTTTGTTTGGGGTACACGTTGATAGGACCGGACACAATCCATCCCAGTTGCGTACGTTGAAGCGTTGGTCCTGACTCGAGTTTCAATCTATCGTTGTTTAGCATTTCCCAGAAGCTCTCCGCGCCCAACAGGATGTCGATGGGTGCAGCTATATTGAAGTTCGGGTCTGCCAGCTCCAGTCCTGGTGGTATTTTGAACTCTTTTTTCGCCATTGTCACTTGTGGTAAATTGGTTGTAATTTCCTGTAAAATCAGACATGATATTTCGCGTTTATAATCCGTATTAAGCGAAGTCATCTCCACTGAAATTCTCTTTTTTATGTGTGTGATATTATTATGGATCCCAGACACGGGTTTGTTTATCCATTCACATGGTAAATTTAATTTATTAGCAAATTCAGCTCTCATAAAATTACTCTGCGCACCAGAGTCAATCAGGGCGCGAGCCTTAAACATTTTATTGTTGGCCCCCACAATTCCTATGTAGGCGGTTGACAATAATATTATTTTTTCTGCCTTTTCCGATGCAGAAAAATTCGACACTATAACCTCGTTATTAGCATCCATATTTGAGGTCTCCGGTGGAGGTACCTCCTTGTGTAGTAGAGTATTGTGGCTATACTTGCCACAAATTTTGCAGGTTAGGTTTGTCTTGCAACTTTGTGCTTGATGACCCAACCTCAAACATTAAAAACACGCCCGGATTGATTTCGTAGCATCAATCCTATCCTGTAATTTTAATTTTAGAAATTTTTTGCAAAAATAAATTTGATGACCTTTATCATTACAATAAATGCAGTTGTTTGCCTTTATTGCCAAGAATACCGATGAATCTTTTTTGTTATTATTGTTGCCTATTTGCATTTTATGTAGGTTAGAAGATTTTTTCTCTGAAGCATTCATAAGCTCCAATACTTGTGCCCTAGCAGATAAACATTTTATGAATTCCTTTAATGTAGGTAATTCACCTTGCAATGTATATTGTTCCCAATTTCTCCGGGTAGCTATATCCAATTTATTTGAAATTATGTAAATAATCAAAGGATCCCAATGATCTACTTTAACTCCGATGTTTTGTAACGCTTTCAAATTGACATTAGTTTCATCAATTAAATACCTTAATGCTACAGGCTCTTCATGTTTCATATCCTTTAATTGAAATAGAGTTTGGATATGTTTATGTACGGTAGCCCTGAGATTCGCAAATCTGTCGTGCAACAATTCTCAAGCCGATAGGTAGTTTAATTCCGAAACTTCTAGATTACCAATTATTTTCAATGCGTTCCCTTTCAGCGCAGATTGTAAGTAAAAGAATTTTTGGACGTTGCTCAAGGAACTGTTATTATGAACCAAAGTTTTAAAGGTTTCAACGAAATTTACCCAATCTTTTTGATTCCCATCGAATTCTCTCAATCGGAGAGTTGGAAGTTTGATTTCGACTCTACCCTCGTTAATTGAGTCAATCGCCCCTTTGGCAACCGCTAATACTGAAAAATATTGATTTTCAAACGTCTCGCGCTGAATAGAATTTTCCAGTTCCTCATCCGATAAAATTTCAATTTCGTCCTGTATAGATTCGAATTGATCTAACAATGGCTTAATTCGGTCGTACCTCAGTTTAATTTCAATCGCGGACAAGGAGTTTATAGAATCCGCGAAACGCGTCAATTTCCCCTTAATCACGCCTCTCTTGGCTATTAAAGATTTGATCTTATCCATTTTGGGTACAAATACCTTTTCGTAGCTTAATCCCTGATAAAATGTGTTCCGACAATGCGTATTTATTTATTTGAGAAGCTACCCGCCTGAAAGACAACAACGACAATATTCCTGGCAATTATTAATTGAGAACCTATTGTTCAATCATTAATTGAGAATCATGAGTTGCATAAAATCTTTACGTGGGTAGTGATTTTATTTTTTACAATACAATATTTATGGGATTAATCTTGTTAAAAAAAACAACGTATGAGTTCTGAATGGATGTTAAAGGAAATGGGTACGGGTGGGAAGGCACTAAAAACTTATCTCATTTCCGATGTGAATCCAGTCTTCCTTTGTTCATCTTTGTGATTCCGGTAATTGTAATTTTGGTCATCTGTATTAATTGGCAGCTGGTTCTTGTTTTTTTTTATATTATTGCAGTCCTCTGATTGCAAGCCGGATCGTAAGGCCCATGTTCAAAATTGATAGGGGTCCTTTTAAATAAAATAATTCCCTTTGCAAAAAACTTCACTGTTTATTTCACTTGGACATGTTATAAATGTATTATATTACGGTGTCAACACACCGGGCCAAACACTGGCAGTTGTTTACTGTTAAAACTTGCGTTGGGAAGAAGCGATAATAATGAGCTGCTAGCACTTTTATAATGTAAAAACCTGCACACATTTAAAGAATAAACCATTATACATTTGACATTTATAAGTATTACAAAAAAAATGGTTTCTTTCTAGTACGTACTTCGTAGTTAAAACAGGTTGCTAACGATCTACCGAAAACTCAGCGACCAGCCAAGATTCGCACCATCTGTTTGAAATTTAAAGTCTGGGAGCTTGCTCAAGCAACCCATAGGTGCTGGTAGTATCTCAATTTTTAACATAGCTTCCGCCTCGGGGTTCCTAAATCGCCTACACCGATTTATGAACCCTTCAAGAAAACATAACAAAAACAGGGGAAGACAATCAAGGCAAAAGTAGAAAAAACACAAATCCTAACTCTAAATACCGTACAAATACTAACAAATAATTTTACCTATTATAAATTAGCAGCCAAAACTAAATAATCCTGCACTGCTTATTATACTATTATTTAAAAATGTACATTCACAAGTTGAATTTTAAGGTGATTAACCTAAACTAATTACATAAACTTAAATTAACCAAAAAAATTTTTACATATTTAAATAATAACTTGACACAAAATACTATTATAATAGAACACAACCCAACACAAAATAATATTATAATAAAACCCAACCCAACACAACACAATTGTCTTTTTTTTTTCTTCAAGTCCATTGGTTAGGATCTTCTCCAGGTGCAGTCCACGATATAAGCACCACAGCGCGGGGTGCAATCAATCATCAATTTATAGGTTGTCATGTTGTTCCTGGGATTGGTATCTTTAAAGGGTCTTTTTTTTAATATTTTCACCCTAAAAAGTTTCATCATGGTCGTCCGGGGTGTCCGGACTGACGGAAGGGTCCGGGGCGTCCGTCACAGGTTCAGCTTATTAAGTATTACAAAAGAAAATGGTTTCTTTCTAGTACGTACTTCGTAGTTAAAACAGGTTGCTAACGATCTACCGAACACTCAGCGACCAGCCAAGATTCGCACCATCTGTTTGAAATTTAAAGTCTGGGAGCTTGCTCAAGCAACCCATAGGTGCTGGTAGTATCTCAATTTTTAACAACTGGGACCCAAATTTTAAGGGGTAACGTATAATCTAAGACTTTGGTGTGCACCATTTTTAACAAATACAAAATTATTTTTATAAAATATAACATCTCTTGTAACCAGTTTAATATCTTACATCAAATTACAATCTCTACTAGTTGGATATAGTAGAAGTATGCACCGTTATTTGATCGAGAAAACTTCTTACTTTTAATAATTCTATCAGAAAGTTCGATCACAAATAGTGTAGATACTCTTTAAGTTTTGCAACATATCGTTGTGCGAATTTTCTGAAGTATTGATAACTTTTAATATGCAAGATTTGCTAGAAGTTCATTTTCAGTTAACAAAGCAGAAAGTTACAAAAATATACCCTTCAGTGCCATATTGTAATATATGTATTTTAAAACAACAATAAATTATTATTAGATTGCGGATTTGAAATTGAATATTCATACATATTTACTTAGCCATAAAATGAAATGTTAAACCTACCTATTATTTATAAACAGCCTTAATGATAAACGTGATGAAAATTTTACAAAATTGATAACCGTGAATGTGAAACTGGCAAATAGTTCAAGGAAAGATATATACTACATTGCTTATCCTGCCAAAGATAATCCTGCCATTTATCTGTTTCTGTTGTATATATAAACAGTTATAAATAATAATTTTTCATCTAATTTCGACATTTTTGAAGCAAAACTTCTTTACGCGCGCTTGACTTTGGGAGTAAGCTGGTGAATGCGTTACGAGAGCGTTACGAAAAAGTGTGATCGGGCGTGTCGAATGGTCGGGCCTTTACGCACGCTTGACTTGAGAAGTAGGCTGGTGAATGCGTGACGAGAGCGTTATGAAAAGTGTGATTGGGCGAGGCAAACGAAAGTTGAGAGGGAGATGTAAGTAAGTGAAGTTTTACTCAAGTCGTGTGGTCTAAAGCACACTCGTTTTTTTAAGGTTATTTTTAATTTTCTTTATTTAACTTCTTTTTAAATACCTTATATATAAAAATCAACATTTGTTTTTTGTTCGTATTTTGTGCGCTGCCATACCGTGATATGTTGTGCGCGTGTCCGCGAAGGTTATAGGCTATATATAATGGTAAGCTCTGGCGTTATGAAATTGGTATAAATAAAAATGTGTGTATTACATATATTTTAGCAGCAGGGAGGAAAGGCAGGAGGGGAAGGGGAACGGGGGAGGTGGGGGTCGCGAGAGGGGTGACGAGGGAGTGGGAAGGCGGAGAAGGTGGAAGGGGAACGTCGGAGGGGAAAGGGATTCGGGAGGTGAACGGGGAAGCACGGGAAAGGGAGAATCAATTTATTTCTTTGAATGGCGTTGCAACGCTTGCCGGGTAAAAGCTAGTTCGTAAATATTTAAAAATTTCAATATTTTAATTTCAAACATGAAAAGATGACAAAGAGCTAACTATAAACACTTTTAATCAAAACATCGTAAAATTTCAAAAAATTCAAAAAGAAAAAAACATTTTCCTTTTATTTATGAAACTTGTAAGAGACTTGTAAGAAACTGTCACTTCTCGTGTTACCTCGTTCATACAATAAAAATATTAAACTTGCTTTTAATTCCCAGAAAAAAAAACACTAAAAATTTTAACACATCGGTTGCACATCTTAAAACGTTTATTTTTTTAATGAATGTTTACCAACATACGCATTAAGCTTTTTTTTTTCAATTATTTCTGGCTTTCCCCTTCAAGGGTGTTCTAGGCCATCATTTATAATTACAGAGAAACGAAAGGTGAATTAATTTTATTTAAATGTGCAAATTTCAGAATTTTATGGAAGATTGGAGTAGAGTTCAGACTTAGAAGAGATAAGATGTTGAATGGAGGAGAGGCAATTTTTGATAATGCTTGATAGAGAGGATATTTATTTAGAGAGGGACAATCAAAAAATATGTGATCTAAAGTTCCCACATATAGAACACAGAACGTAAAATCCGGGGAGTCAAGCACATGAATTTTAAAAGGTGAGAAGAACGGAAAAATGTCCGATTCTCATTCGAATAAGTAAGGAAAGTTCTTTTTTGGAAAAATGGGGGAATTTTTGAAACCACGGTTTTGATGGGATAGTCCTTTGTATTGAGGCGTAGCGGGCACACTTGGATTGACTAGCAATGTTCCAATACTCTGTCCAAACATTGCGGGATCTATCTTTGATGATGAAAAAAATATCAGACAGGGCAATATGGTTTACGAGGGTAACGGTAGGGTTAGACGCTCCTTGTTTTGTCAAGGAATCAGCAATATCGTTACCCACTTTGCCAACATATCCAGGAATCCAAATCAGAGTGACAGTTTTTCCAGAGCTTTGAATGGAGGTTATCAGTACTCGAATAAGACATACAAAGTGATCATCAGGATGAAGAAGAAGACTGGAATAAAGTTTTTGGAGGGAACTGAGAGAGTCAGAGAGAACAAGAGAATGTTCAAAATTATTTTTTATTATATATTTGAGAGATTCAATAATCGCAATGCACTCGGCAGAAAATATTGAAAATTGGTTTGAAATTGAATAAAATATTCTTTCAATAGAATTATTGTGGTAAACGTTAATACCAATACCACAGTTAGGAGAGTCCGGAGATTTGGAGCCATCAGTAAATAAAAGCGAAGAGATGGGCCATTTAGAAGAAATAATGTCATTGAACATATTATTGACAGTATGGGCTGGGAGATTGGAATGACTTTTAAGGATGCCGATCCCTTCTAAAATCGTTGGGGATAGGGTGACGTGACTTTATTTAAATTTGTACAAAGGAAGAAGATCATTTTTGATAATTTGAAGCTCTGAGAGAGAGCCAAAATTTTTGCAGATGGCAGGGAGAGGTTTAGTTCGAGCTCTGATTGTAGATGAATGTGTTGAGTCATTGAACAACGAGACCCTGATGACATTTAGAATTTAAACATTTAAGAACAAATTTGTCAGCAAATTTTTTTTTTTTTTTTTTACATGATCTCCACACAGGAGGCCCTGAGGAAAATAATTTCCCTCAGGGCCTATGTCATCTTTGAGGATGCTGTGTGGAGGGTTTTTTTAAAGGAAAAGGGAAGGAGAGGAG
Source organism: Limnephilus rhombicus (assembly GCA_929108145.2). Classification (NCBI taxonomy): domain Eukaryota; kingdom Metazoa; phylum Arthropoda; class Insecta; order Trichoptera; family Limnephilidae; genus Limnephilus; species Limnephilus rhombicus. The sequence goes on from OV815270.1 coordinate 16,897,725, forward strand.
AGTTCTGGGAAGAAAAAGGGTTTAAGGGGTGGGTAGGAATCTGGGGTTCAGTATGTCCCGGTCATCCGCCTCCGAGACCTAGACAAACCTCACCTTATGAATCCGGGCACCCCTGCTAAATCACCAAACGTAGCGAACCACTTGGGGTGACCTATGGCAGAGTTGTTGGTTATCCAATAAAGGTTCCCGGGGCGGCGGTACCCATTCCCGCCTCCCAAATTGAAAGCAAATAAAATAGTCGACGACTTAAATTAAGAGGAGTATCAGAACATTCTACTTGATGGGCAACGATTGCATTGCTCCAGTTATTATTCGCAATGACTTAGATTGAATTTTGTCTAATTTACCGAGTGCATTTTTGGATGCAGTACTAAAAAGTGGGCAGGCATAGTCGAGATGGCTTCGAATAAGTGCATTGTAAAGCAACTTAATGTAGATAGGATGTGCATCCCACCAAACGCCAGTCAATGATCTGATGATATTAAATTTTTTTTTCACATTTAGTAACTATATTATTAATGTGGGAAGTTTCCTATCAAATGTTACTCCCAAAAATTTTTCTTCGGAAGCATTGGGGATTGGAGAGTTTTTAAATAAAATTTGAACAGGGGGGTTATCACGACGGTTTGAGAAGGTGACACACTGACTCTTTTGGACTGAAAGTTCAAGACCATTTAAATTGAGCCATGATGTGCAAAGGGCATCCATGGCTTCATTAAGATATTTGACGGAGGATGGAATGATTTTGGATGATACGAAGAAAGCTGTGTCATTTGCGAACTCAATAACTTTTACATAAGAGGGAATGGTGACATGCATATCATGTGTGTGTATATTATACAGTAAGGGGGATAATACATCGCCTTGGGGTAAACCTTTCCAAATTGACCTACTCTGAGGAGTAACATCTGATAGCTCAATGAAAATTTTCCTATCGAGAAAAAGATTATTAATAGATTGGACAAACATGAGGGGTAAGCCAAGGCCTAAAAGTTTTTTTTTTAAGAATTGGGATGGAAACATTTTCAAAGGCGCCTTCTATGTCTATAAAGACCGCAAGACATACTTCTTTGTTAGAAATGGATAAATTAATGTCAGTGCTGATGATGGCAAGGTTATCTTGGGTATATTTTTTTTCCTAAATCCAAATTGGGATGGAGAGAGAAGATGATTTCTCTCGACAAAAAAATCTAACCGATTTTTAATTAATTTTTCATAAATTTTACTAAGGGTGGATGAAAGAGCAATTGGCCTATAGTTGGATTCAGAATTGGGTGATTTGTTTAATTTTAGGATTGGGATGATTATTTGAGAACTTCAGTCATCTTATGCCAGTCTGGAAGATTTTATTTGAGATGGTTAAAAAGTGATTTAGAACATTATAATTACTATTTTTGATAATGCTATAAGGTATACCATCTCTGCCTGGAGATGAGTCCTTGACTGTTGATAAGCAATTTTTTAATTCAATTAAAGTAAATGGAGAGTCTAGCCAATGATCAGACATAGGAGTGTTGTGGGTGGGAGTTATTTCATCTAAGTTAGGTACATAAGGGGGGGGCAATTTTGTCCAATAACTCATCTATCCATTTAGAATGAGAAGCTCGAGGAGATGTAGAACTGAAGGAGGATCGAAATCTTCGAATCATATACCAAACTTCCGAAATTGGAGTGTTCGGAGATACTGAACTCCAGAAGTTGTACCACCCGGATCTTTTTTTTTGACCTCAATACCTTTTTGGCATTGGCTTCGGTATTTTTGTATATGAGATAGTTCTCCATAGTTATATTGTGACGATAGGAAAGAGATTTATCTTTCCGAATTCTCACTACTTTGGAACATTCTTTATCCCACCAGGGAGTTGGAGGGAGTTTTTTGAGAGATTTGGTTTTAGGGGGAGGATTTGATTTATTAATTGCAGTTATTAGCATTGATTTGAAGTTATCGTAGTCATCTTTGACAGATAGTGTATCGTTATAGGGTAAATTTTGTACAAACTTATCAATATGCGAGTTAAATTCGTTCCATTTGGTGTGTTTTGTTTTAATCTTTGTCGAAATATCTGACTTGTCTGAATGGAAAGAAGTTTGATAAGTGATGGTGATTGGGAAATGATCACTAGAGGAAGGGTCGAGGGACACCACCCACGAGGAGAGAGGCGCCAGATTAGTAGAGCATATGGAGAGATCCACTGCACTGAGGTTTGTGTTGGGGCGAGAGATTCTAGTAGGAGATCCATCATTCAAAAGAAAAAGGCTGGATTCATCTAGGAAATCCATTACACTTTGACCGTCTCGATCACAGAAAGAAGAACCCCAGATGGGGGAATGGGCATTAAAATCACCCAATAAAAAGAAAGGAGGGCTTATCTATTAGACAATTTGCAACCACGCTTGTTTATTGAAGTGCGATGTTGGGGGAAGATAGATAGAAACAAAGGAAGTGTCTTTTATTTTACCTGCAACCATTTGAAAGTCAGCATTGGGGGGTTTGATATAATTTATTGGGAAAAACGATAGGGATTTTTTAATAAAAAGAGCAACACCACCGTCCGTACCTTCTGGGCAATCATCGCGGAGACAGGAGTATCCTCACACATTAAAGTAGGTGGATGGAGTAAACCATGTCTCCGAGACAGCAGCCACAGAAACAAGGTTTGAATTTAATAGGTTAAGAAGGTTCGATTTGTTAGAAATAGCACTGCGGCTATTCCACAGAAGAATTCTGACATCTTGAAGAGCTATTTTGAATAAATGATTTTAATGTGGAAATAATAGAAGCAGAGATTGTTTCGGACAAGAAGAGTTAATGGCGGAATGAGCGCCCGAGCAGTTAAAACATTTAGGTGAAGAGAGAGAAGAACATTGGTCAGCCGTGTGATTTTCTCCACATTTGAAATATCTGGGAGGGGATCTGCATGCAGCTTTGGTATGACCAAAACGACAGCAATTGTAACATTGAGTGGTGGGATAAGTATACATTTCAACTGGTAAGGAGTTGAAAAATAAATAAATATGTGAGGGAAGAGATAGTCCTTCAAATGTGATGACGATAGATTGGGAGGGCTTCCAGGAAACGATGCCCTCAGAAGAGTCCTTATAATTTAACCTCCTGGCTTTTATGGAATTGCCGATATGTTGGGGGGTTGAAAGTGAAGACAGGATTTCTGGAATGGACAGATCGGTCGAGATACCTCTTATGAGGCCCATTCGAGTGACATTGAAAGTTGGGATGTACGCCTTGAATTTAGAATTTGATGAAATAAATATGTTTTTGATAAAGTTGTTGGCGGCTGAACCTGAAAGGAATTCAACAGAAATTCGGAAGCGACCCTCGGCTTTTACACCTCCAGGCTTAATCGAAAGGTTCTTGCTATTTGATAGGAATTTACAAAATTCAAGAGGATGGATGGATTTACCTTGCTCAGTTTTTTGAGCGTACACAATGAACGGGCCACAGGAATGAGGAGAATAAAAGTTTGTAGGAGGAGGTTGAGGAAGAGCAGGTGAAAACTGAGAAGAAGAAGGAGAGTCATGCTTTATTGAGGAAGAGGGACTAAACTTCCTTTTTTTGTGGTAGTCAAAATGACAGATTCACTGTCCGAAATTACTACATTTTCACCATCTGGGGGGTCAGAGAGAGGATCTGGGGGCTTTTTAAGATGTCCAGGGGGGTCCTCCTCCATTGTTCACAAAATTACAAAGGAAAAAATGTATGGAAAGTGACAGAAATAAAAAAGGTTATAAATATCTGGAAATCAGCCACGAAAGGTGACTCCTGAAAGATCAGAGGGGAGAAGAATCCTCAAGGAACAACACACTACACTTTTATTGACCAGAAAACATAAAAATATTACTTAAAATAATAAAAGAAAGATATTTTTTTTAGAGGAAAACAAAATAACTGTGACAGCCAGGTGTTCAAAATTAGAATCCCCGCATTAAGCGTTCGTTTTATAAAAAAATATAGCTTTCATGAAATTCTTATAAAAACTGGGACCGTAATTTTTTTTCAAATTAAATATTCTATGCCGTTGGTATAACCTTACATAATCACAGAAAATGAATGTACCTACAGTTTTTAACAAGCCATTGTTGTATAATTGTTTGAATAAAACTACGAGAACTAACACAAATAAATTGTAAATACATTGAATTTTGCGAACATAGTAGTAAATTGACCATTTTTTTAACAAAAACACGACTTACGTTGATGTTACAAGAAGACGTAAATAACTTTCCCAGTAATTAGTCACCCAATACTGCGCGACGCACTTTTTAAAGTTAGTTTTAAATCGAATCTTGTAGTCTTTATTTAACGTTTAACTATAGAACCCTGTGTCTTTTTACATTAGCTCACAAGTGGCCCTGTGGAAGTTAATTCCCTTAATGTCATCTATCTTTGGGGATACTGTATGGAGAGTATTTTTAGGAAAGGAAGGAGATGAAGTTCTGGGAACCTGCAAAGTCACCAAACATAGCGAATCACTTGGGGTGACCTATGGCAGAGAAAAACGTCCGTTTAACTGTTTGCAAGTATATTTTTATTTGTTAGGCTAAAAATATGTTTTGAATCTAATATTTAAGTGGTTGCAAATTAAGTGGTGGTGGTAACAAATTTCATGATTTTTTGACCCCCCCCCCCCCCCGAACGTGTCACACATCGTCACATTTGTGATACCCCTCCCCCCAGTGTGACGTCACGTATTTTGCAATTTTACTTCTAAAAATAATCAAAATATTTTTATATGTGACGTCACAGAGCTGATAACCCCCCTAACCCCTTGTCACACAATGTCACACTTCTCTACTCCCCCCTTAAGGTGTGACGTAATTTATGGATGGCCCCTAACGAATATTTAGTGCTGAAAGAAAAGAGAGTAGGATTACTGAAGGATATAAGAAGGTCAACCTAGCTGTTCAAATCTAATCAATATTTCGTAGGGTCACTATGATGAAACCGAAATCTTTATTTATCTTTATTACTGAAATGAAATCAAATATTTCCGAAATCTTTATAAGCATAGAATAAGGTCAACCTGATCACTATTTCACGAGGTCTGGGATGGCGTGGGGTATTATAATAATAGTTTTTAAGCAAAATATACTTCTACTTGGGTGCACACTTATGTCGTACGAATAGTAAAACACGGTACATACCTACTTCTCTATTTTTAATATCTCTGGCTTTCTCACTTCAAAGGTATTATATTGCAGCATTTCAAATTATATGGAGAAGTATTAATTAATATTCATATCAATTTTATTTAAAGGGCGAAATTAGAAAATTACATGGAAGTTTGGAGTCGACTTTAAACTTAGAAGAGATGAAATGTTCACAGGGAGTTAATTTTCGATAAAGTTACATAGAAAAAAAAGGATTATTGTTTAATTAAAGAGGGACAACAAAAAAAATATGTGATCTAGACCGTATAAATTACAATCTGGGGAGTCAAGCAGGTGAATTTTTAAAATGTGAGATAATGGAGAATTGTCCAATTATTATTATTCGAATAAGTGAGAAAATTCCTTTTTAGCTAAAGTAGGAGGATTGTTGATACCGTGGTTTTGATGGGATGGCAGTACTCTGCCAAAAGATTGAGGTATCTATCTTTGAGTATGAAAAATAATTTTGGCTATAAAGTATACAAAGAAACGAGTGATTTAGAAAATAATAATGGGTTTTTCAGAAGAAATAATGCCATTGTAATTATCAACACTACGGGCTGGAAGATTGAAATAAATACTTGTGTTGTAATATTATCAAACTTTGGGAATAAAACTATATCAATATCAGCCACACTGAGACACTTATCATGTTAGAATGGGTTGCTATGAGCCAACTTGCCAATATTCTCTGAAACAAGAAAATTACCTCCAGAAAACCTTCGAAATATTCCGTATTTCAAAAACGTGTACCCACTTCAGTTACTTACCCAGCGCCAATATGGTTTCTCACTAAGATCGTTATGACAAAAGCAAAATCATGCAGAGCTGTGATATAATACATTTTTTGTATCTCCTTAATATATATGCTAATATAATATAATAAAAGTGGATTAGATGCAAGCATTTATGGTTAGAATATCTGTCTAAACTGTGCTATACTCCATCCTCGAAAGGGACAAATACTAATGTGGCGCAGCTGACGGATTTAATTGACCAAGCGTCGAATTTCAAATATCATTTAATTGACTTTCTTTATTGGGGAAGGAAAGCAGAGCTAATTCGTGTAACAGATGGGATAATATTTTATGGAGCTGCTGGCTTTGAATCGGTAGGAACCGCAACAACTGGAGGCATTGGAGGGAGGCCTAGGTCTAAAACTGAACGCCAGAAGAATAATGTATATTTTACGTATTATTATTTGATTTTGTGTTTAATTTGTAGAATTCCATTTATTAATTTTTTAAATTTAATTTATATCATATATTAAACTTTACAAACTCAAAACGTAGAAATCCTGAACATAATCATAGAATATGAATTTTACCACATATTCCAGACAGAGGGGAAGGGCATAAAAGCACTTCTTCAAAATTTGCAAAACATCTCTTAGTGAAAAATCATGTTTCACTTAACAACAAGAAGCCCAAGTACAAAAAGAAAGGGTCGTAGATTAAATTTACTTGAACAATTAAATATCAATAAACAAATGATTGACAGTCATAAAACATTAAATAAAGTAAGGAAAATTATTAATTCCCTATTTCTCAATGTGTTCACAAGACCTTTTCAATACATCAGTAGTCACGTCATTATTAAACAATTAAGAAAACTAGTATTTAATGTGGAGAAACAGATTTAAACTTTTATACTCCTATGAAGTCAATCATGTTGATCACTGTAGACACTATGCATATATATATATATATATATATATATATATTTTAATTTGTGTGTTTATCTTATATATATTTTTTAATTTTTTTTGTTCTCTTCCAGTTAGATAACTTCTAAGTAGATTAAGGGTTGTTTCGGTTATTCCATTTTTTTTTAGTTTTAAGTACAATATTTCATTTCTTTTTGAAGGTCAATGAAAACTGCTAAGCATTTTTTGCCTTCATCCATTTTTCTAATAACTGTATTTGTTACATTAGCTATAGCGTCACCCGTACCAAGGTTTCTTTAGGTTAATACTAAAAATGTCAATGCTGTGAAATTTTGTATTATATTGTGCACTATATATAGCATATACGTTATTCTGATGTATGAGCTATATTATTGTAAAGTTTCATTAAAATTCATTCAGTAGTTTTTGCGTGAAAGAGTAACAAACACACATACATCCATACAAACTTTCGCGTTTATAATATTAGTAAGATTGACTTACAAATTCCTTGGTGCAACAAACAGAATCCCGATACGGATTATACGAAAACGGATATTTTGCAGATAGATAATACAAATATTAATCTATGATCAAACCCTCTTTTTGACGCAGAGCAAATAAGGCAAAATATCTGATTTCTCTAAATCGAAAATTCTATCACCAAAAGGCTGAAATGTGTAAGTATACCTACACCACGTAGTATTTATAACCTATTAGTACTAAAGTCCACTGACCCAATTTGTTTGGAAAATACTTAACTTTGTTAATTCCACTTCGCTGAAACGTCCCCTTATAAACTTATTTGCTAAAACCATTACTGCGAAATTGCAAGGATGCATAGTAAAACGACGATTCCAATATCGATAGTTAGTGGCGGATGGGATGCTCGATTGCTTCCCAATAAAAGGATATTGGCGTTTGATTGGAGCAAAGCACTTGCTCTATTTTGCGAGATGAAATCAAACAAAGACTGGCAATCGTAAATGGTACAGTTTGTAACGGGATACGCAGTTAAGAGATATTGAATACGAATACTATGAATTTCGAACAATCAATACAAAATTCATATTATGACTGTGAAAAAGCTCCATTATGTATATAATGATGCATATGAAATATTGCCGGAAAATGCAAAAACGAAAATCTGTTGTACCTACATTTGTTATTTCTAATGGCTGTGAGAAAAAAGATTTATAGAATGATATTATGTCGTATTAAATATAATAATAATAATAATAAAATCTTTACTTGGAAAACAAACAGCTTTACAAAGATACATAAAAAAAACGAGTGATATAATAAAACAGTAAGCCTAAAAATATGTTTTCGCTGATAATTTTTTTTTTTTTAGTAGCTAGACAAGAAAAACATAAAGAAAAACTAAGAAATCTAATAAATAATACAATAAATATAAATACGGATGTTGAGTAGTGTGTTGTGATGCATTACATTTATCTAATAGTGTTGCTTTGAATTTGTTGAAGATGTCTGTATATGTGAGGTGTGTGTTGTGATAGTGGCAGGCTCGATGTATGAATTCATTTGTAAGTAGTTGGTGTTGGAGCGGCTTTATAAAAAAGGGATACGTTTCTGCCATTGCGACCAGGAACTCTAATATCTATTTTTTGTAAAGGATACGGGGAAGATATCGTATTAGTTATGATTTCTGTACAATAACAATTGATCTGAAATAATTCTCCTACAATTTAATTTCGGGATGTTAAAGTAGTTATAATAACACTGGGTCAAATAAAGCCTTCTGAGAGGCTGCATAATACAGGTTGGCTCCTGTTGTTCCAAATTAGTAAGTAGAAGTTGATCTACATTACATAACAGAGCCACAAGGATCCTAACATATGAAATGGGCCCAAATCCAAGGGTTTAATGTCAAACGTGTTTTTAGTGTCTGTTTTTCGCATAAATAATATGAAAGATATTTAAAAGGTGTTTAAAATTGGTATTTTGGCAGAAGGACTTCAATAAAACATCTTCCTTCAATGGCGAATTTCTTTTCGTTTATTCACAGCACATGATACACTAATGTTGTTCCCGGCCCGACAAAACACTAACTTCGGTCACTCGACCACTTGCTAGATAATGCTAGCTGTTTACAGGAGATCCAAGATTTAAGAGAGGCTTTTTAACTAAAACGCATACTATTTATAACCTATATTTTCCACACCAATAAACAACAAAGTGTCAGTCATTGTACGTCTATAAATACGATACAGATATCCAGAAATCTGCTTTATCGTCTAGTATTTAAATCAGTGTGGCCCTACGTTGCTACTCTATAATCGGTAATCAAAACAGGCAAGCTACAAAAATACGCCGCTAGATGGCAGTAGCCTTCACTTTTTAAACAAAAGGTAATTAATTAAAATAAAATAATTTTACTTTGTTTGAACCACTTATATATTTGAGTAAAGCCGACTGGTTTCGGAACGACCGTTCCTTCTTCAGGGCAAACATATTTCATTTATAAAAACAGTTTATTTATAAAGAAGTTCTGCTGTGTAATTATAATTACGTGTGACAGCTGTGTATCAGAACAGCCTTAAATTATTATCGCAGATAAATTTTCTACACTTGTGTCACCCGAAGTCGTCTGTCGACACAGAAGATGACAATGCAAGTATTCGGGTTCTAGCGCCGATCGTTATAAATACATTTCCTCCCGTCTCGCGTCGTAACGTTTTAAGTTCAGTTTTAATATAAATATATTCGATTTCAGTTTGTGTTTTTATTAACAAATATTCACAATACCACGGAGCTCTATTTGCAGATCTTGGAAGTGCTGTAAGCTGCAATCCTAACCAGGATTAAATATAAAATCAACCTTCCTAGAACTGTTTCGCCCTTTGAAGACATTATTATACTTTCTCAGTTATAGTTTGATCATGCCTTCAGAGGGTGATAATTAAGAGGGTAATTTTTTTTAATACAAATATTCACAAGAATCTCCGCTGCTCCCATCTGGAGTCAGTGAGACTATGGCATCCCCAATTGGGGTATGTTGTGAGGCTGAAGGTAGTGGGGAGGGGAAGAGGAAGGTGGGGAAGTACCTGGCTATTCAGATCTGATCACCAAACACGGCTAAAGCCATTTCAAGCAACGTTTCAATTCTGAATGGCGGTCACACACCAGGGCGATATTGAGAGTATCTTCCACTCTGGAACGTGCCGCAAATTTATTTTAAATTAAATTTAAATGAATTAATTGTGAAATAACACAAATTAATTAAATAAGTAAAATATTTAAATAAATGAAGACAATATAAGCGAATCTCAATCGAAAATCTGAAAACAGAAAAATCAGAAAAACATATTGACACCTCTGGGACTCGGGCCCAGGACCTCTTGCTTTCCGGGCAAACGCGCTAACCACTGCGCCACGGTGTCGATATGAAATTCAGTCATGTTTGACTGTACCATACTTCGACTAAGAACCACCTACATTATCCTCATTTTCTTTAACGCATATATTATTGGCAACTATCTTTATGTATGATTGCAAGATTCAAACCCGAACTAAATGCTCTCTAGATAGTGTCTGGATAAATCTTTGTCCATTTTATTTAATATGCGACATCTATCAACTTTTCTGCAAGTCTAGGATGAATATTTTATTTTTAATTATTAACTTTATGAGTAAAACCTCAAATTGTAATATTTAAATAAATGAAGACAATATAAGCGAAACTCAATCGAAAATCTGAAAACAGAAAAATCAGAAAAACATATTGACACCTCTGGGACTCGAACCCAGGACCTCTTGCTTTCCGGGCAAACGCGCTAACCACTGCGCCACGGTGTCGATATGAAATTCGGTCATCATTTTTCTAATGTAGGTGGTTCTTAGTCGAAGTATGGTACAGTTAAACATAACCGAATGTAATTGAGTTAATATTTCAAAGTTTGTAATATAAATAATTTACGTATATTAAATATTTTAGTTTCTTTGTATAATAAGTTGGTTGAGAATGTTCTATTTTTGTTATATATGACTTTAATTATGTGTTTTTGAATTATTTGTAGAGGCTTAATAAATGTATCAAGTGCACCACCCCATCCTATAATGCCATAAGTGATTGATGATTACACCACGGAAAAGTAGATCATTTTCAATTTTTCAATGTTTAGTACTTCCTTATTATCCGCGACCTTCGGATTGTGAGTCTAAAGCCTTACGGCTAGTCTACGTCGGCCGTCAATTAGAACATACATAGCAGAACTTGTTTATAAATAAATTGTTTTTATAAATTGAATAATAATATTATTGAGTTCATAAAAGAAACAAAAAAATAAAACATCAAAATTAAAAAAGGATTGTAATTACTCCTCGCTCGAGTATAGAAGAGACTCTTTAATAGAATATCCCGGGTAAGAGACGTCAATTTAAAAAAATGAACGGCAGACGAAATCACTCACAGTTTCTTTGAAAACCATATTTAATTAGCCAGGTACCTAATACTCAAACGACCTCTCCCACTCCCCCCCCCCCTCCACCTCTCACTCCTCCCTCACTTCATCCAGCCTTACAAAACTTATATGCCGTACTCCTAGTGTTTCCGGACAGCAGCGACTCTTGTGCGGTATCGCAAAAAGAACCCTTAAATAAATAAATAAAACGGGCCACGATTGATCAGTCCCACGATTTGTATTTTATATTCCAATTTCATAGACCTGATCATATTTTATAGAGGAACCTCCATTGGACCATATACAGGACAAGACGTTATTTCACAAAGATAAATGAAGTTATCATGAAATATCCTCGGGCTGTCTCCCGAAACTTGGAACTCAGCTGTTATGCCGAATCACCCCTTACACAAATACGTGATCAGAATACAAATGTCCGCCGAGGAGGCTGTTCATGATATTGAGCCCCTAATATGGCGGAAGATTTGGGATGGAAATATCAAGCAAACATAATGTGTTTGTTTATCCCAAAAGCACCTATCCAAGGGCTCGAACCACCCTTAAAAAGCGAAAAACTTTTTTAATTATTCACTGGGTTTCCCTGTTTTTTTAACCCGTGACCCCAAATCGTGGTTTTATGTATTTTTTATGCTTTATTTGAGAGTTGTTTGTTTTGAGCTAGGCGAAATGCCCGAGATAAATCTTAAATATATGTGTACACTTCTAAAACAAGTTTCCCTAAAGTTCATTAAAAAAACTTAAACGTAAATCATACATGGCGTAGGTATTAGGTACAAATATTAAAAATATATCAATAAAGCATTCGAAATTCCTTAGATAGGTACTAATTGACGCATTGTCAATTATCGCTGATTAACTTGAAGATTAAACAAATAGGTTTTACATTTTTTTTATATGAATACCGCACTAGAGTCCCAACTGCTCCCGTCTGAAGCCAGTAAGACAATGGCATCCCCAATTGAGGTATGTTGTGAGGCTGAAGGTAGTGGGGAGGGGAAGGAGATAGGGAGAGGAAGGTGGGAAAGTACCTGGCTACTCAGACTGGTCACCAAACACGGCTAATGCAATTTCAAGCAACGTTTCAACTCTGAATGGTGGTCTTACACCAAGGCGATACTGAGAGTATCTTCCACTCTGGAACGTGCCGCAAATATACTATACGTTATTATTATGAAGCAATTTTGAAAAAACACAAATTAAACAAATAAAATTTATTTGCCACGCCGGGATTCGATCCCGCGACCTTCGGTGTGCGAGCAAATAGCCTTACCGCTGGCCGTCCTAATTTGACGTCGACATAATTTTACAAATGAGAGATAAGTTTTTATTCATGTTCATCCAGTTTCTCTTAGAAATTCGGCAGAAAAATATTTAAAAAATTTACATTTTTGGTCTTATTTGATCTAGGTATTCAAACATTTACGGACTAAAAATGTACATTTTCCGATCGACTTTGTTAAATTTCCTCTGGGATCAATGGGTTGTGTATTTACCTTAAATCCCTTAGTAATAAATTATTAATCAGGATTTTCAACATTAAAAATCTCCAACTTTATCTTTATCATGCAGATCGCCCTACTCAAATTCATATACATAATTTTAATCACAATACAAAAGTTATTGTAATTTCTTTCAATCAGAGAAAACTAAATGTATTACACCTACGTTTATCTTAAATGTTTCGAACAATCAATGTCAATACTCTATTTGATTACTGCAAAGCGTACTGGTTGTTTATTACCGTCCTTCTAATCATTTATTTACTCTGGCTAGGGGGAATAAAATAAACTCCCTACGAATTGAACTATTTATATGGCGGGCTGTCGAAACGTTAATTAAAATGTACTTTGTTCGGGATATCCAGGCAAACATTTAACCTTTTCACGCACCAAGAACGTTAATGCTTTCGGTAAATAATTTATACCCCGAGCTTTGTGACCACAATACCCTTGATGTTTAGAGCATGACTTACGCTTGACATACTTTTTCTGATATTGACACAGCTACCGGTTAAAAATGCTAATTAATAAAAAAGACGTTTAAAAAATATTTTTAAAATATTCACATTCACTGAAAATCTTAATGACCCGACAGCTAATCGATCCTCCAAGAGTTGGCCCACCGATGCCACACACAATGTCAATTTTTGTACTTTACGCTGGTACATAGGTACAGTAAATAGAGAATCAGATTTTACCTTTATCGACTTCAAGAATACTTTTAATAATAATTTGCTTTTGATATCAAACGAATTTATCTTTATTTGTACTTAAACGCTTGTAAGTATATAGCAAAGTATTTTTATCCTTGATTCATTTGAATTGAATTGTTTTATGCTTATTTGGTAGTGCATTCTTTCTGCATACCCCTTTAGGGAACGTACCCATACTACGTGACCTTTTAAGGGGAGGGGGGGTACGTTCCCTTATATACTTATAAAAGGGGTATACATATACAGAGGTACTTTTGTACCCTTATAAAAGGGTACTTTTATAAAGTTATGTATAGGTACTTTTATACATTTATAAAAGGGGTATGCTGGGGAACACTTAGTCATATTTTGTGTAAGTAGGCCGTATTTTCGCTAATCCAACTGCATATTGTACATAAATGTGCAGGAGGGGCTACTAACGGGGGATGAACTGTCATAAAATCGATAAACATTGTACTGAAAAGGCGAAAGTTTTCGAATGTTAAGCTCTTGTGCTCGTTTTTTTTCTCATAAAACTGAATGTGAAATGTTCATGATAGGTGAATTATATTTTCCATCAATCCTTTTCAATAGGTAGATATTAGTTTTCGTAATTGTCAAAAAATAAAGCGACAAGCCATATTGCTTCCATTATTGAAACTCAGACGAAATTATTATTATTCACTAGTTAAATGGAATCACTTCGTATATCAATATGTTTAACATCAAAGGAGCACGATTCAAACGGCAAGCTTTATTGCTTTATTAGTTAGTCTAAATCTGTTTATCTCATCTGAAATATTTTCTCTTTAAAAACGCTTTGAAATTGTAAGTTTTTAATGTTTTTAAAATGAGTAAATTGAATTGAATTAAGCAAAAATATAAAATGTGTTGACAACAACTTTTCAAGGTACCAAGCCTTCCTCAATTGGCTTTAATCTTCTCGAGAGCACATACTTTATAATGATATCAACTCTATTATTTTTTTTATAATCTTATAGACTTAGCAACCTAACAACCGAACTAAAAAATATTTCATAGTATGACATCAACAAATTTAATACATTATGAAAGGGTTTATACTTATAAACGTTTCTCTATTATGTTTTTAAATTTCATGTAACATAAGTATGTACGAGTACTAATACTCAGAAATATTTTTAGCCAACGTAATTATTCTCGCTACGCGTTCCTTCAAAGGAAAACTGAAAAGGATTTTAAAATATTTTAATTTGCGGTACGAAACGCAATCATTTGCTCTCCTAAATATTATGTTGATCTCATAAAAAAATAATCATTTTGGAATAAAAAAACAAGGAGGCGAGACTTTTTTTTACAGATTGCCTCATTTTATTCGAAACGTGATATTACTAGAATAAATGATGAATTTACTTCTTTGGTGGTTTTCTAAATGAGCGCCTGAATTTTTGTCCAATCTATAAAATTTGTTTTGATTTTTTTTTTACATTAGCTCCACACTTTAAAATAATTTCCCTTAGGGCTTATATCCTCTTTGGAGATGTTATGTGGAGGGTATTTTTAGGAAAGGAAGAAGAGGAAGTTCTGGGAAGGAAAAATGCATTAGTGGTGGATAGGAAACTGGGGGTCAGTTTGTCCTGGAGTGACGGACGTATGAATCCATTCCTTCCACTGCAAGGCGATGATCCGAGGTGAGGTTTGTCCGGATGTTGTCGGTGACAACATCAGGACAAACCTCACCTTGTCCGGATGTTGTCGGTGACAATATCAGGACAAACCTCACCTTGTCCGGATGTTGTCGGTGACAACATCAGGACAAACCTCACCGCTATGCACCCGGGCACTTAAGTTAAGTCACTAAATGTGGCGAAACCATTTGGGGTGATCTGTGGCAGAGGTGTGAATCGATGAAAAATTTTGTTGTGTAAAGTAGTTAAATAGATTTTGAATGTCATGCTCCAATTAATACGAAAACACCCCCGTACTCACTTTAGAAACCCATTTTACATCGTATTATATTAGAAGTTCATATTATGAAGTCAAAACTATGTCTCTTTTTTTAAGAATATTGAAATTAGTACAGTTAACCCCTTATTCTCGCAGTATTTTTCGGTGGTAGATATCATACACGAATATCTATGAGTATCAACTTAATAAGATATTATTGTTATTATCTTCAATGATCTATGAGTATCAACTTAATAAGATATTATTGTTATTATCTTCAATGAAATAAATTTTTACTGATGTTTTTTTATGCAAGAACCGCGCAAAGGTCCCCAAATTGGAGTGTGTTGTGAGACTGAAGAGAAGGGAGTTTGGTAGGAGGAAGGTGGGGAGACACCTGGTATTCAGATCTGGTCGTGAAACATGGTTAAAGTCATTTCAAGCACGTTTCAATTCTGAAAAGCGGTAATTCACCAGGGAAACACTGAAAGTATCTTCCATTCTGATGTATCTTATTCCTTAAAGATATTTAAGTTCCCTAAAAAAACCGCACATAACTCATTTTTTTAAATATCTCAATTTCTCCGCCGTAATATTTCTGTAGATAGTTGCAATTAGAAAATGAATGGTTCCATTTAAAGTAATTTAGTTCTCTCAAGAAAAATAAGTTCGGTTTATCACCTCCAACTTCTGAATGGTTGCGGAAGACGATTCGTCTTTTATAATTTCCGCCGCAGTTTCCCTGAATAAAAACCCTGCCTTTTTACTTAGCGAGATTAAGATTTGATTTACGAGTTTGCCAAAGCGCGACCTTTCTCTTCTCGCATTTGTTTAAATAGAAGAGACTTTTTTACTAAAACAATTACATAACAATTTGATTAAATTTTCTTCAACTTTGATTTAATTTCGCAAATATTATCTTTTCCAACGAAAATTTGGAACCGTTAGAGAAAACATAACAGAGGTGGAGAAAAACATTCTAATTTAGTACTTGACCTTTGGAAGGTGAAACAGCTTTTGCTAGAATCTGAAAATAAAACACAATTAGTGATTTATATTTGAAATCATTGGAAACATAATTATTATACTAAAATAACCATCAAAATATTTGTTTTACATTTCAACTCCAAATATTTTCGCCCACACGCCTTCTCATAAATGGGAATAATTAATGGAACGCAAAGTTCTAATATTAACATAGCAGGCATTATGCACCTGTTTATCAGTATGTGCCAACTCTGTAACTATTAACCAAGATTGTATATAGGCCAAATCAAAAGTGGGCTATGGAGCTCACGGGGATATCCCATAAATGTTTTTTTAAATTTTATTTAAGTATCTTACGTTCAATTAGATACATATTTTTTTATAAAAGCGCCTATACTACATAGGTATATACATTCAAATAATATGTTATAATTCGTTATAACATACTATTTAAATGTAAATACCTCTCATCCGCCTGGAACCAGTGAAACTATGGTATCCCCAAATGTTATGAGGCTGAAGGTAATGAGGAGGGAAAATAGGTGGGGAGAGGAAGGTGGGGAAGTTCCTGGCTATTCTGATCTGATCATTAAACATGGCTAAAGCCATTTCAAGCAACGTTTAAATTCCGAATGGCGGTCTTGCACTAGGGCGACACTGAGAGTATCTTTCCCTCTGGAACGTGCTGTAAATGTACCCCATGTTTTATTTTTAATTGAGTAAATTGTGAAATAACACGCAAATAAAAATTACTTGCGCTTGCAAGGATTTGAAACGTGACCTTCGGATTGCTAGTCCAGTTCCATACCCTCGACAAAAAAGGCCGTCAAATAATTGATGTTTTAATTGATTGCTGGTTCAATTATATTTTCTTATTGGGTCGTGTTATTTTTTGTATGCGAGTTATTGAATTTTTTTGTTACAATCATAATTTATATTTGAAAAATATTATTGAGATTATTCACTAACAATATTGTTTTGTTTGTTTCAGATGATAATTTAGTGTCCTGGAATCCACTTTCATATTGAAGTGAAAAGCCTTTTAAAGCAAAATGTTTGCGTAGGTAGTATTCGGTGGTGTGAAAAAAATTAACTGTCAGTTATATTTAAATTCTGTGTCGGCAAAGTATTAAATGCAAATAATAGAAAAACAGTGGAAAAAGTGAATTCTTTCAGTGGGAGGAAGACGACCAACACAGTTCAAACATTTTGGATTTCTGCAAAGTTTAAATAGCGATGAACATGGACGGAATGAAAGGTAAGATAAATCATTTTTATTTTATCACTTATTTTTCTATTCACTACTGCATGGAGACCCCTACGCTACATGCATCGACAATAGCCTCGCCGTTCTAGAGTCTTTCAACGATCTTGTTTATCTTGTGTCATATGGGGCGGCTTTGTCCTGTTTGTTTTTCTACCTGAGAGACTATGGCCACCACCCTTTCCTTTATCCTTCGAACTTCGTCTTAGGCATGCTCCGTATAAACTGTATGTGGGCCAGGATCAATACAATCAATGCATTGGATTAATTCGATGATCATTGTAACATTAACGGATTATAGGGAGCATTCGAAATTCTTCTATCCGATGGAATTTTTCATCACCGCCAAAACATACCCTTTTAACTTGAGAACTTGGCAAACCTACACAAACAGTAAACAACTACTGCTCATGCACAAGTTCGCCGCTGGGTAACTAAGAAGAAACTCTGATCTTGAAGCCCGGAGATAACTACTTGAAATGACTGCGCAAAAAAAGACCAATCGTTTATGTATAAATGAAATAGATTCCCGTATCTTCATCTATTGATTGCCAACTTTAGAACATGCACTTTAGGACATGTGTTTCTTCTTTCAGAATTTAATTATAAAGGTGTTCAAAGAGCTAGTGCAATCAAACTTTTCGGCATCGGTGAACGGTCGTGAAACACGTCAAAAGCATGCCCAGAATTTTTCACCGTTTTCATTTCATTTGAAAACGGGTCGTATTACGACTCTTTTTTGTGCAAAAATGGCCTGGAAAATGATTTACCTCAATTACGATTTCTCCTAACAATACAGGTCTCTTTCGTTATCTAGTTTACTCTTCCTTTTTCATAAAAACACAGAAGTTAACGTCGGTAGTTCCAACCTACAAACGCCATCCCCAAAGATAACGAAGGCTTTTGGGAAAATCACCGGTCCTCTTTTTAGAAGCGTAGGTAGAAGTATTTTCAAATTCAATTAAATATTATGTTTTGATTACTAAAACACCGTTTAGATTAGCAAGTTTCGTTGTTGCCAAAAATAGAAACAAAATATTATACCTTCATATATTTTGTTATATCTTTTTTTTTTTACGTGAGCTCCACACAGGAGGCCCTGAGGAAAATAATTTCCCTCAGAACCTATGTCATCTTTGGGAATGCTGTGTGGAGGGTTTTTTTTAAGGAAAGGAAGGAGAGGAGAGTTCTGGGAAGGAAAAGGGTTTAAGGGATGGGTAGGAATCTGGGGTTCAGTATGTCCTGGTCATCCGTCTCCAAGACCTAGACAAACCTCACCCCATGAACCCGGGCACCTATGCTAAATCACCAAACGTAGCGAACCACTTGGGGTGACCTATGGCAGAGGTGTTGGTTATCAAATAAAGGTTCCCGGGGCGGCGGTACCCATTCCCGCCTCCCAATTTGTAATTGTAATATCTATTTATAATAAAGGAAAACTTTTTTTTTCTTTATGGGTTTTTGGGGTGTTATGCCGTATTGCGCTACCTCCTTCTTTAGCCAACGTTTCGGACAGCGTTTCAGTGTCCATCATCAGAGCAGATGTGTAATTGTAATTATTAGTGGTGAAATGTGTGCTTTTTTATGTACTTGGAAGCGATACGTGTTGCCAGCTCCACTCCACTATGAGCTGGTAATACAGATTTCAAAATGGTTGTAGATTTCAATTGCCTCCGTAATCAGGCATGCTCCAAATGGAACTGGTCCCAAAAAAAAGTTCATCGACTCCACTGTCATCCAGTGATCGCTAGTCACCGGTACAAAGTAACCGAGACAGGTAATGGCGTAAGGAGTGGTTCCTAAATAGCCTGTTCCTCGAATCCACTGTCATCTAGTGACCGCTAATCACCGGTACAAAGTAATCGAGATAGGCAGTGGCGTCATATGTAGTATGTAGCCGCGGAGGAAAAACATATATTAAGGGTATATTACCGCAAGCGCAGCATATTTAGGGATTTTTGATGCAGTTTTAAGAACATTTCTATATTGTTTATTAGAAAAAATATTATGTTTTGAAAAAATAAACTATTCTTCTAAATGGTGCGTTAAAAAAACGTGTTAAAATGTTTAAAACAAGTGCGTGAAAAAATATTTACAAAACCTCTAAAAATAGCTTAAAGTTCGATTATATGTTTTAATTCTAAATACAGGAGAATTATAAAAAATATACATTATCACCACATCAGTGTTGTCTAAACGACTGAATAATAAAATTATTTTAAAAATCATTAAAACAATGCTTAAATAAATAAAAACAGTTTTTCAATATCACGATATTGTTATTTTGTCTCACGCCATTATATAAACCAAGACACGAGTTATTTCCAGTCAGTATGCGAGATGATTTCAGAGTGAAAGCACGTCAAATTTTACAAAAAATAAATACGTAAATGTGTAGGCACATAAGAAAAGGGGTCACACTAAAGGTTATTCGTTATGCTATTGTGTTTTATTTCAGAACCAAGTTGACTTTTTTACTAGAACTTGCATTTCGCGGCCGCCTGTTTGCAACCAGCGGCATAGAATGGTTTAGAGTGCCCCTTTACCCGTATTTTCGTATTCCTAGTTTTATTTATTTACGTCCTACTGTGCTTTTACATAAATTAGGTAAAGATAAAGATATATATAGTATTGTTCACTTTGCAGACATATTATTAGTATTTTTTAGTGAACAAAAGATAATAATTGAGAATAGTAGGGAAAAAGTTTCATAATAACACGAAACGATCCTCACCATATATATCTCCCAGTACGAATCTAACAAACCTTGTAGCAATAATTAAAACTACCAAATGTGAATAACCAACAAATTGTGCTATTTCATATTGAAAAATGTTAGTTCACATTCCTGCCGCAAGTTTTTAATGAGAACTATGGAATATAATATGAATATTTTCAGAGACCTAGGTATAATGCCAGTAGCCGAAATAACAAATGGTAATATTTTTATAGTCTGAGAGTGCCAAATTCTTTTAATCTCATTTCCTAAATCTATGTATTTTCTAATTTTTCAGAAACTGTTTTTTTTTAATATTACAGGAATTTGGAATAGCTACATCAATGATATAAGTTATTTTTTTAATTTTGTCATGTAAAACTATATCAGGTCTATTATGACTAATTGTTCTGTCTGTTAGTATAGTTTTATCATAATATATTTTATAAAATTCATTTTCTAAAATGAATTTGGTTCATATTCATAATATGGTAGTCAATCGTACGGTCAAGTATTACGGAAGTCAATCAAGTTATGTTTAATTACCAAACTTTGGTGGATTATTTTTAAAACCTGATTGTGCCTAAATGTATACTCGGACGGCGCTAATATAGAACATCCCGATATAATATGTTCTATAGTTTCCTGAAAAGCCAAACATTTTCTACATAAATCATCAATTTGATTTATATCTTTGATTATATGCTTCCTATAATTTTTGTATTAATGACTCTATCTTGAATGGCAAGCATAAATCCTTCTATTTCTGCGCTCAACTCTCCAATACTCAACCATTTGTTTGACGAAAGTTTGTTAACATACGTTTGGTTGAGATAATCGAAGTGTTTTGCATGAATAATTTTATTTGACCAGGAATCTAATAATTCCTGGTTAGTATTTATAAGAATTTTGGCATTCTCGTCATATAAATAAAGGTGTAATGTTTATATCTGCCTTGCAAATTATTTTGTGCATTTCTGAGCTATTGGCTTTCCTATGGAAAAAATTCTAAGCATTTCTACCTGATTGTGTTTCAAAGATGTTATTTTGATTACACCTCTACCTCCTAAATTTCTAGGTAAATTAATTCGTTCTATAGCTGAATTTGGATGATGGCAATTAAAATTTGTTAACGTTGTTCTAATTAATCGTTCTAAACTATCTAAATCTGTATTGGACCATTTAATTATGCTAAATGAGTACGTTAGTAGAGGTATTGCCCAAGTATTTATTGCTTTTACAAAATTTTTAGCAGATAGATTGCATTTCGAAATCTTCTCCGGAGTCCCCCAGGGGTCACATCTGGGACCAGTGCTGTTTTCCTTGTTCATCAACGACATAACTACAATCTTTGATGGAGTTATGATACTTTTATTTGCTGATGATCTTAAAATTTACAAAACAATTACTAATCTCAATGACTGTTGCGTATTACAAACAAATCTTGTGAGGCTACAAGAATGGTGCATCCATAATGAACTCTTCCTCAATATTGAAAAATGTCAAACAATAACTTTTGCCCGAATTAAAAATCCTATTAAATATGAATACAGCATCAACAACATCTTTCTAAAAAGAGTTGAACAAATCAAGGACCTAGGTATTATTTTTGACAATCAATTATCTTTTGTTTCTCATATAAACGAAATAACTAACAAGGCCATGAAAAGCTTAGGGTTTATATTGAGGACGGTAAAAGATTTTAAAATAATTAATTCATTTAAGTTGCTGTTCACTGGGTTAGTGAGAAGCCATTTAGAGTACAATTCAACAATCTGGGCTCCTTTTTATAAGATTCACCAACAAAAAATTGAGAGAGTGCAACATAAGTTTTTGAGATTTATAAACTATAAATTAGGAATTCCAATCGAAGAACTTAACTACACATTTTTAATGGACTCACTAAAATTAAATGAATTAACTTCAAGACGAACAATGAGTGATTTAATTTGTCTTTTCAATATTTCAAATGGCAGACTGGACGCCCTGGATTTAACCAAACTAATCCAACTGCGAGTACCTACCCGTAATACAAGATTGAATGCGCCGTACTTCGTTAACGCGCCTACTAATAATTACTTCGAAAACTCGCCTATCGAAAGACTTCATCGACTTGGAAATAAATATAACTCAATCGATGTTTATCGTCATCTGTCAGTGTCCAAATTTAAATTCAGTATATTGGAACAGTTACAATAGAACTATAAATCCCCATCTTGAAATTTTGTGTGCACAGTTTATTGTAAACCCTCATAGTTAAGTTCCGTCAAAACACCTACAATATAGGGCGTAATAAAAGTTAGTAATTTATAATTTATAAACAAACCTTATAAAAACTGTTCTTGTTTATCGTTGTAATAGGTAATAATAACAAATTTACTTTAACGACTTATACTTTGATTAACATTTTAATTTGATTGTAATTAGATACTCTGTTATATTATATTATCGAACTCATTTGTCCTCTCCGTGATAGTTTACTGAAGTATCTGACATTATTCCATGGTTTCAGTATAAAGGGGATTGGTATATTTATGGTATAAAATATTTCGTCTTCGGAAATTGAATTCCTTGCAGAAATTCTGACGATAAAGTAATTGGTCAAAATGCAATTGTTTTGTATATTAATTTTAGTGTGGTGCAAGTCGGTAGTATGTATTTTTGTTTAAAATCAACTTCGCTATGTATTCAACACATAAATTGCACATATATTAAAAACTCACCATTATTATTATTTGTTATATACGTATATACATATAAAACTGATTTTTTTCTCTTTATTGTATAATGCTATACTTTTTACTTACCAGCTTTATTTATATGTACCATGTGTAAAAACTATTCATGTTTTCTTTGTATTCTAAACACACCTGTATGCACTAAAACATAAAAATGTAAATGTATGTAAAAGCCCATAAGGGCGTTAATGATTAATAAATAAATAAATAAATAAATAAATTTTAAAAATTTTCTGATCCTAGTTTGAAATTTAATCCTAATATCATTTTTAATACTAGGGTGATCTAATCTATTCGATTGCGGGTATCCTAAATATTTATAAACCTCACCCCCTTTCATACTTTTAATTTTGAAATTTCTAAATATACCCTCGTCTCCATCTACAATTTTGCCTTTCTCTATATGGATCGTTTTACATTTATCTAAACCAAAAGTCATTTTAATAGCATCTGAAAAATTTTAACTACCTTAATTATTTTCTCTAAATTTGATTCAGAATTTGAAAATAATTTTATATCATCCATATATAATAGATGTGAAACTATACTACTCTCTCTTGTATTACCGTTAATTTTTATTCCAAACTTGCTTTTAATTAACATTTTAGACAGAGGATTCAATGCTAAGCAAAATCAAAGAGGACTCAATGAGTCTCCTTGAAAAATCCCTCTTTTTATTGAAATGCCCGGTACTACTATTTTCTTACCTTTTAAATTTACTAGTAAATCTGTATTCCAAAAGGACATAATATTTTTCAAAAATCTAATTATAATTGGTTTAACTTTATATATTTTGATTAGCCACGAGTGCGGGACACTATCAAAATATAACTTTTATATAAATATATAATTTTTATATATATAACTTTTTGTAAACAATAATAATAAATATTGAAAATGACCGATATTTTATTTATCTTTCCAATATATTCAGATATAATTATGATCACATATTACGAAAATAATGCGAAATTGAATACCGTATTGTTTTGACATCTGTCAATGAAGAACTAATGCCTACCGTCCAGCAGTGTAGTTGGTTGAATCGAATAATTTATCAAACAAGTTTGATCAAAATCTGATAAAGAGTCATAAAATCATGAGCTCCTCCTGCAATAGGTAATGTTTCTATCTAAATTTACCTAAAACATGCGCATTCAATTTAATAAACATAATTTGAAAGATGCCCAATATTTAACGTTTCATGTTCAAATCTTACTCAAGTGTACCATCTAGTCTAGATTCTTCGCTGCTCTGACTTCGTTGGTAGCGCGCAGCGGTTCCCCGTTCGAGCATACTTCATACTTCCCCACCCCGAAATATTATTTCGGTTTTGGTAAATTACCCCTTAATAGGCATTTTAAAATACACCTGATTCGTGTCTATTTAAGTGCGCAGGGGCAATCATCTGTACTGATTCGCCGACAAAGGGCACTATTTTGGTTTTATCTGAAAAAAGACACAGCAGCTGCGGGTTAAACGACATCATGGTTTAATTACTCGTCGGGGTATATAGGTTACACACAGAGAACTTTATTTACTACCTATTGTGCCGTATGATTATTAGTAGCGTGTTTTCGTACACGTACACCTATATTTTATAATATGGTTTGTGGGCTGATGGTCGATAAAAATAACCTATGTAACGTGCATGAAACTTTAAAAAAAATCTCAATGTGAACTGGAATTGACTCCAATTTATTTTAAATGATTTAACCTCTCCACAATGATAGAGTTGCCAGTTACTAGATACTCTTCTTACCCATATCGAATTGGTTTTAACTGTTATGTTCTTGCCCTGAATAGTCATAACACGAATGAGACATAACATTGATGATCATAGTTCTATGATTTTTATAGCTCCAGTTTTGTTAAAAATCACCTCTGGGGCGATGCACAAATAAATACATAATAAAATAAATATTGCGATGTCTTACAACTAATACTTAGTGATTTACAACAACTAAGACTTCGGATTTGCAAATAACTACTGAGGCTTATTACTATGAGTATTAACTTAAATCTAAGACTTTACAGCTAGTGACTTAAAACGAATGACGTACATTTTTGTAACTTAGTACGTATGAATAAAATTGTTAATAGGTAGTTGTATAAATTACAACTAATTAACTTAAAATTTGAGACTTACACTAACATTGTTATTTTTCCGTGCTGTGATTACTTGTGGTCTGATCAAATAAATAATATCAGCAGTCACTTTAATACGAAATATCCATACACTATACATGTCCCAAAGTTGAATTTTTCAATACTTTAGGGAATTCAATGCTTCGTTTTTGTGAAAGCACTATGAAACAATACATAGGGGTAAGGTTACTGCTGTAGTTTCATTTTCCAATTTTCTCTTAAGCGTTCTCGGAACAAATTATCCACGAAAATATGTGCAGTGTTTACCGTACAAAGTAAAATTCTTTGGGTTGATTCGTGAATGGTTCGAAAATTCGTCGATTTCCGAGAAATTTTATAGATTCCAATATTTATCTTCCGTCTATAGAACTGATTTGCGTTGGTTGAGCTTGTGGAAAAAATAACCCTCTTCCTGAATCAAAAAGCTTTGAACTTAGACATATTTTGGGTTGTTAATTATATAGCCTTTAAAAATTGCTTTAAGTGACTTTTGCCGAGTTTAGCGACCAGATCTGATAAACTAGATATTTCATCATCTTCCTTGGCTCCCATGCCCTTCAGCCTCAGAATATACGAGTGTAGTCCAAGAATTAAAGTCTTTTATTGTTAATAAAATCAGGAAAATTGTATATTTTATAAAAAAAAGCATATTTTGTCTTAGGTTATTAACGCCCTGGTGGGCTTTTACATTAAAAATTTAACAAATAATTACAGAAATGTGGTATAACATGATAAATAATTTTAATTTTTTTTTTTTAACATGAATCCGCACAAGAGTCCCAACTGCTCCCGTCTGGAGCCAGTGAGGCTATGGCATCGCCAATTGGGGTATGTTGGGAGGTTGAAGGTAGTGGGGAGGGGAATTACCTGGCTATTCAGATCTGGTCACCAAATACGGCTTCAAGCAACCTTTCAATTTTGAATGGTGGTCTTCCACCAGGGCGATACTGGGAGTATCTTCCACTCTGGAACGTGCAGCAAATATACAATATATTATTGTAAATGAATAAATTGTGAAATAACAAAAATTAATCAAATAAAATTTATTTGCGATCCTGCGACCTTCGGTTTGCAAGTCGAGAGCCTTACAGCTGGACTACGCCGGCCGTCAAGTTAGAGTTGTACCAAAAAAAACCGAATGCAATTTAATTAATAAGACTTGACATAAAACAAAGTGTAAAGAATGTAGGTATATGGACCCAATTTGTGTATTACAACCAATAAATAAAAAAATTAAAGATTTGATGTACTCGTAAGCTATCGAATATTAAAAGAGATGATTTCATAAAAAGTAGAAATAATGAAAGCCTATTATCATAAATTGAATCGAAATTAGTTTCCTCGCGAAATTTGCCAAATTGTCAACACCAAATATATCATTGTTTATTTGCAAGGGGATGAATTCTAAGAATTGGTGAGAAAATTGAGTAATTTGTATTGAAGTTATTGTTACATTAAGTACCTTAGAGTTTGCCTGGTAAGTACATTTATGCAAATTGGTTTCAACAGTGAAACTATTATTTCTGAACCGAAATACCTTTTAAAAAATTTACCTATTACCTCCCACATATGAATCGTAGGTGCTTCCCATCCTAAAATGAGTTTTATAACTCATTAGCATTGCTGTAGCAAGAAATAAAATCAATAAAAATAAATAAAAAATTAAAGCTGTTAAATAAAGATTTAATAATTTTAAATATATTTTCAAATATTCGCTATTACTTGGTGAGGCGTGACACTAGGTCTTTAGTTCCCTTGTCGTAGAACTTTGCCGCCAAAAATGTTTCACCCCTTCTTCCACGTCCTCGTCGTCCAAAACGTCCAAGGTGAAGAAAAAGATAAAAATCATGTCATTGATTGCCTTTTTGAGTCCAAGTTAGGTGGTGAACCCCTGTTTTAATCAAAAGTCTCGCCTTGGCTGGAAAAACCGTTCTAAAAGACCCGAGCGCCTTCCCCGTGATTTTGCACTTCTTTGATTATGAGCTTCCGTCAGCATTTTGGGCACCCACACGCTTTGCACACGCCAATTTTTCCCTGAAAATCGTTTTTATGGTAGACTAATGTCACTAACATCTATAAAAATTGCGAGCTCACTCAGCGAGCTCAGCTCGAGACTTCAACAGGGCGGACTCCCTCGTGGTTAAAAAAGCAAATATTTGAATGCACCTAACGGCGCGGCGACGGGTTTCGACAGCGGGGCGTCCATCTCAAACAGACGCAAAGGGAGCACTGAAGCAGCTACCGAGCTGGATACTGCTTGTTTTTGAGGGGAATGTCTGAGTTATATGCTAGTGCTGCCATATTTTGAAAAATAACTATAAATCACCGCCGAAAATGAATAAAGGTTCTTAATTCACGGATAACCTGGTGTACATCATTTAGGTATGTCATTTTTTTTGCAGTTATTTTATTACAGTTTTTTTTGCGGTCTATTTTTAAACCTATTTTATTTAATAATATTTTTAGGGAGTTATGAAATTTATGTGGTTCACGACGGTAATAATAGAACTGGATGCTCCTGGTTTTGCCAAGGAATTCGCAATATCATTACCCACGTTGCCAAAATGTCCAGGAATCCAAATAAGAGTTACGATTTTTCCAGATCTTTTAATGAAGGCTATCAACACTCGAATAAGGCGTACAAAGTGAATGCATCAAAATGAATTGTAAAAATGAGACTAAGATTTGCTAAGAAGGAGACGGCATTTAAGTTTTTGGAGGAAAATTAAAGATTCAAAGAGAATAGAGGAATATTGAATATCGAATACAGAACGCATAAATTATAAATTATTATATTAAGAACGTTAAATAACTCAATAGTTGAAGCCATTATTTCAGGCAATTGATATTGTAATAGCACTATAAAACAGGAACAAAGATTTTCAGATTACAATTTTTTTTAAGTAATAACTTTTTATTGAAATAGGTATTTCATTCCAAATAGATTCAACGGATCCATTTGTGATATCCATTTAAATTTTAACATCCTAGTTCACACCCAACTTTGGCTCACGTCAGGATTTTCCACAAAATTCCCCAAATATTGCTTTTGTCACGATTTTTAGCACTTTTCGTTTTTCGCAAATTGTCACATATTTATGAAACCGTACGTGACGTAATTTATGGCCAACCTCTTAGGATATTTTATTATATAATGCCGCGGTGTGATAATATAAAACGGCGGAAAGCCCTAACAAGAAGATTATGCTCGCACAAAATGTTCCTTGTATTATTATAAAGGCGAGCAACATCCCCATTCATCACCTTTTATCTGTTTCTATAAGATGTGTCACATCATACAAAAATAAAGTGAGAATATTTAAGAGTGGTTAAAAAAGGCAGTGAAGTTATGATAATTATCATGTTTGTGTGTTTTGAATACTAATTTTACTTCCCGATTTTGTTCAAGGGTATTTTTTTATTTTCTTTTATTTGGTTGAATTACTTAAACATAGATTGATTTCAGATTTTCACGGCCAAAAGTATTTTCGTTAGTTGTTTTTGGGGTGTTATGCCGTGTTGCGATACCTCCTTCTTTAGCCAATGTTTCGGACAGCGTTACAGTGTCCATCATCACACATCACACATCTGCCCTGATGATGGACGCTGTAACTCTGTCCGAAACGTTGGCTAAAGAAGGAGGTAGTGCAACACGGCATAACACCTTAAAAACAACTAAGGAAAAAAAACTTTAACATATTTTAAAACATTTTTCAGATAATGTGGTCATTAAATAATAAAATCCAATAATAAAAGTTTTGCCAGACAGGGTGGAACCCACGTATTTTGTAAATAGTCTGGAGGTCCCAATTCACGGAGGCGCAAGATGTCGCTCCTTTCACTATGTATGAAGGGAGTACGAAGTCTCTGTTGCCGCTGTAGAGCTGGTCCGATTTGCTTAAGAGGCTCCTTCCGTTTGACTTAACCGGGTCTGTTCCAGAGAGACGTAAAGTAATCCGTCGTTCACGATGAGACGAGGATCAGTAGAGAAAGAAGGCGAATAGAGGCAGAAGTCGAAACGAGATAGATCGGGCAGAGCAGAGATGCCGTGTGCAGCGCAACCGGCATAGATCGTGCCGGAAGCTGCGGGAAGGCTAAACCGCGCTCATCAGGGCAGCGGTAATCGTTTTTCTGTTGTGGCCCGCCTGAAGCCATCGTAGATCGAGCCAGCAGCTGTAGGGAAATTAGGGCTACGCTCATCGGGGCAGCGTCCATCGTCAAACTGCGAAAACCGCATGCAGTATAGATCGTAGATCGAGTTGGGAGTTTCGGGGGACGCTGAGCCAAGCTCTTTAGGGCAACGACCATCGTCATTCTGTTGGGGCCTGCAGCGAGGCCGTGTGTGGGAACTTGGGGACCACGTAATGATGAGGACCTCGCTCATCTGTGGTCGGACCTATAGGGTGGGCGCATCCAAGATTAGATTGGTGTTTTGTGCCTCTGCTGTGTCCAAGCTTTGGACACAACCGTTAAACGGCGCCATGGTCCATGACCCAGGAGAATTTCCACCAGACAGGCCAGCGGGACGCTGTGCTAAGCCTCTTAGCATGGCTAGAAGGTATGCAACCTGTCGGACATCCTCCTGCAGCGTTTCTGATAATATTATGTGAGGCTATAAAATAATTTTTCTTTGGATAATAATAAATTAATATAAAATAACACTACAAGACAATTATAATGACGTTACGGTAGACATTTTCGAAGCTTCGTGTGGATTTATCGAGGAATCTAGCATTTCTCCAAAACAAAAGTAGTTGTGTGCAAAATACATCGTGTCATTCTCACTTTCGCCTCCTTCTCGGAATAATGAATCTATTCATAATCACCAACTTAGGGACTGCAGTCGAATTGCAATACCCAAAAAAACTCGCACGATAAAATTTATTAAACTGTGAAATAGAATTCAGATTGATTTACAAATACAAGAATCATTCATTGAGTGAGCTGTGGCGTTGTCAGCTCACTACTTCATTTCTAATAGAGAATCATGGAGCTGTGAAAAATCATTATAACTTTCATCAAATAAGGACGGCGAATCGCTCAATCCGTAATTTTCTATAGTGGTATTCAAAAGTATCCAAATTTAATACCAATTTCTTAGTACTACGAATAGAATCTTAGTAAAATTTACAGCAAAGCAACGCCGGAATATGAAGTCAGCGAAATTATAAATTTATTGTTTGTCCAGTAGAATGCCAAGTTAATATGAAAACAAATTACAAAAGTTATAAAATTTGAGCTTTTGTCACAAAAGAAAATTATACCTGTCCCTTTAAATAAAACTTCCATTTGTTTGTCGATGTCGGAGAGTCGAGAGACATTTCACATTTTTACAAAGTGAAAATGATTAATCACTTAAGAGGTAAAAGAAACTTCGGCTTCATTCAGTGGCCCGCTATTGAGTACTTGGCGGAATGAGACCAACCCTTCAAATACTCGAGTTTGTCCGAAAACTTTCGAAAAATTAGTAAAAGGGGAGAATATTCGAAGGGACGGCTATGAAAGATTGTTCAAGCTTTTTTTAAAATTATCCTAATAACATTTCTCTGCGCATTCTTTGTATTATTTTATTATCTCTTAGTTTTAAAAGGCGAACACAAATTGTGATATTTATTATTATTATATATAATTTAAAAGTCGCACAATATGTTTTATTTCAACATATTTTTTTGTTAATTATTATTTTTAATTTATAAACTAACGTTTAGACAAAAATATAATAAGCAGTAATTGTTGAATGAAACACTAGTATATATTGAATTATTTGGCGGGTATTTGATAAGCCCCCATAGCTCAGTGGTCAAGAGCAGCTGACCGGCAATCAGAAGGACACGGGTTCAAGTCCCGTTGGCGGCAAGTATCTTTTCTCGGAAGATTTTTCAATGTTGATGAGTGTTTCAGGCTGATAATTATTGCCTATAATAATTGTTATATTTTTTTGTCATTAACCCCGCACAGGGGGCCACGAAGAAAAAAATCTATCAGGTCGTATGTCATCTTTGCAGATGCTTTGTGGAGAGTATTTTTAAGGACAGTAAGGAGAGGAAATTCTGGAAGGGAAAAATTTATGAGGAGTGGGTAGGAATCTAGGGATGAGTGTGTCCAGGAGGGACGGTTGAATGAATTCATCCCTACCGCGGTGGTGCAAGAGGATGGGTCGAGAGAGACCATCTGGAGAGGTCAAAGGTTACCCCAAACCGGCCTCTCCTAAACCTGCTCGCCACGTAGCTGGTGTGTAGGCACTGTAGGCGCATCCACCGCTAAGACCCGAACACACCTCACCCGATGAACCCGAGCACTAGGGTAACCTATGGCAGAGATGTTGGTTATCAAATGAATGGTTTCAGGCGCGGCACCCATACCCCCCTCCCAGGATGTTAAGCGACATACTTGACTTTCTTTCCAGTGATTCCCGACATTATGCGAAGTATAAAATGTGAATTAAATTTTCGTATATAGTGACCTTTTAATGATAAATATTTTAGTTGAAAAAATACATTTAAAAATCAACAGAGACCAAAACTTGGTTTACCTTTTTAACTCCTAATAATGTCAGCAATTAGGTACTGTTCGAAAAAAGTCAAGTTGGTCCCTTATCATCCTGTACATATTACATAGATTTTGATCAACAAACAAAGCACATAATTTCGTTTGCTACAAATTAGACAAATTGACTAAATCTCGTTAGAAAATACGCGTAGGCAAATACCTCGCAGTCCGTGAAGGTTAACTTCGCTTTGGAACAATTTATAATTATTCAGCTAATTAATGTTTAGCGTAAATCGTACGAAGGAAATATAAAAAGATTTCATTCCAAATAATCCGGTTAATTTTTTCCAGTCTCTGGTGTTATTCCGCCTTAAAAATATGGTACATTAACAATATTAAAGGTTTCCTATCCAAAGGATCTGGTTTCCTTCGTGGTTTATATTATAAACGATTAATCCGCCGAGTTTTTCCCTTTTTTTAAAATACATCTATTTTAATTTTCATTAGAACCACTCTCTTTTTTTTAATTTTGAAAGTTATTTCCATTATTCTTCAATGATATTTGTTTTTTTATTTATTTTTTATAGAAATACCTTTACAGTTTAAGGAAGCTTTGTCTATCCTACTAGGAAGGTCTCCTATTCTAGGACAGTCAAATTGACAAATTTTGTATATATTAGATAGGGAGGTATGGCACTGCAACCGGGATCGAAAAGAAGAAGATGGAGAGATACGAAATTACGAATGTTAGAGGAGAGCGCTAACATTTACAGCGACATAAAATTACGAAAATGTTTAATAAAACACGACTCGTTTAAAATAGAGCAAAAATCTCGAGGACATTATCTTAAACAGCATTTATAGAAACACTGTGAATTTTTTCATACATATAACTTGTAAAATAACTGAAGCAAACGTGTTAATAATAATTTTTGGAGCATACTTTGCGATTTTTTTCTATCGAGGGAATTTTATATAATTTGCGTTTCGGCGCGGGCAAAGTCTAGATATTATCTTCAAGAATAACAGATATTTTTTTAAGAGCTTTAAAACTTACCGTGTTTAAGGAAATATGTAATAAATCGGTAGAAATCCGGGTTGCGGGCCCTTAAAGTATTAAATAAAGTTAAGATTCACAAATTCTATTTGCATAATTATAATATTGTGCAGTCGGGTACTAGGTTCTAGAATCAATTAAGCATCGAATATGCAAGAAAAAGTGTATTCAAAGTGAGTACACAAGAAAAACAATAAAAGAAAAAAATATATGTATTACATCTATTTTAATTTCACTTTTGTTTTCTTGATTGAATAAACGTATGAATGAAACGGAATCTTGGAAATGGAAATTAACCCCCTACCCGATATCCAATCAAGCTGAAACTCGGCAGATAGATACGTGATTGATGACAATACATTCTATCATGCCCACACACGCAGACATACACATACACATTTTTCTGAAATTCGAAGAAATTAAATAAACGAAATAAATATCGGCCTTACCAACTCCGGATCCGGCCCGGTTTGTAGCGCGGTTGATTCCGAACACTGGGTAGGAAGGTTCAAACCTCAGTCATAACTTTTTCATAACACAAGTCTTATTCATAACATTTCTCAGTCATATTCATTTCTCAGTCATAACATAATTTTTTTAAGCTTTAGAAGAAATTCATGGAAAAGAAAGATGTATCGTAAGATGTAAAAGATGTATAACGTTTTTACGGGTTGATTTTTTAGGATTATCGGACACAAAAATAATTTTATAAACTCGTACACTGGGCATATAAATAAGTACGTTGCTTTTTTCGTTATTTGTTTTTGGGGTGTTATGCCGTGTTGTGCTACCTCCTTCTTTAGCCAACGTTTCGGACACTGCAACGATGTCCGAAACGTTGGCTAAAGAAGGGGGTAGCGCAACACGGCATAACACCCCAAAAACAAATAACGAAAATGCTTTTGGCCGTGAAAATCTTAAAAGTACGTTGCTGTTTTTAACTTGATATTTTTATTAAACCGTAGGGGCCCTGAATTTGCAGATGTTACTCGCATGTTACGAAGAATTGCAATAATTGCAACCTCTATATTGTACATTCATTTTGCCTTCGGATATTATCTCCAACAATTGTTAAAGACAAAAATAAA
Organism: Limnephilus rhombicus; assembly: GCA_929108145.2. Classification (NCBI taxonomy): domain Eukaryota; kingdom Metazoa; phylum Arthropoda; class Insecta; order Trichoptera; family Limnephilidae; genus Limnephilus; species Limnephilus rhombicus. The sequence goes on from OV815270.1 coordinate 16,931,603, forward strand.
ATTGTCACTTCACTGTAGCCTAGTATGGTAGTTAAAAAATGGCAAAAATGTATCATGTAAACATTTATGAAATAATAAAATAAATAATAATAATACTTTTTTTTGTAGTTATAAATTTTTAAATTTTTGTTCAATAAAGATATAATAATATATCTTTATTGAACAAAAATTTAAAGATTTATAACCACAAAAAAAAGTATACAATAGTTTAAAAGTTGCATAAGTACAAAAGATAATAATGGTAAACAATATACATATTACAGTAGGTACTTAAAGAATAGAGATTTATAATTATAAACATAAATAAATATTAAATATGATGACGAATGAATAAATGTATAAAATATTTTTATGTGATTTCTGCATTTTCACTTTTTAAATATGGTTTTTAAAATGTGCACATCACTTGCAATGGTAGAGCCGAGCTTTTAACATCAAACTTTAAAGTCTCAATGCTTTCAGCGTAAAAATAATGACTCTCTTAAAGTTAACGAAATGGAACATGTTGTTTTAACGATTTCACTTCCAAATGAACCAAGAACCGTTTACGACGGACGCTTACCGGAGTAAAACATAAAGCTTTGTTCAATTCAAATACATAAAATTTAATTGGTACATTGGAAAGCTTTCGTCTATAAAGCTTGCCCAACGCTGGCCATAAATATGCCATTTCTGTCCACTGTACCGAGTCTTTCCTAACCACGGTGGTGGTCACGCGCCGCGCCGTGTCAGCCTGAAATTCGGTGTGAAATCATTCAAATTTCATTTCATCTATAAATTGGGCATCGTTCTTCGTCATTTTCAAAAATCATTGTTAACTTACTGCACAGAAACTACCAACCAATTAAAAACGAATTTTCGAATTTTTTTTAACATAATTCCATGATATAATCCTTCTTTTTTATTAAAATAACTGTCGTGCTGTGTGTTATTGGATGAAATTATTTCATAATACATCTTTGATAGGCAGTAAGATACGGAACCTCCAAGAATTTTAGAAAAATTTGTACCCATTTACATAAAACAAATAATAGTTCGATGAATAAAGTCTTCCACCAGTATAGTGTTGATACCACCTATTGAGATTTTCTTTAACTTCGTCAGTTGCCTTGAAAGGTTTGTAACTCGGCTACTTTTCCACTAAATATCCTGAGAGCTTTGAAAACATTTTCATAGAGCTTAATTATTAGGAGCTTTCCTTCATCGTTACCATTCATTGTTAGAAATCTATTTTGTTTGAGATATATTACTGCCATCTATCGAAATTATATTAAACTTTACACAGAATATTACGCAGACAAGCTTTTGTTAACACAGTGAAAGCTTTCTATGGTTTGAAAATTGGCTTATCGAATATTTTTCCAATTTTCATAAAAAGCTTGAAAACGCTCGAATCGTTAAAATGGTAACAGCGCATCTCAGATTTTTACCCGTGTGTGAATAACTTGAAAAACATTGAAGATACTGTCACAAAATATCATGTTTTATTATTTTCCACCCTTAAAACACCAAATAAAAATGGCACCTCTTTCTACATTTCGTAAAAATCTAAAGCTGATGCAATTCATTAAAAAAATAATTGGTTAAGTATGAATTATGATTAAAAGCCGATTTATACCTGCACCATCTCCTATCTGATCATTAGGGCTAAGTAATGTAGGAACAGGAAAGCGTAATGAATGCCTTCTTTTAAATATTTTCACTCTCATTTGTTTGTGAGACGTTCGATTCTTAAAATGTGCAACACCCATTTTGGGTGGCGGGTATGGCCCCCTGAACCATTTATTGGATAACCAACACCTTTTCCATAGATCACCCCAAGTGGTTCACTGCGGTTAGTGACTTAGCAGGGGTGCCAGGGTACATGGGGCGAGGTCGCCGATGAGTCTGCCCACCTGCTGCGTGGCGGGCCGAATCGAGAGAGATTGGTGGAGGAGGTCATTTGACCTGGACACATTCACCCACAGAATACTACCCACCCCTCATACCCATTTCCTTACCAGAACTTCCTCTTCTTCCATTCCTTAAATATACCCTCCACATGGCTTTACCTAAGATGACATAGCCCCTGAGTAAATTATATTCATCAGTTCTTCCTGTGTGGAATTAATGTTAAAAAAAACAAGATTTGCATTGAAAGTCATAATTTAATTAAAACAGAGTACTTCACTCATTCAATATATACGATTGTGTAGGTATAATCAAATCGTTATTATTTCTAATATCATGCTTACACCGAACCAATTCTATGATCTATGAAATGTAAATCAATACCATGTTGGATTATCTTTAACTTTTGTTCTTTTCTATATAGAATAGAATAGAATAGACCATAGGATAGAGCAAGTGGGAACGGACAACAATTCCTTTCAATTTTCCAACGGTTTATTGTATGCAATAAATAATAGAATTGATCAATTTATATCCGCAATGAGCTCGCTTAACATACATAAAGGATAAAAGTTTTATCTCTTGTGGGGCACACTGCATGAAATTTGGGGAGTCGACCGACCCTCGGAATATAGGTAATATAGTAATGTCACTTCTTGAAAGGGGAAAGGGGAAAAGGATTTAAAATTCACAGAAAATTATGAAATTTCAGATTACATGGTATGCTTATTATGAAGATAGCGTCTTATTACACATTTTTACATTAAGGCGATCCAATAGTTCAGGAAAAAATCGAAATCGAAATTCACGCTCTTTTATGGGAGGAGTTTAAAAATACTTGCGAAAAAGCTTTTGGAAAACGTATTTGAGAATTTTTTTTACAGTTTGATTTCGTAAAGATCTGTAAAAAACATTAATTCATTTTTGTGCATTGTTTATTGTAATAAAACGGGTATTTAAAATTGATTTCACGAAACCAAGCGACTTGGAACCTAACGTCTGTTCCCCGCTACGGCCGGGGGAGGACTGACTAGAAAATGGGTATGGCGAGTGAGTAGTTCTTCGGTGAATGGTATAAGGTTTACTTTTAAAATCCAAATTCTTCGACTAGCGACCGTATTGTAAAATGAAGTCCGGGCGTAAATATAATTTTTTTTGCGATTATTATAATAAAAACTGAATTTGACACATTATACAATAAAACCATATCCGAAAAGGGGTTTATATATAGGAGACTTTGGATTTGAAAGTGTTTTTTATAGACCTTATACTATATTTTTTATAGGCTTATTAAAAGACTTGTAAAAAAAAATACCGATATTTTAAGGGCCAAGGTATGTTCTACACGCAGTATTTAATTAAAGCATCTATATACTTCTAAGCGATCAAATTTTCAAAACAAAAACCTGTGATTTTGTATGATTTGTAATATTTAGTAAGGCTTCATCTTAAAAAAATAAAATTTAATTTAAATGAATAAATTACTTCGTTTTTACCAATTTTCTTGTTTACAAAACCAACAAGTTTCGTGAGCAATGCTCACTTCTGAAACATGTTGGTTTTGTAAACAAGAAAAGTGGTAAAAACGAAGTAATTTATTAATTTAAATCAAAATGGTTGCACAAAATAAGTTTGCTGTGTTAGAAGAAAAAAATAAATTTTCGCGCAGCCTTAGAGCCCTAGAAATAATAAAAAATAATAAAAAATTTGCAGGGTTATCAATTGTGTAGGACACTGCGCCCCTAAGTTCATTATTATGCCGATTATCAGTAGGATCACATCTCTAGGTAATCCCCGCATTGAATTAACTAGGGCAACCCTGGTTTGATGGATTGAACATGAAACATGTAACAGGGCGGACTCTTAGGGGAAAAGCCTTGTTTATACTTGCTCTGAGGATGAGATGGTTGTTTCTTACAGGGTTAATTGTTTTCGACTACCCGCCAAGGATTACTTATGTATTAGCTTAGTATTTTGTTCATCCAAGAAATGAAGTTATCTAGTGAAAAGGGTTTTTAGCCATTATTGGTTTCATGGAGCAAACCCAGTTTGTAAAATAAAAAATGCAAGCTGGTTCAATTTTGGGTGCTCAGCACAAAAGTTTGCTGTAAGCGTTTCCAAGATGTGGTGATATTTATTAATATACACGAGTTCATTCAACATATGAGAGCCTGCCGGGCACGATTGTGGCAACATTGCGTGGTTGTGATTGGCCCGTATCGTAACGGCGGAAAATAATAAAGCTGGCCACACATGCCGGTCTAATTTTATACTTCTACCACAAAACTACCCCTAAAAGTTGGATTTCGAAAAAAGTTATTTATCTTTTTTACTTAAAAATATCATGTAGAATCACCTCCCGAAGTTGATGCACTTTACCCCCGAACACCCTGAATATCATTGTGCTTTTCCATAAATCGACGACGTAAAGTCAAGATATTGTATCTAATCTATTATTTCGAGATTTAAAGGGTTTAAATTCTCTACGAAAATTTGGCTGGTTTTGAAATGTGATAATATCTTTGATTTGAATTGTAAGAGATGTGTCACATTTTTACACATTTGTACTCCTCAGCAGTTATTTTACTACGCATTTTTGACAAGTGGAGATACAGTGTCTTGGCTTTAGGCCATAGAAATATTATTTAGGTTTTTTTTTCAATGACAAAACTTTTATTATATTGCTCCAAGTAGTAACGACACCTATAGAAAATTACAAATTTCATAACATTTTCATGCGACGTATAGCGCGTCGAATAGACAATACCCACTATAAATGTCTTCCAGGAATACTTGAATGGAAACCGATTTCATTACTGATTTAGCAACATTAGGCCAATGACCGCCTCCGTGGTCAGCGGCGACATCGGTTTCTATTCAAATATATCTGGAAGGAAATTTTAGTGTGTAGTCGGTCATACATAAGGCTTGACTATCAATCCGAAGGAAGCGGGATCGAACCCCGGCGTGCGCAAATAAATTTTGTTTGATTAATTTGTGTTGTATCACAGACCACTCTCAGTTTCACCATGGTGTAAGACCACCATTCAGAATTGAAACTTTGCTTGAAATGGCTTTTGCCGTGTTTGATGACCAGACCTGAATAGCCAAGTACATCCCCACCTTCCTCCTCCCCATTTTCTCCCCCTCCCCACTACCTTCAGTCGCATAACATACCCCTATTAGGAATACTCTACTCTCACTGGTTCCAGAAGGGAGCAGCTTGGACTATTGTGAGGTATTCACATTAAAAAAATCTAGCTTACTTAGCTTGCGCTCTGTATATGTATATTGCATTGCCTGACATCCTATCTCACCATTACATTTAATAATAAAAAAAATGCATAATAATGAATGTATTTTATAACAAATAAAATAAATAAATGATGAAACGAAATTCTGTAGGTCAAGGGGCTTATTTAAGTGAAGAACGCTCTTACTTTTGGATAGTATGTACTGCATCGCATTTATAGTGTTCTTCTTTAAACTTTGCTTTGACCCTTTATGTAAGTATCTGTTTTCCACAATGATACAATTTCAAAGCAACCGAATTAAGAGTTTTGCAGTAAAACTTATATGGTGGGATCGAAAAAATTGTCTCAAAGCAGATATAACTTTCCACGGGTTGAATCTCCAACTCTCCCTGCCTCCATGGCGGTCACCCGTGGAACAGATTAAACTCGTAAACCGAAATGAGGGAAGGCGGAACGCAATAAAATGGTCCGTTGCATTAGAAAAACTCCCAGTTGGCCAACCTTAAAAGGATTCCCCACCGAACATCATAGAGGATGGAAAAAGTCACGGGGTTTGGGAAAAGTTTAAATAATTGGTACCAATAGATATATTCATAAAAAAAATAATAATGATGTTATTGAAAATTCCATTAGTATTGAATTTTTTTTAAATTAGCTCCCTCAGGAAAACCATTCCTCTCAGCGCCTATGTCATCTTTGTGGATGCTGTATAATTGGTATTTTTTAGGAAAAGAGGGAGAGGAAGTTCTAGGAAGGAAAACGGCATTAATGGTAGGTAGGAATCTGGCGGTCAGTGTGTCCAGGAGTGACGGACGTATTAAGCTATACTGTACTGTAGGGCAAGGCGATATTCCGAGAGAGTACGGCTGGAGAGGTCAAAGGGACTCATTTAACCATTCTTGATCCGGCCTGCCACGCAGCTGGTGGGCAGATGCATCCGCCGCCAAGACCTGGACAAATTAACCCATGAACCTGGGCCCTCCTGCTAAATCACCAAACATAGCGATCCACTTAGGGTGACCTATGGCAGAGGTGTTGGTTATCCAATAAATAGTTCCCGAGGAGGCGGTACCTATATCTACCTCCAAAATTGTATCGTATTTAATGACTCTATCTAAATAGCCAGGCGTTTTTCAATTTGGCTGGAGGCTCTGGCTGTTTCTCTTTCCCATTTCCTTCCCCTCCCTTTCACTCCCGTCAGACTTACAGCTAGTCGCAAATGGAGATGCTTGAGTTTCAGATGGCAATTATAATAAATTATTATATTAAATGTTAATTCTTCTAATAAATAAAATGAATCAACAATTCAACTCAGTTATGCAGAAACCAGCCAGTCCAGAATTTTGGCACAAATAAGATATTATTTTCATCCAGCGGAGTAAGGTCAATTCTATATTATACTAAACTAAAACCAGCCAGGTCGCTTTTGTACAAAAAATCATAGTAATCGCCTTTCGAAACATTTGTTGACCGAGAAAAAAATTGCAGAAAGCGCCCACGCAAATTACTTTTAAAATGGCTTTTTTGATAAGAAAACATCCAGAGACAATTGGTCGATTTCAGCAAAATACCTAACGTTCGAACTACGTAATCAGCAGAAAACGTTATCTATGCTCGTAGCTACACAAATTTATTGTTTTTGGTAGCTATGGCTGTGTTCTGTTGATTGAAGAGCTTACATTCACTAATATGTATTGTACAGAAAACAACCACAACTGCAAGACACCAAAATTTGCTAATTTTTCGTTACTGTTCACGTGAATTTTTTTTAATAACTTGCGATTGTACATACTTATTATACTTTAAATGTACATATTTTGGCAAAAACAAAAAGTAGAAATATGATAAGTAAACTATCGTCCAAGGAAAGCAATTTGTTGTAACCAATTAATGTAATATATTATTAAAACAAATTACACAGACACACTTTTCCAAGATTTATGAATGCTTTTGATACCGCGTAAATTCTGTAGTACACGTGTAAATTCAATACAATGTACATGTTCAATTTGGGAGACGGGAATGGGTACCGCCGCCCCGGGAATTGGATAACCAACACCTCTGCCATAGGTCACCCCAAGTGGTTTGCTACGTTTGGTGATTTAGCAGGGGTGCCCGGATTCATGGGATGAGGTTTGTCTAGGTCTTGGAGGTGGATGACCAGGACACACTGAACCCCATATTTCTACCCACCACTTAAACCCTTTTCCTTCCCAGAACTCTCCTCTCCTTCGTTTCCCTAAAAAAACCCTCCACACAGCATCCCCATAGATGACATAGGCCCTCAGGAAAATTATTTTCCTAAGGGCCTCCTGTGTGGAGCTCATGTTAAAAAAAAAATTAGCTTTCACATAAGTACCTAGGAAAAATTGTACACACATTTTGACTTTTTTTACCTGAATATTGCGCATGCCTAATATCAACACCATATATCGAGCTTTTGATTGTGAATCTCCCTTTATCGGTTCTTCACGCTTTGTAATTTCGCAATTTCTAAATCAGAATGGCGTCCATTAAAACCCCCGCCCCGATAGTGACCTATATCCCGAAAGATGATACGATTCATGCGATAAAATACGCGCCTACACAGGCATGTCACATTGTTTTAGCAAACGTCAAAGGTTGTATGTCAACCTGACAATTTTTTTGGTAAAGGAATAAATCAAGGTTTAAGCGATAATTCTTTATGATAATCTGAAAACAATCAATCACGTGTACAACTGTACAGAGTGGGTCTCGCATGAATAGATTTTTTTTTAAATTCAATGCTTTTGTAAATTGCAATTTGGATGCGCCTAAAAATATTTTGGATCAAATTTTGTTATACTGTAATGGAGGAATTAAACTTGCCTGTCGTATCCTGTCGTGACGCGTCAGAACGGTATCGGTTTCATGCATTTAGTAGAAGGACGTCGTCGTGTCGAATGTCGTGTTGCAACAGAAGCTATATGAAGTGACACATTTGAAGGGGCACGGGAGCGGTCGCGTCTTGGCAGACTAGACAAGTGTGTATGTACCACGTGCGGTGTTGTGACGCGTGAGCCACTTTTTATTTCTCTATTATTATTAAACGTATCCGAAAATCATATGACGACATTTAGAATTTTTTTTATTAAAACAGTATCATTTCATTTTTAAAACAGTTTCCGTATATACGCTACCACTAGTCTGGATATAGAATTTAATTAAATATATCGGCATGAACGACCTGATCGAAATAGTACGACAATATAAAGTGATTTGTGATACTAAATGTAAAGAATATAGGGATCAACCCATTAGATCAGCAGTTTGGGGGAGATAGGAGAAACTTCGTATGAATTTTTTTTTCATGTCCTCTTCAATTATAGAATGAACTTCCTCAAACTGTGCCTTGGACAATCTAAAATACTGATGATATCTTTCAGCATCCCTCTCAAGCTCTTTAACGAGATTGTGAAACTCGTTTTTATCCTCTTTTTTTTATTCACTGGACGAACCCAACATCTTTTTTTTTAACTTGCCAGTATCGTAAATTGAATGTCTTCTTCATAATCCGAACCAAAACTGGATGAATCATGAGAAAACATTGGGAATGTATGAATTGATTTAAAATATCGTCAGAAGGCGTCAGAACACGACATACACGTTACAGCCCATCACGACACGACACGACAGACAAGTTTAACTCCACCATTATGAATATGTGCAAATATTCAATATGATACGCCACCACTAAAATTAAAAGCATTGAAATTAAAGTAATTTTGAAATATGTAATTAAATACAACGTAGTAAAAAACTTGCTGCAATGTAAATGATAAATGGGATACTTCAGTTGAAATCAAATGCTGCAATGAGCAAGCTCGTGCAACCTTCATCCGCATGAAAAAAATGTTCTGCAATCATGATCTCAACCTTGGATTACGAATGAGAATGGTCAGATGCTAGGTGTTTTCGATATTATTTTATGGAATGGTAGCATTGACGCTTACTGAAGAACTATTAGGCGACTTGAGGCATTCGAGATGTGGATCTACAGAAGAATATTTAAAATAAGCTTTGCTATAAGTTACAAATGAAGATGTTATGATTCGGATGATTAAAGAAAAGGAAATAATTAAAACCATAAAAATCCGAAAACTTCAATATCTTGGACATGTGATGAGACATCCAGAGAAGTATGAGATCCTGCATCTCGTAATGCAGGGAAAGATTGCCGGAAGACGGGGCCCTGGAAGAAGGAGAACCTCATGGCTGAAAAACTTGAGACAGTGGTTTGGCCAGTCCACATAGCCACATAGTCCACATAGCCGACATGATAGCCAACGTCCGAACAGGGCACAAGAAGAAGAAGAAAAAGGTAAAACTACAAAAGTAATTAAAAATATCGTATTTCGCTTTTATTCTACAAGAAAATGCATTAATGACTCGATAGGTCATGAAATTTCAGACATACCAAGCTGTCTAGTTTACATATCGCCAGCGCTCATCATTTGGAGGATTTTGTTGAGGCAAATGAAATTTTCTTCTGTATAGGTATTCCATAATAGATTAGTTCCTAAAAAAATGTTCCTCTTCGACTGGCGCAACGGGTTCGATTCAATAGGATTTCAATAAATTACCGGCCGCCCGCTCTGCAATAAAAGGGTATCTTAAGCTCCACCGGCTTTATTCGACCCAGCCAGTACATTAAGATGGATTTCTCTAATCCGATTTCCAATGGACGGATTTGAAAATTATCAACTTGCAATCACTTTAATGTACTGATGTACGAGTACCTACATACGTTCCTTCCATCTTGCTCGTATACGGAATTGAATGTCGTGCCTTTGTGAGAAGTTTCGTGTGTAGTTCTCCCAGTGCTGAAATAACAATAAAATATGCTGTGAACTACATTTCTGACATTAAGACTATTATACTATGAGACCCTGATATCTGCAGTTTATTGTTCCTGTATCATCATGGTCCATTCGATGTCAATCATCCGGAAACACATTCATAACCGCATTACGCCTGCAACCAATATGGTTGACGCATTTAAATATTATCTACAATAGGGCGTAGGGACGATAAAATAATTTTATATATTATAGGAAAAAAAGTATCAGCACGTCAGCGTGGGATTAGAAGGGCCCGTAACCCGAATTTCTACCGATTTCTTCTTACATATTTCCCTTAAACACGGTTAGTTTTAAAGCTCTTAAAAAAATGTTATTTTTGAAGATCGTATCTGGACATTGCACGCGCCGAAACGCAAATTATATAAAATTCCCTCGATAAAAAAAAATTGCCAAGTATTCTCCAAAAATTATTATAAACACGTTTTTTCAGTTATTTTACAAGTTACATGTATGAAAAAATTCACAGTATTTCTTTAAATTCTATTTAAGATAATGCCCGCAAGATTTTTGCTCTATTTTAAACGAGTCGTGTTTTATTAAACATTTTCCCAATTTTCGCATCGATTTTGTCGCTGTAAATGTTAGCGCTGTCCTCTAAAATTCGTAATTTCGTATCTCTCCATCTTCTTCTATTCTAGCCAAGTTGCAGAGCCTTGCATATTTGAAGTTTAAAATTAATATACATAGATGTCATTTTGCCTTTTGGTATGCTTTTTTTTCAATTCAAACACGAAACCAATACATTTTATATCTCATGTCGCAAGGGACCATCTGATACGCGCTCTGTCTCGTCAGTGTGGTATTGTTGGAATTATATATAATGCGTATAATGTGATCCGCTAGGATGTAGATGCCCAGTGACAACACGGGTGATGAAAAAATATTTTTTTGTTTTTAATTGAAAAAAAATATCATCTGACATTAAACATTTATCTTTTTTTGTTATTTTAAAATATGGAATGTATTGCATTGCACTTCCCCTGCATATTAACTTATATTATTATTATTAAAACGACATCCTAATGTGTAACTCCAAATATGCTCAGAAATCGCACGAAAAAATGAGCGTTTAATCCTGTTGAAACGTTCTGTCAATGAAGATTTTGTAAACATGTGCTTTTTAGTAATACAAAAATTAAACATCGTTATTTGCCGAAGAGAATTTGTTTTCGTTCAATAAATTAATGTAAATCCAGCTTATTACGCGTCGAAAACTTTTTGGACGTATCAATCTAACTATTGGTTTATTGAACAGAAAATCCTTAGAAGTACGATCTTTATTATATACAGAGTGTAACAGCACTTACTCAATGAATTTTCATCGGCGATTCCAGAGCATATTTGGAGTAAAAAATGTGCTTGTCTTTTTGATGTACGGCGATTTTTTTTTTAATTAAAAACAATAAAAATATATTTCCATCATACGTCGCAAGTGGGTCGGGTATAGCCAAGCAGTTCACGTGATAAGCACTTCGTCTCATTTCAGCGGCACAGTAACACATAAAACGACGCACGTACCACGTGTTCCCTTCACAACCGACGTATTGGAGCGTGATTAGTAGCAAGGTATGATTAAAATATATGTTTTTGTTTTCAATAGAAAAAAATGCCCTCGAACAGCAAAATCACATCTACTTTTATATTCGCTATTAAAAATCCTTCGGGTACTTCTGTTATAACCTGTATACTATTTACTAATTTTACAGAAAAATGGGAAAACTCTTAAACTCAGATCCTCTTTCTTACAGGGAAAAACTGTCCCAATGGAGCTACTGATACCGACCTACTAAAATTCAACTATTTTTAACGATCTTCAATGATAATTTTCATATTTGACATTACACTTAATGCACCTCTAAAAAGGTTAAAAGAAAAGTCAGCCACTAGGTTCTCTCACTTCAGAAATAAATATATATAACTTTTTTTTATTAATAAAAAGTTTGTTGTAGACCTGTCAGTGTGACCGTGAATAATTTCAAGTACTGACGACCAAAATTAGTAGACATTTTTGATTAATAACGATAAAATATTGTTTCATTCTTCTACGTAGGAACGGTTCCATCATATACGTAGGTATATTACTTTTACACTTACGTCATCAACGCAATAAACCCGAGATGAAAAATCGGTTTCTGCCAAGTGGCAAACTCTTGGTGAGTGCGAAAATAAATTTGCAAATATGAACTTTTGTATGGGGTTTTATGTGGGCGTATGCTTAACTTACGACAGCCATCTGACCCGTCGCGAAAAGGTCTTTCAGGCGGAATATGGGATCCTCGAACATAAATATGTCCCCTCAGTGCCGCAATACAATCACAATAAAAAATCGACCCCCCAACTTTCTAACACATTTCTGGATATTAGCTATTTCGTTTGGGAAATATGGTGGCATCCGATGATGTCCATAATTTAATGATATAAATCTTATTTTCGTAAGGAAAAATGCTTTCAACGTTGGTAGGCTAATGATATAGGCATGTGCATTTAAAATCGTGCGAGTTCGTAAAGTCGATTCCCACTGCAACCAAAAATATATTGACTCTAATTTTGTTGGTTTGCATGTACGTCTTTTCTGGATGTTTCCGTGCTGATTATAAATTAATACTGTGACACACCCTACACGTGAGGTTAACAACGCAAAACAGCAGTGTTAAGTAATCACTGGTGGACCTACTGCCCTTCAGATTCCTGCCCACCCCTCATACCTTTTTCCTTCCCAGAACTTACTTCCTTTACTTAAGAAGACTTTCCACACAGCATCTCCAAAATTGATTTAGGCTCTGAGGGAAATTATTTTATACGAGTAGGATACGAGTAGAGCGAATGAACGAAGGAAGTAGTGTAAGAAGAATATACGACGCGAATGTGAATGGTAGAAGAAGTCGGGGACGACCGAGGAAGACATGGCACGATCAAGTGAATCAGATACTTGAGTCGGGTCATGTCAAAAGTCAGAAAAATAGAAGAGAATGTATGAGACGATGTATGAATGTGAGTGAGGCAAAGAGTGTGTGCCAAGACCGAGTTGTTTGGCGGTCCGTCCTCTCTGCCTACCCCTGCGGGGAAACGGCGTGATGGTTAGTTAGTTAGTTAGTTAGGGAAATTATTTTTCCTAGAACCTAAACTAGAAGGAGGTGATGAAAAAAATAATTCCTAAAAAATGTTACTTTAAAATCAACCCAAATCGTCCACATAGTTATTGAAATGAGGTTGCTCTACAACAACACAGCAAGAAAAAAGAATAATTTATTATTATCGAAGGAAGCAAATACTTTGTGGTGTGACATTATATATTAAATTAAAAAACACACTTTGTAAAGCACCACTTTTTATTAGAATTGATATTTAACAGCCTGATTATTTATTTAACAGCCTCAATTCTAATAAAAAGTGGTGTTTTACAAGGTAATTTATTTTTAGTGGAATTATTTTTCATTAATTGGTTTATAATTTTCTTTTGAAAATCCTGTGCGGAAACGTGGGAAACAGGATATTATTCCAAAGAAAGGTGTTTTCTCTACCATCGTTATCTGGAATTTATGAATACTAATAACCTGTGCAGTAGAAGACTATTACAATGAGCATACTAATTACGTCCTGTACAATATTATAATACGCTTACCTTTCCACAAGGAAAATCTCTTCTAAACCGGGTAAATAAAGTTGTAAAAGATAATGCATTTATAAAGGAGGAGCTGAAAGAAGACTTGCAGCACGAACTACATAATATGACTCAAATTGCAACTTGGTGGGAGAGGAAGGAAAATATTATCTTTTTACCTATTTGCCATGATCAAATTCCGTATTCATAAAGGACGTATGAACAGGAACACAGAACTCACATCTTAGATACGAGTCAATATTGCACAGTTAAGCCAAGATAACCAGTACTTGGAACGCATTGAAACGAAATTGAATTCCAGAAGGAAGAGAGGTATGTTCGAGAGGTTGGAATCGATTGAGGAAATTACCCCTGATAACTTCGTTGGCACATTTAAATTGAGTTTTCTGAACTGCAGACGGCAGGAGGGAACAACTCCAGGATATGGATTATTTCGGCAGAACTTTCGGTAATGATGCAATCTGCATTCCATTTCCCTCTTAATATTTTGTGCCTGGAGTTTCACTTTTGAGATTGAGGCTACCTTAGGTACATACTATGATTTTAATACTAGCTTTTACATAATGAAAGGAATGAAAAAATGCTTAAAAGAGTAACAAAAAGGACGTATGTAGGTATGTTATGACAAAACCTTTTTTTTTGTAAATTAAAGATAAATTAAACACCTTGTGGTCGAGGTGTATGGCTTTCGACTAGCAATAGCAATCCGATGGTTGCCGGTCCAAATCTCGGCGTGCGCAATTAAATTTTAGTTTTTAGGTTGTGTTTCACAATTTATTCATTTAGAATAATGAATAATATATTTGCAAAACGTTCAAGAGTGGATGATATTCTCAGTATCGCCTTGGTGTAAGACCAGGTCTGAATAGCCAGATACTTCCCCACCTTCCTCTCTCCATCTCTTTCCCCTCCCCAATACGGCAGCCATAAACGTACTGCAATTGGGGATGCCGTAGTCTCCTGGTTCCAGATGGTAGGGGGGACTCCTGTGCGTCATTCACATAAATGAAAACAATACTTACGTACACATTTTAAAATTTGGTTTAATCGTATTAGTTTTTTGCACAAAGTTTTTCATGCTTTTCGATTACCACACTAGGCACCTGCCCGTATTAACGGTAGTTGAAATTTGTGTTTTATTAAACCTAAATATGGCATGAAAACAATATAACTAAATACTTGTTGAAATAATAGAAATATAAAAAGATATTTTTCAGAAACAAATAAAAAAATTATGAAAATTAACTTTCGTCAATGATTTTAAAGAAGCATCTTTTAAATAACATTCCTTTACTTTATAAATAACCAATTCTGATATAAATATCACCAGTTTTCAATTTTCTGACGTCAATGCTCAGTGAATTGAACATTTTGGTAGCAATATAAGAGAACTGTCGCTATTATAATCAGCATGTTTGGGGTGTCCCTTCATATAGTTGCTGTTATGTTTATAGTGTATTTTTATATAACTTTTTGTATATAACTAATGATTGACTGAGAAATAAAGTCATGACATTTTGCGGCTTCAGTAAATTCAACTGGCAAAGTCGTCATAAAAATGATGAATTCTCATTCACGTAAAACGTGTAAACGTAATGGCCTGCAGATAAATTGTACATGTATGTATGTTAACTGCCTCGCACCAACGATTTCAAATTATTAAATTGGCCGTTTAATATTTTTATGCAGAGATTGTATGATTTCTATACGCTGCAATGCATGCATTGTATAATGTAATCAAATATGCAATACCCCGGGTATGGGAAATTAAAATTGTATGCACTGATTATAAAATACAACATATATATAATGTTGGTTCTATAAATAATACACTTGGGAAATGGATAAAAAAAAGTTTAAAAAAAATCGAAAGCAGATGATATGAATAAGCGGTGGTAACATTTTTAATTTTTAATTTGAACAAAAAGCCTTCGTAAAATGAATCTTTTATCAGTGAAGTTCATTTTAGTCTTATACAAATTATTCAAAGAAAAAATACACGAATCAGGGTTCATTATATAAAAAAAAGACTAGAAGAATATCTGCGAAACTCTCATTATTTTTCACAAATTGGGGAACGTAGAAGGTTTTCCAAATCAAATTTTTATGTTATATATAAGGTTAAGGTTGTGAAAAAATGTATTGATTTCAGGCGGACAATTTATTGGCAGTATTTTTTTAACGAGGCTTACTAAAGGGCCTCAAAGTACTAAGAGATCTTAATGCACGTGTGTTTAATTTAAGTTTAAATGAATAACATTTTCACGGCAGGTTGTCTAATGCAGTGCAGCATTTTCATTTACATTAGCTCCACAAAGGAGGCCCTGAGAAAAATAATTCCCCTCATGGCCTGTGTCATCTTTAGGGATGTTGTGTGGAGGGTCTTTTTAGGAGAGGAAGTTCTGGGAAGGAAAAAGGTGTGCGGGTGGGTAAGAATCGTGAGTGCAGGAGATGGACGTATGCATCTATCCCTCCCACGCCAGTGCAAGGCGATGTTCCGGGATAGTCATGCTGGAGAGGTCAAAAGGTCTCCCTTCACCAGTCTCTCCCAATCCGGCCTGCCACGCATTTGGTGGACAGAGGCATCCGCCACCAAGATCCAAAAAACCTTACCCATGATCCCGTGCACCCCTCTTAAGTCATCAAACGTAGAGGACCACTTGGGTTGACCTATGGCAGAGGTGTTGGTTACCCAATAAAAGTTTCAAGGGGTGGCGGTACCCAAAACTCGGCTCCAAAATTATTCTGTGAAGTAAATAATATTATTACTACCCCATAACATTAACGTACAGGTCATTAGTTCATTAAGCAATCAGCACAATCAGGGTTGGAACAAATCACAGAGTTCAATTGTGTTAATTTGAAAATTCAATATAATATTTTTGGACGTGAAAATATAAAATCTTAGCCAATATTCAACATTCATCCATTTTCTTCGCCTTTTTGAAATGAGGTATTACACATACTATGAATACATACACCGATAAAACGTTAGTTTGTGGGTAGAGTGTGGAAGATTTAAAGTTATTTGTACTAAAGGTGTTTAATTTTGCTTATTATATATAATCATTACTATTCATTTTAAAAACGATGTAAAACCGCAATGGTTCCATCTAGCTATATCGCTTTTATGGCGTAAAAAACTCCACTCGCTGGTAAGATGACTGACTATCACAAACGTTGCCCGGCGGTGTGATGTCATGCCGCCAAAATCGAAAATGGCGCATTTGAAATCGGCATAGATATCTCGTCAATATAAAAATAAAATGAAAATACCTTCACAATCGTAATCGAGAATAAAATAAAACTGCGAGTTGTTCCCATTCTGAATGCTGCCTGTCCAATTATGTTGGGTAAATTAATACTACCACATTGTGTGTGTATCCGGGAATAGCACAGGTTTTGTATCTTTAATCGTTCAATGAATATCAAGTGATTTGGTTACGGATCGCATATTGCATAAATTCGCTTTAAAATGTGCAAATTTCATGCACGTTTCCGAAGTATTTTCTTGTTGTTGCATTATTTCAATAAATTATTACCACAAATATAGCATTCTCGGATGTTACGTATACTCATTTCCATAACCCAAAAATTTAAGTTTTTTTTTAATATATCGCCACCCATATGGATCCAGCAGATTGTTAATAGACGACCTAAGACACTTGTTATATTTGTGTTATTATTATGTACCTACTTTAGGATCAATAATGTGCGTTGTCGATTTATTATATTTATTAGAACAACGAGTACATTGATCGATCGTATTGTCGATCGATTGTAGATCGATAAGTATTGTCTAGCTGGTAGGTACAATCTTTCAAATACTCTGCTATCTTCCCGTCTCTTTTATATACTAGTCAAGTCAAGTAAGCAATTATTTAGTCCCGCAAAACTATATTCATATCCAAATACTCAACCTGGACATGTCAGTAATCGTATCTTATATACAACTAGCTGGTACCCGGCATGCGTTGCTTTGCCATTTAATAAAGAAGTTGTTTCTCCCTGCGTATCCTTTTCCATTCGTCCCGTTCCCCTTCCGCCTCCCCTACCACTCCGCCTCCTACACCTTCCCTCCCCCAACTCCACTCCTCCCCTTCCCCCGTACCGCGAACCCCCCTCCCGACTACTCCTCACCCCTCCCAGGTTTCCCACCTACCTGTTCCCCCCTCCCACATACCCCCTACCCGACTTCCCCTTCCCCCTCCCCAGCCCCGGTACATTCAATTTTCGAACAGCTCGCGTGCCACCTATTGCAATTTTTTATACAAATTTCATAATGCCAGAGCTCACCAATAGTTTTATACAAACTTTGTCCTGACAATAACGAACACAAAAAAAAATCAACCAATTTGATGCAGTCGTTCGAAAGTTATGCGCGTACATGGGTGCATTTCAGGGATTAATTTTTATTTATATAGATTTCATCAACGCCGATAAACTAATTTTAGTTGTCTGTGCATTTACGTTAAATAAATCTCATCTCGAACTAAAAACAATCTTTCTTGTTCCATTTCAAAGCATATTTACGTACCTACTGAAAGGTTATTTTGAATGCATATTAATCCATGCCCCAGATATGATATTTCAAAGGCAGATCGGATCATGAGAGTTTGATGGATTGCTTCCGCACGAGGACTTATGACTCATGGCGAATTGGGGAACGAGGGGAGAACATTACGGCCCCGTGGCTTATACAAGTATCACGGAGAAGAAAGGATAATGGTTATTGGGGGGCAAAATTTCGAATTCAAAGCGAACCACATAACTTTTCAAAAAACCTGAAGAAATTTACCCAATCCACGAACGTAACATAAGTTTTTTTTTAATATTAACTTCAACATAAAAAAATATTTTTTTGTTGTTGTAAGTTGTAACAATGAAATACGTCAAACTAGATTTGTTTTTTATCATCCAAATATCGCAAATACATTGAGAAAAATCATTAAGGGTTGCTTTGGTAGTAGGTACCTATATTTTTCGTATAACAGCCAAAAAAAAATTAGATCTTAAATCAATGTAATGTTCACTACAATACATACATCGTGCACAGAAGTTCTATGAACGACGCCCTCACGACCAAAAAAATGTTTCTAATTTTCTCTAATATAATAAATTAAAACCAAAATTTCCTCAGATTTCAAAGATTTATAAGGAGGTACTTAAATACCTCCCCTTTAAATTATAAACCATTCCATTATTTTAAGTCATCATCATTCAGATTGGAAGATACTCTCAGTATTGCCCTGGTGTAAGACCACCATTCAGAATTGAAACGTTGCTTGATATGGCTTTAGCCGTGTTTGGTGACCAGATCTGAATAGCCAGGTACTTCCCCACCTTCCTCTTCCTTATCTCCTTCCCCTCCCCACTACCTTCAGCTTCACAACATACCCCAATTGGGGATGCCATAGTCCCACTGGCTCCAGACGGGAGCAGTTGGGACTCTTGTGCGGTATTCATGTAAAAAAAAATAAAAAAAATAAAAAAAGATTATCTTCTTCCCCTTGTTCTATTCCGGTCGGGGACCCATTGCATCGATAAGGCTCCTCCATACGTCCCTGTCTTGTGCTGATTGTTCGGCCTCTGTCCATGATAGACCCATCCTCTCCTCACACAGTTTCTGGAGTTGCCTCGCCCAACTGTGTCTGGGGCGGCCCACTGGACGTCTACCCTCTGGAATCGCACTCAGTATCTTCCTCGGAATTCGGTCATCAGACATTCTATTTTAAGTAAACTTTTTTATTGTAATGACTTTTATCAACTTTTGAAGGTTATAGCAATCAATATAATATCATAATCATTGAAGAAGAAGACAATATTAATAAATTTAATGAAACATCAAACAGAACCAGAACCAGACGAACCCAGGATCTGTGGCTCTCTCTCTCAAGACAAGATATCCTAGGTTAGTTTCCCTCGCTGCGACCGTTAGCTTTTTTTTGTATGTGCCTTGTTCTGTTTCACAATTTGACAGACAGTAATGGTACGGTGTTATTGTAAGCTCTTAGCAATGAATAACATCGTAATTATTATTCATGTCACTCGTGTTCACTAATGTTCGTGGAATATAATAGTCGCACAAACATCTTATTTCACGTTGTTGTATATATAATTGTTATTATTTATTTTATTTTGCAGAAACAAATATTACCTACATTATTACATAATGGAAAAGAGTTACAAAGTTATTGAATTAATACAATAATTGATATCAATGGCATGTCGCTGTTATATGCTTATGTTTTTGTGAGATAAATAATACATTATACCTAAATTAAATTAGTAAATTATTGAAGGAGAGGGGTGTGTGAGAGTGCTTATATGTGTGAGGGTGCGCGTGAGGGTGTGTGGATGTGTGTGTTATGTGTGCGAATTCAGTGTGCTAAAAATGTTTTTCTTAAATAGAGGGAGGGAATCAAAAAATATATCGGTATTTGTGGTTTTTTAAAAATTGAGTTGAATCTTTGAAGGATGCGGGAAATGGGGGAGTTGGCCGCAGCGTTCGTATTATTACTAGTTGTGTAGAAAAGGTTGGTGTGGCGAGTTCTTTTAGATGGGATGTTAAAATTTATTTGGGATAGAAGTTCTGGGCAGTCTATTTCGTTATGTATTATTTTATGGAGAAATGTCATGTCAGCTACCGTTCGCCTGGATTTCAGGGATTGGAGAGTGCAGATGTAATTATTGTTGTATTTATAACCGAGATACTTAATAAATTTATTTTGTATGCGCTCTATATTATTGACGTATTGGATGTATTTGGGATTCCAGACAGGCGATGCAAATTCCAGTGTACTTCTGACTAGTGAGGAGTAAAGCATTACTAGAGTATCTGGATTTCTAAATAATTTACTCAGACGTACAATATATACTATAGTCTCAGGCTACAATTCTCTTATGAATAGAATACGCACCATTGGCAACTTTCATGCGAATGCTGCTGTTATTTTTAATGTACCTCCAATGAAGTATAAAGCTGTACTTACTAAATATTTAAGTAGTAACAGGGTCATCGCATAATGGTTTTGGTTTTTGTTTCTTCTTCACTGCTTTCATTTTCATCAATGAAGTTTGTTAAAGCGGAGACGTAAACTGTAGTTCCCGTGAGCACTTTGGTTACAGGCCCAAGTGTTATTTCCATTTACTTCATTCCCGTAACAGTAACCCAGTCCCATTCATAAAGTTCACCAGGGTTGTTATTGGACATGTAACTATGTCTTCTGATGTCACAATGCGTATTTCCATAATCTCAGCCTTGTTCCCAAAATAACGGGACATTGGCACCATTGGTGAATTGGAGCCTTTTCATGCTCTTCATACTTTCTGCATCTATTGGCGTTTTCCACTCCAAACAACTGCAGGTGTCTCTTGAGATAGCAGTTTTTTTTAAATGTGAATACCGCACGACAGACCTATCTGCTCCCGTCATGGCATCCCAACTTGGGGTATATTGTGGGGCTTTAAGTAGCGGGGAGGGGAAGTAAATGGGGCAGAGGAAGGTGGAGAAGTATCTAGCTATTCAGATCTATTCACTAAATACGGCTAAGGTCATTTCAAGCAACGTTTCAATTCTGAACAGTGGTCTTACACCAGGGGGATACTGAGAATGTCTTCCACTCCGGAACGTGTTGTAAATATAATTTGTTTTATTATTTTTTTAATTGTTAAACTAACGTTTAAGACAAGATTTTTATGCATAGCACAAAGGGTAACAATTATTATAAGCAATAATTATCAGCCTAAAACACTCATCCACATTGAAAAAATCTTCCGAGAAAAAATACATGACGCTAACGGGACTTAAACCCGTGCCCTTCTGATTGCCGGTCAGCTGCTCTCCCAATTGAGCTATGGCGGCTTATCTTATACCCGCCAAATGATTCAATATATACTAGTGTTTCATTCAACAATTACTGCTTATTATATTTTTTCCACCTGAAAACAACGGTTTAGGGCACGGGTTCAAAAGTCCCGTTGGCGTCATGTATTTTTTCTCGGAAGATTTTTTCAATGTGGATTAGTGTTTCAGGCTGATAATTATTGCTTATAATAATTGTTATAATTTGTTTTATTTCTAAATGAATAAATCGAGAAATAACGCAAATTGAGCAAATAAATTTTTTTTTAAACTTCATGAGTAAAATCTCAAATTATAATATTTAATTAAATGAAGACAATATTAGCGAAACTCAATCAAATCTGGAGACAGAAAAATCAGAAAAGATATTGGCTCCGCTGGGACTCGAACCCAGGAGTTCTAGTCCCAGCGGAGCCAATATCTTTTCTGATTTTTCTGTCTCCAGATTTGATTGAGTTTCGCTAATATTGTCTTCATTTAATTAAATAAGATTTATTTTCGACCTCCGGTTTTTTAACCCACGACCTTGGAATTGCTATTTGATAGCCTTACCCCTCGACAACGGAGGCCGTAACGTCACGTTACTCCGTAACATCCCGTTAGTAGTCCTACCAGTTCCATTAGTGAGTATCTGTCTATTTATTGAGTAGTTGCCTGGTTCGTCCTGCGTCTGGTCCGTTTATGAGTACTTGATTGAGATTGGTTCATTCCGGGTGCCCTCTCCCATTCCTTCCAGTGCTGGGATTTGACCCATTTCTCTATATGTAATTTGCTGTTACAAGCTGCTACTCCTACGGCCGGCTCGGATCCCGCAAATGATGTTTTGGCCCCCTTTCCTTACTAGTTCGTCAGCCAGCTCTTTGCCCTCAATACCTTTAGAACATTATATGTTCACGTTTCATCTCGTTAACTTTATGCTGATGTATATTCTTTGTGTTTTGTTTTGTTTACTTAAGTAATCTTATTACTTTTCCTTTTCTTTATTCTTTTAAGAAATAAAAAGAAAGACTGTTTAATTTTTTTTAAAACACCTGAATGTAAACGGCAATTCGTACACACCTATGCACTGTAAAGATATACAAATTAGGCTTGTGGAAAAAGTATCGATATATCGATGTATTGATATTTTTAATTCAATACATCGATATTTTTAGCCGATATATTTTGATCCGATATATCGTTACAACATATCCAAAACCGAAAATTGTATCAAAAACGATATTTTTATTTATTTATGTAACTAAAGTCACTAGAATCCAAAACCGTATGGGAACGAACGGAGAAGGGTAACTGTATTGGGTCATGACATCTGTCGGTTCAAATTTTAAATATTAATAGCTTACAAATATATTGTCTTTGCATCAGTATTTGTGATAAATAATACTATCTCATATGTGTAGGTACATACATAGAAATGCATGCTACTTTTCGCCATTTTTTTCTAAGCCACTCCTATGTGTTGGTTCCCAATTGTCTATGATTATTGACTTTACCTTGTTCCAAACACAAAGCACTTTTTGACAGATAAATACGCCAATAGAATGTTACTGAGACGCATACAAACTTTGTATGCGTCTCAGTTTACATATAAGTTAGAAGACACCTTTTTTGACATTTTTGTAATTATTACCTAATAAAAATGAATACTTATAAAAAAAACCTTAATTTTTATTGAGATTTTTGTACATTTAAATAATGCACATTGTGTTTAAAAATTACTATTGATAATATTGAGCTGAATACACTATTTTGTTATTAGTTTTTGGGGTATTATGCCATGTTGCGCTACCTCCTTCTTTAAACGTTTCGGACAGCGTTGCAGTGTCCATCATCAGGGCAGATGTGTAATAGTTAGGGGTGATATTAGTACTTATCTACTTAGGAGCGATGCCGTGTCGCCAGCTCCACTCCTCTACGAGCTGGCGCTACAATATACTTCAACATATTTTTTTGCGTTTAGCTTTGATGTAACCGTCAATTACCGGATACCAAGAACTATTGAGTTTATCTCCGTCATCTCTATTAATATTTATTGGATTTTTGTGAATTTCAATTGCCTCCGTAATCAGGCATGCTCTATGAGTTTTCGGTCTTCCCAGGACTTCAGGAACAAATCCAAAGTAATAACCGGTTTCAATTAAATGCTCGGCGATTGCCGATTTGTCAGGGTGGCCAAGTTTACATGCTCGAAAGTGTTCCGATATCCTTTTGGAGATCGTCCGCTCTGTCTGACCCACATAGACCTTATCACATCCGGAACAGCTGAGTTTATATACTCCATCTGTTTCCAGAGGAAACTTGGTCTTTGCAGGCCTCAAAAAGTCTCATATTTTTGTCGTGGTTCCGAAGACAGTCTTGATGCTTTCTTTTTTCAATAGCCTGGCAATTCTGTCTGTCACATTGTGAACGTAAGGCAGGAAAGCGCAGCCCTTTGACTCTTGTTCAATTCTGTCTTCGTTTGGTGCAGATTTGGCTCTTATGATTTGCCTTATGAAAACTGACCGATGCACTGGAGCGTAACGGTTACCCAGCAAGGCAGACAAGCAAAGACCAAGTTTCCTCTGGAAACAGATGGAGTATATAAACTCAGCTGTTCCCGATGTGATAAGGTCTATGTGGGTCAGACAGAGCGGACGATCTCCAAAAGGATATCGGAACACTTTCGAGCATGTAAACTTGGCCACCCTGACAAATCGGCAATCGCCGAGCATTTAATTGAAACCGACCATTACTTTGGATTTGTTCCTGAAGTCCTGGGAAGACCGAAAACTCATAGAGCACGCCCGATTACGGAGGAAATTACACAAATTATTCACAAAAATCCAATAAATATTAATAGAGACGACGGAGCTTAACTCAATAGTTCTTGGTATCCGGTAATTGACGGTTACATCAAGGCTAAACGCAAAAAAACATGTTGAAGTATATTGTAGCGCCAGCTCGTAGAGGAGTGGAGCTGGCGACACGGTATCGCTCCTATACTAGTACTAACATCACCCCTAACTATTACACATCTGCCCCGATGATGGACACTGCAACGCTGTCCGAAACGTTGGCTAAAGAAGGAGGTAGCGCAACACGGCATAATACCCCAAAAACTAATAACAAAATAATTTTTGGTCGTGAAAATCTAAAATCGTATTTGAATACACTATTATTTTAAAAACGCAAAATATTTTGAAAATTTGACCGATATATCGATACATCGATAATTTTTCCTCGATATATCGACGTCGATATTGATATTTTAATAAATATCGATACATTGATATATCAATATTTTGTTTCACTTTCGACATCCCCAATACAAATTCTTTGTCCAAATAAAACAAATTATGAAACTCGGTAGTATAGTTGCGGAAGTAAGCTAATAATGTTTGGTCATGCATATATAATAATATACTTAATAGTTTATAAGCTCTTATTTTGTTGTTGGCCATCTAAACAATCAATAACAACAACTATCGCCTTGTAAGTAGGTACATAAACCTGTACGGACCAAAGTCTACGAAAGTAATTGGATCGATGAAGCTCCAAAATTTAGTTTGCATAGCCATGGACCTCGATAACGAAATCAAGACAATATTGAATTTGTGGTTTGATCAGCAGAACTCCCAGTTATTAGAATAATTGCTATCTTATTTTTTTAGATATTGTCACGGCCGATACCGCGACACGAGAATGTGTGAACTGTAAGTCCTTTTTTTGATGAACCAAGACCAATAATTGTGTTTTGAAATTTGATCGTAGGAAAATAGGATATGAGAGGAAGTCTCTTACCTTTGACGGCTTTTTATGGCGTTTCAGGATCGATCCTGGCTTCTCAATATCGGCACAACACCAGGTTTTAAGACACGACACTTTGATTTTATAAAAAAATGAAATTTTGCGAATATTTGCGATATTTTGACGAGCAAGTTGTGACCCATGTCACTACGAAAATCCAACTGCCCAAGTAGGTTATGTAAACTTGGGCGGCAATATTGTTCAATTTTTCACATGTAGGTATTCCTGTTTTCTTTTCCTGGTAGAGACTTTGAGGAAATGAGGAAAAGAAAGGAATACATGATTGATGAAGGAATTGGGGAATATGGATTAAGTATTTGTTTTAAAAGACTGTTTCAGAACCAAACAGATATGTTTTGACCGATAATGTGTGTTCTGCCTTTAGTTAATAGAAATATAAACACTGTACCTGTACATCTGTACGTATATCCCAAATCTAGTCCAGAAAATATATTATTTAGATCTAGACATTTTAAATATTTTTTGAAATCCGAAAACTTAGAGAGGGTTACAGAAAATATAATTTTTTTAGTTTCATTTATCAACATGTCAATGTAGAGTATCTATATAGCACAAATATATTTTTATGTGAATACTGAAAAAGAATACCAACTTCCAAGACCCAGTGGGATAATGGCATATTCAAACGAGGTATATTTTGTGGCTAAGGAGAGTGGAAGGGGAAAAAATGGGTTTTGAAGTTGGATGAATGGCTCACCACTTTTTGTATTGGTCGATGTACTTCCTGATTGTAAAACTGTGGTCTTAGTCCAGAACGATACCGAGATTATGGTAGATATTATGATTTCAAGTAGAAATAAACTGACTTGTATCCTTCTTGAACCATCATCTGTAGTGAACAGTTATAAATCCTTTAAAGTAAATTATGCAATATTTCAGCAATGGATAGTGTATATCTCGGCAGGGTAAATGTATAGTAAATATTCTTGATGGTAAAAACTGGACAAGCCGTTCTTCGTATTTATTTCAAGCTTGAACCGGCGCGGTACAACCATGTATAGTATATTACAAACACGGATTTTGTATTAAACAACTCCAGTGTTGAAATATCTGGTTGATACACAATATATTCTGCTACTACGAGTAGGATGCATGCGGTAGCTCTTTGACGTGGACTGAGAATATGTGGCAGTGATTCCCTTGTGCTAGTTCAAAATGCCCGGGGTTTTCGAGAAATTCGCCCTCTCCTCATTTGATGAAGACTCCCACAAACCTCTGGATAGTGACGGGTACTTTTTGAATTCGCTGCCATACTAAATCCAGTGGGCGCATACTAGGCCGAATTATCAATTTACAACGCCAACAATATTTTTATTTGATATTCTGTTCAGAAATGCTCGCGAGTAGATACTACCAAATAAAATCATTAAAAAAAACTCAATGGGGTTAGTTGGGTCAGATGCTCGCAATATTCCAATTTAAACAAATAAATAATCGTAATTTCATACTAAAATAATTCTGTATTCTGAATTAGTGATATAGGAACGTAAAGTTTTAAATTTTGATTAAACTGTAAAATGACGGTAACCTGTAAAACTGTTCATTTTTTAACTTTATAAAAATGAAATTCTTTTCTCTTAATCCTCATTTCCTTTAGAGCGGGTCGCAACAGCTCGGTACCTGAAACGAATGCGCTCGATTTAACAAAGAGGCGAAAAAGGGAGACATATATTTAACGTTTTTTATATTAGTTATGAGATATTTTTTCGAACTTATAAAAAAAGAGTAGTGGTACTCGGTGGAACATTTTTTATCTAGCTAATGGAAACCATTCAACATATTTTTTATCAAAAATATTAGTTTACGAAACATATACGTAATAACATCTGTTATTATTGCAAATTAAAGTACATACCTGTCGCTTCAATATCCATTTCGAAAATTTCTGATTTTAAAATAAGGAAAATTAACCAGTATTGGCCGCGCTAAAGATAACTCAGCTTTGGGCACGTGTGCAGGCAATTGTTTATAGATAACATTTTATAGGTATTTTTGATTAGTTCGAAGGTAATACTTTTATATATTTTGGGGGCGTAATTTATTTTGGCCGTCCTTGTATGAGGCGTGGAGATTTTGGACTTGGGCAATCGTAGATGGTGCTCGAAGCACGTCAAATAAGCTTTGTTATCTCGAATACTCTACTGTAAAAAAGAGGTTGTTTGACAGTTTTATGGGATTGCTAGTATCTGGAGTTAGTTAACTCCACATCATTTGAATCAATAAAGTTTTCTTTTACCAAAAACAAGGGTTACTTTCGGTGCTCAGGTATTTTTTTACTGATGGCACATTTTTTTTTTTTTACATTAACTCCACACAGGAGGCCCTGAGGAAAATAATTTCCCTCAGGGCCTATGTCTTCTTTGAAGATGCTGTGTGGGGGGTCTTTTTGAGGAAAGGAAGGATTGAACACGGGTCTTGAAGAGATCCATGTTGTAGGAGGGAGGAAACGCAGAGGCCGGCAAATCGTTCCACAGCCGAGCCGTTGCACTCAAGAACGAGTCACAGAAACGACCCGTTCTCATGTGACTAATGTCAACCGTGTACAAATGTTGGGCGCGTGTTTGGCGTGTTTCCCGACTATGCACCGGTGCCGAGGGGATCAATGACGCTAGTTCCTCGGAGTATCTTCCATTGTAATACCGGTAGAACAACGACAGCATTCCCACCTGTCGCCTGTGCTCTAAAGATTGCAGTCCGTCTGTTAAGATGGGAGAATCTATCAAACGGATCGCCCGTTTCTGCACAGAGTCAAGGGTGTTTTTAGACATTTTGGAGCTCCAGACCAGAGGTTATTATTATCAATGTATTGAGTTTTGGTAGAAAGCATCATTTAGTGATTTGACATATTAATAAAAATAATAATATTAGTTTATTCCAGAAAACTAAAGAAACTAAACTTTGTAGCGCAACACGGCATAATACCCCAAAAATAAATCACTTAACAATAATACTTTTGGCCGTGAAAATGCCAAATCATAACCATTTTTTTTATAAATTTAATAATTCAGTTTTGTCATCATCATTTCTAATTTTCGGAAACCTATTTAGGTAGATTTAAAAAAATCATGTTATCGAGCGAAATAAAGCACAATAATTATAATTATAATAAATAATTATAAAAGAGAGCCTGTATATTTTTATGAGTGTCCACTGCTGTCCACTGATTTCTTTTAAATAGTAAACGGTCACTAGCAGGTTTGATCCGAATGTCCAAATTTTATTTTAAAAACGATTTTTTCTTCTTATTATATCTGTGTCAAAACTTATACACATTATTCGTTTTATTTTTATATTCATGTTTTGGATATTTCATAGCACCTAAAAGCATAGTGGAAGTGACTTTTTCGGTCAAAAAATATTTGCACTGACCTAAAAAATGTTTTAAATACAACAAACGGTGCACATTGCATGATAGCGGAGCTCAGCATTCGACAGTGTTTTGTGAGACAATTAAAACGTTTCCTTGCTATAAAGTTAAATATTAATTCATTAAATTTTGTAATTACATTCACAAGCATGTATATTCAACACACTAACAACAAATTATTGGCAGAAAAAAGAGACGTCCTTTATGTTAATCTGTGTGTCTCATCACGAAGCCCCGCTGCCTTTTATTTATTGGTTAACTTTGAAAGCATCATTTACCTACAGCCCTACTGGCTTGCATGATAAACAACGAATTTAGAAATGCGCAACTTTTGTAATTTAACCAAATCGGCGCCGCTTTAATGAAACGCCCTAATTCTGATAAGAGCAAATCCGCTGTTTACCAAACTTCACATTCTACCAGAAAATAAAATAAACAATTCCGGCGCCACTCAATTGTGCAGAAAAATTAAGCATACAACATTAAGACCACCCTTCTGAAGAAACTTAGCAATTTAAAGTGTTTTAACATTTCCTATTTGAAAAATTTCATCTCAAAGAGAGACTTTTTTTGTATTTATTACTGAATGCTAAATATTAACGATGTTTTGATAACGATGTTTGTTAGAGTATATTATGTGATTACATTTTCATAGAGATGTATAGGTATTATAATAATTTTTTTAAACTACAATTCAGTGTAGTTATAATTTATAATCTATAAGAATCTAGATACATTATCTCTAAATTCTAGGTTCATCTCTCCTTCATGGAATGAAAAATCTTACATGGTGGCATTTGAAAATTTCCATGCGTGGTTTTGACGTTGTTTGTACAATTGAAAGATCTTCGTAAAACATGTTCATCATAATTTCATATTTAACCAACCTTTTTAACTAAGTGATCAAATTGTGGATCGCAACAATCAGCAAGAATATAATTTTTTTTCTGAACGTTTGTTTACTTCGATGAAAATAATAAATACGATATTTATTTTATTTTTAATTTTTAACTTTATGAGGAAAACCTCAAATTGTAATATTTAAATAAATGAAGACAATTCAAGCGAAACTGATTCGAAAATCTGGAATGCTTGCAGAAAGATATTTTCGCAGGACTTTTTTTCAAAGAAAAGTGAAAAAATACGCTTTATAAAAATATTAGTAAAATAATACGTAGGTACCAAATTGCGTCATGTACAAGGTAAGTACAAAATAAAGAATAACAACAAATAAGCTCACAACACCCCAGCGTGCATTTTCGCTTGTTTGTCGTCAAACATTTGCTGGTACTATGGAATACCTCGGTCAAAATGACTGAAATGAAATTCTTTCCTAGTGGTCATTGAATCCGGCAATATTTAACCAGCATTGTGCCACGTGACAAGTGGTCTGACCACACTGAGGTACACTTACGTAACATAATATAACGCTTCTGATAGCACAATGCGCACGGCTCCTTTCTGCAAACTCGGCGATTAATTCTAACGGCTGCCGCAATATTGCTGAAAACGAAATTCAAATTAAACGAGTGGTTTTTAAACCCCTTCTGTAACAATGGTCTTTGTTTCGATGCACAGTCGAGCCGCCTACCCTCCTTTTCTATACTCTACATCCCTACAGGACCACGCTCTCTCATATTTCCATGACGCCATAGATTTTCTTTTGCACGCTGAAAGCGGTCGGCTCACTGTTCTACAGCGTGTAAGGGTGCTGGCAGACTCGCCGGCTTTACCGGCCGGATTTCATTGGCCGATGCTGATTTGTTTGTCAATATACGCAGGGTGGTTCTTGTATGCCGGCACCCGACTGGAATCGTTCCGGCATAATGCAAACCGAAAGGCATAGCCGTAAATAATAGCCATAAATCTTTAAAGCAATCGACTGTCGCGTGTTGACAAAGTAGTAAATTATTTGAAAACAATGACTTAAAAATGTAAATTCTTATCAAAAAGTGACGGTAGTATCATTTTTTATCAATAAAAAAATACTTTATGATTAAGATGAAAACACTAATAAAGTATGTAATTACTATCGCCGTGCCGTGAACTTTTTCTTTTGATTTGGTAAATGTTGGCTCTGGCTGTTTTCTGCTAAGTATGTTGAGAAATATCCACATTTAACGTGTTTTGACTGCCGTGGGCACTTCTAGAACATTTTTTAATGTTTTTTTCGCAGTCAACAAATATTTTATAAGACAATTTCTATGATTTTTTTTTATGAATGCGGCCTGGCTGGTTTTAGTAGAACACAGGATTGACCGTACTACGTCGTACGGCAATAATGTCTTATTTTTTTCCAAAATTGTGGACTAAGTGGTTCAATTAATTTTATCAATGTTGAGATAATTTAATTTGATTAAATTTTCTCAAATATAAAAGTGGTTCAAACAAAGTTAAATTGTTTCATGTATCTTAGTTGATTTCCTTTGAATCTAAATAATATTTAATCGGGAGGGATCGATATTCTAATAAACACATTTATTTTTATTTATTTAATGCTGTTAGAAAAAATATTCAATATTCCATTGTACGTGATGGAATTCGGGCCCAAACCCACATCGCACCGCGACTCCTATAATAGCCTCGGAAGCATGCTATCTATGGCAAACAACACCCGGCAGCCGGTGAATAAGTGTCCTCATTGAAATAATCGGCCGGTTGCCACCCGGCAAAACCGGTAAGTTTGCGTGCACCCTTAACGCTCTAAAAACTCTAATCGATTAAGACCATTGTTTCCTCTTGATTAAGCTTTCACGCCACGCTTTGTAAAATATAAACTTAAATGGGGAAAATCCTTATTATTGTAGAAAATTTGAAACGTTCCAATCTCTAGCACAGACTAGTCTTGCGGCTTTTTATGTGAATTCCACACAAGATACCCAACGTCTCCAATAGAACCAGTGAGACTATTACTTGGGGGAGAGAGTCAAGTCACAATCCGAAGGTCACGGGTTCGAACCCGGCATGCTCAAATAAATTTTATTTGATTAATTTATGTTATTTAACAATTAATTCATTTAAAAATATTATATTTGCGGTATGTTCCAGAATGGAAGATACTCTCAGTATAGCCCTGGTGTCAAAACCACCAGATGGTGATCAGATCTGAATAGCCAGGTACTTCCTTACCTTTCTCTTCTCCATCTCCTTTCCCTCTTCATTACCTTCAGCCTCACAACATACCCCAATTGGGGATGCCATAGTTTCACTGGATCCAAACGGGAGCAGCTGAGACTTTTGTTAGCTATTCATGGAAAAAAAAACCACACAAATGGCAAAGTTTTTAAATATTATTCTGAAAGAAAGTACCGTTTATTTCAGAACAGTCTTAAAATCTAATAATAATAAGAATGGATAAAAATAATATTCAGAATCTGCCAATTATTATAATTTATTGTATTTTTTTTTTAAATAAGTAATAATATATTAGATGGAAGAAATACTGGTCTTTGAAAGAAGTCATGAAATCCAAGGAGCTAAGTATGCAAATAAAAAGGAAAGTCTTCAACACATGTATACTTCCAGTCATCTCCTATGGATGTGAAACTTGTGCACTCACCAAACGCAATAGAGAAAAGTTGGAACGATGCCAGAGAACCATGGAGAGAAGTTCGACAGGAATAAGGAAACAGGACAGGGTTAGATGTAGCATAATAAGGGAGAAAACTAAAGTTGCGATATAGTTTATTATCCGAATAGACAAACAAAAATGGAGATGGACAAGTCACATGATCCGCGATTCACAAAAGAATTGGTGCAAAAATGTCACTGACTGTTATCCCAGAGATGGCAAGAGAAGTAGGGGACGTCAGCAAATAAGATGAGAAGACGACCTAAAACTCACCGCTGGACATCATTGGAGAAGAGTAGCGCGTGACAGGTTCCAGTGGAAAATGTTAGAGGAGGCCCATGCCAAGAGGCAAACTGAGCTTCGGGATATATTATAACAAACAAGAACATGTCTGGTATTTATACCTAACAGAAGACCAGAATAAAAAGGCTTTTTATTATTATTATAATAGTTATTTCCAATATTCTAAGTAAGTAGATACAGCGACGCAAGCGATTTCCACGGTTCATTTAATAAGAAATATGGATTCAGGGGTAATGGTTTCATATCAAATATAGGCACACAAGTACAGATAATAACAAATAATATTGTTTCACGAATTATTTTCTGTTTTCGTATTTATTGATCCTGGTAAGAATCTGGTGTCAAAACGTGTTGGATAAATAGATAAACTTCACCTTAATCCTGACAAGACATTTATTATTCAGACACCTTTGTAAATTGACACAATATATTCGGGTTAGGGTGTAAGACGTTGTGGTATCACGTTTTACTATACGGGCAAGTCCAATGTTAGTAGCTTAAGGGTGTGAAATAATTAGATATACGAAGCCTTCCAGTGACAGTAAAGATATAATAATCTATTAATGCAAGACTTGTAAAGCCTACTTACCCTTTACTGAAGATCGTAATAATTAAACTCTTGATACTTGGTTATTTGATTCTAAGTAAGTAGTAAAGTATATCATTAGCAAACCTTTCTACGCTGGTATATTTCGGATAAAGTCAAATTAATTTGATTATAAATATATATAATTTATCTTGAAATATCTACTGATACAAGCGCCTAATCAAGGAAAAAAATCTCTAAAAAGAGCATGGAAAGCGCCAAACTTAAATGCCGACTTGGACGTGATACGATCCATTCTCGCGCAGGTTGAGTCACTTTACTGAATTTACAATGACCGTAAGCGAAAGAGAAAGATGCGTAAAACATATGTGCGACAGAGAAAGGCGTGGGCGGGAAGGCATGTCGCTTTTCGGACCTATAACTCGCTAATTGCGACTATTTTTGTGTTTACGTCAGGTCGGCATTAAGGTTTGGCGCTTACTGTAATAATATTGACAAGAACAGCAAAGAGTATCTACGAACTATTTGTGTTCTTTATTTATTTACCAATTCTCGTGTATCGTAATTTATTTTGGTAATGTATTTAGTTTTTTAAATTTTAAATTTTAAATTAAAACGATTCCTTCTTTCGGTAGCGTATACTTGTGACGTCATGGAAAGTCAAATTATTTATAAGAAACCGTTGTAAATTTTTCTGTAATTTTTTTTTTTTAAGAAAGGCGAACATTCTCGGGTTACGAATAACCTGACAATGTTTGAAAATGTTCTTGTACCACAACAGTTAGCGGAAAATGTTGCTTTGTCGTGATGAAGGACGACAAAGGAGGAATCGAACACGCGACGCCCAGGTGGGACCCAAACGCGATGCCAACTCAGCCACTTTTCGGTCGAATTATCAGTTATGGTAAATCGATACTAACTACAAGCAGAACTTAATAGACATGCGTCTCGAATATATTTAATCGTTAAAGAAATCTTGTCTTTAAGCCAAACTCATATTATACGATTTCACAATTTTCTAAGTTTTGATTTTACATTGTACTTTGGCTTTAAAAATATCGCGTCATCCTATAATCGACATTAGCAAATCCCGCAATTTTCTCACAATATTATATTCTCAGTCTACTAGAAAAATTATTGACAAAATTTAAGGTAATCCTAATTTGAAATCCTTGTAAAATCTTGAAAAACAAATTTATTAAATTTATTCTAGCTGGCAAAATTAAAATTTTAATCAGTCCGTGTTTTTTTGTCGAAAAAACCATAAAAATGCTGGAAAAAGTACCGAGTGAAATTACGACGCTCATGGGAAGAATTTTTTATTGTATTAGAAATATATTATTTTATTGCATAACTCAGTGGTGTTGCTCGTCTTTTATAGCTAAAAAGGGGGAGTAATTGATTCACGCCTCGGTCAAATTGAAAATGATTAAGGTCGTACAGAATTGATTCAGTTTTTCGCTAGGCTTGCTGATTTTTTGTCCCTCCACCCTCTTATTGTAAGGTCACGTCCTCGAGTCGTAGGCACGCCGCCTTTTGCATTCATAAAACCTTTTCTACGTACTCGCACCATCCCAAGAACGCAAAATTACTCTTTATCAAATTTTTAAGGTTTATTGTTCGTTTGAAAATATACCGTATTTAAACAGTGATTCATAAATAAAGGAACATTTATTATCTTTGCCGAACACATAAAAATATTTTTTAAGATTTTCACGGCCAAAAGCATTTTCGTTATTTGTTTTTGGGGTGTTATGCCGTGGCTAAAGAAGGAGGTAGCGCAACACGGCATAACACCCCAAAAACAAATAACGAAAACATAAAAAAATTGTTTTTTTTTTTTTTTTTTAAATACATATACATTTGTGCAAGTAATATGTAGAATGTCAAGAAATTATTTACTTTATATCCACGAAAGTTCATTCGTCAAAGTGGAGTTGTTCGAACGCTGATAGAAGTAATATTATAGTACATAGTGAAAATGTGGACAGAGAACACTTTACTTACTAGTCAAAGGAAACAACGCCCTGTAGATGTAGAGTATTTTTATCAATATTTTTCGTGATTTCATGGTTAGCGAACAGTGTCTCTTAAATAATATTTTCCTCCAGTCGTCAAAATTCTAGTCATCCGTACGGCAAGTAATCTGAAGCGCTTAAATCAACTGTTGGAAGTTGTGTAGTTGGATATTTTGCCGTTCATTATTTGTCTGCAATGGTAAAAGTTTTTTGTAGGAAAGTTTATTAATAATAGTAATTAAAATTGTCTTTATGTTGAATTTTGCCTTTTTGATAAGAAAAAAGTGGATTGTGCCTTAAACATAAATATAAACCAACATAAAATTCTCATAATTGCATTAAACATTTTGTTTTTTCATACTATGTGATGCCTCCGGAATCTGTTACAATCATAAATTTAGTCTGATTTGAACTATTTGCCATATAAATATAAATATGCACTATTTCCAAACTTGAGTTGACCCTACTATGCAACAATTTAGTTTAGAAAACTCTATGAAAATTTTCGTTTCTGTCGCAAGCCGCCAATTTGAAAAAAAAAACGCAAAACTTATTTCTCATCTTATTCTGTTAAAAGTAGGTATGTATACACATACGTTACTGAGATTGGTTTCAGTTACAAACAAAATAAGTAAAACAATAACTCTCTTTTTTAACCACAATTTATTTAATTTTTATAATACCTACCGGTTTCGCTTTAGTCAAGCATCTTCAGGGTATAAAATTAAACCGAGTTTAATTTTAAATTAAATAATTTTAAATCAGTTTAATTTTATACCCTGAAGATGCTCGACTAAAGCGAAACCGGTCGGTATTATAAAAAATTAAATAAATAGTGGTTAAAAAACAAAGTTATTGTTTTATTTCATTCAATACGTCAAACCACAAAGTGACTGCTTTTTATCAAAATATTAAAAAAAATATTTTTAAAAAAATATTTGAAAAAAAAAGAAAACACGTCTTCCTTTTTCCAAATTACTTCTCCATTTATATTATTTCCTAAACCATTTTTACTAAATCCTCGATTTTTAATAAATCCTCGATTTTTAATAAATCCAACCACCATATTTTTCACCATTTAAAAATATGCATAGAAATCTTTAAAACAATATCACCAAAACCGTATCAGATATCTGTCTTGTCATGCAAATAAGATCCAACCACACTTGCGCCATCTGCTTCGAGCTTCCCAGATTACCGGCCGGACATGAAGTACGAAGCATTCTCATGGTTCATAAGAGCCGATTCGAAAATCTGAACTTAAGAGATTCTTCCACAATAATGAGTGACGTACAAAAGAGAGCTAACACTAATACTGATGAAAATATTAAAAAATACGCTTTCGTGAACATTTTTTTGCCATTTTATTACAAATAAAATTTTGCGCTGTAAGTAATTATGTGTAAATATTATATATTAATAAATTTAAATTTATTTTTGATTCTTTTAATATCATCTTCCTTATATTGTAACGTGACTGACTAAGGTTCCTGTCCTAAAGTTGTTTGAGTTATAATCAGCTGTTCAGGAGCGCTTGTACGCTCGCCACCCCCATAAACGGACGTGTTTAGAGCCGAGTTCTGGTCGTGGGAACACGTTAGATTTTAGTGGGTCTTGTATTATATGTTTACACAAAATGTCGCTTTAATATTTACATGGCCTGTTATTCAATTAACAATAGAAACAAAATTAATGAAATTAGGTAAAATTATACGGCGAATATTTTTAGTACATTTTTTCAAATTCTTCAAAACTTAAACCAAAATATTTTTGTGGCACCAATTTAAAATAAAGACAAAATAAAGTTAATACACTTTGTTTCATCACATCATCATCATCATCTTCTTCCCCTTATCCTATTCGGGTTGGGGACCCATTGCATCGACAAGGCTCCTCCATACGTCCCTGTCTTGTGCTGTTTGTTCGGACTCTGTCCATGGTAGCCCCATCCTCTCCTCACACAGTTTCTGGACTTGCCTCACCCAACGGCGGGGGCGGCCCACTGGACGTCTACCCTCTGGAATCACACTCAGTATTTTCCTCGGAATTCGGTCATAAGACATTCTTAGTACATGCCCAAGCCACCTCAGTTGCGATTTTTCTATGAAGAGTAGCAGTGGTTCAGATCATCTCGGGTCGTCGAGTTTCTTACATGATCCCATTTCGTAACCCCTGCCACTCCTCTCAGGTACCTCATTTCGGCAGCTTGGACTCTAGAGCGTGTACGTTCATTTAGCATCCATGTCTGGTGGCCGTAAGTGAGCGTCGGGCGGTATACCGTTTTAAACACTGCCATCTTTGTCTTGATGCCGAGCTCGGCTTTTCTTATCACTGAGCTGTGGACGCAATACACTGCTTGCCCCACTTATTCTTGTGTTTCATCACATTTTTTTTAAATTTTATATCAAACAGATACTTCAAGAACATTGTTCTTCTTTTTATTTCCGGTAGTTATTCTCTAATTATTGAAAAAATGTACAGTCTTGCAAGTTACTATGTAACTTCATGAATAATGAGCGATTGAATATCGATGTCGCGGTGGTTTGCCATGTTCGTTGCGATGAGCATTTAACTTCATCATAATACTAAGTTAATGTATTCAGATTTTAGCATTTTTAGGTTCCATGACAAATTAGAATCAACTCAACTCAACATCTCGGTGAAAAGTCATTAAAAGCTATAAAAAAAATTGAAAAATAGCTCAAAACCTAACTTAACGTAACATACTTAAACAATTTTTAATATTTTTTCACCACTTTTATGACGGTTAAAAGAGGTGTTGAGTTTATTCTGAGTTGCCAGTCACTCATTTTAACTATTTAAATAAATAATTATATCACTTTTGGTATTTTTATCTACTGGATACATAGCTGAGAGTAACTGAGTAGCTGAGAAAAAGGGTTAACCGCTAAAAATAGCGTTATATTAAAAAATATTGTTTTTTTATTCGTTTGAAAGGTCTCAACTATTGATATACGAAAGCACGTAGAGAGACGTCTTCGATTTTCAAAAACCCGTCCTTATTGCCTCATTAAACTTTTAATTTTAGACACGGAAAGCTCCGTTCGGCGCGTGAAATTATGAACTATATCAGAAATCCTTGAATAATTTTACGATTAACACGTCAAGGAACGTTTACGTTTATAAAATTAATTAAAAAGTTTTACTTTCGTAAATTTTAAACCAATACAACAATACTCTAAGCTTTTTTAATCAGAAAGACGACCACCAATGTTTTAATTTTCTGATACTTTATTTTGAAATCAATTATTACTGATGAATAAATTAGGCGAGATAATGAAACCCTCCCCCGGGTAAAAGTGGCTTTAAATCAATCAGTCAGGCGTTGAAGCTGACGTAAAATATAAAATATGACTTTGGTCAGAACTCGATTTAACCAGGGCATTTCTCCCGGCTGAAACCGGCAGAGGGAGTAGTAAACGACCTCCCCCTTTAAACAAGGGGATGCTGTGCTGCCATCTCGCTCGCTCTCGCTCATCTCGCCTTCCTTTCATCCCCCTTAGCTGGAAGAGAGGTGATCTGGCGTCTCTCTTTCCCGCACAAGTGTGGCAGTTTCACTCAGATCGCTGATGAGAAAACAAGACTCGTGTTTTGGATAGATTCCGGCTTTTTATTTATTTTGGTTCAACACTTTTACCATACATCTAAAAATACTAACAACAAATTTAATTCTAATAGTTTTCGGGTGAAAATCTGTGTTTTCTGTCATTTTCAATTATTTTGATTTTCATGAAAATAGTGTGAAATTTATTCAGGCCTAATTGACTAAAATGTGTTAAGCTAAATACGTCACGTACCTTTTGCATGATATCACGTAAATATCTCTCCAAAACATGGCCTAGTTTAATAAATATTTTTAAATGGAGCAGATTTTGCTAATATTCTTTATATCGTGGAACGTTATGGTGAAACGACAAATATTTTTGTATTTACAAATTAATATTTTGTCTAAACTTATATAATCAAAATGTACCGGATTTATTCTGCTGATAACCAGAACGTGAACCAGACAATTAAGAGACAAAATTGAATTAAAACAATGTTTTTGTTTTCATAAATCAAGTGTTGCGGATTTGAACAGAGCGTGATGAAGGTAAAGCATTTATTTAAATATGCTGATAATACTTAGATATTATATATATTTGTCCAAATATGAACAGACCTGTATTGTCGAATTCAAATTTCTTACGATTTTAAATTTCAATATTATCAAAATATTTGTCTTCATTTAAAAAAGCTATATTAACAACTCAATAATGTTTTGGTAAAGGTGTTACAGAAGATAGTAAAATAATTATATGTTTAACCTTGAAAGGACCCATTTGTGTTTTTCCAGCTGCGTGGGCTTTTCTAAAATATTGAGTGGAAATCTGTTTGAAACCTCTTCAATATCGAAACCCACTACGAGATATTTTTAGCTTGGAGAAATGTTTTTCCTAGCGTTTACTGCCATACTGATGTCGATTAAATAATATAAAATTATTATTTTTAGAAAACTGTCGGCATCAGATACAACCGCGCCTAGGTTGTATTCTAAATTGGTTTAAAATATGGAAAATAATTAAGTAGTGGGAAACATATTTTTGTATTTTTTCAATCTGCAAAAAAACTGCATTTTATATCTAGATTGGCTAAGTTTGTACGCTTTTAGAATGATAAACTTCGTGGTTCACTGTCCATCGTTTCAGATTATTGTTGGTCCCTGAATTGCTTGAAAACCTAGCCCAAATTGTAGAGAATTTCATCCTTTGGAATTCAGCCAATGCAGGGAGTGTACCGTCTCCCAGGAGTACCTGCGATTTCGTTGTCCCCGTACACATATAGTACCTGTGTACTGAATTTTCACTATTCTCGTCTTACTTGCATTGAAACTTCCACGTATCATTGCCCTCCAGTAGGGCTTATCTGTTGCAGCTTGTTCGCAGGTGTTGAAGTTAATATTATTTGTTTCTAGTGCAGCAGAATTATATGTGCTAGAAAGTGGCCTTTAGTGAATATTTAATGCATTGCTTCTGGCCTAGTTATTATACGAGCTTTTGCTTTAAATCAATTATGATTATGATTTGATTACATATAGGTACATTCAATATTTTCATTGTGTTATTAAATGCTTCTTATGATGTTATCAACAAACAAACTATCATTTAATTTGAGTATTCGGCTTGTTACCCGAAATAGATTCTATTCATTAATTTTTCTTAATCATCATTATCAAGCGCCTTTGAGGAGATTTTTTACAAAAATGGCGCTATATAAATTAACCAAATATTATTATTAACGAACAATAAACATTTATAACAATCGTGACAAAGAAATAGAATGGAATTTGCTGTATGAAATACATATTAAAAATGTAGGTACAGGCTGGTATCAAGGACTTGTTGTTCAGAAATTTCTACATTGTCATCAAAACCGGAATTGTTTAAAACATAATGCATTTAAATCATTTAAAACAGTAGGAGAACACTAAAATAGTAACAGTAATAGGAGAACACTAAAATGCCTTCTGAATGGATTTGAATGAATTGAACATCGCTTTGACAGATATTAACTTTTAGTGCTAGTCTATTTAATAAATGCTGTCTCTCTTATAGTTGCCTGACATCGTATACGGCCATCCTATTTGAATTTCATAATTATGGTGAAAAGGATTTCTCGATGATGTGAAAATTAAGGAAAGAACGGTCTTACTTTTGGATCACGAATCTCGACCCTATCGCATTTCTTGTGTTTTTCTTTATTGTATGTTAGAAACATAAAGCAATACAGGGTGTCCGAAGGTAAAGTACATTAACTTCGCGAGGTGGTTCTACATGATAGTATAAGTAAAAAAGACATATAACTTTTTTCGAAATTCCAACTTTTAGGGGTAGTTTTGTGGTAAAAAGATAAAATTAGACCGGCGTGCTAGGCCAGCTTTATTATATTTTCCGCTGATACGATACGGGCCAATCACCACCATACAATGTTGCCACGATCGTGCCCGGCAGGCCCCCGGCAAGTAAGATCGCACCTCACACTAAGGATGTTTAGTAGGTAGATCTTTTTGTATGGGAAAGAAAATGTTGGAATTTCGAAAAAGTTGTTAATCTTTTTTACTCCTACCATCATGTAGAATCACGTCCCGAAGTTAATGCACTTTACTCCCGGACACCCTGTATATTTATGAAGGTTTATTTTTCACCGTTCTTAGTCACTCGGGTTTAGGGAAAATTATTTCTTTTTCAGTTTGATAAAACTAAACAGCTATCACATGGAAATACCAAACAGCACTATAATAATCGTTTTCTCCCTGTAATAATAATATTCATTATTAAAACTTGAATTAAACCATACCAGCATAAATAATAGTAACACATAAAATTCGTAATTATTTTTTTTTATTTTCATTTAAACAAAAAAATCACGGGAGGCCAAAATGCCATCAACATTATTTTTTTCTCTAATTTTCTCACAAACAAAAGCCGTTGGGTAGGTCTTGGTACAACCTTTATTATATTGCCTATTTTTCACTCTTTTCGCTTTTCTTTCTCGAACAAACTGAATAAAAGCATTTTTACCGCTTTTGGTTTGCGTCTTTTATGTTTTTGCCAGCAATCTCTAACCTCTTTTCTGTTTTAATTGCCCCAATTGCCTCATCAAGAAAACGATCCCCGATTCACCTTATGTTTTTTACTTTAGCTTCACACAGGAAGTCCGGAGGGAAAAAATCCCTCAAAGCGAATGTCATTTTTGAAAATGCTGCATAGAGGGTATTTTAGGGTAGAAGGAGAGGAAGTTCTGGGAAAGAAAAGTTATAAGGGATGGGTAAGAATCTGAGGGTCAATTTGTCCAGGATGCCTGAATGAAATCATCTCTCCCATTGCTGTTCAAGGCAATAAATAGGTCGAGAGATTCCTGCTGGAGAAAGTCTATCCCAACCAGTCTCTCCCAATCCAATCCTCCACGCAATAGGTGAGCAAACGCATCCGCCGCCAAGACTATACAAACCTCACCCCATAAATCTGGGCACCTCAGCAAAGTCAAATAATCGAACGTAGCAAACCACTTGGGGTGACCCATAGGTCATAGACAGGGGTGTTGGTTATCCAACAAATGGTACCGAAGAAGAAATTCGAATGTGATTAATAGTTTAGCAGTTATTAAATTGCATATTTGCCCATCGTGCAAGATAGCGAGATCAAATGCAATATTTTCCCTTGAAACAGGTAGGAATACCTCTCTTCAACCTCCTGATGAATGTTGTCCGACTTCGTTCTTGTTACGAAGCGATAAAAGAGCAAATCACTTTCTCGGTACTAACCGCCTGATTTATTGGACCTTTCTATGGGACAAGGAATTTCAATTTGGTGACTTATGAATTTAATTCTGAATTAGGAAGGAGAATCTTAGAAATTCCCGATTTAATGGCACTACCGAGTATAATATCCATTTATTTGAGAGAACTTTTATTTAAGTTACATTAAGTTGGATTAAAAATTGTTTTCGTTTGCGAAATTAGTTCATTGGCGAAAATGTTTAGTAAAAGCTCATCAACATGGAAAATTTCTATCTATGGGTATCCGGTCTAATGAATACGCTTCATAGTCAACCTAATGATATTAGGAAATTTTATTATGAATATGAAACACTTTTTCAATGTTTCCAATACACATGTAATAATCTTAACTTTAAGTAAATTTCGTCATCGTACTCTACATATAATATTTATCATTTTATTATGTCGTCTTGTGGCGTCATTGTTTGTTACACGTTTGAATTTAGTTTCTTACATTATGTTTAACACTAGAAGGCATCCGTGGTCGAGGGGTGAGGTTCGTGACTAGGAACCCGAAGGTTGCGGGTTCAAATCCTGGCGGGCCCATGTAAGTTTATATGCCTGAATTGTGGTATTTCACAATTTAATCATTTAAAATAATAAAGCACCCTTGATGTGATTTTTCACAAAATAGCTCTATACAAGTCATCGAATTATTAATATTATTGAGGAATATTTACGGCACGTTCCAGAGTAGATAATATTGCCCTGGTGTAAGACCACTGACCACTATTCAGAATTGAAACATTGTTTGAATTGGCTTAAGCCATGTTTGGTGACCACAGCTGAATAGCAAAGTACTTCCCCACCATCCTTCTTCTACCCACTACCTTCAGCCTCACAAAATACCCCAATTGGGGTTGCCATAGTCTCACTGGCTCCAG
Source organism: Limnephilus rhombicus (assembly GCA_929108145.2). Lineage (NCBI taxonomy): Eukaryota > Metazoa > Arthropoda > Insecta > Trichoptera > Limnephilidae > Limnephilus > Limnephilus rhombicus. The sequence goes on from OV815270.1 coordinate 16,974,952, forward strand.
GCGGTTGGGAGCAGTTGGGACTTTTGTGCGGTATTAACATAAAAAAAAATATAATACGGCCTACAATACTTTATAACAAACAAATTTTTCAGAAGAGAGAAAAAAAAATACGACACAAAATAACCGGTATTAATTATATTATCCTTGGAAGCTGAATTACATATTCTCAAAAAACAAATAACAGTTTCCAAATATCTGTCAACAATTGACAAATATTTGGGTTCTGTCGATGAACGTTTATAGAATTAAAATATGACCTTTGGGGAAAATTTCTTATAAAGACTAAAGGTGTGGAATTGCGCAAAGGTAAAAATTGAGTTAGTAAAAATACCATCTTGCCTTGCAGATTTAATAAATGTTATAACTCTGTTCATGTTGAAACTTGAAAAGCGAGCAATAAAATACGATGGAAAATTCTACAAGTTGGAGTAATACTTTGTCAGTGATAATTTCCTCACTTAATAAAGTTTTGCTCAAAATTCTTGCTTTATTACTACAGACTATCGCGCATCGTTTCGATATAAGTCAAGCTTACAACATTCATGAAAGAATAATACTAATAAATAATAACTATTCTTCAAATACGAGATTTGGTTGAAATAAACATACCTTAAGACAACGAAGATAATAGCAGTAACATCTGAGAGAGTTGGTATAATTTAAACAAAGTGAATTTTACAGTTTATATAAAAAAATTTCATTATTCCAAAATTTTTATTTATGTATATGTACTTGAAAGTCTTCTGGCAAATCAGGTATGGAGTACCGCAAGGCAGCGTCTTGGGTCCTATGACAATTTTTTTCTAGTATCTCATCGGCAGTTCTGAATTTCGTATTAAGATATATTTGTAAATTGTTATTCGCAAAAACTCTGTGGTTGTTTTAGTTAATTGAGTTTGAAAATAATCTTTAAAAGTGCTTAGGTTTATTATACGAATTGCATTATTTATTTAACTTTTTTCATGTAACAACTTTACTCCAGGGCGTGCATTTCCCTTTATTACTTTCTCCATTAATTGCGGACAATGGGTTTTTTTCGGTACATTGTTCAACATCTCCTTTTTAATTCATAAACCGGTACATAATGGTAATCTCCGTTGAGGGTTGTTTTTAGGGAGGGTTGCAATAATAAAGTCTGAATTCGAAATTCACCTAACCGAAAATAAATTGTTTTTGCTAAAATATACCGTACCCGATACGATTAATTCCGAACATCGCAAACATTTTTCTGCAATAACCAATAACCAGGAATAAACAAACAAACGTTCACGGTATGATTTTCAAATAGAATTAAAATATTATTAGTGTGAAAAGGCATATATTTTTTAATTCATTGTTAACAGCAAATATGTCTGGAATTAATGTATTTTTCCCCCTAATAACAGCATTAAAAAATATATATTTATTCTAAAAATATTATTTGTGTGTATTTTTGAACCAAAAATTTACCAATATGGGTGGACACAATTGATTCAACATATTTAATGAATTCTGCAAATAGTGCTTTATTATTGAATATATTGCGAGATTTTTGGCATTAATTTTCAGAACATCAAAAAGGCTTAAAATTAAATTACAAAACAAAGCTCACTAATGGAACAGTGCGGTAATTAATTTAGGTTCTCATATATAAACTAATCAGCTTCGTACATTATTTACTAAATATTACTTAATATTTTTATTTTATTTATTTAATGCCGGCAACCCGGGCGTTTATTGTAATAATAATATCTTATACAAACAAGTTAGTAGCCCGCCTCACTAGACTAAGCCTGTTCCGAGGCGGGTACATATATATATATATATATATATACATAAACTTACATACACATACATTTACATATATTTACAAACATACACACATATTCGTACATACACACATACACGCATATGCGCACATACATACATACAGGTATTCGCATACGTGTAGGTACATAATCGAACACATAGATACATATTTGACGACCTCCGTAGTCCAGTGGGTAAGACTCTTGACTCACAATCCGGAGGTCGCGGGTTCGAACCCGGCATGCGCAAATAAATTTTATTTGATTAATTTGTGTTATTTCACAATTAATTCATTTAAAATAATATATAGTATATTTGCGGCATGTTCCAGAGTGGAAGATACTATCAGTATCGCCCTGGTGTAAGACCACCATTCAGAATTGAAACGTTGCTTGAAAATGGCTTTAGCCGTGTTTGGTGACCAGATATGAATAGCCAGGTACTTTCCAACCTTCCTCTTCCCCACCTCCTTCCCCTCCCCACTACCTTCAGCTTCACAACATACCCCAATTGGGGATGCCATAGTCTCACTGGCTCCAGAAGGGAGCAGTTGAGATTCTTGTGCGGTATTCACTGTAAAAAAAAAAAAATATTAAAACATAAATACATATAATCAAATAAGAATTATTGGGAGTTGAAATACAGTTATCAAGGAATTAACATATTTCCATAAAACCAAAAATTCATCAGATACACATAGTAATGTTAGCATCTAAATCTAGAACTATTAAATATCAACAAAATGAATACACATAGTAATGCTAGCGTCTAAATCTAGAACTTTAAGATTTCAACAAAATAATATACATATGAGGTAATAATTATATAAGCATTCGTAAAACAAAAGCAGTATTAATAATTAAGATAAAATCTCTTTAAGTAACCAACACATATATGTAAATAAAGAGTATTATAACTAAATAAATGGCCAAATTGGGTCGTTCGAATATTAAATCGAAGTGATGAGCAATTTAAGAGACATTACCTTAAAAAAATGTTGTTTATGTGAAATAGAATTAATGCTGGAAAATCATAGTAATCATAATTACTACTTATACTCCTTGAATCCACTGTTAATTTTCATTTCCAATCTATTGAAAATGGAATACACAGTACAAATACACAATGCTTCGTCGTGAAGGACCTATCTTTTGTCATTAGAGAATCATCATTATTACCTAGTATAAAATGAAGTCGCTCAAAATGTATGTGCGCGTTAAAACTACGCAACTGATTTTCATACGGTTTTCACCAATAGATAGAGTGATTGAAGAGGAATATTTATATGTATAATATTCGTGAATATTCGTATTCGGTGTATATTCGTATTGTCGTATAATATAAAATGTACTGAAAACACGTTTTTAAATCAGTAAAGATAATGTCATGTTTGCACATAATTGTTTACATATTAGTTACAGCGCATAAATAAATAATAAAAAAACAACTTAATATATATTTTTACATACATAAATTATATCTAATATTGTAAATTTTTATGTATTTCTCTTATAAGTGAACTATGTATTATAAGTTCACACTTTTAAACACATAACTTCATCTCTCTATATTGTGAATCTTGTTGTAATTCCTCCAACTTGTTATCAAATACTTGGTTTACACTTTTTGACTTTTCAATGCTACTAACTTTATTACCTACTTATCTCATACACTGTAAATCTGAATATATTATATGTTATCAGGTTAATTCCGCAAATCCGAATATACTTTATGCTACCAGGTTCTTTTTCTATTTTTTTTGTTATGTAATTATGTATGTATAATATGAACTAAACCTATAAGTTTGTCTGTCCTGGTACGGGAAACTTTCCTACTTGGACAGGCAAAGCTTCCTTATATGTGTTTTGTACTTTTGTATGTATCTATAGTAAATAAATAAAATAAATAATACATGTAAATTATATTAGAGAAAAGCCGAGAAATTTAAAGAAAACCTATTTTTGTATGATTTAAAACGGCTGGGGGACCGTACTATAGTCACTTTTGAAATTCGTTCTACGGAAGAAATTGGAAAATAGATGTCCTAGAGTAAGTAGGTATTTGATTTTCCCTTTTCGAATATCCACTGTTTCATTGCAAGCATTGTATAATTAGTGGCGATCGCTCGAATTGCATCATTACATAGTATAAAATGAAGTCGCTCAAAATGTATGTGCGCATAGATCTTTTAAACTACGCAACGGATATTCATGCGGTTTTCACTAATAGATAGAGTGATTTAAGAGGAAGGTTTATATGTATAAAACATGCTTATTATAGTAGAGAAAAGTCGAGAAATTCAAATATTCAATTCAGGTTGGTTGGATGGATCGGTTGGTGTGGATTTTATAAAGGTTGGGTAATGGCTTTGTGCTTCGTTTGCCACAGCAACGTGTGGCCGGGTCTGCTAGTTACACAGTATAAAATGAAGTCGCTCAAAATGTATGTGCGCATAGATGTTTTAAACGACGAAACAGATTTTCATGCGGTTTTCACCAATTGATAGAGTGATTCAAGGGGGAGGTTTATATGCACATGCTTATTATAGTAGCCGAGAGAAAAGCCGAGAAATTCAAATATTCAATTCAGGCAGCGGGCAGCGGGCAGCTGGCAAGCGGGTGGTGTGGATTTTATAAAGGTTGGGTAATGGCGTTGTGTTGCGTTAGCCACAGCAACGTGTGCCCGGGTCTGCTAGTATATAATATGATGTACACGCAGAGTTGAATACGAAGTGTTAATTTATTATTGTTTCCTCGTTCCAAAACATTAAATATTCATTTTATGTTCGCCATAAATTTCTACACTTTATTGAATATTGGAATACTCACCACCTACTCAAAATTCATTATTCGATGATGTTAAATTTCAAGGGGCTCGTGTTTCGAATAGTTATCCTATAAATAGTGGTGAATGTGAAATTACGTAACACGCCCCCCCCCCCCCCCCCCCCCCTTTCAACAGTCCAGGTAGCAATAACTCCATCATCGTTACATTATCACACCAAATTAATTAGGGCACGTTCTTGGTAGGAATTAGGGTCTCTGATTGATAAATGTGCAAGCATGTTGCGGCGGTCTCTGTAATCTCGTCCACTGACTCATTAATTAATAATTATTATGCAACCGAATATTAAGTTATATTTTATATGATACTACATCTTCCTTGCATAGTGGAGGTAATCCACCTCTTACCCGCCCTGGTATAAGTAACTGATGGTTACTCCTTCAAGGCTTTTATTAAACGAAGCTACATTTATTTATTTTGAACGATTCTAGACCTCCAGTGTCCATGCATACGTTGTTAGTAAGCAGTATTCAAGTGCTTAACAAGAAAAACAAAATGCAAAAAAATAGGTTAGTAAGACAAAGATAAATTAAACAGAGCAAAAGAAAAACTCATTCATGAGACTCTTCCTTGCACAGTACATATGAGCATTGTGCATAAATAATGTTTAAAAGGTGTCTCATAAATAATGTTTATTTAAAAAGTCGCAATTAAAATAATTAGCCAAAACGCCATCGTTCATGAAGATTTTATAAAGTTCATCTTCTTCTTCCATAAAATATATATTTTATTAAAGAAGAAGGTAATACTAATAAATTTAAGAGATATATGAAACACAACAAGAAACAAAAAAAAAACAATGATACAGAGCCAACCAACTCGGCCAATGAAACTTGTATATTTATATATTTTCCAATTACCAACTTTGAAATAACATCAAATACAAATTAGATCATTGAAAACTGCACTGCACCACTCATCGAGTTATGAAACTAAATCAACCTCCTTTAGTTTGTACATTGTTGAATGGCTTAAAAGTTATGATCGTGTAAATCCTGACGTAACCAAATATTAAAATAATTTATGATGTTGCCAAAAGGGGTGTGTTTTAAAAATATGTTTCATGCTTTTCGTCATATCGAATGCATTTTTTCTGTGCTTTCTTGTTTCAGAGATATCGATACTATCGTACCAACGAAAAATGAGAATCTTATTTTGGGTTTTACTAATTGGTTCTTCTAGTTCATCAAAAAATCTAAAATGTTTGAGTGTTTAGTAAGAATTTAATTAACCTTTCACCTATCGCCACCTGAAAAAATTCTGAAATAAATTCTCCGCTTTGCGACCTGGATTTTCTCACTTCAATTGGTCAGAACCTTGCTCCAGAAGTGAAAGTCTGGTATTAGAGGTACACGATGGCCATATCTTGACAGTGGATTTTATCGAACAGTCTCCAATATTAAGTGAGGTGGGTAAATTTCACAATCTTTCCAGTTTCCACCTCCTGGATATTTAAGAGAGTTTAATTTGGTACCTCTTTTGGTTTCTGTTATGTATACAAAAAAACTTCAAACTTAAAGCATTCAATTACAAAAATTTTAAATTTCAATTGGGTGAATATCACCAAGTTGAAGAGACTTTAAACGTTAGTATATTTTATCTTACATTTGGTTACCTACAAGAATGCTCGTATAAGATGTTGATATGCCTACCTACTCGTTGGTACATAATCAGAGATGATCACTTAACCTCAATTCTTTCCCCCGCTTCATGATATTGGCAGTATTGTGTTATTGGCCAACAAACAGAATATCACATATTTTCAAATAGACATGAAGTCTAGAAATTGTAGACGATACCCTTTAAGAATTAATCGGTATCTGACCTCTTTTAGATCTCACTCAAAAAATATGTGAACGTATTTGGCCAGAATTTAATCATCTTTAAATATATTTGATCTTTGTTAACACGGTATGGCGATAAAAGTATTTTATTCATTACATACGGTAAAAAAACTTTATCTAAAAACCTTATCTATAAACGATACCCTTCTCGTAAGAATTAATCGGTATCCGACCTCTCTTAGATCTCATTCAAAAAACCTATATGACCAGAGTTTATTCATCGTATATTTAATCTTTGTAAACACACGGTTTGACGTATTTTATTTAATACATACTGAAAAAAAACTTTATCTAAAAACCCCTATCGACGGTCCCGAAGAACAATTTCGGATCTACTTAAAATTGAAAATCGTCGTGATGGCTTATTTTAATTCCCCCTTTGACGATTTAAAACTATGTATTTTCAAAATTTTGGGTGAAATGAAATGAAAAACAGATATTTTTCTTATATGCCATATTTCTTGATCTCAAAAACTGCAGAAACTGAACTTCAAACAGCTATACTGCAAAACAACAAAATCACACATACTACATTATTCTTCGGGACCGTTGCTGTGTTATCTTTAGTAGGTACCTAGTATTTGCCAAGTAGTACAATCTACCTACTTACCATTGATTTATTAGTTTTTGGCTTTTATAGCAATAACAGAAACTCATCAACTTAGTTTTCTGAGAAACTTTTCATTTCGTTATTTTTCTTATGAAAACTACTAATTCCGTGGTCTGTCGGTAAACAATATTAATTTGTAATGAAAACATCCTCTTTTTGGAAAGGCGTAAATTGTTGCATCTCCCATGCCATTAAAATGCTCACTTTTACCAAATCTATTGAATCTAGTAGATGCCTAATCTATTTTTTTTTCTCAGCACCGTGAAACCCCATTTTCACAGATTTTCAGAAATATTTCAAAATCAGGGACATATAAAATCTAGATTGTGAAATACATACCTACTCACACGTGGAGGTATATATTACCTTAAGGTTTGCTAAGTAATAAATAATTTCAGCGTTACGTCTTACGTACATTAAAGGCGTATGTTGGATATTCTGTAAGGCTTAGATACTTTGATGTAAGATGTAATCCATTATCTAAGAGAATAAACACATGAATCCATATCTTAAATATTAATTTGTGTTCTAAGCCAAAAGTCTGTTTAAAATGCAGGTAGGTATATGAAAAGGTTACACGAACAAAATTTCTGCTCGTAAGCTATGTTTAGAAAATAATAATCATATTTTCCAAAAACTCTTAGCACCAGACAATATCAAATCAATACATGCAAAATTCCAGAACTTTGCCTGGTTTCGAATGATAACAACGTTTCAGATAAAACTTGCACCACACGATCAGAATACATATGTACGAGATACAATACGCGTTGTCTGCAACTTATATGAATGCAAATTGCGTTATATTCTGCTTCTGCATATGCTATTCCATTGGCGCTACAACATTTTAAAATACGGTTCTTTCGCAAAGCAATCTGAAGAAAAATTTCCAGGAAAAGAGAATCATAGTCAGCAAAACTGACTTAGTCACAGTCAATTGAATGTAACAGGTAAGAACTTGTAATAATTCGAGCATCGTTGTTGTGTCGAAAGTCGACAGACCATAAAATAGAACATGAACAAATGCCGTAATTCTTACCGCCCAAAGTAATGTAAAACTGTTCACGTGATGACTACACTTTCCTCGAGGTCACAGTGGTTAAATAAAATACTCATAAAATCAAAGGTTGACATCAGGGGGATAAAAATAAACAATCAAACAGGTTTTCCATATAAATTTGCACCAAAAATAAAAAGAAGTCTTTCTGATAATGTCAACTTCTCTGTTTTGAGACTTCCTTGCCGGACCGTAGAGCGGGCATCCGGCTTGTCTCCCTTTAATTCATGCAACTATCCTACTCAAGCTAAACGACGCCGATTGGTTAAGCGCAGAGGTCTATCGACGCCCAACAATGGCGAATTTTCTACAAAACAAACCTTTGCAAGCACTTTCCGCATAAAACGTCAAGCTAACTATTTTTACACACATATACCTATATATCTAGAATATATATCGTCATATGATTACAACGTGTTAGTTGTAATATTAGTGTACCTAGGGAGTTTATTAAACTCTCAAAATTTAAAGTTTTATTTTGAATAAATATTGTGTTATAATCAAATAAAACTATTGTGACAGGGTATTTTTCAGTGGACCGACAGTAAGTAACAAGAGCATCTATTATAAATTTTCCTATTTTCTAAGCTCAGTTCGTATAAAACCGAAGCAAGATTTATACCATTGAATTGGGCCATTTCCTCTAAGACATATTTCCTCTTTCGCATCTCCTTCCCCTTGCCACTACCGTTAGCCTCAAAACATTTCACAAATGGGGATGTCATAGTCTCATAGGCTCCAAACGCTTGGGTGCATCTGGAACACTTGTGGGGTACTCGCATAAAAAAATACATAGATCTTACCAAAAACTGGTACGGCGCTTCGCCACCACTACCGGATTGGACTATACTCCCTGCTCTCTCTGCCTTTAAATACCTGGACATCTCGCCACCTGAATCATTTTGTCGCCTTTGATTTCGTATCAGCTCAAAAAGAAGAAGATGGAGAGTTATGTAATTATGAATGTTGGAGAGAGCGCGCTAATATTTAAAACGATAAAATTGAAGCGAAAATTGTCAATATGTTTAATAAAACACAACTTCTTTGAAATAGAGCAAAAATCTTGCGGGGGTTGTCTTAAACACCATTTAAAGAAACACTGTGAATTATTTTATACATATAACTTGTAAAATAACTGAAACAAACTTGTTTATAATAATTTTTGGAGCATACTTTGCGATTGATTTCTATGGAGGGAATTTCATATAATTTGCGTTTCGGCGCGGAAAATGTCTATACATTATCTTCACGAATAACATATATTTTTAAGAGCTTTAAAACTTAGTGCTTAAGGTACATAATATGTAATAAATCCGTAGAAACGGCGGCTTTACGCGACCGCCGACGTTACCCCGATCTAAGGAACAGCGATTTGACGTCGCACCCTGTCCCAGCAGCGTGTCATAAGTCAACAAGCGGTCGTAGCGATAAACCTACTTTCTCTTTCTCGAAATCAATCGCCTTTCTCAATGTTTCCCATTTTAAACATCATACGTAGTCGAAAAAAGTTTCTCCTTTGTTATGATGATCAAATAACTTTCTGATGAAATGAATTAAACACTTACAAAGCTCGAGGATCAATGTGTTATGCCCCTTATTATTTCCAGTTTTCGTGTATGCCTACACGTCCTGTACAGCTGCTGTTGGCAATGTCGACGCTAGTTTAAATTCAGAACAGGCAACGACTAATTAGTTCGCAATGCGGAAGTGGTGCAGCCGTCTCGCACAGGTAAAACAAAATACGTAGGGAATATTTTGTTTATGACTTTCATTTAATTATATGTTATATTTCATGCGCCCCGGTGAAATATTCCGGAGATGTCAATGAATTAACATCACACCGGAGATGTTAATTCGTTGAGATCTCCGGTGTCAATGAATTAAATATTGTATCGTAGTGATATATACAATATAGATTTTGCACTGCATATATTACATCCCATTTTGCTTAATAAAAAATAGAAATATATTTTTTTTTATTAGAACAACTATCTTATATAACTTTTGAAGGTTATTCCCATAAACGTAATATGTCATTGAAGAAGAAGATAACACTAAATTAAAACAAAAATATGAAAGAGAACAATGCACAGAAAAACAGACTCAAACCCAGAACCTCTCGTCTAACTGGGACAGGCGTCTTTACCATTTCAGCCATTGCCACATTCGCTCAAAACGTCATATTTGTCAATCTCATATATTTTTTTTTTGGATTAACAATATTATCTTCGACTAATTTTTCATTCAAGACGAGAGGTTCTGGGTTCGAGTACCGGTTGCGACCGTTATCTTTTTTTTATTTTTCTGTGTCTTGTTCTCTTTCATATTTTCGTTTAAATTATTATTAGTATTATCTTCTTCTTCGATGATATATCAAAAAATAGTTTAATATTAAACTTAAGGACCATCCATAAATTAAGTCACACCTTAAGGGAGGGGGGGGGGGGAGTAGAGAAATGTGAGATTGTGTGACAAGGGGTATGGGGGGGGGGGTCATCAGCTCTGTGACGTCACATGTAAAAAAAAAATTGAACATTTTTTCTGATTATTTTTAGATGTAAAATTTCAAAATATGTGACGTCACACTAGGGGAGAGGGGTCTCATAAATGTGACGACGATGTGTGACAGGGACGGCGGGGGGCGGCCAAAAAATCATGAAAGGCCCCTTATGAAAATTTATCTTCGTTCAACAATTCCATTATTAACTTAATAATTTACAATGTAATCTCCCTTTTGTCAATTTTATAAATTATACTTATCAGATTTGCAAAAACCTTCCAGGAATCGAACCTTTTTTAGATCCCAAATCGATTGGATGAAATGTGCTTACGTAAAAACTACGAGAACGCTATCTAGGTTTCTATACGAGTATTATCATGACTTATAGCATGAATCCAATCGACTCAAAACAGAATGAAATAATAATAATTGCCGAGGTAAGGTAGTTTGCCAAAGCTTCTTACGAGTACGTTCTGAAAACTAAAGCAAAAAGTAGGTAAGCTTATAAAGTAAAATTTGATCAAGTTATTTAGTAAAATGGAGAATTATACTTAGAACAGAAAAATCGATTAAATAACCCTTAACAAATTATGAACCATTTTTTTGGCCGCAAGTCAAAGTAACGTTTAAAAAATAAATAAATACCGCACAAGAGTCTCGATTGCTTCCAACTTCCAACCGGAGCTTGTAGGAGTCTTCGTTTGAGGTCATGTTGTGAGGCTGAAGGTAATGGGGAAAGACAAGAAATAGGAAAGAGGAAGATTTGTAAGTACCCGCCTATTAAGATCTCGGCACCAAACACGGTAACAGCAATTTTGTGCAACGCAACGTTTCAATAATTATTCTGAATTGTGGTGAAGACCTATTTTGACCTTTTTTCTTTCCGTAAACATCTTCATTCATTATTTGTTTAGGACACTAATTTAGGTTTGCATTTTTGTCCCATTTCATAGAATTTTAGTATGTTTTTTTTTCATATTTGAATGAAGTTATCTTGACCTCACGGGGCGGATTAAATTCACATACTTATTTGTTTTGCGATACATTATTCAAAGCATTTCAGTTTCCAACGAATTCCGGGTTCTCTCAATCCTATGTCAAACTTACCTCGTCATCATCATTGCTGCTACAACCCCTGAAAGTCCCAGCCGCCTTCGTAGTTTTCCCTACAAAAAGTTGTTTTACCGGGAAGGGATGTCAGTTGTCAGCCCTACGCCAACCGTCCTCCTTTATTAAGGCTTAGACCGCCATCAGCAAAGACCGTCAGAAAGGGCGTTCCCTTGCCGACGGAGGAAATGTCCTTACATTAGCGTTTTTGGTGGGTTAAAAATAAACTAGAATGTATCGCAACATTTACGAACACCGGGAGACAATACATAAAATAATCTTCAAGGAAAAAATAATGACACAAAAATAACTTTAAAGAATACTAGGGCATTAAACCTAAATATTTACATGGTGTTAAGGGACATACTTGAATAACTTTATCTAGTGATTCCATACATTATTAGGAGTAAAAAATGTGAAACAAATTTTGGTTTTAGGTGACATTTAATTTTCTTTTGAAATAATTTTTATCTTGATTATCAAAAAATTCTTTTATATTTCGTCATTGGTCACTCAGCCGGGTGACCGCTTAACCTCTCACCCTAAACATAACTGTCCAATCAATACCTACTGATTTTTTTTATGTTTTAAGTTGATAAAAAAAATCAAAATATCTATATCAAACTTTTATTTACATTTTCCACTCCAAATAATATCAATAATCACCGGTTAAAGTAAGTCAAGTAGACCCCTTAACACCATCTATACGTTGAAATCAATACAATAAAGTTCTCTTTTGAAAATAAAAGTATCAGACCATTTGCGTCGACAAGAGATGTCATCCGTGGTGAGATTAATAAATGCCTATACAGGTTGTCCGGGGGTAAAGTGCATTAACTTGGGATATGATTCTACATGATATTATAAGTAAAAAAGATGAATAACCTTTTTCGAAATTCCAACTTTTAGGGGTAGTTTTGTGGTAAAAAGATAAAATTAGACCGGCGTATGCGGCAAGCTTTATTATTTTCCGCTGTTACGATACGGGCAATTACGACCATGCAATGTTGCCACAATCGTGCCCGGCAGGCTCTCAGCAAGTAAGATCTAACCTCACTCTAAGGATTTTTAGTAGGTACGTCTTTTTTATGGGAAAAAAATGTTGGAATTTTGGAAAAAGTTGTTAATCTTTTTTACTCCTACCGTCATGTAGAATAATCACCTCCCGAAGTTAATGCACTTTACCCCCGGACAACCTGTGTATTGAAATAAACTTGAGTATATTATTGTGTTTTTATCATTTTTTATTTGTTGAAATTGTACCCATCTAATGGATTATATTTTTAATTTTAATTTGTTTTTTTTTTTTTTTGATATTATCCTAAAGTCTTACACTACATATACTTAGTCAAATACACTAATAAAATATCCCCCACAACGCCAGGAACTCTTAGCAATCTCTGTTATGAAGCAAAACATTTAGATGAATAATACAATAATATAGCCACAACTAACAGGTACCTTGTATTTTTAGTTTACAGTATAATGTTATTGTTGCCAACGATAAGCATACTGCCCAGCTATAATTAAATTATTAATAATCCATGTGAATGAGATTTATGATTGTGTAGAGTGGATTGATATGTTTGTGTAAAAGAATGACTGGCGAAGGACCTTGAATTTGTGTTACTATCACTACTTGAAATGATAAAAATACATGTGGCATAGAAAGGAAAGGACTCACCGAAAAGGGTAAAAGAACTTGTAGGCTGGCAATGCCCTCGTCTGCTTTCTCTCCCATCCAACAGGCACAAACAGCAATAGGCGTGAGTTTCGTTTCTTTGATAATACACGGCGGAGTTATTTTAATGGCGATTAACCGATAGCGGAAGCACAATGCTATATGTTGCGGCGGGAGTTTATTACAGACTGGGTAAAATTGACGGATAGGCAATTGGGATAGGTAGGAAAGGAATTTTCAACAATATTAATACCGATCCCAAGCAGTGACAGTATGTATGCGTGCTATGTAGGTATGTGTATGTGTAGGTATGTGTATGGGCGTAACCACCATGTCTGAATAATTGTTCTCAGTGCTTCTTTTACAGGTATATAATTATATTTTTATTAAGTTTATGTGTATGTTTTTTTTTTAAATTACATTGTAAAACTGCATATCTCGATACAGGAATGCTCTAGTGAGATATGCAGCTTATGTTTTTCATGTATTTCTTATTTTTCAATAAATAAATAAAAAAATGAAAAATAAATTACGTGACTAAACTGAAGTATAGTAGAGAAAATTTGAGGTAACTCAGGAATATTTGCCTCTACGTAAAGGTGAAAGTTTAATACCAGGTTTCAATGTTTAATTAAACAAGCGCGGACATCCGAAAAGCCAACCAATCATTTTTTTTTGACATTGCCCCATTGAGGAGCATTTGTTGAAGTGAACAAACGTAAGAGTTGTACGTAAATTCGTCGGGTTCCACCCTTCAACCCTCAATAAAGGCATCCGGCATTGTCCGATTAATGCGGACCCCGGCGGTAAATGGCAATCGGTCGTGACGTCACGAGGGTAGGTTCTATTAATGCCACCCCTGAGGGTAATACCGGACAAGTGCTTTCACGAGTTTCGGCTAATTAATGAACGATCATTTGTCGGCTTTTTTAAACTGAAGCTAATGGCTAATGAAATATTCCGTCATGATTTTTATACTTCAGATAAATTGTTGATTAAAAATATATATTTCTATTGAAAATAATTTGCGAAGTTAAAAAAAACACAGTTTAGCTAAATATTATCTTGCGTACCCATTTAAACCCATTGAAAAATTGTCTGATTCCATTGATAAGATATTTTATTATATCGACCGATATCACAGTTTGTTGCATTGCTCAGGACCTGCCCTGTGCATTATGCAAGCACAACAGGAGGAGTAAAGGCGCTGATAATCACCCAATACAGCGCCCTTGAGGTTTTTACTAGCTCCAAAAGCCGTTTAGTTCTGAGCCGGCCCTGGAATTACTTGCAAATTGGCCTACATTTTAGTGATTTTTAGGTATTCTGCAATATTAAAATAAACAATATTTAAATTAATACTGTTTTAATTTAAATTTTGATAGATTAGGACAAAATGTAAGTAACTTCATGTAATTGTGATTAGCTTCATTCTCTATGAACACTGTTTTGGGGGGATGAGTTTTTTAGCCATGTTTATTTAGCGATCAAGACGTCTTTTTACAACTACCATGAACCTTAATTAATTCATTACTATTCCGTTAGTTCCATTCCCACAGCCACAACGTAAGCGTGCGCTTAGTTTGGTAGTCGAAAAATCCAAAACGGTTAAATAAACTATTATACCTATCCTATACCTACTGAAAAAAGAAAAAAATGAAAAATAAATTCATAACGAAAAAAAAAATTGTTTGCCTATTTTTCATTGCATGTAAATGGCCTTCGGAATATTCAGTTCCAATGATATTTTAATGGTGAAATATTTTTTTACGCTTGCTCGATTCTCGTCGGATTCGTTTGACAAAAGAAAACATACTGGGAAATATTCAAGGTTTTTTCAACGTTGGTTAGGATGTTCCAAGTTACTTTGACGATTTTTTTTCTTTCGTAATAACGGTAACGTTGCGGCTTGGCTTGCCATTATATTAAAATAATTCAAACAATTGCTTTGAGACATTATTAACAATGCATAAATATGTCAATCCATTGAAGATGTTTAATTAAAAACGTGTTTGTTTCTTCATAATTAAAACGTATTTTTTTAAGCTTCTCAATAATTAAAACGTATTTTTTTAAAACAAACCGTTGTATATTTATATATGTGTTAATATATAAATTTGGAACATGGATACGGAACAGACGGGATTGAGTATACCAAGAAAGTTAATAAGTGAAATTCAATATTTCTTATACATTAAGACGTGTCTTGAAGATTAGAATCGTGCGTAATGATTTCGAAAACTCTCAGTTTTTACTTCAAGATGTATACATAAAAAATACAACTCAGAATGTATTCAAAGATGTACTCACTCGATACTCGTCAAAATCACTGAAAAAAATAGCATATCTAACTTATACCAATTATTTTATTCGATTGCTTGAGTAGCAGAAATATCGCGATATAACGTGTTATGCATAAAAAACCAATGCTTTTAAAGCTTTGATCGAAAAAAATAACGGACCGAAATCCCCGAATACATATTTTATTTCATATGCAAAGCAGTAAATCAAACGTGGAATATATTTCACACCCTTACTAGACATACCATCTTAGAGAATCCGTAGGATTTCCAGATTTTTAACACCTAACATTCCACGCGCCGACGCTAATGTGATATTCGCCCCACAATCTTTTACATTTGTCGGCATATTCCTGTTGACACATTCATGACGAGTCATCCCTCAGTAAAGGTGCTTTGCCTCAGAATTTCTCAACATATAAGCTTAAAAGCCTTGGAGTTGTTGTTGGGTTTCGAAAGATTATACTTAAGGCAAAGGTAAATAATACCAAACTGAAGACGCTACGCACTTTTGTCGTAATCTTGTATGTATATAAAAATCTCGTGTCACGGTGTTTGTGGTCGCACTCATCTGAAACGGCTTGACCGATTTTTATGAAATATTTTATGTATATTTGGTAGCTATGAGATAAGGTTTTAAAGTATATTTCATACCACTAGGTGATTAGGGTGTCCCTATCCACATTTTTTTTTTTTAAATTTGACTTTTTTTATGGAATTATTTTTATTTGGCATCAAAAATACTATTAACCCCAAATTTTAACTCTCCTACCCCCATCCCCATTTGAACAATTTAACCGTTTTTCATATTTCAAACAAAATTATTTATGTTGTTGAATGACAGATGGCGCTACGTTTGCGTCATTGAACTTTCATTCACACATGTGCAAGACATTCACGAGAAGCGTCCGCGTCATTTTGATATTTCATTCGGCATTATGTTCTCGCGTGGGCATACCATCGAGCTTATTTGTGTTGGTTAAAGACGGACTGACAAAAAATATCGTACACTCAATTGCTCTTCGAAATTCATACTGATTTTCCTGCCTTAGTTGGTGTTTTTTTGTTTTATCGGCGGCCATCGTCTACATCGCTCCATTCCTCTTTTCGTTATAGATCCATCCCCACACACTTACAATAAATTCGTTATTTTTTATTTAACAACCAAAATATTCACTAAAAATAATGTATATGGCAGAACAATGTTTGTCGGGTTAGCTAGTTTTCTATAAATACACAATTCTGA
Organism: Limnephilus rhombicus; assembly: GCA_929108145.2. Classification (NCBI taxonomy): domain Eukaryota; kingdom Metazoa; phylum Arthropoda; class Insecta; order Trichoptera; family Limnephilidae; genus Limnephilus; species Limnephilus rhombicus. The sequence goes on from OV815270.1 coordinate 16,991,929, forward strand.
AGATCTTATATTTTTATAATATTGCAATGCAACATCAACATAAAATTTATTAAAATCTACCAAAATAACTTTGTATTTAGCAATTTGATACTAAAAATAAAATTCCACCATTTTTCATCTACCCACCCACGGTTACATTAAAGGGTGGCTGTTATTACCTCAAATATTTGTCATTTTATTAGTACCTACTTATTTCTTTTCTCTTGACCGCATTTTAATTGAATCTTGCTGCAAATAAAAACGAAGTGAATTTTTTAAATGAAAACCAAACAGATGGCGCCACATTGCCTTTCTTGCATTTATCATTTCTATGGCCACACCTTCAACCAAATCCCATCCAACGAAATTTACGCTACCCTTTTCACAAGCGAATGTTATATAAATAGCTTGAATAATTTTAAGTGAGGTGAGGTAAAAAAAACAATACCATCTATTCGTAATTCAAGTCACACGTAATACAACCTACGAAAGAAATCAACTCCTTTATTTTGTGTAAATTACATAACATTTTTAACAATTCCGTGTTCGCACAAGCGTTATTAGATTGCAATATGGGGAAAAAGCGTATCCTTTACGTGTACCCCAATACGAATGTTTATTTGTTTTGCTCACCTTACAAAAGATTCCCGAGCTCTAAGTTTTACCGTTCAGCCTGAGATCAACATACTAATATATATTATCATTAATTTCTGAACAATTTAGTGTACTTACTGTCAAGAATATAAATTTTAAGGCAAAGTGTAATATAGCATTAAAGAAGAAGATAACAATAATATTCTAAACGAAAATATGAAAGATAACAAGACAGAGAAAACAGAAAAAAGACAATGGTCGCATCTGGGACTCGAACCCAGACCTCTCGTCTAACCGGGACGTGCGCGTTAACCAATTCGCTATTGCCTCCTTCTGTCAAGTCGTCATAAAAGTCAATCTCGTATTTCAAATTTTAGAATCTTCAACTAATTATTTTTCCATGTTATGGGCAACTACCCTTTTTATTGGAAACAATCATTCTAAGAATTGGTTTGTTTCATGGATAGCGTCTCGGACAAAAGTATCCGAATTTATTCATTTGGAACTGAAGCAAAATTGGTTAACGCGCACGCCCTGTTTAGACGAGAGGTCTGGGTTCGAGTCCCAGTTGCGACCATTGTCTTTTTTCTGTTTTCTGTATCTTGTTCTCTTTCATATTTTCGTTTAGATTATTATTGTTATCTTCTTCTTCAATAATATATTACGTTGATGGAACCTTCAAGAGTTATAAAATAGAGTTTTTCATATTAAAAATTGAATATTCCTTTAGACTTTTATAAAAAGTCAATAGTTACGGTGATGGGAATAACCTTTAAAAGTTATTAATGAAAGTTTTTCTTATAAAAACCAAAATGAAATAATTCTAAGCATTTTTTTTAATTAGGTATGATCTTATTATATTTCCACTAACCTTTATTGAAAACTACTGTGATTTTTGGTTTAATTCAACCCTTCAATAAGTAAAGCTCCTTCAAATCACTGAAGTTTTAGACTATTTCTTACATCAAATAATTTAAAGTAAATAATTTAGTTTTTCAAACTTGTTTTGCCCACTTGGAATTAAATGTCAATCTTCCACGGTTTCTGTGAATTTCGCAAAACTTCGTATATTTTCTGCCTCAGCTGAATAACTCAGGCTGTATTTCAACTTTCGGCCAAATTAGTCAGTGGGTAGTGGCCGTAGGAAAAACAAACCCTCTGAAGGAAACTCATAAAAAACTTTTATGTAAATATTTAATGATTCTTTTTCTCCTGTCCTCTGAGTTTACGAATGCAAATAAAGGAGTAATCAGTTCTCTTATTCTAATGACAACGGTTTGTTTCGAAACTTAAAATCGGTAACGGGTTGAATAAAAAGTTAATTATTTATGTGGATTTTTGAACGTACTCATCTTATTTTTTCATACAATAAAATTTGCACCGTGTTTTATAATGCTAGATACTTTCAGTACAGCATTGGTAAAAGACCCTCGATTCCGTATCTAAACGTAGTTGTTACACTGTCGAGAATTTTTCTATGGCAGATATTGTTAATTATTGTTAATTAATCGGTAACAAAAATGTATGTTTTTTATCTTTAACTTATAATACCTCGAAATGTTATAAATCTTGTTAATGGATCGTCGTGAGTGGCTTCATCATGGTTTGACAATGGCTTGGAAGACTAAACATCTATTACGCGTTAATATGGCTTAATATCAGAAGTTTCAAGAAAAACTTTTTGTTAATTCGTTAAAATGAACTCCGATGAATAAACAAAATAGCATTCAATTTGAAGCTACTGTACGTTAATATTCAACCATCATTGTCACAATACCTACGTCTTTTAAACTGACTAAAAATAACAGTTGCTTTCACAAAACCACAATTAATTTAACTGAAAGAGCTCTAGGCACCATTAAATTATAATTTCCGCGGCTAAAAAAAAAGAACCCTGTTTGCTGTATACGAGACTTGGACCCGCTCCAGTTCTCATAATGAACCGCAAGAAAATTAAGATTATGGGACGGGAAAGGAGTACGCTTTGGACATCGTACAGGATGGTTCATACACATTGAGATTAACAAATTACTTAAATAATAATAACGGGTACTTCCGAAAAAGGAGTAATCGAGTTATCCGTTTCGAAATTTGTTGGACTATATATTTAAAATCCTTTAATTTTGGGTGCATCCTTTTGCAAGTTTTTTGTTTTTTTTTATGTGGATAAGCACAGTTGGTTTTCATATGATTGGGTCATAGGTCATAGGTTATAAAATAATTATTTAACAGCTTCATAAGAAACTAAAAGAAATGAAAATTTGGAGACGGAAAAGTGATTTGCTTTTTAATATAATTCTGTCATCACAAAGTTTCAAAAATAAAAATGAATTTATTGAGGTCATGATCAAAACATTAATCGATTTATATGGCCTTCCGGTAGTCGTTATTTTCGGAGAACAAAATCGTCGAAAAATGAATTATAATGAAATAGCATTCGACAATTACAATGAATCTATTATAATGACAGAATACTGCGCATGAATAATTAAACTCGTGTATTTTTTAAATTATAACACTAATTTTAGACTTTTAAATGTATGTTTCATTGTGATTATCAAATCAAATAAACAATTATTTTAGGACAATATTTGTTTTTTTACTAACATGTATTATTTAGTGGTAGGTTTGCTGTTTTTGACGTATCATTAATCCCTCATACAAACTAAATTTATTATAACGACACTGGAGACCACCAAAATGTTTATAAGCCATCCTTTCTTAACCAATTTTGAAATATAATTTCAAAATTGATTAATCTATGAAAAGGCAATCAACGAGCAATCCAGTAATCGTTTTATTTATTTATCAGCCTTTTATTTCAAATCGTTGGCGTAAATACACCGAAAAGCATTTTAAATATTAATTCAAGAACTAAAACCACGTTTGTTTACGGAGAGCAACTCAGCCAACAGCGACACTAATTAACAACGTCATTTGCGATTCTAAGGCTCCATTGAGATGTCCGTTTAAAGATGCTTCCTGAACGGAGCGCTGAAGTCTTTTTCCTGAAAGCCCTGAAAGGTGAAACGAAGCTTTTTCCGCGAGAATAAAGAAAACTGCGCGCGATGTAGGTCACACTAGACACCCGAAGGCTTGCCGCTTAACAAAAGGATTCGTCATCTCGGGGCGGATAGTACCTACTAGATGGAGGCAGGCACAAAGGGTGGGAAGATACTCAACTGGCGGCAAGAGTTCAATTAATGCGGTGCATCGAAATACTCGTCCTAGTCTCACTTCACCGGGTCACAAATGGAACCTGTAAAGCCATGTTGATTTAAAACACGGTAGACGTGGACACCCTCGTAGGCGTTTTGAGCTCTAAATTGTGACAATTCCGCACTTCGTTAAATGTAAATTTTTGCCTTGTATTTATGAAAAGACTATGGGGTTGACAGAAAAACCTTTCGGAGTACCATGTGAGGTTATCTTTTATGTCTCAGTACAACCTTTTTAAGGTCGAAAATTTCTCTACTTTAACCAATTTCTAAAATCTAGATGTATGTTTAATATGACAGTCGTTATATTTCAAAGTCAGCCAAATCCACTTTTTGGCCATTTTGCTTTTTATATCAATTGCTGTACAACTACTTCGTGTTCAATAAGGGTTCATACATTTTCAAAATAAGCTAAATCCTTTTATTTTACAAGTTAATCAAAAAATAAAGTTTAACATATTTTTTTTCAAATTTAGCCTCATTCATTACATCACTCATAACAAACTGAACCATATCCATTTAGGCAAATCACTGACATGTTTAAAATCAAAATGGATGTTAGTTGTTTAATAAAGTAAATAAAAAGAAAACACTTTGTTTACGTCGCTTTATTATTTCTTCCGTCTACCGGTTTCGGTACCTCCGTACCATCATCAGGACTGAATATAAAATACTGACAAATACAGAGAAATATACAAAATGTAAAAGAAAGTACAAAAAAAAGTTCGTGTACAATTAAATTCCCACCCGAAATTAAACCAGCTTTTTACACGAATAACAATCTAGGAAATTTTTTAATTAATGCTAAAGACAATGAGGACATACTAAGCCACTCGGGCGTTTATAAAATCAGTTGCAACGATTGTCCAGCATTCTATATTGGACAAACGTCACGCAATGTGGAAACTAGAGTAAAAGAGCACATAAGGTGCCTAACCAGTTCAGGGTTTTCAGAATTCGCAGAGCACCTAATTAATAAAGAGCATACTTTTAACCGGGATACGGGTATTAAAGTCCTACACAAAAATGGGATAGGCTTAAGGTTAAATAACTTAGAAGCTTTAGAAATAAAAAAATCAGTTAATACAAAGGCTGAAATCATTAATAATCAACTTAATTTAACATTCAGCCCTATTATAAGTATGTTTCCCGTTATCCCAATCGCTCCTCCCCCACTTCCCTCCCACAACTGAAGCACTGTCCCGATCTAATTTACTGTCTCTTTCTTTTACATTTTGTATATTTCCCTGTATTTGTCAGTATTTTATATTCAGACCTGATGATGGTACGGAGGTACCGAAACCGGTAGACGGAAGTAATAATAAAGTGACGTAAACAAAGTGTTTTCTTTTTATTTATTTAAAATGTCAAGTCACAATGTGTTTGCTTCTTTTGAAAAATGTTTAATAAAGTTTCAAGTAAACTTATGATGGCTGTCATTTGGAAATCAAAATTAGCTAAATCCATGTATTTATCGTATTTATTTGGCTCTATTTGTGATGCTTCCAACCATGTCCAAAAAAACCCAGATTTTTTAGGAAACCATGTATATTACATTATAAGTAAATGAATATTTTGCATTCGCATCCTTTTCGAATTCTTATTTGAGAAAACTGGTAACTAGTTTCCAAATCCATGAAAAAATTTTAAAATGTAATTTTTCTCTGAAGATGTGACGCGATTTTTGGAATTATATACCTGTGAGTATTTATTATTCAGGACGATGGGGTTAAATCTTAACATTTAGCTGAGCCCTAGATGAATCTGTAAATGGACAAGGATAATCCACAATCCCTTCTCACTTCTCTAAGACTTAAAGGTCCTGTAAACGTGGGGAGTCCGTGGCATAAATCCATTAATATTCCAAGGAAAAAGTGACAACCAACTGTGGATAGATTAATAATATGATAATGATTAAAACGTCGCATACCAGAGGTGATAGATGACACAAAAATAGTTTTTTTTTATATTGCATTACAAGTATCATTTTTATGGTCGACATTCAAACAGTTTCTTTTAGATTATTTCGCTGACAGCCAAAAAATACATTAATATTATTAAAAACGCATTTCCCACTATTTTGGGTTGATGTTGTGAAATTGGTAAACTTGTAAGTATTTTAATAATAACGTTACATTATTACATTTGATAAATGAAACAATTTTACTTTGTTTGAACCACTTGTATATTTGTTTAAAGCCAACCGGTTTTAGAACGACCGTTCCTTCTTCAGGGCAAACGTATACTGATTTGACAATTACAAAATAGTGGGTGGGAACCAGAGATGTGCAAAATGGGTACCCAAAACCATTTGAAAAGCAAAATGGAAATGGGTCAAAACTTTTCCATTTGAAAATACAAAATGCAAAATGGTTTTTAGAAAAGCATTTCAAATGCAAAATACATGCATGATTATATGATTTGAAATACGTGTTGTATAATACAAAATTTTCTTTGAAAATTTAACAAATCTGCCAACGACCTACGGTCAAACTTTAAAGTACTAAAAATAAACATACTTTCTCAAAATTTAAAACATATCTTTACTATGTAAAAGAACAGTCTTTCGAAAATATTTTTTAGTGGAAAGGAGTCAATACGACTAAAATTTGATTTAAAAATGACATATTTCCGGTTTTGTCCGGTTATTCCTTCTTAAGATTGATTTGATTAATTACAGGTGAATTATGCATGTTGATTTTGAACAAAGAATTTTTTCTGATATATTATGCCTTCTTTGGTGAGTGATACTTTTCTAAAGTGAGTGAGCCTTTCCGCATAGTTTCCCGGATTTACTCCAGATTTGTAAGCTAGTATGTTCATGTATTTTTGAACAGACTCTACTTTACTGCAATGCGTTGCATAGTGGTCAGGGGCCAAGCACAGGAAACCGCCCAGTGAGGCCAACATTATTAAATTATACTAAAAAATGTTAAATAATGTATCAAATTAAAAAAATTAAATATTGTGTGGACTAAATCACTTAATGAAATGTGCATTTCTTTAGTTTCACATAAGGAACGTGCGTTTCTTTAGTTTCAATTTTTGACGCATGTCTTAATTTGTAATGTTTATCAGGTGTTCATTCTAATTTTAAATTTCTGATCATCTTTTGGAGGAAATTTTTTTTTTTTTTTACATTAACTCCACACAGGAGGCCCTGAGGAAAATAATTTCCCTCAGGGCCTATGTCATCTGGGATGCTGTGTGGAGGGTCTTTTTGAGGAGAGGAAGGAATGAACATTGGTCTTGAAGAGACCCATGTTGTAGGAAGGAGGAAACACAGAGGCCGGCAAATCATTCCACAGCCGAGCTGTTGAACACAAGAACGAGTTGAAGAAACGACCCGTTCTCATGTGACAAATGTCAACTGTGTACAAATGTTGGGCACGCGTTTGGCGTGTTTCCCGACTATGCACCGGTGCCGAAGGAATCAATGATGCTAGTTCCTCGGAGCATCTTCCATTGTAATACCGGTAGAACAAGGATAGCATTCCCACCCGACGCCTGTGCTCTAAAGATTGCAATCCGTCTGTTAAGATGGGAGAATCTATCAAACGGACCGCCCGTTTCTGCACAGAGTCGAGGGTATTTTTCAGGTATTTTGGAGCTCCAGACCAGAGGTGGCTGCCAAATTCAACCGTGGGGCGCACTTGCGATTTGTACAGGGTTAGCAGTTGTGTACTATTAATGTATCTGCGGGCCCTGTACAGTACGCCCAGTTTTTGGGAGGCTAACTTTACTCTGGCTTCGATGGAGCCCCCATACCTGAGCTGGTCACTTAGGGTTACACCAAGCATATCAATGGAGGGCCTGTTCGGAAGATTGCTTCCGTTGAAAGAGACTAGATATTCATTGCGATCCCCTTTAGACGTAATCAGACAAGATTGGGTCTTTGAAACATTAAATTCAACGAGATTATTTTTACCCCAAGAGAAAACACTCTAGAGGTAACCGTCCATTCTTTGCTTCAAAGCCTTACGAGCTGTTGGAGTTTGTGAGCCCTTTGGGGGCTTGTCAAACAAAAAGCTATCATGAACTGTACTGTCATCCGCGTAACAGTGAATTGGTGCACATGACAAAAGGTCGTTGATGTGCAACAAAAACAGAGTTGGAGACAGAACCGATCCCTGCGGGACGCCAGCATTTATCGAGTGAGAGGAAGAGGTGAAACCATCGACTACCGTCTGAATCGACCTCTCCCTCAAGAAATCGGCAATCCACGTACACAAGGATGCGGGAAGTCCGTAAGAATGCAGTTTGTTGACAAGTCCTCGGTGCCAAACCCGGTCAAAGGCCTTGGATATGTCCAGTGCAACCGTTTGGGTCTCACCGAAACGTTCCAGGCATCGCCCCCAAACATGCGTCACATAGGCGAGAAGATCACCGCACGAGCGGTTCCGCCGGAATCCGTATTGACGGTCGTTAATAATTTTGTTCTTCTCGAGGTATGTGAGCAGTTTGTCGTTGATCACACGTTCCATCACCTTAGACAGAACTGATGTGATCGCTATGGGGCGGTAGTTGGCTGTTTATATATAATGTCCGCTTTAAAATCCTACAATTATAATAACCCGTGATTTTTCACGGGCTTGCGCTAGTGTAAAATAATTTTACCGTTTTCAGTAATAAACAAGTTAAAGCAGTAGTAATGTATAATATACCTTGCTTATAAAGAAATACTTACTTATATAGCTTATGACATAATGTAATTTACAAGGTTTACGACAAAACGACATCATTAGTAAAGGACTTTTTAAAATTTACAGCGCAAACACCCTTAAAATTCTCCTGGCTTGTTTCAAGTCGCCTGGTGTATATAATGGGCGATAGTGACGCTTGTGCAGGCAATTTTCACCTGGAAGTCCTTAATTAAGGGTAGGCGGTCTTTACGCGGTCACCGCCACGAACAAATTACGCCCCTGGTCGTTCAAAGCGGCAGCGCCCTAGAGGAGAGCATGCGCTATTTCGAGGGAGCTAGTGATAGCATTAGAATGTGAATACGTATTTAAACAACACTTTTCTTTTGAATTAGCAGTAAGCTTGATGAGCGCCCTGGTAGGGGTGGTGAGAACTTTGGCCTTTGGCCAAAAGTTGTGGGTGCTGGTTAGAGGCAAAAAATTATAATCATTCCTATTTTTACAATTTTCATTATTTACACCTTGTTCCAGAATGAAGTACAGTTGTGTTATCGCCCTAGTTAGAGAAAATCTCTTAACAGTCCATAATTATAGGAAATTCTGTAGTTTCGTTAAGTCTAATGCATACATACAACAGTATTTTATAGTTGCAATTGAAATTGCCTTGATTTGAAGACCTCCACGAAGAGTTTTGGGTCCAAAGGTGGTAGGTTAAGATCTCGTCAACAATAACTTTAAGCCTCTCCTAGAGGAGATAAATCTCTAGGAAAAGTCCTAGCACTTAAAAATTCAGACTTCGTCGCTTGAACGGGTTGAAAATGTGATTTATAATTAACGAATCGCTTTACCCAGGTACTTCCCAACCACCGTTGCCAGTATTCTTCCGCTCCGTTTACTTGAGTCTTACGACATCCCAAAAAATACGCGGTAGTCTTTTACCAAAATCAATACTCAACGCCATTCACACAGCATTCACAACGATGACATCGCCCTGCAGATAACTTTGACATTTACATAACAAAAAAAGGTCTACCACTAAGCTGAAAACTGACAATTTCGACTGAAAGTTGTGACTGAAAAAATAAAAACGGAAAGTTGAGTCCCTACTTAATTTTACTTAAAAAGTGAGGGCGATTCGGTACGAGTTTTTCGTGTAAAATTTTAAGTGAGACAGGATTCTTCGTTTAATTTTTGCTCTCAATATTTCAATGTGATACATCTTGCACATATACCGTCCATAATAATAGCACACAACTGCCATCCTTATAAAAATTACAGTTGCGTGTTATCGTTGTTTTGGCAGCCACCTCTGACCTGGAGTTACAAAATACTTGGAACAGACTAAACACGCCAAATATTTTTTTTCATATAAAATTAATGAACACTTATTTCTAACCACTTTTTATCACAGTAGATTTCGTTAGAGACTTATGTATTAAGTTAAGTAAAATATTATTTATATGAATAGGAAACTTCGTGTAAAATTATTGCTTTTCAATATTTCACATATTTTATATAAAAAATGAATATTTGTTTGATTTTAAGTTCCCGCTAATTCACTGTAGAAAATGTTATTTTTTAAAGATGGCAGTGTTTAAAGAATCGCCACTCCTACCGAATCGCAAATTTCCGATGACCATGCAGTTTCGATAACTAAATTAATGCTGCTTTCATTGTCGCTTGCAAATAGTTCGTAGTTCCTAGTTATTGATCCAATCTCGTATTTCAAGCCTTCTGATAAACTTTTCAAGCGTTTTGAATATTATGTGATAAATAAAATTGTTAAGTTTTAAACAATCAACCCTTTTAATTTACACCGCGTAACATAATTTCATCTCGCGTTAGCACTATTCACATTTCCACGAAAATTGTTTCAAATAAAAAAGAACGAGCATTCTTTTGAATGAACATCATTATACTGCCGAATCGTGCATTGAAACAACTTCCGCCGACTTTTCTGAAACTTCCCTGGGAAAAGGTGAATATTTAAGTAAAAGAAAAATTTTAAAACAAAGTGGACTTCCCCATTCCATTAAAACTTTTTGTTTTGTTTCAAACATTCAAACGTTTCCCCGACTGACAAATTATCGAACGTCGCCGAAGTTTTTAATCCCATAGATAAACTATTGCAGTTCGAGTAAGTGGGCCCCCTGTGTTACTTCAACAGAGTTCAGTAGTTTGTATTCTCATGGCTCGCTGAGGAACCGAGAAACTAGGGAACTGGGGAACCAAAGAACTGGGGAACTGAGCGGCTCAACTCTGTTCTCGCTTGTTATTGAAGCTTTGGCGGATGAGGCACCCAAGATTGCGATTTTCATGCAAGCTCTAACGTATTATTATGTTAGTTGGAACTTCATCCTTCAGTGCATCGTACAGCCTTGATATTGTATAAGTTATACTCAAGATGATTGATAATACAAGAACTGCTTAATTTATGAATATCCTTATAACTTCTTCAACCTTTGCAAATTCACTTTGTGGCGTCAGTATTTATTAAATGAAAACAAATCACTTTGTAAAACACCACTAACCTACGTGTATTTTTTTTATATGAATACCTCACAAGGATCCCAGCTGCTCCCGTCCCAAGCCAGTGAGAATATGGCATCCCCAATTGGGGTATGTTGTGAGGCTGAAGATAGGGAAGGGAAGGAGATGGGCAAGAGAAAGGTGGGGAAGTACCTTAATATTCAGATCTGGTCACCAAACACTGCTAAAGTCATTTCAAGCAACGTTTCAATTCTGAATGGTGGTCTTACACACCAGGGCGATACTGATAGTATCTTCTATTCTGGAACGTGCCGCAATATATATTAAATGAATTTAAATGAATTAATTGTGAAATAACACAAATTAATCCAATAAAATTTATTTTCCAATGCCGAAATTGGATCCCGCGACCTTCGGATGGCGAGTTAGTCTTACCCCTCGACCACGCCGACCGTCATATTACCCTATCTGTATTATAAAACAGTTTTATAGAAGGGCGAGGCAATATAACAATCACTTAAAACCACTGGAGCGACGGCGCGTTTTATAACTTTTGCCTCGGATTGTTCGTGATATTTTCGAGTCCATTTTGATTTTTTTCCGCCGACATTGAAAAAATCAAATCTCCGAATTTTAATATGCCGATGAATTAACCTATTTGTTTTTTGATTACCACAAATTCGTGGGAATTATAAAAAAAAATATTATAAAATCGTTAACTTTAAAAATGTGCGAATCCTGCGTGTTAGTTACTTTGAAATTGCCCTAAATGTTACTTTTTCAAGTCAACATTGGATATTTTCGATTTAAACACGTTGTTTATAGCCTATTTGATAACCACAGAAGCAAACATATTTTTAAACTGTCAATTTTTAAGTGCAATCAGCTGATGGAATATTTTCCTCGAATTTTTTTTTAGATTTTTGAGATCACGGAGTGTCAAAATGAAATCCACTTTTTAGTATATTGAAATACATTTAACACAAAGTAATTGTATGAAATCAGAAGGATACGTTCGTTGTCTACAATTATCAATAAGAATTAATGTGATTTTTGCTTTATTTAACTAAAATAATCGTTTTACAAATACAATCTAAATCACAATATCAAAATCAGACTGCAGCTTTATAAACATCTAACATTGGATATTCATCAACATGTTTTTTATATAATGTAGTAAATTAAGATGCAAGGTTTTTAATAAGATATAAAACAAAAGAAAACGTTTTACTAGCCTTTTAGAATACTTGCATGAATGTTGTCGAGTTTCGCCATTTCCATTCTGACAAAATATGCCATCTGACATCTGGCTTTGGTTGTGATTTACTGGATTAAAAATTTTCTAAACTAATTGGAATTTACATGTTTATCTTTGTTATGAATCCTTCTAATTGATAAACTATAGTTCAAATGCACACGTCAAGTAATTAGGTCGATAATTGTAAAAATGAACACAAAGATCGGGTAAAATTCGAAAATTAAATTTTACTTCGTAAAATATGTAAAAAGGCACTAATTTTTAATTTGAACGAATTTAAAACACGTTAAATAGATTGGTAATTGAATTGCGGGAACTGTCGTGCGTAAACACGTAATAAAAATCAATTAAAACAATCACTCTAACCTCATTCTAAGCAAACACACGGCTGTCAGCTGAACCGAAATTTTTTTGACAACAAACAAAATACTTGCTTTAAATATCTTTCTTGTTAATCGTAGACCCAAAAGAATAGAGACATCTATGTAAAATCCTATAAAAGATTTTGTCAACTACATGATTATGCAAATCACAGGTCGCGGAAGTTTCCGAAAATATTTAAAAAAAAAAAATAGTGCAACTAGGGAGAATCTTCCGAAATTCGGAAACTTGGCAAACTTGTACTTTGTAAGTGGTTCCGAAATACGGAAAAAAGCGTTCCAGTGGTTATAAGAGAAAAAATACTTCTTCAGGTTTTATTCAAATAATTAAATTAGTTAGTATTTTTATTTTATTTTATCTGGTACCTAATAAGAGTGCCAACTGCTCCCGTCTGGAGCCAGTGAGTCCACGACATTCCCGATTGGGGTATGTTTTAAGGCTAAGGGTAGTGGGGAGAGGAAGGAGATAGGGAAGAGGAAGGTGGGGAATTACCTGGCCATTCCAATATAGTCACCAAACACCGTTAAAACCATTTCCAGTAACGTTTCAATTGTGAGTGGTTGTCTTACACCTGGGCAATACTGAGAGTATCCTTCACTCTCGAAGATAAGTATCTACATTATTACTGTGCTGAATGAAATTAACGCCCGAGGTCCGTCTTGAAATACTAATTATCTCACTGCTTTCACAAAAGATGTAAAATTGAATAACCTCCTTTTTCACACAGGAAGCCCTGAGCGAAATCATTTCCCTCAGGGCAACTGACAATCTAACTGAAAAATATTTTTAAATAAATTTTTTTCATTTTAAATTCAAAATAGTATGTTGTTTGTTAAATAAACGCTTTATTTATTTGTTAGTGTTGGCGTTTTAATTAGTGGTAGTGTTTATTTACAGTTGAGTGGATTCATTAAACGATTCCTGCTAAGTTTTGCCAATTAGAAGTAATACAAGTTTATTTTCAAAAAGGGTTGAGGGAACCCTTCAACTTTATTGGATTTCTATGGAAACAAGAAGTTAGGAATGAATAACCATAAGTTGCTCAAAGAACACCCCTAATGCTTCCTGTGGGTTTCAGGTCTCCACCCCTACATAAGCAGTTCCGCTTATAAATTTATGTAAGGACTGAAAAAAGTATTCACAAGTTGTCGTATTAGGGCGCACAAAATTTTCTGTTGAAAAGAGGACAATATAAAGGAAACTGAATATTTTGAAAATTAAATTTATACAACCGTAATTTTTTTGTTTAATTTGACAAATAATCCATGTAACTAACATGAGGGAAATTGAAATCCTAATTGATGGGCTAGAACTTAATAGTTCTCGGTATCATAAAGGCCGAAAACCACAATAATTAACTTTTTATTTACGTTAGATCCACACAGGAGGCCCTGAGGAAAATGATTTCCCTCAGGGCATATGTCATTTTTGGGGAGGCTGTGTGGAAGGTCTTTTTTTTAGTAAAGGAAGGAGAGGAAATTCTGGGTAGGAAAAGGGGCGGGTAGGAAACTGGGGATCAGTGTGTCCAGGAGTGACGGATGTATGAATCCATCCCTTCCACTGCAGTGCAAGGCGATGTTCCGAGAGAGTACGGCTGGAGAAGTCAAAGGGACTCTTTCTACCACTCTCTCCCGGTCCAGCCTGCTATGCAGCTGGTGGGTAGACGCATCCGCTGCCAAGTCCCAGACAAACCTCCCTCCTTGAACACGGGCACTCCCGCTAAATCACCAAACGTAGCGAAACACTTGGGGTGACTCATGGCAGAGGTGTTGGTTATCCAATAAATGGTTCCCGGGGTGGCGGTACCCATACCCGCCTCACAAATGGAAACAAATTATTAACAAGAGGATTAACTCTTCTGCATTCATAACGCTGTCCGAAACGTTGGATCAAGAAGAATGAATCGCAACTCGGTGTAATAAGCCAAAAGTTAAACACGTTATGAAAATGTTTGATCAATTTCGCCAGAACTTACTTCTTACTTGTACACAGACTATACTAGTCAGAGCGAGAGCACGAACGAGAGAGAGAGAGAGTACGTACCTCATCAAAGACCTACCTTCTCTCACGTCTTGCATAAAAACAATAAATACAGAAGATACTCGAATAACAACATTATGTACGACCTCTCGCATGGAATAATATACCCAAAACAACATCTATCTAATATTTCTATTTGAATACCGACAATTCCTAGTGAAATCCCATTATACCTACGAGTACCATACTGGTCCGCTGGTCTGAGGATGTTACGGTCACTGTCACAAATAAATTTATTTTAAGGATATCTAGTGATTTCAATAATGTCAATACTGTAAAAACATTATATATGTCACTCGTAAGGAGTCATTTAGAATACAATTCCACGGTTTGGTCCCCAAATTATGAGGTTCATTCACATGCGATTGAAAGAATCCAAAATTATTTTTTAAGATATGTAAATTTTAAAATGGGCATTCCTAGTTGATGCCTAAATTACGTTAACGTACTTTGTTCATTAAATTTAATAAAATTATTTTATTGTAGAATCATTTCCGAGTTAATCTGTTTGTATAAAATCATTAATTCAATGTTTGATACCCCTGATATGTGGTGACCCGACATTTGATCCGGCGACATTTGGTCCGGCGACAGTTGGTCCGGCGACATTTGATCCGGTCGACATTTGATCCGCTATCAAAACCATACTGATTTGGTGAGATAATATCTTGACTTTCAACAAACCACTCTAATCTGTTTTTCATCAAACGCTCCGCTACTTTCGTCAAACATGATGAAAGAGCAATAGGCCGATAAGACAAAATTTCAGATGGATTTTTTCCAGGTTTTAAAATGGGAATGATTTTTTGAGTTTTCCAATCATCCGGAATTAGTCCTGTTTCAAACATATTATTAATAAGATATAAAAAATATTCAACCGCCATATCAGAAAATGATTTAATGAAACTATTAAATATTCCATCGGGACCCGGAGCAGAGTCAGAAAGGGCTCTTACTACTCGTTTCATCTCATCAATGGAGAAAGGAGCATCTAGCCAGTTAGAATGAGATGGATATGGTTTAATAGAAAGCATTTCTTCACATCGGGCCACTGATGGGGGGGCTATTTTATCCGCAAATCCTATAAGAATTTCATCTGATATATGTTGGATTCTCGGCGGAGAATACGATGATCCGAATTTTTTAAGCTAGACCAAACTGAAGACTGGGAAGTTTCCGGAGACAGGTTCTCACAGAACTTCCGCCATCCAGCGCGTTTTTTATTTTTCAAAATTCGTTTGGTTTCTGCCTGGGCTTTTTTAACTGATTCGACATTTGATTGCGAACAAATTACAAAAATCATATGATTTAATTTTTTTAAATTTTTATTTTTATTTTTCAGAACTTTTATCAAAACACAAGAGTCCCAACTGCTCCCAACTGTCTGGAGTCAGTGAGACTATGGCATTCCTAATTTGGATATGTTGTGAGGCTGAAGGTAGTGGGGAGGAGAAGGATATGTGAAATTTTTTCCTGGGTAATCAGATCTAGTCACCAAACAAGCCTAAAGCCATTTCAAGTAAGGTTTCAATTCAGAATGAGTACTGACGAGTAGCAAAATACGACATTCTTATATGTGCAACATCTACTTAAGATTTAGGAGGCGTATATGTTTACCGTCACCCCGGGAACAATTTATTGGATAACCAACATTCCTGCCATAGGTCATCCCAAGTGGTTCGCCACGTTTGGTGAATTACAGTTAAATTTATATCATATGATTTTTTTAATTTGTTCGCTGGTGTACAGTGTATGTAGGTTTAGTCAGATTACTTGAAATGACTTTAGCCGTGTTTGGTGACTAGATCTGAATAGCATTTTTTCACATCAGCAAAATGTTCCACATCTCCTTCCCCTCCCCACTATCTTCAGCCTCACAACATATCACAATCTGGAATTACATAGTCTCACTGGCTCCAGACGGTTAGAAGCAGTTGGGACTCTTGTGTTATATATAATATATTTAAAAAAGTTATAAAACATGATTTAAAAAAAAATTTCGCAGTTGTTCAGTGTATGTAGGTTAGTCTGATTACTTGAAATGGCTTTAGCCGTGTATGGTTACTAGATCTGAATAGCCAGAAAAGTTGCGGTGCAAGGCGATTGGTCAAGAAAGTCCGACTAGAGAGATCCTGATTATGTCTACCTCAAGCAATCTCTCCCTATCCGGACCGCCACGCAGTAGGTGAGGAAAAGCATTCGCCACCAAGACCTAGACAAACATCACTCCAAGAACCCGGGCAACCCTTATAATTCACCAAACGTAGCGAACCACTTGGGATGACCTATGGCAGGAATGTTGGTTATCCAATAAATGGTTCCCGGGGCGACGGTAAACATATCCGCCTCCTAAATCTTAAGTAGATGTTGCACATATAAGAATGTCGTATTTTGCTATTCATCAGTATTCATTCAGAATTGAAATGTTACTTGAATTGGCTCTAGGCGTGTTTGGTGACTAGATCTGAATAGCCAGGAAAATTTTTCACATATCCTTCTCCTCCCCACTATCTTCAGTCTCACAACATATCAAAATTAGGAATGCCATAATCTCACTGGCTCCAGATGGTTGGGAGCAGTTGGGACTCTTGTGTTTTGATAAAAGTTCTAAAAAATAAAAATAAAAATATAAAAAAATTTACATCATATGATTTTTGTAATTTGTTCGCTGGTCGGATTACTTGAAATGACGTGACTAGATCTGAATAGCCAGGTACGTTTTCCACATCTCCTTCCCCTCCCCACTATCCTCAGTACCACACCATTCCAAAATTGGGGATGCCATTGGCACTCACTGGCTCGAGACGCTGAGAGCAGTTGGGACTCTAGTGTAATTTTCAGATAAAAAAGTTATACGCAAGTAGGAATATTTTACTTTTTTTTTGTTAAACTGACTACACCTATAAGTATGTCGTATCTTCGGAGAGTCGAAATTATTGTTAGTAAAAATATTTTTACAGCGGATTTTCATTCAAGATGCCTTCAGATATAAGTACATCGGCTTTGGTTGTACGGCCGTATATCCTCTTTACATACTTACTTGAAGAAAAAATCTTCTAAAGGATTAGGCCGGATCAATCAAATGTCCGCCTGATCAACTGTCCGCCGGATCAAGTGTCGGCCGGATCAAATGTCGGCCGGATCAAATGTCGCCGGACCAACTGTCGCCGGACCAAATGTCGCCGGATCAACTGTCATGGAACCATTATATGTAATCTCTTTTCATACTCCAGGCAGATCGGTCAGAAGACAGTACCTACCATATTATGGTAGAAATTCTAAGTCATATTACACTCCTATGTGACGGATTCAACAGCTTGGAATCAAATACTCCGATGTGATATATTTATTACATCAATTTTAATATATAAACATACCTTATTGAAGTTTTTTTCATCAAATAGGAGAATATTTTGAGCTATTTAAATTGACTAACACATTCACAGTATTTTGTCGGCTAAAAGAAAAAAAAAACTATTTTGGATTTTTAGTATTTTTTACCTATATACTGTTTGGTTCAAATTCAATAATATTTTTACTTCATATTTATTTTTGTGCAAGTGTTACAGTCGTTTCCCGCACTATTTGCAAGTATAATTTTGTTAATATTGTTATATATATGTATGTAAAAGCCTAAATAGGCGTAAATAAATAAATTAAGTGGAAAAGGTTTTAAAAACATATTATTAATTAGAAAAATGAAACAATACAACTTTGTATAAACCACTTATATGATGTGCAAATCCGACCGGTTTCGGAATAAACGTTCCTTCGTCAGGGAAAGCTTATATTATATATATAAGCTTTCCCTGACGAAGGAACGTTTGTTCCGAAACCGGTCGGATTTGCACATCATATAAGTGGTTTATACAAAGTTGTATTGTTTCATTTTTCTATAATGGATAACCACAAAGTAATAGCTACATTCAAAAATATATTATTAATTATCTATCTATCGTCTGGTGTATCTTTTAGGTGGTTAGTACAGCACCATTGGGAAAAGGGGTTAAAAATAATGATTATGTGCATAAATGGGTCCTTAAAAGCTTATGACTAAATAATGCGGATAAAATATATATTTATTTATCCTAATAAAACGGCTTAAGTTCGTATAAATAACCAACCAGCGTACCCGTACATACATATTTTATCCATTAGCTTTCCACACAGTGCCACAGTAAACACTCTGGCCAGTAATCACCGAGATGGACACTTCTTCTTTGTTGCTTTGGGAGAGGTTAGGAGAAATGTTCGAAGTACTAAGTTGTTTCATTTAGTACCTATAAGGAATATATTTACGAGTTGCAATAACCTAGATTATTCTTCAACATTAAAAGAAACGTTTTTTTCGGAAGAGTGGCAGAGACCGTTTACTGTATACCATAGGTTCTCAGCATGGGCGATAACGTCCCATTGTGGGCGTTTGAGACTTTCAGGGGGGCAGTAGAAGACCCAGATAAAATTAGAGGGCGTTGAAATTGCACAGTGAGGGGCATGGGCAGGTAAAAAAAAATAATAGTCATCACATAAAAAAACACGCTAATAACATACTGATAAAGCAAAGCTAAATTTAATATTGGCTAATTTTTGTTATTGTACGTATTGTAATTATTTTTATCGCGTGAAAATGCAGTACTCGTAGTTCGGGAAATGGATGAAAATTGAACTGAAAGATTCCATTCCATTACATTCAGATCTACAATAATTGATATGAACTGTATGATATTTTAATCGAATTGTTGATTCCGTGACAGCAGAGCCCCCCTCCCTCCCCCCCCCCCCCCACACACAAGTAAGAAAATGGGGGGCTCTAGAAAAAAAATATTCTCAAAGTGGGTGGTGGGCAAAATAAGATTGAAAACCTTTGCTTTACTTTTTTTAAATTTATTTATTTGTTTATCAAGACATACACAGTACATTATAATACAGATTATAAGGTATGTTATATTAAATTATTACATGGTTATGTACCTATTACGTAAGTCCATAGAATGTCATTTGATAATTACGCCTGAGATATGAACCGGTCTTAAAACTTAATTATTGAATGAATGAAGTAATAATAATAAAAAGGAAGAAAAGAGGGGGGGGGAGATAAGGAGACATTTTGAAATCAAGAATTATATGCTCACTAATTGTAATTGACTGATTAAAGTTTAATGAAAAGTTAAGTGTAAGTAATTTTAAAACAATTATATCACGCCAAGAAATTTAATAAATTAGTTTTGTATGTTTGCAAGGAATCATGAAAAATGTCTAAGTGTAGTAATTTTTCATAGTGGTTATAAGTTATGATTGCGCGAGTAATTGGTGAGTTACTCGCTGCATTAGTGTTATTGGATTCTATATGAAAAAGAGAAGTGTGCCTGGTACGCCTCATTGGGACATTTAAACCAATAGTGGATAGCAATTCAGGACTATCTATTTTATTATTTAGCAGGTTATACAGAAACAGCAGATCTGATAATGTGCGTCTTTTTTGTAAACTTAACATGTTATTTGTAGTTTACACCAACAAATTCAATAAAAATTAAGAAAAAATTCGAACACTACAGGATTTGTGACTAACTAACTGTGATGAACGTTTATCTAAAGGTAGAGACATTCGTGTATGCATGAGATAGCATGTTACGATCTTTTATAGGATGTGTTTGCTTTGTATCTCATTGTCTACCTTCTTGAGAGTAACTTGTATCAGAGTGTACAGAATATTCTACCGATACCGAATTATTTTATTCCATCCATCCCATAAATTAACTTGATGATCTTGATAATCTCAAACGAGTGATCACTACGCTAACTATCACGGCGTTTCCTCCCCAGGGGTAAGAAGGGAGGATCGCCAAACAACTCGTTCTTGCCACAAACTTGCCTCCCTCTCTTCCTACATACTCTTCCATTATTCCGACTCTTGACATGGTCCGACTAAAATATCTAATTCGCTTGATCTTGCCATATCTTCTTCAGGCGTCTCCGACTCTTCTACCAAGCACAGTTGCGTCATGTATTCTCCTTACACTCATATCTTCGTTCTTTCGCTCAACATCCCTAAAATGTCTGAACGTCCCTTTCTGAATCTTACTCATTACGCTTACATCAGCCTTGTATTATTTGCGGATCTCCACAGTTTCCACACGATCATACGTGGTTTTATGAATTTTCTTTCGTGAATTGATTTTCGACGAACTCGTTTTCGATGAATTTGCTTTCGATGAATTGATTTTCGATGAACTCGTCGGTTACCGTGGTTTTACCACACATTCGTCTCAGAGATCTAATTTCATAATTTCTGCAGCATTCAGTCCACTTTCATCCTTCCTCTCCCATACATCAGGCTAGGTGAAAGTACTCCGTTGTAGACTGCTTGATTGAGTGACTGATTTGATGATAACGCCAACCGCGTTTGGTGTTCCGTTAATGGAGTTACCTGCATTTACTTTTTTTCAATATCCCTTTTAGCCTTCACATCTCTCGTAAACGTACTTCTCAAAATAAACAAACTCATCCACCTGCTCCAATTATTCATCGTAGACAACTATATTGCTATTCATCATTCATAGCCATATCTAAAATAATTTATTAATATAAAATAACAAACAAAACGTTAGAAAAACGAATTTAAATACATCCATTAACGTTTAAGATAGAGCCACAAATGCAACACTCTTTTACTTTTAAATTGTCTACGTACTTTCATAATTTACTAATTTAATATGGAAATAAAACACTGCTCACAGACTTCCATATCAAACTTGATCTGCAATTTCTCTTTTTACCTCACTAAAAACACTACCTATTTTAAACAAACGTATCAATTAACAACAGTAATTCACAACTGAAAGCATGTCACCGTAGTCAACGTTATTAAGTTACGAGACCAAAAGTTGTTCTAAAATATTTTACAGTTCTCTCACAAAAGCATTCGGTCCCTAAGGATACCAAGGAGCTGCGCTGATATAGATTCAAAAATATAAGGCAAATACGAAACTCAAAAATTACTAACAAAAAAATCATTTTAACATTCATTCAACAACAACAAGTTAAAGGAGCACGAAATAACGCTGACAAAGGTGACCGAATTTTTCATAATATTTTGTAGAGGCAGAAGACAATTTACAAAAAAATCAGGATGTTTAAGAGCAAACTTAATGAAAGAATGTGTATGTTAAAATAAAAGTAATATTTAGAAATTTAAATGATTCTCTTTGTTCCTTGGGACGCTCACTGCTGGCAATACAGCGAAGGGGCGAAGGAATGTCAATTATTCGTCAGAGGGTGAAACTAGTGTTGGAAATTTGAAGCTACTCATTCTACTCAAGGCCGGGTTCTGCTCTACATGTGCGGAATAATAATTAGAGAGATGAATTATGGGCGTAACGGAATTAAACTTAACGGGGTTGTCGGAGATGTGTAATGCGGATAAGTGAATACGACCTACGTACATCACTTTCGTATCGTATTATTTCATAATACCGTGTATGTATTTTACTTTGTATCTACTGTCCACCAGACTAATGCCGACTTTAGGTAGACAGTAATTTTTATGAGATTGTTTATCACTGTTTATGAGTTTATTACGACGCATTGTTAATGTTAGTTAGTACTTTTCTATTATTATGTGATATTTAAGCACCATTTGTTGTTGTAAAATAATCAAATAAATATTTACCATTGTCATTAAACAACAAATAACAGAGTCTTTCTCGATCCAACTGCGCCTACACAAAGCAGTAATGACGGGTATAAATTAAGTTATGTATCCAGAGAAGTATTCAAAATCTATGACAGCTATAAATACATTCCTTGAAAGTTTATTCAGTAAATTCGTTAATTGAAGCCAAGAGTCAAAATTAAACGCATTTTAGATAATGACATCTTCTACAATACTGCATTTTATTTATATTAGTTTTGTGATAACATTATTAATTGGTTTTAAGTATTTCTAACATATCGCTAAGTTTTATTTTTATTTTTTACCATTAATATTGAAAAAAAGTATTTTCTTTACATTAACTCCACACAGGATGCTCTAAGGAAAATATTTCCCTGGGGGACTATGTTATCTTTGGGGATGCTAAGTTAGTGGTATTTTTAGAAAAGGATAGAGAGGAAGTTCTGAGGAAAAAGGTATTAGAGGTGGGTAACAATCTGGACGTCAGTGTGTCCAAGTGTGACGCACGTATACATGTTGTTGCGATACTGCGGTATGTTCCGAGAGAGTACGGCTTGAGAAGTCAAAGGGACTCCCTCAACCATTCTCTACCGATTTGGCCTGCTATGGGCAGACGCATCCGCCTCGAAGACCCGGACAAACCTCATCCCATGAACCCGGGCACCCCTGCTAAGTAAGTCACCAAACGAATCTCTTGGGGTGGCATATGGCAGATGTATTGGTTATCCAATAAATGGTTCCCGGGGCGGCGGTACCCATAACCACCTCTCAAATTTAGTGGCGGGTAAGTGTGTCTCGTAATAAATAGAATATTTTTGCTGAAACTTTTTTTTATCTCTAATACAGTGGTGTAAGCATTGATAACTTGATTTATTTTGGAAAACGTTCCATATTTTCATAGTCATTGTTTTATAAACAATATTATGTACAAAGGTCAACCTTTTATAAATGACGATTAAACTTTGAAAACTGTGTTCTTTCAACAGATCTTAAATATCACTAAGGCAGTGCGAAACAGTTTTCAACACCGGGTTCTTGAATTTTCCTGCTAATGGCATCACTTATTTGTTGAGCAGAATCACCATGTATTTTATTATGTATGTGACAACTTTCTTGCGCCCATTTTAGCGAGACGCCGGGGATCGTCTTGATGCTCATTATTTTACGGTTACGGAGACGAGGAACTGTACATCCACAAGATACTTTTAACGACATATTCTTAGGAAGAAGTATTTGAACATGTAATAGTTCTCATGTCTTGGGACAACTTGTTTTTCAGCTGAAACCCCTGCCCTCAACCGCATGTTTTAACTCAACTTTCTCGGCTTTTTTTAGATTAGCTCCACACAGGAGGCCCTAAGAAAAACAAGTTTCCCCATGGCCTTGTCACTTTGAGGATGCTGTGTGGAGGGTATTTTAAGGAAAGGAAGAAAAGGAAGATAAGAGGTAATAAGAGTCACTGAGAATCTAGGGAGCCGGTGTGTTCAGGAGTGACGGACATATAACTTCATCCTTCCCATTGCTATCCAAGGCGTTGTTCCGAGAGAGTCTTGCTCAGAGAGTTCAAAAGATTTCCCTCACCCAGTCTTTCTCGCATTTGGTGGATAGACGCTTCTGTGGCCAAGACCCGGACAAACCTCTTCCGTGAACCCGGGCACCCCTGCTAAGTCACCAAATATAGTAAACCACCTAAACGAAATCTATGGTATAGGTGTTGGTTATTGGTTATCCAATAATTCTCGATGCCGCGGTACCCATACCCACCTCCCAAAGTGAACATCGGTATTATTTAAGTGTTCATTCAAAATATAATACCGCGCAAACATGATTTTGAGATTCAAACAATCTACTACTTGTCACACACGTGTAATACCTAAAAATCTGTAAATTTTTTAATTTTATTTTATATAATTATAAAAATGTAACTTTTAACTCACTATAATAAGATCTTTAATGTAAAGGGGGATCTATCGGGACTTTTTGTTTTATATTTGTAAAGTGTATTCAATCTCTAGTCTTCTCTATCTCTTCTCTATCTCTTCTCTATCTCTATCTCTACATCTCTAAATCTCTAAATATTATAAATTAAAGTCCCCCACGTCGTCTGTCTGTCTGTCTGTTCGCGATAAACTCGAAAACTACTGAACGGATATTCACGGATAGAGTGTTTCGTGAGGAAGGTTTAGGTATGAAATATGTCAAGGATTTGTGTAAATTGGTTGAAACGTAACGATAATTGTTATAAGTGTCGGAAAAGGTCAAGCCGCCTGGTAACTTTCATCGAAAACGCTGCCTAATCCTTTGGGGATATAACAAAACAATGCATGTTGGGATATTCCTCTGTTATAGATCTATAAAAAAGTCCGCGAAGGCATATATCCATCTTTTACGGATAGCTTACTATACCCATTCTATCTTCTAAAAAAATGGTCACGTACATTGCGGTAATTGAAACATTATTTAGACGAATCCAGTATTAATCCTTATTAACTTAAATGCGTTAGTTACCCCAAGCATTTCATGCACATTATTACAATCTTTCACACCATCTCTACGTATTATAAATTAATACAAAGTCCTCCGCGGCATCTGTCTGTCTCTTCGCGATAAACTCAAAAACGGCGGTGGTTATAAAGGTTGGATAACCATCCAGTAGATGACGTTGTGTTTTATTATCCACAGCAACGCGTGGCCGGGTCAGCTAGTTAATAAATAAAAAAATAAAAATAAAACAGTTAGTTTCTAGAATTTCTGAGTAATTTCTAAGAGTTTCTAGAATATCCAATAAACGGTTCCCGGTGCGGCGGTACCCATACCCGCCTCCCAAAGTGAACATCGGTATTAGTTACGTGTTCATTTAAAGTATAATACTGCGCTTACATGATTTTGAGATTAGCCTACCTTTCATCTAGAATTAGTTTTTGGAAATCCCTAAATTACTCGGTTAGTATGTAATTGAAGAGCTGGATCGACATATTTTATTGCAAATTATTGATTTGAATATTTGTTAGTTACTCAGTGAACAGTTCAACAATAAGCACGTTTAGCAGTAAAATATAACCTCAAACTATCGTTAACAGCTGTTTCGCGCCTGTACTAGACGTTTGTACATAAACTAAATATAATAGGGAGCTGGCCACAATGACACGCCAATGGAGTTTGGTACGCCAGTGGATTTTGGAATGCCACTGGTCTTTTAAATGAATTTACTACTTTGACAAAAAATGCTTCTAGGTATAATGGCAAAACTGATTTGAGTACTGGATTAAAATAAATATTTTTCACTTTGGAGACTGTGGGAGTCTGGGGTTTTTAGGATTTTAGGTTACTGGGATACTGGGAGAGGTAAACTGAATCTAAGACTGATTAAAACACTTGAAAAGAGGTTTGAACTTGGAGACTGTTGGTATCTTGAGTAGGTATTGTTTCTTCTTGGCTGATAGTTTTGAACTGACTTCCTACCGGTTTGACTTCTATTTTTATAGGGCAAACTCAGGTCGGATTTTTGGGGGACAGAACCTCCTTAATTTTTCTAAGGTACTTGTTTTAGGTAATTTCCCTGGTCGCTACGATTGGAAGTCAGCTGTGTTAAAATTATGTGTGATAGTTATTGCCAAGATTTTACCAACTCAGGATCCCAAAGCTTCACATCATTTTTATTGTGTTTACAAGAAAAGGTACAAGTATACATATGTGATATGAAGTACAATTTTAAACAGTAAATATTTTTCTTAAAGTGCAACAATCACTAATAGACGTCAGTTTTTGGGTTGTTTTTGTAGTACATACTCATTTTTAGGTGATGATGTTTATTTCTTGATCCAAATTATTCCCAATTTCTCGAAATTGAGCTCCAAATTTTTCGGAAGATGAATTCGCTTTCGTAAATATTTACGATTCAGATTTTTTCTTTGTTCAGAATTGACCAATAGTGGCTCGGCTGGTCGCATGGTGGGGGTGACGTAAATAGTCAGCCATTTCCTTGGCGTTGATCATTGCTGTCTGGAGTCCCTTGTGGAAGCATTAGGTGGTTATTCAGATGTGTTTTCCAGTCCAATGAGGCTGCTGCATGTATTCATTATCAATTTCATTTATGTTTTCAATTGATTAGTTAGTTAAAGGACATAATAGCGTTGTAGACAAGTCATTTGGAAGGGGCACCACATGCACATAATTCCGCTAGCCAATAGCAGCTCTCAGATTGTCGTGCTGGCGGCATGGTACTCTGTGGGAGCGTAAATTCCATTCTTGAATTTCCATGGTTGTCAAAAGCTTTCGCGCACTCGTTAGATGCACACGGATTCCTACGACACGTTCCATACACTCCCCTCAGTGCAGTCTCGACTGTGCTCAGCTACTTCGTCGGGCGTGTCCTTTTCCGATGTCTGAGTTTTGAGTCAGGTGTCTTCGCAGAGTGTACAGTTTCATCAGTTGCTGGCGTGGCAGGCAGAATGACGGCGATTTTGACTGCCGGCCTTACGTATATCCCAGTGCTGGTTTGGATCCGGGCAGTTCTGACTTGTCCATCAGCTGCAGGTATTGCTTCGATGATACGGCCACGTGGCCAACTGTTTCGAGGCAGTGCTGGGTCCATGATGATCACTAGGTCATCCTTCTTAATTGGTGTAGTTGGATGGTGCCACTTTTGCCGGACAGCCATGGTAGGTAGGTATTCCCGCAGCCATCGCCTCCAGAAGGTGTCTGCAAGTTGTTGTCCGATGCGCCACTGGCGGCGTAGGCATGTTTCCTCTTCTTTTTTGTCGTAGAAGGATAATTGAGGGCGCTTCCCGGCTGACCCTAGCAAAAAGTGGTTGGGTGTTAGAGGTTCTTCATCACGTGGGTCAACTGAAATGTGGGTGAGTGGACGATTATTTACCACAAACTCAGCTTCTGCAAGTGCGGTGAGTAGCGTTTCTTCTTTTGGTGCTCTTTCCTTTAGTGTAGCGCTTAGGGCTTTCTTTACTGATCGTACTAATCTTTCCCAAGCTCCCCCCATGTGCGGACTTAGTGGTGGTATGAAGTGCCACTCGATGCCCTGGGTAGCTATTGCGTCAATCATTCTGGCGTCTTGACTTATTGACAGCAGGGCGTCCCTCATCTCGGTGTCAGCTCCGTGAAAGTTTGTCCCGTTGTCCGAGTACATGGCTGCTGGTTGTCCTCTGCGGGCGGTCATTCTTTGTAGGGCCATGATGGCCGAGTCAGCAGTCAGTGAAGCGGCTAGTTCTAGGTGAATGGCGCGTGTCGAGAGGCAGGTGAAGATGGCTCCATATCGTTTTTCTCGATGCCTACCGACCGTGATAGCCATAGGGCCGAAATAGTCAAGCCCACAGTGTGTGAATGGGCGGACGTGATGCATCAGGCGGGATGGTGGTAATGCGCCCATCAGAGGTGGAGTCGGTTTGCTGCGTCGTATGAAGCAAGTGGGGCAGGCGTGCGTTATCTTCCTGCTTGTTGTGCGTAGTCGTATTATGAAGAAATGATTGCGTATTTCTGCTACTGTTTTCTCAGTACTAGGATGATCCGCCTTTTTGTGGTAGTGACTGATAAGAAGTCGAGTGTAGGGTTCGTCGCCGTCCAGTATTATGGGAGTTCGGGCCACACTCTTTGTTCTTTCCAAGGCTTGTAGTCGGGTCCCCATTCGTAGTAGGTCATCTGGTCCAAAGAATGGGTTCAGGGAGTTGAGGCGGCTGCCAGCAGGCAGTTTTTGACCTTGTCGGATGATGTGTAGATCAGTTGTGAAAGCGTCTTCCTGGGACCTTTTGATCCATCTGTGTTCTGCTGCTTTTATCTCATCGGCTAGTAGTGGGCCTTCTACTGGTTTATTGGGCCCCATCTTGCATCGTCTGATAAATCGGAGGATCCAAGCGGTGGAGCGAATCAGCCGGTGCCATGAGGAGAACCGCTCTACTGATGGGAGTGCTTCGCCCCTGGTGGACACAAGGCCAACGTAGTGAGGTTTGACTTCTAGTGTCAGGTCGTCAGGCCTGTGGGCGGGTGCCCGTTCTTTTGGCCACGCACCCTCCGGGGAAGTGAGAAAGGCTGGGCCAGTAAACCATCTTCCTTCTGGTGTTAAGTCTGGCACCTCTAAGTCTCGTGTTCCTATGTCAGCGGGATTGAGTTTTGTGGGTACCCATTTCCAGTCGGGTATGTTGGTTAGTTCGTCTATTTCCCCCAATCGGTTTGCCACAAAGGTTGAGTAGGCGCGTGGGTCCGTGCGTAACCAGCATAGTACAGTTGTGGAGTCTGTCCAGAAGCAGGTGCGGGATATCAGGGCTTTGCTTTCTTTTTGGATCGTCTGGGCTAGTCTCGCTGCTATGAGGGCGGCTTGAAGCTCGAGGCGTGGAATGGAGAGAGGCTTCAGTGGCGCTACCTTGCATTTACTTGCAAGGAATGTTACTCGTAAGGATCCACCTATTTTTTCGGTGAAGTAGGCCACGGCACAGCAAGCTTGCTCCGATGCATCGCAGAAAAGGTGTAGTGTTACGTTGTTTAATTTGTTGTAGAGGCAACGTCTCGGGATTGAGATGCTGTTCGTGTGCAACAGATTTAGCCAGTCTGTCCATCTCTGGGCGTGTTCAAGGGCAATGGGTTCATCCCAGCCGACGCTTGAGCGCCACACTGCTTGCAGTAGCATCTTAGATCTGATGGTAAGGCAGGCAACGAAGCCGACTGGGTCGAAGATCTTCATTACTATAGATAATAGTTGCCGCTTGGTAGGTTGTGTGGCCGTGTCGTGGGAGATTGCCTCACGAAATGAGTACAGGAAGCGGTCTGTGGTGGGGTCCCAGATTAAACCAAGCACTCGCTCTGTTTCCGGACCTCCGCTGCTGATTTGTATCGTGGAGCTGGCACGGTCTTCTATAGGTACGCTAGCTAGGGCCGCCGGGCTGTTGGACGCCCAATTTGTCAAGTGGAACCCTCCTTTCGCGAGCAGGGCACTTACACTTTGGGCGAGTGCAGCAGCTTCATTGGGTGTGTCTGCTGCATCTAGGTAATCGTCCATGTAGAACTTGGTGCGTACGGCTTTTGCGGCGGCCGGGTACTCGTGCTCGTATGTTTCAGCCACTTTATTTCGGACGAATTGGGCACTGCTTGGGGAACAGGTGGCTCCGAACATCATCGATGACATTTGATAGGTGTCTGGTTCGTGATGGGGTGATGTCCTCCACAGGAATAGCTGGGACGACTGATCTTCTCGCCTTATTTTTATTTGCAGGAACATTTCTTTGATGTCTGCAGCAATAGCGATGTTTCCTTCCCGGAAGCGTATTATATTCCCCAGGAGGGAGGACAGCAGGTCAGGACCAGTAAGCAGCTGGTCGTTGAGGGAGGTTCCTCGGCATCGGCTTGCGGCATCGAACACCACTCTGATTTTTCCTGGCTTATTTGGGTTGATTACTGCAAAGTGGGGCAGGTACCATTTGCGAGGTGTGGTGGTGGAAGCTTCATGGCTTGATAACTTCTTGGCATAGCCTTTGTTGATAAGTTGATTTATTTTGTCGTTGTAGGCCACTGCTAGATTTTTGTCTTTTTCTAGCTTTTTCTCCAGGGACAGAAGTCGTTTCAGCGCACACTGCCGATTGTCAGGTAACGTGGCTTCTGGTTTGCGCCATAGTAGACCGGTTTCCCACCTTCCTACAGGAAGAGGACGGGTAGTTGCATTCATAAGTGCAATTGCCTGTTGTTCGCTTGCATTGACTCTGGTGGCTGATGTTACTCCGAGGGAGTCGATGGCGAAGTTGGTTTTTACTAGCTCCCTCAACTGTATGTCTGCGGCCGTTTCTGGTTGTAGTGCCAAAGTGGTGGTCGTGTTATTATCTCTGGGGTTGACTCCCCCATGAGCGATCCATCCTAGTGCGGTGCGTGATGCTATTCGCGTAGTATCATTGCATTCACGAACTTCCCTTGACACGATCAGGTGAGCGTTATCTTGGCCTATTAGCAGCTTCGGGACGACCGACCTTCCTTGGGTCTGTTGCTCCGGCAGGTTGAGGTTGCTTATTGTGCTGGCAGATATGTGGAATGTATTACTGTTGCCTGCACCTCGTATTCTTAGTCTCACTCGTTGGGAGAGATTGTCGGAGGTGCACATTCCTTTCGCGCCGTGGATTCGCAGTCCGTGAACTGGGCCGTTTGCTCCGACTTGTATTGCGGTGTCAGCGTCGACAAGTGTTACTGTGGATCCTTCATCCAGGAGAGCGAACACTGACACTTCTTCTTTGTTTGGAGCGCTTAATATGACTGGCGCAATTTTTAATAGTACTCTCTGTCCGGAGTCCTGGCGTCACAAGTTGACATTTTCCACGGCGCTTTTTCGTACGAACTCGGGATTATGTAGCAGGGGGTGGTGTGGGGATCTGCAATCTCCTACTTTGCACCATTGGTTTATTTTGCAGCTTCGTGAGTGGTGTTTTTCTAAGCACTTGCGGCATAATCTTCCCGTGCGTACAGTTTCCCATCGGAGTTCAACATCTTTGGCTGCGAATTCTTTGCATTCGCGGGTTTTATGATCGCCGCCACATTGGGCGCAGCTTTCATCAGCAGTTTTTCTTTTTCGGCTTGGTCCAGGGTAAGTATGTTCCTCGTTTACTTTGCGTTTTATGGGGGCAATCTTTTCTTTTGGGCCATCCCTGATTTCTTCTTGATGTCCGGCATGTATTTGCTCATGGCTCGGTAGAAGTCGCATGCGATCACTCTCTTCTTCCTCCTGGTACCCGGCATGTATTTGTTCACGGCGTGGTCGAGATCGTATGTGGTCCACCATCCCACTGTTTGGAATTGCGTTTGACACCTCTTTCAGAAAGGCAGCGAGCTGGGTTATGGTGGCCGGAGCGTGTTGTTTGCGGATCTCGATTAGCCATGCCAGACGCAGGGAACTTGGCATTTTGTCAGTGACGTCATTCATTAATGCAGGATTGGTGAGATAACCTTCGGTTTTCAGGATCCGGAGAGATGCCACCAGGTTTTGTACCGTCCCGGAGAAATCTGCCAGATCCTCGAGTGATACCTCGGTCGTGAGGTAAGGTAGTTTTTTAACCTTGTCTAGCATAAATTTTGCTATGGAGTTAGCGCTGCCGTATCGCTGCTCGAGGACGCTGATGATCTCTGGGACTTGCGCAGGATCCATTAGTAGGGGACCCACGGTATCTCGTGCCTTGCCTTTGAGGGCGCGCTGCAGCCGAATGAGATTTTCGCTCGGAGTCATTTGGCAGGTGGCGGTGGATTGAGCGTACTGTGCCTTCCAGGTGGGCCACTCAAGGGGGTCTCCGGAGAAGGTAGGCAAATCTTTTGCTGTGGATTGCCTGGCAATGAGGGCAGCCATTCTTGAATCATCTTCTAATGTGCGGGGGCTATCTTGCGTTCTAGAAGAGCGAAGGGCCTCTGCCATCACGGAGGCGATCTGGGCCAGTGGGTCGTTGCCATGCTGCAACCATTCTCGGGTGTGCCGTGCTGTCTGATTGGCTGTGTGCGGTGGTGTAAATAATGGGGAATCCTGGCCGGAGGAGGCTGGCTGATGCTGGTACCCTGCTGTGTTGTAAAGTGGGCGCTCGGGTCCGATATGGCTGTATTCGGCCGTAGGGATGTTCTTCGCAGGGCCCGTCAGTAGTGTGTACTCTTGGGTGGCGGCGGCGGCGTATCCGGTTGGATCGGTTACAGCAAATTCATTGGTAGGCTGACCGGCTGGTGTGTCCATTTGAGTAGTTGCATATCTCGTTGCAAACTCTTCGGCCGGCTTGTGAACTTGAGTGGCATATCTCGTTGCAAACTCATTAGTAGAAGGGCCGGTTGGTGCATGCACTTGAGTAGTTGCATATCTCGTTGCAAACTCTTCGGCTGGCTTGTGTACTTGAGTGGCATATCTCGTTGCGAACTCATTAGTAGAAGAGCCGTTTGGTGCGTGTACTTGAGTTGTTGCATATCTCGTTGCAAACTCTCCGGTAGACGGGCCGTCTGACGTGTGTACTCGAGTGGCATATCTCGTTGCGAACTCGTTCGTAGACGGGCCGGTTGGTGCCTGGGTTTGAATTACTGCCTGACCGAGGTTGGCTCGCAGGGTCGGGCTGGTTGGTGCGGGCTCCTGGGTAGGTTGGCTGACTGCTTGGCGTGTTGCAGCGTTCAGGGCTGCGAGCAGATTGGCTGTCTGCTTGGCGTGACGTCTGTCCCGGATGCGCATCTCTCAGCGCAGCAATCGCAGGGAGTCTTCAGTTGATTCAGAAGTTGTTTCGCTGCTTTTACTGTTGGATCCGTGGAGGCTCTTGGCGACACATTCTGGAGCAGGTTGGTCAAGAGTGATGAGGTCAGGGTTCCTGGCAGGGTTCGCACCAGATAGATCGTGGCGGGTTCCGCTGGATGGCGTCTCATCGATGTCTACGGTGCGTGGGCCCGGGGTCCGACGGGGTGCCACTGGCATGTTTCGGCTTGTTCCCGGGGCGTTAGGTTTAGACAGCGATGTTTCGGAAGATGTCGGGGTATTACGGCCACTGCGAAGAGACGGCATTTCCACTGGGTAAGACTGAAGGCGTGTTATGTGTAGATCCGGCTCGAAGGACCAAATGTACTAGACGTTTGTACATAAACTAAATATAATAGGGAGCTGGCCACAATGACACGCCAATGGAGTTTGGTACGCCAGTGGATTTTGGAATGCCACTGGTCTTTTAAATGAATTTACTACTTTGACAAAAAATGCTTCTAGGTATAATGGCAAAACTGATTTGAGTACTGGATTAAAATAAATATTTTTCACTTTGGAGACTGTGGGAGACTGGGGTTTTTAGGATTTTAGGTTACTGGGATACTGGGAGAGGTAAACTGAATCTAAGACTGATTAAAACACTTGAAAAGAGGTTTGAACTTGGAGACTGTTGGTATCTTGAGTAGGTATTGTTTCTTCTTGGCTGATAGTTTTGAACTGACTTCCTACCGGTTTGACTTCTATTTTTATAGGGCAAACTCAGGTCGGATTTTTGGGGGACAGAACCTCCTTAATTTTTCTAAGGTACTTGTTTTAGGTAATTTCCCTGGTCGCTACGATTGGAAGTCAGCTGTGTTAAAATTATGTGTGATAGTTATTGCCAAGATTTTACCAACTCAGGATCCCAAAGCTTCACATCATTTTTATTGTGTTTACAAGAAAAGGTACAAGTATACATATGTGATATGAGGTACAATTTTAAACAGTAAATATTTTTCTTAAAGTGCAACAATCACTAATAGACGTCAGTTTTTGGGTTGTTTTTGTAGTACATACTCATTTTTAGGTGATGATGTTTATTTCTTGATCCAAATTATTCCCAATTTCTCGAAATTGAGCTCCAAATTTTTCGGAAGATGAATTCGCTTTCGTAAATATTTACGATTCAGATTTTTTCTTTGTTCAGAATTGACCAATAGTGGCTCGGCTGGTCGCATGGTGGGGGTGACGTAAATAGTCAGCCATTTCCTTGGCGTTGATCATTGCTGTCTGGAGTCCCTTGTGGAAGCATTAGGTGGTTATTCAGATGTGTTTTCCAGTCCAATGAGGCTGCTGCATGTATTCATTATCAATTTCATTTATGTTTTCAATTGATTAGTTAGTTAAAGGACATAATAGCGTTGTAGACAAGTCATTTGGAAGGGGCACCACATGCACATAATTCCGCTAGCCAATAGCAGCTCTCAGATTGTCGTGCTGGCGGCATGGTACTCTGTGGGAGCGTAAATTCCATTCTTGAATTTCCATGGTTGTCAAAAGCTTTCGCGCACTCGTTAGATGCACACGGATTCCTACGACACGTTCCATACAGCGCCAGTGTTGCACGATGCGATTTTGCAGTTTGTATACCGATTCTTCGAATGAAAATGTTTCCAAGCGCGTCAAAATTTTCAATATGAAGTAAAATCCAAAATTCTTTTTTTATTATTAAATATTGACTTTCTTCTTTGCACTAATATCAAAAAAAGTAACGAATACTGCGATTTAAAAATTAATGTAGAGAATCGTCTATAGCGGAATCGCCCTAATAAATAACATGACGCCCCGTTATATTATTTTCTCAGTGAATAATTCAACAATAGAGGACAAACAACATGAAACTTCATCATATTATTTCCTCAATGAATAATTCCACAATATAAAATAAACAACGTGACACCCCGTTACATTATTTTATCAGTAAACAATTCAAAAATATGGAATAAACAACATGACGCCTCGATATATTATTTTCTCAGTGAACCATTCAACAATGTGAAACAACAACATGATGCCCTTTTATACAATTTTCTCAGTGAATCATTCAATAATATGGGACAAACAACATACAGCCTCGTCATATTATTTTCTGTGAACAATTCAAAGGTATGGAACGAACAACACGGCGCCCTGTCAACGCCAGAGCTCCCAGTCCAAGAGATTCTGCTATTCCATTCACGCAAGCAGATTTCTGCTTAAACGGTTCATTTTGGATAAACTGAGACATCTATAAATAAATTTAATTTTCAGGTCAGAAGTCGTCCAAGCAGTGCTCATCACAAAGCATCTCATTTGTTGATATTTCTCTATGAAAAGTGAATTTTCAACGGTTTGAAAACCCTTCTTAAATATTATTCTCAAGTCAAGGAAACCACTCGACTATAATGGAAAAATTATATAGTAAGGCAATCCCGAGCTTTGGTAATAAATCTCTGGTTTCTAGAACACATTATGCTCACTTGAGCGGGCGCATTTTCACGGCGTTTTTAGATTTACGTCGCCATTCTTCCCCCGAGCTGTACTATATAAAATAATTCATCGCATTTTTTAATTCGGACATGAAATTATTATTGGGTTCCATTTTTGGCGTTTGATGGCAAAGACAGATTGCGAAATAACCGGTTTTAATGGAAGTTTAAGGGATTCAAAATCTGTTATGTGTTTCTGTTGTCTAGCTTCAGGGTTTCATAAATAATATGCCTAGTTTCAAAAGCCCTTTGTCAGAATTTTAGATGTTCTGTTTCGAATGTCAAAATTTAGAGGCTTTGTTTCAGAAATTCATTTGTTAAAAATTAAGTTTGCTTGTTCAGTTGTCCGGAATTAAGAATTCAAATACCCGGATTTAGAAATTCAGATGCGAGATTTTAGGATGTCAAATTTCAGATACCATGTTTCAGAAATATACCTGTAAATTTTTTGATGACTTATTTCAGTGGTTTAGTTATCTGGCAAAGGTTTTGGATGGCCTGATTAAAATTTCAGATTCAGATTATTGATTGGTCCAGGTTTGTTATCCCACCTTTATAGTCAATCGTTAAAGGTTGGGCGTTTAATGCACGCTGAATATGCATGAAAAAGGCCTCATAAAACGTTTCTCTTGACTACGTAACCCTTAATGTATATCTGTTACTTGCTTCACCTACATTGTTCAGACTTTTCGCAGGTTTTACCGCATCTCTCAAAGTGCCTACAAATAATTTACATCGTTTTGTTTTTTTTTCTTGCTAGATCAAAAAGCCTCTTGAACATTGTTAACTGGCGTCGCGAAATTTGCACAGGTTTTATCTGTGGAATCTTTCTATCAAAATATTATTATTCTTTTATTTACTTGTTACTCAATTTTGTTGTACTAAAGTGAAGTAGTTAAAAAAGTGAAGTAACTACTAAATAAAACGAATTCAAACATGTCAGCTTTCTAAAATAATTTTTTACCAATAATTTTACATATTTTTACAATATCAACCTATCATTATGTAATACTAACTTTTGCCCCCGACTTCGCTTGCGTAGATTAGGGGGGTTCCCACTCTGCCTCCTCATCCTTCCCTATCCCCACTCCACTCCCCCCTCCCCTCTCCCCCCCCCCTCCCCCTCTCCCCCTCTCCCCCCCCCCCCCCCTCTTCCCCTCTTCCCCTCTTCCCCTCTTCCCCTCTTCCCCCCTCACCATCCACCCCCATCCCCTCTTCCCCTCTTCCCCTCTTCTCCTCTTCCCCTCTTCCCCTCTTCCCCTCTTCCCCTCTTCCCCTCTTCCCCTCTTCCCCTCTTCCCCTCTTCCCCTCTCCCCCTCTCCCCCTCTTCCCCTCTTCCCCTCTTCCCCTCTTCCCCTCTTCCCCCCTCCCCCTCCCCCCCTATCCCCTTCTCCCCCTCACCATCCACCCCCATTCCCGTTACATTAATTTTTGAAACAGCTCGCGTGCCACCTATTAGAGCGTAACAATCAAACACACGCAGTTTCGCATTTATAATATTAGTATAGATTAGAATAATTTTAATTATTATTTTTTAATTTATAAACTAACGTTTAGACAAGATTTTTATGCATAGCACAAAGGGAACTATCAAAGGGATCTCCATAGTAACCTAAACAAATATTAAAATGACAGCGCACGTCAAATAATTACTTATAGTTAGTTATCAAGCAACGCTTTGCTTTTCTTCTCGACAATAAACGTATAATTAACAATTTCATAACGCCAGAGTTTATTCATAACGCCAGAGCTTACCAATATATACATATGTATATTACTCGCAAATAATGTAGCTTTCTATTAGTGAAAGAATTTTTAAAGTCCATTCAGTATTTTTTGCGTGAAAGAGTAACAAACATACATCCATACAAACTTTCGCCTTTATAATATCAATAGGAAGGATATTATGTAAACGAACATAACAATAATTAAATAATATTTAGCCCAAACCTCATAAACTATGAATTATTTTAAAACTTTATCTAAATTAATGAACTAATTATTAAGCTATATTAATTAATTAATTAATTAATATATTAATACTATATTAATTAATTATTATCATTAACAATAATTAAATAATATTTAGCCCAAACCTCATAAACTATGAATTATTTTAAAACTTTATCTGATTTAATGAACTAATTATTAAGCTTGTTTTGAAATTTTGTGTTTAACGAAAATATTATGATACTGTGCTTGTTTAACGTCGGTAGTATTGTATTCTAATTATCAAATAAAGCGTAAAATTTATATGTTTGCAAATGATGGTAATTTGTTCTGCCTTATCTTTTGATATGAATTTAATGTTTCAGCTGGAAAGCAATGGCTTTTATGATAACAAACAGACGTTGAACAGTTTGAACACATTCGGATAATTTGTTTTCAGCGATAAAAGTCATCGTCAATAAAGTAGCTAAACAACTCTACCATTTAAAGGTTGGGACAATTCAGAAAATTAGCCTGACCTCTTTTATTAATATTTCAAAGAAAATTTTCGGTAAAACTTGAATAATAATAATAATAAAAGAAGGATGCCATAAAAAATCTATCGAATAACTTGCAATAAAAAAACTTTCACACAAAGTCGATTAAATGGGCAAAAACGATGTCC
The DNA here is from genome assembly GCA_929108145.2 of Limnephilus rhombicus. Classification (NCBI taxonomy): domain Eukaryota; kingdom Metazoa; phylum Arthropoda; class Insecta; order Trichoptera; family Limnephilidae; genus Limnephilus; species Limnephilus rhombicus. Next base: position 17,029,517 of record OV815270.1, read on the forward strand.
GTGACGCCTTTCTTTTTGTTTCGGGAACTACAGCAAACCGTGAAATAAGGTTATCTAGTAAGATATTATTCATATTTTTACGAATTGATTAATAAAGATGAGTCTGCCATATTCAAAATAAATATTAAAATTTAGATGTCTTAAATATGGAAAGACCTTTAAAAATGCGCTTAATCATTCGGTTTCCAACATCAGGGGACCAAATATATATTATATGGCTACGCCGACGTAATATAAGCCGATCCCAGTAAGGCGTGCCATTAATCTGTCAAATAGCCACCCTTACCGTTTTTTATAACTTATCTGATCCACTTAGTGGATTCTAATTTGCTCCGGCATATTTTCGTTTAATTTCCGCCAGTAAAAGTAATTTGCACAAAAATACATGAAATTAATTATAGCTTTGACCTAAACTTAATTCCTCCCACCACCTATGCTGCCGTACGCTCCGGAGTGTCGACAAACAAAGTTTATTAAGACAAAATTTATGATGCTATTATGATACTTTGCTACCGGGGAGGATCTACCCTCTCTGCCCCAGAACCCCCTCATCTGTTCCCCCGCGGCAACCCCTTCCGCTCCCTAAACTACCCCCTTACCCCCCACGCCACTCAGCCACCGAACTTCCCGTTCTTTGTTTAGTGGTCACGGTGCTGGCACTCCAAAATAAATAAATAAAATTGGAATTTATTAGGCACTACACGACGAAATCGAAACGATTTTGTTAGTTAAAGTGGCAATTCATGAAAGAATTAATGTACGAATGATATTTTGAATTAATCGACGACTAAGTGCCTTTCTAATAAACGTAGTGTTTTCATCAATTATGTAATATTTGAAACACGTTTATCAGTGAAGGATTAAGCACATTATTTTTTGTATACAACAACGACAAAAACCAAACACATTACAGTATTCTATTCACACCATTAAATTTGTCCCTTTCAATTGGATAGTCTATGTATTAAATTAATGAAAACTGAATAGGTACTATTACTCATTCACTTGGTGTCATTTGCGAGAGTTACTCGCAAATTTAACCGAACGAATGAATAAGATAGGAACTTACAATTTCTGAAGTTCACTTCTAACTTTTTGTATCCATAGGTACCTTTGTCACAATGAAACTTTTTAAATCAATAAGTACCTACCTACCCTCCTCAAAAAATGTAATTTCGTGTAGCAACAAGATATAAAAGCTTCATTAATATTATGAATAAAGAAGTTGTAATAGTAGATATATTGACATATAAAAGTTTTTCATTATTTATCTTAAAGCATATATTCGAATGTTCGTACGTAAGTTGAACTTAGATAACATTAACTTAATAACGAAAAACATTATTCTACATAAGAGCAAATATTTCATTATCTTTGGCTACTAAACCATTCCAATATATTTCTCTTTTATTTCACTCCTTTAACTCGTGGCAAACAAAAAATAATTCTTACCTTTATTACATCCATTTTGTCCTATAAACTTAATGTTGCGTGAATACTGTTTCGTATTATTTACAGCAAAACTTGTCGTGAAATAAAATAATACCGAAAATTTTGTGCTTTTCGAAAAAGTAGAAAAAATGTAGAAAAAGTAGAAAAAAGTAATATTTTGTATTTTATTGTCATCCACGAATTTATTAGATATATTCGCAAGAAACGATATCAGGAATCGTGATTACTATCAGTCGTATTTGCCAAAATAATCAAGTATGGGAAAGACTGAGTAATATTCTGAAATAATATTAACTCCAACGTTGGTTTTGATATTTGGGAAAGCCACAATATAATAATAAAATGCGGAAAAAAGTGTAAATAGAAAAAGTCCCAAATAATAAAATACGGGAGAAATTGACTGAGAGACCAGAATAATAAAATGAATTCTTACCGTCTGAGATGATTGGTTACCAGAAGATTACAGGGGAGTCATAAGTTTACCGACTTAACCAAAACTTTTTAAAATTATTAGAAAAAAGACAAAAAAAATTAAACATTTTTTTTACATTTTGATGCTTACATGTGTCCCTATAATTATCTTTTTGAGACTTCTCTGACTTTCTTCCGTCCACGAAAGCTTAAAATATTTTCCAGATATTTCTTTTTCATCCATTCTCTTTTCATGTCCAAACCCTTCTTGAATAATTTATTGTCATTTACATTTAATCATATATTTATAATAATTTAAAGTTAATAAATTATATTATAATAACGATATATAATAATTATATTATAATAACTCGACTACCATAATACGGGCTAGCTTGGTAGTCGAAATACCATGTAAAACAATCCTGTAATAAACAAAATGAATAAAGAAAATAAAAAAAATAAAAATATATATATATAGTATAATTTGGAAGGCGGGTTGGGTACCGCCGCCGCGCCCGCCTCGAGAACCGTTTACTGGATAACCAATACTTGTGATGTTTGTCTTTTCTCTAAACTCTTATATTTGTCTGTATTTTATTTACTCCTGGGCACTTGGCACCAGTCGTAATATTCTTCTTTTCTCTTGGCTCTGATCGATATTTAAATTCTTAAGGCTTTGCATATGTGTGGTAGGGATGGAAAATTCCTCCCCTACGTCACACAAGCCTTTATAAAATTGGACCCTTATTTCCTCTGATAACTACAGAAAGCTACTTAAAGCTCCCTTGTACTACATACCTTTAGCGATATATGTACTTAACTAATAAATACGTTATTTACGACTTTGAACGTAAATATTTTCGTATTTAGGTTGTAATTAAACTCCATCAAACGTTGTGTAATTTTTTGATTTATGATATAGAACTTTAATTACTTTAAATTTTGTGGTAACCCTCTTGATTCTAAACAGAGTGTTGAATTTCAAACTGTATTGGTCTCTCTCTTGCAAATTTAACCTTAAGTAATTTCTCTAAATGAACTAACTTCCCTTTGACGTTTATTATGATTCCCTACATCCTAATGAATTCATGAATAAGCAATACTAATCGAAACTACACATGACTAATTGAACAGATAATTAAATATAACTCAAATGGTTAAATGTTAGTAAATTTGATTATGATTGTATCTCGTATCTGCTGGGCGCCCCTCCGTTTAGATTCAGCTGCTATAAGGTACATATAAAGATGGATTTAGTAGGTTAATGTAATTAGTTAATTGCATATTTGACGAACTCAGAATAACCCTTTTTCTGGCAAAATTTGGCTCCTGCCTCCATCAAGTAAGCAGGGTGATCAGAAGTCAACCCAAAATTCGCACAGTCTTTTGGCACGGTTCAATTGATTGATACCTAAGTTATCGCGTCCCAATTGACCTTCCTTTCGCCATCATGCACTGCCTTCAGGTCTTCCTCCAAGCCCAGATACCTCCAAATTCCTACTCCTCCAAAGTTTACTATTTACTTAGGGCGAACCGGTTTCGTCCTATATGCAATCATATACTCACGGGTTTGTGTGGAGTTACGGGTCGTGAATCCTCCCTCCACGTTCAAGAAATGAGACGAGAGTGACCCGACAGGCCTAAAGCACTAATTGTAAGTGAGTTCGTTTCATTCAATGAACAGTACATAAAAAGATATATATGTAAACATACGTTTTGGGAAGGTTTATAACTCGCAATACGAAACTACTTGCAACGCATCCCGAGCTCGGATCTCGCCCATCGGATTCTGCACAATCCTCAGATTGATACCGAATATATACGTAAGAATAGTGTGAAATATAAATATATACTAGTACAATAAGATCTTATCTGGCGATGTGTTCTGGAGATTCGCCATAACTCCAAGCTTTTGTTTGGTTTTGTTGACGGTTTTGTTTGAGAGATCCGCCATCTCTATGGTTTGATTAATGGTCCTTGTTACAGAAGCGAACACTGCCTTCTGTTGGTTGAACTGTATTTTTTTTTTTTTTCTTTCCCTCCCCTCCAATGTTCAACTTTTGATAAATTCTTGCTATCCCGTGATTCTCAATTGAAGCATGTAAATCCTCATTACCCCTTATTAAGCTATCCCGTGATTTTTCAACTGTTTCATGTAAGTCTTCAATACACCCTACTTTTTACTATCCCGTGATTTATCAACTGTTTCATGTAAATCTTCAATACACCCTTTTGAACTGCTATAATAAATCTGTTAATTTTCAATTGCTTAGGTCTGTAGATACCTCTTTACGTTCAAATTAAAAATAGTGTTTAAATTTTTTTTTTTTTCTTTTGTTCCTAATAATTGCGCAATATAATAATTTTATCCCGTTCCTAGAAGTTAATACCTAAGTACGATATCCACTAATCAAGGTCATTTTTTTTTTTCTTTTTACTGTATTCGAACTAGTGCCCCAGTGACCGAATTATTTTGTAAACAATTTGAGCTTTGTAAACATTCTCTACGTCCTCGTGACCTAGATTCAAGCGTATGAGGTATGTTTACTTTAGACATTCCGGAGACGTGTGAGATGACTCTAAAATTTTCTTTGTTTGATAATGATGTACTTAGCGCAATTGTCTAGTCTGATACCCGATTACGTATACATATTTATTCATTTATATATACTTTGTTTCAATAAATAATTTATAATATTGATATGTATAATTATTTTATGGTTGAAGTAATTTCTAATATCATAACTTATTTCAAATGCTCTGGATTTTCTGAAATTATATTAATACATACATAACATTAAATATAAAATATTGATTTGTAAATTTATCACACATAACTACTTTTAATAGTTATTGATGAATTCAGAGGTAGGAATCGATACCCTTTTCCTCTTTTTATATAAGTGTTTTTCTTTTTTTTTTTTTTTTTTTTTTTTGATTATAATTTTTCTTGGGAACAAAAATTACATATATATATGTTTATATACTTACATATATAAATGTAAAAAATATACTTATTATACTTATAATATTTTAATATAGTTACATATCACATATTAAGCGAGTAATATCTTGGTCAAATAATTAATCCAAATACCAATGTTTGCTCCATTCCGCTTTCTCCTTGGAATCTGTAAAATTTTATAACGGAAAAGACTTACCCCTACCAAGGTTTTTTCCGACCGGGAAATACACGGTAACCTTGCTGCGATTTTCCTAAATTAATTTTTTATTTTCCTAAATTTAATTAAATCTTTTTGACTTCAATTTTTTTTTTTTTCATTTAATCTAATTAATTAAAATGATGTATGAACTCTATCGTTCTAAACTGTATTTTATCTCAAAACTCGTTGGTTAGATAACACTTTAAATGATAGTTACTTCACGATTAATTTAGAGATGGTAAATTGTTGTTAAATTAAATTTTTATCCCTCCGAAATTTTTATGTATTAATAAAATATTATTTTGTTTTATTATTATTATTTAAGATAATTAATTTAATTATTTATTATTTGTTAGAACACTTTCACTTAGATTGAACACACGTATTTAATTATAACTTTTTCACGCTAAATTATCACATCACTTCAGTTATTTATTGCACTAATATTAAACGCGAAATTTCTAAGTTTAAAATTACGATATTAGGTGATTATAAAATCCGAATTTTCCACTAAAACAAATTGTATTTATCACGAGCACTTTTATTTTTCACAAGTAATTAACGCGTTGGCTTTATTTTTATTTTTCACTGACTCTAACTGCAAAGTATTTTTTCTGTAGATCACTGACTAGAATGTCAAATTTTTCTAAGTATCAAAAATAATTATCACTTAGAATTTTTCTACTTTAAATCACCCACCGTTTCGTCACGTTCCGCGAACTTAAAACCTTTTCGACCACGACCGTAGACTGTCCTCAACTGGCATTTGTCTAGACTTTTATACCCCTCTCAGGTCCAAAAGATCGTATCTGAATCTCCTATAATAAACCAATCTAATTACTATCAACTCGTAATTTCTTGAAACCTCTCCATTATTGTCGAATGCGGTCTCTTTGTACGTTTTGCGTTTGATACATTAAATTCTGTCTCGTACCTCCATACTTACAAGATCCGGATTTAGTAAGATCCATGTTTAATGGCCCAACTTCCTTTGTCCTGTTGTTCATACAAAACTAGCTTGAATTTAATAATTTTAAAGTTCTATTTTCATATATTTCGTAACATGTCCGTGCGTACGGCATCTACCATATGTTCCAAATCTGTCCCCAAATTCGCCTATCAGAGATATCTTCATGTCGAAGTCTTTCTCGCAAATTGTTCATTTTTATTTTATTATTTTTCCTCGAGTTTTTCTGTATTCTATATGAACCTTTCCATTTAAAACCGAATTTTCTCTATTTACGTCGTATATTTGAATTTTCCATTTTTTTCTCGAATTTTCTTTTATTCACGACACTCTTTCCATGAATTTCCTTATTTATCCTTACGTTATTGTTCATATCTCTATAGGTTTTTATATTTCAAGCCGTATTTATTTTATTCACTGTTAATCTAAGATTTCCTTTGTTTTTCTCTGTCGTATCTCCTTTCCCCTCACTTCCCTGTACTTCCTTGATATAACCATATCGTTTTTTGATGTTTGCTGCCTCTTGGAAAATTTCATTTTCTATTTGTTATTAATAAATATATCATTTTTTAACATCTTTATAGGGGATACCCCCACTTCGGCCCTTAAATTCCTGTCATTTTTATTGCTTCATAGAGAACGCCTTCCAAATTTTGTCCCGTTCTTACGCAAAATCCCATAAACCATATGTCTTGACAGTTGTATACATTAATCCCTGTACCCACCTGGCAATAAATCCTTTTTTATTTCAGTGTCGTTAACTTTTATGAGAATTCTTTAATATAAATATCTCATAAGACCCATGATAATTTTTATTACCTTTTTAACGGCTAATCGTTCTTATCTAAACAATTTCCATGTTCGAATATTCCTTGTTTATCACAACAAAATACATCTGAAATCGGCAACCATTGTAATGCCTCATCTTTATCTGCAATCGCGTACTATGCTACTCTATAAACTCCATTTTAATTACGTAAAATGACTCCTTTTCCTGAGTTTTTCTATCGCAATGTTTTCAGCATTTTCCACTCCCCTCCGTACTGCACTCTATCTTCTTCTCTAACACTTGTTACTGCTCTAGACATCTGAAATATACCCTCGCCTATTCTTTAAAACTCTCATTTTTTTGACGTTTCCTCCCTAAATCTTTCATCGTAATATCCTAGCTCCGTCTAGAATTGATAACAATAATTTTCCATTGTTTTTTCAACATTTCCATTTCCTTTAGCACGTTTTCCCTCGAATCGATCATCTCCGGTCGTCACAAACAATCGTATTATAGATGGAAATCTCCCTAACATCTTACAATACGTTTTCGTCACTTGCTTTGCAATCTTTCACTTAAACTTTTGCATCGTGTTTACGTGTATCCTTTTTTTCCGCACCTGATATGTTTTAATGCGTTCGAGAACTAGGGTTTCTGATCCCTGGAACGTACCGGTTAATGATAACATTTCTTGGGGTCATCGTTCTTTTGTCCCTGAACAGATTATTTCTTCCCATGGAGTTTATTCACCTCTCGGTTTGGTGGGAACGTCAAACTCATTAATCACATTACTAATTGCTAAGTCCAAAGGTCGTTCCTTTGTTCTAAAAATGGGTTCGGCCCTCTTCCCGTTGATAGGCTGAATTGGTTTTTAATCGCTTTTGCTGCAATTCAATTGGCTGTCAATATATCACGGCCCAAAGTATATGGGGAGTCCCTGTCTTTGATTATTTGTTGATACCATCTGTGATTTTTTTATCAATACTCGTCTCACTTTGTCTAATTATAGATCCCTACCGTAAATATGAATTCACTTTACTCTAATCCGATAGATGTCGTAGACGTGTCCGTTTTATAAGTAATTGATATTTTCTTTTTAAATTAAAGTGGGAAGCTACGATATTTCCTAATTTTCACTGTTGATCAATGCAATTCATCACAGTTCCCTCCTCTGAACTCAATTTGCTGTGGCTAACGTTGTATTTTATTTTAATGTCCTCTTTTTTTTTTTTTCTTTTTTTTTTTTTTTTTTTTTTTTTTTTTTTTTTTTTTTTTTTTTTTTTTTTTTTTTTTTTTTTCGTTAGGCACCGAAATTGTGTTCAAATTTAGACTAGCTATCTTCCCCTCCTCATTTGGTTATCCCCTATCTCTACTCCGTGTCATATTACTTCCTATCTCCCCCTCCTCATTTTGTTATCCCCTATCTTTTTTCCGTATCCTATTACTTCCTATCCCCCCCTCCTCATTCTGTTATCCCCTATCTCTTTTCCGTATCCTATTACTTCCTATCTCCCCCTCCTCATTCTGTTATCCCCTATCTCTTTTCCGTATCCTATTACTTCCTATCTCCCCCTCCTCATTCTGTTATCCCCTATCTCTTTTCCGTATCCTATTACTTCCTATCTCCCCCTCCTCATTCTGTTATCCCCTATCTCTTTTCCGTATCCTATTACTTCCTATCTCCCCCTCCTCATTCTGTTCGGATTGTTAACAATCTTGAATTTGAATCTCATTGTATTCTTTATTTTCTTTTCGCGTAGATTTTACTTTATGAAATTTTCTTTAATTTTGATAGATTCAAAATTAATTTCTTTTTGCTGGAACACGCCCCTCGACTCGCGTGTTTTGGTGGTCCCCAACCAAATTGGACTAAGACCTCCCTTACAATGATTTAAGTAAAGATTGTTTACAATCTCGCGGCCTTTCGAACAACTGAAAAGCGGGTGGTCTCTTGGTGTGCAATTAATTGTTTTTTGTTTTGTAAGTATGAATATTTTTTGTGAAATGTGTGTTTTCGCACGACCTCACCCAATCCGACAATCAGTGGTATACATGTTTCATATAAATTTTCCAGCATTTTTTTTTTTCTTTATTTATTTAAACTTTATTTTATAATTCTTAATTTCTAATTGTAATTTCTTAATTCATCCAAAGTTGTTCTAGCCTAAGTGTTGTCCACTCTAATATTTAAATTTTTATAAATGTTCTTTATTATCCTCAAATTGGTTCAGCGTTCCTTTTTTCCTTTTTTTTTTTTTTTCGAAATCTAAAATATTTATACCTTAATTCAAATGTTACCTTTTTATCTCTATACTTAATGTCTACCCTATATCTATAGATAAACTTTCTTATTTCAATATTTCAAAAAAAAAATCCCTAAGCATTGTTTATTTTTTTTTCAAAATGTCCCTTTTGTGTGCCATATAATATCTCTAATTCTCTCCTTTTGAGTGTTCTTACTTATCTAACATTTTTTTTTTTTTTTTCTTTTTTTTTCTCACTAACACATAAAAAAAGGGAAAATTTTTTTTCCACTAGAAAATCAAAATTAACGAATTTATTTGCCTTACTCTATTTCAATAATTGAATATGATTGTCGCTTATTAAGAACTTGTCCACTCACCCTCAAAGATTTGACGACGATCCGCCCCTCGCAAGCAATCTGATAATCTAATATTTTAGTAATTTTCTTTCTTCCCCCTCCCCAATTATAATGTATCCTAACATATTTTTATTTGTATTTCTCAATCGTTTATTTATTTATTAACATTTACAAATATTTGTAAAATTCGCACTCTATCCGTTGATTTCCACTAACTGTAAACCTGATTTTTGTTTCTTATTACTTGTGTAATATCTAGCTAAATGTAAAGCGCTATAATCTCCTTTTATCTCCCGAATTGGCTGCGACCATTAGCTCCTTCCCGGCTGTAGTTATTGTAGAATTTTCTTTTGGTGAGCTGTTAACTTCGGTGCACTTGCTGCAACTAGCGTTTTCGCCCACACTTTCAATTGCGTGTATCCTCCTTTTTATGGCGTGGTAACGGTCACGGTATTTGTCCTTCTTGCTGGATTCCTCCCCACTCCTCTTCTTCATGTTCCGTTCTTCTGGTGTACATACCATTGTATCTAGTTTTCGTAGAAACTCAGCGGCGACAATCTCATCTCCTGATTGCCCCGAAAACCATAGCGATTGAATTTCCTTCGGATAATGTCTCATAATCTCGTCAACTATGCCCAACGGTGTGTCAGTAATCTTTAAAGCCTTCGCTAGCTCCCAATAGTTTGCGAAATGAGTAAGCATGGATATATTTTTCTTGGCATCATATACCCCTTCTGCAAGACGACGGCGAACTTCATTTTTCTTTATGTCTCCCCAATAGGTAGCTAAAAAATCTCGTTCGAAATCTAACATAGTCTCCCATCGTTTATTGTACAATTTTGCCCACGATTTAGCTTCCCCTTTCAAATTTTCCCGTACGACGACTAAAGGATCCGTTCGTTTCACTTTTCTAGTGTATTCTTTTAAATCTTCCAGGAAACTAATGGGATTTTGATTTCCACCGGAGAATGATGGTCGTTCCTGCTGTGGTAACATTTCCACTACTTGGAGAACGCTTTTCGGCGCACTATCCTCTCCTATCACCGCCACTGTTGCTGGGCTTTCCAATTGTTTCTCGAGTTCTTGCATCTTATTGACGAGCGGTGCCAAAGCTGCCTGAATTATTGTAGTTATATCTCCTATGTTTATTGTTGAAGTCTCGGTTGTGACATTTTCCCCGATTGCTGTCACTAAAGCCTGGGCTCGCCTACTTGTCCCACGTTTCCCAACCATTTTCTTTATTTTCCGAGTGCCGCCTGGTTAATGTTTATATTTTATATTATTAAGCGACAACCTTATAATCTCTATTTTAGTTTCCTAAATTACCTTATGTAAATTATGTTGCCTTCCTTATTCTATTTATTTACTTATTTTTTTTTTTTTTTTTTTTTCCAATTTTCTCGTTTTTCTAAATTTTTTATTTTATTTTTTTTTTTATTTTTTCTTTTACTTCGTTAACTTTTCTTGTTCCTTTTCCTCGGGTTTTTCCTGTAACATACCATGTGTGAGTCTCTCTTCACACTCTCGCTTATTTTCGCCCTGTTCCTCCGATTTTGTGTCGGTCTCCCCCTCTGGCTGAACGACTTCTATCATATCCTCGACTCGTAACTTAGACCTCTTTGAACGTCTAAATATCTCCCGTAATTCATCTCCCAACGGTATTTCTTTAGCTTCTAATTCCGTCGCATCCACTTTCCTTTTTTCCGCCATTTTTTGTTTAAAATTTTTAATGAATTTAACTCAATACCAACTATTTATTATAAATATACCTATATATTTATAATTTATTTTATTTTTATTTTTATTTTTATTTTTATTTTTATTTTTATTTTTATTTTTATTTTTTTTTTTTTTTGGAACCTGTCCCCCTATAAAACACAATATTTTTAATTATTTATATTTGTTTGCATGATGATTGTAACCCAAATTAGATCAACTCTACCATCACTCTTCATTTCAATTAAATGTAGGTAATTGCAAAAAAACGGAATGAATATTGTTACTCCAATGTTAATGAATATCCCGTGATTTTCGTTCAACCAATAATTACTCATTGTTTAGAATGCCAACCATTCCTTCAAGTTCCGCAATACCTACGATATTTTCGCAAAATCTGTTTAGAGTTCGCAATACCTATCTTGATGTTATTTCGTCAAATCCCCTCCTTTTTTTGGTCCGAATGATCAAATGTTCCCTTAAATAGGTATATACCTATAAAACATTCGTCTGTGATATTAAAGCTCTCAACTCGACACTATCCCCAATCAAATATTTTATGTTATTTTTATTTTATGTTCCTTATCTTTTATGTTATGACTTTTTATGTGATAATCCTCACATACAAACCCACAACATTAACTATAAACAAAGGGTCACTTTATGTAGGTAAGTTCCCCCGTTTTTATCTGTAAAGTCTGTTTATTTTTTCCGTAACCGAGTGTTGATATCATTTTCGAGTTTGTTTATTCTACAATCTCTTAAAGCGATGCGCGTTACCCCCGATGTCACCTACTTCAAAATTTTTCGATGTTTTGTTATCACTTTCGATGCTTAGGTTATCAATCTTTCGATGCTTACAAACACCGCGGTATCTCGTATCAGATTGTTTACATTACGGTCATTAACATTCTGGATTCAGGAATTTATGGCCTGCCTTGAATAAACTGTTTACGCTTGTATCTGACCTACATTCTTTGTTACGATATTTATAATCTCATAAGCAATCAACAAATTCATGGTCACTTGATTTAAACTTTATCGACACTTTTATAAATTATTTTAAAACATGTAGAGTTTATTCGTTAACACTTTTTTTTTTTATATTTAAATGTATTGTTTATATATTTATTTTCGTATATTTATTTATTAATTTATATATTTTTTTCGTGTTTATTTAACGGCGCACTGTTCTGATTTTTATTTTATTTTTATTATCACTTCATTTAACATAACGTCCTACTTATTATTATTATTATTTTTTTTTTTTTTTTTTGCAATAGATTGACCAATAAAAGTTTTTTTTTTTTTTTTCTAAAACAACTTGTAAAACTCTGATCTCCTGTCACGGCTGTGCAGTTGTGATGTTTGTCTTTTCTCTAAACTCTTATATTTGTCTGTATTTTATTTACTCCTGGGCACTTGGCACCAGTCGTAATATTCTTCTTTTCTCTTGGCTCTGATCGATATTTAAATTCTTAAGGCTTTGCATATGTGTGGTAGGGATGGAAAATTCCTCCCCTACGTCACACAAGCCTTTATAAAATTGGACCCTTATTTCCTCTGATAACTACAGAAAGCTACTTAAAGCTCCCTTGTACTACATACCTTTAGCGATATATGTACTTAACTAATAAATACGTTATTTACGACTTTGAACGTAAATATTTTCGTATTTAGGTTGTAATTAAACTCCATCAAACGTTGTGTAATTTTTTGATTTATGATATAGAACTTTAATTACTTTAAATTTTGTGGTAACCCTCTTGATTCTAAACAGAGTGTTGAATTTCAAACTGTATTGGTCTCTCTCTTGCAAATTTAACCTTAAGTAATTTCTCTAAATGAACTAACTTCCCTTTGACGTTTATTATGATTCCCTACATCCTAATGAATTCATGAATAAGCAATACTAATCGAAACTACACATGACTAATTGAACAGATAATTAAATATAACTCAAATGGTTAAATGTTAGTAAATTTGATTATGATTGTATCTCGTATCTGCTGGGCGCCCCTCCGTTTAGATTCAGCTGCTATAAGGTACATATAAAGATGGATTTAGTAGGTTAATGTAATTAGTTAATTGCATATTTGACGAACTCAGAATAACCCTTTTTCTGGCAAAATTTGGCTCCTGCCTCCATCAAGTAAGCAGGGTGATCAGAAGTCAACCCAAAATTCGCACAGTCTTTTGGCACGGTTCAATTGATTGATACCTAAGTTATCGCGTCCCAATTGACCTTCCTTTCGCCATCATGCACTGCCTTCAGGTCTTCCTCCAAGCCCAGATACCTCCAAATTCCTACTCCTCCAAAGTTTACTATTTACTTAGGGCGAACCGGTTTCGTCCTATATGCAATCATATACTCACGGGTTTGTGTGGAGTTACGGGTCGTGAATCCTCCCTCCACGTTCAAGAAATGAGACGAGAGTGACCCGACAGGCCTAAAGCACTAATTGTAAGTGAGTTCGTTTCATTCAATGAACAGTACATAAAAAGATATATATGTAAACATACGTTTTGGGAAGGTTTATAACTCGCAATACGAAACTACTTGCAACGCATCCCGAGCTCGGATCTCGCCCATCGGATTCTGCACAATCCTCAGATTGATACCGAATATATACGTAAGAATAGTGTGAAATATAAATATATACTAGTACAATAAGATCTTATCTGGCGATGTGTTCTGGAGATTCGCCATAACTCCAAGCTTTTGTTTGGTTTTGTTGACGGTTTTGTTTGAGAGATCCGCCATCTCTATGGTTTGATTAATGGTCCTTGTTACAGAAGCGAACACTGCCTTCTGTTGGTTGAACTGTATTTTTTTTTTTTTCTTTCCCTCCCCTCCAATGTTCAACTTTTGATAAATTCTTGCTATCCCGTGATTCTCAATTGAAGCATGTAAATCCTCATTACCCCTTATTAAGCTATCCCGTGATTTTTCAACTGTTTCATGTAAGTCTTCAATACACCCTACTTTTTACTATCCCGTGATTTATCAACTGTTTCATGTAAATCTTCAATACACCCTTTTGAACTGCTATAATAAATCTGTTAATTTTCAATTGCTTAGGTCTGTAGATACCTCTTTACGTTCAAATTAAAAATAGTGTTTAAATTTTTTTTTTTTTCTTTTGTTCCTAATAATTGCGCAATATAATAATTTTATCCCGTTCCTAGAAGTTAATACCTAAGTACGATATCCACTAATCAAGGTCATTTTTTTTTTCTTTTTACTGTATTCGAACTAGTGCCCCAGTGACCGAATTATTTTGTAAACAATTTGAGCTTTGTAAACATTCTCTACGTCCTCGTGACCTAGATTCAAGCGTATGAGGTATGTTTACTTTAGACATTCCGGAGACGTGTGAGATGACTCTAAAATTTTCTTTGTTTGATAATGATGTACTTAGCGCAATTGTCTAGTCTGATACCCGATTACGTATACATATTTATTCATTTATATATACTTTGTTTCAATAAATAATTTATAATATTGATATGTATAATTATTTTATGGTTGAAGTAATTTCTAATATCATAACTTATTTCAAATGCTCTGGATTTTCTGAAATTATATTAATACATACATAACATTAAATATAAAATATTGATTTGTAAATTTATCACACATAACTACTTTTAATAGTTATTGATGAATTCAGAGGTAGGAATCGATACCCTTTTCCTCTTTTTATATAAGTGTTTTTCTTTTTTTTTTTTTTTTTTTTTTGATTATAATTTTTCTTGGGAACAAAAATTACATATATATATGTTTATATACTTACATATATAAATATAAAAAATATACTTATTATACTTATAATATTTTAATATAGTTACATATCACATATTAAGCGAGTAATATCTTGGTCAAATAATTAATCCAAATACCAATGTTTGCTCCATTCCGCTTTCTCCTTGGAATCTGTAAAATTTTATAACGGAAAAGACTTACCCCTACCAAGGTTTTTTCCGACCGGGAAATACACGGTAACCTTGCTGCGATTTTCCTAAATTAATTTTTTATTTTCCTAAATTTAATTAAATCTTTTTGACTTCAATTTTTTTTTTTTTCATTTAATCTAATTAATTAAAATGATGTATGAACTCTATCGTTCTAAACTGTATTTTATCTCAAAACTCGTTGGTTAGATAACACTTTAAATGATAGTTACTTCACGATTAATTTAGAGATGGTAAATTGTTGTTAAATTAAATTTTTATCCCTCCGAAATTTTTATGTATTAATAAAATATTATTTTGTTTTATTATTATTATTTAAGATAATTAATTTAATTATTTATTATTTGTTAGAACACTTTCACTTAGATTGAACACACGTATTTAATTATAACTTTTTCACGCTAAATTATCACATCACTTCAGTTATTTATTGCACTAATATTAAACGCGAAATTTCTAAGTTTAAAATTACGATATTAGGTGATTATAAAATCCGGATTTTCCACTAAAACAAATTGTATTTATCACGAGCACTTTTATTTTTCACAAGTAATTAACGCGTTGGCTTTATTTTTATTTTTCACTGACTCTAACTGCAAAGTATTTTTTCTGTAGATCACTGACTAGAATGTCAAATTTTTCTAAGTATCAAAAATAATTATCACTTAGAATTTTTCTACTTTAAATCACCCACCGTTTCGTCACGTTCCGCGAACTTAAAACCTTTTCGACCACGACCGTAGACTGTCCTCAACTGGCATTTGTCTAGACTTTTATACCCCTCTCAGGTCCAAAAGATCGTATCTGAATCTCCTATAATAAACCAATCTAATTACTATCAACTCGTAATTTCTTGAAACCTCTCCATTATTGTCGAATGCGGTCTCTTTGTACGTTTTGCGTTTGATACATTAAATTCTGTCTCGTACCTCCATACTTACAAGATCCGGATTTAGTAAGATCCATGTTTAATGGCCCAACTTCCTTTGTCCTGTTGTTCATACAAAACTAGCTTGAATTTAATAATTTTAAAGTTCTATTTTCATATATTTCGTAACATGTCCGTGCGTACGGCATCTACCATATGTTCCAAATCTGTCCCCAAATTCGCCTATCAGAGATATCTTCATGTCGAAGTCTTTCTCGCAAATTGTTCATTTTTATTTTATTATTTTTCCTCGAGTTTTTCTGTATTCTATATGAACCTTTCCATTTAAAACCGAATTTTCTCTATTTACGTCGTATATTTGAATTTTCCATTTTTTTCTCGAATTTTCTTTTATTCACGACACTCTTTCCATGAATTTCCTTATTTATCCTTACGTTATTGTTCATATCTCTATAGGTTTTTATATTTCAAGCCGTATTTATTTTATTCACTGTTAATCTAAGATTTCCTTTGTTTTTCTCTGTCGTATCTCCTTTCCCCTCACTTCCCTGTACTTCCTTGATATAACCATATCGTTTTTTGATGTTTGCTGCCTCTTGGAAAATTTCATTTTCTATTTGTTATTAATAAATATATCATTTTTTAACATCTTTATAGGGGATACCCCCACTTCGGCCCTTAAATTCCTGTCATTTTTATTGCTTCATAGAGAACGCCTTCCAAATTTTGTCCCGTTCTTACGCAAAATCCCATAAACCATATGTCTTGACAGTTGTATACATTAATCCCTGTACCCACCTGGCAATAAATCCTTTTTTATTTCAGTGTCGTTAACTTTTATGAGAATTCTTTAATATAAATATCTCATAAGACCCATGATAATTTTTATTACCTTTTTAACGGCTAATCGTTCTTATCTAAACAATTTCCATGTTCGAATATTCCTTGTTTATCACAACAAAATACATCTGAAATCGGCAACCATTGTAATGCCTCATCTTTATCTGCAATCGCGTACTATGCTACTCTATAAACTCCATTTTAATTACGTAAAATGACTCCTTTTCCTGAGTTTTTCTATCGCAATGTTTTCAGCATTTTCCACTCCCCTCCGTACTGCACTCTATCTTCTTCTCTAACACTTGTTACTGCTCTAGACATCTGAAATATACCCTCGCCTATTCTTTAAAACTCTCATTTTTTTGACGTTTCCTCCCTAAATCTTTCATCGTAATATCCTAGCTCCGTCTAGAATTGATAACAATAATTTTCCATTGTTTTTTCAACATTTCCATTTCCTTTAGCACGTTTTCCCTCGAATCGATCATCTCCGGTCGTCACAAACAATCGTATTATAGATGGAAATCTCCCTAACATCTTACAATACGTTTTCGTCACTTGCTTTGCAATCTTTCACTTAAACTTTTGCATCGTGTTTACGTGTATCCTTTTTTTCCGCACCTGATATGTTTTAATGCGTTCGAGAACTAGGGTTTCTGATCCCTGGAACGTACCGGTTAATGATAACATTTCTTGGGGTCATCGTTCTTTTGTCCCTGAACAGATTATTTCTTCCCATGGAGTTTATTCACCTCTCGGTTTGGTGGGAACGTCAAACTCATTAATCACATTACTAATTGCTAAGTCCAAAGGTCGTTCCTTTGTTCTAAAAATGGGTTCGGCCCTCTTCCCGTTGATAGGCTGAATTGGTTTTTAATCGCTTTTGCTGCAATTCAATTGGCTGTCAATATATCACGGCCCAAAGTATATGGGGAGTCCCTGTCTTTGATTATTTGTTGATACCATCTGTGATTTTTTTATCAATACTCGTCTCACTTTGTCTAATTATAGATCCCTACCGTAAATATGAATTCACTTTACTCTAATCCGATAGATGTCGTAGACGTGTCCGTTTTATAAGTAATTGATATTTTCTTTTTAAATTAAAGTGGGAAGCTACGATATTTCCTAATTTTCACTGTTGATCAATGCAATTCATCACATACTTCTGCCCTAGGTCACCCCAAGTGGTTCGATATTTGGTGATTTAACAAGGGTGTCCGGATTCATCGGGTGACGTGTGTCCAGGTCTTGGCTACCAGATCAGAAGAGGCTGGTTTAGGGAGACCCTTTGACCTCAACAAATGTTCTCTCTCGACCCATCGGCTTGCACCGCAGTGAAAGGGTTGGATTCTTCAAACTAACCTCTAGATTACTATACACAGTGTGGAAAAAGATAAGAGGTGTGGATTCCACACCTCTTATCTTTTTCCTTCCTGGAACTTTCTTTCCTTCAAAAGACCCCTCACACAGCATCTCCAAAGAGTCATCTTTAGAGATGAGATATAGAAAATACGAGATATGAGGAAAATTATTTTCCTCAGGGCCTCTTGTGTGAAGTTAATGTAAAAAAAGGTGTTTTTAATGTAAAGTTCAGTGTGCATTTTAGTTTTTATTACTTTATCCGCTGTTTTGACGTTCAAAGCCATTACGAGAAGATAATTTTATCGTAGCATTAACGGTGTTATTTGTTTTCACAAACTTTTCACTGGTGTTTTCAAAACGACGCTGTTCAGCAAGTAATAGTATATTTTTATTTCACGACACAATCTTTCCGAACAGCAAGTATTTAGAATATTGAAATAAATGGGCCGAATGAAATATCAAAATGACCCGACGCTTCTCGTGAATGTCTTGCGCATGTGTGGATAAAAGTTCAATGAGGCGGACGTAGCGCCATCTGTCATTCAACAACAGAAATAATTTCGTTCTGATGGAAATACGAAAGACGGTTAAACTTGTTCATACAAAAATACTAAAATCACGATTAAAAAAAGGGAGGGTGTGGGTAGGAGGGTTAAAATTTAGGGTTATAGGTATTTTTAATGCCAAATAAAAAATAAAAAAATAAAAATTTAGTCATAAAAATAGAAATTTTTTCTTTGTACAGCGCCATCTGTCATTCAACAACAGAAATAATTTCGTTCTGATCGAAATACGAAAGACGGTTAAACTTGTTCATACAAAAACACTAAAATCACCATTAAAAAAAGGGAGGGTGGGGGTAGGAGGGTTAAAATTTAGGGTTATAGGTATTTTTTAATGCCAAATAAAAAATTAAAAAATTAAAATTTTGTCATAAAAACAGAATTTTTTTCTATGTAGGGATACCCTAATCACCTAGCGGTATGAAATATACTTTAAAACATATTCTCGTACCTACCAAATATATGTAAAAAAAACTTCATAAAAATCGGTCAAGCCGTTTCGGGGGAGTGCGACCACAAACATCGTGACACGAGATTTTTATATATAAGATTTTACACCACAGACATAACTAACAACAAAAAGAAGTTCATTCATTCAACCTTTTGTAATTAACGCAACAACGAAATGATTACGTTAATATTGGTCCAAGCCCTAATAGCAAAATGATACAACGAATTTTCTTTGTTAGCAAACAATCATTATTTACTTTTGACTTGTAATTCATCTTTGGAAGATACGGAAGACGGGAAACGTAAGCATTTCGACTGTTACGCAACACCAGACCTTTGACTTATATGAATAAATGGAATCTCCCTTTTGGAGTTTGGAGTCAAACTTCACGTATTGCCAAGGTTCGGTCAGCATCGCAGATTTTTATTTATTACGAACGATTTACATTAATGTATTTTCACCGTCGAATGCTTTGTCAGACATCTCACACGATCATGAAAAATAATGCGAACTTAAGGCACTCTCAATCGAATATGAAATAGATTAATACAAAGAAAATAAAAAGAAAGCGATCGCAACTCCGACTCGAACCTGAATCCACTCTTAAGGGATCGATGACCGATGTAATTAGGTCTTAATTGTTCAATAATTAGTAGAAGCATTCCCGGTAAGAATAGAAGATCTGGGTTCGAGTCCAAGTTGCGACTGTTACCTTTTTTTATATATTCGCCTATTGTTCAGGGCTAGCGGATTCTTAAAAAGTGACCAGCTGTTAACCAGATGTTAAGCAAATCTCAAGTACGCCCAAAAATTAAATATGGGAGCCACCTCTGGGCTGGAGACCTTCTTTAATCTTTACAAATGCGATTGACATTCGTTGTTAACTGAACACTCTAATGCATTGACGTAATGTGGGCATGTTGAGTCTGTTATATGGGTATTTCAATTAAGCCTGCTCTGAGGAGCTACCAGCATTGATCCTCAATGCACCGGTGCACGTGCGTGAATCTTGACGGATAGGAGCGGAACATCCATTCACATGATGGCATCATAAGAACGGGTCATTTCTTCGACTCGTTTTGTTATAAGTCGGCTCGTATTTGGAACAAGCTACCGGACTACTGTTTTTCCTCCTTCATTCATTCCAGGCCTCTTCAAGATCCGCATTATTAAATCCCTTCGTACAGCCCCTCCCTTAACCCGCCTCACAACGCTGCCCAAATGGGTGGTGCCATAATTCTCCTACCTTTACCCTGTTTATTCGGGGGCACTCTTGTAAGGTGTAAAATTAAAAAAAAAGAAAATCGTATTTCGTTGACAGTTGTTGATATTATAATTAAATCTATTTTTTTTTAATATTATGACGAAGTTTACAAGCTTCAAAAAGCTGATTCCAACAAATTGAATAATATTTTAAGCTCTGTTGGATGGCTAAAATTACAAACGCGGCTATAAAAATATTATATTTGCAGGAACATAAAAAACACGTGTGTCCGTATTTGCACGTTATTTCAGCATACTTATATTGTCGCCGTACATGTCAAGCGAGCCAATCCACAAAATCATAACGATGTGAAAATGCCGATCAAAGCTTTTTGGTGGCGAAAAAGTAACATTTTTCTTAATAATTTTTTTTTTAAGAACTGTGAAACTTTGAATATAGATACTTTTTGATGTTACTTTGTTATTATTTTGATTGAATAACTTCTATAGATTGTATTTTAGAAGTTATGTGTGTTATATCTCTTGACCGCTGAATATTGAAAGGAACTTTTGGCAAGAGTGGCACATTTTGTGCGGTCGTCAAAAGAGTTAGGCCTCTTATGCCTGTTGATTGAGAATTTGTGGACCAAGCGAGATGTTGTAGAGATTCTCGGATGTATGGAATAAGGCGGCGTGTAGTCTTGGTATAGGAGTTTATTTGGGAACCGCTAATTATCCAGAGAGAACGAGTCATGCATTCATTCCTTTTATACAAGTCCTGTAAGCATTCTGTCTCGCTTGCACTCGTACCCTTTCATGCATAGATTACAATTAATTGACAATGCACATAATTTATCCCCGAAGAGGTAAGCAAAGAGGATGGACTATCAAACAACCCGATATTGGTACACTGCTTGCTTCATTCACATTCATATATAAACCTTATGTTATTCTGACTCTTGACATGGCCCGATACAGTATATGGTTCACGTGATCGTGCCATGTCCTTCTCGGGCGTCTTTTTCTACCAAGTAAATTCGCCTCATTTAATATTATTCTTAAGTTCGAGCATAGTCTGCGGTTGGGCCGATAGCTATACGCATTCTCATTGGGACTGCCCGGTGGTCTATGGAATACTTTCTCTGGCTTTTTTTTTAAATATATTTTATTTTATTTCCGCTACTATAGTAATTACTTACATTATAACATAATCATATAACTGTTTTTTCCTCATTACTTATTTTATTCACAGAAGGTTTCTTCGACTGGTCATAGCCGTTATTTTTATTTTTCTTTTTCTTTTACTAACACTATTATCTCTTTAGATGTTACCTATTTCAGAAGAATTATTCAACGGGCTGCTACTTCTATTTATCTTTTGTATAATGTTAATGTAAGTACTTGCATACTGCTTACTAACCCCGTATGCATGGACATTGGAGGGTCTAGAGTCGTTCAAATAAATGTAGCTTCGTTCAAAAAAAAGTAGAGTCTTGACGTGTGCGGTGAAGGAGGAAACCCTATGTTTCCTTATAACGCCGTTGGGAAAGTGGTGGGTCCCCTCCAATGTATTCTTAAGTACACTCCACTTAGATGTCTATATTACTCCTTTCTTCGTTTATTCGCACTACAAGACCAAATAATCTAAGTGCCTTTTTCTTAATCTTGCTCATAAGTTGATGTCAATAATATTTCAACAGCTGAACACGTTAAGTTAGTTTTTTCTCTGTCTCTTTGGCTGAATTAGAGGAAGACAAAACTATAAATCACCGTCGAATAAGACTATAAGCGAGGACGTGAGTGCTTGGCCACAAAATTCAATAGAGAACTCCAGTCCAATTTTTTTTTTAAAGAATAATTACCTTCTGACTTAAATAACCGCATTTTTTTTTAGAGTTTGTTTTAATAGTTAAAATAATTTTCAAAGTTTTAAATTTTCAAGTTCCCCCGAAAAACACCCCACGTATAATGAGTCGTGTGACGTCATCACTCCTGAAAAGTTTTTCAGCAGGTATTCATTTTGTATGACAGTTACACGGAAGAAAGTATGGTACTATTCGATAAGTTAAAATATTATTTAGGTGGAATTATTTATTTATTATATTTTACTTATTATGTTATTATATTTTTCAATATTATTGCGGGAGAGTTGTATAGAAATTTTTTTGAAATTATTATTTTTTTACATTTTAAAATCAATACTATCCCTTGCACACTGCAAAAATTGTAGGCAAAAGGGATACAGGCGCGATACAGCGCCTACCAGCTGATCGATGACGGCCATTTTGAAATCAAAGTTCATAGAGAAGTCGCTCGCGAACGAGTCGGCTCGGTGACCCGGATCTTCATACGGATCCGTAAGATCCGGTTCCGTAAGACCGATCTTTAAAGCTACGGACACACTTGCTCGCGGTTCGCGGATCTTTGCGAGTGAGTGAGCGGGGAGCAATTGCTACCAGGAAGCATGCTCTTTGGCTTCTAATGAGCAAGTGTGTTCGTAGCTTAATTTAGTCGTTCAATTGAGCCGATTCACTGAACCGGATCTTTTCATTCTCGTTCAACTGAGCCGCTTTGCCCGTCTCTAGGTGCATTATATGATAGCATTATGATGTGGCATACTATACAATTTTTCCGTACAGTTTAAAGTTTTTCAATACTTTAAATAATAGAGATAAACTAATAGAGATACCTCTATTTTTGATATTGAATTATTAAGGCTTAAACATTGTTTCAATAAACACAACAACTAAATCTCAGAGCAAACAGCATGAAATAACGAATAACATGAAATGTTGTTAATACTGATGGCTTGTGTCATACCTACATAATCAAAGTTTCAATACAATGACTGGTGACGCGTGACGTCAGCACTAACCATTCAGTGATACCAACTTTACGGTGTGTTTTGACAAAAGGTTTAAAAATGCACTTTTTAATATTTTTTAAGAACTCTACGCTTAATATTATATATCCAGAATCAGCGTTCATTGGTCTGTATGAACATATTTTTTTAAAGCCATAATATATTTCACTGGAGTTCCTTATTTTCAATTGTCAACAGCGTTAAGCCACACATTATATTAAATTATTCGAAAGTCAAAAGGTTTGACTGATTTAATTTACCAAAAACTTTTTATTTACTAACACTTTTATCTGTGTAATAGATAGAATTGTTATAAGAATTATTTTACGGGCTGCCACAGTTATTATTCTTTTGTTTTATGTTAATGTAAGTACTTGCATACTGCTTTCTAACCCCGTATGCATGAACATTGGAGGGTCTAGAGTCGTTCAAATAAATGTAGCTTCGTTACCCAAAATCACGTGTATTTTTTGAGTACAAAGTATATTGAAATCTTCAGAATATTATCGTGCGTTCAACGAAAAATAAAGACACGTGAAATCTCATTATATCCCCCCCCCTCCTTGTGATATTTCGTGATTTCTTTCCGAACCCCCCCCCCCCCCCCCCTTTCGAGCTTCACGTTATTAATTGACTACCCCTTTGTTCTAAACAATTCAGGCATTATTCTTTGTTTGTACATAATTCTAAAATTTACAAAGTTGTCATTTTGTTTTGTTTGAAATAATAATATATCTAACCTCAATGAGAAAATTACGTTAACCCCTTTTTATTTCCTAACGTGTGCATGTCGCTCTCGTAGCCTTTGTCGATTGCGAGAAATACAAAAAAAAATATTTTGTCGTGGTTTATTCTCGGGCCCTCGAGCTAACCACATATTCGAATGGAAAAAAAATAAATGAATATCCCACGGAAATAAGGATATCCTGTATTAAATTTAATAAATAAAGGTACGAAAAAAACGCACCAAAAATGCGCTCTTAATACGCTCAACTTCAGCGAAGCCAAATTGAAAATGCAAACTGAAGGAATACAATTGGAGGAAACTAACGATTTCTTGCCTAAAATAAATTTCGTCGAAATATACATGACTAATACGTTGGGACAATGGTTTAAGACCGGCTAAACCAACCCTAGTACAAAATGTTTTATATCTACATAAAAATATATTGTTATTGCTTTTCGTACAAACACGAAAACAATGGAAAGCCGTGTATTCATTTATTTATGATTCCGTCAAATTTCCATGTAAACCGGTCCATAAACAGTTTTTTTTGCGTATTTTCAACGTGTGATAGATTTAATAGTGCAAAAATTCCTGTGACGTTTTTTCCGCTGACAAATATGTTCTTATTATTACAGCACGTTTACATCCTTCAGTACTTCAGTACTGCGGGACTTTTGTCTGTGACAAAGAATTGTGGGTCTCTCTGCTATCGAAAGCATCAGAATACGTCCAATACGTAATGTAAAGATACAATATAGTATTCACTTGGGAGATTTGAATCGCAGGCGGAATAATGTAGGAGTGTTGGATTTCGTAATATAATGCATGGAAGGCTTTTATCTAAAGGAAGGCTGTCGCCATTGCCTCGTAAGAGTGGGTCGTTTTCACGACCGATTTTTATGCTCAATAGTACGGTTGTCTATACATTTCTTTTATATATTACTGGCTATAGAATGTCTTCTCTACTGTAAAATTGGTATCATTAAAAATAAATAAATGTTTTATGCTAAACTGTAAGCCAGCTGCTCTGAAACAGTCGCTGTAAGCCAGTCGCTGTAAGCCAGTCGCTATAAGCCAGCTTCTTTGAGACAGTTGATGTAAGCCAGTCGTTGTAAGCCAGTCTTTATTAGCCAGTTGCTGTAAGCCGGCCTCTGTAAAGCAGTCGCTGTAAGCCAGATGCTCTGAGACAGTCAATCTGTAAGCCAGTCGGTATAAGCCAGTCGCTGTAAGCTAGTCGGTATAAACCGGTCGCTGTAAGCCAGTCGCTGTAAGTCAGTTACTGTAAGGCAGTTGCTGTAAGCGAGTCGCTGTTATCCAGTCGCTGTAAACGAGTCGCTATTAGCCAGTCGCTGCAAGCCAGTCGCTGTAAGCGAGTCGGTATTAGCCAGTCGCTGCAAGTCAGCCGCCGTAAGCGAGTCGCTGATTGCCAGGCGCTTAAGCCAGTCTCTGTAAGCCAGTCGCTGTAAGTCAGTCGCTGTAAGTCAGATGCTGTAAGTCAGTCGCTGTAAGCCAGTTGCTGTGAGCTATCAGGATCAGTTAACAGGGTATAAAAGTGACACGGGCAAAATATATTTGTCTTGTCTATGAAATTCCATGACATCTTCCTTCATAGATAGGCATTTACAATATTGCTTGTAAGTATCCTATGCCTTAAGTATTAAAGCATCCATGACAAATAAAATATTTCAATACTCATAATGAAAAATAATCATTCTCTTTCGCCCTGTTCCAGAGGCCAAGTTTTCAAAATAAATAGATTTTAAACCTTTGATTGTCCTGTTTGAAACCGATTTTTTATGGACAAATCTTTTTTCATAACATACAATAAAACATCTTCCACAATCAATAAATATCCAATATCAGTCTTTTAAAGTATATTCGAACTTATAAAGTGTGATTTTAGTCGGTGATAAGAGGTTTTGAGCGAAGGCGTGAAAAATACCAAGAAAACTTATTATTTGAGCACGCCGATAATAAAACTGTATAATTGATGCGCGAGTTTTATGATTTTTTTTTTTAATATTTACTTCTCCTTTACATATTTTTTACAATATCACCCTAATTTTCTTACTTTCAAGTTTTAGCACGGGGTTAAAAGTAGACACCAATAAATAATAAATAAACGTGTACTTATCTAAACAGTCATCACAGTTGAGATCCGCGAGAGAACCATAAACCTATACGTTTCGACAAAGCCATCCACGTTTTTTTATTACAACGTTGTAACAAATTAGCTTTTTGTTTCAGTCTGACTTTTTACAATATTAAGTTAGCAGCTTTCCAAGTCTAGCCTTAAGCAAAGAAGTGAAATATATTTATGATCACTTAAAAACTTATTTTATATTAACACAAACCAGATTCATTCATTTTAATTATAGTTCCCCCCTTTTCTCCACTCCACATTTTCTCTCATTAAGATCTCATGAATGTTAGCGGAGAAATCTTCTTCCGTTCATTAAAAATTTATGCTTCATGAGATATTTAATTGCCTTTTCTTCTTTCCAAGAAAATCCTTACACATAAGAGCTTTCGAGGAAAAGTATTTATCAACAATAAGTCGTAAATAAATACGTACATAAACGTATAACATTTTTTTAATCTCATGGAATGATTTTTTTGTAATTTTGTTGACAATATAAAAATAAATAAAAATAAATAACTAGAAAAACGCACTCAAAACACAAAAGATTTATCCCATATTTATCCTTATATTTCTACCTACCCCTGCTGGGAAGGGGTAAGTTAATTAAGAGACAAGTCTATTCCAGCCGATCCAATAAATCGATTTTTTTACCTAAAAATCTTCTTGTATATGCGGACAGTACATTCCCAAAGTTATAGCATCAAATTCAATCTCGAAATGTAGTTAGGAACTTGAAAATTGGCTTACAAACCAAGAATTAGGCGGATATGTACGATAGTGGCAGCGACACATGATGAAGAGGCAAGCACAATGCAGCCTCGAAAGCACAAAGAAGGGTCGATCTGAACGTAAAATGCAGAAATTTCAAAAGCTGTAGTATTTCGAAGATTCTGAAGGCCTGCTACATGCTCCAGGAATCACAGATTTGCTTTAAACAGCTGTAAGTTTTGAAAAACTTATGCTTTTTATAAGCGAATATTTTAAACGCGTCTTTCTTAAAACTACATTTATCAAATTGGCTGGATTTGTAGCTCATCGAATTTAAATGAAAGCTTAAATTAAAGAAAATTAATTTCATGTGCGGATGAACCTATACTTCATTATCTTTATAGGACAAAGTTATTGCAATATCAAGGCCTTTTTTTCATCAACTTTCATTTTATGTCGGCCATTTTTGCAATGAACATTTTTTTTCAAACTGTGGTTCGTGCGCATTCTAAATTCATACTAAAACGATTTGTTTTTAAATTTTTGAATATCCAAGGACTTCAGCCGATTTTGTGGGACTCTCTGCTTGCGACTACTGTATCTATCTACATATATAGATATTCAAATCAAATTTTCAATAGTGTTTTTTGCGTGGCCCGGAAAGCCAAAGGCCCTGAGTTGTCCCAGAGATGCTAATATATTTTTCTGATTTTTCTGTTACCAGATTTTCGATTTTTCGAGTTTCGCTAATATTATCTTCATTTAATTATATATTACAATTTGAGGTTTTACTCAAAAAGTTAAAAATAAATGAAAATAGAAAATAAATGTAATCTTTAAAAAAAATGCCATTGAAAAAAAAATTCGTCTGGATCAGACCCTCCCCTTAATAATCAATATGTATATCATTTTAGCGACTGTCTTCACTTATCTGGCTAAGAAAATTTTACATTCATAACAGGAGATATGATATAATTGGTGCTGTTGATAGAATCCAGAAACTCAATAAATTATTGACCAAATTACAAAATAGAACCACGTCCGAAATAAAGTACCAATTTTCGATGACTTGCTTATTCCATCCACGTTTGTAATGGGGGCTTTCGCTAATAAATATAGTATTAGTTGCATAATATCGGTATACGTTGAAGTTCCACAGCATTATTGATTAATACCGTTCACCTCGTTCTGCTTCCATTGTGGCACAATTCTCACAGCCAGATGAGAATACTTGATTTTGACATTACGTGAATTTGCACTGCTTCGGGGATTAACTACTGATCATTAATCACTCATTCTTGTACCTGTTCTCTAGAATTGAAACCGATATTCTTTTATTCTCAATCGTCGGAATACATATTGTATGGTTAATACGAAAACAGAATTAAATTTTGTCATTTTGATGTCGAAATCTAGTGAAAAATCTAATTGATTGATGGTGAAGAAAACGGATCGATCGTTGATCGTTGATCAAATTAGAATGTATAATATTAAAGAAAGTAGTAATTAGATGTATTTTTCAAAAATGTCATCTTTCCATGGAAAGATTTTATTCCGTAACCAGGGATTTTTTTTTAACTTATATATGACATAAATATTACACAATAAAACATGAAAGGAAACAATAAAGTTATTTCAATAATTTTAATCTTATTGTAAGAGGAACATAGTGAGCACTGTATCACGGCACGCTCTACAAACAACTTACTTTTTTATACAGAAACACACAATACACATCATTTATTATTGTACTCCCAGGAGATATTAAAAACTCATTTCTTACTCATGTCAATATGTGTACATCAAAAGTTATTTCTCTGGCAATGTATTCAATGATACCTATTCCTACTGGAAATAATAAAAACAACAACCAGAGAGGTAAAACTCTAACCCTATAAAACATTCTCTATTTATTATAGACACTCAAACGAAAAAATATAAAAGTACCTTCCTGAACAAAATGTATTCACAACATAGACAATGCTAACTCGTTGTGTTAAGACTTACGAGTATAATATAAAGAAGATTTACGAGTATAATATAATTCCCTTAAACTTAAGTTCTAAAAAAATATGTTATTTTTTAAGATTATTTCTGTACATTTGACAAGCCGAAACGGTAATTACATGAAATTTTTTAACTTTTTTAAAAACACATTTTTTATGTTATTTGACATGTTAAAGGTACGAATAAATTCACAATGATGTGTTTTTTTTTAATATTTTCACAATTTTCCCTTCGTAATAATCTATTCTTAACATTAGCACGCTCCCTCCAACATTCGTATTTACCTCCCTTTCAAACCATATTCTGCTTTTTTTTAAACGCTTACTACCGGGCTTTCTGTTTACCTCG
The DNA here is from genome assembly GCA_929108145.2 of Limnephilus rhombicus. Classification (NCBI taxonomy): domain Eukaryota; kingdom Metazoa; phylum Arthropoda; class Insecta; order Trichoptera; family Limnephilidae; genus Limnephilus; species Limnephilus rhombicus. Next base: position 17,058,683 of record OV815270.1, read on the forward strand.
AGGCGTAAGCGCTGTTCCTTCACAGCGTTCAACTATTTTTGGATACTTAATTTCGTTGCCGGCAACCCGGTTATTTAGATATTAAATATTATGTATATATTCATATAATTTACCCGCGTAAACGTACTGGTCCCAGGCAGAGATCGTAATCACGTCATCGACGATCGTCCTATAGGCTGATCATAAAAATCTTTCTTCTCACACGCCTTGTATGAAAACGAAAAAACGAAAGATGCTAAAATTTTGAATGGCTTTAATCACATTCCTGCAGACATTTCACCATCAGATGTTTCTTTCGAACTCTTATTTATTAATTCTGGTTTTGATTACACATTGTAGTAGTTCAAACGCATAAATAATTAAAAAAAAAAACAAATATATTATTACATACACAAATTATATCTGATTTTGTAAATTTTAATATAGTTTCTCTTATAAGTGTACTTTGTATTATAAGTTCACACTTCACACACATAACCTAACATAACTTCATATCTTTATAATATTGTTTATGATTGCATTAACTCTTTATGTTGTATATCTTTATGTAATTCCTCAACTTGTTATCAGGTACCTGGTTTATACTTGTCAATACTTACAACTAACTTACCTGCTTAACTCATACACTGTAAATCCGAATGTATTATACGTTACCAGGTTAATTCGGTAAATCCGAGTATAATAATATATGCTACCAGGTTACTTTTTTCTATTTTTTTGTTTGTTATATAATTATGTACATTCCTTGGAATAATATGAACTAAACCTGTCAATTTGTCTGTCCTTGGAACGGGAAACTTTCCTAGTTGGACAGGCAAAGCTTCCTAATATGTTATTTGTACTTTAGTTTGTATAATAAATAAATAAATAAAATAATTACCCGAAAAAATCTTTTTTTCATAAACGTTCACAATGGTGACAAAATTTGAACAGGTTGAGGTAAACATTTCACATTAAAATCATACTTATACGTAATAATTTTCCGAAAAAATAATACAAATTACCATTATAATGTTTTTGTAAGCTTCTGTCATAGATGAATTATTTCTAGATTAACGCTTCTTTCAGATTGTTCTTTTAAAGAATTCAAATGTAATTTTAATGAAATGGTAATACAAACATGCAAATTTGAATAATGAAAGGTTTTTAACGCTTGAAAAATATTTTTCTTCATTCGTGAAAATGTTTCTAAATGATTTTTTGTTTTATTTTTATAATGAAACTACCCACATAAATTTTATTTCGATTTAATTTTATGTGTTTATAATTATTTCTTCGGATATTAGTTTCAACTGAAAAAGTAAATAGGTATGTGCACATAAATAATTAGTTTCAACTGAAAAAGTAAATAGGTATGTGCACATAAATAATTAGTTTCAACTGAAAAAGTAAATAGGTATGTGCACATAAATAATTAGTTTCAACTGAAAAAGTAAATAGGGATGTGCACATAAATAATTAGTTTCAACTGAAAAAGTAAATAGGTATGTGCACATAAATAAAAATAAAAATAAAATATTATTTTACTAATGCGTTTTTATTTCAATTTCGTATTCTCGTTATTGTTTTTTTTATCATATTTTTGGTTTTTATGAGGTTTATGAGGTGACACGATGATAACAATTTCTATGGAACATTGGATAGCCACCGCCCTATTGAAACGTGCACCTACAAGTTGTGTTATTGTTGAATAGCGGTGTACAGATTACAATCTCTTTTCAATGAGAATCATTATTTTGCACATTTAATAAGACAACGCTTTGAGCGTATACGGGGTGTAAAATCATATCCTTGAAGGATTTTAACCGGCGATTTCTGAGCTTATTTGGAGTACAAACAGTAAATGTCATTTTGCTGACCGATGAATTTATTTTTTTATTAAAAGTAAAGTAGGTATATTATACTTGATGTTGGGAATTTTTCTAAGAATTCACCTTTATTTACTTATGTTTATTCTGCATAAAAATGTGTATTTTGTATGAGCTCATATTCTTTTTTTTTGTTATAAACATATTTGTATCCTATAACTAAATACTAGTTGTTATCATACATATGTACTTTGTTTAATGTACATTATTATCATTGTAATTACCCTCCTATGTACCACTGTGTATCATGTATCACCGGATTGTAAAAGCCATTGTATGGCGTTGAAATAAATAAATAAATAAATAAAAATAAAAATAATTTTCAATCACACGTCGCCACTGATCATTCTCCTACACGTCGCAAAGAGATCACATGATATGCGCGCTGTTAGGTGTGTTACCGTGCTGCTGAAACAGTTACGTGTGATGGAAAAATAAATTTTAAAAATTAAATTGCAAAAATAATTGAAAAAAATATGAAAAAAACATAACTCGACATCTACATTTTTACTTCAAATATGCTCAGGAATCGCTGTTTAAAATCTTTCGGGAGCACGCTGTTACACCCTGTATATTACCTTTCCCATAATGATTATTAAAAATATGTTTCTCCTATTCATCTTTGTCTCATTTGCTTTCATCCTTGCCTGGATAAAATAAGAAAAAAATATTACTTTTGCATTGCCTAGTTAAAAAAAAAAACGGTCAAAAATAATTTCGTGTGTTCCGTGATAAACGAGGTTTAAATCTTAGAGGGCTTTAGTAAGAAAAAGCTGCGTAATCGTAATGTCAACTGGGGTTCTTTTAAGCAGCACTTGTTTTAATCGGGGGAGTTTGTGCAACAACACACATTTCATCTTTTGAGGTACAAATCGCCTTTCTAAATACAGTGGGGAGCGGTTTTAGCTCACAACATATTATCAGTGCACATACATGTAATAAAAAGAAAAAAAAAACACTAAAAACCACTAAGAGCGAGGTCGACAGCCGTATACACCAGGCTAGGCTTGCATTTAATAAAAGGTCGAAAATAATAGAATCGAATAATATAGACCTAAAACTGAGAATACTCCTATGTATGGAGTATCTTGATGTAAGGCTGCGAAACATGGTGCCTGTCCGAAGACTATTAGGAATTTTCTGGAGAGACCACATTACAAATGAGGAGGTTCTCCAAATAATCGAGGGAGGAAGGCACCTGCTCAGGACCTTGTCCGAAAGGCGTGCAAGATGGATCAGCCATGTAATACGACAAGAAGGCCTCTTGTATGCCATTATGGAGGGTATGACCGAGGGGACAAACTCTAGGGAACGCCCACGCCGAGAGTACCTGGAGGACCTGCTGGTGGACGTGCGCTGCTCATCATATGCAAAAGAGCCGCCTAAGACAGGGAAGAGTGGAAGATACGAATAGAGGAAATTGCTGCAAGCCAATCCCAGGATTGAAACCAGTGAGATAGACGTGTAATATCGTAAGCTTTAAGCAAGATTTTGCGAACACCAACATTAATAATGAATTACAAATTGTATACATCTACTTCAAAAACCTTGGTAAAAGTGGTGTTCAATCACCTGATAGCTGTTTTTCATGACAATAGTTCAGATTTATTAGTATTATATTCTTCTTCAATGAACAATAGTTCAGTTGCCTATACTAAATGGAAGAAACTGTGTAAATTTCATGAATGTATACTTTGGCGTTTTACCACTCATTTCGGAAGTCATTATTATTTTTTTATGAATGTGTGTGATATAAATTTTCATTATTTGATAGAAAAATATAAATAAACTGTTTTACTATGTTTATTTTAAATAATAAATCTGTTTCACGGGCCTTTAGCAGTTGCTTAGAATTACTTCCTTACTCTGTCTAGGCCAGGCGCTAGGCCAAAGCGCGCCACTGTGTGAAATGTTCTACCATTCAGCGAAAGACGGAAAAATTTTCCTTTTGTTCATGATAATTATTTTTTATCCTCTGCATCGCTTTGTGTCTCGATACAATCTGCACTTTAGCTCATTCAAAGCAAATTCGGGGAACCTCACAGAGCTTTCAAATCAGGCTTAAGACTCTCATTGTTTTATATTTGAAAACAAAGCAAATGAAAATACATGGGTGTCTTTTTAAAATAACACCTAATAAATCGTATACAAGCTTTTATCCCGCGGGACGAATTTATCTATCAGACTTTCCTCGTGCCAGTCCAAACAATCGGAAAAGCGAGCAAAATGGAAAATTTTGCGAACCTTTGTCAAGAGAATAAAAAAATTCTACGGATTTAAAATTTTCGCCGCGAGGAACCATCGCTTGCAAAGTCAAACTAGTGGAAAAAAGCTTTTCGTAAAATATTAAACTTTGGCTCATATTTACCTGCTCAAGGCAATTTGCAAATAAGCACAGATAACGACGACCTCCATCGTAGAAACAAGATTCGTGAGGCTGGGTGCGGTTGCGAATGCATTTAATGTAGGTTTTTTGGATAAAAGTAAATTTGAATAATACGAAATCTACAATTTTTGAATCCGTTCCAAATTGAATTATTAAAACCAGGATAATGAACCCGCTTACTGGGTATAAAAGATTATCCCCTCATTTGTGCACATTCTCTGCCACTGTACAGTTTTTTTTTTAAATATGATATATATTATATTTGATGAAAGACCTGCATAAAGAAATGTTACGTTACTTGAAATAAGCAGTACCACTTCTCCTTCTCCCGCTTTCTTTAGCCTAACAATATTTCACAATAGAAACGCCCTAGTCCTTATCATTCGGAACAGTTTTGACTCGTGTATGGTCGACACGTTAATGTAAATTTTTTTAAAGAAACATTTTCTTTATTAAACTGACAGTAGAGAGCACATAAGTACAGTTTTGGAAAAAAATCGGTTTAGGGGCGATAGTCCTAGATTATTTTTTTATTTTTTTTTATACTAATTATGGGCCGGAAAATCCGAATCTGAAAGAATTAGGCGTCGGCAAGCAATATTAACTGAATTACACGACTTTAAAATTTTCTATACACACACAGGAAAACAAGCCATTTTGAACGTATTCTGACACTACAAGTCATAGAAAAACAAGAAAGATGTTACACCACATAAAATTAAGTGTTGCCATTAAGCAAAAATATTAATAACGTAAAACTTTCCGACACGATACTTCCTCACATGATAATTCATCACATAACACATTAACCTGATGAATTATGACTAAGCAAGTTATGGAAAAAATTATTGATTAAATTATTATTGCTTAATGGCAACACTTAATTTTATGTGGTGTAACATCTTTTTTGTTTTTCTATGACTTGTAGTGTCAGAATACGTTCAAAATGGCTTGTTTTCCTGTGTGTGTATAGAAAATTTTAAAGTCGTGTAATTCAGTTAATATTGCTTGCCGACGTCTAATTCTTTCAGATTCGGATTTTCCGGCCCATAGTTAGTATAAAAACAACTAGTTTTATTATCTAGGAACGCCGCCCCTAAACCGAACTTCACCCACAGTTTTTATTATTAAATATATAACGCATAGTGTTTTGTAAAATAATAGTGGCAACATAATTTATGAAAAAAATAGATAAGTGGCGCTTTTTACGCTCTTGTTTGACTTCAGGTGGAAGTTTTCTGTGGTACTCACTTTTGTAAATCAAACGCTTGTTTTGTGTTTGTTTATCTGGTCGTAATTTATTATTCTTTTATTTACATAATTCTGATTTTGTATAGGATTTATATTGTGATCTGCTTGTTGGAACACATTTTTACGTAAGACATAGAAGCTACCTTCTTTTGTTTTCTTCTATAGAACTAATTCGAATAATGGAACAAAAAGAAAATAATTAAATTAGTAGGTACTTGTTCTATGGGCAATTACTTCTAGGCAAGTACCTACTTAATAATAAGCCTTTTTATTCTGGACTTCTGTTAGGTATGTATTAGACATGATCTTATTTGTTATAGTATATCCCGAAGCTCAGTTTGCCTCTTGGCACAGGCCTCCTCTAACATTTTCCATTGGGACCTGTCACGCGCTACTCTTCTCCATTGATGTCCAGCAGTGAGTTTTAGGTCATCTTCCCATCTTATGTGTTGACGTCCTCTACTTCTCTTGCCATCTCTGGGATACCAGTCAGTGACATTTTTGCACCATTTCTCTTGTGGATCCTATCCTATTGATGCTTATTTAGTACCTACTTAATAAACATCAATTTTAACCAATAAGTAAGTACTTAAACATTTTTTAACATTTACTTTTTTAGTCAACATCTCACGGCAAATAATTTGGACCCAATGGGAATGGTTATTTGGCAAGAGGAAGATCGCTGTTTTCAAAAGATACGTTATTGTGTTATTTGAAGATAAAAAAAAAAAACAACAAAAATAATATCATTTCTTTATAGAGGACGATTTGCACATCTCTCACTCAAACTTCGATACGAATTTCTGATTCCCAAAAAATATTACTAGTTTCGTATTCTTGGCTGTTTCTTGTTTTCTTATTTGTTTATCTGCCAAGAAAATAAATTTTATCGTGTTATTATTTTATCCCATATTCCTCATAGCTGACAAACTGGCAACCCTGGCATGTGAGAAAACTCTATTTTTGAGCGTCCTTTGACTATCTTCTGGGTCAACTTTGAGTCCTGTCTGAGATCGCCTTAAAGCGATATGTCTGCCGTTTTATGATCAAAGCATTTTCTACAGAGCCTCCTACACTGAGTAATCTGTGTATTGCTACAGAATCCAAAGAAAATGAGTCAGCAAGTTTGTATCTATCTTTATTATTATTATGAGACTAAATAAGAATTTTAAAGAAGACATCTGACGAAAATATTTAATATTTTGTTCACGCCTTCTCCAACAAAGTATAAAAAATAAGTTGTGCAGGTTGACATAGCATTATTTTTTTCTTGGACAATTTTAACATAACTCTACAAAGTAAAATGAGTGCTTCGATATTTTTTTGCATTGATAACAAACAACCAATACTTTTCTCATAAAATACTAAAATTGGAATTACGCACTTTTATCATAAAAAAATACTAATTTCCATTGTGTTCAAGGTTCGTAGAAAATGCACTTAATAAAGTTAGCTCATCGAGGGTATAAAGTGATCTTTGGCTAAAAATTCGTGACGTAGCTTGCACTCCATGTTCCACTGGGAGATTTGAATTAACTGCAATACAAGTGGTAGTATTTTACTTCAAGCTACGTTACGGGCTAGAAATTTCCCGACGAGTTTTTTTTCTCGAAAAAAACATTTTTCAAAGTTCATTTTCTAAGAACCTTGGATTGTGTGTGTCCGTAATGAACTCTAGAACTCTGGATGTGCTTCGAATTTAGAAGGAAAGCAAGTCTTGCTATTCTGTCTTACAAAATTTGGAACAATTTCATCAATAGCCCATTTCTCTTGGGATGCTATGATTTATATGTACCAGACCACTACAGCCGAAGTCGACATCATGACTTATTTAAAGTACCGAACGGCAGAATAGACGTCTTGGCAAAGCATAGCATGACGAGGTGAGTGGTGCTGTTAAATGAAATTGAAAACCATTTGGATGTAAGTGACTGTTCTTTATGTGCCTTAAAAACATTATTGAAGAGTCACTTGCCTAAATGCTGATAGGGTAACTAAATTGTACTGTAATTGGAATTATTCTGTTGTACAATAATAATAAAATAAATAAATAAATAAAAATTTAAGTGTTCTTTTCAAAATTGGATCTCTTTTTTTGAACAAATTCAGTGATGAAGTACCTACCCAGATATAATTTTTTGGCAGAAAATTATTTTAATTGCCCTTTTAAAATTTTTTTTTATAATATTATCCGTAATTTTTCCTAATTTTCGCAAAATTTTAATATAGTTTGGAACAGAAACAAATTGGAAAAGAGCGAAAATTTTCCAAATAGAGCAACACAATTTATCGTCAACAAAAATGATTTATATGTATAATGTCATATTACACGCGAGATGTTTCCGCGATGCGTTTAGAGCTCGTATGTTAGATAAACAGAAAGGAAAACTGATATCTTACAATTATTTGAATGCGGTAAGCAAGTGGAAGGAGTCAGGGAGTTTATAGATAAGTTTCCTATACTAAACTACTCAGTTCTCCATAGTTGAAGTGGTAAACTTATATCGTACATGTTCGAATGCGGTGAACGAATAGTAGGTGAGAGAGTTCCACAAATATGTTTGCCATACCAAATACTTACATTACATTTCACGATAATTTGAATGGGGTTACATCATGATACCGAAAGCCAACATATCGAAAACCGAAATCTGGAATCTGGCAGTTCTTGAAACAAGTTTTCAAAAGTAATGAAAAATAACTATGGAATGAAGCCCATCTACCATCTACCACCCAATAGCAAATTTAATCTAACCGTCATTTGACTTTTTTATCGTTTTTTTTACCATAAATGAGGCACAGGGAATAATAATTTTCTTCAGAGCCGTGTGTGGCATCACGGGGATGCTAAGTTATTTTTAAGAAAAGGAAGGAAAGGAAGTTCTGAGAAGGAAAAGGGTGTGACGGGCTGCGTGATCAAGAGTGACGGTCGTATAAATCGATGAATCGAAAGAAACCAGTTGAAGAGGTCAAAGGGTCTCCTTAAACCGGTCTTTCCTGGTCCGGCCTGCTACGCAACTCTTGGACAGGCTCATCTGCCACCAAAGCCTAAGCACACCTCACCCTTTGAACCTTGCTAAGCCACCAAATCCAGCAAACCAATTGGAGTAATTATGTTATAGGTTTTGGTTAACCAATAAATGGTACAAAGGGCAGCGGGAAAAAATCCTTAATTAAATGATTTCTATTTAAAATTAATAAAATACTTTAAACTAAGGCAGAGAATGCTAAAATGTTATGTGTGGTCGGTCTTGCTCTATGGATGTGAAACATGGACCTTGAAAGTAAATACCATGAACAGGTTAGAGGCTTTTGAAATGTGGCTTCACCGGAAAATGCTCAAGGTCCCATGGACCGACATGATCACCAACACAGAAATTCTCAGGCAGGCTAGAGCAGATAGAGAACTGCTTACATTAATAAAAATCAGGAAAATTTCATATCTGGGTCATATACTTCGAGGGGAGAAGTATCACTTGCTCCATTTGATATTGAAAGGCAAGATAGAGGGTCGCCGAGGGCCTGGTAGGAGACAAATGTCTTGGCTGCGTAATATACGAGAGTGGACCAGCATTAGAAGTGTGGAGGAGCTATTCCGGGCAGCGCAAGACAGAGAGACATTCTCAAGAGTGGTCGCCAACGTCGGGGGGACCTGATACGGCACACAAAGAAGAAGAAGAAAATACTTTGTTCTTACCACTTTTATTGTTTACAAAACCAACATGTTTCGTGAGCAACGCTCACTTTTTCAGGGTTTTTTTTTAAATTAGTATCAATAAAAAAACCCTGACGAAGTGAGCGTTGCTCACGAAACATGTTGGTTTTGTAAACACTAAAAGTGGTAAAAACAAAGTATTTTATTAATTTTAATCAAAATGGTGCCACAAAATAAGTTTGCGGTGTTAGAAGAAGTATTTCTATTTAATTAAGTTAACGGTTCAATTACATTTTTATAATTTTTTTTTTCAATTCGGGATATTTTTTTGCGAAAATTTGGTTTTGATGAGCTTTTAGAGTGTTGTTCATTCAGAATACAATCGCGACAAGTTACCCTTTCAATAACTCCTTCGGAAATCCTATGAAGTGAAAATAAACTCAAATATCAACTGTCTTTTTTCTGTTTCGCTTTTAGTAATAACAACATAATTGGCACAACCTCTGAATTTCTGTCCTTTCATTTTGTCGGGCTTTGCACTATTACCAACCAACAACCACATACACAACTACCAATATCCGTTCCTAGAAACAGTTTCTCGGTTTATTCTGTTTCCTCTAAACCCTGCGCAGGATCATCTCTTGAACTTTAACCCTGTCTCTAACTAAGGACAGTGAATCCCTACTGTAAGAGTAAGATAACATTTTGCACAATAGAATTTGAAAGCATTCTGATGTAAGAAAACAATGTAGTGGTATGGAAGTAAAAGGATTTTTAACGAATAGTATTTATATTCATATAAATTGTGTGATGTGTGTATTATTAGATAATGAACATCTCTGCCATCCCAGGTGGTTCGCTACGTTTGGTGACTTAGTAGGGGTGCCCGGGTTATATCGGCGAAAGCGTTTGCCTTTTCCACCTACTGCATGGCGGGCCTGATCGGGAGAGTCTGGTTAAGGGGGCATAAACTAGATCTTTACCTTAAAATATCCTCCACACAGCATCCCCAAAATTGTTTACCCTCAGGGCCTCCTGTGTGACGTTATTTAAAAAAATCACCATGAAAACACGGTTAAACTTTAAAAGAAACATTGAAACAAGCACATTTACAGATTAAAAAACATTTGGTTTCTGAACTCTCTAATTCTGAATATATTAATCTGAAGATGTAATAGATAATTTATACAAAGTTTTTTTTCCAATATATCGTTCTACAACATTTTTAAAGTGCATTCCCAGTGTAAAAAAAGCTACGAAATCTAATATAAAAACGTTTTTAGAAATTAATTTTCTCGTATTTATAAAAAAACACAACAAAAAAGACAGAAAAGAATTTTAAAAAAATCTTAATCACCGCAAATAAACTTTACACCATATTACTTTTTTTTTTGTTTGTCTTTGAGTAGATAGGTATGATTTATTATTGACAACTAGTAGATCTGTGAATGAAAAAATTCCTGGGTAATCAAGATTTGAAAGTAGGTACACAAACACCTACCTAAGTACTTAATTATAAACCACTAAAGTTCCCGGCATGCGTTGCTATGCCACTTAATAAATAAATTGTTTCTCCCTGCGTTTCTTTCCCATTCGTCCCGTTCCCCTTCCACCTTCCCTTCCTCTCGCGCGTTCCCTTCCCCTCACAAATTTCATTACGTCAGAGCTCAGAACATACAAACCACTACAAATCATTTTATATAAACCTTGTCCTGACAATAAGGAACACAAAAAAATAATTTTCATTTTTGGCGCAGTCGTTCGGAAGTTATGATATATTTATATAGATAAATTTAAAGTATTTTTTTATTTCAAAAATGGAACTATACAATTGAAAACGGAAACGGAAGGCACAAACAAATTTATAGATATATATGAAATACCAAACGGTGGAGTTAAAACAGGACTTCGCTAAGCTCAATCAAAATTTAAACGTGGTATATATTTTGTCTGAATACTGGTATTCTATTGTTATGCAAAAAAAAAAATATTTTTATTTTTTTATTTAAAAAAATATATGCGTATACAGATTCATAGTAAAACATTTGATTCTTAAAACTAATAACAAAATATAAATTTCTTTTTAATGAAACTACCCAATTCAAAAGAGAAAACATTTCTCGTGCTTGAATTTTGGAGTGCCATTGTAAAATGCATAGTTACACAGAGTATGTTATTACAAGTACTTATATTAATAAAATATATATTCATGAAGACAAGTGGACATAATAACTGACAGTATTGTCAGAGTAGGTACATATAATAAAGTTGTAACAATTTGGTGCCTGCAAATAATGCGTATGTACTTTGATTTCAATTTGATATGGTGATGAAATATTTTTAGTTTATTTTTTGTTGTTGTTATTATTGTGATGATGAATTTAAAACTTAAAATTAGTGTCGGGTTGGTCTATTAGTGTTTTTATTTGGGATTTAAAAACTTTATAATTTTTTTCAGACTTGATTTTATATGGGAGAGCATTAAAAATTGTATACCTTGATAAGCATAATGGTGTTGGGAAGCACTCGTTTTAAATTTTGGAATTTCTAAATTGCCCCGTGATCGTGGTCGGTTGTTTATGTTTGTGAATGTTGTTGTTGATGGATTGAAATGATCTTTATGAGTTTGGAATAATTAGTTCTTTTTGAAAATTTTATTAAGACTGAGAACCCTAAAAGAGTCAAATAGCTGTGTTGTTGGAAATACAGATGGTTTTCGTAAGATGACTTTCAAAATCAACCTCTGTACCCTTTCTACAGGTAAGAGGTCAGTTTTGAAAGTCCCACCCCTCCCGATTATACCATATTGTAGAATAGATTGGGCAAGAGAGAAATAGATAGTTTTGATCATATTGGATGATAAGATGTTTCTCAGTCTAATAAATATGTATATAAATTTTCTTATTCTGGTTACTGTATTTTGGACTTGTTCTTTCCATTTTAAGTGTCTATCTACTATGACACCCAGATACTTTATACTATTTTTGCATGTTGCATTTCTTTTTATTTTCACACTGTGATGAATGGATTTTAATAGTTATATTGTTCTCGACATTTTTTTTCTTTCAAAGAAAAAGGAATACAATAAGTTTTCTCCGTATTCAGTGAGAGACAATTTAGGTCAAACCATGTTTTGAGTATGTTTATATTGATATTTGCTATACTCATTGTTTCCTCCCATGATTTTCCTTTAGTGATAACTACAGTGTCGTCTGCATAAGATATGATATCTCCAACTATGGGAAGAGTGAACATTTGATTTACATATATAATAAAAAGGATAGGACCGATGACAGTTCCTTGTGGTATACCAAATGATGAGGTTTTAGGTTCACTTAGTGTATTATTTATTTTGACGTATTGAAATCTCTCTTTTAGATAACTTTGGAACCATGACAGTACTGTTCCGTCCAATCCAATTTGCATGAGTTTCTCATTTAGTTTGGAGTGTGACATGCTATCAAATGCATTGCGTAAGTCGATGAATATACCAAGACACTTTTCTCCATTATCTAATTTTTGTATTATTGTTGAAGTTAATTTAGCAATTGCATCTTGAGTGCTGAGATTGTCCCTAAACCCAAATTGGTTTGGGCTCATTATCTTTTTTCTTTAATGTAATTGTTTAGTTGTTTTTTAACAATTTTTTCATAGATTTTTGCAATGTTTGATGTGAGTGCTATGGGACGACAGTTGGAAATATTTTTTTCATCTCCAGATTTCATCTCAAGAATTACATCCAGGGATCGTTATTCTTGGCACTCGTCCGAGATGATACTTATAAGGTCCTTATAAACTCTTAAAGCCTTACACAGGATCATTGAACTTGACGCCCCCTTGTGATATCTTTTCCACATCTCGACAAAAGCGGAAAAACCCTTATTGTCCTAACCAATAGGGAAAAAACACGTTTATTCACTACTTCCTGTCACCTTTTCTCAGTCGTCTGTAGATAAGTGATACTTCACAGTTTGAACGTTCCGCGATGACACGCAATTTCAGGGAACGGAGGTCACGTCACCCTCGAAAAATTTACTTTAACGGCAGCCTACTTACGATCTCATCGACTTTTTTAATATGCAGATCATACTCTCTGCTTATATAGTATTGTACATCTAGCTTCTAATAGCTAATATAATATTACGCTTTCTGGGGTTTTGGACAAACAACATCTCTACGATAAGTATACTAATATATGATTTGTTCAACACTGAAGTCTCGATTAGGATAATATTTTAAGTTGAAAGGAATCAAAATGGAATAGACAAAAAAGGGGCTAAGAAACATCTGACTTGAAAAATCTTCTTAATAAATTCACCTTAAGTAATTGTTCACATTGTTTCGAAATTAAATGCCATTCACCAATTGGCATTTTTTCCATCTGAATTGAATAATTATTTTGTGTGGATAAAAGAAATTGTTGTAAGCAAATTCATTAAAAATAGTTACAACACTTTAGTTATTTTGTTATTAAAGTAAAACAAAAAAATACGGATTAGATGAAGTTACAATCGATAAAAAGTCGATAAAGATATTAAGTGAAAAAAATAGTTAAATGATTTAAAAAAAAATAAAAAATAAATCCTTGTAAGCCGAAACATTATTAAATTTGATTTAAATAAAAAAAAATTAAAAAATGAAATGTATTTCCACGAATTACACACAAAAACAATTCATCTCTACATATTATAAATTAAAGTTCGTCTGTCTGTCTGTCTATTCGCGCAAAAACTACTGATCGGATTTTCATGCGGTTTTCACCAGTAGATAGAGTATTTCATGATTAAGGTGTAGGTATTTAATTTCTCAATGATTTGTGGAAATTGGTTGAAACATAACGATAATCGTTAGACTTGTCGGAAAAAGTCAAGCCACCTGGTAATATCGAAAACACTGCCTAATCCCTTTGAGATATAACAAAACAATGCATCTCTTTCTCTTTCTCTAAATGTTATAAATTAAAGTTCTCCGCGTCGTCTGTCTGTCGATCTGTTTGCGATAAACTCAAAAACTACTAAACGGATTTTCATGCGGTTTTCACCAGTAGATGGAATGTTTCGTGAGGAAGGTTTAGGTATATAAGTTGTCAAATATTTGTGTAAATTGGTTGAAACATAATGATAATTGTTAAAGGTGTGGGAAAAAATCAGGCCGCCTGGTAGCTTACATCAAAAACACTGCCTAATCCGTTCGAGATATAACAAAACAATGCATGGTGGGATATTTCTCTTGTATAGATCTACAAAAAAGTCCGCGATGGCATATATTTATCTTTTACGGATAGCTTACTATACCCATTCTATCTTCTAAAAAAATGGTCACGTGCAATGCGGTAATTGGAAAGTTATTTAGACGGATACAGTATTAATCCTTATTAATTTAAATACGTCAGTTACCTCAAGCATTCATGCATATTATTATAATCTTTCGCACCATCTCTACGTATTATAAATTAAAGTCCTCCGCGGCGTCTGTCTGTCTGTCTCTTCGCGATAAACTCAAACATGGCGGTGGTTATAAAGGTTGGATAACCATCCAGTAGGTGGCGTTGTGTTTAGTTAGCCACACCAACGCGTGGCCGGGTCAGCTAGTAGTTCTGATAAGTTATTCTTCCTTCGATTCTTCAATAGTTCTTATCTACAAACATTGATCGGAAGAAATAACGCTTTTCAGATAGAAAAAGAAACGAAAGATCTGACGGATGTTTTTCAAGTGTTGGTTTCCAGCTCTCGTTTTTATACTAATGTTTGCGGTGAAACAATATTTCACCCAACATTTTATTGAAATTGCGAAATCCTTTTTACTTCTCATCCCTTCTTGGTACTACGTAACCCAATTACGATTCCACCTGCAAAACTTTATTACGTCTGCTCAACTAAACTATCGCAGTCGTTCCTAAGTAATCCTATCAGTAGGTACCGACTCATTTGAGCAAAGAACACAGCTATATTACAAACGGTCCATTACGGCGATAGGTAATAATTATAGGGAACCATAAATACCTGATTGAGGTGGCTCGTTAAGCCCCGGGAATAAATAAATTCTCCGGGGTTTATGGCCGATCCGCCACACCCGACTGCGCATATTAATTAAATGATTGTTCAGAAGAATATTAAACACAGTACCGCTTCATTATAATCTAAAGTACGATATTAATTTAGTATTAATGTGAAATACGTGAAAAATTTATATTCGATCATTTTTTAGACCTGCCAGTATTTTTTATCGTAATGTTCACTGAATGAAATGTATGCTATTTTTTTACCAAAGCTGTTAAATTATTATAATTATTATTAAGCATTTAAAGTAATCATTACATGAAGGTCATTAATTGTTTTTTTTTTTTAATTTTTTTTTATTTGAATAGAAAATGTATGGCTTCCATTGTATGCGTACTTTATGTTTTTATTAGTAGTTCGACAAAAATATGTCGATCGTCCAATTGATTAGACAGACATCTCCGAAAAATCGAAATTTAAGTTGAGTATGCAGTTATATGTAAAAGTGTACTCTCTATCTGGTACAATAACTCAGATTACTTTAAGTGAATTGAACATTTTTAAATTTTTTTTTATTTATTTTTTATTTTATTTTATATAGATATATATAGTACAGTGGTTTTATATAAATTATATATCGGAACACAAATTATTTAATATTGCAATCTCACCAAAGAATAAGCTAGTTATGTGCTTGATGAGCGAGTTACACTAATTATAACAGAAATAGAATAACATTATGCAATAGTTAAGTATATAATAGGAACAATTGAAATATTCATATATACACATATTATCAGTATATGAAACGTCAAACGCATTTTGAAAACGTCTACAATAATAAACCCAAAAGTGCGATAAAAAGTGAAGTGGGCCATTACAACCAGTGCAGTCCTGCGCAGTTTTTAGCGCGCTATCGACAGGTGTTTATGCCTCTAATTTTTTCCACCCGGAAGTACCAAAATATGTGTTTAAACAAGCTACAAAAACAAAACGGTTTCTATTTAGTGCGACAATAAAGACAACAAGTAACTCGACGCGCTGTATGCATGAACCATCACACAAACAAATACAAGTGTTCTTACCGGTACTCCAACTAGCGCCGGTGGCTCTGTGGACTAATGCGTCGGAATTACTTTTTGCCCGATTTAAGTTCGAATTGCCGCACTCAGTTCGAATCCCACACCGGCGAAAATTTTTATTTTAAAATTTTTTATTCTTAATGAATTTCTTCTTTGTTTTTAATAAGCCATGTAAATTCCAAAGCCAAAAATGACGGTAGCAAGCTGTATAAATGAACTAAAGAGTGAGGTTGCGAAAATTCAGACAGTCAAGGACCAAAAAACAAAAAATACTATTGAACTCATAATAACGAGGTTGGAAGATGCAATTAACAAAGAGAGTCTCTCATTACAGGAAAAAATTATCGAATTACAAGAAAATATAATCGTGAGTGATAGAAAATATATCAGTAACTTAGAAAAATTCCAAAATCTCGAAAACAAAGCAACTACGAAAAGTTACGCTAGCATCGCCAGTGGAAAATACGCGACACCTAAAATTCCAGTATTCCCCGTTATAATAAAAACTAAAAATGAAAACGAAGACATAAAAGAAACCATCATTAAGAACGTCAAAATATCTAAACTGGGAATCGGAGTAAGCAGCATCAGGAAGACATCAAAAAATGAATTAATAATAAATCTACAAAAAGCGGATGATATGGCCAACATCAAAAATGAAATTACAAAATTAAAACTTGAAGGAATACACGTTGAAAACATTGATAAAAAAAGACCGTGCATGATCTTTAAAGGAATAGACGAAAAATATACACAAGAAGAATTTATATCAGATTTGATTCTGCAAAATGAAGACATAAAAATTATTTACGAAATGGACCCAAACCAGATAAAATACAAAGGAACCATACAAATTAAAAAATTTAAGCAAAAAAATATAATTCTCGAAACCAGTGGAGATCTCAGAAATCTTCTAATTTCGAAAAAAAGCGTAAACCTTGGATTTTACCAAATTAAAGTAGAGGATTGCAACCCCCTAATGCAGTGTTACCATTGCCAAAAATATGGTCACACAGCAATGCGTTGCCTCCAACCACCGAACAAACCAATATGCCTTCATTGTGCGGGTGAACACAACTTAAAAAACTGCAACAATAAGAACGAAATACCAAAATGCATTAATTGCACAGAACTTAATTTAAAATTTAATACTACGACTCCAACAGACCACAAATCAAATAGTGAAAAATGCAAACACAGATTGAAAATGCTTAACTTTGCTCAAGAAAAAATTAATTACAATTCAAAATGACCGAATACATAGTAAAACAAATTGACGAAAAATACAAAATAAACCAAGAAATATGTCAAAATATTAAAGAAGTTAATAAGTGGTGTGTTACAAACAGTTCCCCCTTTTTATTACTACACATGAACATTCGAAGCATCGCAAAAAACCTTGATGAATTTTTGATAAATATAAACGATCTGTTTTTATCGCCCGCCTGCATAGTGTTAACAGAAACGCACTGTGATAACGATCAACACATTAATGCACTACCCAACTACAAAGGCATCGCAACAACAACACCAATTAATAAAAATAGTGGTATAATTATATTTGTTCATGATGAGTGTGAAATTATTAACACTGAAGAAATATATATACAACATGTAAATTGTCTAAAAATAGATATAAAATTAAAAAACAAATTATACAGAATTATAACAGTGTACAGAACACACAAATCAAACATAACTAACTTCATCAATGAACTATATGAATATCTAAGCAAATTATCGAAAATTCTTACTTTTGTATGTGGTGATTTCAATATAAACATTTCTGCTAACCATAACTCAATAGAAAAAAATAATTTCATTAACATGATGACGCATCTTAACTTTAAATCTTGTATTAATAGTAACACTCGAGAAATTAAAAACCAAACTCCATCATGTATAGACCATATCTGGTGTAATATACATTTAAATGAAATAAAAAATATTAAATCTACTGTTTGGAAAACCAATATAACTGACCATTACGCGTGTCTTATATTACATGAGACAAATAAAAAACTAAACACAATACCCAAATTAAATCTTCCATATTCCCAAATAGACTATGAATTATTAAAAAAATCATTAATACATGAAAAATGGGAAGAAGTTTTAAAAAATAAATGCACCAACCAAAGTGCCTTACTGTTTGAAAAAACTTTAACTAAACACGTTTTAGAAGCAACAAAAACAACACAAATCGTCCCCAATTCAAAAACAAAGAAAATTAAACCATGGATTACTCTAGGATTAATAAAAGCCATTCGAAAAAAAAAAAAACTTTATAAAATAACACAAAGGCCACTAGTTCACAATAAAATTGTACTATATTATAAAAAATATAAAAATATATTAACTACTCTAATTAGAAAAACGAAAAACGACTATTACTCAAAAATTATAACAGAAGCTAAAGACAATAATAAAAAAATATGGTCAACAATAAATGAAATAATAAATAAAAATAAAACATATAAGCACATATCCGAAATATCAGATGGGAAATTAATATATAATGTACAAAATGACACAAAAAAATGTTGTAATATTTTAAATAACCATTTTAATAACGTTGGAAAAAACCTAGCAAAATCCATAAATTCGACCAATTTATCAAATCCACAACACAGAACACAATTTCAAATAAATAAATTTGAGCCAGTCACAGAAGCCGACATTGACAGAACTATTTCGGAACTAAAAGGAGGTTCTGCCCCCGGCTTTGATAACATAGATGCTAAGACAATAAAAGCGATGAAAACATACTTAATTCTCCCAATAACACATATAATAAACCTAAGTCTAGCAAATGGCGAATTTCCCAATAATTACAAAAGAGCAATTATAACTCCCATTTATAAAACAGACTGTCCTAAAGACCCACAAAATTACCGCCCGATTTCCCTTCTATCAAATATATCAAAAATATATGAGAAAATTGTAAAAAAACAAATTTCGACATTCTTAGATGAAAATAAAATAATCAATGATAATCAATTCGGCTTCAAAAAAAATACAAGTACTCACGACGCGATAGCAAAAATAACCAACTATTTATATACGGCCCTAGATTCCGATAAAAAATGTATCGGAATATTTATAGACTTGAAAAAAGCTTTCGACAGCATATCACATAAAAAATTAATAAATAAATTAAAATCTATAGGAATTAATGGGAAAGTTTTAGCATGGATAGCTAGTTATTTACATGAAAGACCACAACAAGTAAAATTACTAAATCAAGTCAGCGATTCAAAATATAGCGATTTTTCAATTAGGAACAGTTTTGGGACCATTGTTATTTATTATATATGTCAATGATATATTCAATATTTCTAAATATGGAGACATTGTCTCCTACGCTGACGACACAGTCCTACTACTAAAAGCAAACACTTGGTCTGAATTAAACAAAATGGCAAATACAGATATCAATGCACTAAAATTATGGTTTGATAAAAACCTATTGACTTTAAATTCTAAAAAAACCTATTATTTGCCATTTTTCATTAAAAAACAAGAAACACCTAAAGAAATAAACTTAATAATCCACTCTGTGACAAATACAGAAAACCACAAATGTAATATATCATGTTCAAAAATAGAAAGCAAAACTGATATTAAGTACCTGGGCATAACAATAGACCAGCGTTTAAAATGGTCTCCACACATAAATATTCTGAACAACAGAATAAGGAAACTAACATATATATTTAGATGTTTAAGAGATATTTTAAACGAAAAATTACTTAGAACCACATACTTCGCTTTCTGTCAATCAATTATACAATACGGCATTATAGGATGGGGCGGTACATATACAAATCAAACACAAACAATTTACATATCACAAAAACTAATAATAAAAACAATTTTAAAAAAACCCTACTCATATTCGTCAGAACTTTTATTCAAACAATTTAAAGTCAGAAAATTAAGTGCATTATACTTTTATCATGCAACATTACAAATTTATAAAGATAATATTAAAAATCAAGTTGCACCATTTAAAAATAACAGAAGTCTTAGACAAACATCAATACTTCCCACTCCAAAATGTAAAAAAAAAATTGGACAATTGAGTCATAAATATCTCGGAGCAAAATTTTTTAATTCATTACCAGAAAAAATTAGAAACATGAATACCAATATAAAAATTTTTAAAACTCACCTTAAAAATTATACTGAAAACTTCGTTTAAATGGTAATTTAAATGTGATATAAATAAACTGAATGATATAAAAAAAGCAATACAATAACACCCCCCCATACACACAAGCCTTGCTTAATTATGGGGGTACATCAAATATATCTACCATGTAATTAAATACTGTATAAAATTTATTTGTAATTTATGTACCTTCTATTACTAATAAAAAAAAAATAAAAAATAAAAATTCTGGATTATCTATACGTGTAGGTATCTATCCCATATATGTATATACATGGGATACGGTTACATACTAAAATATTGTGCACTTAAGAGAAATTCGAAAAATCTAAATAAAATATAGATGAATATAGATTGATTATATATAGAAAGAAAGAGAAAACAGGTAATTATTATGTTAATTATTTCTTATGAAGTGTAGCTTCAGTTTGAGTTTCAGTTTATTGATGTCTTTGGTTTTTTTATTTCAATCGGATGGTTGTTGAAAAACTTTATTCCTAAATAGATATAATTGTTTTGCATTAGTTTGGTGGAGGGTTTCTTTAGGATTACTTTAATGATAAGCTTCTGGATCACTTTCATCGGAGTTAGAATATTGTTGTATGACCCCCCCCCCCCCCCCCCCATCGAATAATTCCATATTGAATTGATGACTGGATTAGTGCATAGTATACTCTTTTTAGATTGTTGAATTTTAAAATATTTCTTAATCTTATGAATATATATACACATTTTCTGATATGCTTAACCAATTCACATTTATGGCTCTTCCACTTCATATGTTATTCTATTATCACTCCGAGATATTTAATTTCTGATACTGATTTCAATGTTGAACAGCCTTGGATACATGTTATTTTATTACATTTGTTATTGTGGATAATTATTTTAGTGTTTGGGAGTGTTTTTAGTTTGTTGATTGAGAAGTGTATGTAGTATGTTTTGTTAGTATTCAATGAGAGAAGATTTGTGTCAAACCAATGTTTTAAGGTGTTCATGCTATTATTTGATTGTTCGTTTACTCTATTCCAGTCGATCCCATTCACTATGATAGCTGTGTCGTCGGCGTATGATATTATGTCTGCGTTAAGTGGTAGTTTAAAAATATCGTTGACATAAATTAAAAATAGTAGGGGGCCAAGGACTGTGCCTTGAGGTATCCCGAAATTACTTGTTAGTGGTAAACTTAGGGAGTTGTTTATCTTGACTATTTGTTGTCGTTCAAATAAATAGCTTTTTATCCATTTTAGAGCTTTATCGTTTATCCCAACGTTTATCATAACATAATTGTTGTTTTCTGGGCTACTAGTAGGATATTTCAAAATGTCGTCATACTAATTAATGTATGTAACTAATGTAGTGGACTTAAAATCCTCTCCGTGTTATTTTAGAGCGTATTTAATATGTAAAACACAGACACATTTAAATAATTTTAAATTTATTGTGAGCGTTCGAACATTTCTTTCCTCGATATCTAAAAACTTTGTATTTGGAGATGTCTGACTAATTAACTGAACGGTCGATGTAATTAAAGTGTTGGATTTCCCGTGCCATTAGGAGTAGTATTCTTTCTTTAAGCGTGACGTAGCATGATGCAAGATTACAGCCAGTGTTTCAATGGAAACAAAAAAGTTGGAAAATTTTATGTGGTTGAATGAAATAAGGAGATGAAACGGAGAAAGCGGAAGCAGACGGTTGGAAAAAATACCCTCCCTGTCGTTCCAGTCGAATTACTAAAAATAGCTTAAAACATTTCCTGGAATGTCTTATTCTGATTTGTGGACTTTCAAGTTGATTTGATTGGTAGTAAAATCTTATTTTATTGCTGAGGGCTTTAACCTACTTCAATTTCAGAAATTTAGCAGATCTTTCTTTTCCCTGCGGTTTTAAGATTACGTGGAAAGCTTTGAACAAGTAATGTTTTACAAACGAGATTAGTTAACCCTAGATTACTAAACTATCCTACGAGTGGCGTTGTTACTAAACATTCGTAAAAAATACGACATACAAATAAAACGGAAATATAATAAGATAATCAAAAACTTTTATTAATTTAGAAGTAATAGTAATATTCTTTGGTTTTAAAAAAATATATATTTTTATTCTACATAGTTGGGATACATGTTAATATTATGCGCCCTACACCTGGCTCTTTTGCATTTCATGCGAAAGTTTATAGTCTTTTTTCTAGATTTGGATAAAAGGCACATATTTTTCTTGAATTTGTTTCTTTAATTGTTGCCGCTTCAGGAACAGAGTCAACAAGCAGGATACTTTTTATAAGCTCTTTTATTTCATACATATTAACCCTCGAATACTTAACTATCATAAACACTAAATGTTCGTAAATTTTACAACACTCTTGCTATAGGTCAACACAAATAATACCCGACCACAATGAAAGCGCGTCGCACACTGAAGGAACAAATTAGGAAAGTACTGTGAAGCGGGGGGCACGGGAAAGACGAGAACATTGTTTTTTTCCAGAAATCGTCATTTTGCCGTCATAATTCTAGGGTTAAGGATATTGAGGATCTTTTACTATTTCTCTTGCCATCCACTTTGACAGTGAGCAATATTTTTGACCTGGTTTTATTTAACGCCCTTTTAGCTAAACTACGACACCACTGTGTATGAAGGTCATTCATTGATATACAAGCATGACGTGCTACGGTTCTAAATGTAACTCAAATGTTTGTATAATGTCCAAAGTCCTTTAGTACTGCGCAATCATCTTCTCTTGTTAGCTCTGAAGACCGTAAAAAGTCTTTGAAAAGTCTAAAATGAAAAAGTTCAAAGGGAAAAAATACATGTACCGTGCTAAACATCCTCATTGATTCAAAGGATTCACAGAAAAAAAAACACAAAACTATTGTGATCAAATTCAACAAGCCAAGGAGCCGGGATATAACAAGGGTGTTTTTCTTGTTTGAGCTAAAAATACTAAACTCAAAGTTACAAATACCTATAAGCATAGTGTTCAGATAATAGTAGCGAAGATTTATAAATTACAAAAATAAGCATATCTTACCTAAAACGTGAGTCCAATGAATTTCGATGCTCCAAATGATACTAATGTAAAAAAATATATACATTTTTTCATAAGTTTTTCTTTTATATATTCACACAATATCATTATTTTATTTATAAAACCGTTTATTGATAAACAAGTTCTACGGTATAATTATTATTATGCATTATAGCTGTTTTACATTCCGAAGATATTGCCAATTTGTGTGCTTTCGGAAGGCAAAACAGCTACAAAAAAAATTGTTTATGAAACTGTTATTTTTAAATTAAATAAAACAAAAATTTTATGAAAATATATACATATTTGTACATGTGTAATGAGAAATAGAAACAAATTTATTAAAACGCAAATGCAATATCATTATGTTTGCCAAGCCATAAAAAACTATAATAACCTCCCTTCTGAATTACGCTGTATCATCCATCAACTAATCAGAACAAATAAATAAAATAAAACAATTTTTCAAAACAAACTTACGGTAAAAAGTAAATATTTTATACAAAACATATTACAACATACATACGTAAAAATCGTGGCTCCCTTATCAGGCACAAGACCTCCTCTTTTCATGACCAATGATGACCTTTAATATAATATTTTGTAAAATATATATATGTTTATATGTAACAAATTTTTTTAATACCACAATAAAAAATAAATAAAAATATGCAACATCTACATTAGCTATATAAAAATTTAAACTGCGATGTATACCGAGTTATTTATTTTCAATCAATTAAAATGACGCCATAAAGTGAATTTGCGATTATTGAAGAAAAAATATATTTTATAATTACATAGAAAAAAAACTTTAAATTAAAATGAAGGTCTACAAACTTGATGAAAATAAATAAAATATAACTGTTACCCATTCTGAAATGAGAAATTATAATTGTTTTTAGTTTCAAAAAGTTCTTAGCAATTTTCCACAGCTTCATCGCACAAGTTTAGAGCGGATTTTAAAGTAAAACTTTGAAATCTAAGTAGTTTTCTCTTTTTTTCAGTTATATAAACAAGATAACGTTTTGAAAGAAAAATAATTACGTGGGTATGTACACCGTTACAGAAACGACGCGCATTTGATTATATTTTAATAGAAACCTCCAAAAACATCAAAGTTACTTACGTAATTAATTAATTAAATACGCGGCCTCGTGATTTTGTTTGTTCAAAATATTCCTAAATATCGCCTTTGAATCGCTAAAGGGTTCAGTGAATCGAAATGAGGAAATTTGTACTGAAATTCGATTGATTATTTAAACAGATAAATTCATTAACAAAACATCTTTAAAGCAATTTATTTCTATGTACACGTGTACTGTGCCCACATTTTGGTTTTATTCTATCAATCGGAAACAATGAAAATCTATTGGGAATATTGTGTGCTGAAATTTTTTCTAGGGTGGGGGACGCCCATAATATGTTTACCGAAATGCGTAATTTATTACCGTTATTGTGTAGTAACGGTACTTGAGAATTACTTGCTTCCCAAAACACAATTTTTAAACAAACTAAGTTAAAGTTCCAGGATGTTTGTTGTCTCAGAACTGTAGTTTCCTAGAGAGCAATTTATTAATATGAAATACAGAACATTAAGTATTTTCTACTTAAGAGCTCTTGAGTTTAAGATGGAAATGACGTTGTGAGTTTTGGGTCGATAACGGGTCGAGCCCCTTTTCTTTTCAAATGAAAGTTGTAAAGTTTTTGACACTACCGCCTACAGGCTTTCGGCTCCATGAATAGGGAGATTATGTAATTAAATAATATATGTATAGGCCCATTAAAACCTAGCTACGTTTTGCAAACCAAACAAACTACCAAAATAAAACATCTCTTGATTCTATGGTATGAAACTGAATATCAAAACATATCCATGTCTTGACAAACATATCCATACCAAATTTTAACAATGCGAAGACATCTTTTGAAGTGAAATCAATATGTTATCCTGAACTTTTGGAGTAAACAAAGGGGTATATCGAGTAAGTGAAATATTTTTGACAAAATTTCCTCTTTTCTTCACTTCATTTCATCATTCGTAGTTTCAAATAGTGGAAACAATGTCTGTCAAACCCAAACACACAACGAATTCATAATTTACGTGTTGAAGTAATAAAAATTAAATGTTAACTTGATGTTTTATTTATTTCACGTTTGGGATGTAAATCCCATGGCAAAGAAATGCGTGGTGTAATAAAACAACTCTTTATTTTATTTTGTATTTCATGCAAAAAAATTCAAATTTTTTAGAATTATTTCACTCGCTATCCTAGAGATGTCCTTGTGATGGCGGATGAAGTGTACAGATTGGAATTGTACATAACATTCTTGATAATAATAGTAATTATATTACGTAATTCAGATTAAGTTGTACATATTTTAAATAAAATTAATGAAGGGGGGGCAGGTGGTTAGAGTGTAAAATGTACGGGTATTATGATTGAAATGTATTGCAGATGTAAGCAAGGGCAGATCCAGGAATTTTTTATTAGGGGGGCACAATGAGCGGACGGGCAAAAAATCAATAAATAATTGCTGTTAGAAATAAACTTGAAGTATCATACTTCAAGTTTATTTCTACAAGTTCAATATATAGGAAGGTTTATAAAAGTGTCAAAATAATAGAAAAGTTAAATGTTTAGAAAAGTCAGTTTTTGCTTCTAAGTATGTACTGTGATGGAATCTCCACAGTACACAAAAATACCGTCTGGGGAGGGGCACGTGCCCCCATGCCCCCTCCCCCCCCCTAAATCCGAACTTGGATGTAAGGATCCATAGCATTATTTGTGTTTTAAAAGTAATGATTTAGAATTCGGTTTTTAGGTTATCAGGGAGAAGGTTAAAGATTTTAGGAGCTAAGTAGATGACTTTGTACTATCCTAGTATTTAGTTTAGATACTTTATAATGTGCTTTGGTTATATTTCTGGTGGTGTGGTTGTGTTGTAAGAGTGTTTTTTATGTTGTTATTATACTAATATAATATGATACATATATTTAACCGATGAAGGGACGAATGGAGGAGTATCTTGTCGTCGCTTGTAAATCACAAGTAATAGAATTTTATGGGTTTTGTAGAGGATCAATTTTCTAATACTACATTTATAAATATTTGTTCATACATAGATTTCAACATTCACAGGGCTACAACCTTTTACAAAATTTAACCTTTTACCAGAGAATAATCTTAAGAGGATTCGTTTTTTTTTTTTAATTTTTAAGATTTCTGAAGCAAGCTAAATTCAATCCAATCGAGGCAGAGATATCTTAGATCAAACATTTCCATTTACAAAATGATTTTTCATCGAAATTTAACCATTTCCCATTCTAGTACATAAACATTTTTCATTAATAACATTTATCCTCAGCTTGATCCGTGATTATTCATACAAAAAATGATTGTGATTTTATGCTATGTTAGTGATATGACAGTGTCTTAACGCTTTTATGACCCAGGAAATTAAGAAAAAAAATATCTGTCGATTTTGTAAAACAATAACTCAGTGTTTTGCGTATCACTTATGAAGGATGTTTCTCAGGTCGTCTATTTTTTCTGCTAGTTTGCAATCTTCATTAGAGCGACAAATACTGTAAATATAATGACAAATTCTGTTTTGGGTGTTTTGCTTGGACTGAAAATCATTATTATTTTTTTATGTTAAATTCAGATATATTTACGTAAGTTTACTGTAAAAACATATAGGGTAAGGAGTATAATGGTTGGCACTTTAAGGTAAACTTAAAACTTGTTACCTGATTTGGTGTTACTATTGCAAGTTTTTAAAATTATATTTATTACAGTTGACTTGTTGAACAATTGAGTGCACATTTTCAATGTTGTTTGTCTTTCATTTTGCTTACGTTTCTAACTATAGTGAATCAACTCGAAAACATATGAAAAGTACAATCATTGGCACCCACATTACATTAATTGGCATTGCAAAAAGTATAATCATTGGCACTTCGTGTTATATATTATTTTTTTTAAAGAAAACATTTTTTTCAGTTAACTTTATTGAAAGAGGATACAATTCACAAAGGTATTCACATTATTTTACCAAAAATTAATATTTTACAAACATTAAAAAAAAACTTAGGTAGGTAGGTAGTAATTTCAATCTTCTTTTAGCAAGGCTTCAATAATTTCGCTTTCTGAAAGATTTTTCGTGTCATCTGGTAGAATTTAAATATTATTGTCATTATCGGAAACGGGTTTTTTTTTAATTATAATTTGAAATGGTTTTTTGAGTATCACGCATGAAATGATTTTTGGTTCAAGAGATTTATGTACGCTTGCACTGTTGGTTTGGAAAATGTTATTCGATGTTGATAGTTCATTTTCCTTTCCAATTGATTTCTCGTTTTCAGGAAGAGTAATTATTTTTAATTTCGTAGGTTTTTGCACGAGGTTACAAGAAGTTTTGGAATAAAATTGTGTTGAAGTCGAACCATTCTTGTTTATCTTTGGTGGAAGAGTATCTTCAGAATTCAAAGATTCATTTGGCTTTTGAACGGACAAATTTTCAATCGCTCTGTTCTTATTCCTTTTTTGTGATATTTTTCTTGATTTGTTTATCAGTTTAGAACTTTCAGCTTTAACTTTGGAATTTTGTTCTCTTTGAGTTTTTCTAGCCGCTTTTTCTAACAGAAATTTATTTTTTGCATTCATTTTTGCCTCCTCAATATCAAGCCAGCCACTCTTTACTAGTCCAAACAATTTTTTTTTCATTGTCATATTTTTGGTTTTCCTCTCTGGCATCTTTGGCCAATCCAGGATATCATTTAATGAAGTATTATGCTTTGTGGGAGTCACGCGCTGGTTTTGTACAAAATCTTTATTTATTATTTACATCTGTGTGGACTTTTGTGAATAATTGTATGCACTGCTAACAGAAGGGATTCTATCTGCTAGCTCCAATTGAGGCGATTCTTCATCTGAAATGTCATTTCACAAATAGTGGCTGTAATCATGCAAATCGTTGGAAAAAATTGTGTTCAAAGATACTTCATCTTCCGAATCAAAGCATAAGATCAAATCATCCGATATTCCGGCAAATTCTTCAGCTTCTTCGTTGGCCGAAACTAGTGAATATTGATCGTTTAATTTTTGAAAAATCGTAAACAGTGCTAAAAAATCTGATGATTCATTATCAAATTGGTGTTTCTCAAATATTTTAATTTTTTCATCACCAACAATCCTTTTAAAGTCCTCGTAGTTCAATAAATTTGTGTTTTCTTGTGGTTTTTGTGATGGAGAGGTAAATAAATAATTTAAAATCAATTAATAGTGTAAACTTTAGAGTGTGTATCATTGGCAGTGTAAATATTGGCACACCTATCAGTATAATGATTGGCATGTGCAGGTCATAGTGATTGGCACTGCCAAAAATAATACTTTAATTAAACAAATGTATGTTCTAATCGTACTGCTGAATTTAAGCAAAACTACACATTAATTGTCTAAAAAAACACTATTTATCAATTATTAAATTAAATTACGATGATTGGCATGCATGCCAATGAATAGACCTCCATACAAATGTTTCACACAATCATTGGCACCTGGCAATTATCTTACCCAGGCGCTAAAACTAAGTTAGGATCGCAAAGAAACTCACCTTTGGCCTGTATTTACAACACAATACTCTTAAATATATCAATATCTTGTAAAAACTTGAAATAATTACCAAATCTACAACAACAAATTTACTTTCCTTTACAAGTACCATTGTGAAAGCCTTAGAAGATAACACTCAGGTTGATGTTCTATACACTGACTTCTCCAAAGCCTTCGACAAAGTTAATCACCGTATTCTCATGGCCAAACTTTATGCTATAGGCATTAGAAACCCTTTGTTATCATTCTTTCACTCTCACTTGACAGATAGAAAACAAAGGGTTAAAATAAATAACTTTGAATCCTTTAACATTGATGTAACTTCCGGCGTTCCCCAAGGAGCCCATTTGGCCCCGCTTTTTTTAACCTTTTTATTAATGATATCACAAAAGTTTTTTCTCACACACGTTTATGGCTATTTGCTGATGATAATAAGATTCTTAAGATTATTAAATCCCACCTTGACTGTTTACTATTTCAACTTGATATTGATTCATTTACCGATTGGTGCAAAATTAACTGCATGGAACTTAATGTTGATAAATGCAAAATTTTGTCCTTTTATAGAACCAAAAAACCTATTCAGTTTGATTATAAACTAAATAGTGTTTGTCTATCTACTGTCACATCTATCAAGGACCTTGGGGTCACTCTAGACTGCAAACTTTCTTTCCGTGATCACATAAATAATATCGTAAATAAATCACTTTAACTACTCGGCTTCATTCATAGAATTACCTCTGACTTCAAACATATAAGTACACTTAAAACTCTTTACTGTTCGCTGGTTCGCCCTCACCTTGAATATGCTAGTGTCATTTGGTCTCCTTTCTACGCTGTCCACATTTGTCACATCGAATCCGTACAACATCGTTTCCTAAGAGGAATTGCTTGGAGGTTGGGTCTTGAAAGAGGCAAGTACTCATATGATGAAATTGAACACATTTTAAACATGCCTTCTTTAGAAAAACGTAGAAAGGACTCTGATCTAATTTGCATATTTAAAATTATCAACAGTATTACAGATACACCTGCATTGTTACAACTCATCCAGTTTAACATCCCTTCCCGTAGGCTTCGAAATAATGAATTGCTGTTCCTCAATCAACATTCTACTAATTACGGATACCATTCTCCCTTATCCAGAATGTCGAGACTTGTCAACGCAAGTCAAAGCATTGATTTTTTTGGTGTAAAACTAAATGACTTTCGGCAGTCGTTACGCAATATTTAAATGCTTCTTCATGCTTTGACTTGTAGTGTCTCTATATGTACTTTTTATATTTTATATTGTCATTGCTATTAATTTTTATGTGCTCTCCCTTCACTGTCATCTCTGTTTTTTTTTTTTTTTTATTCGTGTTATTATTATGTTTTTAATGGACTGTTGTCCGTAAATTAATAAATAAATAAATAAATAAAGGAAGACTTACCTTATGAAAACGATAAGAAATTTTGATAAAACGTAATGAGCTCTACCCGCGTCCACGGATCAGTCGACAGTTGAAAAATGTTGCCCTATGAATGAAATAAATTATGCCCATCTAAAAATAGGATAGTATGGCAATACAATACGTCTAAAATTGGGATATATTTCTCGCCGTAGCCACTAATATTACTGTTTCAATTCAGGAGTGCCAATCAATGGGGGGGGGGGGGGGGGGGTGCCAGAGATAGTACCGCTTACTATATTTAAATTAAACAGTTATTTGTGTAATTATTATTATTATTTTTTTTAATTTATAAACTAACGTTTAGACAAGATTTTTATGCATAGCACAAAGGGTAACAATTATTACAAGCAATAATTGTCAGCCTGAAACACTCATTTACATTGAAAAATCTTCCGAGAAAAGATACTTGCCGCCAACGGGACTTGAACCCGTGTCCTTCCGATTGCCGGTCGAATGCTCTGACCACTGAGCTATGGCGGCGTATCAAATACCCGCCAAATAATTCAATATATACTAGTGTTTCATTCAACAATTACTGCTTGTTATATTTTTTCCACCTGAAAACAACCAACTTTATTTTTGCGAGGAAGACATTGTTAGTGTTAAATCCCTCGCTAGGTGGCGTCGAGACAAATTATTAAATTATTAATTAGCTCAGTGGTCAGAGCATTCGACCGGCAATCGGAAGGACACGGGTTCAAGTCCCGTTGGCGGCAAGTATCTTTTCTCGGAAGATTTTTCAATGTAAATGAGTGTTTCAGGCTGACAATTATTGCTTGTAATAATTGTTACCCTTTGTGCTATGCATAAAAATCTTGTCTAAACGTTAGTTTATAAATTAAAAAAAATAATAATAATAATTAATATTTAACAAGTTTAAGTATTTCCCCAATAAATGCAGACATAATTTGTCTCGACGCCACCTAGCGAGGGATTTAACACTAACAATGTCTTCCTCGCAAAAATAAAGTTGGTTGTTTTCAGGTGGAAAAAATATAACAAGCAGTAATTGTTGAATGAAACACTAGTATATATTGAATTATTTGGCGGGTATTTGATAAGCCGCCATAGCTCAGTGGTCAGAGCATTCGACCGGCAATCGGAAGGACACGGGTTCAAGTCCCGTTGGCGGCAAGTATCTTTTCTCGGAAGATTTTTCAATGTAAATGAGTGTTTCAGGCTGACAATTATTGCTTGTAATAATTGTTACCCTTTGTGCTATGCATAAAAATCTTGTCTAAACGTTAGTTTATAAATTAAAAAAAATAATAATAATAATTAATATTTAACAAGTTTAAGTATTTCCCCAATAAATGCAGACATAATTTGTCTCGACGCCACCTAGCGAGGGATTTAACACTAACAATGTCTTCCTCGCAAAAATAAAGTTGGTTGTTTTCAGGTGGAAAAAATATAACAAGCAGTAATTGTTGAATGAAACACTAGTATATATTGAATTATTTGGCGGGTATTTGATAAGCCGCCATAGCTCAGTGGTCAGAGCATTCGACCGGCAATCGGAAGGACACGGGTTCAAGTCCCGTTGGCGGCAAGTATCTTTTCTCGGAAGATTTTTCAATGTAAATGAGTGTTTCAGGCTGACAATTATTGCTTGTAATAATAGTTATTTGTGTGATAGGTTTTTCCTTACAGATTAAAATATCCCGTTGATGCCTAAAATAATAAAAATGTAATTAGAAAAAAATAATAATTCATAAGCAAAAACAAAATTATACACCAAAATTAAAATTAAAATATGCATTAAGTAGATATCTACTGAATTACGTTGAACGAAAAACGTGACACTTTGCTTTTGCCCTATTTCTTTGCTCATCACATTACCGCATCATAACTTTCTTAAATTATTGGGGATGCCATACTCTAATCCGGGTTAAGTACTTTAGTTTGGTGTCAAATATTGAAAAATTTGAAAGGCTTTGATAGAAAACCGGTCCCAACATATACCATTTCCTATACTAGCCTCACGGTAGTTAGGTTAGATTTTTAATCTTCAACCCCATGTTGTCATCTAGCTTACCAGTCTAACCACTAATGCGTACTTTAAAACATGATAAAAACGTACAGCCTTACTAATAACAAAACGCTTTAACGATCGTTAAACTGCATATTTGTTGCTTGCGCGGGCGACACCATATTTACATCTTTACTAATAACAATATCACATGTTTTATGATTTTTATGTTGGTCCCCTTGAATCTCACATAGATCTGCGCAGGCGCCGCGGCCATCTTGTTTCATAGCGTCGCGGTAAAACATAATGTTGGACAATGTTGAATTGTACTCGCAGATAATTTTATGTTTTTGAAGATAATTTTCGCTCAAATGATCAATTCACTGTGATATTAGTGTAATTCAACATAATTAGCAATGCTGGCGTTACTTTGTTTCAGTTTTAGTCTTTTAAATAATGTTTTGTTGATGATTTAGTTTCGTTAACGATAGGTTTTAGGCTATTTCTGAAATGTTATTTTTTTAATGACTTTTTCGCGTGAATTTAATAAAACTTCCACAAAAGTAATATTATTTAATAATCTAAAAGCCTTATGCATGTGTAAATAAATACAAATTTCTAGAAATCAACGTATTAATTGCGTAAAAAATCCAAGACGTCAGATTTTTTCAGTTATTTTTTCGGAATTATTATTATATTTTTTTATCCTTTTTAATTGTATGAACGAGATAAAAAGTGAAGTGACAGTTTCTTCCAAATTCATAAAATAAGAGGACTGTATTTTTTAAATTTTGAATTTTGCTAAATTTTTCGACCATTTAATAGAATATGTTTACAGTCAGCTGTTTTTTTTAAATTTTTTCATGTTGAAGCCTAAAATACTGCAATTTACAAACACGATCGTATATTTCAAATACAAAAATCTAAATGGCAATTTTATCTAGTTTCTATAAAGGTATATGATTTTACGACATCTTCAAAAATAAGAAATATACTAGACATTTAAAATACGTTGGAAAAATTCCAAACTTTGTTCAGAATTTATAAATACAACAGTCGTGTATAACAGATAAACTACCCCCTCAGGCTGTGTAAGCAGTGTATATATCTTTTCATAAAAAAATTTTTTAATTAGTAAGGTTTTCACATCCGCGGCCGTTTGTCAATTGAATAAAATTTTCACGGGGTTTTTTAGTAAGGTTGAAAGAGTGTAGTGACAAACCAATCATCTATATTGGGAACCTACCTTCGAAGAACTGTTTAGGTAAGGGAAGCCACGTTTCTAAACAAAATATTATAATTTTCGTTATTTGTTTTTATGGTGTTATGCCGTGTTGCGCTACCTCCTTCTTTAGCCAATGTTTCGGACATCGTTGCAGTGTCCATCATCCGGTAGATAGATAAAATGCTTTTGGCCGTGAAAATTTTAAAACGTATCAAAATACTATAATGCTCGCTTGCGCCTGGCGTTTCCTAAATAATGGGTTGTTGTTATTATTGCTGCCAGCAAGATATCAAAATAAATTTTGTACCATATATTTTGCTTGATTAAATTTGAGATACGAGTATAGTGAAATGGTGAAATGGTGAAATAATGACGTTTTTACTGGGTATCCCGCAGAGATGTGCATTAACTTCGGAAGATGAAAGAAAGAGTAAAAAAAATAAACGCTCTTATCTATTTTACGATTTTTCCTAACAGAAATGTTAACTGCTACCAAATTATCTGTGAAGACCCCCCTTTATGATAAGATGGTCTAAAGTGCTAGAAATAAAATGGTGGCGTTGGGTGAAAACGACCGCGTGGGAAGCAATGTCGTCTAAGGAGAGCAACACAAACAAACAAAATATATTTTTATTTTTTCACTAGAATGGAAATAAAATGTTGGAATTTAAAAATGATCTGACCTCACAACTTAGAATGAGTACCATTACTGTAATCTGCGTTCTGATAATGCACGTATATAATAAGACAAGATACACAAGGAGATGACCGCTAAAAGAAAAAGGTTCTGTCATATCCTTCCTGACATGTAAAATCAATCCCCTTTTCTACAACGTTAATGCACTTAACCTAGGGACGCTTGTTTAAATTTAACATCAATTTATTATGCAATATGAAACTCTTTTGTGCGCTGCCTCCACTATATTCGTAGAAGCTTTTAGCTGCATCTTTAAGCTCTGGTTGCAGTTGAGCTCTCAAACAAAGACGCAAAGATAAGATGCCTGAATGGAGGAGTTTCCATTTACATGAATATTTATTCAGCATTACTTTACGGAATACAAATCTACTTTATCTGTCACAATAATGTACCTTGTTTGTCTAGGTAAAAGCGTTTACCGATAACAAAACGTGAAATGTTGTTAATCTATTGAATTGTATTTATTCTGCAACCCTCAGGGAAAGCTTCAACAAAAGAGTAATCAAGTGATATTTTTTTATTTATTTATTAATCTTAAGTTAGCTCACATCTTTGTGTGTGCTAATATTTTATAAAGATATAAACATTTACATTGGTTGGCAAACATAATCATTCTTTAAATATTACACATTAATAAAGACATTAATAATTGAGGTAGACATACTTTCGTCATTCTTTTTTAAACTTATTTATATTTTCTATCTCAGTAATTTCATTCGGGATGTTGTTATACAGTTGGACGGCCTGGTACATCAGAGATTTCTGGGTGCTTTATTTTTTTCTTGTTGGCAGTCTAATTTGCTTTGAATTTCTTGTCCCGTGTCCGTGTGTTTCGTTATTATAATGTATTTTTCTTTTTAGTTCCTTAGACATCATCCCCATGTTAATTTTATATAAAGAAATAAGTACATTCAAATACACAGTTTGTTTCACCGTCAACATATTTAGCTCTATTGGCATGTCTCGTATCCGTGTGTATATGTTGCGCTTAAGTATTGATATCTACCTTTTAAGATGGATACTGCAACGCTGTCTCAAAAAAGATGAAGGAAGTACAACTCGGCATAAAAAATTAATCACGATAAAAGCCTAAGCGTTCATACAAAAAGGTATTTATCTGATAACATCTTCAAAGGAGAATGAATAATTATTGTGTTACAGTTGATTAAAATTTTTGTTATGACCATTATCCATTCTCTTTTACTGGCGCCACACGAAAAAATATACGCGTAATAAAAATGTGTTAACAAAGTCAACTGAGTAAACTGTTCTGGGCTGATGTCGAATACAACCAAACAGAAACTCGTGTTCAAAATCAGACCACGTCATAGAAATGCTCAATACACGGGTGTGTTTGACGGTTGGTTGATTTGACCTTTTCATTTTGACATTTCACCGTTTATTCAAAGTATGATTCCTAGCGAAATTTGGCTTCCCTTTGAGCTGGTGAAATAGAGAAAACTGTTTTATGTTAGACTAGAAAAGGGAAAACTGATGTTAGTAAGCCTTTTTGATAAACTTTGTTCGCCAATTTCATTTCGAACAAAGCTGTTCGCGTTTTACCGTAACATAGAAATTGATTGTAAAAATGTTAATTTTATTTTTTGTTAACAAAATACGAAATAGAAAAGTGAAGTATTTTTATTATATATAAATTTTTATTATATGTATAAACGTGTCGTGTGGGTATATACAAATAATATAAACTAATAATTAAAATAATATTAAAGGAATCATTTTTATATCCTTCTGAACTTATAATTTTATGGAGGAATTTAGAATCAAAAATTAAATACTTTTTTCCTGTTTCACCCGACTTTACAAGTATGTAAAGAAGATATTTTAAACAAAGACGTACAATTAAAAACACAACATGTTACCGATTCTGATATGTAAAAAAGCTTTGGGTCAACAGAACTAATAAATTTCCAGAAAACATAAGATCCCTTAATAATTGCTAAAAAGGATTTAAAAAAATAGAAAATAAAAAAATAAAAAAACTTCGACTTAAAAAATTAAAAAAACAAAAACAATAAATAATTAAAATCCATACTAAAATTTAAAAAAAAACTATATGATAAAAACAACAATAGTATAATATTTTTTCTTAATAACTAAAGAAATAACACCTTCCTCTCATACACATGACCCTAGCTTTTCAAGGGAATTCATTTTTAAACAAAAAATAAATACACAAAATAATGAAAAATAAGTGTTTCATATATTATATATATATATGCAATTATTACCAGAAATTATATTTATATTTTGTAAAAATAAATATCCAATAAAAAAAAAAAAAAAAAAACAAAATAAAAACATAAATATAATTCATGAACGCATAAATATTTGAAATATTTTTCAAATACTTTATCGCTACTTATTTCTAAGAAAATGGTTTACTTGGTTTGATCTTTGTTTAAGCAGTTATTACGTGAATAACTGTACCTACTCGCTAAAATATTATTTATCTGTCGTTGAAGATAAGATGAACTACTTTAAAAATTTTTACATTTGGAAGTGGTTTGACTTACACATTAGGTACACACACATACACACCCTCCCTCTCACATAACTTTGACGCACACTTTAGACACAAACACAACCTTGGACACATTCGCTCAGTTGGTAGAGTTGCCCCCGGCAAGGCAAAGGTTCGAAACTTAGATGTGACCGTATATTTTTCTGATTTTTCTGTTTTCAGATTTTCAATTGTGTTTCCCTAATACTGTTTTCATTAGATTAATAATTGAAAGTCCTTAAATGATGCCCAATATTATACAATTTGAAGCGTATCTATCAGAAATTAAAATAACCAGTTTAAGGACTTTTTTAAAAATCATAGCAAAAACCACTAAGCTAACGAAAATAACTATTATATGACGTACATTTACATTGAGCAACTTACTTTATGCTAAGTGCGCTTTACTGTAAACTCTTGAAGCTTAACCTATAAGTAGCACACATTTACCCAGAGACTCGCTCCAGGGGTGCTCTTTTAGTTAAAATTACTCCCACGGTGGTGTTTACATATTGTAAGTATCCTGACTTACATCATGTCGTTAATAATATTAATAAAACCAAGCAAGTTATATCACATGATGAATATAAAATGTAAACATTAAATAACGAGATAAGATTATGATTGTGGAAAACGGTTACAATACCTGGGGAAGGATGTAAATTAAATATTAAAGACGTTAAATTTCTTTTACTTGTGGATGATTTGGCTGTCAATAAGAAACCCGAAAAGAAACATCAAATATGTGCACAATAACGATACAGAAAATAATAATATCTTTGCTTTTTTCCAGATATGGTCAGGATTACGTTATGATTAGACAGATGAGTTTAATTGGCTGTCATAGCGGAATCCAAAGATAACCA
This sequence comes from Limnephilus rhombicus, assembly GCA_929108145.2. Classification (NCBI taxonomy): domain Eukaryota; kingdom Metazoa; phylum Arthropoda; class Insecta; order Trichoptera; family Limnephilidae; genus Limnephilus; species Limnephilus rhombicus. The sequence goes on from OV815270.1 coordinate 17,096,479, forward strand.
CTACGGACGTTTGCGATATATTATCATGCGATATTTATAAATTTGCGTTCTTAGTAAGCAAAAATTGATCATAAGGCTGTTGTCCTACGGTTCGGTAAAGAATTGACAAAAACCGAGGGCGTTTTACCAAGAGCCCACCGCTCCATACACCTGCAAACAGTGCACTTCCCGTATACATCCAGCGATGCCAGGTTTTTAGTGGGCGCTCGATATTTATCGCGTTACGCCGATATCACACAATGAACTTTTATTAGCATTTTTATCAATGACATTGATACGAGCATGAAGAGTGACCCAAAACCCCGTCACTAAAAAATAAACGCAAAAGGGTATCAGTCACGGCTCGAATCGAGCTACCCAGTGTAGTCTAGGTACTTTCGTACGGTGGTTACACAAATCCATTTTTTTTAAACGCACCAGAATTCGAATTGAATTGTTTTGTTTCATTTTTCTTTTTTTGACAGATAGGAGTTTTTTTTCAGAAGCGTAATGGGAGACTGTAAAAAAAACATTAACTGATATTCTGTGAACTTGTAAAATAAACTATCGTACCGAGATACTTGTATTTTGTTTCTGAGCCCACTAAATTGATACTCGACCCTATCAATTGGCGCCCAACGTGTTTGTCAGATCAATGAGTTTTAACGAATAAATTCAAAGACAAGAGAGGCAACAAACCGAACAAAAGTGGGCTCAAAACACTGAAAATGCCACAAATACGTAGCACAACAGCGGGCAACGCTACCACAGTGGAGAATGAGGATAACAGTCCTCTAACTCAATCCTCAGCGGATGTACCAAATGGAGAAACCTTCACGACAGACACCCAGACGACACAAATCCTTGAAATGTTAGCAACAAAACTCGCTAACATAGCCGTGTGTCAAAGGGAGCCTCGCCTGGAGGCAATATTTTCTGGGAGACTGGAAGAATTTCCACGACTTTTCCTGGAACGGTGCGAAGAGTATTTCCAAATAGCTAACACCTACGAGGAAAACAAAACGAGGGTGGCAACGGCCCAGCTCCGGGACAAAGCGAAGGTCTGGGCGAATACTTATAAACACCCAGAATGGTCGATTTTTAAAAGATTTTTCCTTCGGGAATACGAGGGACCAGAAGTGGAACTCCGACTTCAAAACCAGATCTACCATAAAACACAAGAGAACACGGAATCCTTGGCAGAGTTTATTGCTAATAAACAAAGAATGTTTGCACGACTCCACCCGGCAAAACAATTATCGGAGTTAGATGTATTCGTGCCTGCGTTTTGTAATAGCCAAATGTTACCCCAGTACATACACATATATGCCACCACCATGGAAGAGTGGATGAACCAGGCCATGAGGTTTGAAAATTCTAAAGGCAGATATAAGATCCTAGGCCAACGCCAAATAAGAAGCAATTTATCTCCTCGCCGGTCAGCTCAACAATATTCTCCGCGTCACCGTTCACCAGGGCGACAGTTCATCCACCGCCAATGGTTAGCCGCAATAGAAAGATGGCAATGTTATCATTGGACAACAGCTATATACCACCCACGCTCAAACCCCACGGAAAGGAGAAACCAGGAAATCAAAAAAGGCTTGAGAATTCTCCTCAGAGATTCACCTCACAACAAATGGGATGAGAAACTGCCAGGAGTAATAATGACGACCCGCAACAGAAAGAACGAAGCGACAGGCGTATCACCCAGTCAAGCACTACTGGGATACGATATACCGCGACCAGGAGAGTGGCAAGCTTTCCCAGAAAACGCGAACGAGGCAATCGTTTTACCCCATCAGCGAGAACCAGCAGATGAGGAAATAAGAAGGAATCAAGCAGCGTACCAAGACAGGTACGCCCCAGCGGTGGAAGCCTTACTTAGATACCAACAAGGAGAAGAGGTGTTAGTAAAGGAACACCAAATATCTGGGTCTCCAGAAGGAAATTTCGCAGGGTTTGCACCTAAATGGAGTGGACCTCACAAAATCCTCATGAAAAGTGGAAGAGGTAATATATACTGGGTAGACAAAAGAGGTAAACCCACTAAAATCCACGCAGATGAATTAAAAAGGGTACCAATAATCCAAGAAGTCCGGGTGGAGGATCAAGATAACGAGGTTTTGACTCAAGAAGACCGGGTGGATTGATACGAGCATGAAGAGTGACCCAAAACCCCGTCACTAAAAAATAAACGCAAAAGGGAATCAGTCACGGCTCGAATCGAGCTACCCAGTGTAGTCTAGGTACTTTCGTACGGTGGTTACACAAATCCATTTTTTTTTAAACGCACCGGAATTCGAATTGAATTGTTTTGTTTCATTTTTCTTTTTTTGACAGATAGGAGTTTTTTTTTCAGAAGCGTAATGGGAGACTGTAAAAAAAACATTAACTGATATTCTGTGAACTTGTAAAATAAACTATCGTACCGAGATACTTGTATTTTGTTTCTGAGCCCACTAAATTGATACTCGACCCTATCAACATATATTTAATTAAAAAAATGTTTTAAATATTTTTAAGAATATCTTATTTGGGCAGAAAATTGTATTAGATTTTTAAGAGACTTCAACCTAAAAAAAAATACTACATTACCCGACGAAAGTCTGAACTTGATAGCCGATAAGATGACGTTCGTAAAGCCGGTAACAGAAATCTGCAAAACCGACAGTTTACTGGGCTACAAGCTACTCAGCTTATTTGCCGTATGCAGAGACCATGCAACATATATCGCGCAACATTTCCCACATCCTTGCAGCATTTTCTTTGTCTATTCCTTACCGCCCCACTTGTCTTGCTTGCCAAATCTAAATCAAATGATTTTCTGTCCTTTATTAATTACAGGAGACTTGCACCGAACAACTTTAAGTAACTTCTTGCTATTTGTTTGTGCGATGCAAACCGGCTTGGCTCGGTTTCCTAAGCTTGTTAGATGTCAAGCTTAGAGAGAGCAGATATACGCTTAAAATCTGAGTGTTCTAAGCCAACCACAGCTTAGTTTATGCGACTAGTAAGGCTAAACTACCGAGCAAACACATCATACATACCATAATTTTGTTTGTAATGAGTAAATTTGTATATACGAACATGTGGGTGAGTGTTAATATATTTGTACTTACTGTACGTGCCTAACATAAGAACGTCAATAACGATTTCGACATGCGTTCAAAATTCATTCATTTAACAGGTTAATTATGTTGAATTCGTGGAAAGGGGTTATTAACTCCGCGCGAATTACATTCAAATTTTTCTTCCGGTGTGAGGAACTTACATATTTGTGAAGTCATAGATTTCATTTCGGTAGATTCAGAGTGCAACAAAAAATTCGTTAGTTTTATTTTCTCTTTTGACTAAATGCACAGGATATCTTTAGATTCCTTCAATAAGAAAGTAGATAATGTAGGTACCTAGTAGAGTTCGAAAATAGAGTTGAGACTATGATTGTGTATTGGTGAATTTATGTGTATTTTTTTGATAGTCTTTAATAAAAATAATAAAAATAATTGGATAATTTGTATAGCACCGTTTTTGTGAAAAATAACCTCAAGGACGCTGTTTCTTTATTTCTTTCGCTTTATCTTGATTACGCATACTAAGATTATTAACAAGAAAGAGAAAACAAGTGCCCAAGATAATCGAATTTAAATACATTTTTTTACATGAATACTGCACAAGAGTCCCAACTGCTCCCGTCTGGAGCCAGTGAGACTTTGGCATCCCCATTTGGGCTATGTTGTGAGGCTGAAGGTAGTGGGGAGGGGAAGGAGATAGGGAAGAGGAAGGTGGGGAAGTACCTGGCTATTCAGAGCTGGTCACCAAACACGGCTAAAGCCATTTCAAGCAACGTTTCAATTCAGAATGGTGGTCTTACACCAGGGCAATACTGAGAGTATCTTCCGCTCTGGAACCTGCCGCAAAAATACTATATATTATTTTCAGACGAGTAAATTGTGAAATAACACAAATTAATCAAATAAAATTTATTTGCCACGCCGGGATCGATCCCGCGACCTTCGGATGGCGAGTCAAGAGCCTTACCGCTGGACTACGCCGGCCACATACTCGTATAAGAAAAAATTACGGTTAGTAATTTTTATTATTTTGGCAACCATTGTTTTTTTTTCATCTTATTATGTTTTTATTTTCTGATGTGGAATAACATATTTGAAAAAATTGTATGAAAGCGAAGTAGGTACTGAGTTTAATTCAACTTTGGTTCAAATTTGTTGATACCAATCTGTTGGTATCATATCCCAAAACCCTAGTCGCCCTAGTGGATTATGTTACAGGATAAATTGGTAAAGAAAGTGGTATTTAAAAAACTTCGTTTAAAACGATGAGAGAAGTCCCATTAAGCTTCGTGATCTGTTATCATTACCATCTAACTTATTGGTGCGAAGGCGCAACTTTTAAAACGGGATTAAACTTGGTAACACCATAAAAACTTAGGTTAGCGAAAATTACATTAAAAGAAAGCACTAAAAATACACCACGAAATTTAATAATATGTTCCTCTTCAATGGGGGGATGAATATGATTTTGAATCAGCCGTCTCAATAATTCACCCGACGCCGTGTTAATTCCAAGTAAGTACTCGTATGCCCATCTTCTTCACCCTTGCTTGTAATAGCTCGACCTCAATATGATTCTGCAACCAGTGACGCGGCTTATGGTTGTTACGGGGTGGCTGCTCCTGGGTAGAGGATTTATAATATTGTAGAGTTAAGACTGGGTAACTATATTTGAATATTTTGCAGCATATACAATAGTTATTTTATTCTGGTTAATTTTTTTAATTTAATCACCGTTTGCTAGAGTTAAAATGGAAAATCTTTTGAAAATTTTCCTTATTTTAATCAACTTTATACCTTATATTGCACTATTGCACAAACTCCTTTGTATTTTGCTTCAGTTCACACTGAATTTTGATTATAAATATGTTATAAAGTATTTGACAGGAAAATTAAACATAAACATATATTTTTAAAAACATTAGGCTGACTGAACCCATTTAAAAAAATAATTATATATCTTAGAACAGGCACTGCCCAGTTAGAAACTAACTTTGACTGGGCCATAACATATTCATACCTGTGTTTCAACTTATGCTTGACGCATATTATACTTATCATATTATTATAATATCAAATATCCATGCGTACATTATTTGGTTCAATAATGATTTTCGAAATCAATAATAATTAATAACATGTTCACATGTGTAATTGTGTAGGTACCAAAAATATGTAGGTACCAGATGGATATAGTAAATATTTCAAATAATTTTGATATCTTTTACTTATATTATTATTTTCTACTTTTCCAAGTTTTTTTACTATGATACATCTATTTTCAAATATCTTTTTTGTCCTGAAAAAAAAATTAAAAATAGTTTGACTGGGGTTCGAACTTTCTTATCCGATGATCGGAATCAACCGCACTACCAACCGGGCTACATCGCGAGTTGGTAAGTTTGGCATTTATTTTGTAAAATGCATATATAAGCGTGATTGTCCGCGTGTGTAAGCGTACTTGCCATCATACATTTGATAGAATGCATTTTCATCGTCAACAAGTCTATCTGACGAGGTTTGGCTTGATCAAATATCGGAAAGTGGGTTGATTTCCACTTCCAAGATTCGGTGGGCAAGAAAACAAAAGTGAAATTCCAAAAAAGATATGCACGTGTAAAAATTCGTTACGCTTTATCGTTACAGGTACACATTTGAGGATGTTAAGTATATAATATGTCATAATTTTACTTTAAAAATATATATATATTTATAGTTGAAAATATTGAAAGTCTTTGTTAAGTTTTCAGGTCACTTCAATAAAAAAACACTCCAATTAAAAATTCGGGCTTAATTTACATCGATACAATCACATAATTAATTTAATTTCTACACAAGGACCAGATCCCCCTGATAGTTCTGAAGGAACCTCATTAAAATAAATTCACTCTTCTATTTATTAAAAAGCATTATTTGATATTTTTAAAATCATAATACCAGATCTGTTTTATCAAGTAAGTTCTCAATAGTGCTCTCCTTTACAACAATTAAAAACTGCATTGGTCTTGTCAATTTCAAAACTTAAAGCCATAAATACCTATACCAAACCACTCACCCTAAAACTACACTGACCATCGGAGGGCAGCAATAGCCGCGTTTTAAGCAGACATGTTTGTTAAAATTCGAAATTAAAAAACTGAGATTGATTTTGACTTAAATGCACTTTTATTGATGAAGATGTTCGATTTTCGATGGGAACTATTTGTTGATTTCTTCATGCTTTGACGCATCGCTTATATTCGTCGCATTGCAGTGATGCAAATAATATAAATTCGTAAAATAAATTTATGATAATGTAATTAAGTTTTGTGGATACCCCTTGATTACATTTCCTCTCCTCCTAAATCACGTCATGTTTATGAAACTGTAAATTCCTTGTTTAACGGCGGAGCTCCGCGCTCCCCGCCATATCCGGTATTACGGGAAACTGAATAAATTAATATTAAACGTAACACGACATGAAAATGTCTCTAGCAGCCGAGCTCGGCTACCAGTGATTGGTTACGAAGGGAATAGCTACAACGGGTTCAACTCAACTGGGCCAATGCTCGATGTTCTGGTCGGATACAGGTGTATGTATATATTTGACTATTGGAAATATTGAAAGGAAAATTTTATTAGAAATTTTGTAAGGCTGCCATAAAAGGTCCATGAACAGTGTCAAAACTGATCATTGAAGAAAAATAATGAATTTTTCAAATTCCTCAACTAACCTAAACTAACCTCACCTTTTATTTTACCTACCACGTTTTGTTTAATCATAGTTTTGTATGGTTATAAGTTAATGCAATATAGGAATGATCAATTTATTTACTTTCGAGTGACACTTTTTATTCAAACTCTTTCATTGCTATAATATTCGATGCTGGAAAGGAAAAAAGGCTACTGCGCCAAACAGCTGGAAAGGAATTTTTTATAACTTTTATATAGTTATCTTACGGGTAGGTGCTGTTCGGTTGTTATTGTAAAATAATCAAGTGATCATAGAAATATAACATGTGGTGTACACAGGGCTCGATTTTTGGGCCGTTATTAAATGATATTACAAAATGGGGAGTGAAAGGTACACTTCAACTTTATGCTGATGACACTATATTATTCTATCATAATACCAATTTAAACGAAATGGAAAAGGACATGGAAAGGGATTTGGCTCATCTAGCCGAGTGGCTGAGAATTATTAAACTTAGCCTTAATATTAAAAAAGACTCATTATGTGCTATTCGGGAATAGGAGAGGACATTGCCTAAACATTTCCCTGGGAATAAACAAACTGGAACAAACAAATGTCGCGAAGTATCTAGGACTTTTAATTGACTCACGGCTTACATGGAAAAACCATTTTTACCATGTTAAATCAAAGATTGCTCCAGTGACCGGTGTAATGTACAGACTACGTAGATTGCTTCCCACAGCCATACTGCGATCATTGTACTATGCTATGATTCACTCCCACTTGGCATACTTTTCGAGTATCTGGGGTTTTGCTACCAAAAAAATGATATCGGAGATGCAAATAATCCAAAATAGAGCCCTACGTAATATTTTTGGCTTGCCTTGGGATACACATGTTGAAGATGTTGACCGTCACGCACTTGTATTGCCATTTAAGATTGTTCCTAGCTTTAAGATAACAAACATCATCTTAAATATTATTCAGTGCAACACCCACACATATATAAAACTGAACTATAACATCGACGTTCACCAATATAATACACGATAACACAACAAACTACATTATATCAAAAATACAAAGTTCGGACTGAAATCATTAGAACACATTGCCTACACTAACTATAACAAATTGCCTGAAGAATGAAGACAGGTATATATTGAAAACCTATTTTTTTCAAATGTTATTTGAAAAACGAGTCATAGGTACAAACTCTGTTCCGATAGCTATCCTGATTATCTCCAAATACCAAACTTTGTACATCCAAATATGATGGGCGCAGTTTATATCTTTTTTAAATCTTGTCATGTATTTTGTATGTAAACATCTTGTATTTGGTCTATATATTTTTGAGCTCGTTACCTTTTATTGTATTTTTCAGATTTTTTTTTATGCATTTCTACAGTCCATCATGGAGGATTAACTTTTTGACACCAACAGTACATAAATCACATGAGTGGTTATAATAATTCATAAAATCTTATAAGACATATTTCTGTGAAATATTTGTAAAGTGATTCTTCGTGTGTTGTGTCTGTATGTTGCTTCTGTGAAATGTTTTTGTGAAAAATTTTCTTCATGTATTGTGTCTGCATATTGGGTTGGGTTTAACTTTTCAAAAGTACCAATTGGCGATCCCTTAATGAGTTTTGATAACTCATGGGAATGCAATTTCGTTGTATGTTTTATTTTAAAAAAAAAAATAAAAATAAAAAATAAGGCTTAAGCGCCCACTTACACGGTAAAATGGAAGTTATAGAATATGCTATAATGTAATACTTATATTCATGAAATCAAGTTTTCTGGAGTATCCCACAAATTCTGCTTGAAAGGAAAAATGGCTACAGCGCCATTTAGCTGGAAAGGAAAAACCGATTAAGCGCCATATATATGAGACATTAAAGATGAACCTACATAATAAATTGTTGTGTTCATCAAATCAAGTTTCCTAGAGTTTCCCAGTACATGTGTTTACTTTCCATCGTCGATATTCTTTTAAAACCGTGAAACTCGTCTGAAATACACATCATGTCTAGTCTAGTCTTATTATGTTAGTGTTAAATGGATATCTAAGCATCTACACTTCATGATAAACAATACGCTAATAGAATAAAATAATAACGTTGACCGAGAAAATCGAAAAACATAACAAAAAATCTGTATTAATTTCACGAGTTCAAAGTTCATCTTTCGAGAGTTTCCCCTCCATAGAAATATAATCATGCTTTGGTTAACCTAATATTTAAAAAAAAAAAACATATCTTTGGAAAATTTTGTTCAAAATGAATACAGGAACCTAGCACGATTTCGTGTTAGAAACGATAAGGTGAGTTGAAATGAAAGATGCATTAACCTAGAAACTCACAGCAGAACGTTCTGGTAAATGTTCATTGCACTGGAGTGTTGCATTCGCGATATTTTAATGAAAACCAATGTACAAACAACGGTGGCGTAAAATAAATAAACGTGTGGCGTGTCATTATTATTATTTACAGGTCTATTTGATCAATTAAAATCGTGCAAGTTGCTAGGTACTATTTGGAAATACATGTAGTTTACATAATTCATTTGAATAAATATGCAATCGGAAGTTTTATTTGTCAGTACCGAATATTTTAAAGGAGAGATGAAAAAAAATAATGACTAGCCCTGGCCGAAAGGGAGAGGCCTCAAATATAAAAAAAAGTAGAAGTGAAACCTTCAAAAAACTAAAGTAGACAAGAGTGGGGAGACTACAAATCAGCGCACAAACAGTAGACCGATAGGCTACGAAACACTGCAAAAAGAAGAGACTGATTATTCTATCTTATTCTCTCGCAGGCTAAATCCTATAGATGTATGTGTTGGTCTCTTCTTAGTGTCGCTATTTTTTGTTTCATCGCGTTTCAAATCACATTGGTGCTAAAGAAGGTTTCACTTCAAAAAACTTATTAACTAACTCCCCGTTTGAATGCAGGGGTAGGCATAGAGGACGGACCGCCAAACCACTCGGACTTAATACATCTTCTACTATACTGACTCTTCACATGACCCGACTCAAGTTCCTCAAGCGTCCCCGACTTCTTCTACCAATCGCACTAACGCTATATATTCTTCGCTTTGCTACTTTCTTCGCTTATTCGCACTACATCCCTTTATTAATCTTACTCATTACGCGTTCAACACCCTTGCATTCTTTGCGGATCTCCACATTTCTCACATGACCATACATGGTTTTGCCACAATTCGGCCTCAGGGATCTCATTTCTACAGCATTCAGCCTGTTTTCAAGGAGAGGTCAATTTTTTTATCAACATAACTGGGGTAGAAATGGTAGAATCTGAAAAAATAATCGTGGTAATATTCAGTATTCGGTGATCATATTATCAAAATGGGCATAATGGAACCAACTATAAAATGTTTCATTATGCCCATCAGTGACATTACTAGAACGCAGTGTGATCGCTTGAATTCAACTGCACACTACGTAAGAGTGTCACATTTAATTGAAACATCAAGAAGCTTTGGCGGAAGAACCACCCATCAATTATTTCAGACAATTTTCAATGTGTCATTGTGGGATATGTTTGTTTCAGGTTTCGATTTATTTTACCGTCTATCGAAAGCTCTAAAAATAAGCTCTTGTTTTTGATTTTGTAACAATGTTGCTTTATATTTCAGTCGGTAATTAATATTTCTGTTTTATTATTATTACGTTGTCGTGTTCAATGTGTAGAACTTCATTTTATTTTATTTATGAATTGGCATCGCGTCTGGTTCCCATCAAGGCGTCGTGAGTTCCATTCATCGGTTGAATAAATCACGACACAAGCAAAACAAAATTTGAATATTTTTGAAATTATGTCAGGTTATTCGTAACCCGGGAATGTCAGTTTGTTATTTTTCGTAAGTCACAATTGCTTTCAGTTCTGAATGGCGATCTAATACCAGGGCGATACTGAGAGTATCTTCCACTCTGATACGTGCCGCAAATATACTATATTTTATTTTCAATTATGATTTTGTGAAATAACACAAATTATCAAATAAAATTTATAATAATTCACATTCGCCAGCCAGGATTTGAACCTGCAACCTACAACTTGCTAATGTAAATGAAATCCTCGACTACGGAGGTCGCCAATAGTAGGCTTTCACCACAAACAAAGCGGCTTACACAAAGTTGTATTTTATTAAACATAATTTTCCCAACAAGAGAACAGTCATCTAGTGGCATAGAATTCCTTTTGAGCCAATAACGTACATGGGGTCGTCCCTATTATGCGAGGGTTGAATCGAAACCTATTGAAATTGTGATTTGCTATTTTGCGCACCATTGAATATTGCCTAGACCGCCTAGTTGTTAGTTCTATAAACCATTGTCCACGAATCCACACCCACCGCAATCCATGGAGTATAAACCTACACGTGAATGTTGGATACATATTACATTTAGACACACAAGGCAACAAATCAAACACGTTTAGTTTTTGTGTGTAATCTTCCAGAAAGCCTTTTGCAATACATATAGACACGAAACCTTCTGAGAATTGTACCGCTAAAAAGGAGAAAATACTCGCTGGTGTGTCTATACGTTGTGTTAGAGATTTTAGCATTGTTTCAAAATAATACCTTGCCAAGAAGTTTGATTAGTGTATTGATTACCAGATTTTAATTTTATTTGTCATCCACTGGAGCGCTTGTTGCCACAATATGGCACTATTTAAAATAAACTTGTTGTTAACCACTGGAGCGCTTTTTGCCACAATATGGCACTATTTAAAATAAACTTATTGTTAACCACTGGAGCGCTTTTTGCCACAATATTAATTGATGATGTGCATTCCTTTGTCCATTAAATAATGCATACCTAATATCATTTTTATTCTGCAGTCATCAAATTCAAAAGATTATCACGGATGAATAAGTATACTCCATAGGTGTACTTAATGAACGAACGTAATATTACCGTCCAGTGAACAGGGACAATGCACGTCAATTATTAAATTATGACATGCAGAAAATTCGGTTTATTTCAAGTATTCATTTTTCATCGTCATACTCTGACAATTCTGCAATTCTGAAATAGAATTAAAAATGTAAATAGAATTAAAGTGGTATGACATTTCGACGTTTTTCCGGCTATTATAAATGTTGGTTTGGGTCACAGGACAGCCTGGCATATAATTCTTTTTCAGGGCAGATCTCCAACATTGACAGATTCAATAAAGGGAAGGAAAAGCAACATTACTTTTATCTCACCTCCATTATGATCATTCAATCTATTTTTATGTATATTTCAATTTTTACATGAATACCGCACAAGAGTCCCAACTGCTCCCGTCTGGAGCCAGTGAGACTATGGCATCCCCAAATGGGGTATGTTGTGAGGCTGAAGGTAGTGGGGAGGGAAGGAGGTAGGGAAGAGGAAGGTGGGGAAGTACCTGGCTATTCAGATCTGGTCACCAAACACGGCTAAAGCTATTTCAGGCAACGTTTCAATTCTGAATGGTGGTCTTACACCAGGGCGATACTGAGAGTATCTTCCACTCAATTAATACAAATAAAAGTTTTAATCAAGTATAACTAATTTGAGAGGCGCGTGTGGGTGTAGCCGCCTCGGGAACCATTTATTGGATGACCAATACCCCTGCCATAAGTCACCCTATGATGTTTGCTACGTTTGGTGACTTAGCAGGGTTGCCCGATTCACGGGTGAGGTTTTCTGGTTCTTGGTGGCGAAGGTCACCAAGATTGCACCTGCTGTATGGAGGGCCGGATTGCGAGGGACTGATTTAGGGAGACCTAGCCCAGACCTCTCCAGCAGGACTCTTATCTCGACCCATCACCATGAACCGCAGTGGGAGGGATGGATTCCTTTGTCCGTCACTCCTGGACACATTAACTTTACATTCCTATCCACTTTACTTACCTTGTACCTCCCAGCACTTTCTCTCCTTCCTTTCCCTAAAAATACTGTCCACAGAGTATCTCCAATGATGACATAGGCCCTAAGAGGTTTTTTTTTTCTTCAGGGCTTCACTACTATCTAACTAAACATTTTGCTAGTTAGATAAGAGTGTCATTATGTATATTATATCATAATAACCAACATTAGAATAAGAAACTGTTTTGGCTTACCTCATGTTTAACCTCTTGTATAACTCATCCTGTATAAAAATTGCCGTTTATTTCTTACAATAAATAAACAAATTAATGCAATAATTAACAATATAAATAAATAAATAAAAAGGATTACTGCTTATGCCAACAAAAAAGGAAAATACAATCCTTTATGACGTCATTACAGTCATTTTGCTCTCGGAGCTTTCAGCCAGGAAATAACGTCAGCTTTTGTAGAATCGAGCTTCGACCCACTTCTGTCCGTGAAGTCCCGACTGAATGCGGCGGCGCGGCTTGGCGTGGCAGTGGCGTGGCGATGGCGTGCTAGTGGTGTGGCAATGGCATGGTACTGGCGTGGCACTGTCATGGCAGCAAAACTTCCTGGAACGTATCAATTATCCAAATAGCGACCGTCATTTTCCGAACCTCTCCGTGTGATGTGATATCCACGGCGGATTTCTCACGTCAGGGGAGTGATCGGCTTCCAGCAAGGAAAGTATTATTAAAATTCCTACCACGTCACTTCTATGCACGTAGACTTGTACACTTTTATTTCCTCCGAGTTTTAAATTCAGGTTCTCAACCATTTTGTTGGATTATAACGAGATATCAATCTTCGTTCTCTGTGTTGTACAAATAAATTTAACAGTGTAATATTTACAAAATCGCTTGATATTTCATATGGAAATCATAAGTTGGACACACAAAAACTGACATTATTTATTTAAGAAAATCGTAAATATTTTTTTTTAGAATAACACAAAACAAAAGAAAAAGAATAAACATACTATAGTAGAAAGTTAACGAAAGCAGTGAATAAAAATAAAAAATAAAAACAGAAAAACGTGTTACGCCGTTACCTCTTTATGTGTTAAAAATGTATTTAATTAGTGCAACTTTATATTTTAGTTGAGGAATATTAAAATATTGGCACCTGCAGCAAGTTATCATTGGTTTGTAATCATTTATAACAGAATTATAGCCTGAGACCGTAGTATAATTGATATAATTATACATACTAGAGATGGTAGGTACCTTGATCAAATGGTAGGAACATGAAAGTGAATCTACTTTAATATATCACGGACATCCAATGATAATAATACTCGCATTGCAGAGAAAAACAGAGTTGGTTAGAATTACAAAATAAAATATTATAACATTCAGGTAGCTTACTTTTAGCCTGAATATCACAAGGCTAATTGCTCACAAAGACAAGTCTAACTGTAAACGATAGACTTGTAATTCACAGAAATCTAAATAAATACCTTCGGTCAAAGAATCTTAGAATACAACGTCCCAAAAATTGACGACATGTTTCCCATAAAATATTCAAAATATGAAATAATTTAAGTCACGTGGAAAAAGAAATTGTGCTAATCATTTATTTTTTTCTGATTTCCCATGTATTTATTTCATTAACCGTTTTTCTGACTCTAAATTTATATCTTGCTTTTTTTAAATATCTATGTCTATGATCAAACCAATAATGTAATAAATGCACATACATGTTATACCGATCCTAAAAGTAAAATTTTAAATAAATTAAAATAACCCATTTAGTAGTTTAACGGGACTGATTGACATTTGAAAAAAAAAAGAATAAGGCAAGTCTCAGGATATTCACGTTGATTTGTTATATTTGCTTAAAACTGAAATTATTTAAGAGTCAATGTTTGCAGTATATATACATAATTTTATTACAAATTTTCAATTTAAACTACAAAACAATATGATTTTATTTAAATATCAATTTATTGTTTTGAGGTTTTGCTCAACAGCAGCATTCCATAAAAGCTTTCACCAAGGCATCCCTTAACTGAATTACAGGCTGTAGTTAAGGGGCCACTAATTAATCTGGCTCTCAGAGCTCAGACCTAGTACTATCTTTCAGCTAATCCATTGCCAATTCGTTGTAGATGAGCCTTGCGTCTTACAACACCTCGGAAATCTTTTTGAAATTACGGGGAATTTCATTACATTCAAATCCATCCTAGAAAAGGACTAAAGGCAAATAAAATCTTCTAAATAGGTCATTCTAAAATAATAAAATCCTACCTTCATAATATTTATACCACTCATTCTACGCTTCTCCAATTCTGATAATGGAAAGGTATCTTTCTATTTGAAATCCTCCATTCAGACCGGAACACATCCAACCAATTTCAACCTAATTTGAAACCAATTGACACTTCAAAATAATGTAATGTATCAATTTCATTTCAATTTTCCTCGTGTGCGCTCATATTGTAACATTTCAGTGGTATATAAATAGTTAGTAGGTATGTGGATCTTGTGTGATGTCAAGATCTGTGAAATCTTTCTCACATAAATATTTGCAAGCGAGTATGATGTCTCACAAATGAGTGTAAAATTAAACATGTTGTTAGTCTGATTAAATGGACTCCAGATACTAATATCTACAGCCTGTATGTCGGACGAATATCTACAGCTCATATGTTGAACTAATATCTACGAACTTCAGAGTGTTGACTAATATCTACAGACCGTTGGTTGAACTAATATCTACAGAGCGTAGGTTGGACTAATCAGCTAAATGTGTCCAATAGTTCGATATTAGGGATTTTTACATACAAATTACATAAATTAAGTTTTTTAAACTGCATACGCAATATTACGTTATTCCAATATGCTATACATAATTGCAAATCCAACCTCTGCCAGTGCTGTAGATATTCGTCAACACTTTGGTTCTCAGAGATATTAGTCAGCAGTTTGAGCTGTAGATATTCGTCAAAACTTTGGTTCTCATAGATATAAGTCAACAGTTTGAGCTGTAGATATTCGTCAACACTTTGGTTCTCATAGATATTAGTTCGATTTTTCAGTTTTTGGAATTTCTGTAGATATTAGTAGACGCCTCCGATTAAATGCGACACAACGCTTCAAGTCTTTCTTATTGATTTTATTCAACAAATTACATATAGATACATACAATCGGCATTCCTGTAACGTTAATACCCCGATGCCTTTGTTCAGTAAAAACCATTAAGAAGGTTAAACACTTGTCTGTATTTTTTCATTTATCAGTTTTTTTTCACTCAAATATCAAAGCGTTTGAAGCCATCTTTGTTTGACTTAGATACACAGATGTGTTTGAGAATTTGGGCTGGTTTCCGACGTTTGTTTACTTTTCACTTGCTTTTCCTACCTCCACGTGGTAAACATTGCCGTTTTCGTCTTTTGAGTTGTTTCACAGTTGATTTCAAATAGTAGATTTGATCGTTCAAAGATATATTTTTTGTGTTTACAGGAAAAGCACAATTTTCAAAAAACGAGCTATGCGTGCCTACGTGCTCAGAACATTATTGTAAATAAGTTTATGAAAGGGTTGATTTAAAAATAAATAAAAAATCAAAGCTTTCTAGAAAAATTGTTCCGTGTAATGCAAAGAAATAAAAAAAATCAATTCTTTGTTTGAACCACTATATTTTTTTATACACGTCGATCGGTTTTGGAACAGCCGTTCATTTCTCGGGTCAAAATATACATAATAACATATGTTCAGTATATTTTGCCCTCAGGAAGTAACGGTTAATCCGAAACCGGTCGGCGTATAAATAATATAGTGGTTCAAACAAAGTAATATTGTTTCATTTATTTACAATGGATAACCACAAGGTTAGATCTACAAAATATATGTTTTAGCAATTAATTATTTTTAAAAAAAAACAACACTTAGCATTTAATTACGATTTTTTTATTGAATGTGTTGACCGGTTTTGTTTCAATATAATAAAAATACAATAATGCATGTTCGTGGTTAAATACTAAACAATTGTTTAATTTTAAAAATATATTGCCTAATCACAAATTAATTGGTTTTTATGAAAAAATATATATTTCCCTACAATCTTAGAATTATTTAATTTAATTTTTGATAATACTATTCCTGTCCTTGATTTATTCGTTTCTATAACAACACTCGTACTATTGTTATTTTTTAATAAAATTAGGTGTACCTAGACAAATCCGTTTCATCCTCTTAAGTCGTGCATATAGAGTTATAAGATATCACATCTGGCTTCGCTGTCTAATGATTTGACGATGATTAAGTATTCGTATCTAGCTTTTATTAAATCTTTCGGCCTTAATCAACATAAAAATTCACAGAGGCAAATGAAATGACAAGGATAACTATTGTATTCCTAAATAAAAATAAGATAATATAATCATTACGAAAATCTATTCCGCTTTGATGAAATTTTGATTAAAATGGTTTTGCGTTAAACCAATGATATGATAAACACAGTACTTCATACAAGAACTATCTATTTTTAAGTCTATGGACCATGTTAATGACTTAGTAATTGGATAGTTACTTTAAGTCCTTAAGGAAAAAAAAGCCTTGTCTCTTAGGAACTCTCTGGAGAAGGGAAAATAAGGAAGCGTAAACTCACTGAAGGCAGTAATTATGATGTCCACATACATTCCACATAAAACAATAAAGATTAAACAAAATAGTAACACTGAATCATAAAAACACTGTTCGCATGTTGAAGACTGTCACTGCACTGGTTTCACATGTGCAGGTAGAGGGAGGTGTAGGTAAGAACTTCGGAAAAGGACAGGAAACAAACAGTGTCTCATGAAGTACACGGTCTCTCATACGCTATACTATCCACTCCAGAGAAGAAACGTTGCTTGAAATCGCTTTAGCCGTGTTTGGTGGCCAGATCTGAATGACGAGGTAATTTCCCACCTTCCTTTTCCCCATCTCCTTTCCCTCCCTACTGTCTTCATCCTCATAACACACCCCGATTGGGGATGCTATAGTCTCCCTGGCTCCAGACGGTGGGGGTAGTTGGAACACTTGTGCGGCATTCACATTAAGAAAAACCCGGATTTGTTATTGCCCATGTGCTTTATGTTTTCTGTGTCATTATTAGGATAAAAAATAGTTTCATTGTACCATCGTTTAAGGCTCTGCAACCGGGTTCGTAAAGAAGAAGATGGAGAGATACGAAATTACGAATGTTAGAGGAGAGCGCTAATATTTACAGTGACAAAATCGATGCGAAAATTGCGAAAATGTTTAATAAAACACGACTCGTTTAAAATAGAGCAAAAATATCGCGGGCATTATCTTAAACAGCATTTAAAGAAACACTGTGAATTCATAATATAACTTGTAAAATAACTGAAACAAACGTGTTTATAATAATTTTTGGAGCATACTTTGCGATTTTTTTCTATCGAGGGAATTTTATATAATTTGCGTTTCGGCGCGGGCAAAGTCTAGATATTATCTTTAAGAATAACATATATTTTTTGAGAGCTTAAAAACTTACCACGTTTAAGGGAAATATATTATAAATCAGTAGAAATCCGGGTTGCGGGCCCTTAGCAAATGCATCAAATGTAACATAATTTTCTCATGAAAACTAATAATTTTATGTCCTGATTGAAAATTCAGTCTAAGAACAAGAAGAACGTTATTACTCTAATTACTAAACTAAAAGGTCTCCTAATGTATATAATACTGCGGGGGTCGGGAAAGGGCTGTATTTATCCTATCGTTAGCTTATTCAATTCTGCATGCAGGAACATGTTAAGTCTGAAGCGTTGCAATCATTGCCCTAAACGTTGCGTATTTTCAAAATTTTGATCAAAGGTAAAGAAAGTCCCCTAAAATTTTCTTCATTGAAAAATAAAAAAAATACGCTTTTATTTTTTGACTATTGAAAGCATTTTTTTTTATTTTTTTTTTTTTATTATTATTATTTTTTATTTTTATTTTTTTTTTACATTGAATACCGCACAAGAATCTCAACTGCTCCCGTCTGGATCCAGTGAGACTATGGCATCCCCAAATGGGGTATGTTATGAGGCTGAAGGTAGTGGGGAGGGGAAGGAGGTGGGGAAGAGGAAGGTTGGGAAGTACCTGGCTATTCAGATCTGGTCACCAAACACGGCTAAAGCCATATAAGCATATTCAAGGGTACCCCGATAAAAAAGACAAACTTTTACTTTTTGAAGCAGAATAATGCAGAAGTATTGTAACAATTATTTATTATTGTTTTAGCTCCACACAGGAGGCACTGAAAAAAAAACTTTCCCTAAGGGCCTTTTTCATCTTAGGGGATGCTGTGTGAAGGGTTTTTTTAAGGAAAGGAAGAAGAGGAAGTTCTTGGAAGGAAATGGGTATGACGGGTGGGTGGGAATCTGGGGGTCAGTGTCTATCCCTTTAACTACAGTGCAAGGTGACGGGTTGAAGGATTCTGGCTGGAGAGGTCAAACGACCTCCTCAACCAGTCTCTCGATTCAGCAGCAGGTAGGCAGACACACAACCGCCAATACCTTAGCAAACCTCACCACATGAACCTGGGCACCCCTGCTAAGTCACCAAACGTAGCGAACCACTTGGCGTGACCTATTTCAGATATGTTTGTTATTCAATAAATGATTACCGGGGTGGCGGTACCCATACCCGTCTCTCAAAATGCATTTACATTTCAGAAAAAAAAAACAAATAGACATTTGTTTTATTTCCTTCCCAATAATCCCACTTCGTTTTTCTTTATCTTTCTGTCATTAACAATGTGATGTTTTCCAATAAGTGTGGAAATGCGGCCATTAATCTCCATACCAGCAGCTATCACGCTCCCAGGGATGCGAACACGCGCCTGAGCTCACACCACCCCTAATGAAAATATAATATGCCAACGAAGAAGCTTAAGTCGTGCCCCGTTGGTGATGTAGTTATAAGCTCAAATTATCTACGCTCTAATAAATTGATATTGTGATAATAATTTTCAATAGAAAACACCGGGCTTAGAAAATCTTCTAACATAACCTAACAAAACAGTGACTCCTGGTGTACAGGTTGCACTGGGAGTTTGTTGCTTCTGGCTGGGATTGTACATGAACATCCGCATCGTATTACAATAATACATAACTTTCAATATTATACACCTGGGCTTACCTTCTAACCTAACCTAACAAAATCTTCTACCCTAACCTAACAAAATAGTGACTCCTGATGTACAGGTAGCACCGGGACTGGGTTGCTTCTAGCTTGCATGGCCCATATACATTCGTACCGTATTACAGTAATAATTTTTAATATTAAACACCGGGGCTTAAAAAATCTTCTAACCTAACCTAAATCAGTGACTCCTGGTGTACAGATTACATTAAGACTGTGTTGTTTTTGGCGGGGGTTGTACATGTACATTCGCATCATGAAAAAATTATAATTTTAATTAAATATTAAACACCGGGGCTTAGAAAATCTTGCAATCTAACCTAACAAAACAGTGACTCCTGGTGTACAGGTTGCTTCTGGCTGGGGTTAAACATAATCAGTTTTATCATTTTCAATATTAAACACCAGGGCTTAAAAAATCTTCCAACCCGACCTAACAAAACAGTGACTCCTGGAGAACAGGTTGCACCACGACTGGGTTGCTTCTTGCCGGGGTTGAACATGTGCATTGTTCATTCGTATCTCATTATGACAATAATTTTTCATAGAAAAGATCAGGGCTTTGAAAATCTTCCATTTAAAAAAAAAATCCTTACCCAATTTATGGAAAAGTTATTGAGAAAACGTTTTATCATTTTCTATATAAAACACACTCCTACTAAAACACGTTTTATTTCGTGAGGATTTCCGCGAAAGCAGTAACTTCTACTGAGCATTTAAGTTCGAGAGCAATCACTTCGTCTGGATACATTATTTAATACCATATTAATATCGAATGTGAATACTTAAAGTTCGCTTCGTAATACAAAAAGGCCACAAAAAATCGTTACTTTTTCATAAGTAATCAATTGTTGTGGCTATTTCAGACACCTTCCAAAATTATCTCGTAAAAAGTAAACTGTTGGTAATATATTGGAAAAGATAAATCATTCACCTTCATTCATAAATAAGTAGTCGTTTGACGTATTACGGATGTTGGAAATATTGCAAATCAATACTGAAAAAAATAATTCAAATGAAGAGTACATTGGCAGTCATATCAATGGCAGATGGAAATTCCAGAAGCCATTATTTTTTAATAATGATAAATTAATTATACTAACGACAATCGTTTTATAAAAGATTTCAATAATTTACACTTTAAGTCTCACTCCACCTTGAGACACAAAGATTATGAAATAACACCCGTTATTTAATTTCCTTCTTTTAATGTGAATTTAATACGGAAAAAAATATTATTTATAATTATATTATATGGTACGGTAGTACTTAACGTAATTAAGTTAAAATGTACATTGTTTTAATCTTTTTCAATTTGGGAGGCGGAAATGGGTACCGCCGCCCCAGGAACCTTTATTGGATAACCAACACCTTTGCCATTGATCACCCCAAGTGGTTCGCTACGTTTGGTAATTTAGCTGGGGTGCCCGGGTTCACAGGGCGAGGTTTGTCTAGGTCTTGGAGGTGGATGACCAGGACACCCTGAACCCCAGATTCCTGCCCACCCCTTAAACCTTTTTCCTTCCCAGAACTCTCCTCTCCTTCCTTTCCTTATAAAACCCTCCATACAGCATCCCTAAAGATGACATAGGCCCTGAGGGATAGCATCCTGTGTGGAGCTCAAGTTAAAAAAAAAGTTTATTTTTCGGAAATTTTCTAGAGCCGCCATAATTAAAACCAATATTATTTGAGAATCTCTGTTGTTAAAATAGCTTATGTTTTAATTCTGTATATTATTTTTTTACAGCTCAGTGGTTGAGTGGTTACGATCCTTAGCTACGAATCCGGAAGTCACCGGTTTAAATATTATGATCTCAAAACCTCAAACACCAGAATTCATTCCCTAACCATAGTCGTTTGTGTGTTACCAAAAAATAATTACCACTATTTGCAACGGTAATACAATGAATCCTAAGCAGAGTATTTAGGTTGTTTCTCTCCCGAATTATTGTAATATGGGTGGCCTTAATAAGAAAGGGTATGTATACCAAGTCCCAACGTAACATGGAAAATAACCCACCTAATTTGATTTGTGTGGTTTGACCGAGACATTTACATTATTTGTACGCCAATAATAATATTTAAATACTTGATAAAGTAAGTTTACGTGCTTTAAGTCCCAATGGTTTCGTGAAAATAAGATTCTTGATGTTGCTTCATGAAAAAATTTCAACCTGTTCTTGCATATGCACAAGATTAATAATATACAAAACCCGCATTTATACAAAAATACCGCATTTATACAAAAAAATGACAATGTTTTGACAATTAATTTTTACTACAAAAAAGGCAAATGAAAAAAAAAATAAATACAGGCCAGAAAAAATCATTTTATGACCAGTAAGTGGCTGAGTTGGCATGGCGCTTGGATCCCATCCGAGTGGGTCGATTCCTCCTCCATCACGAGACAAGCAACATTTTCCGCTCACTGTGGTGGAAGTAGAATTTTTAAAACATTGTCGGATTATTCGTAACCCAGGAATGGTTGTCTTTCTTCGTAAATATATTAAAAATTATAAAAAAAATTTAAATGTTAATTTTGATTTTGCAATTATTTTTTATTACTGTCCGGTTTCAAACAAGTGAACTGACACGCATTGAAAATATAAACGGCACCGATTCAACAATACGGAATTATGCCCCTTTAATAGTTTAAATTTTAAAGAATATTTAAAAAAAAAAGCGTAGGTCACGGTGAAAATGACGACGTTTTGAAATGAAAACATTTTGATGGACGGATAAATTCGACTATGAAGAAAAGCTGCCCAAATTTAATCGCGCCAACTATCACCGTTCATGAAGTGTTTACCTACTGTAGGTATCTAAAAAAAAACAAATATAGATAATGGTTTATAGGGAAAGTACGTGACCAACGTAATTGAAAACGCCCAATTGAGCAAATGACAATGGCAGACGAATTCCGTTTATCGGTCGCTCCCAAGGGGCGCGAGAGAACCCAAGGCCGCTTAAGACACGCAGGATCGATGAGGATAGGTTTGGCCGCAACACGTAGCAGAGCTATTCACTGAACCAAGAAAGATGGGAATTTCCTCGGAGAGAAGCCTTCATTGAATTGTCTTAGACAGTGACTGTTGATCGTGATGATTACTTGTAAAGCATTAATAACAACTTTTCTTTCACTTGGTTAAGTATTTTCCACTGAAAAAATTCACCTGTAGAAGTATGTTGTGGGCTTGTATATGTATGTCTCGAAAAAATATAGTTTTGGGAAAAATTATTTAAACATATTCATATGTAAATTTAGAAGGCGGGTACGGGTATCGCCTTCCCGGGAACCATTTACTGGATAACTTTCACCATAGGTTACCTCAAGTGGTTTGCTACATTTCGTGACTCAGCACGGTTTCCCGAGTTCATGGGGTGAGGTTTGTCTGGTTCTTGTCGGCAGATATGTCTGCCCATCAACTGCGTGGAAGGTCGAATCAGGAGAGACTGGTTGAGCGAAACATTTTGACCTCTCCAGCTGGAATCATTCAGAATATCGCCTTGCACCGCAGTGAAAGGGATGGATTCATACGTCCGCCACTCCTCAAGATACTAACTCACAGATTCATATCCACCCGTCGTGCCTTTTCCCTTCTCAGAACTTCCTCTATTTCTTAAAAATTCCCTCCGCACAGCGTCCCCAAAGATGTCATAGGCCACGAGGGGAATTATTTTCTTCCGGACCTGTTTTTTA
Organism: Limnephilus rhombicus; assembly: GCA_929108145.2. NCBI lineage: Eukaryota > Metazoa > Arthropoda > Insecta > Trichoptera > Limnephilidae > Limnephilus > Limnephilus rhombicus. The sequence goes on from OV815270.1 coordinate 17,119,959, forward strand.
AGCTAATTTAAAAATATACCTATTTGTCGAAATTCTTTCTTTAACACGTGATCAATTTAATTATCCTGTCTGGGCCTAGGAATAGAGTAGGCTTATGTAAATTGGAAAATTTAGTTATTATTTTTTAATTTATAAACTAACGTTTAGACAAGATTTTTATGCATAGCACAAAGGGTAACAATTATTACAAGCAATAATTGTCAGCCTGAAACACTCATTTACATTGAAAAATCTTCCGAGAAAAGATACTTGCCGCCAACGGGACTTGAACCCGTGTCCTTCCGATTGCCGGTCGAATGCTCTGACCACTGAGCTATGGCGGCTTATCAAATACCCGCCAAATAATTCAATATATACTTGTGTTTCATTCAACAATTACTGCTTGTTATATTTTTTCCACCTGAAAACAACCAACTTTATTTTTGCGAGGAAGACATTGTTAGTGTTAAATCCCTCGCTAGGTGGCGTCGAGACAAATTATGTCTGCATTTATTGGGGAAATACTTAAACTTGTTAAATATTAATTATTATTTTTTAATTTATAAACTAACATTTAGACAAGATTTTTATCTTTTCTCGGAAGATTTTTCAATGTAAATGAGTGTTTCAGGCTGACAATTATTGTTTGTAATAATTGTTACCCTTTGTGCTATGCATAAAAATCTTGTCTAAAAGCTCGGCGATTGCCGATTTATCAGGGTGGCCAAGTTTGCAGCTCGAAAGTGTTCCGATATCCTTTTGGAGATCGTCCGCTCTGTCTGGCCCACGTAGACCTTATCACATCCGGAACAGCTGAGTTTATATACTCCATCTGTTTCCAGAGGAAACTTCGTCCTTGCAGGCCTCGAAAAGTCTCGTATTTTTGTCGTGGTTCCGAAGACAGTCTTGATGCTTTCTTTTTTCAATAGCCTGGCAATTCTGTCTGTCACATTTTAAACGCTAGGCAGGAAAGCGCAGCCCTTTCACTCTGCTTCTATTCTTTGAAATACCCTCTCGGCTTTCCGGGATGCAATATGTCTTTTTATTTGGATGTGTATTGGTACGATCGATTCCTCCTTACATCTCTTGAGGAAAGCCAGACTGCCTAATAAATGGTTCCTTCGCTTCCTCAGATTCTCCAATCGTCGTACCATTGTGTGAACTTCCTCCCCATAGAGGTTCGTCAGATACGATTTTAGATTTTCACAGCCAAAAATTATTTTGTTATTAGTTTTTGGGGTATTATTTGCATTCCAGGGTGAACTTTTTGAACAAGTGGAAGGAGTTGCGATGGGCAGTCCGTTGTCGCCAGTACTCGCCAACTTCTTTATGGAGAAGTTTGAGGAAGTGGCACTCGACACAGCTTCGGCTGTTCCTAAAGTATGGTGGCGGTATGTCGACGATGTCTTCGCCATCTGGCTTCATGGAACAAAGAAACTGAACGAATTTCTGGACCATCTCAACTCACTTCACGTTAAAATTAAGTTCACAATGGAGCTGGAAAATGATTCTAAGATCCTACCTTTTCTAAATGTGGAGGTGATGCGAAAATAAGGTGGTAGTCTAGGACACACAGTGTATAGAAAACCAACTCATACAAATCGGTATCTACATGCTGATTCCCATCACCACCCAGAGCAGAAGAGAGGACTTATCCATACATTGGTGACCCGAGCGACCAGAATATGTGAAGAAACAAAAATCGGAGCAGAACTTACAAAACTGACCGATGCACTGAAGCGTAACGGTTACCCAATAAGGCAGACAAGGCAAATCATAAGAGCCAAATCTGCACCAAACGAAGACAGAATTGAACAAGAGTCAAAGGGCTGCGCTTTCCTGCCTTACGTTCACTATGTGACAGACAGAATTGCCAGGCTATTGAAAAAAGAAAGCATCAAGACTGTCTTCGGAACCACGACAAAAATACGAGACTTTTTGAGGCCTGCAAAGATCAAGTTTCCTCTGGAAACAGATGGAGTATAAAAACTCAGCTGTTCCGGATGTGATAAGGTCTACATGGGCCAGATAGAGCGGACGATCTTCAAAAGGATTTCGGAACACTTTCGAGCATGTAAACTTGGCCACCCTGACAAATCGGCAATCGCCGAGCATTTAATTGAAACCGGCCATTACTTTGGATTTGTTCCTGAAGTCCTGGGAAGACCGAAAACTCATAGAGCACGCCTAATTACGGAGGCAATTGAAATTCACAAAAATCCTATAAATATTAATAGAGACGACGGAGCTAAACTCAATAGTTCTTGGTATCCGGTAATTGACGGTTACATCAAGGCTAAACGCAAAAAAACATGTTGAAGTATATTGTAGCGCCAGCTCCTAGAGGAGTGGAGCTGGCGACACGGTATCGCTCCTAAGTAGATAAGTACTAACATCACCCCTAACTATTACACATCTGCCCTGATGATGGACACTGCAACGCTGTCCGAAACGTTGGCTAAAGAAGGAGGTAGCGCAACACAGCATAATACCCCAAAAACTAATATTAAAAAAAGGAATTTCCATGGTTTTTTTTCATGGGGTACCGGCCGACCCAAATGGTTGTGGACGTTATGTTTGGCATCTTGGCCTGTTGAGAGTTAAATATAGTAGGTACAAGATAAGTGAATATTCTTTGCTCGCTTTTATTAGTAATTTTTAAAATGAAAAATGATATTCTTGGCTTCGTAATCAATTAACTTGAATCATTGCGTAGTGAATTAAAAAAAAAATTTAAACAGTTACAGATTGGGAGACGAAATTGAAAAAAAAAACTCTTTATGCTTTCGATAACTAGGAAAATACGCAAGTGGTGGCTCCCATTCCACTTGTAACCCTCCTGAAAAAATAATTAAATACATATTGAACCCTGTCTTAGAAATCTTTAAAATACATCATGCCATCTTGAGTACCTATTCTTCGATGGATCTCTTTGTCTAAATTCTGAATATCATAATTTTTTAAAGGATGTCAATGAGTGATTGTATTCTGAATTTAATTTAGTTGTAATTCAATACAGAATCAATGAAACTACCCCAAAGATTCATGAGCATTTAATAATACTTTTTCTGCTTCCACAACAAAGGATTTTATCCTTTTTTTAGTGTTATTTTGTCGGTTGCGTATAATCTCTTTAATTATTCTGATTATATTATCTCCATAATAATATGATAAGGCTTTCACCGCTCCAACCACTTGGTTGTTTGTATAAATTTACTATGAACACATTTCGCTACCCAATGTTAACCATAGTATTAAATATTCAATTTAATTTTCTTTCTCGGAATCCGAACCATCAATTCTCCCACAAAACGTATCAAAATAGCATAAAATAATACGAATGTTGATTTTAATTTACCTAAGCCTAATTTCTTAAGCTTCAGCTTTAACGACTTAATTGTCCATCTAAGTAATAAAGAACTATACCTACATTTTATTTTTTAGCCAAGACATGAATATTTTATTTTTTATTTTTAACTTTATGAGTAAAACCTCAAATTGTAATATTTAAATAAATGAAGACAATATAAGCGAAACTCAATCGAAAATCTGGAACCAGAAAAATCAGAAAAACATATTGACACCTCTGGGACTTGAACCCAGGACCTCTTGCTTTCCGGGCAAACGCGCTAACCACTGCGCCACGGTGTCAATATGAAATTCGGTCATGTTTAACTGTACCATACTTCGACTAAGAACCACCTACATTATCTTCATTTTCTTTAACGCATATATTATTGGCAACTATCTTTATTTATGATTGCAAGATCCATACCCAAACTAAATGCTCTCTAGATAGTGTCTGGATAAATTTTTATCCATTTTATTATGTTTTTCTGATTTTTCTGTTTCCAGATTTTCGATTGAGTTTCGCTTATATTGTCTTCATTTATTTAAAAAATAATAATAATAATAATAATAATTTTTATTTTTTTGTACATTTAAGTTTACAAATTTCTAATTGATAATAATATTTCATATTCACTATATTTTTTCAAGTTTTATGTAGCTCCTACAATACATCTTGAACTTTCCAATTGGTGTGGACTTTAAAGTTTCTGGTAGTGTGTTATACAACTTCATTCCCTTGTACAGTAGACTGTTCTACGTATTCGCTTTGTCCTTTTTTTGTAGCCTAATTTCCTTGCACGTCCTTGTGTTATATCTGTGAATGTCTTTATTGTATAAAATTTTATTTGAGAAGTATTTTGGTAATGTGTTGTTCAATATTTTGTGGATAAATACCATCGTGTTCAAGTCAAAAGAAATTAATTTAAACACATTGGTGCAGATATTTCTACCGAATATGTATTTATGAATTCCTCGGGAAAAAAAAAACTTTCACTGTCTCAATAACCGTTCTCATAACCGTTTTCACGAATATTTAAACAGTTTGCTTGCTATTTTGACGAATACGTGGTTTTTTATGAAATAATCATTATTTGCATTATTTTTCGGCTTCGCCATATCATGTTTAATAATCATTATTTTTTTATGTACAAGTATATATGTAATATTATGTTAAAAAATATATGGTGATTTGATGTTTATCAAAGCGAGGTAATAATATTATTAAAGTTTATTGCCGTTAATATTCTTGGATTTTTATGGTTATTCTCGATTATCAAATTAACGATCATCTCATTTTCTAACGATATCAACGAATATAAAATTCTTGTTTGCGTACCTAATAGCTAGCAGACAAATTGAGAACATATAAAAATTAAACAACCACTTTTACCATTGGATCACTTCACCATATTTCGATCAGAATCTATAAGTGAGATATATATACGCATTTAACATAAATTGAAATTGAACTGATGTTTTTGATATTCGCAAGTTTCGCGGCCTTATATGTTTCTTATAATATTTTCATTTTTTTTTTCTGAAAAAAATACGGTAATATTAACAGTTTTCAAACAGCTCGCGTGCCACCTATTTCATTTTTTTATACAAATCTCATAATGCCAGAGCTCACCAGTAGTTTTGTACAAACCTTGTCCTGATAATAACGAACACAAAAAAAAGAATTATCCAACTTGGTGGAGTCGTCCGGAAGTCATGCGCGTACAAACGACGACACCTGAAATAAAATTTCTCAAAAATATATCAACATAATTACCAAGACAACGATTTGTTTTGCTTTTCCTCTGATGTTATAATAACTCGCTTTTGTAAGGGACAATAAACGTATAATAAATATATTATATTAATATTTATAATTTCATAACGCCAGGGCTTACCATTATATACAGTCTACATTACTCACATATAATAAAAATAAAAACGGTGTAGTGGTTTAGCTGTGAAAGCATAATAACGCGCACTTAAGCATTTATAATATTAGTATAGATTATAATTAAACAAATTTTAAACTTTTTCCCCTTAATTTTATTGACCATAACTGGTTTCAGCTCGTTAAAGCCACAATCGGACTGGGAAAATTTAATTTTAATACACTTCAAATAATGGTTAGATATCTCAAACCATCTTCTCTACATATTATAAATTAAAGTCCCCCGCGTCGTCTGTCTGTCTGTCTGTTCGCGATAAACTCGAAAACTACTGAACAGATTTCACCAATAGATAGAGTGTTTCGTGAGGAAGGTTTAGGTATGTAATTTGTCAAGGATTTGTGTAAATTGGTTGAAACATAACGTTAATTGTTAGGTGTCGGAAAAGGTCAAGCCGCCTGGTAGTTTTCATCGAAAACGCTACCTAATCCTTTTGGGATATAACAAAACCATGCAGGGTGGGATATTTCTCTTATATAGAACTACAAAAAAGTTCCCGAAGGCATATATCTATCTTTTACGGATAGCTTACTATACCCATTCTATCTTCAAAAAAAATGGTCACGTACATTGCGGTAATTTATAAGTTATTTAGACGGATACAGTATCAATCCTTATTAACTTAAATACGTTAGTTACCTCAAGCATTTCATGCACATTATTATAATCTTTCACACCATCTCTTCACTTTCTCTACAACTCTTCTCTGCATATTATAAATTGAAGTCCCCCGCGTCATCTGTCTGTCTGTCGCGTACATTGCGGTAATTGAAAAGTTATTTAGACGGATACAGTATTAATCCTTATTAACTTAAATACGTTAGTTACCCCAAGCATTTCATGCACATTATTATAATCTTTCACACCATCTCTATAAGTTTAAGTCCTCCGCGGCATCTGTCTGTCTCTTTGCGATAAGCTCAAATACGGCGGTGGTTATAAAGGTTGGATAACCATCCACTAGATGACGTTGTGTTTTATTAGCCACAGCAATGCGTGGGCGGGTCAGCTAGTAGGAAAATAAAAAGATAATTATATTCGTGCCTCATTGTCCTACTTTTCTTAATCACCAATAACGTAAAAGCGACCTCATCGAGAAATCATTCTCGTCCGGAAACTTCTAATATTTCATAATTCCTTCAGCTTCGTTTTCAGTCCATGTTGTCCTTTTTCGTTTCTCAATTCCAAATAATTTATTTCTTATCGTTCATCTTCTAAGGTTTATCGTGCGCTTCCTTTTCCAAGATTGCTTTTACTATTTATTCCTTCCTACCTATTTTATGTCTCTTCGAAATTATGCTCTTTTCAGCCTGGTGATAACCGCTTGATACGGTTTCTCCGCACATTTATTTTTATATTAAATATTTTTTTCCTGAAAATTACAAGATTTCATCCGTTCTCTTTAGAATGAAAATGGTTTCATGAATCTTTTAGTAGACGTTTGAAGTAATATTTGATAATCTATTTCACATTTTGAAAATTTGATTTTTTGTGAAATAACGCATCATTGGCGCTCAAAAGGGTTGGAAAATAACTAAAAAAAACTGCGACTCAAGTTATCTGTATTTTGAATTAAATCTGATTTATATAATGAATAATTAATTTATTTAGTAGAAAAATGAAACAATATAACTTTGTATAAACCACTTATATGATGTGCAAATCCGACCGGTTTCGGAACAAACGTTCCTTCGTCAGGGAAAGTTTATACTAATTTGACAGTTTAGAACAATGTTTTATTGTGGTAGGGGTGGAGCCGTTGTTAGTTAATAATGTAGATTGGGTGGGAAAATTTTAAATTCTCGTAATTTTGAAATCAGAATCAAAGAACATTTAAGGTGTCTTAATAATAATAATTTTTCTGAGTTCGCTAACCATATCATTGAAAATAACCACAATTTTGAAAAAAACACAGGGATAAATATTCTTCATATTAATCATAAAGGAAAACGTTTAGATAACTTAGAAGCTTTGGAAATTAAAAAAACCCTTAAAAATAATGAATCTATTATCAACAAACAAAAAATATTGTCATATAGCCCAATCATGGATTTGTTCCCCTACCCACCCACTCTACACTAATACCTACCCACCCAATCTACATTATTAACTAACAACGGCTCCACCCCTACCACAATAAAACATTGTTCTAAACTGTCAAATTAGTATAAGCTTTCCCTGACGAAGGAACGTTTGTTCCGAAACCGGTCGGATTTGCACATCATATAAGTGGTTTATACAAAGTTATATTGTTTCATTTTTCTATAATGGATAACCACAAAGTAATAGCTACATTCAAAAATATAATTTATTTAGTGTTTGGATACCCAACACGATTATTTAACCTAGAAGGCTAATCGTGTTTTTATACTTAAATACTATTTATTTTGTCAATGTGACTAACGTTACTTTCATCCCGTATAAAGTGCATTTTTGTTCACGAAGGTTTCAAACATATAAATTTTATAAAACAAATTCATATTTACGAGGGGGAAAAACATGTTTGTAGTTTATACTATTTAATTACAAAAATATGCTTAGCACCGCATTTCAAATTTCTACCTATTTAAAACATTTTTTCTAGAGCACTTAAAATTTTTAAGCTCATAAAAAAAATTATTTTACTTTTGAAGGTATTATGTATATGTCGTTAGCCGATTGCAAAATCAGGCAGATCGTGATGTGCCTTGCCACATCGTGAAGTGCCTGGCGGCAGATCGTTAAGTGCCTCAGGCGCATCATGATTTGCCTGATTTTACATTGGCCTAAGACATATGCATTTGCAGAGCCGAACGGTAATTTTGTGAAATTCCCAGCGTAGAAAAAAATTAGGCTTCGAAAATTATATTTTGATTTATTTCTGAATATGTTGTAAGTATGAAAAATTCACAGTATTTCTATAAATGTTACGTATGAGATTATGATTTGTGCTGTGTTTTAAATAAGTCATGCTTTATTAAATATTTTCGCTTGCGCGCTTTAATTACAATTTTTTTTCAAACCCTCCAACATTTGTATTTACATATCTTCTTTCAATCCAGCTCCTTATATTTGAACGTTTACCACGGAGCCTTAAGGCAACAACTTTTCTAGACCAAAATTAGCAGTAGAGAATTTTTTAGAGAGGCACAGCACGGCCGGCAGTCGAAATGACTGAGATAAGTATTCTAGGATTAATTCCGTTGAGAAGCACCTGGCACTGGATAACCATACCAAAATTAGTATCGTTTAAATATGCATCTCTCCTCAAAGTATGTATTTTCTACCCCAAAGAAGTTAGCGATATACACAAAAATATTATTTATAAAATTTTCATAAAAGAAGCCCTCGCAAATTTATACACCATTATTTGGATTTAAATCCGCAACCTCTATGTTCTGAACCGAGGAGCTCTCCGCTCATGTTATTGATATCCTAACAAGCAATCATTTTATTACATTTTGGGTTTTAAATTTTACATAACTGATGTACAACCATTAATGTTTTGAAAATCATAGTTAGGGGTTAATATCTCAGTGGGTAATATAAGATAATCAACTACTATTTTACAGGCTTTTACTAGAATTCGCCTAAGGCTAGATTAGCCTCAGCTGTCAAGCTCTTAACAAAACGATTCAAAGGTCAAAAATATTCCAGTAGCTTTCACATATAACAAGAAACCACTAGTTTAGATAATTACATCCGGCCACAAACATAACAACTATTGTTTGACCCCTTCAAACAATAAACCCTCTTTCCAGGAAGAAATCTCAGCTAACATGTCCAATAAACAAGTCCGATAGTTTGTTAGTGCGGAAGATAAGTAAATTTGTAAAAACGCCATTCATCCCGTAAACGCGTGGGATGGGCTGACATATTGGTAAAATCGCCCGAACAGTATCTACCTCCATGACCTAAAAGCCTCCCAGATAAATTATATCTCAGTCACTCACACTAAAAGCTTTGTTTGGCTCTAAACTTTTACCGATATGTTTTTACCGCCTACGGGATCTCGGCGAAATTGAATACTTTTGATAAATACGTTTTTAGAAAAATAAGTCAGATGTCACAGGGCCGCATTTCTTAAAATTAAAATTAAAATTTTTGTACCTATTAAAAGGTGGCCATTAGGAAAGTACCTAATATCAGAATTCTATGTTATTGATTCATTTACTTCGAACACTAGTACGAGTATTTTGGCCATTAGTAAATTAGTCATGATATAAGTAAAAGTGATCATTATTCTCTTGGCAAATTTTTCTATGTATCTGGTGAATTCATTTGTCAGCTTCTAGACATTAAAAGATGTGTAGCAATCGTGAAGGCATCTCTGTTTAAGGAATCAAATGAGTTAATATGGGAAGGCATGCATGTTTGCCATTTATTACTCATGTGAAATGTATATCGTTTCCATTTCGTAATATTATTCGCAATTGAATTTATTCCAGAAGACATCGTACATTAAAAACACACATATAATGCATATATAGTAATAAATAACATAATAATAAAGACATACAATTTTAAACATGTTGTTTAGTTATCGCTATGCAACAAGACTTTACAACATTCTTCCAATTTCCAAATACTATAAAAAAAATTGATTCACAAAAAAATTTCAAAAAAAATTGATTCACAAAAAAATCTAAAAATTCGGATAAAAAATAATGATAGACCATTTACCGGTGCACTCACCCAAATTCGAAATAAGTATTGAACCATTGCTGTTATTATTGTACCAATGTTGTTGTTATTATTAATGCAACCAATCTATTGTGTGATTTTATTGTTATATAAGTGTAGGTATGTTCACAGTATTATAAATTGACGTAAAATTACTGCCTCAACACAGGCTAGCCTAGTGAGGCAGGTAACTAGAAAATTAAATGTATAATTATAAATCGCGATTATTTAAGTACATACTGTTTATATGTATATTGTTTTCTGTCATTAACTTTTGTACTTACGCAACTTTTAAAATGTACTTCTACTGTAGTTATGATGTACTTTTTTTTGTAGTTTAAATCTTAAAATTTTTTGTTCAATAAAAATTTTATGCACCAGATTTAAATGTCTGGGTTAAATTTTCCCCACAGTAAAACGTGCATAAGAGTCACGGGACCACTGCAGTCTGTCAAATGGGTAGGCAGGAACCTTCGAATTCATTAAATTGTATATTTGTTGCGTTTGATATAATTTCCTTCTGTTCGACATATTTAGGATCCTGATACAGTTATCATAGGATAATGATTCAGTTCCTGAATGAGCCCTTTTTAGCTTTGCTATGTCAATTAAAAGTAGCTTCTTGCTGTATTCGGGTATGCTTACATTAGTAAAGATAATATTAGTTGAATGTGAGCGTGTATAGTTTACATTATCTAATTAAGGAAATTTTGTTGAGTAAAAAGGGTAATTAATTTAGTTCGCAGTTTCCTAATTACCTTTCGTATCTTCAGATAACACTTGGTTTCGAGAGAAATTCCCTTGAAACTTTAAAGTTAATATTTTCTCACTATTTTACTCTCTTGTAATTTGACTTTATTCATTACTTAGTAATCTAATTAAGTATACATTTTATGTAACGTTAATTTATTGGACAGCACAATATAATTCGACATTGCTCAATCGTTAGTTTCAAATTACGATAAAATATAAAGCATACGAATTTTCGCTAAATCCGCCTCCCATTTAATGAAAATTGTCATTTGAGATCATTGATAGTAACACTGTTCTGGTGAAATTTTACGAAACATTAATGCCTGTTGTATATTTTTGGAATCCATTAAGAATTTTTAATCAAATTACAATTTGAGTACAAACAGCTTCAAAAACATTTTATATTTGCGTGCTAAAAAAAGATGTTGGGATAAATAAAGAAATTTATTTTGATTTGTATTGAAACAATTGATAAGTTTAAAAATATATGAAAGAATTTTCTGGTACTGCCAACCTTTTAATAATATTAAGCAAGTGGCATGAGGTTAGTTCTGGTCTTGGAGGCGAATCCATTTTCCCATCTATTGCACGGCATGCCGGATCGGGAGAGACTGTTTGAGGGATACCTAACCTAGATCTCTCCAGCCGGACTCTCTCGATCCATCGGCTTTCACCGTAGAGGGAGGGGTGGATTCACACTTCCGTCACTCCTGGACACATTGACTCCTAGATTCCTACTCACCCCTCATGTCTTTTTCCTTCCCAGATTTTCCTATCTTTTTTTCCCCAAAAAGACCCTCCACACATCATCCTAAAGATGACATATGCCCTAGGGAACAATCCTACGAACCTCCTCTATGGAGATAATGTAAAAAAAACACAATAATTACTGTAATATATACAGGGTGTTAAGGGACGTACTTGACTTACTTTAACCAGTGATTCCTGACATTATTTGGAGTAAAAAATGTAAATGACTTTTTTTTAAATTTTTTATTCTCCAAATTCAAACAAAACAAAATTCTTCCGCATGTCATCACTGGTCACTCAGCCGAGTAACAAACCAACCCCTCACCCCGCCCCCAACTGTCCAACACCTATCATTTTTTTATGTTTTGTAGAAAAAATAAATAATAAAAACATAAAAAATTTCACCGGAGACCAAAATTTCATTTACATTTTTTACTCCAAATAATGTCGGGAATCACTGATTAAAGTAAGTCAAGTACGTCCCTTAACACCGTGTATATATATTTTTTTTTTCTTTATTCATTTTGTTTTATTACAGGTTTGTTTTACATGGTTTTTCGACAACCAAGCTAGGCAAATGCCCGTATTATGGTAGTCGAGATTCATAAGATGTTATATTAAGTATAGAACATTTATTAGTATTTTATGCTTTCTGATTTGATGTTTTCAGGGTACTATTGCAATAAGAATGGTTTGTATGTTTATCAATGATTTTAAGGCATTTTTATTAACTTGCTAAACCAGATGAAGTATTTTGTTACTTAAACAGAAGTATTATCTGAATTAAATAAAAAATAAGAATTTAAGTTTGATATTGTAGATATACGAAAGGTGAAACAATTGTCATGCAAAATATGTTTATATTATATATTTCCTTTCCTTCAAATGTTTTTTTTTACATTAATTCCACACAGGAGGCCTGAGGAAAATAATTTCCCTCAGGTCCTATGCCATCTGAGATGCTGTGTGGAGGGTCTTTTTGAGGAGAGGAAGGAATGAACATTGGTCTTGAAGAGACCCATGTTGTAGAACGGGCGAAATACAGAGGCCGGCAAATCATTCCACAGCCGAGCAATTGAACACAAGTGACGACATGTGACAAATATCACCGTGTACATATGTTGGTCACGCATTTGGCGTGTTTCCCGACTATGCACCGGTGCCGAAGGGATCAATGACGCTAGTTCATCGAAGCATCTTCCATTGAAATACCGGTAGAACAAGGATAGCATTAAAATTATTAAAGAATGTTAGAAAGAAATGGAGGTTAGGTAAGTAAAAATTATGTTGTAACCCTTTCTGTTTGGTTTTAATTCGCGCATTTGTGTGAAAAAAAATTTCCCTGTCACCAGTTATGGGTTTCCCATCTCTAATGCTAATTTTAATTTATTCCCGAACATTGGTAGTTGGCGCAGTAACGGCGCTACTCATGTAATCCTCGTACATTGTAGTTATTATTGCTCGAACAAGTGTTAAATTTGTTCGTAACAAGTTAGTCCACATTTCACAATTTTAATGGTTCGATAAATTTATAAATCCCCACCAACGCTTCCAAATCTGATGTGACAACCATCAACTTTCACACATCAAAGATTGTTTCCAGATTTGCAAAGTACCTTCGTACTTAGCAATTTGTGAAAAACAAATTAATGTTTTCCAGCTTATGAAAGTTTCAAGCTTAGAGCACTCAATTAATTAATAACATACTTCATAAGGTTTGCCGCTTATATTTACAATCGATAAAACCAACCGCTTATCGTACAGGGCAGTGGTCGGCAAACTCATTTGTCAAAAGAGCCAAATATCATTTCTCTTGGAAGCAAAATTTCTTTACATGAACCTGTTTTAAGAAGTCGGTTTAAATCAGATATGCTGAATAAAATTTTATATCTAAATATATAACATACTATACAATAATCATATTTGTTGGTAAAAATTACAAAATTATTATTAAATAATATGTAATTTAAAAATAACGACAATTTGTTAAAATACAGCGTAAACGGCGAGCGCTCACTACGCATTCACGAATATTAAAATGTTTGACATTCACAATTAAATGTGCACAAATTAACGATTCTCTACAAAATAATTAACTGAGGAACGACAACAACGTTCTATTTAAAATGTTTAGAAAGTAGGAAATAGTTGACACTTAAGAAAGTTCGGCGATAAAGACGAACCAGGGAAACGGTTAACAGACCGTCCTGTCGGACGAAAAAAGTTCCGTTCTCACAGGAACATTTTGATATACATACCACAATTTTTATTTTGGAGAGAAAAATATTTTTTTAATTAGTAAAACAAAATGTATTTTAAACACCTCATTCGTTGAAGAGCTGCACTCAAGTTGCCAAAGTTTGCAAGTACTGGGCTTTGTTGCGAATTCAAAAAAAAAGTTCAATGTAAATTTTAGGGTGATTATTTGTACCTTAAATTGGAAAATGGCTTCCAAATATTCACCACCGTTCATGACTAAATTATGTAAGTATTCGGTTCCTGTAAAATTTTCCTGTAAAACTATTTCTTAATGTAGAATAAATTACTAGCTTCATAATCCGGTTTACCTCGAGTTTCAACACTTATTTTATTTATCTTATGATTTATAATGAATCTTAATATTATTATTATCAAACAGTTGAAAATGCATAACAAATCCACGGTGGATATTCCAATCATTACTTTTATGTTAACGTTTTGAAGCTCCAGGTAACACGACAAAAATTATGTTATTTTCTAAAAATACTGACACATCTTAGACAAAAAGTAGCTCATATTCATGATCACAGTTTCTAAGTTTGTGCTCTTAAAACAAATACACGAAAATCTTCATTAGTATTTAGAAAATTCTTTTCTAAAAGACTTGTCATTTATTAGCTCGAAATTATAGAGGCTTACAGCCTAGAGTAATTTGTTTCCTGATTTTTTTTCACTTTTTTCGGTTGAACAATTTCAATTAAGTAGGAATCAAGTTCTTTAAAAACAACAAAGAATTAATCGCAGCTCATGGCAATTCCTTGAATATTTCTCAATTTGCTCAACGTTCAGCGAACGACTACGGTTTACACTGGATTTGCTTTGGTGGCAGCGCCTGTCTGGAGGCGTCATATTATTTCTGATTTTCAAAATTTTCCTATCTCAAAAAGGTGGATTTTCGAAGAAAATGTAAAATTCCTGAATTCTATCGTGAATCTAGAGTACTGGGGCTCAATGTTTCAATCATGAACAGAGTATGAGAGTATAAGAAAGCTTATCAACTGAATAAAGCTAGCGAAAAAATACTTTTATAGAAATAATAAAGAAGGTGCATCAAACTTTTAGATTTATCGATTTCAGTAGATTTAATTATATTTCCAGATTTGAAAGCAGTGAAGTGACAAATTATTTTTCTTTTAAATGAATAATTTTTAATGGAATTCTAAATGTGTGTTAATGTGGCTTTTACATAATATGTGAAAGTCCATAGAAGGGTGTAAATAAATAAATAAATGCGTTGTACGTCTGTAGCACACTGTTAAATGTATATTATATCTTTCGGAACGTTGTCACACTTTCACATCGATTAAATAATAAATATTCAAACACACGAGTATTTATGACTTCCTACATAAAAATAATTATTAGGTAAATATGTAGATGTTTTTTTCCGAGGATGAGGCATATATTACGAATATGGGCAAGAAATTCTGTTTCTAAAAGTAAATCTTGTGTACAAAAAAGTATGTTTCAAATTCTCTTTTATTTTGGTAAATCAAAACCTTCCTCTGAAATCAATACCTAAGAGGAACTTAAATACCTGCTGACCTAATTTTTGTTTTACGTCAAATAAGGAAGTGAACAATTTAATAAAAACTCTATTTATTTAGTTTTATATCACTTTATGTTTCTAAAACCTCTATTTATTTAGTTTTATATCACTTTTCTTACAAACTTTACACCTATTATTACAATGTATATCAGGACTTGTTTGTTGATTATATTATGTATTATCTATTATTTCAATAAAAAAAAAAAAAAAAAAAAAAAAAAAATTATTAAACTTTAAACGTATTTAACCGTACACTATTGTATACACTTTTTGTACAAACTGTTTAAACAAACTTTGTTTTTGCTTTATATACCACTGTTTGTTTTTTTCTATGTACTAAATAAAACTTATTTTAACCATATTACCCACGCACAGGCTGTGCCTTAGTGGGTTCCCACATTATTGTTATGATTTTCAAAATACGTAAATATAAATTGTAAAATGTGGGAAAAATAAAGGAATTAAAAAAAATAATAATAAAAAATATATATATATTTGTCCAAAAAACATCACCATCTCAGAGACAATTCTTTTTTCTAACCTTCTTCAGGTGGGTAGTTGCCACAATTATGAAAAATTCTAATAAGAGAGTACAAATAAACACGACTACATTATATTTGAAAAAACAATCTAACGGAACGTACGAAAAAATTCACAGACAGATGAAATGCAAAACGGTCGAGATGAAAAAGACTTCACTACGCTCAGTCAATTAGAGTTAGATCACGGAAATCGATAGAAAAAAGATATTTTTAGATTTTTGTTTAAATCTTCAAATTAATGCAAACTGTATTCTAAATCACATTTCATATCACATGCCGGATCAACCCCAATAAAACGTGAAGATTAATCCGCCATAGATTTCGCACTCGGAACGCTAAATCCCCCTTGCTCCTAATCTAGCAAGTATCGTGGAATTCCTCTTCAAAAGAGCATTGTCTTCTCACACCGTTCCGAGATTTGGTCCAACCGTGAAGCAGCGCACGCTGAGGCACGTGCCGTACTATATTATACAGGGTGATATTGTCTACCTGGAGATTCTCTCCGATGAATTGCTTTGTCTAACATATAACGTACATATATTATCCATTATCTTCTATCCTCCGCCGTTAATCTGAATGACTAACTAAAGTTTAGTGTCTCCATTAAAATCTACGTACATAATATCTGTTATAGCTTTGATAGATTATTTCCCATTGTGTACTATAATAAAAATAGTTTTACGACAGTTTCGGACATTACTAGTGAGAATAATTATTATCTATCGAATATTTCTATTGCGGCTCCTATATGCAAATCACCTTAAAATGCGTCGAAAATTAATACATTGCATTAATAGAACGGCGTTGTTACTATAAATTCTTTAAAAGTAACCTAATGGTATTTACCTGGTACTCTATAATTTCTAAAAACCATTTGTCTGCTTGTTTAGGAATAAATACATCCCAAAACGCGTAATCGCGTTATACTTTCATAAGATCAAAAACGTCCGGAGTGACCTTACATTTTAAAAGCTATATATCTCTCTTCCTCTCATGCAAACACATATATTTTTTCTTTTATCCAGAAAGAGAACAAAATAATGCTTTTATCGTCTTTGAAATATGAAAGCTATCTTGCATAGATATTTTACAATCTCGATCCAAAGTGACGGTTTCAGCATTTACGCGCGAAACTGAGGCTTCTGGATTGTGAAGTGCGAATATATTGAACCAAGCAGACGGGTTAAATAGCGACTAAACTAACCTATTTCTCAACAACGAAAACCCTCAGCAATATATGATTCATTTTATTGTATACATAGTTCATCTTTATATACATGGGTACTAACAAACTGGGAGGAAATTATGGCCATGTCCACAGTGAACGCGCGGCGACTTACGCGGATGCTGACGCGGTGGAGAGAGCTTTTACAGCTTGCTACAGTGCGTCGCGAGTTCTGGTAGTACAAACGCCGAGCGTCAAGACAAAACTGGTTTGATTCCCTCGCCAATAGCGAGTATGTCGCGTTTTAGCTAGGCCTGTCAGTGTGGCCGCAACGAGCGGATGGCAAAGTTTGAAAATATCGCGCGTAATCTCGCCTAGCGATTTCATATGATATTTCGCGCCCGCTGTCGCCACCGCGCTATCATCTCACTATGGATGCACACTTATGTTTAGAACTGTACTTCATCGATAATGAATTTTCAAAACATTTGAATTACGCTTTAAGTATGTACGTGTACGGATTTTTAAAAATATCGTACATCTTTTGTGGATTTCAGGTTCCGTGAAATACAATTTAAGATAAACAAGTTGTTACAATGGAAAATATTTTATTTGAATATTATTCTGCGTTGTACAGAATAAGTTTTGCGTGAAAACTGCTCGGTTATTTAAATACGATTTGAATTTTTCTTCGTACAACTTGAAGAATTGGCGAGTTAATTTAGCAGTGAGGTATGAGAGCAAAATAATCCGAAATTTCAGGATTTTTTTCCTCCTTTCGCTGAGAGTGGTTTGTAAACGGTGAATTACGTCATTCCAAGAACATGGTTTATTTTCAAGAATTCTTGGGACGAAGTGTTCTAGAAGTACGTAGTTGGGTATCAACTTGAAGATATACCTATACTGTAAATATATTTTTTGATCACCCATATTTTTTTAATAAATAATCGTTACCCAGATTATGGCATAGGTATCTAAAATTTAAAACAATATCGTCGAATAAGTTTTAAGATTTTCACGGCCAAAAGCATTTTCGTTATTTGTTTTTGGGGTGTTATGCCGTGTTGCGCTACCTCCTTCTTTAGCCAACGTTTCGGACATCGTTGGCACATCTACCGGATCTGCCGGATCTGCCCTGATGATGGACACTGCAACGATGTCCGAAACGTTGGCTAAAGAAGGAGGTAGCGCAACACGGCATAACACCCCAAAAACAAATAACGAAAATATCGTCGAAACTTACCTGCCTACAACCGAAAACATGTTACTACTGATAAAATGTTTTCGGTTGTAGGTAGGTAAGTTTCGTCGATATTGTTTTAAATTTTAGATATGCCATAATCTGGATATGTTGTGAAGAGATTTTTTTTATTAAAGGTAGCGATTTTGGTATTAAATGGAGCCATAATGTTGGAGGGAGGAAACACAAGAGTCGGTAATTCTATCCAAAACCGAGCTTTTTAGCATGCCAACGACCCGTTCTTACATGGAAAATGTAAACAATTCACGTAAATTAATTAATATCGTCGGCGTTGACGTCTTCCACGATACTGCAGAGATTCCTGAGTAATCATTTCATGCATCAAATAATTCTGTTTGGGGAGTTTTGTTTGGAAAGTGGAGGAGAGATAGAAGAAGGGGAGTGAGATTAGGAAATATCTGGCTCTTAAGAACGGGGGTATCTTGCAAGGAAAATATTGAGCATCTAGCGCTCTGTATCGAGGTGCAATATGTACATACCTTTATTGTGAAATAATCCATTAGTTTACGAGTATTTTGCCCAAATTGGATTTAGAGCCCGCAACCAGTGGGTTCGAAAATAGGAAGGTTACTACTGCTCTGGCAAGGAATTTAGTCATTTTCATTTGTAGTCAATTTCAATTATTTTGTGGAATATGATAGTAACTATGGACAATAATAATAAAAAAGTTTCAAGAAAACCGGATTACCAGGGATTTTAAATTAAAAACTGAAAGCACATTTCTTTTACAACGTTTATAAGTTCTAAGCCATTTCGCGAGAGAACAAATAGTTGTTCAGTTTTCTTGAACTATTATGTCTTGAAACATAAGTTTATGGTCGTTTTAAACGCTGAAGTTTTCGAAAAATTTGCAGTTACGTGAAAGGAGTTGAAACGGTGTACTTGCTCTAAGGATGGAGTATTCCAGCAATTTGATATGAACATGTATTTTGCTTTTTATTATTAATCCTTCTAATACAATATACAAAACCCAAAGTACACATACCTAACCTATTGATGTCTATAAATGTCCAAAGAAAAAGTCGATTCTACATTGTACAGCGAATTCATAAAGTTTGTTTAAGCATTGATATTTTGCTTTGACTTCATTGCATAATGATTGCTGTTTTGACTTCAAATAATATACAACAGAATGTGTACTTTACTTACAATATGCGTAGTTTTCCTTTTCGTTTGTATTACCTTCAAACAAATTTGAGCATTATTATTGCTTTCTTGCACTAATTGTGTAATCTTGCAGAATTTTTAATATTTAGTAAACGGAATTTAATAGAAGAAATGTGCATTACTTTTTTTATTCACGTGCTACCAGATTGGATTTATTTGGTTCACTTTTTTTTTTAAATTTCAATTATTAAATAAATTGTAAGATTATGTGAATAATTGTATAAATACCTACCATTAATCTGTTTCAATAATACGCTGGTATCTGAGTGGTAATAAAAAAGATTGGAACTAGAACTTACCACCGTATTTACTATACCCGCTACACCCACTGATCGAACTTTTTAAATGCAGTTACGAGTATTAGGGATTGAAAATTTAGAGCAATCAAAAGCATTGCTACGTTAAGTGTATTTGCAAAAGTTCTAAAGTTTTTATTCTGATTTCAAAAAGTCCAAATCAGTCAGGAAAATGTAACATTTTCATGAACTGAGTTTTATTCTTTCTTTCAACCAAATATACTGGTATCTTCATCGCTGAGTACCAGTGATCCCGAAACAAATTTCCTTTTTGAGTTAGCTTTTTTAAACATTTTTAGCAATATCAGTGTTTTGTTAGTAATAATTGGTTTTATAAGCCCGTTTCTTTCACCAAGAGCGACAAAACTTTTGTATAAAGTGACGTAATCACATCACTTAGTTATTGGAAGTTTATGCAAAGTGACTGAAATTTCACAAATTGTGGCAAACCGCAAAGTGTTGGTTTTCTATGAAAATACATTTTAACTTACTTCGGGAAGACTCGATTGGATTTAAGGACAACATTATTTGATCGTAATTTGAACGGCGCGAATGTTCAATAACTCCAGAGGTTTTTGTTAACTCTTATTTTTTTCTGAAACTTTATCATCACCCAGAATTCAAAACCTAAAAGGTACCTACGTGTCCTTTAGGTTGTATTATTTATTTATTTAACATCTAGAAAGAAACAGATACTTGACAAGGTCCTACTAAGTCAAACATAAAATGGCTTTTCAGCGGGAATTTTTTTTCGCTCTCCTGAAAAGTAGCAACGTATCACTGACGCCCGTTTCGCTTAGGACCTTCGTTGTAATATTTAAAATTATTCGTATAGTTGCATTATTTAGAAGCTAGTCAAATATCTCAGGTATTATAATACCTGAGATATTGTATGTGCTCTAACGATCTCGGAACTATAATACATCATTATTCATGAATCTAATTTTATAAACAAGAATTCCCTTTATTCTGCGGACTAAGTAAAGTATACCTATGCTGAAGGGTAAAATTTTAGCACTCTTCTGTTTCACTGCAACTTAGTCAAATACAAACCAATTTTAAAGGTATTTTAAATTAGCACAGAACAGATGTTCACTAATGTGCTTAGGTGCCCACAGACAGTTTTTAAAAAGGTTATTTCGTAATTTGTTGTTAAGGCTCCGCAACCGGGCCCGAAAAGAAGAAGATGGAGAGATGCGAAATTACGAATGTTAGAGGGGAGCGCAAACATTTACATAAAATCGATGCGAAAATTGCGAAAATGTTTAATAAGACACGACTCGTTTAAAATAGAGCAAATCTTGCGGGCATCGTCTTAAACAGCACTTAAAGAAACACTGTGACTTTTTTCATACATATCACTTGTAAAATAACTGAAAGAAACTTATTTATAATAATTTTTGAGCATGCTTTGCGATTTTTTTCTATCGAGGTAATTTTACATAATTTGCGTTTTGGCGCTGGCAATTTCTAGATATTATCTTCAAGAATAACATTTATTTTTTTAAAAGCTTTAAAACTTAACGTGTTTAAGGGAGATCTCTAAGAAATCGGTAGTAATTCGGGCAGCGGGCCTTTAAAAAGAAATGAAAAAATTCAAAAAAAAATTTTGCTGTTCATTTAACACGATAATATTCCAAATATTGCCCATGTCGTTATACTTCGTAAATCCGATTTAGATATATAATTTAGTATTATGATTTGAATGAGGGTACGCAATAAATCAAAATGTACCAAAAACAAAGATATCGCTTACCCGGTTTTGAGTTTGAACAGCCATATTGTATTACTCATAATATTATTATGTTCCTGCTATATGAAATTAATTACAGATGATGGATGCTCCATCATTCTAACAAAATCCTACTGTCTATCTGCATAATCTACGGAGTAACTATTAGTTAATTAGTTTTGGGCTAAATTTGAAACATAATGTATTTCAGTGGCGACCTTTGATAATATCGCAGAATGAATAAATCTAAATGTTAATTATTGGTACGGAATTGTGTCAACTCAGACTAACTATAAATCATAAAGTACACGACTTGGGACAGAGTTTGGTACAGAGCAAATAAATTAATGATTAATCTGAAGATGATATTATTACGCCTCAAGAAGTTACATTAAAAAGTATTCGTTCTTAAAATTATTGTGTAACAGCGATTTACGTGTTGAGCTCTCTTCGTCATTTTCGGCTTTAAAATACTAAAATAAAAAATAGATATTTTAATATAGTGAAAAATAAATTAATTAACGGAAAAGCTACATTGTCTTTTTATAAACCTATTGAACGTATAACGTCTTAACTAAACGTGTTAACACATAATTAGAATAAAAAGAACTTGGTATCTCTCTTGATAGCAAGCTTTCTTTTCGGGAAATATAAATCTAATTGTTAATGAATCTCTCTACTTGGTTTCATCACTAGAATCACTTCTGATTTCAAAAACATAAATATCCTAAGAACTCTTTACTGCTCCTTGGTTCGCCCCCATTTTGAATATGCTTGTGTTATATGGTCTCCTTTTTACGTGTCCATATTCGTCATATTGAGTCCGTTCAACATCGGTTTTTAAAGGGATTGCCAGGAGTCTAGGATTAGAGCGAGGCAATTACTCGTATGCCGAAATTGAAAAAAAAATTAAACCTTTCACCTTTAGAAGACCATCGGAAAAAATCTGATCTCATTTGTTTCTTCAAAATTATTAACTGTTTAATCGAATCGCCTACATTACTGCAACACATCACATTCAATATACCTTCTCGTAAACTCAGAAATAAAGACCTGCTCTTCCTCAATCAGCACTCGACCAATTATGGTTATAATTCACCACTGTCCAGAATATGTAGAATGGTCAACTCACGTCAAGACCTTGATTTTTTTGTATTAGCTTAAATGATTTCTGTCGCTCTTTCAACAATTGAAGATATTTTATATTTACTCTAATTGTTGCAAAGTCTTGACACTTCTATTTTCTTCTATTTTCTCTGTTTGTGTTTACTTTCAGGAACCATTCTTTATCCTTACAATGTTATTTCCATATTTCGTGATACTTTATTGCAAATTGGACATAAGTCCATTAATAAATAAATTTAATTTAATAAGGAAATAAAAATCCACACCCATTCAGCAACATACAAACAAACCACTTTACTTTGTATTTTTACTTATTTTGTAATTTTACTTTTCTTAGTTTTTTTCTTTACTTTCGTTTAGACACAACTTCATTGAGTCTATAAATAATAAATATGTAGATAAACCAACCGGCTTCGATTCCACAAGAACCTTCCTCAGGGTTTCATAAAACATGCTGTAATAATTAAAGAATTACAGTGCATAGGGAATACGGAAAAGGAATACAGAACATAAACTTATGTGGGGGGCGAGGGGAAAATGGGTAATAAAGAGAGGGTAAAAGTGGGATAAGGAAATTGAAAGTGGGACACTTTATAAAGTAGAATATTGGATTAATCTAACAATTTGTTTAATACAACAATTTTGTTTATTACAAGAGCTTCTACATTTTTTAGTAGACGTATCGGGCCGTCAAATACAGATAGTCAAAGTAAATTCATAATGGAAGATAATATTAGCGACTGTCAAACAATTTTTTTTTATAAAATAATCAGAAAAAGATTCGGTCGCATCTAGGAATACGTTAACTAAATAAAATCAATGCATCGGTAACTAGTTGATTGTACCTTCGTTATAATGAATTTAATTTTTAAGGTATCTAACTCCAACAATTTGAAAAAAGTTAACATATAGTTCAGAAGGGTTTTAGCAAAAAAAAAACAATGTTGAAGATAAAACATTGAAAATCACATAAAATTTAAGTTACCATATATATTCCGTTCAAACAAAATCCAAAAATCTCGTGTTCAATCCAAACCAACACAGATCTGTGGGTTCAAGTAACTGAATTAACTCCCCGATTCGAAAATCTTTGATCCCATTTCACCGTATGTCAAAACCTCTTTCTTCGCTTATATAAAATCCCGCCCGCCTACTTCCCAGTATTAGGGGTCGTGGCCAGGAATACAAGGGCGGTTTCTTGGGGTGGCTTTGTTGTGTTACCAGGTCAGTAACCAGTAATGTTTTGTGTGTGAACATATTACGAAAACAAAGATTGGGTACCCCCGAAGGTCAGAGGTTTCATATTACCACCGGTTACTTTCCCTACTATCTTTTATAGAATCGTAAAATATCCCAGCTATTTCTATTTATATCGTGGATAAATTTAGAAAGGTTTTTTAGATAAGTAAATAAATATCACTCTTCTTTATACACATGAATATATGGTATTATGTAGGTATAGGGGATGTAGGTAACTTCTAAAATGAATGACCGTAATAATTCTATCGGAATATATTCTAGTTAATTCTTGTTTTACAACCAGTCTCAGCATGTGGAATCATTCTTATTCGTATTGTTTCTAATTTCCCTTAGGCTCAAATGTTTTAAAATATAATAGGAATGCTTATGTCGTCTAAATACATTACATTTTTAATATATCGATGGGTATTCATAACATTCGTACTAGAAGTCATTGATTGTAGATTTTTTAATCTTAAATTATTGTACTTCTCTTGTAATTTTAATATGAAAATTAACAAGTCCAAAGTTGCGTATAACTAACTAACTAAACTAACTAACCATCTCGCCGTTTCCCCGCAGGGGTAAGCAGAGAGGACGGACCGCAAAACAACTCGGTCTTGGCACACACTTTTTGCCTCATTCACATTCATACATCGTCTCATACATACTCTTCTATTATTCTGACTTTTGACATGGCCCAACTCAAGTATCTGATTCACTTGATCGTGCCATGTCTTCCTCGGGCGTCCCCGACTTCTTCTACCATTCACATTCGCGTCGTATATTCTTCTTACACTACTTTCTTCGTTCATTCGCTCTACATGACAAATCCATCTGAGGGTCCCTTTCTTAATCTTACTCACTATGCTTACATCAGCCTTACATTCTTTGCGGATATCCACATTTCTCACACGATCATACATTGTTTTACCACACATACGTCTCAGGGATCTCATTTCAACAGCATTCAGTTTACTTTCATCCTTCCTCTGCCAGTTCCATGCCTCACTGCCATACATCAGGGTAGGTACCAGGACTCCATTGTGGACTGCTAGCTTCGCTTCTTTTGACAGTTTTTTATTAGCGCCAACGGCATTCAGTCCTCCATTAATGGAGTTACCGGCATTCACCCTTCTTTCAATATCTCTATCAGCCTTCCCATCTCTCGTAAACATACTACCAAGATACACAAACTGATCCACCTGTTCCTAGTATTCATCATTCACAACTATATTGCATACTGTTTTCGTACACTCTCTTTCAAACACCCATGACTTTAGAAAGTTGCGTTTAGCTGGTAAAATCCATCTTAACTAAGAAACAAACTTTATTTCACAAAACGCTGATTAAATAGTTTTAAAACTGCGTTATATTTGATAAGCCTTGGCCAAGTTTGGCTTACTTGGCTATGTGGTCGACAAGTTTACTAAAATTCAATTTATCTACTATCAAATATAAGCCCAAGGTCTTTCGGGTTTGGTAGATAACGGCAGATAATTAATATAACCAATGTCCTACATTCTAGAATCTAAAAGATGAGAATCAAGACAGACGATTTATAGTACCAATAAGTATTAGATCCGCCATCTAATGAGCGATAATTGAATTAATAATAATTACTAATTGGGTAATCAAGAAATTTCATTATATTTAAGCACTTCATTAAATGTGATCTCCAGCATTAGTCTCAGAATAAAAATGTTTTAAGATGAAGTTTTGATTGATATTTCTCATTTTTTCAACAATTATTTTTTCCTGTTAGGCATCACGAAATATTTCTAAATTCTGCCGCATCAATGTGTACGTGGTACAATTACTTTATCGGTTGGGTGTAATTGCTTCACACGTCACTGTACTGATGCGATTTGACGAAAATTTTCAGGCCATTTTCCACCTGAAAATATAAAACTAAACCAACCCCATAATGGGGTTAACGTTGCGTCGTGTCGAATTTTAGATGTGGAGAAAAACTTCGATTTAAAAAACACGAGATAGACTTTGAGGGGTGTAAAGTGACGCTTCATCCGTGAGACTTGGAAAAAAATGTCTGTATCATTAGCCTCTGGCCACTGGTTTTGATGGTGACTATGATGCAATTCATGCGAATTAGATTTATTTTTATCATTAGTTATCAGATTATCCGATTTTCATGCTTTTTTCTTTTAATTTTGTTATGTAATATACATAACATATTATATTATTTTTCAAATGTACTACCTATGCAGTAAAAATTATATCAAAATAAAAGAGAAATTCTCCACAGCAAAACATGTACACAAGTATAATCATTTACCATCCCAGGATCATTATTAAAAATACTTGTCTGTCTGTAACTTTCGTTCAGTAAACTCTAGAACTCGGACTAGCTTTGAATTTAATTGGAACATTTTCAAAATTGGAACTGAATTGTGAATAATCCGGAAATGCAATAGAGTAAGTAGGTATTTATAATATTTATTTGTTTATTTTTCATAAAATTTTTATTATTAATTTTATTGCCCGTGTTGTGGTAGTCGTACATTTAATATTTTAATAACGATTTAATAAATACTATTTTATTAAAAACAGATGATTAAACATACTAAATAAAAATTAAGAAATATTTAAAAGTAAGTGAAAAATAAAGAGAAAAAAAAATCATATTTTAAAGAAAAGTAGAAATTAAAATGAAAATTCAAGTTTTTAAATACATAAACGAATAATAAAGATACATTCGTACATTTAATATTTTAAATACGATTTAATAAATACTATTTTATTAAAAACAGGTGATTAAACATATTAAATAAAAATTAATAAATATTTAAAAGTAAGTGAAAAATAGAGGAAAAAAATCATATTTTAAAGAAAAGTAGAAATTAAAATGAAAATTCAAATTTTGAAATACATAAACTAATAATAAAGATTAAGTGTTAAGAACTCAAGTGTTTTATACAAATATATAAATTAAAACATGTAGGTATATAAATTAAAATTAAAACATAAATAAAATTAAGTGAAAAAAAACGAAAACATTTTAAAGAAAAATAGAAATTAAAATGGAAATAAAAATTTTGAAACGCAAAAATTAAATAAAATACAAGGTTAACAAAAAAATTATTTTAATTGTTCAAATTTTAAATATAATTTAATATAATAACGGGCAGGAAGTTGCCGATGAAGGCAGTTCCCATTTTCTGAAAACTTTATTAGATGTTCAATGGAACTTTTCACTTTCAGTAAACTGAGTAAACTGTTTTACATATTATTTTTAAAGCTTTCCCAAACATAAAAGTATTAAAAAAAATCGCGGTATGAACTGAATCATCGAATCTCCACGTCTTTCTTGAATGCAAATCGCTTATTGTGTTGATTTTAGCATTTTCTTTAATACCACAATACTCAATTGGCAGTATCTATGAATTTCCGTATTTCTATGATGGCTGTGGCTGGGGTGAAACCTTAACCTCCCACCGACTCAATTTTTCATGAAAGAAGCTGTGAATGAAGTATTCATATTATGACAGGCTATCTAATGTTTCTTATATCAACGAAATGAGAGAAATTGAGGGTGGAATCGATCAAAACCTTATCACGGGATGGGTGACTGATTCTCACTGTCTGATCCAATACAGTCATTGATGACATCTTATCTCGGTGCGAGATTCAAGATTGAATAGCCTAGGGTTTTTGTTAACGCCTTATCATTGTTTGAACTTAGTGAAAATGTCCACAAGCTTGGAAGAAATCTTTCACAAAGGGATAAAAAATGTTTGTTTCCGTGGCTTTTATCATGTTGTTTTTTTTTCTAGCAACATTTTCACCATAGTGATCTATAGAGTATCTTCCATTGTCGAACGAAAAATAAATAAGCGTTAAGCCGTAGGTACTAAATACTTATTTATAGTAAGTATTATTCATTATTATTCATAAGTATTATATATAAACTAAATAACCAAAATAAAATAAAAAAATATTTCCACGGCCGATTTCGAACTCGGGACACTCAGACCTAAGAAATTCACATCTCTACACAGGGAACGTAAATACATACGAGAAAAGGTGGAAAGTGTTGTGCAAATCAATAATAATAAAACTGCCATGGTTTTACACATTCATTAATCTACTTGTATACTTTATTGTTCTGTCAATTACTTGCTGGCAAAGTCGGTGTTCATTCTCCATGACAGAATAATATCAACATACTGTAATTAGATATACTTTTACTGTATACCTGGCTAATCTTAGAAAAGGGCTTTGTCTTTATCCTTTCCTTAATTTGTAAATCTATACTGTGTTTATACCAACACGCCTCCCTGTTTTTGCTACTTCGGAGGTCTCGGTCTTTTAGGCTCCTGTCTATTCTCGCCTATCTTCTTCATTTCTTTTCCTCAGTTTTTCTTTTTTTGGTGTCCAACTGAGCGTCTTCCCTGAGGAATTGCCTTTATGTGTACTATAGTTAAGTTGTCATTCTACTATCCTACCCATTCGACACCAAGTGCTCCTCAAATATTATATAATTGGATAAAGACGCCCTGGATTTAACGAGCCTAATTATCTTGCATACCTGCCTGTGATACACAATAGAAGTCTCTGGATAAGGTTCCTACATTCGCAAATAATTATTTAGGAAAAATGCATATCCAAAATTTCGTTTATTTGATGTTTACTGTTATGACTTACATACATAAGTTTTTTACAAATTTTATTAATTACAGACTTATGAAATTTTTTTATCACATGCACCTTTCTATTTATTATGTTATGTTCTGTAAAAAATCCGATGGGTTTACCGTGTTATAAACATGCCTTATAGTAATTGTTTTACAAACAGTGTTGTTTATTTGATATATTATTTATTGATTGACTGTTTATTGTTGACGAACTAACTAATCACAAATACAAAGTCAATATTTAATGGATCAAAAAGTTCGCGGTATACTAATTGTAATTATTCGTCGTAAATAAAGGGTTATTTACCTTTAGCTCCGCGTAGGATCCTCTGAGGAAAATAATTACCCTCAGAGCATGTGTCATATTTGGGGATGCTGTGTGGTGGGTCTTTTGGGGAAAGATAGAAGAGGAAGTTCTGGGAAGGAAAAGGGTATGAGAGGTGGGTAGGAATCTGGGGTCAGTGTCTCCAGGAGTGACGGATGTATGAATTCATCCCTTCCTCTGTGGTTCAAGGCGATGTTCCGAGAGAGTCCTGCTGGAGAGATTGAAAGGTCAAACTGACAAACCTAACCCCATAAACCTGGGCACTCTTGCTAAGCCACCAAACGTAGCGAATCACTTGGGGTGACCTATGGCAAAGGTGTTGGTTATCCCTTAACTGGTTCCCGGTACCCGGTTACCTGTCTCCCAAATTATAATATATTTTACTGGTAAACATTGCGCATGTCTTCTAAGATTTACAAAATACTACTGTTTTTATTTTATATTTTATATGAAAGTATATCGTATTCTAATTCCAGTTCTTATTATAAGAATATCTGAATTATTCACATGAAAAAGTCTTCAATAAATGGAATTAATAATGGATGAGAGTTGACAAAGTCTACCTGAATATTGTTCCTTAACACAAATCTACGTGACAATGAAATGTTCCATCAAATTATTATGCCGAATTCTTTGATCAGTCTTTTGTTCAAATTCATTATTGAATCTCAAACCATCGAAAGACTTATTCTGTAGAAAATCTTAGAGAAAAATTAATTGATTTTCTCCTCTTCCGCTGCTCGGAGGGAGACCCAATTGATTTCTATTCTCCAAAATAAGTCACTCTCAACATAATGTTACCACTTAGTGATGCTCCAATAGTAAAGTTGTTAAGAAATAATTGGAAATACCAAAGGAGAAAACTCGGGAACTTTTCTCTGATTTGTCGAGCAAAACATACCAGAAACATGGGTTACGAATTAAAACAAAACATTGAATTGCCTAATATTTTTTTTTATTTTTTTTAAAGTAAAAGCCAATTATTTTTTTAAGTAATATATATTTTTCTTTTTGACGTTCCAGTAATGTGAATAGCCCTTAGAATCTCAAATAAAATTCTTGTCAAGAAAAATACACAAATCAACTGATGAAGATACTACAATGTCTCAACAAATCTGACACAACCTGTCTTACGCTGTTCGAAGAAGTGTCTTTTCTTAATTTATTATTCTTCAAAGAGTAGAAATCTACCTACTCGTAGAATCTTACCAGGTTTTTCAGAGCTTAAAAAACGAGTAACACAGAAACACGTTTCTGCCATTCAGAAGGAATCGTAAAATCTTGGCAGTAAAAAAATATTAGACTCGGGGAATTCGAACAAAAAGGGAGATTACGGAAAGACATAGAAGGCAGCCAGAATGAGGGCAAAAACCTTAAGCCTTAATTTCTTCTTACTTGATTGAAGACGTTTGAAATAAATATTACAGTGATGCTGATGAACGTAAAAACAATTAAATTTATTGTAAATATCACATGATCCCACAAGCTTTGTAATTTATTGACAAAAAATAATTCTAGAATGACCATAAAAATAATTGGCTGTTCGCTGGAATGTTCCGGTTCATAAATGTGGTAAACATTTTTGCTCAGTTGGCAGGTTATGAAAATACGAAATTTATGAAATAATTGGATGATGGCCTGTTTTACCTGGAAAATAGGAGCTGTGCTTTTTTCACGCAAATAATATTATCGATTTCAAGTACAAGCCTTTAAGATTTTTCTGTATATATTTTATACACTTGGTTGACAGCTATTAATTATAGACATAATGAAGTCATTGACAAACGAATTATTAGATTTTTGTCGATATGTTTGGGAAAGTTGAAATTTTGATCGTTTTCGATTTTGAATGCTAATATCTATAATAACATTTTCATTGGTATTGAAAACTACTTGTTTTTAATACCTTTTATTAAGTTTATCCACATAATTGTTTACTCGTATAAAGTTAACGTAATGTAGCCACATATCTGTTTCTAATACGGGCAGAACTAAGTTCACGATATTTGTTTGAAAATATTATCGTTCTCTAAAATAATAAAACAGCAAAATAACGTAAATGATTTCCACTGTTTTAATGTTGCGCATAATATGATACTTTAAATAAAACCAACAACGGTTGGCTTTTTATTAACAAACCTGAAATACTATCCCTATTAGAAGATTACGTAACTAAATTTTTGACTGTAAATCCTACTAATCAAATCCCTATCAAACCATTTCCAAACAGAGAAGCTAGATAGGGTTCCATGACGGTTAGCCCCGGCATACGTATATACAATAAACAGTCAGTTTAGGGAAAATACCGTATACCTACGAGTACTTACACAATATATTACTAAGTGTCCCCAAAGGGGTGTGCAGATAAGATTTACCGCCAAATTACAAAAATATAAAACTTATTTTCATTCAAATGAATCAAGGAATAGACGTCTTATCTTTAATTACTGTAAAGTCAGTAAAATAATACCGGTCAGTGGCTGAGTGGGCATCTCGTTTGGGTCCAACCCGGGCATCGCATGTCCGATTCCTCGACTGGCTAAGTCCCATAACACAACATTTTCCGATTTTTGTGGTGGTAGTAGGCGATTTTCAAATATTATTGGGTTACTCGTAAACCTTGAATATTTATTAGAATTGAAATTAAAACACTTTTGCACTTTTTTCCACTTATTTATTTTAACCAGGACCGGTTTCATCCTACTACGGACATTTTCAGATTGGTAGTTGAAATATTTCAACTACCAGTCTGAAATTGTCCGTCCATATTAGGATGAAACCGGTCCTGGTGAAAATAAATAAGTGGAAGAAAGTGTTTTAACTTCAATTCTAATGCAATGGAATTTTAACATGAATTATCAGTCCAAAAACTAGACCTTGAATATTTGTCTTTCGTTTGTAATTGACAAATAATGCACAAAAAATTATAATTTTATAATAAATATCATTTCGTGAAACTGTCGGTGGAACCTTTTCGTTGAATCCACATCCACACATCTCAAATGTATTATTCCGTTTTTTCTACTCTTGACATGACCATACCAAAGTATTAGATTAACTCGATCATGCGAAGTCATCTCGTCGCTTTCTTCCTTTATTTCGTGCGACGTATTTTATCCCGTTACGTAACGTTTTTTTAGTAATTTAAAGTTGAAAATAAAAGCTTTAAGTAGCTTCTTTTATTTTTTCAGTAAATACAAATAAACTGTACCTGACTTTATACGGTCTTTATGCCGGCTTAATGACAATTCAACAAAAAGGGTTTCTAACGAATTAAACATTTAACGAATAAGGCTTCGGACTCAATAAAGACCCTGCCTCGGAAGGGTAGGGCTCTGCTCCAATTTGTTATATACAACATCATAAGTGGTATTCACGGTATTTCTATTGCATAGAAATAGGCAGGGATCCGTTGAGAGCCTTAATTAATTTCTGGGCTACGGTATGACGACAGCCATTCTATGGTGGTGCTTCAGGCTAGGTTGCTTGGAGATTCCGTTTACGATGCTATTGTATTGGCAGTAGGATGCCTCGATCACTTCAAGTATTTGATCAAACTGCAGCTGTCTTGTTGTACAAGTACTATCATAGATTCATACCTGACGGCAGCAGACTGATATTACCCAAAAATTTTGGAGGTAACTATTTTTATTAAATAGCAAACGGAATCTATAAACTTTATTAAATCATTAATTTATTAATGTAGGTAATAACAGTACTAAGTCATTTAGATGCTCGCTTGTATCTTTGACCCTAGATGTCTAGCAGTCGGTAATACGCACAGGTGGCAGATATATTTAACTCCACAGAATGTAGAAAGAAAAAGCTAGAACATCATAAATCTTCAATAAAATAAATGTAAAAAATTTCTACTCTGCTGCCCTTTCTTACCATATAAAATATCCGATAAGAAAATAATGTACACCTCTATCACTTTAATATGTAACCTTTGACGTAAAAGTCAATTTGGCTGTATTTTTTTTTTAAATTAACTCCACTAGGCAGCCCTGAGGAAAATAATTTCCCTCAGGGCCTATGTCATCTGGGATGCTATATGGAGGGCCTTTTTGAGGAGAGGAAGGAATGAACGTTGGTCTTGAAGAGACCCATGTTGTAGGTAGGAGGAAACACAGAGGCCGGCAAATCATTCCACAGCCGAGCTGTTGAAGCGGCCCGTTCTCATGTGACAAATGTCAACCGTCTACAAATGTTGGGCACGCGTTTGGCGTGTTTCCCAACTATGCACCGGTGCCGAAGGGATCAATGACGCTAATTCCTCGGAGCATCTTCCATTGTAATACCGGTAGAACAAGGATATCATTTCCACCCGACGCCTGTGCTCTAAAGATTACAATCCATCTGTTAAGATGGGCGAATCTATTAAACGGACTGCCCGTTTCTGCACAGAGTCGAGGGTATTTTTCAGGTATTTTGAAGCTTCAGACCAGAGGTGGCTGCCAAATTCAACCGTGGGGCACACTTGTGATTTTTACAGGGTTAAAAAAATTAAAAATCCAATAAAAGTTAATGTGTTTGTAAATAATTTTTTATGCTTTAATACACCAACATATTCCATATACTATTCAGATATCCTCAGATCGCTCTGGTGATGACCACCATTCATTAATTATTTATCGATACGTTACTTGAAAAGCCGTATTAGTAAACAAATTTGTTTAACCAGAACTTGCTTCCGCTTTCTTATTTCCGTTCCATTTAACTTCTTATTCTCATCATACTCCATTTACGGAAGTTATAGTCCCACTGACTACGGTTAGTTCTCTTACTTGCTCTTAATTATTCTTGTGCGATATTTACATTTTTAAGCATTCCGATAGTATAATAATTTTCCAATAATATTATTGGAAACGTGGTACACATATTGCGGAAAAGTTATTCCTGAATCAATAGGCATAATATCATGTGGCATCATATTCACTATACGATGCATTGTCTCTTAATGATTGATTGATTTACGATGAAGACCTATTTTGTTCATGAAACTGAGTGATTAATATTAATGAGGGTCTGGGAAAGAAGTTGATTTCGAGAAAAGCCATTATTCTGAACAATAGATTCTGTTCCCGACAAATAGTAATTGACTATAAAACGTCGCAATCAATATATTAATGAACAAATAATGAGAAATGCATGAAAGAGACAGCTTGTGTTAATATTATGAATTGATTCAATTATCATTTTTATCATACGTTATTAAATTATCAATATCATCGGATTGTCTTAACCCTGTTCTAGATTTTCCTTTCGTAAGCCGACACACTTCAAATATCCACTTAAAAATATGCCATCACCGTTCACTATATTTATTTGTTAAAATTGATAATTTTATAGTTCTTTGCATATTATATCTTCTTATATGTAGTTATCTCTTTGTATCAACTGAGATAACTTCCTCTCACGATAGGTATTTTTTTCATTATTAATATTTACATTATATATATTTTCATGTTCTATTTTTGGAAATTCTAGCTGTTATTTTTAATTAATCAATATTATGTATTCAATATCATTTCATCCTATAAAAACTTTTAATTAAGTAATGTTTTTCTACGCGATTTTTTTTTTAATTTTCAACCATGTCGCCGCCCATTTCGTATTCCATCAAAATGTACCCCTCGAAATGTCAAAACGAAATGATTTGGAAAATTTTGATCATATTTTTAGCTACTTTCCATTTCTGTCATTTTCCTTTATTTTAATCATCGAATAAAATGTTTTATTCTTTATTTCAGCTCCCCTCGGAGGGTCCGTGCGGGTGAGCTCGCTACCGCACGCGCAGTCCCTCAGCCATCTCGATGTCTCGACGCAGGTAAAGACTTCTTCTTCAAGTGTCTTTTCTTGAAATATCAAAAGTATTTTCTTTTCATTTTTAAGGACCTCCTCAAAGCATTGAATGTTTCATTTCAGAAGACTTTTTCCAGGGCAAGGGACGGATTTTATTATTCATGTTCGAATACAACTGAATTGTACGTGTGTTAAATGATTTAAAAATGAATAAATAAATGGGTAGGAATGAGCAAATCATTTTAAAGAGGAAACGTTTGAATATATTTGCACACACCTACCGAAAATTTCAAAAATAATTTGTAAATCCTGCCCCGCAAATGCTTAAATATGCTGGGTGCTTAGCAGTGTTTATCAGTTATTATTATCTATATATACTCGTATACTAGAGTAGACTCAAAAGTAATGCACAAATGCTTGTAAAACACGAACCAAAACAAATATCAAGATTGGGCAAAAACTACATTAAAGTACAATTCTAAAGCTTTAAAATCGTGTATTTATTTTTCAACATTGTCATCGTTAAGGCTAACGCATTTCTCCCAACCTGTAACAAGTTTTTTCATTACGTAACTGAAATTTTTTTCAGACATTTCTCGAATCCAGGACTTGAGAGCTGCCTTCACCTCATCGTCCGAGGGGTAATGATTACCCTTAAGATGTTTTTTTCTTTAGTAAAGGAAAAAACAAAAATCGCAAGGCGAAAGATCGGTGGAGTGAGAAGGGTGTGGAATCGATTCAAACTTCAGGTTTTGCAGAGGCCCTAATCGACGCTGTTTGTTCTCGTCTGTGAAACAGCGTGATTTAACGGTATCTCAATTGTTCAACAATAAAGCCCACACAAAATAGTTTATGATACGCTTTTGAGTGATTCGCCGGTCATTTTGAATCAAATCGTGGACGAGTTTGCATTATCGTCTGTATCAATGATCGTGTTTCATCAACAATTATTACTTTTCCAGGCTCAAAATCATGAATTTTTACTACCCATCGATTTACAGTAGACTTATCAATTGCATCGTCACAGCACAACTTCCTTTAAACGACGATGAATCTAAGAGGGAGTCACTTTTTCAGCAGTTAAAAATTCGATAACAGCACGCTGTATACCTTGCGATGACATAACACTAAACACTTCTCCGGTTCTCAAAATACACTGGATGAATTTAACGACCTCAAACTTAGGAGGAATGTTACTTCCATATTCCACCTGGCACGTTTCTGAAGGTCATTTTGTTCGCGCCGTACAAGCATGTGTGCATTACTTTTCAGCTATATATAAATCAATATAATGTTTCTATGTTTGTGAGTTGTCTAGGAATCGCTATATTGATCATAGGAAATATTTGAAACTTTCAAAATACCTTCTTTCCACCCTCGCGAAGGTTTCTGGATTATTACAACGCTGTGTTACATCTGAAAAGCTTTTTAATCATTATAAAACTCTTACAAAACTGTCAAAAATATCACAATTTGAAATGGACATTTTACAAACCATCGATTGTTAAATTAAAATTCAATCATCGAATAAACTCAAATTAATAAATTTAATTGAAGTACTCATCTATGGTACTAACCACAATCGAATACTTTGAATTTAATCAAAAATTATATTGATTTTAAGTAGGTACCTATGTAAGGTATTAAATTTGGTTAATTGTTGATGATTGTAATGTATGAAAAATTATAATTGGTAAAAAAGTATTCCAATAGGTGGTACGCGCGCTATTTGAAAATCTGAATGTACCGGGACTGGGAGAGGTGTTCGCGGGAGAGGGGTGAGGGAAGGCGGGGAATTTGGAAGGGGAACGCGTGAGGGGAAGGGGACATGGGAGTGGAAGGGGCGACGAAAGGGGAACGGGAAGAATGGGAAAGGACACGCAGGGAGAAACAATTTATTTATTAAATTTTACAATTTGCAAAGCATGCCGGGAAATCGCTGGTATTTATTAAAAATAAAATAATTGACTTTAAATAAATTATTATTATCAACTCATTCTACTTGAGTACAAAACCGTAGCGATTTATAGGTACACTAGCAGACCCGGCCATACGTTAACGAAACACAACGCCATTATCCAACATTTATAAAATCCACACCACCGTCTTGCCAGCTGCCCGCTGCCCGCTGCCTGAATTGAATATTTGAATTTATCGGCTTTTCTTTACTATAATAAGCATGTATTATACATATAAACTAATTAACTCGCCACTAATTATACAATGCTTGCAATGCAACACTGGATATTTTAAAAGGGAAAATCAAATACCTACTTACTCTAGGACATCTATTTTCCAATTTCTTCCGTAGAACGAATTTCAAAAGTGACTATATGTTTTCTTTGAATTTCTCGGCTTTTCTCTAATATAATTTACATGTATTATACATATAAACATTCCCCTTTAATCACTCAATCTATTGGTGAAAAACGTATGAAAATCCGTTGCGTAGTTTAAAAGATTAACGCGCACATACATTTTGAGCGACTTCATTTTATACTATGTAATGATAATGATGATGAAATGATATTTACACTTCAAAATGTCCCCATATGTATACGTATTGTTTAACTTATTGTTTATTGGGTTAACTGTACAAAATACGATGAACCTATAAGCTAAGGTTCATAGAAAATGAGTTATATACAATGTGTTAAAAATATAAGCTATAAAAGCTACACTGAATTTATTTGTAAAACAAAGATTTATTTAATTTTGCCTCGAAACATCCTGCTCTAAAAAGTTCAATACTTGTTATTTTTCATACATCCGGTACATCACTACACTATAAAGTATAAAGGGTCTGTTTAAATTTGATTCACTTATACCTATACCTCTTGTGAATGTATAATAGTCCTTCAAGGCAGAGCGGTAAGTTTCTTGGCTATAAACCCAGAGATCCTGAGTTCAAAACCCTAATAGTTAAAAAGCGATTTTTTTTAAATTAAATAAAAAAATATATATTTTAAATATATTACAAAATTATACCACATATTTACACATCGTTTCCACGTGGGAAAGTGATCTTAGTATGGCCTTTGTGAGAAGCCATTACACCTATGTTTAGTGACCAGCATTGAATTTCAATCACTCCTAAGCCTTGCAAAGTTTCCCAAATGTGATTTGTTGCCATTTTTCTCTTGGTTCCAGACTTTTGCGGTTTCAGATAAATAAATTATCAGAATCGCCGAACTTTTCCAGTTCGATGGAATTTTGTATTAATCTCCACTGGCTTTCAAAATACCAAAAATGGTGCACTCGTAATTTATTTATCCTCTGTAACAATTAATGCCATCCATTTTATTTAAAAATGATCATTATTTTAATTGAAAAAATCGACGAGTACACAATTAAGCGTTGGCATGGTTAAACCCACTAACAGACAATAATACCCGCCAGTTTTTCGAGTGAAAAAAAAAAAAAAAAACATTTCAAACAATTAATCTTTCATTGTACTCGTATTTCATTTCAAACAAAGGATTTTTTTCCTGTATTGTTGAGTTCCTAATTAGAAAAAAATTCTTGTTTATAAATTATTTCTTTTCACTACCACTTTGAGTTTTTTTTTGTATGAAATTCTAAGGTGATCTTTTGACGTAGATAATATTCGATAATATAACCAACTTTCTTCATATGGAATTAAAATTAATAAAATTAAAACTTTCAGATGGAACACTTATTTCCGACTTACCTTTTATTTTGAAGACAGTTGAGACTTTTTTTTACATTAACTCCACGCAGAAGGCCCTGAAGAAAATAATTTCCCTCAGGGCCTATGTCATCTGGGATGCTGTGTGGAGGGTATTTTTGACGAGAGGAAGGAATGAACATTGGTCTTGAAGAGACCCAAGTTGTAGAAGGAGGAAACACAGAGGCCGGCAAATCATTCCACACCCGAGCTGTTGAACACGGGAACAAGTCGAAGAAACGACCCGTTCTCATGTGACAAATGTCAACCTTGTACAAATGTTGGGCACGCGTTTGGCGTATTTCCCGATTTTGTACCGGTGCCGAAGGGATCAATGACGCTAGGTCCTCGGAGCATCTTCCATTGTAATACAGGTAGAACAAGGATAGCATTCCCACCCGACGCCTGTGCTCTAAAGATTGCAATTGGTTTGTTTACAGACTTACAGCTTGATTTACTGATTTTAATTACCTTCTGTATGGCAACAAGAACTACTCGATTCAAAATTATTTTTAATTGCAATAACAATATCATGACTCTTCTTCTATCTTCTTTCCTCTTTCCTCTTTTCTCTTTCCTCTTTCCTCTTTCCTCTTTCCTCTTTCCTCTTTCCTCTTTCCTCTTTCCTCTTTCCTCTTTCCTCTTTCCTCTTTCCTCTTTCCTCTTTCCTCTTTCCTCTTTCCTCTTTCCTCTTTCCTCTTTCCTCTTTCCTCTTTCCTCTTTCCTCTTTCCTCTTTCCTCTTTCCTCTTTCCTCTTTCCTCTTTCCTCTTTCCTCTTTCCTCTTTCCTCTCTCCTCTCTCCTCTCTCCTCTCTCCTCTCTCCTCTCTCCTCTCTCCTCTCTCCTCTCTTCTCTCTCCTCTCTCCTCTCTCCTCTCTCCTCTCTCCTCTCTCCTCTCTCCTCTCTCCTCTCTCCTCTCTCCTCTCTCCTCTCTCCTCTCTCCTCTCTTCTCTCTAAAGATAATTTAAATAGCATACTTTATTTCATTATTACTGTCCCTTAGCATTATTATGTGAGTCACTTCATTATAAAAGCCCCTGTAGGCTTGTAATCTATATATATATATAAAAATTTAGGTTCCGTATGTTTGCGTTAGATTGATGGATTGACTCAAATTTTTTACATAACATTGCATTTTAGCAGAAGAACGTTTACACATACTTTTTTATTTGGAAGTTCCAAAGGAAAAGGATAATTTTAAATTAATTTATTAATTTTAAATTATCCTATTTAATTTTAAATTGACTCATAATTTGTCATAGTAAACAACGGAATAATAGTTCTAGACAGTGTTGCCATTTTATTAATTTTATTAAAAGTTACAAAAATTTATGATACCTACAATTAGGAATTAAAAGAATTTAATCGGATTTAAAAATAGAATTATTTCTAACAAATTATAGAAAACAAAGGCTACCGTCTAGCTGTGCCAGTACAAAATTAATCATTTTATAAAGATAATAGTTTAAAAATAGTATTGTACATTAGTGTAATATAGTTTTAACTTGTATATTTGTTTTCTCAGTAAGTATTTGTGTTATGTAATTGGTTCTTTGGAGCAGTTAAGGTAAGATTTTTTTTTTTGATTTGTGTCCTTTAGATTTACCTATTCGAAAATGGAACAAGAAAAACCACCTGATCCCCCAGATGATGGTTTATTATCTGAATCCTCGGGTGTTATGAAAAAAATGATCGCGGTTAATATTCCGGAGGCTTCGGACTTCGTAACGATTACTTCAAAAAAAGAAAAATTGCTAAACCAGCAGATAATAGAAATTTATTTTATTTTATTTTATTTTATTAGCGTTATAAACAGTCTGTACAAAATTCATAAATGACAGTGATAAAAATAAGTATGTCATAGACCAATAAAATAACGACAAATTTCAATTTAGAACCATAATGCAAAAATATACAATACCTACACCTGATATAAACATTTATGATAATATCTTCTTACTTAAATCTACAAAAAGTAATTAACTGAAATTTTTCAAGGGATTACATTTAAATTTTGATGGATAATAATAATATATTTCAGGAAGTGATTTTATTTGAATTCGAACTGCTAAAAGTAGGAGAGAAAATATGGTGATACTAAAAATAAAAAAGAGAAATACAGAAATCAATGAAATATTAAGTTATTAGTTAAACATGTGGCATTCAATAGTGTTATTTTTTTATGCATGCTGTGAATTTATCAAGGTTTGTATTAAACACATCGATATTTGGGCATAATCTGTTAAAAGTGCTACAGCTTCTTCTTACAAATACATTTTCAAGATAATTTGTCTTGCTCTTAGGGATATAAAAGGTGTCTGGAGATCGAGTACTTCTTAATGGACATCTGAAATGAATATTTTGTAGTAAGTACGGGCTATCAATGAAGTTATGAATAATCTTATAGAGCATTAATAGGTCTCTGATATCTCGGCGTTGATCAAGAGATTTAAGGTTTACGGGGACATAGTTTTCATCATTTCGCACGTGATAAGAGACATATTTCATAAACTTTTTCTGAAATCTTTCTATATTTGCTTTATATGTAGAACAATGAGGGTTCCACACTGTAGAAGCATACTCCAGATGGCTTCTAACATAGGATATGTAGAGAGTCTTAAATGTTTGTGGATTTTTGAAAGCTGAACTTACTCTAAGAATAAATCTCGAAATGCTCGACGTGAGATTGAAAAAGAAGCTTACTATCTAATAGAACTCCACGATCTCTTATTACATTTACTCTGTTTTAAATATTGTTCTTAATAAAAATACAACATATTTTGAACAGATACATCGAAAAACACCCTCCACGCAAAACGACTCCCTTCAAAATAATTCTGTTTTACAGGATGTAATTCCATCCACTTCTTCCTCGATTTCAAACCTAAGTCCAGCGAGCCCTTCCACCAGACCCGCCCCACTGGTTAACAAAACTCCTTTTCAGATGTCACGTCTGTATAATAATCTTGACAGATCACCTTACATTACACACGTGACTAAAATTTCGAAGGATGAAAAACAATCAAATTTATATGATGTAGACTTTGGACATTTTATGTTTAAAAATAAAATCCATCCTGTCTGGAATGAAGTGAAGTCCGTTGGCCGGAACCGTCTTTCTGTTGAATTCAAGACAGCGGCTGAGGCCAATAGCTTTGTGAAATCTGATGTTTGCCAAAAAAAACTTGTACAACGTTTTCATACCTACATATCAGGTTACAAGGCTAGGTGTCACAAAAGGGATCCCACCGCACTGGTCGATAGAGGACATCCTGGAGAACATTACTGTTCCTCAAGGTTTCGGAAAGTTTTAAAAGCACGTCGTCTAAATTATAGGTTTAATACGGGAAACTCTGTAGAATGGAGACCCTCCCAATCCGTTGTCCTAACCTTTGACAGCAAAGATCTTCCACAAAATGTTACTATGTTTAACGTCTCTCTACCAGTAGAGCTCTATGTGTTCCCAACTGTGCAGTGCTACAAGTGCTGCAGATTTGGACACACGAAGAACCTCTGCAGATCAGAACCCCGTTGCTTCAAGTGCAGTTCGTCCCATAGTGGTGATTCTTGCGATAAAACAGAGGAAAATTATAAATGTTTAAGCTGCTCCGGAATTCACATGTCCATCAGCAAAACTTGTCCTGAACTGTCAAGGCAGCGCAATATTAAACTCACAATAGCCGAGAAGGGCATCTCTTATGCGGAAGCATCAAGAATGTTTAACAAATCCATTCCATCTTATTCTGAAGTAACTTCCAAAAATTCTAAAAAATCCACCCCTTCTCAACCTTCTTCTTCTTCATTTAGAAAAACTGTTGAAAGGGTCGTGAAACCTAGAGTTCTAACAAAAAAATAACGCTAATCACGAATCCCTTCTGTGGTTCCTTAATGGACAACTTCCTTCCAGTTCAAATTTCAATTCTTACCTAAAGTCGTCTACTAGAGAACAAAATTATAATATAGACCTTAACTCTACACTAATCACCTCATTTTTACATATTTTACAAACTTTAAATAAAAACAACATTCAAATACCGTCCCACGTTGCTAAACAAATTACTAATATTATCAACTCAACTAGAAATGGCTCCCCTGATGAGGATTCTTCAGTGGAATTGTCAGAGTCTTAGAAATAAGACTAAAGAATTTTTAAACACATTATACTCAAACTCGGAGACATGGCTGGAACCGGATTCTGATTTCAGAGTCAGGGGATACCACTGTCTTCGAGACGACCGTCAAGATGGAAAGGGCGGCTCCGCTCTTTTCATTAAAATATCATTAATCTTCTCCGCAGTAGATGTAAAACCAATTGGTTGTCCTTTTGAAGTGACGGCCGCAAAGGTTTTTGACACTACAATAATTTCATTGTATATATCACCATCTAATAAACCTTCAAAATCAATCCTGAAAGCAATGTTTTCCAAGGTCACTACCCCTTCTCTTGTTCTGGGAGATTTCAATGCCCATCACGGATTATGGGGAGCTCACAATTGTGACAGAAGGGGCAGAGATATTGTTGATCTACTAGATGAACTAGACTTTTGTATCATCAATGATGGTTCTCCTATCCGTCTTCAGGTGCCTGGTCAGCGACCCAGCATGGTTGATCGTACTATTTGCAATTCCAGCATAGCCGCATCCCTGTTATGGAAGGTTTTGGATGACCCTCATGGGAGTGATCATTACCCCATTCTCATTGAATCCTCAAATATTTTCCATTCCAACAAAAATGTCAAGTGCAGTAGTCGAAAACCAAGGTTCTTAACTGCCAGGGCCAACTGGAATGACTATTCAAATCATACAAAGTTCTATGTGCAAAATCTGCCTTTTCCAGCTACAGAAAATGTTGCGGAATGTTACGATTTATTGGTGTCTGCAGTCATTACGGCCGCAGAAAAATTTATCCCCATAATGAAGGGAAACCTCCCCCAACTTGATGGGATATTGAATGCTCAGACGCAGTAGATATGAGGAAAAAATATGCAAAAATTTATTCAACAAATATGAATTTGGAGAACTTCCTTCAGTATAAACAGATTGAAGCTAAGACCAAACATCTTCTAAAAAACAAAAAACGTCAAGGCTGGAAAAAATTTAGTTCATCACTATCTCCCGAAGTTCTTCTTCCAGTTGTTTGGAATTCAATTCGCAGGTTTAAGGGTTCTCACGTCCCAACGGTGACTCGACCACTCACTTCAGAGTGGGTGAAGGAATTTGCCGATAAACTAGCTCCTCAAACTGCAAGTAATTTTAATGAAACAGAATTCACATACTCATTTAAAACACGGGGTTGGATGGACACCCACTTCAATTTATCGGAACTTAGGGAGATCTTAAACGATCTCACAGACTCATTCGCTGGTGTAGATGGAATTCCTTATAGCTTTATTAAAAACTGCGACGTTACCACACTAAACTATTTTCTGTCAATTATAAATCTGATCTTTGACTCCGGCAAAATTCCATCATCCTGGAAAACTCAAATAATTGTTCCCATTCTGAAATCCCAGAAAGACCCTAACTCTGGACTTTCTTACAGACCTATAGCTCTGTCATCTTCCTTAGTTAAAATAGCTGAACATATGATTAAAAGACGTCTAGACTGGTATGTAGAAAATGAGAAAATTCTTCCCAGCTCTCAGTTTGGCTTTCGAAAAAGAAAAAGTACGATCGAAAGTGTATCCATCCTGACTTCTGATATCCAGTTGGCCCTGGCCGATAATTAATTCCTTGTCGGTGTATGCCTTGATGCATGTGGAGCTTTTGACAATGGTTTATTAGATGTTTTATTTAATAAATTATTAAAAATTGGCATCCCTCGTAAGCTTTCCAGTTTTATAATTAACCTCCTTCTTACCAGGAAAATTCAAATCCAGGTGCTGGATTCTCCTCCAC
The DNA here is from genome assembly GCA_929108145.2 of Limnephilus rhombicus. Classification (NCBI taxonomy): domain Eukaryota; kingdom Metazoa; phylum Arthropoda; class Insecta; order Trichoptera; family Limnephilidae; genus Limnephilus; species Limnephilus rhombicus. Next base: position 17,164,105 of record OV815270.1, read on the forward strand.
TGGAAAGAATAGTAAACAAGGGTTTGCCTCAAGGCTCCGTCCTTAGTCCTATCTTTTTTAATATATATACCTTTGACCTGCATCACAGTATGCATTCATCTTGTAAAATACTTCAGTATGCGGATGATCTTTTTATATATATTTCAGGACGAATTATTTCTATTCTGAAGGAATTGATTAACATTTGCATGAAAAACCTTGACACCTGGTTAACAAATCACGGCTTAGAAATTTCTCCTTCCAAAAGCAATGTTATCGTCTTTTCCAGAAAACGTGTTACTCCGCGTGTAACAGTCCAAATAAATAATTCAATTCTCCCTATGCAGGTACAGATAAGATTTCTTGGGGTAATTTTAGACTCTAAGTTAACATGGAACCCGTATGTTAATTTAATCATTAACAAAAGTCAAGCTGGCCTCAACGCTTTACACCCAAAAACTTTTTTATAACGCATATGTTAGGAGTCATTTGGGTTACGCGTCATTCCTCATCGAACCCACTTCTAAAAAGAACCTCGCGAGGTTGGACCGTATCTAATTTCAAAGTTTAAGATTGATTATCGGAGCAATGCGTTCTTCCCCAATTAACGCTTTACAAGTGGAGGCTGTTGAGGCTCCTCTTCATTTCAGAAGACAGTTCTTGGCTGACAAGTTTTTATTTAAATGCTTAAGACTCTCTAATCACCCACTGAAAGACAAAATTACTGCACTCACTGCTCAAGTGAAATCACTTCCATATTGGAGGAACAAAGCAATCCCTCTTCTTGTTAAAAGCCTCCATACGTACAGTGCGTATAAACCCCTCTTAAATCCATCAGACAGACTTCCTTTATATGCCAACTCCTTTTGTATTCATTTGTGTAAACCAAATATTCTTTTTTCTCTCGGCATAATTAACAATCACGAAGCTCCAAGAAAACTTAAAACTCTAAATATTCCAACTGGAAAATTATTTACACAGATGGTTCCAAGTCTCCCTTATCAAACCATGTGGGAGCGGCATTCCACTGCCCATCAGATCAAGTCGATAGAAAAATTAAACTTCCAAAAGACGCTTCCGTTTTCACTGCTGAATGTATAGCCATTTTTGAATCCCTCAAATACATTGACGATGATCACATTGGAAACTTCTTAATTCTCTCCAATTCCCTGAGTGCACTTCAAAAATTAAACTTTTCCCCCTTCCATTACCCAGAAGACAATTTCTGTGTTGGAATTCGTACTTTAATTCATAAATTAACCGACTTTGACAAAGAAATCGTCTTGGCTTGGATATCTAGACACTGCGGTATCCCTGGAAATGAAAAGGCCGATTCATTGGCGAAAGATGCCATTATTTTGGGGGATATTTTATATAAATTTTTAAACACCGATGACATTTTCATAAAATTAAAGGAAAAAATGATTTCCACATGGCAGATTCATTGGGAAGAATCTAGTCAATCAAATGGATATAACTTTTTCACAATTCAGCTAATGATTCCTTCAAAACCGTGGTTTTCCAGACTTTCTTTTAACAAATTCTCGACATCCTCCATTTGCCGCATGCGGATAGGGCATTGCTACCACAATATCCACCTGACAAAAATTCATGTTAAGAATTCTGCCATGTGTGAATGTCGTCTTGGTGAAGAGGATCTCAATCATATTTTTTTCAGTTGCCCTTTAAATAATTCATACAAAAATTTCATCCCTCACCTAATCAGTTCGGGCATATTGCCTCCCTACAACATTGCACGCCTGTTATCTTCTGTGAACAAACGCGTGTATAAAATCTTGGTTAATTTCCTGAATATTAACAGCATCAATTTGAAACTGTTAGTTAAGTTTCATGTATTTATTTAATTTTTTACGCACAATAAATTGTGTCAGCATATCTTTTAATTTCCTTGTTATGTTTAATTAAAATCATCTCTTACTGTAATAATTTTGTGTATTATTATTTGTATAGTATTATTATATAATGTAGATAGGTTCTTGTTATTGAAACTAAGTTAGTTAATAGTAATCAAAAATTACACTCACAAAAGCATTCACTTGACCCTTGCCAGAACACTCCTTTGGGGTGAAAAGCCATTAAAAAAATATATATATATATATTACTATTTTCAATCATTTGTTTTCTCTGTGCGTTTTAAATTAGCTCATAATTGTACTGAATGTCAGTTCGTAACTTTGCAAAACCTACAGAAAATCAGATTAACAAATCGAATTAAATATGATAAATTTTCAAAGGGTCAAAAAAGTGTAACTGCGACCAGTTGATTGATGTGTAAGTTTTTCAGAGTTGATCACCATTCGTGGGATGCCTCGCTCACGTTCAAACGTAGGCTGTCGTACTCGACACGCAAACGCAGATCGTCAGAGAAGATCAAACCGCACTGATCAAGAACGTTTAGATGATAATGAACATGTTCGAGTGAATGAATTATTCAGAGGCGAGCAGAAGAACTGGCGAATCGTCGGGAAGAAAGACTTAAAAGCTTACGAGTAGAAGCGCAAAGAAGACGAGCAGCACATTCATCTCAACAACGTCAAGAAGAAATAGATCAACGCCGAAGACGAATGCAAGTGCAACTTTTGAATAACCATGCTTCGTACCATCGAATTGCTTTTTCATACGAACCAGATATTTAATACAATACCTCATGTAAATTTGTTCAAATCGGTAAAATGGATAAAGTTTGTCCACACTGCAAAGCGATGAAATTTAAAGGAGAAACTCAAGGAATGTGTTGTGCGAGCGGCAAAGTGAAGCTACCTGAAATTGATCATCCAATAACACCACTGATAAATTTGTTGCAAGGAATTACTGATGATTCAAAACATTTCCTCAAAAATATTAAAAAATACAATTCATGTTTTCAGATGACTTCATTTGGCGCTAACGTTATAACAGAAAAGTTTATGCGGACGTTTAAATTTCAGGGACAAATTTACCATAAAGCTGGCTCTTTGCTTCCTTTTCACAGCAATCAACATAAATTTCTACAAATATATTTCATGAGAGATCAAAATGATCAGTTGAATGCACGTTTTCAAATCTCTACTAAAGTCAAAAGGCATATTGTTGACTCGTTGCCAAAAATGTTACATGATAACAATAATTTAATTCGAATGTTCAAAAATGCAATTGATCTCATGCCATCAGACAGCCATAAAATTATCAAACACCAGCAAGTGAGCATGTCAGACGATATAATGCGCCAACAATTAATGAGGTGAGAATTGTCATGGTTGGAGAAGAATTTCATCCTCGCGATATCGTTTTGCAAAGAAAAAATGATAAAATATAAAGAATTGCTGACACTCATAGGTGCTACGATCCACTGCAATATCCAATTCTGTTTCGAAGCGGTCAAGATGGTTATCATAAAAAAACGATAAATATAGTGACAAGAGAATACACAGACAAAAAAGTTAGTTCAATGAATTATTATTCCTATCGAATTATGGTACGTGAAAGTAAAGATAACCATCATCTGAAATACAGTCAGCTCTGCCATCAGTACATTGTCGACATGTACGCGAAAATAGAATCAGAATGACTACTATTCATTAGGCTCAATCAAAAGAAACTAAGATCAGAAGAATACATACATTTGAGAGATGCGATAAGAAATGATGGTACTGTAAGCAACATAGGGAAGTTGACCATTTTGCCGGCAACATATAGTGGTAGTCCCCGACACATGCACGAATATGCGCGTAGTAAATATAGTCGTCCTGATCTTTTCATTACATTTACGTGTATATAAGTTAATATTCAATAAGCAATGTGTCTTCTTGGAAAATGCACAGTTGCTAGACAATTTTTGTTAACTCCTCTAATAATTAAAATCAGACAAAGCCACAGCGAAGCGTGGTCGGGTTCAGCTAGTAATATAAATAAATAAATAAGTATTAGAGCAAAATGAAGAATGAAAAATGACCAATTTTTTATTCAGAATTTACCCATTGATGCCAAATAATTGGCTAAAAAAATTACCTAAAAAAAGAAGTTAAAATCTGAATTACCTACTGCCATGTGTTTCGGCATACATATTCAAACTTGTTCCAGATACAAAAACAACATATCTAAATCTTCTATTAATCACTACTTTGAAAAGATTTTTTTTTCCTTTTCTTAAAAGAAACAATCAATTTGTTTGAGTAAACGTGAACAAGAAACCTTCCAAAGCGAAGGTGTTCGTAAATATTTACATATTTCCATAAAATATTTACATGTATGGTCATAACAACGTCTTTCAAGTGAAAATATAGTTAGAATCTCACGAATCGTTGAATTTTCTCCGAATACCCATCAAATTGAAGAAAACACTTTTCGTAAAAACCAAGAAAACTTTTGAAAACCTCCCTACCTTTACCTTCTCATCTTGTCCGGACCTCAAGTCCCTAGCCAACCCCTGTAGAATAGTTTAGAGAAGAATCTTCAATTTCCCTTAATACAGAACAACTCCTTAATCCCTCGAGAAGTTCACCCACTACTACTAAATTGTTTGTTGTTCTGTCCTTTATTTAAAGCAAATTCTTTTGGATTTTCGGAAAGTTCACGAAATCATTTTACTTTCTCATGAGAAATCGCCCTTTCAAAAAAATAATCTCAACAATATGATGAAAATGGTTTTTCCCCTCATTTTTTTTTTATATTTCATGTCGTGTTTACCTTTCAGTTGTAATTTCAAATTCTTCAAAACATGTCAATGAAAATAATACTTAAGCGAAATAGATTTTCAAAAGTTAATACATTTTAGACGATCAGTGAAACAGATGCTAACCCTAAACGCGGTGATATTTATACGTATAACGAGGACATTCACAGACATAACAGAACGACACGTAATTAAATCAAACTATCAAAAAAGGACAAAGCGAATACGCAAAATAATATACTTTACAAATGAATCAAGTAAGTCTGTATTAATAGGCAGATTCAAGATGTATCGTAGGAGTCAAATAAAGCAAGAGAAAATTTAGAACATAAGTTATAATTAATTCCAAACAAAGGCTCACATAAAATGGAAGTTGCGCAACTTGAGATGGAACCAACCATGCCAAAATTCAATTGATTATGAACAGGACATAGTGCTCGAAGGAAGAACAGCGGATGGATCGATAAAACTTGTCATTTTGTAACTCTAATGACGAACCAAGAGCACTCAAGGTCGCGCCAAATCTCACTGGATTAACGAGATAAGTAAGTTCGACTGAAACACGTAGCAGCCAAAAGTACGATGGAATTAAGATAAAAGCACTTTAAAGAAGCCTTCATTCGTATCTCTGGAGAGTTACATTGCGTGAAAGTTTTATTTTGCCTGATGGTAATATTCACGTGACGTAATAATCATAATATAATAATTGGATAAATATTTGCATAAGCTCTCGTACGCGCTGTAATATAGGTATTGTATACATCAAGCCGGTACTTATACGTAAAGGTATTTTTAAAGGACTGATATTATTTTCACAATTTCAATTCAAAGACAATGCGAGTCGGTACATCTGTAAAGGTATGTAAATCTGTAAAAAATGTGAGTCTGTAAAAGTAGAATGACAAATCTGTTTTTAGATCTTGATAACCCCGCTTGTGCTCAACGTGAGATATCTCATTCAAAAAACGAAATCTCAAAGCGTTCAGAATAATTGCCCAGTTAGCATGATTATTCCAGACATTTTCAGCGATGGAAAATTACATATTATTTTGAATTTCTTTTTTGTTTTTTAGTATCACGAAGTTGAAAAGAATTGCGATGTGCGCGGTTTCATACTAATAATGGTTCGGTCCCATCTCTCTTGTTTCTATTTTCTATGAATTCAGCAACGATTTTTTTAACCTGTCACATCCGTGTTATTAATGCAATGCGAAGGGATGAATAATTATTATGCGCTTTTGGTTTGAAAATTTGATTGCTTAGAAATATTCTAGATTCTTTAATTAAATACTTTAATTAGCATACATTTAAGATTGAACACCTCTGATCCTTTGCTGCAATCGAGTATTTTGTATGGATAAGTCAGTAAGATTTAAAAAAAGCCTTAAAAATAAAAATATCAGACCTATAAAAAATTCTTTGAAGTGCACAATCTCGTACAAATAAACCCATTTACGATGTAGTTTATTGTATAATGTTGCATATTAGGTTACTAAGATTATTATCGGGAAAAATTTTAATATTTGTGTCTGAATTTTGCAATATGAAATTAAACATGCATTTTGGGGATGTTTTCGTTCCATTCCGATTATAACACGCCGAGGTGGATCGTCTGAATTCCAAATATTCTACACTTATATGGCTCTTAATACAATATTAATTATTTTTTAGAGTGATCACTATATATTTGCCGAATTGGAAAAGTAATTAATTATTATTTATATTTGTTAAACTAACGTTTAAGACAAGATTTTTATGCAAAGCACAAAGGATAACAATTATTATAAGCAATAATTATCAGCCTGAAACACTCATCAACATTGAAAAAATCTTCCGAGAAAAAATACATGACGCCAACGGGACCGTTGGCGTCCTGTATTTTTTCTCGGAAGATTTTTTCAATGTTGATGAGTGTTTCAGGCTGATAATTATTGCTTATAATAATTGTTACCCTTTGGAAAAGTAATTATATGAAATCGCTACACGTGCTAAAAATTGTAAAAACGCTTCTGTTCTGATAGATTTTTGTCTTTTTTAATATTACCGCGCTCCCTCTAACATTCGTATTTACATAACACTCTTTCAAACCACTTTCTTCTTCTTTTAAATGCTTACTACGGAACCTTAACGTTATAAGTGTGTGTTATTCCAACAGGCGGATATAGTCCACCTTGCCACCAGCTACGAGTCCGAGGACGAGAACATGGGGCGGCGCCACCAGCGCGGCGGGTCCGGGGGCGGCGGTGGGGCCCCCATGGGCGGCCCCCCTGGCGCCACGGGCTCCTGCCGCCGGCCGCCAGGAGCCCCCACCACCATGTACTCCAAGCAGGAGTTCCGAGAGCAGTACTGCATCACCAACAAGCAGCTGGACCTGTTCGAGCTGGAGCGCTCGAGGAAGGAGCGCTTCTTCGGCTGCCTGTCACACTATAATATTGAGAGTCCCTGTTCCAGGGCAGGAAGCAGGTTAGTCATTTTTTTTTAAATTGGTTCTAACATTTAGTAATTTAATATAGAAGTGTATTTATCACCGAAAAAATATAAAAATACCTTCACGCCCATCAAAATGCTTTATTTTTATTTTTTATTTTATTTAAATTTAACTTAATGAGGGCCGGTTTTATAACCATCCGTTCGTCACGCTTGATATGATTTTTAACTAATATTTGGTCTACCGCCCGATTTTGCCGTTTTATACACGTTTTTTGGCAGTTGTAAGTAGGAAGTTGTTCTCGGCGCTCGGTTATTTATTATTATCGAAATCAGTCAGTAACGCCAGCCCAGCTTTATTCATTTTATATATTCAATAATATTATTATTCAATTTACAAAAACAGTTTTTTATAAGCAAGTTCTGCTATGTAATTATGTTTACGCATGACAGCTGTTTCGCCTAGTTTGATAATGCCTTCAGAAGGCAAAAAAGCTGTCACACGTAAAAATAATTAATAATTACATAGAAGAACTTGTTTATAAATAAAATGTTTTTTTTTAAATTGAATAATAATATTATTTATAATTTGAAATAATATTATTTATAATAATATTATTAATAATATTATTTATAGAACGAATTAATTTACCTAGAAATTTAGGAGGTAGAGGTGTAGTCAAAATAACATCTTTGAAACACAATCAGGTAGAAATGCTTAGAAATTTTTTCCATAGGAAAGCTAATAGCTTAGAAATGCACAAAATAATTTGTAAGGCAGATAGAAACATTACACCTTTAAATTTATATGACGAGAATGCCAACATTCTTATAAATACTAACCAGGAATTATTAGGTTCCTGGTCAAATAAAATTATTCATGCAAAACACTTCAATTATCTCAACCAAACGTATGTTGACAAACTTTCGTCAAACAAATGGTTGAGTATTGGAGAGTTGAGCGCAAAAATAGAAGGATTTATGCTTGCCATTCAAGATAGAGTCATTAATACTAAAAATTATAGGAAGCATATAATCAAAGATATAAATCAAATTAATGATTTATGTAGAAAATGTTTGGCTTTTCCGGAAACTATAGAACAAATTATATCGGGATGTTCTATATTAGCGCCGTCCGAGTATACATTTAGGCACAATCAGGTTTTAAAAATAATCCACCAAAGTTTGGTAATTAAACATAACTTGATTGACTGCCGTAATATAGTACCATATTATGAATATGAACCAAATTCATTTTTAGAAAATGAATTTTATAAAATATATTATGATAAAACTATACTAACAGACAGAACAATTAGTCATAATAGACCTGATATAGTTTTACATGACAAAATTAAAAAATAACTTATATCATTGATGTAGCTATTCCAAATTCCTGTAATATTCAAAAAACTGTTTCTGAAAAAATTAGAAAATACACAGATTTAGGAAATGAGATTAGAAGAATTTGGCATTCTCGGAATATAAAAATATTACCATTTGTTATTTCGGCTACTGGCATTATACCTAGGTCTCTGATTCAAAATTTAGGCGTATTAGATTTGTCAAAGAATTTATATATAAAAATGCAAAAATCGGTAATTTTAAATACATGTAGGATTACAAAAGATTTTTTAAATATTTATATTGAGGGATCAGTAGGATTTATAGGTTCAATTAGGAATTCCACAGAGCCGAACCCTCTGATATGAAAATATCTGGAGTCGGTGAATTTTTTTTCCCATCTGGTCTCTGGTAGGTTGACATGTTGTTCTTGTATTGTTTTGTAATTATAATACATATAGTGCAATTGCATAACGTGGATTGACCAGATGATCATTTGGGAAGTGTGTGAAAGGGTTTAGTTTTTTCCTGTGGGGAAAATTAAACCCGGACATTTAAATCTGGTGCGTAAATTAAAATAAAGTATAAAAGAAATTAAAATTAAAATGGGGTTCTACAACAGAACAATATTTTAATTTTTATTTCTTTTGTAAATTCTAATATTAATAATATTATTAGAATATATAAAAGAAATTTAAATTTATATGGTGTTCTACAAATTAAACTTAATAACAATAAATAAGTTATTAATAACACTACGTTTCTAAGCTCTGGGATAAATGACGCAAGCAACTGGCGATTTTACAGGAATATCAAGTCGACGCGACGCATCGATGCTGACGCGACGATGAGAGACCCAAGTAATAAAACTTTGGGACTAAATGAAACCGATGACCGCTAGTAATGCACATTTGTTTATAATACGTAAAATAAGTTAACGAACAGATAGCGGTCCGTGAATGAAAAACTGTTCGTTACGTAACTGAAATTTGGTACTTCGTTTATAAAACCGACCCTTACGTTATTAAGTCCTGCAAGTATTATTGTGACAGCGATTTCAGCTAATAATGCCTCAAAATAACTTTGTAACAGAAAACAGCTGTCACAATAATACAAACTAAGATTCTTGCAGAACACAATAATAACATTATTAAATTAAATTATTAAAAATGATTAAGAGTTCTACGAATTAAACACAAAAACAATTAATACCTTTTAAATCATTTCAATTTTATGTTAGTATGGTAAACACAACAAAATTATTAGTCTAACTAAAAAATAATTCTCGTTAACTCACAAGAGCCAACGTTGCCTATAAAATAATGAAAAATTGAAATCTTTTATGGCATGTATGGTAATATTTATAACTGAAAAAAATAAAGTAGCAATAAGGGACTCCAGTGAAAAGTATTATGGCTTTAAAAAATATATTCATATAGACCAATAAACTTTGATTCTGAATATATAAGTTTAATTTCATAATATTAAACGTAGAGTTTTTAAAAAAATATTAAAAAGTGCCCTTTTAAACCTCTCGTCAAAACACACTGTAAAGTTGGTATTACTGAATGGTTAGTGCTGACGTCACGCGTCACCAGTCATTGTATTGAAGTCTTTGATTATGTAGGTATGACATAAGCCATCAGTATTAACAACATTTCATGTTATTCGTTATTTCATACTGTTTATAAAGATTTAGTTGTTGTGTTGATTGAAACAATATTTAAGCCTTAATAATTCAGTATCAAAAATAGAGGTATCTCTATTATTCAAAATATTGAAAAACTACTGCACAAAAAAAAAGTAATGCTACTTCTAGGGATAATGCTTCGAATAACGCTATTCAAAATGGCGGCACTTGATCAGCTGATTGCCCAATCCTATAGCAATTTTTCAGGAGTGATGACGTCACACGATTCACCGTACATACGGTGGTTTCAGGGGAATCTTGAAAAATTAAAACTTTGACAATTATTTTAACTATGAAAACTAACTCTAAAAATAACAATAAAAATGCAGTTATTTAAGTTAGAAGGTCATTATTCATTAAAAAAAAAAATTAAAAATTGGGCTGGAGTTTTCTATTATCCGTATTATGTAATTCAATAAAAATAATAATACTTTAATAATAAATATTAAACGTAACAAATATTAAACGTTATAAATATTTTCTATTGTTATTTTTTAATTTATAAACTAACGTTTAAGACGAGATTTTTATGCATAGCACAAAGGGTAACAATTATTATAAGCAATAATTATTAGCCTGAAACACTCATCTACATTGAAAAAATCTCCCGAGAAAAGATACTTGCCGCCAACGGGACTTGAACCCGTGTCCTTCTGATTGCCGGTCAGGTGCTCTGACCACAGAGCTATGGCAGCTTATCTAATACCCGCCAAATAATTCAATATATACTAGTGTTTCATTCAACAATTACTGTTTATTACATTTTTCCACCTGAAAACAACCAACTTTATTTTTTTGTGAGAGAGACATTGTTAGTGCTAAATCTCTCGCTAGGTGGCGTCGAGACAAATTATGTCTACATTTTTTGGGGAAATACTTTAACTTGTCAAATTTTAATTATTATTTTTTAATTGATGAACTAATGTTTAAGACAAGATTTTTATGCATAGCACAAAGTCTTCTTCAAAATCTTTGTGATTTTCTTTGTGATTTTCTCTTTTTCTGTGTTCTTCAATAATAATTTAATACGTAAATAGTATACGTCAAATAGGATTTGATAAATAACAAAATCCGTGCATTGATGAAACTGTGGTCGTAGGTATATTCATCTTTACAATCTAGGTCGAGTGATTCACTGCTTTATTATTTTTTTAATCGTGTTGAATGAGACCACAAACAATATTTGAAGAGATAAGACGGGTTTTTCGTAAAAAAAAACTTAAAAATAACAAAGTTGAACCCCCTGGAGGGTGTTTCATCACTTTGTTTCGGGCGGAATGTGCAGATCTTTATTTCTACTGCCAAGAAGAATGAATCAGCAAATTTTCACGAATGCAGGAATTTTGTAATTTATCTAGTGCATTTTGATACTATTATACCTGTACTATTTTTCGCAAATATGTCGTGCGTTTATTACTGATTTTGATGTTCGGTAATCTGTATTTCGCACTCATTTTTAATGATTTGTTGGCGGCGACGACGTAGGCAAATGACAGATCAATTCATATGGTCTATCGTTATATTCAAAATGTTGCCATTTTATTACGATTTAAAAGCGTCTCAAAATATGATTTCTTCTCTAATGGCAAATATTCATCAGAACTTCTGTTTAAAGAATTTAAAGTCGGAAACGTAAATGCTTTATACTTCCGCCATGCAACATTACCAAAGATAATATTCTAAATAAAACAGCAACATTTAAAAAAATAGAAAACTCCGAAATGTAAAAAAAAAGCAATGGGGCAATTCAATTATAAATATTTTAAAGTATAGTTTTTTAATACATTACCCAAAAGCATCAAAAAATTTTAACTTTAAATTTAAATTTAAGACTTTAACATAATATAAATAAAGAAATAACGAATGTAAAAACACGTCTCTCATACCCACAACCCACAAGCCCAGCTTTATTATGGTGGTACATCTCATAATATGTTAAAATTATTACTATGTATATTGCAACATAATTTCTGTAAACGTTGTTTATACGAGTATGTCTGCGGTTTGTTGATAATAAAAAAATGTCAATGTATCGTAAGACGTTTATTGTCATTGTTTATACGTTCAAGGTTATGCATCAAGTAACGCGACCGGATTACCAACTGTCCGCATGCGACAGTGCAGTTTTGACCAGTACCAACACAACAGATACATAACAGTTGTAAATTTATTTTTTGAATACACATATTTCAAATAAAATAATTATAATCGTGTAAAGCAAAATTAAATGGGTCTCGGTATGATTTTATTGTGTGGGTCCGATCGGTACGAAGAAAACATCGTGTTACGTATTAAACATTCTACTCATCGGACTGAGAAATCTCTTTTACCTTGCTTAGATGAAAACATCGAATTTAGATATTCTTTATTGACAATCATTGGGTACTCTTAATACGTACGTATTTTATCATTCACATATAATTAGACGTCATTTATCCGGATTGTGTCCAATTGGCCGAACTTGACAGGCCTGTCCGGACTTTTTCCGTGGTTTCGACGGAAACATGAAACTGGAGACCGACCAATTAGCAAATAATGATGTTTCCTTCATTTAATTCAAGTATTCCGGATTTCTGAACAAGAAAAATAATGACAACATTTCGTATTACACACTTATAAAAGTCGACTTGTAAATGTTTGCTTATCTTGTAATAAACATTTAAGCTTTCGTTTTAGATATTAAATAAGATATTGACTTACACGACTTGACGCTACTTAGGACCGAAACGCGAAGTAAATTCAGCTCGAGTGTGTTTCATTTATCTTGATTAAGAAAGTTACAAGTACATATTCATGTTTAATTCTTCTTAAGTTGTCAAATTTGTACGAATAATAAAGTTTCAACGAAGTTTTCTATCAACTTTTCATGGCTGTTGTATGAAGGTACTCGTATCTACTGTCTTTCAATATTACGTTATATTGCGTTTAACGGATTATTTAACGGTATTAAGCTCTATGATACTTAATTTGCTTAAATATATCTTCCGCAGGGGTCATCATTAATGACAAGTGCGTATTTATGAATTCTTACATTTTCGGAACATTTTTCCAAGTTAGCTGTTGAGAGAGTTTTTTTTTTACATTCACCTGTTATTGATGGATTCGTACGTCCGTCACACCTGGACTTATCGACTTATCGAAAAACTGCAATTAAACATTCATTACCTATAATTAATATATATTGCCTACAATACAATATACATTACCTACAATACAATATATTACTTATAATACAACATACTTACCTACAATACAACAAACATTACCTACAATTCAATAAACTTTACCTATAACACAACATATATAAGGCATTGTAGGCTACAATACAACATACATTACCTACAACTTTCATTACCTACTATAATTCAACTTGCATTACCTCCAATGCAACACGTATTACCTAAAATACAACATTCATTACGTACAATTCAACATACATTACCTACAATATAACATATATTTACTACAATACATCACACATTACCTACATTACAGCGTATATTACTACCTACAATAAAACACAACGTACTATAACATATAATATTATAATGTAATGTAATTATAATGGTGTAACACAAAATTACATAACGTGGATATTCTTACCAATAAACTTCATAAATATCAATACGAAGTAACGCGTATGATAATACATTCCTCTTCCTCTCCCCTCTACTTACATATTAGTTTTAAGGCATTATAAAATTATTATCTCTAAGCACCTTTTGCATTTTTAGAAACTTCCTTGGCGTTTTCTTATTTAAACCTCATATTATTTTGTATCTACATATAAAATGTTTGTATTTTTTCACTTATTTTTAAATTCCTTATTTTCTCAATACTTTTTTCACATAATTAAGAACATAGGTACTTTTTTACATGAGTATAAAAACCGAATTATGTATAAATTTAAAACAGCGCAAGTTTTTTATGTGAATACCGCACAGGAGTCCCAACAGCTCCCAACCGCCTGGAGCCAGTGCAACTGTGGTATCTCCAATAGACGTATATTGTGAGGCTGAAGGTAGTGAAGAGGGAAAGAAGATGGGGAAGAGGAGGGTGGGGAATTATCTGGCTATTAAGATCTGGTCACCAAACACGGCTAGGGCCATTTCAAATAACTTTTCAATTCAGAATGTCGGTACTGAGAGAATCTTCCACCCTGGAACGTGCCGCAAATATACATTATGTTATTTTAAATGATTAAATTGTGAAACAACACAACTCAATCAAATAAAATTTACTTGCGCAAGCCGATTTGAACACGCAACCTTCGGATTGTTGAGAACTTCACCCCTAATATCATACTAGTCAGTGTACCAATAATTAAAGAAATAAGCAAATAAAAAACAAAGCTTATGCACATCAGATCCCCTCATGCCAACATCACTATAACTCCTAAAATTGTTTCTCATGATTTTAATTGCATCCATAATTCTGTGATACAACCATGCTCATGTAAAAATATTGAACTAGTCTCTAAATACGTATATCTAGGCTTAACAATTGATTGTAATTTTAAATGGGATATACATATACAAAAAGTTTGCACACGGCTTAGAGCTATAGTGAGCAAACTTTATAGACTGAAGTTTTTTGTTCCACTAAATACTCTTAGATTTGTATATCTGTCATTGGCGGAATCCCTAATAAGATATGGAATAACCACATTGGGACATTCAACAAAAACAAATCTTCTTTCAGTGCAAAACGTACAATATTCTTTGGTAAAATTATTATTAAAAAAAACTGAATACGAACAAAGACATGATATACCAAAATCATTATTATACAACTCTGTAAATGTATTATCTGTTCGTGCTATATTGTGGCTTAAAATTGCGAGTCAGCATACATCTCAATCTGAATATAATAAACTAGTGGTTCATGTTCATAATACAAGACTAACTGCAAATGATGGACTTATAATTCCCAGATACCTAAATAAATACGGTCAAAGAACTCTAGAATACCTTGTTCCAATAATTTACAACATGTTACCCAACGCAATAAAAAGCTGTGAATTGAGTTTCAGAAGGAAATGTGCGCTAAAAAAATGGTTAAGTGAAAGAACTTTTTTGTACTAATTTCTGTTATTTTCCGCTTTTTGTTTTAATGTTTTTTCCATTATTATTTTCTCTAGTCTTTTCTTTTATTTCTTTCATTTTCTCTGTTCTGTATTTCTTATAAATTTTATTAACAATTTTTTTTTCATGTACCTGTATATTTTATGTACCTGTCTCTTCGACTTGGTCGAAGACCTGTCTCAATTTAAAAAAAAGTAATTGTCAAAAGAACCCGTTGACAAACTGATATCAATCAGTTTAACGGGACTTAATTTAAAAATGTAAAAAAACTGTAAATAAATAATAAAGGAATTTTATTAATAAAAAAAAATATATAAAAAAAGCTTTCTAAATTACTAATTACACAGATTTCCAAAAAAAGCTTTGTAAGTTGTTAATTTCTTACAAATAAATAAATTAATATATTACCTACAATACCTCATAACAACTAGATAAGCAGAAAAATTCTTCTCTGGACAAATTGCTTTATACAATATATTTGAAGATAAGAACGAGGTAAGGATCCAGAGCAAAAAGGAACGATTAATCATATTTGCCTTTTATCAAAAGAAGCACTGAAATTAATTTCAAGCCGTTAGATATATTTTGTTTAGGTAGATTAATGTGTAGCATCCAATTTTCAAACCAATAAATTTAAATACACCATAAATATATTTTTCTATCCAAAATATTCGTTCATCTGTTTAGGTTTTGGTCTTTACGCTTGCTGCAAATTTTGAATTTTATTTCCAACTAGCTTTTTCCCGCGGCTTCGCTCGCATGGTATTAGGGGGGTTCCCACTTCGTCACCTCCACTTTCCCTCTCCCCACTCCACTCCCCCCCCCTCTTCCCCGGTCCCGCGAACCCCCCTCCCGAGTTCCTCGCGTGCCACCAATAGCAATTTTTTTATACAAATTTCATAATGCCAGAGCTCACCTGAAGTTTTATAAAAACCTTGTTCTGACAATAACGAACACAAAAAAAAAGGATTATCCAATTTGGTGCAGTCGTTCTAAAGTTATAATAATAATAATATTTGGCTAATTTATATAGCGCCGTTTTTGTGAGAAATCACCTCAAGGGCGCTGTACAGTACAAGTAAATATGTAATAAAATTGGTATAACTAAGATTTGTAATTATAACTAGTGGCTTATATCTAAGACTTGCAACTTGTGGCTTAATCTAAAACTTATAGCTAGTGACTTATGACTAAGACTTACGATATGCGCTTAGCAACACATTCAGCGATTCATTTTTATATTATAGATGAAACGTATTATCTCGAAATTATCGTTGTTATTTTCCTGAAAGCTCATTCAACTCCAAGTGGAATTCCGTTGCTGAGAAATAATATTCTTCTCAAAAATTATATCGATTTCCATTATATGAATTCCCTTTGCATCACCTATATTTATTTGGGAGATGGGTATGGGGACCGCCGCATCGGGAACCATTTATAGGATAACCAACACCCCTGCCCTAGGTCACCCCAAGTGGTTCGCTGCGTTGGGTGACTTAGCGGGGGCACCCGCGTTCATGGGGTGAGGTTTATCTATGTCTTGGCGGCGAATACGTCTGCCCACCTACTGCGAGGCCGGCTGAGAGAGAGGCTGGTCGAGGGAGACCTAACCTAAACCTCTCCAGCAGAACTCTTTCGATCCATGGATTTATACGTACTTCTGAACACATTTCTAACCAGATTCCCACCCACTCCTCATATCTTTTTCCTTACCAGAACTAGCTTTTCTTCCTTTTCCTAAAATATCATCCACACAGCATGCCCAATGGTGACAGGCCCTGAGAGTTTTTGAAGTGAAACTTCGATAGCCCCGCTGTGATTTGGAATTCGGATGAAACGGAAATGACGCATAACAGCACCTGTGAATCATCAAACTCCTATCAAGACTCCTTTGGTTGAGATATAAAACGGAAATGGTGCTGGGTCTGCACTCATTGGCCGCTTTGATTTTGACCTCACTTTTCAAGATTCCTTGGTTCTTCATTGGTTTAGATTATGTTGGTAAAGTTTCGCTTCTACCGTGTGTTAACTGCACTCGTGTTTTCACCTCGGGGCCTTCTGTGTGGAGCTAATGTAAAATAAAATATATATTTTGAAAAAAAACATGAATGATCTTTGCCGCTCCAAAAATACTCCTGCCGTGTGATTAATTAATTAGAAATAAGTAGCTGATTTATCCCAACGTATTCTTTTGATTTTTGGCAGATCATGAATCCTTAAATAGTAATAGAGATTTAAAAAAATAATATTCATGAATAGAAGTGGAGTAAACAGGTTATATAAATAAATAATTTAGTTCCAAAAACATAAAGTTTATTTGGCTACATGTAACGCATGACGCAGGCATGCCCTTTAAAGCACCCTCATCTCGACTCTTTATAAAAATACGATATGGGAAATGTTCAACGTAAATAAAATCTATTTAAAGGTCTGTCTAATGTAATATATAAATTTCCTTTTCCATTACTCTCATCGGGCGATATATAAATCTAAGACACGGGGTTCAATACATATTTTATGGAATATTGCTGTCAAGGGATAATTTCACAACGCAGCCCGTCGTCAAGTTCTCTGCCCACGCTTTGGAACGTTAGTTACTTGCCCATTACGTTATTGCTGTTTGTTTCTTGAAGTTATTTAAGACAGCTGTGTTGTCACAAATACTCCCCCGTTCGTTTTCTCCCTGTATTCCGCCCCTTTAAAGCTATCAGCCACTAAGGTTCAACACATCACACAGGGTTGTATTATGTGCTTTTTTTATTATTCTACTTATTTTTTAATAAAAGCTTGTTTATTTATTGGTTTATTAAGACATACTCGATATATTATGACACAATTTATGAATTTAATAAATTAAATTATAACATGGTTTAGGTGCCTATCACGTAAGTCGGTAGGATATCATTAGGTAATTACGCCTGAGATGTGGGTAGATATTGAAGTGAAAGTATTTGTAAATAATTGCGATTTGTAGCTGTGTTATCAGCACGGGCCGTGCTGATAAGCACGGCAAATATATTTTATTGGCTAAAATACCTGAATTTTGAACCAGAGGTTACAGGTTCGATTTTCATTGAGCTGCAAAAAAATAAAAACGGAGGCATCACTTCAGTCTGAATTATATGAGTGTTTGTAATTATTTAGTATCAACGAATCGTTTAATCAATGTAGAGTTTCAAATATGTTAATCAATTAGAGCGGTCACCATTTTGATCGCCCAATGCCTCACTGGAACTAAACCACGATGCTTTCATGTGTTAGTTTGTGTTTTTTGCAATCAAACTAATGTAATGTCGGAATGGGCACTTTGAGAGAAGCACAAAACATGCTATTTCTCTTGTATTAATCTTGGCTCTGTAAAGTTATCATAAAATTTAATAAAAAAATATCATGTCCGATACGCTGGAGTAAATAGATCGATAAACACTTTTTACATAAAATTGTTGATAGAATTCCCTGGTGAGAAGTCTGCTAGACGATATGTCTAAAGTATTGACAAGTTCCTAAAATGTGCCTTTGAAAAAACTTTTCCGATTTACAATCACGCCAATCGTGCGGGCTACGTTATGCGAGTAGTGCGAAAAAAATAACGCTGATTTATGGCTTTGTTGGCGCGATTTAATGAAATATCGGTGAAATGTATTGAATTCGTATATTTGAAGGGTAACAGTTTTTCCAGGTGATTTTTAACAAGAACTAATAACGTTATTAGTGATAATGGTCGTAGCTAGTTTACGTTTAATGTTTCGACTAATACTAATTGGCTATATTTTATGTTGCTACGGCGAAACTCGGCACTATACCGCTGCTGAGAGCTCCTTTGGATTTACTCTTTCTAGAAAGAAAACAAGTTAAAACTGAGTTACGTTATACCTATAAATATGTATGCATGAATGCTGTCGTCAATTTCCAGTTTGCCTTTTAATGGCATCTTCAAGTTTTTACTTTAAAGTGGAATAGTGAACGGTGTTCAGAATTTGACTGAACACTTTTCTTGACGATTGACCATTTTGTTAAAGTTTAAGAATTTCAACGATAAATGTGTTTTTTTTTATATTTAATATCGATAATTGTTTAATAATTTCTTCTAACACAGTAAACTTATTGTGTGGCACCATTTCAATTCAAATTAATAAAATACTTTGCTTTAACCACTTTTATTGTTTACAAAAACCAACATGTTTCGTGAGTTTTTTGAAGTCTTAAGAACTTCGAGAAACTTTGAAATAAGGATTAAAAAACATATGAAATCTTTAAACAATAACACTTTCTCGGAGTTTGCCAACCATTTGGTGGAAACCAGTTACACCTTTAACTTCAATAGTGGGATAGAATTAATACGTTGTAATGTCAATGGCATTCAGTTAGATAAACTAGAAATTTTATAAATCCGAAAGAGTGTTAATGCGAATTTGAATATTATTAATAATCAAAAATGTTCTTAAATGCCCCAATATTAAAACTGTTCCCTTTTTAAATTGTCCCCCATTGCCCCTCTCTCCTCTACCCACTCTCATATTTCCATTGAAATCATTGTCTACGTCTATTCTTTTTTAATTTGACGCCATTGACTATGTCTATCATTTACAATTCGTATTCATAAAAACCCCGAAGAAGTGAGCGTTGCTCACGAAACATGTTGATTTTTGTAAACAATAAAAGTGGTAAAAACTAAGTATTTTATTAATTTGTTTAATGATTGTTTTAGGTGAGGCCTGTGTAAAGTTAGTTTGCTCGTTAAATTGATTAGACGAAACTTGAAAACTACGTGTTTGTTTTGTTTACGTGATGATAAAGGTTCGTCTCAGCAAAATATTGTAATATTTGAATCATTACATTTGAATTAATAGTTATAAATCTGGACTATAAGTTGGCTTGTTAACAGATGGCGCAGTCCAACAGAATGTTTGAACTTGTAGTTCGTGAAATAAACTAAACTAATTCTCCATGCCTGGAGGAATAATAATATGTATCGCCAACTCAGTCACCGACGAGAATTATGGCGAGACGTCACGAAATTACCGCCATTTTCTATAATATACAACACCATTATTAGTCTAGTCTGCGGAGAACAAAAGGTATATGTTTCCTCAGACCAAAAGATTTATATTTTTTTATGTTTTATGAGACAATTAATATTTTGAGTTATTTATAAAGGACGAGAATTTTTTTTTTATTTCAGTTAATTTTCTTGATATTTAGGTCACCACTAACTTGGATCTCAAAACTTTGTAGCCCTAAGATCGCAAACATATAATACACATTTTTTAAACAATCGTTAACAAAAAATTTATTTTGTGGAGGTTTGTAATAGTGTTAGCCAAATAGTCATACGATACGTATTTAGGTATAATAAATATGATTCGACTTTCAAAATACCAAAACAATAAAAATACAAAAAATAAATTTTTCTTTTTCTGATTATTATTCTGTGTAACATGTCATTTGTTAAAGGTAAAGCAATGCAAAGTAATGCTAAATTATGCGTTTTGGTTTGAATTTTTTGTCGCTTAGACATATAATGTTCTTAGGGCCGGTTTTATAACCATCCGTTCGTCACGCTTGATACCATTTTTAACTAATATTTGGTCTACCACTTGATTTTGCCATTTTATAAACATTCGCATGGCTACCGATCGGTTATGTAGCGGTTAATGCTTTACGGATCGATTTTGGTCAGTTAAATGGATAACGATCCGTTTGCTGACGGTTTTTGACAGTTGTAGTTGTAAGTAGGAAGTTGTTCTCGGCGCTCGGTTATTTATATATTATTGAATATTTGATAAAACCTCCAGCAGGCGAAACAGCTGTCATGCGTAATACTAATTAATAATTACATAGAAGAACTTGTATAAATAAACTGTATTTTTAAATTGAATAATAATATTATTTATAAATTGAATAATAACATTAGAATATATAAAAGAAAATGGGGTTCACAAATTAAACTTATTAAGAGTAAATAAGTTATTATTAATACTAGGTTTCTAAGCTCTGGGATCAATTCTGCAAGCAGCTGGCGATCTTACAGGAATCTCCAAGTCGACGCATCCGTATAACAGCAAGTGGTGCATTGTTATACGGAGAGTGACCCAAGCAATAAAACTTTCGGATTAAATGAAACCGATAACAGCTATTAATGCACATTTGTTTATAATACGTAAAATAAGATAACTAACGGATAGCGATCCGTTAACGAAAAACTGTTCGATACGTAACTAAAATTTGGTAATTCGTTTATAAAACCGGCCCTGAAAGCTTTAATTAAATACTGAAAGTAGAAAACGTCCTAGCCTATAAAACAACTGAACATTTTTTTAAGAATCTTTATGTGATGAAAATAAAATATTAGGCCCATAAAAACCGCTTTAAAGTGTAAAATTTCCTTCTTATGAACGCCTTTTTGGGAATGGTTTTATTGCAAAATGTGGTAAATTACGTTCTTTAGAAAATGATGGTAAAAAAATTTAATACTTGCCTAAAATATATAAAATAAAGTAAAACATGCTTTTAGCCGATGTTTTTGGTGTAAATTTTTGGGTATAAAATAGGCCACTAACTGGAGTTTTATTTTATATAAATACAAACTTTATTCTATGATAAGAATGCGCTACCTAAACATAAAACATGAAATGTCATAAGAGATTTTTTGGTTCTTCAATTATCCATCTCAATGATATACTCGTAGATTACTAGTACTAGTAGCATCCACTTCATTTTTACCAGTAATAATTATGTTTAGTCAGAAAAATTCTGTCCCCTGACGATTGGACAAATTAATTCACTTTAGAGAAATCTGTAGAGATACACGAATCCAATTAAATTACTATAATCAAAGGTTTACGTTCTTTTATTAGTTCATTTTGTAATAAATGTAATAGGAAGTGACCTGCCAGGTAAGTATGTTTCAGTAGCTATTTGTAAATAGTAAAATTGGATAGAAACTAAGAATTCTTAATGGGTTGTACAGCGCCTTTGAGGTGATTTTTCACAAAAACGGCGCTATAAAATTATCCGTGGTCGAGGAACAAGGCTATTGACTAGCGTTCCATAGGTCGCGGGTTAGAATCCCGGTGTTAAATTACCGCAAATAAATTTTGTGTTATTTAATCATTTAAAAATAATATACTTAAGGCACATTTGCGCCACATTCCAGAGTTGATGATTATCGCAGTATCGGCCTGGCATAAGATCACCATTCAGAATTGAAACGTTGCTTGAATTGGCGTAAGCCGTGTTTGGTGACCAGATCTGAATAGCCAAATAATTTCCCGTCTTCCTTTTTCCCATCTCTAACCCCTCCCTTCTCCCTTCACCCTCACAACATACCCCAATTGGGGTAGCCGTAGTCTCACTGGCCCCCAAGTGGTTTGGGATTCTTGTGCGGTATTTACATCAAACTTACGTTATGTGTATTTTGGTCTTGTACAACTTTTTAGGTTCAGAGAATGGTAAAAAAAACAAACATAGAACTCAATAAACTACGGTTTATAGCAAACGTTTGACTAGATAAATGACTTTTATCTGGATGTAAACAATAGTTAATTTCAGTTAACGAAATGAAAATGGAATTAATTTATAAATGCTTTATAAAAGAGAATCCAATTTGCTTTCCATCAAAGTTAATATTGTTTTTTTTTTTCATTTTCAGGCTCCAATGTTACATTTATTGTGGGGTAGATTATCATACAAAGGTAATTCAGTCATAAGAGATCACATACAAATATTTTTAATAAACATTTACATAAATACCGCAACACTGTAATCCATAATATCGATTGGAACACACCACACCATCATTATTTTTATTACAAACCAGCTGGTTCCCGGCATGCGTTGCAATGCCATATTCAAAGTAATAAATTGTTTCTCCCTGCATGTCCTTTTCCGTGCGTCCCCGTTCCGCTCCCGCATCCCTTACCATCCCTCGTTCCCCTTCCACCTTCCCCGCCCACCCTCTCCCCTCACCCCTCTCCCACTCCACTACAAACCCCCCTCCCGCGTTCCATATATTCAGTCCCAGTACATTCAGTTTTCAAACAGCACGCTTGCTACCTTTTACAATTTTTTTTATTCAAATTTTAATTAACAAACATTCATTTTATATATATTATAAGAAAAATCAATCAAATTTGGTACCTAGCATAGGAACCTATTTAAAATATCCATAATTTTTAAAATTCATAAACAATTATTTTAATACAAAAAAACAGCTGCCTTTTAAAATCGATTTCGTCAAACGCGCGAACTGTCAAACGTGCGAAGTTAAAATAGTCGTTAAGTTTTCGTAAATTACACAATTTTCAGCCGAATTTTCTTATTTTTTTCCGTAAGAAACTTCTATAAAGTATTAGAAAACTTCTGAAGTTATGGCGTAACCAAAGAAACAGGGATTCATTTGTATATATATATATAAAGATAAACGTTTTAAGTCTTTGCATTGCAACGTATTTAATTTTGAAAATCTCCGTGTTGAACATCCAATTTAATAACTCTGGTCGCATTAAGGTTTTACACGCGAGATACTAGGCCACGCTCGAGATCCTGTGGGGATCATTCTAGATTCCTACTGCACTTATTTCCCTACAGACCCCATGTGGTTTCTGATCAAAGCAGTTTGCCCAAGTAAATGATTTCATACAAATGAGTTTCGTAAGATCGGGTTTCGTAGGAAAATGTTGGCACCGTAAGTAAATGAGTATCGGAAATTCAGCGATGGAAAAGGCTCCCCTGAATAATAATTGGAGTGTTTCCTGATTATTTTTGATTACATATATTTTTAATCAAATTCATCTCAGTATTTGGTATCTTACGTTCAAAACACGTAAATATTTTTTTTTGGAATTCGATTAAATAAAATAAAACAATATTTGCCTTTTCTTCAGGGGTTGAAGATACCATCAGTATGTTTTCTAACTTGATCACGATAGCCAGTTATTTAATTTTTTTTTTTTACATTTCTCTTCATATTTTACTCCTCACCTACCTTATCATAATTATAATGTCAAAATATTCGGATACCATCGAAAAAATTCAACACAAATTCCTTAGACATATAAATTTTAAACTCGGTATTCCCATTGAAAACATAAATTATAAACATAATTACTTGATGAAAGAATTAAATTTATAAAAACTCTCAGATCGGAGAATTATATCCGACTTAATATTTATGTTCACAATTATAAATGGTAGAATAGACAGTCCTGATTTAACTAAGCTCGTCGAATTTCATATACCCACTAGAGCAACTCGCTCCAAAATCTTGTTTCAATGTAACAACAACTCGCTTTTACCTAGATTACATGACGTTAGTAATAGATACGCAGATGTGGCGGATCTATTTAACTGCACGGAAGCTAGATACAAGAAGGCTATTCTATCATATATCTTTAATCAATATTAATTTTATCTTTACTATAGTATTGAATGTAATTGTAGCCCTTTGTGTCATTTCTTAATCAAATGCCACAATTAACTTACCTCTTTTTTAAAATTATTTCCTATGTACCTACAACTAATATTTTGTGACATGTAATATGTATTTATGGTATATTTATACCGTTAATAAATAAATAAAATTCGGCATTGGAATTCTACAGGGTTGAAGTCATCACATACTTAATAAAACTCATTATTTCGTGATCTAATTGCTTAAAACCCACAAATCCTGAAATATTAAGTGCAATAGAACTATTTTCGGATAACCATATGATCCAAACTCAAACGTCTCCTTATTCCTTATATCTAATTAAATAAGTTTTGCGAGTTAACGTCACACGAAGTTTATAAAATGTACATCAGAAAGCTGACAACTTATAATATAATAATAGCTTTAGTTGCTTATTACAATAATTGCCTCCCTTTCTCAGCTTGGCTGATAAAAGCTCGCAATATCTTCACAATATCATTTAATACAAATCGTTTGATTGCCGCATGATAATTGGCTTACAACTCAAGACTTTATCACGGGGTGCAAATGAAAATACGTTGAAAAAAAAGATGTTCCAGAGAATATATATAGGATAAGTAGTTTCCTTCAACTAGGATAAAAAGATGTATAATATATTATATATACAGGAGCTGGTTTCCGGCACGCGTTGCTACAACATTTAATAAAGATTTTTTTTCTTCCTGCGTGTCCTTTCCCATTCTTCCCGTTCCCCTTCCGTCTCCCCTTCCTCTCCCGTGTCCCTTTCCCTCTTGCGTTCCCACTCCGATTCCTCCACCTTACCTCTCCCCACTCCACTGCCCTCCTTCCCCCGTCTTCAAATCCTACTCCCGAGTTCCCCTCCCCCATCCCAGGTTCCCCACCCCCCCTCCCCCATTGACCTCTCCCCTCCCGCGAATCCCCCTCCCGATTTCCCTCCCTCTCCCGAGTTCCCCTCCCCCATTCCGGGTTTCTCTCCCTCCTCCCGCATTCCATTCATTCATTACCAGTACATTCAGTCTTCAAACAGCTCGCGTGCCACCTATTGCAATTTTTTTGTATAAATTTCACAATGCCAGAGCTCGAATATGTTATTCTGATGTATGAGCTATATTATTGTAAAGTTTCATTAAAATCCATTCAGTAGTTTTTTTCGTGAAATAGTAACAAACATACATCCATACGAACTTTCGCCTTTATAATATTAGTATGATATTTTAACATTTCGTTAAAGTTAATCTCTGGATCTGTACTTAATCCACCATTTTGAAAGAGATTAGCTTATATGTGCTCAACAACAACACTCGTTGGAGATCCCATGCACTTTTTTGTGCTCCGAAGACGAGGATCCGTCAGAAAGCGCCAATCAACATAATTCCTCAACTGCAACGATTCTGTATTGGTTCATTGACCTTCGATAATTTCAACGTCATTTATAGACAGTTAAGCTTAATCTTTTGATGCCTGTCACAAAATAGTAAAACTGCCCCACGCCCTTTTTATACTTTACCTCCAATTGTAATCTTCTGGGTAATATGTTGTTGTATAATCGTTTTGCGTAGAATATGAAGAAACAATTAAATACATATTCAGTAATATTGTCCAAACTATATATCTATACGTTATATAACACACCGGGATTTAAAACCGCGACCTCCGGATAGATAGTCGATGCCTTACCTCTCAATCAAGGAGGCCGTGAAATACCAAAATTCATGTCCCTTGCCTCCGCCATTTACTAATTATCTGCTGAAAATTAATCTTAAGAGCCTAGCAGTCCTTTAAGTATTTTCAAATTTGGTGAAATTAGTTTGCTGTTTCGTCGTAACGTCGCCCGTGTAGTTTTTACATTTTTTAACTTCGGTATTCTGTTTTAAAGTTGTACATAATTTCACAACGCTACTTGTAATCTAATTCCCCGATTTCCTCCTCCCGTCAAGCTCTAGGGCGTCGACTTTACCATGAAACTCGTATGTAATTCGCTCAGATAAATGATGAGTCCAGATAAAACATTCTTAAAAATCGTTAAGTTCTTAGGCGTTCGGATTGACGTACGGCCTACCCAATATAGCCGAATTACGAAATTACACAGATTGGATTATAAAATGCTCGTATTGAAAACCCGTTCAATAATGGTCTGCCTTCCCAAAATATTACATGGGTACTTAGATTTTTACACTCTACCGGCTGAGGGATTTTTCAGTACGTAGTAACTATCTAGAACCATCGTACGCCGTATTTTGTCGAAAAATGTTTAATATCCCAGCAGTAAAAATATAAAGCGTAACGTTCCATAAGAGAATCATAAATTTATTTATTATTTCATAATTATTTATTATTTTGGAGGCGGGTATTGAACCGCCCGCGCCGCCATCTATTGGATATCCAGCTCCCCTGCCGTAGCTCACCCCAAGTGGTTTGTTGACATAGCAGGGGTGCCCGGGTTCATGGGATTGTCTAGGATGATTGTTGGATGAAGTTTGTCCTCGAAGGCGGATGCGTTTGCTCACTTACTGCATGGCGGGCCGGATTTGGAGACTGTTTGAGGGAGACCTCACCCAGACCTCTCCGACCGGACTTTCTCAACCCATCGCCTTGCACCGCAGTGGGAGGGATGAATTCATACATCCGTCACTCCTTGACACATTGTTTAAGATGACACAGATTCCTCTCAACCCCTCAGTTTTTCCTTCGCAGAACTTCCTATCGTTTCCTTCCCAAAGAAGTCCCTCCACACAGCTTCCCCAAGGATGATATAGGCGCTGAGGGTTTTTTTTCTCAGCGCCTCCTGTAAAGTAATATGTCTTTTGGAATATTTAAACGGTTATGTAATTTGATTTTCAAATGAATTCAAAATATAAATGGAAAGGAGTGTAAGGAGAATACATGACGCAAATGTGAATGGTAGAAGAAGTCGGGGACGCCCGAGGAAGATATGGCACCACCAAGCGAATCAGATACTTGAGTCGGGCCATGTGAAGAGTCGGAATAATAGAAGAGCATGTATGAGACAATGTATGAATGTGAACGAGGCAGGGAGTGTGTGCCAAGATCGAGTTATTTGGCGGTCCGTTCTCTCTGCCTACCCCTGCGGAAAACAGCGTGATGGTTAGTTGACGGCCGGCGTAGTCCAGCGGTAAGGCTCTTGACTCGCACACCGAAGGTCGCGGGATCGAATCCCGGCGTGGGAAATAAATTTTATTTGATTAATTTGTGTTATTTTCACAAATTATTCATTTAAAATAATAAATAGTATATTTGCGGCACGTTCCAGAGTGGAATATACTCTCAGTATCGCCCTGGTGTAAGACCACCATTCAGAATTGAAACGTTGCTTGAAATGGCATTAGCCATATTTGGTGACCAAATCTGAATAGCCAGGTTCTTCCCCACCTTCCTCTTCCCTATCTCCTACCCCTCCCCACTACCTTCAGCCTCACAACATACCCCAATTGGGGATGCCCTAGTCTCACTAGCTTCAGACGGGAGCAGTTGGGATTGTGCGGTATTCATATAAAAAAAGTTAGTTGTTTAGTTTAAAAATATAATAATGTTTATTAAAATCTTAGCTACGGACTATTCCTCTATACTTCTCTATACCTCTGTATATCTCTCTATGTATAATTTATGTAAAACATTTTTTATCATTGATCACAGCTTTGTTCTTTGGAAAATCTAGGCAACTTTTCAATTCGCAGCCACCCTAAGCAATGATGCTTCGACTTGGTTTTACTATAACTTTAATTTACAGTTAATGAGAAAAGTAGGGGTTCAAACCTTGTGCGATGTCGGGTAGCGCAATTTACTAATATTATACAGCCTTACTAACATTTAAACACAGAGTTTTAAATAATAAAATCGACATTTTCTAACTTCTATCGTTTTAGACGTACACGCCATACTATTCGATACGCTTAGTTACAAAACAAATGCAGAACTAATTCGCCAATTAATCGTGCTCTTCATTCATTCAATAATATTTGCTTAACTCTATCAACGACATTTTCTCTGATTCACTGCCCAAATTTAAAAGGAGCGTCATGTCAGTAAATAAACGGTTTAATGCTTCACAGATCACTATTTCTCACACCTACAAATATACTCTCACATACATACATACCTACACACTACGCACATCACCTGGTAATTACTAGATATACATACCACTAATAAGACAAGACATGAAAAAAAACATATCATGGGTACTCTGAAATATTATCTCTAAATTATTTTATCACAGTAACCTACGTACTTTTTGTTTCAGTAACATAAAATAAAAATAAACGTTTTAATTTGAGACAACTGGTGAGCAACCATTTCTATAAGAGCAATGCTCGTTTAGCAGTTGAGTACAATTAATTGAAAACTCATAATATTTGCATGACCTCTAAAATTTTCTGTATTCTTACTAGTAATGTATTGTTTTTATTTTAGTGAGCACTCCAGTATTTATAGTTTTATCCTTATCGTCAGTTCTGTTTTAAGAAGTTTCGAAAGATTAATTGGTAATAAGTGCAATTAATTATCCTACGGATTTCTTTATTGAATTTGTAAATCTTTAAATTGTAAATTTCTGATTCGTGACGTACTTTTCCACAGGTCTTCCTTGCTCTCCGTGTGCGTCAGAAGAAGAGTGCCGTCAGATGAAAACCTCAACACCGACTACGCACCGATCCAAAGATACCCAAGGTAAGCTTTAGTTTTTCAAAATTATTATACAGGGTGTTAGCGGACGTATTTGACTGATTAAGCGATTCCTGATATTATTTGGAGTAAAAAATGTAAATGAAATTTTGGTCTCCGGTGACATTTCCGATTTTTTTTTCTTTCTACACACACATAAAAAATAGTACTGTTGAGCAGTTGGGGGCGGGGTAAGAAGTTGGGCGGCTTTTCGGCGGAGTGACCAGTGACGACGTGCGAAAGATTTTTTTTTGTATTTTGAAGAAAAATTTTTTTTTTTTAAATCATAAAAAAAGTCGCCGGAGACAAAAACTTCATTTACATTTCTTACTCCAAATTATGTCAGGAATCACTGGTTAAAGTAAGTCAAGTGCGTTCCTTAACACTCTGTATAACTGGTGCAAATCCCTGAAAAATCACGGGGTATTCTGAAATCATGACAAGTCACTTCCGATTTCAAAAACTAATGGGAAACGTTTGATAAAATGATCATAAAAGTATTAAATCTATTTAAATATTTATATAGGTATGTTATTTGATTTTAAAATAAATAAACCAATGTTTATTATGATCTGTAGAAAATTAAGATAATTTTCACATTAAAATTAAAATTAAGACATTCATTTTCAATTTGGGAGGCGGGTATAAGAACAGCCGTCCCGGGAATTATTTATTGGACAACTAATACTTCTGCCAAAGGTCATCCCACGTCGTTCACAATGTTTAGTGACTTAGCAGGATCGCCAGGGTTCATGGAGTGAGGTTTGACTAAGTCGTGGTGGCATATGTGTTTGCCCACCAACTGCGTGGCGGGCCGAATCGGGAGAGACTGGTTGATGGAAACCTCGCTACCTCTCCAGCCGGACTCTCTCGACCCTTGTACCACAGTGGAATTATGATTGATGGATTCAAACTCCTCGTACTCCTCCCTCATACCTTTTTCCTTTCCAGAACTTTCTCCTCTTCCTTTCCCTAAAAAGACCCTCCATAAGCATCCCCAAGGATAACACAGGCCTTGATCGAAATTGTTTTCCTGGGGGTTTCCTATGTGGAGCTAATGAAAAAAAAAATTATGAAAATTAAATTTATAAAAATTAACTGTATTACTCACACAATCAGTTCCAATTTTGAAAATTACACTAAAATTCAAATCAAATATGAGTGGATAGAAGCAGAGCTACCCAGAACACACCGAAAATCGAAATTAGTAATGATATTATCATTCACCAACACCTCTGCCATAGGTCACCCCAAGTGGTTCGCTACGTTTGCTGATTTAGCAGGGGTGCCCGGGTTCATGGGGTGAGGTTTACCTAGGTCTTGGAGGCGGATGACCAGGACATACTGAACCCCAGATTCCTACCCACCCCTTAAACCCTTTTCCTTCCCAGAACTCTCCTCTCCTTCCTTTCCTTAAAAAAAACCCTCCTTATTTTCCCCAGGGCCTCCTGTGTGGAGCTCATGTAAAAAAAAAAAAATTCATGGCAACTGAACTGAAAGCGTGAAAATTAAATTTTCGAAATTAAATGCAGAAATATTCAAATCGTTTGATGTTCATCTCTATTGCGTAAATACACCATCCTCTAAAAATCCACCGTTTTATTTCTTAAACTTTTTCTATAAATTCCGCTTAACTGTTAAAATTAAGTGAAAGTTTTTTAACATTTTTATATTTTTGAGATAGTTTCGTCTTTATTATCTAGTCTAAAAAACTGACAGGTATGTTGTGAATTTTCTCAACTGTCGAAAATTTGGATCGTAAAACGAAAATGAATATCATTTATCGCTAATGTATTAAGACTACCCTAAAAAAACTTAGAAAATAAGGCACTACTATTATTATTACAAAGAATCGTTTTAAAATTGGTCTTTAAAACGAATGTTTCCGTGTCTAAAAAAAAATGTAGCAGGCTTTTAAATATAACAAAAGAGTGACATGCTGGCTTTAGAAAAAACTTTAATATTTCAATTGGTTTATAAAACTGAAAATATTATCATAAACTGAGACTGACAGAACATTCATACTTTTCACAGAAATATAGGCATTAAAAGAAAGAAAAACAGGCCTTCATTCTGCGAACGGATTCTGCAAATAGAAACCGTGTCAGAGATATTTTCAAAACGTTAACAGACTTCCAGGCAAGACTTGCTACTGTGTCTTTGTTATACGTTAAACAAAGTTAGCAAAATATTAACAGTTGGTAACCAATAATATTCTGCCTGTATTTTGCTGAAAACACGATGTTTTTAAAAATATTTGCCTTTATGAGTGCCTACTGCTTTCATATATTGTTGTTTTTTCTGACTTTTCGCGTAGGGAAATATTATTTATTCATATTCACACTGAAGTTTACAAATGGTCTCACATAATTGAGAACAATTCAGTTATAAAAACTCGACTGTTATACAAATAGGGAGGAATATAAATATAAAATACGAAATTATATACAAGCTCACTCAAATGACAAATAATAATACAAAGTGAGGCAAGAACAATTTCTCTGAATCCGTATGAATTGTCAATAAAAAGGACTGCTTCGGCACAATTTATCTTATTATATGCATAGTGGATGCATTTGGGTCAGAGGGCTGAAATAGGCGATATTATTTTAAAACGCTTTCAGGTGAAACATTATTTTTAAATGTGAATACAACAACCTCATAAGAGTTCCAATCGCTCCTAACCGCCTGAAGCCAGTGAGACTATGGCATCCCCAATTGGGGTATTTTGTGAGGCTGAAGGGAGAGAGGAGGGGAAGGAGATGGGTAAAAGGAAGGTGGAGAAGTACCTAATTATTCAGATCTGGTCACTTCAACAAAGCCATTTCAAGTAACGTTTCAATTCTGAACGGTGGTCTTAAACCTGGGCGATACTGAGAGTATCTTACACTCTGGAACGTTCCGCAAATATACCTTACATTATTTTAAATGAATAAATTGTGAAATAACACAAATAAATCAAATAAATTATTAAAGGATTTGAATCCGCGATCTCCGGATAGCTAATCGAGAGCCTTACCCCTTGACCTCGGATGCCGTCAAAACATGCTATGGTATCTGAAACAGTAGGAATTGGGAAAATTTGTTATAAAATAATGAAGCTCAAATTTAATTAGTAAGACCTAGGCCAATAATGACCAGGTGAGTAGAATGCACAACTAAATAATATTCAGGCAGACGAAGTTGAAACTTACCGAGAGTAGATAGATAATGAATTCAATAATGCATAATACTTTGACACTTTATACACGAGTCAGCGCTTTGAATAAATCAGTAGTATCTTTCCTTTGACTTATTTCTTTACTCACGAGTAATATGACTTCAATCTTAAAATGTTCGTCGATAAAGTGAGAATCGAATAGCAGATAAAACGACCGAAGTCTTCAAATACACGTCATCAATCGAATAATCGCAATTTCTCACAGCCCACTTTATAATAAAAAAAATTGTTACGTGTGTAACAATTTTTTTAACAATTTTATCTTCAGAAGTCTTTCATTTTCGATCATCATAATTGAGTAGATTAAATTATACTTTATCAGTTTTCTAATTAAGATACACTGTAAACGAAATTGGCTGATCAAAAGCAGCCTTTTTTAATTAAAAATTATATATTCTTCTATATCAATTTCGCGTATCAAAATATAATCAAGGCTACTCCGTACAAAACCCTTTCAAAAAATTTTGATAACGCAACTTAGACGGATAAAAAATGTATCCTCTTTTATCTCATCAGCATTCTTTCCCCTACCTTTATTTTATCCCTTATCCTACATTTCACAAGTACGTTTCATTCCACCTGACATTATAAGCTTAAGAGCAGAAGGCTGTAGCGAAGGGCCAAATCACAAGTCATAATTTCATCCTCGTCTTTCATGTCTTTATACAAGTACTTGTAAAATAATTTTTCACTTTTTGATGTTTCGCAAACACCTTCTAGAATAAAATTCTATTAATTTGTCAAAATAACTAAATGTGATTTGAATGTCATTAATTCGGTAAATCTATTAATATTACTGAAGGTCATTAAAGGAGTTGTAGAATTAAAATGACAAAATTTTTAATTTTTTCTCAAATGCTAACGTATACTACGTACCAACTTGGGAGGTGGGAATGGGTACCGTCGCCCGGGAAACTTTATTGGCTAACCAACACCTCTGCCGTAGGTCACCCCAAGTGGTTCGCTACGTTTGGTGATTTAGCAGGGGTGCCCGGGTTCACGGCCTGAGGTTTGTCTAGGTCTTGGAGATGGATGACCAGTACACACTGAACCCCAGCCTTCCTTTCCTTAAAAAAAAACCTGCACACAGCATCCCCAAAGATGACATAGGCCCTGAGGGAAATTATTTTCCTCAGGGCCTCCTGTATGGGGCTCATGTAAAAAATATATATGTCTATATAGTGATACCACCAATTTATTTAAAACTAGCAGACCCGGCCACACGTTGCTGTGGCTAACGAAACACAACGCCATTATCCAACCTTTATAAAATCCACACCACCCGTTTGGCTGCTGACCGCTGCCCGCTGCCTGAATTGAATATTTGAATTTCTTGGCTTTTCTCTGCTATAATAACCGTGTTTTATACATATAAACCTTCCTCTTGAATCATTCTATCTATTGGTGAAAACCGCATGAAAATCCGTTGCGTAGTTTAAAAGATCAATGCGCCCATACATTTTGAGCGACTTCATTTTATAACAATTACGAGCGATCGCCACTAATTATACAATGCTTGCAACGCAACACTGGATAGGTATTTGAAAAGGAAAAATCAAATACCTACTTACTCTAGGGCATCTATTTTCCAATTTCTTCCATAGAACGAATTTCAAAAGTGACTATAGTACGGCCCGCCAGCCGTTTTAAATCGCACAAAAATATGTTTTCTTTGAATTTCTCAGCTTTTCTCTAATATAATTTACATTTATTATACATATAAACATTCCTCTTCAATCACTCTATCTATTGGTGAAAACCGTATGAAAATCCGTTACGTAGTTTAAAAGATTAACGCGCACATACATTTTGAGCGACTTCATTTTTTACTATGTAATTTTATATTATGTAATGATGATGATGAAGGTAGGTATCCATCGTTAAATTGGATTCATTTGATAATGTCCTTCTTTCTTTGAAATGTTTGCTTCGAATTCTTTTTTCTTAGAATTTGCGAGTAAAAAAAAGAAATCCAACTAAAAATCCCAACAACGGTTTTCCCGACAAGAAATTCCAATGAATTTTAAGTGTATCGGTGTGAGTACCAAGATTTTTCTTGCTTACAAATATTCTTAACCTTTTAAACCTCTGTCTCAATCCATCCGAGCTAGGGGATGTTAACCTTGATTAATGTGAGAGCAAACTAGAAGTGCGATCTAAGCCTTCGCCCCCAACTAACTTCCGAACCTCCCCTAGCGCCAGCCCCTGCCAGAAAATCAACCCTCTCGGCGTAAGTCAAACAATCGTTATATATTTTAACTGTTTGTTACCGGAAAGCTCCGGTCTTACTTAATAATGGGCTTGAAGCCTGATTATAATATTTAAATATTAAATTATATCCAAATATGTGCTTAAGGTAGATACTGAAATTGGATGCTTCGAGTACCGCTTTCGGTAGTGTACTGAAAGCAAGTGTACGTTTTTCATTTTCTTTTCATATATCGTACTCTCGTATTCACATAGAAAGACTTCACGTCTAAACTGAAACGTTATTTAAAACAGTTTTGTGTTTGCCCAATGCCTAGTTTACTCTTTCAAGATTTCTTTTGGAGTTTTTGCTGCAAAGCAACAATTTCAGCTTTAAAAGGTGCTTTCCTTTTAAAGTAGTATATGACAATATCAAATATCTCTATATGTCAACATGTTGATATGTACAAATAATATCTCTATATGTAAACATGTTGATATGTACAAATAATATCTCTATATGTCAACATGTTGATATGTACAAATAATAACAGACTCCTCTTCAAACCATCGGTGGATTTTAACCCCTTCAATCAATCAGCAGAATCGGTGGATTTTAATAAAAATCCTTTGATATCAGTTTATTGTGAGCATTGCATCGTCACCAAAATCATAAGCCACTACCAATATTGGACAGAGGTTTTCAATTCGATCAAAATACTTCAAACACTTACGAAACCAATTTTATCGGGTACACAAAATAATATATATTACAAGGGTTTCAAAATGTTCAATGAGATCTTTTTTAATCTATAGGAAGCTAAAAGCATTTAAATTTTTCTGGGGTTATTTTTCAATGTTGTGAAGTCCAAAATATTGTATATATGTAATATTATATTGTTATTATGGGTAAAGCTGATAAAACACTAGATGTAGATATAAAATGTGAATTTTATCACTAAATCAAATGTACTGAAAACAACAGATGTCTAAATACATATTTTACCTATTAAATGAAAAAACACACTTCGTAAAACACCACTTTTTATTTGAATTAATATTTAACAGGTTTTCCAACCTGGTTTTGCTTAGCTCAAGCTTCATAAGGGCTTATTATATCAACATTTGATATAATAAGCACCGATGAAGCTTGGGCTAAGTGAAACTGGTTGGATGTTAAATATTAATTCAAATAAAAAGTGGTGTTTTACAAAGTGTGTTTTTTCATTTAATATATAATGTCACACCACAAAGTATTTGATTCTTTCGATAAAATATATTTTACGAATAATTATTTATTGTCGATGTCCTTATGCTGTGGAGGAAACATAGTGACTCTTATATATTCATGTTTCCGAAGTCTTCTTTATATCTCCACTCAACTAATTGCTGTCCTAGAGCAATGTGTCTAGCCAGCACAACTTGAGTTTGACACTTTTTTCGACAACATCTGTTTGTGGCTGGTATTTTTGTATATTTACCATAGCTATCATTTTTTTACGTTTTATACCTTTTCCAAAACTACTATAATAATATTCTGTTACCTACGTACTAAAATTACGCACTGAAATGTCTTCATAAAATTGAGACAAAACTCACGAAAACAGCAAGACTTCTTTTTAGCTACCTTAACATTTAACGGGAGTTTACTGAACATTTTAAAACTTTTGTAATATTTTAATAAACATTGTTTGTGTTCCCGATAAATTTGTCTTCGAAAGATCGCAA
Organism: Limnephilus rhombicus; assembly: GCA_929108145.2. Classification (NCBI taxonomy): domain Eukaryota; kingdom Metazoa; phylum Arthropoda; class Insecta; order Trichoptera; family Limnephilidae; genus Limnephilus; species Limnephilus rhombicus. Next base: position 17,200,549 of record OV815270.1, read on the forward strand.
CGAAGTGTACTATTAATACTAACACTTTTTGGTGTATAATCTGGTAACATTTTATTTTTAAACTTTTCTTTATTAGTATTTTTTTAATAAATACTAGGATATTTTGAACTAAACGTTGCCTCACACTTAAAATATTGAGTTGACGTTGCGTTGTTTTCATCATAATATAGACCTCATGCCTTCATTCTAAATTATTTCCACTCATTTAACTTGTGTTTTATTGCTCAGAAAAAATACTTTTCGGCAGTGAATCAGGTGGAATGCTACAGTGACCATGGTCTGGTTAATCCCATAGCGATATTTTTTTATCCTCTTTATGTAATACATCTTATACGTTATACACCCCAGTTCTGTATGACTCTAGACAGCTTCTGTAATAATACTATTTGTTTTAGGTGTCCATGGATCTGATCCATGGATTAGGACATTTAATATTTGTTGCTTAGTAGTTCGACGAATTCCGTAATCCGAGCTAATGGCGACCACAATAATTATACCCTATCTATCATCACACGTACAAAAGCGATTACGTTGGCCAATATTAATCGATCCATTATTGGGTCAAAATCCTTCCAATGCTTTGCCGTTTATATGAATCCGTTCTTTATCCAAGAATCAATTAGTACATAAAAAAATGTGGCGTTTAATATCTCACCGAGTTTAATGACCATAAAAAGGATTAAAAGGGTTGCAAGATGAAATACACAGGCATGAATTTCACGTACCTAACAAAAATTACACTGCTGTAATAACACAGATTTTTTTTTTTTAAATTTATACGAGTATTGTACATTGCTTAGTTTTTTTGTGGTGTTTCATCCGCCATGCTAGGGATATCTCTGTGTTATGGCGGGTGAAGTTTACAGATTTAAAATTATATATTTGTAATGGTTGATAAATAAAATTAGAAGTTGTACAGATTAAATTAAATTGCAAAATCAACTTATTTATACAATATTTTTTACGCACCAGATTTAAATGTTCGGGTTAAATTTTCCCCACAGAAAAAACTAAACCCTTTCACACACTTTCCAAATGATCATCTAGTCAATCCACGCTATGCAATTGCACTATATAATTATTATAAATACAAAACAGTACAACAGTACATGTCAACCTAAAAGAGACCAAATGGAAAAAAAAAATTCACCGACTCCAGATATTTTCATATCAGAGTGTTCGGCTCTGTGGAATTCCTAATTGAACCAATAAATCCTACTGATCCCTCAATATAAATATTTAAAAAATCTTTTGTAATCCTACATGTATTTAAAATGACTGATTTTTGCATTTTTATATATAAATTCTTTGAAAAAACTAATATGCCTAAATTTTGAATGAGAGACCTAGGTATTATGCCAGTAGCCGAAATAACAAATCGTAATATTTTTATAGTGAATGCCAAATTCTTTTTATCTCATTTCCTAAATCTGTATATTTGCTTATTTTTTCAGAAACAGTTTTTTGAATATTACAGGAATTTGGAATAGCTACATCAATGATCTAAGTTATTTTTTTTAAATTTTGTCATGTAAAACTATATCAGGTCTGTTATGACAAATTGTTCTGTCTGTTAGTATTGTTTTTTTTTACGCACCATATTTAAATGTCCGGGTTAAATTTTCCCCACAGGAAAAACTAAATCCTTTCACACACTTCCCCAAATGATCATATAGTCAAACCACGCTATGCAATTGTACTATATAAGTATTGTAAATACAAAACAATACAAGAACAACATGTCAACCTACCAGAGACCAAATGGGAAAATAATTCACCGACTCCAGATATTTTCATATCCGAGGGTTCGGCTCTGTAGAATTCATAATTTGACATATAAATCTTACTGATCCCTCAATATAAATATTTAAAAAATCTTTTGTAATCCTACATTTATTTAAAATTACTGATTTTTGCATTTTTATATATATAAATTCTTTGACAAATCTAATATGCCTAAATTTTGAATAAGAGACCTAGGTATAATGCCAGTAGCCGAAATGACAAATGGTAATATTTTTATAGTCTGAGAATGCCAAATTCTCTTAATCTCATTTCCTAAATCTGTATATTTTCTTATTTTTCAGAAACAGATTTTTGAATATTACAGGAATTTGGAATAGCTATATCAATGATTTAAGTTATTTTTTAATTTTGTCATGTAAAATATTACTTATTATCATTATTATCAGTAATATTTTACATCACAAAATTATCAACTTATTATTATTATAATAAGTTAATAATAATAAATAATAATATTGTAATGATAAGTTGATAATAATAGTTATTAAAATATAACATTTAAGAAAAAGTAATTTAATAATTTGTTAAATTTAGGAATTAAGGAACATCGTTTCTAATTATCATTTCTAGTTGTGAGGATGCATTGTGATAAAGGTTTTTTTAAAGGTGAGCGGTTGGGTTTCAGTTTTTAAGTTCTCAGAGATGGAATCATATTTGGAGGAAATAACACACGATGAAAATTATATGTACTTAAATTACAGCCACGCACGTAAAAAAAATTATTAGGTTTAAATTTTAGACTGTTTTAACCCCTCTGCTTGGTTCAATATATTCGCACCTCACAATCTGGAAGCCTCAGCTTTGCGCAAATATTCTGAAACCCTCACTTTGTATCGAGATTGTAAAATATCTATGCAATATAGCTTTCATATTTCAAAGACAATAAGAAGCATTATTTTGTTCTCTTTCTGGTTAAAAGAAAAAATAGATATGTTTGCATGAGTGGAAGAGAGATATATAGCTTTTAAAATGTAAGGTCGCTCGGGACGTTTTTGGTCTTATGAAAGTATAACGCGATTACGTGTTTTGGGATGTATTTATTCTTAAACAAGCAGACGGGTTGGATGGAATTAAGAAATTTTTAATCTTTATAATATTGTTAGATATATCTGCGAAGCGATAAATATTTAATCCACATTTATTAAATCATTTACCTTATGTATTTCAAGTGATGTGAAGTTAAGGGTTTTTTGGAATTTTAATCCGATTGGGTTCTTCTTTGGTTCGTGAGTCGAATAGTTACTCTTAAATCGACTTCATTCAGGAGTTCGCAACGGTCAATCTCTGAATTTACAATCTTGAAAAAGAAGCATCGATCGCTTATCCTTCGCCGGTCCTCGAGCACATGTTTATAAAGATATTTAATAAATAATTGTTAATTCGTTCTAATCGGATATTTAATTTAAAATGATTTAATCGTAAAAACTTTCGCTGAATTCTTTCGACATGTTTAATATGAACTTTGTGATAAGGTGACCAAATGACGAAATTATATTCTAATTACCTACGAACTAATAAGATAAATAAAATTTTCGTGACACGAAGTGAATTTAAGTTTTTAATGGTTCTCAGAAAAAGTCCAAATGTTTTCATACTATTGTTTGTAATATGATTTATGCGGTGAACAAATTCTACTTTTTCATTAATTATAACTCATACTTCGGTATATTAGTTAATATCTTCAGTTATATCAATGACCTATCTCATAATAGTGTAGTATTGGAGACCTGGAAGCAAACCATTAAAAACATTGTTTTAATGATAGCTATATTGTCTATCCGATTCAGATAATTAGGTACCTATGAAATGGATGTATTAATTATAAGTAATAGATTTAAATTATAAGCTGAATAGTCCAATTCAAAATATTAATTATACCATTCTGATGAAACAACTAAATTTGATTACGCCGTCTGATAAGCGGATTATCTGACCTTGTTCTATAAAATGATTAATGGAGGCATTGACAGCCCTGAAATTCTCGCCAAAATAAAATTATACGTACTTACCCACGAGACAAAATGCAACTTTTTTCAGCGGCAATTTTCAAACAACCTATCAGGCTCAAATCGACTGCATAATTTTGTTAGTAGATTTTGAAATGTTTAGTATTTAGAGATTTAGTTAGATCAGATTTGGTATTAGAATATATTTAGAGCTTCCGTATTAGTGATGACACGACCTTTCCATATAAACTTTGAAATGAACAAGTTCACTGCTGCGTAGTGAATTTATACTACACTAGCTTTTTCCCGCGGTTTCGCTCGCATGGTATTAGGGGTTTCCCGCTACGCCTCCTCCACCTTCCATCTCCCCACTTCACTCCCCCATCAACCTCCCTCCCCCTCCACCCACCCCTCCCCATACCTCACTCCCCCCATCAACCCCCCTCTCCACCTCCACCCACCTCTCCCCCCACTCCTCCCCCCTCCACCTTCCCTCTCCCACTCTACTCTTCCATCAACCCCCCTCTCGCTCCCCCCCACCTTCTCCATCGACCCCTCCCACACCACATACCCCTCCCCAACATTCTCCACCCCTATCCCTTCCCCTTCCTTCCCTCCCACCTCTACACACTCCGCCTCCTCCACCTTCCCTCTCTCCACTCCACTCCCCTCATCAACCCCCTTCCCCTATCCCTCCACCCACCCTTCTCCTCATCCCCTACCCCTCCACATACCCTCTCTCCACACCATCCCCCCCATCAACCCCCTTCCCCCCACCCCCTACCCTTCTCACACCCTCCTCCATCCTTCCCCTTTCCCCTTCCTTCCCCCCCTCTCCCTCCCCTAACCCCCTCTCCCGACCCTCTTCCCCCTCCTCTTTCCCTCTCCACCAAAACCCTCCCAACACCCCCTTTCACCTCTCGCATTCCACACATTAATTCCCGATACATTCAGTTTTCAAACTGCTCGCGTGCCACCTATTATTTTTATACAAATTTTATAATTCCAGAATTTAGCAGTAGTTTTTAACAAAAAAAAAGAATTATCCAATTTGGTGCATTCGTTCGGGTTTACGCGCATATGTATGTAGATTCGGTGATTCATTTTTAGATATAGTTATTAAGTACGACGCCAACAAAGCACTCTTTTTAGGGTGCCACTCTTTTTACGCCAACAAAGCACTCTTTTTAGGGCCTAATTAAAAAAAACATCGTTTCCAAGGCGACAATTGGTTTGCTTTTTTTCTGACGTTTGCAATAAATCGATTTTGTCAGGGACAGAAAACGTATGATAAATAATTTCATAACGCCAGAGATTAATCATAACGCCAGAGCTTACCAATATATATAGCCTATATCGCAAATAATGTAGCTTTCTATTAGTGCAGGGCTTCCCAAACTTATTTCAACTGTGACGCCCTTGGGAAGTTGCCATAACCACACCGTTTTTTTCTTTGGTATTAATGAGAAGAATGTGCTTGCTTTTCTGAGCATTGTTTCTCAAAACGAGGTTGAAGTTTCGAAATTGCCACTCTCGTCTCTGCCTCCAAATTTATTTTCATTCTGTACTTGTTCTTAATTACTGCAACTGCAGAGAAACCTGTCTCGCACAAGTATGATGTCGCAAACGGTAATAAAACCCTCAACGCTGCAGTGCTGATGGAACGATATTCTTGATCAATAAGTAGCGCGGGACTCGATCGCTCCGAAGTGTGCGTGTGGGAGACGCTACAAAGATTGCCCCACGACGCCCCTGGAATGATACCGCGGCGCCCCGGGGCGTCACGACTCACAGTTAGGGAAGCCCTGTATTAGTGAAAGAATTTTTGAAATCTATAATATTAGTAGGATATTGTTTCGTTATCGCTCTATGTATTTTTTTATCGTTTTAACATTTTGTTATCACGTGCTATTAACCTTGTTATTCCAAAGGGTCGCTACTACAATAAGTAGTGTTTTTATTGACTTAGAAGGGGTGCCCGGGTTCATGGGGTGAGGTCTGTCCTGGTCTTGGCGGTGGATACGTCCGCCCACCAGCTGCACGGCAGGACGGATCGGGAGAGAAAGGTTGAGGGGTACAGCCGTACTCTGTCGGAACATCGCCTTGCACCGCAGTGGGAGGGATGGATTCGTCCGTCACTCCAGGACACACTGACCCCCAGATTCCTACCCACCCCTAATACCCTTTTCCTTCCCTGAGTAAAATAATCCCTAGGGGATTATTTTACTCAGGGCCTCCTGTGTGGAGCTAATGTAAAAATATATCCATATATTATTTGCTGTAAAATCCACTAGGGCATTAATAAATAAATAACTGTAAAGAAAAAACAATTAGGCAGCATTTTTACAAAACCGAATAGGTATTCATAAAAAAAAACTCACACATATTTAAAACTACCGTGAGCAGTAGGTACCCAATCTTCTAACAAAAAACGCCCTAAATATCATTTTGAATTATCCACCAAAATTTTTTCATTAAACCTAACTTTTGTTTTTTTTTTCATAAAAAATTAATTTAGAACACAAAATTTAAGCCTATTAAAAAAATCATTTTTTAAAGTGTGTTATTTTATTAGTTGTAATTCTGTCGATGTGTTATTTCGCCCATATAATATGATTCCGTGTGTAATTCTGACAGTGCATCGGTACGTGAAATTCACGCCTATGTAATTTCGTATTGACGACGATCAAGAGTGGCCTAAACCTTGCTATAAAATATAAACGTAAAATATATCATAAAAACCTACTAAAAGCTGATAGATTTTCTGAGACGGGCAGATGAATAACATTGATATTCAAGATATTCTTTCTCTCATAATTAAAAAGGGGTTGAGGATTATTTATTGCCTTATCGTTTTACATCAATTTGAAATTCCATTTTGTTTACTTGAATGAATGCGTGGAAGAAGCGGAGTTTTGGAAATGGAAATTGACCCACTTCCCGACATCCGATGAGCTGAAACTCGGCAGATAGACTCGTTGTTAATGACAGTGCGTTCTTTCATTCGTTTGGTGGAAATCTTTAAAAAAAAAATTCAACAATTCAGTAGCAAAATATGCAATAAATTTCGGTCTTATCCAATCGGGATTGGTTGGTAGAGTGGTAGAGTTGTCGACTTCAGATCCTGAGTAGGAAGGTTTAATTCTCAGTGAAATAAAAAAATAAAGTTTTGAAAGACATTTGACAATAGATTTTACAATTTGGGAGGCGGGAATGGGTACCGCCGCCCCGGGAACCTTTATTGGATAACCAACACCTCTGCCATAGGTCACCCCAAGTGGTTCGCTACGTTTGGTGATTTAGCAGGGGTGCCCGGGTTCATGGGGTGAGGTTTGTCTAGGTCTTGGAGGCGGATGACCGGGACACACTGAACCCCAGATTCCTACCCACCCCTTAAACCCTTTTCCTTCCCAGAACTCTCCTCTCCTTCCTTTCCTTAAAAAAACCCTCTACACAGCATCCCCAAAGATGACATAGGCCCTGATGGAAATTATTTTCCTCAGGGCCTCCTGTGTGGAGCTCATGTAAAAAAAAAAAAAAAAAGATGTGTTATAGTGAAAAACTTTCGATTTTTACGAGTTAATTTTTGCTTTTAGAGTAATTATAGGTGAATTCGGTTTCTTATTAGAAATTATTTCAATGCACCATACAATTCTCATATTTAAGGTTAGCTAAAATATCAATTAAAATTTTTAAAAAAAAAGTTAATCTTTTGAGAGGTTTTAAATTATTAGCATCGTTGAAACCTGTTAGCAGAACTTCTGAAAACAATATTGAATAATAAAGGACGTAATTAATTCAGCCACTTTAATTATTTTCAAACTACCTTGATAAATCATTTTTAATCACCTTACCTCATTCCACAAATCTAACACACTCGTTGAATTTATTCAAGTCAATGTGAAATACGCGCGACGTAGATTTCTATCTAACGGAGTTAAGTTTAAAAGCTTATTACCGAGATATGCCAATACGGATCTTTTATTATTAGCATCTAGGTACCCAAATTAATAACAATTAGGCGTAATATAGGCAGTGTGGTTCCTTGAATTTGCCACCGTACTTTTGCATATTATATTTTTAACATTACAAAAAAACTGGACGCCCGAGGAAGACATGGCACGATCAATTGAATCAGATACTTGAGACGGGCAATGTCAAAAGTCAGAATAATAGAAGAGTATGTATGAGACGATGTATGAATATGAGTGAGGCAAAGAGTGTGCGCCAAGACCGAGTTGTTTGGCGGTCCATCCTCTCTGCCCTACCCCTGCGGGGAAACGGCGTGATGGTTAGTTAGTTAGTTAGTTAACATTAATGCTAATTAAAAATGAACATATAAGTGGATGTTGGTTCACTGTAATACCAAGGTAAACTGCCGCATCATTAGTATTCAATACGCGCCTACATCAGCAAAATAAAATTACGCTCGGTGAACATCCAGCGTCAGCAATATTTAATTGCACTTTGTTCTGAAAGGTACAGACGCAACAAATTACGGTGTTCTAATCACCAATTGACGGTCTCGTAACGCCTCCAGCTCCATTTACTTCTTTATTTTATTTTATTTGGAAAACCAACAGTTACAATAATATATAATGTATGATAAAATATGTGTAATGTATTTAACCAATAATAGGCTTTCTCCGACATACATTAATTAGTTAGTGAATATTAATAAAAGAGTTACATTAGCTTATGCGGGTGATGGTGATACAATTGTACCATTTACAAGTTTCCGCTTGGGTATTATAGTGAATTGAAAGATGATAATGAAAAATTACATTACAAAAAACAAGTTACTTAGGTGGAAAAAGGGAGATAGGGGGAAGGATCTGTGGTAGGATGTGGGGGGGGGGGTCGGTTTATTTAAGGTATAGTAATAAAAATATGCACAATAAAAAGTTTCAATAAAACAATAACAATTTTACTATTCACTGCAATGTTCAACTTTAACATATTTGTAGTGCAATTATTATAAGCAATAATTGTCAGCCTGAAACACTCATTTTACATTGAAAAATCTTCCGAGAAAAGATACTTGCCGCCAACGGGACTTGAACCCGTGTCCTTCTGATTGCCGGTCGGATGCTCTGACCACTGAGCTATGGGGGCTTATCAAATACCCGCCAAATAATTCAATATATACTAGTGTTTCATTCAACAATTACTGCTTGTTATATTTTTTCCACCTGAAAACAACCAACTTTATTTTTGCGAGAAAGACATTGTTAGTGTTAAATCCCTCGCTAGGTGGCGTCGAGACAAATTATGTCTGCATTTATTGGGGAAATACTTAAACTTGTTAAATATCAATTATTATTTTTTAATTTATAAACTAACGTTTAGACAAGATTTTTATGCATAGCACAAAGGGTAACAATTATTATAAGCAATAATTGTCAGCCTGAAACACTTATTTTACATTGAAAAATCTTCCGAGAAAAGATACTTGCCGCCAACGGGACTTGAACCCGTGTCCTTCTGATTGCCGGTCGGATGCTCTGACCACTGAGCTATGGGGACTTATCAAATACCCGCCAAATAATTCAATATATACTAATGTTTCATTCAACAATTACTGCTTGTTATATTTTTTTTTTTCCACCTGAAAACAACCAACTTTATTTTTGCAATGTCTTTCTAATGTCTCTCTCATGAGCATCCGACCGGCAATCAGAAGGACACGGGTTCAAGTCCCGTTGGCGGCAAGTATCTTTTCTCGGAAGATTTTTCAATGTAAAATGAGTGTTTCAGGCTGACAATTATTGCTTACAATAATTGTTACCCTTTGTGCTATGCATAAAAATCTTGTCTAAACGTTAGTTTATAAATTAAAAAAATAATAATTAATATTTGTAGTGCGTTAAGAACAGTGGTTCCCGACCCTTTTTGACTAGACACCAGTATTTATTTGTTCTCACAGGGACAATGATAAACTGTTAATCGCATAACTAAACGCGTTCTTGCAATTACTATCATTTTGCAATACAATGTGCTCTTCGTGGACTTCTTCAACTACCTCTCCATAATTAATACCAAAGGATTACGAATCAGCTTTTGGATACCCTTCGATTAGGTTTTGTAGTAAATGAATAAATGTTTCGTGGACCACATTTTAGATCTCGCGGATTACCTGCGGTTAACGGACCACCGGTTAGGAACCACTGGTTTAGGACCACCACCCCGAATATACACTTATATATTATTATAATTCATGACTTTTATACAACTAGGATTGCAGGGGTCATGTTGATAAACCCGGGGTTTAGGCGAATTTAGTCGAAACTTCGTCCTACGATTTACACGAATATTTTGTAATGTTAAAACCGAATTTAATAAATAAACTTCTGGACAAATATAAATTTGAATAAACCCTTGCTTTAAAGAAGCGGTAAAAAAGTCTGCTTAAGTGGTCGTGGGCTGTTCTAATATTTTTTTCAGAGCTCTTTTTAATATTTGCTTTTTTGTGTTAATTTGCAGATACCCTCCTCCCGCTCCGCCTCCCGATGAGCTGTACCAGTATGACGAGGATCTGGAGTGTTCCTATTTCAGGAGGAGACCAAAGTCAGTTTGCAGCCAGCCAGACCCCAAGAGGTACACGTGGATGCCCGAGGATGAGGACTCTACGAGAATGGAGAGACCTAGGTATGGACACGTGGAAAATCACTTTCAATATTGAATATACTTTCCTTTCTTCTACCATGTTTTATTGATATGGCAATAATGTATTCTCTTCAATACAAGTTTAATTGAAACATGTTTGTGTTGAGTATCGGTATAAATATGCGTGAACATGAATGAAGCAGAAAATGTGCTCTGAGGCAGAGATGAATAACACTCAGTCTTGTACGTCTACATAACCCCCACGGAAAAAAGTACAAGTTTACCAGTTTTTCATTATTCCATAGTATTGGACTCGAGGAGAAAGAAGGATAATTGAAAAAAATGGATAACAGATTTAAATAAAACTTGAAAAGTTGTCGTTTTGTGTTTTTTTTCTATCGTTACCCTTTCCACCTCATCTATTTTCATATCTTGCTTGTTTTTGTATGACCTTAGGCAACCAGTCAGCAGTTAGTGGTTTACAATGATGTTAAGAATCTTCCTAAATTAACGATATATTGCTTTCTGCTGTAACAGCCAAAAACCAAATTGTTCACAAGAGCCAAAATATTTTCAGATTTTAGAAAAAAATTCGTTACTTTTAAACCAGTGGTTACGGAAATGCCATTTTTTGGTTAGCTGAAAAATATGATCTGTCAAATGGGAATATTTAAATCTTTTATAAGTGAAAAGGGACAATGTTTTTGGCGCTAACAGCAGTTGACATTTTTTTGTGTACGCCAAAAATGTTTTTGGGATATTATGCCGTGTTGCGCTACCTCCTTCTTAAGCCAACGTTTCGGACAGCGTTACAGTGTCCATCATCAGGGCAGATATGTAATAGTTAGGGGTGATGTCTGTGCTTATCTACTTAGGAGCGATACCGTGTCGCCAGCTCCACTCCTCTGCGAGCTGGCGCTACAATATACTTCAACATGTTTTTTTGCGTTTAGCCTTGATGTAACCGTCAATTACTGGATACCAAGAACTATTGAGCTTAGCTCCGTCGCCTCTATTAATATTTATAGAATTTTTGTGAATTTCAATTGCCTCCGTAATCAGGCATTCTCTATGAGTTGTGGGTCTTCCCAGGACTTCAGGGACAAATCCAAAGTAATGGTCGGCTTCGATTAAGTGCTCGGCGATTGCCGATTTGTCAGGGTGGCCAAGTTTACAGGCACGAAAGTGTTCTAGTATCCATTTGGAGATCGTACGCTCTGTCTGGCCTACATAAACCTTGTCACATCCAGAACAGCTGAGTTTGTAAACTCCATGTGTTTCTAGAGGAAACTTGGTCTTTGCAGGCCTCAAAAAGTCTCGTATTTTTGTCGTGGTTCCGAAGACAGTCTTGATGCTTTCTTTTTTCAATAGCCTGGCAATTCTGTCTGTCACATTGTGTACGTAAGGCAGGAAAGCGCAGCCCTTTGACTCTTGTTCATTTCTGTCTTCGTTTGGTGCAGATTTGGCTCTTATTCAATTCAATTTTCAATTCAATTTATTTATTCTTTAATTCTTATGATTTGCCTTGTCTGCCTTGCTGGGTAACCGTTACGCTCCAGTGCATCGGTCAGGTTTGTAAGTTCTGCTCCGATTTTTGTTTCTTCACATAATATTCTGGTCGCTCGGGTCACCAATGTATGGATAAGTCCTCTCTTCTGCGCTGGGTGGTGATGGGAATCAGAATGTAGATACCGATTTGTATGAGTTGGTTTTCTATACACGGTGTGTCCTAGACTACCATCTTCTTTTCGCATCACCTCCACATCTAGAAAAGGTAGGATCTTAGAGGCGTTTTCCAGCTCTTCCTCGTAGATCTCTCTGAGCATCGTCATGGAGTCTTCCAGAGGCACATTCGTGAAGAGGGACACAACGTCAAAACTGACCAAAATATCTCCTTTCTCAGTCTCAACCTTCTTAACCTTACTGATCAGATCTGTGGAATCCTTAATCCAAGATTCAGTTTTCCCAGTTTGTATCTGCACTAATCTTGAGAGGTATTGAGAAAGTTTGTACATCGGTGCACCAATAGCACTGACGGTTGGTCTCATTGGGATTTCCTTTTTATGAATTTTTAGAAGACCGTACAGGGCAGGAGTTCTGGAGGCTTTTACAAATTTTTGTTAACAAGTATGAATGCTGAAAATCCACTTTATTTTCAGCTGCATAAATTGCTGTAAGAGCCAAAGTATATCAATAATAAAATTTTGAATAGCTTTAAATGTGTGTCGTTATTTTTTTGAGCTAAATTCGTTTGATATAAGACATACAAAAAAAATGTATTTTAAATGAAAACTATGTAAATGTAATTGACAATCTTTATTTGAAACTTTTCAAATGTTAACAGTACAAATTATTATACCACAGAAGACAAATATGTACTTATTATAATGAAATTCAAAAAAAACATACGAATTTTTCTAATCTTTCGTTAAGGCTCTGCAACCGGGTTCGAAAAGAAGAATGTAAGAGGAGAGCGCTAACATTTACATCGACAAAATTGATGCGAAAATTGCGAAAATGTTTAATAAAACACGACTCGTTTAAAATAGAGCAAAAAACTCGCGGGCATTACCTTAAACAGCATTTAAAGATTAGTGATTTTTTCATACACTAACTTGTAAAATAACTAAAACAAACGTGTTAATAATAATTTTTGGAGCATACTTTGCGATTTTTTTCTATCGAGGGAATTTTATATAATTTGCGTTTCGGCGTGGGCAAAGTCTAGATATTATCTTCAAGAATAACATTGATTTTTTTTAAGAGCTTTAATACTTACCGTGTTTAAGGGAAATATGTCATAAATCGGTAGAAATCCAGGTTGCGGTCCCTTAAGAAAACAAATACAGCAAGTAAGTAAAGGAAGAAAACACAACGACAAGTGTTATTAGAAAGTAAACAAATAAAATGTAGTAACCGCCGCGAACACTTAAATGCAATCTTTTAGAAAATGCTGTAAGCACCAACTGAACGTGATAATAAGTGATTTTCTCGTTTCTTTTAAATATCGAATATTGTCGTAATCACCAAACGTAAAAAGAGCACAGGATTTTAAATTGTGTACATCAGTTAAAAAAAATATGTTGACAAAATGGCTAGTATCCAACATTATACAGAATACAGTTCTTATTTATCGTCGTAGAGACCCGGGACCTAGCTAGATCGACGCAGAAGAAAAACCTGCAAAATGGTACATAAAAAGTATTTTCGTAGGTAGTGGCGGTTACAGCGCGCGGTATTGCTTTCCTGCGACGACATCTCATAAAAAATAGCTCTTTTTCGCTGTACGAAAAAGTCTTTACAAAGTAAAAACGGTGGAGTGGATAACTTCCAATAAGGGTGAAGATTCTTAAGATATTTAATATGAACATAAAAAAATAATCGATGTTGCCGACCAAGTTTTATTATACTTCACGAGCTCAAACCTCACGCAAAGTATTGTACTAAAATTCTTGCAATATCAGATTTCAGAAAATATTCGCCGTTTGTTTGAAATAATTTGTGACCGCTCCGGCGCTTTCTTAAGCCGAATTATTGCGCTCTAATTGATTGTCACCCCATTAAAGGCAAGCCACACTCATTAAGATAATATTACCGCCTAAAATGGCTGCCCCAATTATTGTCACACCATCCTACGTATTTTGGGGTTTATTTCGTGCCCAATTACGAAATAAATGTATATAAAATAAGTTTGTTCCTCAAATTATTATGGCATATATATTTTGAAACGTAAATAATATTTAATTCTTCAATATTCACAAATTCACTTTGGGGCGTCATTTTTAATTATATGAAAACAAGTTAGATGATACACCACTTATTTCTTCAAAATTATCAACACGCTTTAAAATCAAAGGTTTCTTGGTCAGGATAAAATTTTAAATTAAAACAAAGTAATTTGTTTTTATATAAATAAACTAGCTGACCTGACAAACGTTGTTCTTCCATTTAAATTATTTCTATGTGTGGATGAAAGTTTGATGAGGCGGACGTAGCGCCATCTGTCATTCAACAACATAAATAATTTCGTTATGTTTGAAATACGAACGACGGTTAAATTTGATTCCTTTTAAGATTTTCACGGCCAAAAGCATTTTCGTTATTTGTTTTTGGGGTGTTATGCCGTGTTTCGCTACCTTCTTCTTTAGCCAACGCTTCGGACATCGTTGCAGTGTCCATCATCAGGGCAGATCCGGAGATCCGGTAGATGTGACACATCTACCGGATGAACGAAAAGACGGTTAAATTTGTTCATACAAAAATACAAAAATCGCAATTAAAAATTTGGGAGGGTCGCGATTAAAAAATAGGAAGGGAAAAATTTGGGGTTATAGGTATTTTTTGATGCCAAAAAAATGGCAAAAAATTGAAAAAAATTGAAAAAAAAATATCTGGAAAGGGACACTCTAATCATCTAGCGGAATGAAATATACTATTTTTTTATTTTTTTTTTACAGTGAATACCGCACAAGAATCTCAACTGCTCCCGTCTGGAGCTAGTGAGACTATGGCATCCCCAATTGGGGTATGTTGTGAGGCTGAAGGTAGTGGGGAGGGGAAGGAGGTGGGGAGGAGGAAGGTTGGGAAGTACCTGGCTATTCAGATCTGGTCACCAAACACGGCTAAAGCCATTTTCAAGCAACGTTTCAATTCTGAATGGTGGTCTTACACCAGGGCGATACTAATAGTATCTTTCACTCTGGAACATGCCGCAAATATATTATATATTATTTTAAATGAATTAATTGTGAAATAACACAAATTAATCAAATAAAATTTATTTGCGCATGCCGGGTTCGAACCCGCGACCTCCGGATTATGAGTCAAGATTCGTATCCACTGGACTACGGAGGTCAAATATATATAAAAAATTTCATAAAAATCGGTCGAGCCGTTAAGGACTAGTGCGACCACAAACACACTAGATTTGTTATATATATAGAAATAGTACGAGTATTATTTAACATTTTTAACTATCCATATTAAAGGACTATACCTTATATCAGAGCAGAAAATACTCTCCATATCTCCCTGGTGAAAGACCACCGTTCAGATTCGAAATGTTGCTTAAAATAATGTTAGCCGTGATTACTGACCAGTTATAAATAGCCTGAAGCTTTCCAACCATCTTTTCCTTCTTCTTCCACCCTCCCTCTCACAACATACCCCAAAGTGATGCCACTGGCTGCAGGCAGTTGGAACTATCATATAAAGTGTTGTTTAAATAAATAACATCCATATTACATGATGTGAACAAAGAGAAAAACACAAGACCATCTTTTAAATGGAATCCAGTTCTTCAATTCAAAGTAAATTGCCTCGGGTAACCGCGGTGAAATGTCCTCGGGGAGAAAATTAACTCTGTTTTCCATCTCGGAGAATACTTTTATCTTAATCAGCTACTTTAAAACCACAATTATCTCGGCAATTTATTGTTCTACTACTAAATGCATTTCTAGGATTTGTTTCATAGCATTAATAATAATAATAATAATTGGATGATCTATAGAGCGCCGTTTTTGTGAAAAATCACCTCAAGGGCGATGTACAATTTATTAAGAATTCTTAGGTTCTAACTAATTTTACTATTTTCAAATGGATACAGAAACATACTTACCTGGCAGGTCACTTCCGATAAACACACTTTAATTAGAAAGTTTATGCTTGGAGAAGAAACGACTTTGCACGCGGAGGACATTACAGTTAACACACTTGATTTTACATTATTTACTACCCTCATCACTGTTAGTATTACATTTATGAATAGATTAGTGGCAAAAGTAGAGTTGATATTTATTTTTAAATATTGGAGAATTTAAGACTCTTTAGAGTTTTTTTTTTCTACGTTTTTACAGGTTAGTTATTAACAGTGTCGTGGGCATTGAATGTGAAGGTGAAAGATTTTGAGTTTATGGATACGACTGTCTGAAAAGGTGATTTTAAAGTCTAGCTCTAAATTCCGCCGAGTCTGTGACATTGTGTGTATTTTTTTAGATAACATAAAAAATAGACAGTAAGATAACAGAACGTGATTTCTTTTTTTTTTTGTTTTGGAAATAAACAGTAAATATTTAACATGAATTTACTCTCCATTACATAAGTAGTCAAGATTATATAATATATATTTCATCTATCTATATAAAAATTAATTCCTGTTTCCCTTGGTCACGCTATAACTTCAGAACGACTTTACCTATTTTATTCATCATTTTTTTAAGTTTTACGGAAAGAAAAATGAAGAAAATCACCAGAAAATTAAATAATAACAGAAAACTTAACAAGTATTTTAACTTCGCACGTTTGATAGTTCGCGTGTTCGATGAAATTGATTTTAAAAGGCAGCTGTTTTTTTTTGTATTAAAAGAATTTTCTATGGATTTAAAAAATTATAGATATTTTAAATAGGTACCAAATTTGACTGATTGTTTTTAGAATATACAAAAACGAATATTCGCAATATACGAAAAATAAAAATTTGAATAAAAAAATTGTAATACGTGGCACGCGAGCTTTTTGAAAACTGAATGTACTGGGACTGAATATATGGAACGCGGGAGAGGGTTTTGCGGGTCGGGGAGGGAGAGGGGTGAGGATAGGTGGGGAAGGTGGAAGATGAACGCGAGAAGGCAGGGGATGCGGAAAGGGAACGGGACGCATCCCCTGCTAGGGCATGCAGGGAGAAACAATTTATTTCTTTGAATATGGCATTGCAACGCATGCCGGGAATCAGTTAGTTTATATTCATTTACTTATCTTTTATATGGAGTTGTGATTGATTGAATTGATTAAGTTACGCAACTGTTACAAAAAATGTTTTCTGAAATGACGTTACGGAGTCGAAAATATTTCGAACATTGAGTGCAACAAAGATTATTTATTGAATGTTTAAATAACACCGGAAGTTGGTGAGTTTGCTGTTGTTTCATGTCTAAAATAGTTTGTGTGGTGGGAACGTTGAGATGGTATGTAAAAGTTAATTTGATGCAGTAGGTGGGGGCAGTCTAATTAATTATTTAGAATTTTATAATATGTTAGGATAATTTCTATAAGATAAATTTTTTTCAGTCCTCTTCGATGTTATATTTTGTCATGGAAACTTTTTTATTAAATGACACTCCTTTATTCAGGCCTATAAGAATCGAGGACGACTTCGATGGTCGAGGAAGACCTTCTTCAAGACAGTCCATCATGAGTGGAGGCTCGGGGATGCAGTACATGAGCTACAGCAGTGAGTTTCTAAGCACGCCAACTCCACAGCACAGGTAAAATTCCTTTACATGATTTTAATTATTACCAAAAAATTTCTTGACTCAAATATATTTCAACAAAACCAGTTCTTTTCATGTTAAACACCTGACTATCTGACTGAACATTAATTAACTGAAGCTTAACTGACATTTTGTCCGAGGTCATAAAACTTTTACCCCAATTGTTGGTAGGTTATTGAATTTAATTATTTATTTATGTTATACGCCCATACGGGTTTTTACATACATGACGTGTGATATACATAATAAATTACCGGAAAGAGAATAAAAGACAAAACTATCCATTGAAATTATAAAAGAGAAGCAATGCAAGATAATAATATACATAGCTAACTTTAGTATTTATTTATGAGCTATGTTATTATAGTCTTCTGTAACACAAAGTTAAATACATTTACTACGAGTATTTCTAAGAAAGTATTGCCAACTGCATGCAATATAGGTACAAGCTCTCAATTTGGGAGTCGGATACGGTTACCGCCGCCCAGAAAACCATTTATTGGATAACCAATTCCCCTGCCATAGGCCATCCCAAGTGGTTCGCTACGTTTGGTGACTTAGTAATATGTGGTAGGCATGTCAGTATACCTCAATTTGTGAAATTGAAATAAAAAATATATAAAATTTCCGTCGAAAGTTCTTGTGAAATTTGGCAAAAACCATTTGTTTTCAAATCGGTCAAGGTCGCACTTCTATGGGTCGCCAATTTAGTGGTTACATAAAAAATCGGTCAAGGTCGCACTTCTATGGGTCGCCAATTTAGTGGTTACATAAAAAATCGGTCAAGGTCGCACTTCTATGGGTCGCCAATTTAGTGGTTACATAAAAAATCGGTCAAGGTTGCACTTCTATGGGTCGCCAATTTAGTGGTTACATAAAAAATCGGTCAAGGTCGCACTTCTATGGGTCGCCAATTTAGTGGTTACATAAAAAATCGGTCAAGGTCGCACTTCTATGGGTCGCCAATTTAGTGGTTACATAAAAAATCGGTCAAGGTCGCACTTCTATGGGTCGCCAATTTAGTGGTTACATAAAAAATCGGTCAAGGTCGCACTTCTATGGGTCACCAATTTAGTGGTTACATAAAAAATCGGTCAAGGTCGCACTTCTATGGGTCGCCAATTTAGTGGTTACATAAAAAATCGGTCAAGGTCGCACTTCTATGGGTCGCCAATTTAGTGGTTACATAAAAAATCGGTCAAGGTCGCACTTCTATGGGTCGCCAATTTAGTGGTTACATAAAAAAAGGTTCTCATCAGAATTTGAGTGATAAATTCTGCATTTACAGTTTCTTATATTTAATTAATGTTTCTTTCCAAATATTTTTCCATGTAGGCATCTACTCGGAATCTTGAGAACCCTTTTCTAGAAGGGTAAAAAAGTAATATACCTTTTTTTAAGATAAAACTTTGCTGGCGTGTGACGACGGATGATGCAAATAAATCATTCTGAAGACGGAGGGAAATTTCTGAACAAGCTAATTCAATTTAACAGACTCTAGATAGGCGACGAGAAATTTTATTAGATTCCTGAGTGGAGAAAACTCTGCGAAGATATTTTTTTACGCGGCAGTTACATATTTTACTCAAGCGCGCATATTAATTTCAACAAGATTTCATTTGCTTGCAAAGTTCTAACATTATAGTTTATCTTGTCTTATGCCTCCAGCTGGGATATAATTGAAAGGGAACCCCTAAAAGAAATAATATAAATACAGATGAAAACGTATTTTTAAGAAGAATATAAGTTTTTTTTTAATTAAAGAAGACAGTATTAGGGAAACTCAATCGAAAATCTGAAACAGAAAAATTAGAAAGAGTTACGGTCAACGGTCACTCTCCTTAATATGACAATACATTTTTTTTTGTTTCGTTAATATTGTCTTCATTGAGTTTTTACTTATAAAGTTAAAAATAAAAATAAATATTCATCCTGGACTTGCGGAAATGTCAATAGATGTCGCATATTACACAAAAATGGATAAATTTATCCAAGACACTATGTAGATAGAATTTAGTTCAGGTTTGAATCTTACATAAAGACAGCATGGAGAAATGAAGATGATAATGTTACTAAATACAGTTAAATATGACCGAATCGGATAGGGACACATTAGCTTAGTTGGTAGAGCTCCGCCCCGGCAATGTCTAGGTTCTGAGTTTGTGTGCGAAATGTGAACGTATTTTTTTTTATTTTTCTGTTTCATATTTTCGATTGATTTTCGCTAAAAAATTAAATTGACAGTGTAACACCAAACGGAAAGAAATTTAAACTTAAGCGTAAAAGTTACCCTTTAAAATGTTTTACAATTTTAAAACCTACCCAATGTTATAGCATATTGCCGTAATAGTATTAAGGACTGGTCATTTTTTTTCGTTGCTTTTAAAAAGCTTCTTAGGGAAAAATTCTTGCCTAGAAAAGAGTATTTTCAATAATTATGTTACTTTCCATAAAACAGGTAAAAGGTTTTTAGAAAGAAATTTTTTACACACTTAATATTATCAATATTTTTGTAGAGCGTGGGTTTACTGAAAGCCTTTTTCGAGGAGATCTTGGTATTAGTTAGAAAGGTGGAGTTGGTTATATCATTTATCGATTTTCCGTTTCGATAAGTGGGATCTGGTACAAGCAAGATAATATTAACGAAGTAATTATCAACTTCATCCGAAGTCGTTGGGAGGGTTTTATTTAGCATAATGCCAACAAGTGCCGCTCCAGAACTTCTTAAATTATATCTTCAATTTTGCGATCTCGCTAAACGGGTCACTTAGTATCGTTAAATATTTTTCACAAGTTTCTGAATAAAGTTTGAAGTTTAAAGTTTATTTTTAAGTGTTGATGCATACTCTTTTATTTGTTGGTTTATGTGTCGGGTTTGATGTTGCCGGTGTTTGTATTTAATTTGTCAATGCAATTTCATAATCAACATCAAAATGCCCAAACTGACAGCGAAAGATATGAAAGAATACAATGTTCTCGTAGGTACTTTTGCGTTACTGCGGAATCGATTCCACTCTGCACAGTCCCTTGTTCAGAATAAAAGTGCGCTGGAAACCTTACAAATAGGTATTTACGTTTTTTTTGACGAACAAAAATTTTATATAGGTTCAGCATACATAAAATGGATTGCAAAACTCTGTACTAAAAATACCAACGCTCATCAGCGTTGAAAAAACCAAGCATGTGTATAAAACGAAATCATATGTGTATTATGGTCATTTATCAAAACTAAAAAACTATTCTCACATTATCGACTTAGTCATTTAATGTCATAAAAGGTCGGATATGTTATTTGTCTACAATGTATAAATGCAAAAAGTGGCGCTTTGCAAAATACATTCATAATGTATTGATTTACAGAATGAAAACAGTGATATTGTTATGAACTTTACGTACCCTCCAGATTAAAGAGCATAAAATAGCTACTCACTACCAGGTTATGAAACATTATTAACAGGTTATGAAATATTAGTAACAGGTTATGAAACATTAGTAACAGGTTATGAAACATTAGGAACAGGTTATGAAACATTAGGAACAGGTTATGAAACATTAGTAACAGGTTATGAAACATTAGTAACAGGTTGTGAAATATTAGTAACAGGTTATGAAACATTAGTAACAGGTTATGAAACATTAGTAACAGGTTATGAAACATTACCATGCATTCAACAGGGCAAAGGGGCAGAATTGGTTATGATTTCAAACCGAATATAAAAATGAACATCGAACTCTACATTTGTGTTTTTCATCATTTGTTAAAAATAATTTTATTATTATGCCCAATTATGGAGGGCAACACACAATATCCGAAAAATCTCATATATTTTCTCCGGGGTAATATTAACGTTGTGAGTACCATGGTTTATAAGAATGAAAAGGTGCTTTTTCTTAAGCCTTTTAAGTGATTTACGGGACAAGGAGGAAGCTTTTTATGAAACATGCAAATGTATTAAAAGATCTAGTCGGCGCAAAATAATTTTATTTTCACCGCGTTGGGTTTATGAAACCAAATATAAAACAGGTATTTTGGGAGGAATTTCACGGTGTTTTTCTTCTTCTCTAGGCGTTAAAAACAAGTATTTATTTTATAAATTATTTTCATAGATCCGAACCGGGAATTTTTTTAAAGTTGGAGATGTATAAAAAAAATTCCATCTTTTAAGATATATGTAAGTATATACGTATATCATCTTTCGAAAATACTTTATAATTATCGATAGGTAAAATTTCTGATGAAGATTCTGGACATCAAAACGAAATAAAGAAATTTGTAAAAATGTGAAACATAAAGCTTAGATCCAGTTGCTGCTTACTTCCGTCATATTTGACATCGATACAAATCGACGATTAGTGCCGCTGGTTAAATAATGTAAGCTAGAAGTATATTTGTGTTATTTTGAAATAAACCCAATGTAGACACGTCTTCCTAATACCTTATAGTTGGATACCGTTTCTAAGCCATTTCTAAGTATCTCACATCAGTCAAACAGATGAATCATTTTTGGTATCTCAATTAATCTTTCCAACTACTTAAAATACGATTATTAAAATCTATGAATGTTTAAATTTTGGTCTATCGATCTTACAACTTAAAAGTAATGGGGGATGTCGTTTCAAGAGGTTTTAGTTCTGATTCGAAGTGGGGAAGCATTTAAGAGAAACGACTAGGCAACCTTAGAGGTTTTGAGGCCAAAATACTTTACCAAACTGATTCAAATTTGTGTTCCTACGTAAATCCGAAATTTATAAGTTAAATTTAAGCCCATAAAATTTTTTTGTCATCTTTAATTTTTTTACTATTTACAAATAAGATAACGCAAAATAATTTTATAAAATAACTACTGGTGGTAACTGGTAACTAGCAATAATTGCCAAAGTCGCCTTTAAAATCTTGAAAACTGGACTTTTTAAATGGTCTACATTTTATAATATCAAACGCAAACACATTTTTTTTTATTTTTTTTTTATTTTTTTTATTTTTTTTTTTTTAATTGTACAACAGATTTTTATCCAATTACTGTACAATTTTCTCATTTTAACAGTCTTAACACCTAGGAAGATGATTAATATACAAAAAAATCTTAAGGCTATCTAAAGAAGAGTTATATATATCTAGTGTTTCCGATATTTCGTTCAACAGCACCATTCCTCTTGTCATGCTATGCTGTGCTAGAACATCTGTTCTGCCGTATGGTATTTTGAACAAGTCGTGTCGACGACTACGGCTGAACTTTTCAGGCATAATAATATGATTCAAAACAACATAATATGATTCAAAACATATTTTTCAGTTTGATTAAGTATTTTGACCTCAAATCCTCATTTAAGCTTCGTGTGATAGGGGCAGCGCAGCCGTCCCTCTTAAATTCCCGAGTTATTGCCGATTATTATTTATTTGAACCCCATCAACAAAATTCTTCGTGGGTATAATTTGGGTGTGATGTTCAAAAACTTTTAAAATACCTAAAGCTCTAAGGGAATTTACATAAATTCATTGTGAGTCAAAAACATAATTATAACTTTTATCATTCAGATACAGCGCGAAGAAAGAATTAGAACTGATAAGATTAATAAGTTAAAAATACGTGTTTTATTTTTATCTTTCAAGTGCGATGCGGAAACCTACCTAGTAAATGTCTACGATAATGTCGAATAATATATATTATTTATCGAGAATCCCTATATTTTATTTTATTTTATCGTTGATTTTAACGTGACTAGAATTACTTTCCAACTTTAAACAGTGGATAACGTCCTAAAAGTGCAGGAAACATAAATATTATTTTGCAAACGTAATAATTGTTTCTCTTTTCTCCATAAAGCGAGGCAATCCATTACCCCCTCCCCTACACACAGGCACTGTGTAAATGCTCTTGAATGAGTAAATATGTACAACATGGACAGAAAACTAGAAACTAAATTTCAAGCAGGGAGGATGTACATCGGACAACAAACTACGGGCTACAAGCTACGAACCACCAGCTACTGTGAATGCTCTATGTATGAGCTACTGTATATACTCGTATATGTATACGGGTATACACTAGGAGCGATTTGGAAAGTAATTAACCAAGTGTTGGCCATTTTTCAGACACTACCAGTGCCCAGCCCACCCCGACTTGCCGCCCCCGCCACCGCCCCCTCCCCCCGCCATAGTTCAAGAAGGGCAACCCCACAGGTATCCATTGTTCTATTATGTATTGCACACAACACTGTACTCACTGTAGCCACTAGACTCTATACCTATTGCCTGGTGTGCGGTGTCTCTGAGACTTGAATAGCGAGCACAACAAATAAAATTATAATGCCTCGGGAAGATTGGCACTTGTATACGTCAGTTTTTTAGTTGACACAGAAATGTTATATATTGTGTAGATAATATTATCGCTGCCTTCTTATTTGGTACAGTAAAATTACATATTTGTAATTATTAATTTGATAATGTGAGCCTCACCGGGTGCTTTACTCGAAATGCAATGAAATAATACATTGAAATAATTTAAAATAAAACGAGACAAAATAAAATACAATAATGAAGGCGGTACTGAAAAAACAAAAATTAAAAAATATCGTTAAATTTTATGCCGTACGTTTGAATATAATAAGGTTTGTATTATAAAGGCATTATGTGTTACTTATGTGTGTTTTATTCTGTTGTATGTGTATGTTTTATTCTTTTGTATTTGTATGTTTTATTCTTTTGTATGTGTATGTTTTATTTTTTGTTAAAGTAACTTTTTGTTCTTTAATCCATCTTTTAATTTTGTATCCGAATTTTTTTTTGTTTCCCTCATTTTTTGTACCGAGTGAAAGATTAGATATGATTTTAGATTTTCACGGCCAAAAGTATTTTTGTTGTTTGTTTTTGGGGTGTTATACCGTGTTACGCTACCTCCTCCTTTAGCCCACGTTTCGGACAGCGTTACAGTGTCCATCATCAGGGCAGATGTTTAAGATTGTTGAAAGATTGAGTGAAAGATTGTTGAAAGCAATGCCCGGTGTTTGTAGTGTATTTGTCCAAAGCTTATGTTTATTGTAGGAGTTTTTTATGTGCGCTTATCCAACTTATCTATGGTACTCGTAGTTTATGTTTGTTGAAATTTATTTTTCTCGTCAAAGATGTAGTAGAGTAGTGTTTTTTTAATGTAAAACTGGCCAATCTAGTACGTCAAACATCTTTACACAGCACAGCATTAAAGTAAGAAACCACCTTCCTGATACAAGTGCAAAATTAATTTAACCATTGTATTCCCAATCGGTTTTGTATTCTTTTTTAAATACTAACGTAAGTCTTTTCATGACCATGTCCATTAATTTATTTTATTTTATTTTATTTATTAGGGAAAATCAGCAGATATTTTATACTTATAATAATAACATTAATAATACACTAACAATTCAATATCAATTAATATCCAATAACAGACTTTCATATAATTAAAAAGTTAAAAAAGGTAAGTGACAACAACAAGCGCAGCGGTTTTGCTGCAAAACGATTTTAACTAAACGATAATAAAACTAGAGAGTATCCGGTATGCGTTGCAATGCCACTCGAAGAAATAAAGTGTTTGCGTCCCCTCCCCCCTCCCCGCGTAGCCTTTCCACCTTCCCCACCTTCCCCCCCTCCGAAGTCACCCACTCTTACGACCCTCCTCTTGTGTTCCCTTCCCCCCTCCTGCATTTACCTTCCACCTTCCCCGCCTCTCCCCCTCTCTTGTCCACCTCCTTGGTTTCCCTGCCCTCTCAAGGATTACCCTCTACCTCTCTCCTTCCCTTTCTATCACTAAACTATATGAAATACACACATTTCTCCACTATCTCGTGCCCCACCTGTTGTAATTTTTTTATACAAATTTTAATAACGCCAGAGCTCACCATTATATATAGAAAACTTCACGGCCGTGCGCACAACAACTCACCAAATTTTCATCTCGATCGGATGAAAGGTATGGGAACGCGGTAGCGCGCGTTTTCATCCTCCGACAAAATATTCCCAACAAAATATCCTCCGACAAAATACCCCTCGACATAATATCCCAAGGACGAATTGTATCTCCTGTTTAGGATAAGTCTTACTAGATATTTTATGGGGGATATTTTGTCGGGGATATTTTGTCGGGGATATTTTGTCGAGGATATTTTGTCGAGGGACGAAGACGCGCGGAACCTGGAAACGCATACTGGACAAACAAAGAAACATTCATTTTTCCATGTAAAGATTAATTTTATTTCTTATGTATGTATAATTTATTGATGTTCTTCAAATTCAAGCTTCAATAAAATGGAAACAATATTAAATAAATATAACGTTTATAAAATCGCTGTTATTACGAACAATGAGCGCTCAACCATTGCTTTAAACTTGCAAAGCAAACTCTGCGTTTGAATTAAAATTTTGTAGTCGAGTAGGTACTTTAACGTTTCAGAGAGGTGGCCAAAAAGGATTAAAAATGTTCGCCTAAAATAATACATCATTTCGATTAAAGCGATCCCTCACAACTGTCGCCTGTTAAACAATCCAGAACTTCCCTTTTAATCCCAAAGGTTGCCCCCAGGAATTATGTCTCAATTTTCTGGGCCGCAGAATCGATAAATGAGTAGCAGAATAATAATTATTAGTTCCGATTGTGTCACGCACAACAAAAAGACATATTTCCATTTGTGAGCAATTAAAAATCATTGGTAAGAACAATAAAATATGTCACATAAGGCCGAGTTGTTAAGCGACTTCAAAAAGGAGTCTACCCATATTCAGACAAATTAGTTAGTGTACTTCAGATTCACTAAAAATCAAAAAATAAACAAAAATATTAACAAAACAAAAAAACGACTTAAAAAAATGTACTAAAAAGTAAAAAAATAATATCGTATACTTCTACAACTTCATAATCAACTTAATTTTTCTAATCGTCTATATAGAGGGTTCTGTTATTTTTGGAGTCGGTGTCAGCAAAGGTACCCGGCCCGGCGTGTTCACTTGGCAGCTCCCCGCGCCGCCGCGGCCCCGCTCACGCCCCTCGCCTCATCAAGTCGCTTGTGCGACACAAGCACATCTCACCTATAACTATGTATGTAGTTACAAACCTACCTTGACTGACACCGACTCCAAAAGTAACAATCGTACCTACATATTGATGATTAGAAAAAGTAAGTTGATTATGAAGTTGTAGAAGAATACGATATTATTTTTTTACTTTTTAGTGCATTTTTTGAAGTCGTTTTTTTTGTTTTGTTAAAATTTTTGTTTTTTTGAATATACTGGCGAAGACCCATTAACCAGCGGCCGAGAATTTAAATTTCCTCGATTGATTAACTAATTCCATGCCGATTTTGTTTAATTAAATTATTAGAATTTCGTACCATTTTTAGTTCCTTTTTAATCGTAAATATTTTGAATTTTTTTATAACGTCTTATCAAAATAAGTATGTAAAAATCTGAAATGCATTTTTAAGGCCGTAAATAAAAAGGCAAACTGAGGTATTTTCGTCGCAAATCACGTGGGCGATTTTTTTAATGATTTTATTTGAAGTAAAATTAAAATTGAAAGTGGTTTTCCTAGTTATTTTACTTTATTGTATATGATTATAAGATTTGAAGTGTCAATTGCATGATACAAAACATTTTACAATAAAAAACACTTAAATTTGTTTTAGACAACTTGTATTTTATACACTCTACCGGTTTCGGAAGCACCCTGCCTTCGTCAGGAGAATATTATAACATTCTTAACAGGCGAAGGAAGGGTGGTTCCGAAACCGGTAGAGTGTATAAAATAAAAGTGGTCTAAAACAAATTTATGTGTTTTTTTATTGTAAAATGTTTTGTATTATGCAATTCACATTTCAAATCTTATAATCATATCCAGTAAAGTAAAGTATCTAGGAAAACCACTTAGAATATTAATTTTACTTCAAGTAAAATCATTAAAATATGATTATAAGATTTGTAATAAAATAAAAGTGGTCAAAAACAAATGTATGTGTTTTTATTGTAAATTATGGCGAGCCACAAATTTAATGCTTATTACAAATACAAAACATATTGTTTGAAATTTTAACAAATCTGCCAACGACCAACTGTATTATCTTTTTATAATAAATATATATTATGTTACTGTAAAAGCCCGTACTACGGTAAATCTTAAGATTTTCTAGTAAATTCTAGGATTTACCAATATTACATGTTGGTAAATCCTAAGATTTAGTAGTAAAACTTAAGATTTACCAATTTACGGGCTTTTATAGTAACATATACGAGTACATGAGTACACGAGTACATGACCGGTCAGTGGTTGAGTGGGCATCGCGCTTGGGTTCCACCCGGGCGTCGCGTGTTCGATTCGTCGGCTGGCTAAGTCCTCCATCACAACACAAGTAACATTTTCAGCTGTCTGTGGTGGCAGTAGGAGATTTTCAAAGATTGTTGGGTTATTCGTAACCCGGGAATGTTTGTCTTTCTTAAAAAAAAAAAAAAAAACATATTTCTTCAAAATTTAAAACATAGATTACATAAAATAACAATCTTTTGAAATCAATATTTTTTTGTAGAAAAGACTTAATACAACCAGATTTTGATTTAAAATGACATATTTACGGTTATGGCTGGTTCCCTGTTAAAATCACAGGATTGTGAGAATTCTTGACAAAGAGTTCCAATTTAGAAAATGACTATACAAATATATATTTTTTAAATATTATAGTAATTGGTAGATATTAGCAACTGAATTATTCTCAAAATCAGTTCCAATATTGAAAATGTCCATTTAAATTCAAACAAATTACATTTACGCAGGACGCAAAGACAACCGTTTTTAAATGGGATTTATCAAACTACTTTATTTTGAAAAACAATGAGGCAATCAGCTACCTTACCTAACCCAACCTAACCTTCGTAAAAATAAATTAAATGTTCTGGAAGTGGGGGCGTGTTTTTGGTGAGCTATATTTTTCGATCGTTGCAATCTCCCAGAAGAAACTCTATGAGGTTTAAATTTTTGCTATTTGGTTCCTTTGTATGGTGAACTGGTTGGGTAGTACAGTATAGATACACGAAAGCTGTTGTCCAGAAGTGTGAGGCAAATCAACCTTTCTAAGGGAGATATATTAACCTTCGACCCTTTTTGTGGTAGAATTCAATCAAAATGAACGATTATTCCGGGTTCCTTCGCAGTTCGAAATATGTAAATGCGCTAAATGTTTTTATAGTGACACGAAAAAAGTAGAATCTCTTTCGAAGCGTAAAAGGATTTTCACGCCACTTCCCACTTTTAAAACTACCTGCAGGATGGTGGTTACATAAATCTACAAACACGCGCGTTAGACAACAATAATGCTAAAAACGCGTGCGCTACTTTAGCAGGTAACGTGTGACTTTTACACGTGAAAACATTTTCACAAGTCAAAAGACCTTTATATTTCTGTGAATGAAAAAATGTCTTGAGAAGAAAAAATGACTATTATACATGCCATTTTGTTCTTCACTTGCGAAATTTGCGAACATTGCAAAATCAGAAAACCGACACGCCACGCTGTGGAACGCACGCATTTGGTGGAACCCTATGTTTAAATGACTTTATTTGGATGAAAACAAATAACTTTGTAAAAACCACTATACAATCAATATTATCAACATGTCTCAAAAACCAAGTTTTCTTGGTCAGGATGAGATCAATATATTAGATTAATATTAATCTCATCCTGACGAAGAAAACGTGGTTTAGGAAACATATTGATTATAAAGTGGTCTTTACAAAATTATTTGTTTTCATTCAATAAAAATGACACCACAAAAGTATATTTGCAAAGTTTGAAGAAGGACTTATTTGGTGTTTATTATTTTACCTGATACGTATGCGAAACCTATCCTTTCAAAACCTCAATGAAATATTGTGTCTCTAGCACTTTCCAAAAAGTTTAAATTGTTTTCAAGAACCTTTACGTGCCGAGATTGAATTTGAACGAACAAGTAATAATTTATATCATCAAAAGGAATGATAAACTTACTACGGTTGCTTTCCAAATTTCCTGAGCACCAACTCTCATCTTTCTTATTATGACAGTCTGCCTTGACCCTTCATAACATCTCCCAGATCTTTAGATCAACAAGATTAGTTATATCATTTAAGATAATCTACTCGCTGATATCCTCTCTAATGCCCTGATAGCCCAATTCACGTTTAGTGGCGAATAAGAGATACAATGATGAGGCACCCAAACGATGAAAAATGTTTATTGTTTATTTATTGTTTATTTGTTTGTTTATTTAGTACAAGATGATACATGTATATACATAATTCATAAAAAAAATTTGACTGCCCAACTAGGAGTATTCCTGTTTTAGGACAGTCAAATTATTATGGATATGAACAAATGGAACACGATTAGTACAAAAAAGAAATAAAATTGATGAATTACAAAGAGGAAATAAAAAGAACAGAAAGAATATAAAATAAAATAAGTTTAAAACCTAGTAACTGTTTTTTCGTTATTTGTTTTTGGGGTGTTATGCCGTGTTGCGCTACCTCCTTCTTTAGCCAACGTTTCGGACATCGTTGCAGTGTCCATAATCAGGGCATAACACCCCAAAAACAAATAACGAAAATGCTTTTGGCCGTGAAAATCTTAAAACTTACCCTAGTAACTGTTATTTGTTTAGCATAGTTATTAAAATAATATAAATTTAAAAAAGAAAAGGTAAATAGGTATATATAGGTAACATATAGGTAACTAAGAGGAATTAAGAAGATTAAAACATTTAGGTAACTTCTGTATGCATTGCATATTATAGTCCTACATACATGTGTTTTAGAAAAAAAAAAAAGAAAAAGAAAAAGAGAAATATTAAAATTAAAATGAAATAACCAATTAAAACATAAAATAGCCGTCGGTTGTTTAGCATAGTTGTTGAAATGATAATAATAATAAATAAAAGTTATATATGTGTCTACTTAAAAGCAAATTATTAAAATATAAGGAGGTAACTGGTGTTTGCCTTTCATATAATAATCCTACGTACACATTTTATATAGTGAGAACAGAAAGAGAACAGAAACAATAAAATAAAATAAAATAAACAATCAATACCTGATTATTACTGTTATTTGCTTAGCATAGTTATTAAAATAATAGGTATATATATATATACTTATAACTGGTGTTTACATTGCATATTGATAAGCCCACATATATACATATTTTGTACAAATATTGATAAAAAAGAGAAGAGATAGAATAAAATAAAATATCCAATTAAAACATAAGATTAACATCTGCTTGGTTAGCTTTCTAATTTTAAAAGTAATAGGTAGGTACATAAAAACACATAATAATATAGATTAGAAAATAAGGGTATCTTTTACATGGTTCATTTATTGTTGGAATTATTGTTGTTGTTTTTGGTTTGTGTTTGATTTAATTTTTTGTGTAGTAAAAGTTCACTCTCCTTTCTCCCTAATTCTTGAAACCAAGTAGTGGTCAATTTACGAAGAACACTTTTTTTTTTTTTTTTGTTTTTTTTTACATTAACTCCACACAGGAGGCTTGAGGAAAATAATTTTCCTCAGGGCCTATGTCATCTGGGATGCTGTGTGGAGGGTCTTTTTGAGGAGAGGAAGGAATGAACATTGGTCTTGAAGAGACCCATGTTGTAGGAAGGAGGAAACACAGAGGCCGCAAATCATTCCACAGCCGAGCTGTTGAACATAAGAACGAGTCGAAGAAACGATCCGTTCTCATGTGATAAATGTCAACCGTGTACAAATGTTGGGCACGCGTTTGGCGTGTTTCCCGACTATGCACCGGTGCCGAAGGGATCAATGATGCTAGTTCCTCGGAGCATCTTCCATTGTAATACCGGTAGAACAAGGATAGCATTCCCACCCGACGCCTGTGCTCTAAAGAATGCAATCCGTCTATTAAGATGGGAGAATCTATTAAACGGACCGCCCGTTTCTGCACAGAGTCGAGGGTATTTTTCAGGTATTTTGGAGCTCCAGACCGGAGGTGGCTGCCAAATTCAACCGTGGGGCGCACTTGCAATTTGTACAGGGTTAGCAGTTGTGTACTTTTAAAGTATCTGCGGGCCCTATACAGTACGCCCTGTTTCTGGGAGGCTAACTTTACTCTGGCTTCGATGGAGCCCCCATACCTGAGCTGGTCACTTAGGGTTACACCAAGCATATCAATGGAGGGCCTGTTCGGAAGATTGCTTCCGTTGAAAGAGACTAGATTTTCATTTCGATTCTTTTAAGCCGTAATCAGACAAGATTGGGTCTTTGAAACATTAAATTCAACGAGATTATTTTTACCCCAAGAGAAAACACTCTCGAGGTAACCGTCCATTCTTTGGATACGATGTTAGATTTTCACGGCCAAAAATTATTTTGTAATTAGTTTTTGGGGTATTATGCCGCGTTGCGCTACCTCCTTCTTTAGCCAACGTTTCGGACAGCGTTGCAATGTCCATTATCAGGGCAGATGTGTAATAGTTAGGGGTGATGTTTGTACTTATCTACTTAGGAGCAATACCGTGTCGCCAGCTCCACTCCTCTACGAGCTGGCGCTACAATATACTTCAACATGTTTTTTTGCATTTAGCCTTGATGTAACCGTCAATTACCGGATACCAAGAACTATTTAGTTTAGCTCCGTCGTCTCCATTAATATTTATAGGATTTTTGTGAATTTAAATTGCCTCCGTAATCAGGCGTACTCTATGAAATTTCGATCTTCCCAGGACTTCAGGAACAAATCCAAAGTAATGGCCGGTTTCAATTAAATGCTCGGCGATTGCCGATTTGTCAGAGTGGCCAAGTTTACATGCTCGAAAGTGTTCCGATATCCTTTTGGAGATCGTCCGCTCTGTCTGGCCCACATAGACCTTATCACATCCGGAACAGCTGAGTTTATATACTCCATCTGTTTCCAGAGGAAACTTGGTCTTTGCAGGCCTCAAAAAGTCTCGTATTTTTGTCGTGGTTCCGAAGACAGTCTTGATGCTTTCTTTTTTCAATAGCCTTCAATTCTGTCTGTCACATTGTGAACGTAAAGCAGGAAAGCGCAGCCCTTTGACTCTTGTTCAATTCTGTCTTAATTTGGTGCAGATTTGACTCTTATGATTTGCCTTGTCTGCCTTGTACGCGTAACCGTAACGTAACTGTTACGCTCCAGTGCATCGGTCAATTTTGTAAGTTCTGCTCCGATTTTTGTTTCTTCACATATTCTGGTCGCTCGGGTCACCAATGTATGGATAAGTCCTCTCTTCTGCGCTGGGTGGTGATGGGAATCAGCATGTATATACCGATTTGTATGAGTTGGTTTCTATACACTGTGTGTCCTAGACTACCATCTTCTTTTCGCATCACCTCCACATCTAGAAAAGGTAGGATCATAGAGTCATTTTCCAGCTCCATTGTGAACTTAATTTTAACGTGGAGTGAGTTCAGGTGGTCCAGAAATTCGTTCAGTTTCTCTGTTCCATGAAGCCAGATGGCGACATCGTCGACATACCGCCACCATACTTTAGGAACAGCCGAAGCTGTGTCGAGTGCCACTTCCTCAAACTTCTCCATAAAGAAGTTGGCGAGTACTGGTGACAACGGACTGCCCATCGCAACTCCTTCCACTTGTTCAAAAAGTTCACCCTGGAATGCAAAATATCTCGTTTTAAGGCAGTGTTCAAAAAATTTACAAATGTCTTCATCGTAGATCTCTCTTAGCATTGTCATGGAGTCTTCCAGAGGCACATTCGTGAAAAGGGACACAACGTCAAAACTGACCAAAATATCTCCTTTCTCAGTCTTAACCTTCTTAACCTGACTGATCAGATCTGTGGAATCCTTAATCCAAGATTCAGTTTTCCCAGTTTGCATCGGCAATATTCTTGAGAGTCCATTCTTTGCTTCAAAGCCATGGAGCTGTTGGAGTTTGTGAGCCCTTTGGGGGCTTGTCAAACAAAAAACTACCATGAACTGTACTGTCATCCGCAGTCTGTCGTTAATAGATGGGTAGAGGTGGCTTTGTTTATGGGTGTTTAAAATTAATTTTCTCATGTACAGTTGTCTAACATCCAGAACTTGTAAGTCTTTAAATAGTGCATCACTGTGATATCTAAATGGTTTTTTGAGGATTACCTTTAGTTGTGATTTTTGAGCTTTTTCTAATTTGTTCAAAATATGTTTTGCACATCCACCCCAACCTAAGGATGCATAGTCTAAAAGTGACCCACACAAAGCATCATAGATGAGTTTCAATTCTTTTTTATGTAAGATGTTTCTGATTGCTATAAACATGTACGTGAACTTTCTAACGTTTGTGGTGACTAGATCCACGTGACGGTCCCATCTAAGATATTTGTCTAATATAACACCAAGGTATTTTATAGTGTTCACGTATTCTAATTTATAACAATTACAGGGAGTTGAGTCAGTGCATTTATGTACGAAAATATTATATGCTTCTTTAGGTTGGCCAGCTTCTGTCGCACTAAATCGTATAAATTTTGTTTCTTCCGAATTGAGTGTTAACAGATTACAGTCTAACCAAAGTTTTAGCTGTTTTATTCCATCCTCTGCTTTGCATTGTACATCGTTCCATGTTCTTCCTTCAAATATTAAGACAGTATCATCTGCAAACATTATAATGTGATTGGAGAAATTGCTGTTACACAGATCAATTATATAAATACTGAACAAAATAGGTCCTAAGGTACTCCCTTGGGGTACACCAAATTCTACAAGGGCCGGATCACTAATAGTATCATTAATTTTAACTTTTTGGTATCTGTTAGCTAAGTAACAACTAGCCTTTAGTTTTTTTAGAAGTATTTTATGCGAAATGGTATCAAAAGCTTTGGCAAGATCTAAGAAGAGAGCAATAGACTTATTTCCCCGGTCAATATTATTGGAAATAATATCTGCCAGTTTAGCAATTGCATTTTCTGTTCCTAGACCTGGTCGAAAGCCGAACTGGTTGTTAGATAAGATTTTATGAGTTTCTAGGTAGAGGATGAGACAATGTAAGTTGGTATATAATATTAAGTACTTACTTACTTACATTTTTTCGTACTTATATGATTTGTATATGAATGCATTATTTTTAAACAATTCAATATGAAAATGAATCACTTTTCGTACAACAATATTTAATCAAAATAATCGACATGTTCCAAAACCATGGTTCCGTCATCGGGATACAACGCATATAGTTTAATTTCTATATAAAACTTTTTTGTTTATATCAACAACGGTGTTAATATTAGATTAATTTATCAATGTCTTCAGGACACTAAATAATTCATTGAGATAATAGTCGATCGGTTTTGTATTTTAAGTGTCCACCCCATTAAGGACAAGTTTTAGGATTCCATCCCATCAAGGACACATAAAGTTTTAGGTTTCCACCCTATCAAGGACACATAAACTTTTATCTTTAAATGAAGATATCAAATATTTATGACGCCGAGTCATCTAGATTTGATATTTCAACATCTGTACTTTGCCAGGGGTAGAATATTCTGTAATCTCGATATCTCGCTGTGTTGTATTTGAATTGGAAATAATGTTTCCATCCCCCAGTTAACGATGCTCCGTGTAGGTACTAAAAAGAAATTGAATTCGAAAATAAGGGTAAGTGTGAAACATTTTCAGCAGCAACAACCCTTAGCGGTTTGATAGCACGCGTTTTCCTATTGATAGGAAATGGATATTATACACTACAAAGAAATTTCATTCAAATTGCCTTGTTAGCAATATCAGCAATAATCAGAAAAGCAAATGGATTTTGTATACATAATAATCATTTGTGCACTAAAAAAATGTACATTAGTAGTTAGATACGTTTTAAGATTTTCACGGCCAAAAGCATTTTCGTTATTTGTTTTTGGGGTGCTATGCCGTGTTGCGCTACCACCTTCTTTAGCCAACATTTCGGACATCGTTGCAGTGTCCATCATCAGAGCAGATCCGGCAGATCCGGTAGATGTGTAATTTTTAGTGGTGAAGTCTGTGCTTATTTACTTATTTTGTACCGGTGAAAGTTAGTGGTGCTGGCGACACGGTATCGCTTCAAAGTATATAAGCACACAATTCACCACTAAAAATTACACATCTACCGGATCTGCTCTGATGATGGACACTGCAACGATGTCCGAAACGTTGGCTAACGAAGGAGGTAGCGCAACACGGCATAACACCCCAAAAACAAATAACGAAAATACATTAGTCGTTGTTAGTTTAAACACATTAGTCGGAACGTACATTATAATAAAATGGTATGTATCAAATTGTCATGTTGGGTAGGTACAAATAGATTTTGTAGGTGAATAAGATAATGCTTGTTTCAAATAAATTATTTTGAGAAATATTTAAATAAATATTATTATCCATCTCCTCTTTACTTCGTAGAATAACAAAAATAATTCACCCGTATATTTTAAAGTAAACTAAATTACTAAAAACTTCGTGTTAAAGAATAATATCATGTTATTGTAAATTACGCACTTGTTTTAGCATTAATTAATTTGTAATGTGTTGTGGTATAATTTTAACCAAAGATTTCACACCATTGGCATTGGTAAAATTTGTGCTAATAGTAATATAACACTTTAGCAGTACATACTTTAACGAGGTCACTGCACAAACACTTTTTTGTTTTTGTTTTTTATTTACTGCCTTCATTAACGGTGTAATAATGTATTTTATTTGTCTTTTGTTTTGTTTACATATGAAAATAAATAACATTTATTTTTTCTTTCTATGTTTTACCTACCACCTACCATGACTGTTTAAAAAATATATAAAAGGGTGTATGTAAATTGCACTTTTGCCGTTAATTATAATTAAAATAAATTAATTCTAAATAAGTTAATTCTTAGTAAATAGGCATACCTTATTTCATGAATATCCTTAGAATGGTAGATACTCGTAGTTACATAAAAAAACATTTAGATAGCAATAATTGCACTGCATTGTTGGAGCAAGCGACAGCAAACTCTAAGAGCCTATTATGAGATTAATATCTTGTTGTCTCTGTAAATTGTTCCTGGTTGCACTAGCATTTTGTCTGTATTGACATTATTCCGATGTCCCTCATTGTCATTATCAAGCCTTTGTTAGAGCAGGATATATTAGTAGTAAAGAAAAAATAAAATACCTTTGAATAATTATCGATAATAACATCAATGGAAAAGTCAAATAAATTCCACAGTAGACAGAATGAGAAAACTGATCTACATATTTTTCAGACTTAGAAATACTGTATCATTTTTTTTTCATAAGTTTTTATTCCAGTATAAAAGAAAATAACATTTTCACTTACTTAACTAGAATATTGAATTATGTACTTTTTACATTATATTACATAGTTTTTAAATTACATAGTTTTTACATTTCATAACCTTAGATTACATTAGATTGCAATACTAACATTTACATGATATTATATTACCATACGATATTATTCACTATCACTACTTTGTTTTTTGTGAATAAACATGAACAATTTTTTTTTGAATTTGCACACACTTTTTTCTTTTTTTATATCTGGAAGGCAATTATATAAATTCCTTCGTAACTAATTGATTGTTTACCGTAGTTAGTATGAATGGTGTTTAAACGTATGTTATCGTGTTGTCGTGTAAAATGTTTGTGTACTTGGGACGTTTTAATGAATTCTGTGTTTGTATGTATGAGTTTATTATTTATTTTGTATATAAGGACACATATATTGTACTCGTATAGTTTTCTTAATGTTAGCAGTTTTGTTTCCAAATATAATTTTTTTGTGGATGTTTTGGATTCGTAGAGAAATAGTTTTTTGATTATCTTATTTTGAATTACCTGTAATTCATTGATGTATGTTTCATACGCATTTTCCCAGATTTCAAATAAAAATACTAAGAGATATTTATTATGCACTTGCGCACTTTGTACTACAATACGGAATCTTGGCTTGAGGGGGTGCATATAAATCATCCCTATTTCGATTGGAGACAATTCAAAAAGTTTTAATAAAAATCATATTACAAAAGCCCTATTACTACCCAACAATAAATGTTTTCCAAGATTTCCCGGTTTCCCCACTTACAAAAATGTATGACAAAATTGCACTACTACAAATACATAAAGATTTCTTTAATAAAATAATGCACCACAATTAAATATTAGCAAAAGAATCATATCTGTTGGAGGACTAACCGTACCACTAGTACAAACAACAACAGCACAGCATCACTATATATTCAAGGATATAAAACTATTCAATGAAATACCCCTAGATATAGGATCGGAAGAAAACTACGACAAATATTTAAAAAAAAAATTAAAATAGTCTAGTACCACCTCATAATTTTACCTATTTTTTAGATTTATGTTTTTGCTTTATCAATCCTTTGCATCATTTATTAACTAACCTACATTTTTATTACTTTTATTTTTCATAAAATTACTAATAGGATTTGTAATAATATTTTTTATTTTAAATAGATGTAAAAATATTTGGTTGTCCTCTCCTAAATACAAGCAGCTGCTCTATTAGGAGAGTGATTGAAATATTGATATTATATTATGTTATTGTAACTTTAATAAATGATTCAATTAATAAAAAAATAAGCATAAAAATATTGGGTCAGTTACCTTTTATTCTATCATAATTTTCTAGCAGCGGTAGAAAATGGAAAACATAAAAAAAAATTGTTTTCGAATAATATTTTTATGGTAATTCGCCTCAAGTGCGCTTCACAATAAATAACCTAGCCCGAATGTAATAATGAAAAACGATGCACCTACAAAGAATGATGTATAAGAATTATCTAACTTAGTTAATGTACAATTTTCATTAAATAACTACGACTATAAATGCAAAGCATACTTGAATAGTAGTTATATATTGTACATAATAATATATACATGTACAATATGTATATATACAGCCCGATTTTTACGTTGTGTGTAAGGTAAGCATCATAACATTCGTAACAAACATATTGAAAATAACCATAGTTTTGAAAAAAAACACAGGGATAAATATTCTTCATATTAATCATAAAGGAAAACGTTTAGATAACTTAGAAGCTTTGGAAATTAAAAAATCCCTTAAAAATAATGAATCTATTATCAACAAACAAAAAATATTGTCATATAGCCCAATCATGGATTTGTTCCCCTACCCACCCACTCTACACTAATACCTACCCACCCAATCTACATTATTAACTAACAACGGCTCCACCCCTACCACAATAAAACATTGTTCTAAACTGTCAAATTAGTATAAGCTTTCCCTGACGAAGGAACGTTTGTTCCGAAACCGGTCGGATTTGCACATTTTATAAGTGGTTTATACAAAGTTGCATTGTTTCATTTTATTATAATATATTTAAATTTGGCTCGTGATGAAATAGGTGTACGACAGCGTATTTTTAGTGATTTTCATGATTTTTTTAACGCGCAAGGAATATATGTATTTTATTTATACATTGAGGTGATTTTATGCATAAATTCACGAGTATATTCTAAAATGTTCAAATATTTTCCTAAAAAATTTTCCTTTTTCAATTTGGGAGGCGGGAGTGGGTACCGCCGCCCCGGGAACCTTTATTGGATAACCGACACCTCTGCCATAGGTCACCCCAAGTGGTTCGCTACGTTTGGTGATTTAGCAGGGGTGCCCGGGTTCATAGGGTGAGGTTTGTCTAGGTCTTGGAGGCGGATGACCAAGACACACTGAACCCCAGATTCCTACCCACCCCTTAAACCCTTTTCCTTCCCAGAACTCTCCTCTCTTTCCTTTCCTTAAAGAAACCCCTCCACACAGCATCCCCAAAGATGACATAGGCCCCGAGGGAAATTATTTTCCTCAGGGCTTCCTGTGTAGAGCTCATGTAAAAAAAAAAAAAAAAAAACAAAACAAAATAACGGAGTTATCAACTGCCGCGCATTGGCTAAAGTAAGTCGACTGCTTCCATATAATATTCATCCCGTATAAACTTGACGTGAATCAAAAGATATTATGGAAAAAGTGGTTGTCGTGCTTACGCTCTTGAAGTACGATTTAATATCGACCAGGTAACACCTCAAGTGTGCAAACATTCATATTCTATTATCATCGAATGTCTCGCCATTTTCTCACTCAAGACGAGATCTTAGAATTGATTCTAAAAGGTGATTTAAAAGCACGATACCGTTTTCCTCTTGGGAAATTAAAATTTTCCGATTTCACTTGAAATTATTACCTTCGTAAAGTTCAATTTAATAAATTCTGGAAAAACAACTTACTTTTAGGTTTCCCGGGATAAGTTTAATGTGTTATTTCGGAATAATAATTTATTAAAGCATATCTAAATCTAAACAAATCTTTTGGTTTCATTCAATTGGAGGATGTTTGAATGATTATCAAAACCTACCCCCTTGGCATGTTTTCAGCTCAGTGACTTGACTTATCGTTTCACCCTCCATCAAGTGAGATGTAGCATAATGGAGTGCCTATTATTATACACGTACTAGAATACTGCTGTTTGTGTTCTCTGATGGTTACTTTCGTAAGAGAATGATTCCACTTTAAGATTGAGGATGTGAAATTCAGGGAGAAAGTTAATCACAAACCCTTAATTGTGTTACGAACGACACTACGAAAGAAGTTTATACTAACTATCGGATGCATCGATTAAATGTTAAATTATGGTTTAAAAGATGGTGATTTACACATCTAAAATATTCCCACGTTTCAGAGTTTCTCGATAATCACATCTCAGCTCATATATAATGAAAGAATCCATATCAAGCTTTTCTGGATAGTATTTAAATTAGAAAAATGAAACAATATAATGTATAAACCACTTATATAATTTGCAAATCCGACCGGTTTCGGAACAAACGTTCCTTCGTCAGGGAAAGCTTATACTAATTTGACAGTTTAGAACAATGTTTTATTATGATAGGGGTGGAGCAAAAAGTAAAAAAAAAAAAAGTAATAGCTAAACAAAGTAATAGCTACATTCAAAAATATAGTATTTAAATTATTAATTAACGGAATAACAAAGGCTTACTTATCGAAACTGTGCATTCCTGGAAATAC
This sequence comes from Limnephilus rhombicus, assembly GCA_929108145.2. Taxonomy (NCBI): domain Eukaryota; kingdom Metazoa; phylum Arthropoda; class Insecta; order Trichoptera; family Limnephilidae; genus Limnephilus; species Limnephilus rhombicus. Next base: position 17,241,248 of record OV815270.1, read on the forward strand.
GAATTCAGTTTACTGTAAGATCAGCTAAGTCATCAGCTATTGACAGGTTGAAAGAACCAAAGCGCATACCAGATAATAAGTTCGGTGAGCATGCTTTCGGAGTGTCAGGCCATAAAGCCTGGAATAAAATGTCACAAGATTTAAGAAAGATTAAAGACATGACAGAAATTAGAATGAAACTTAAAACTCTGCTCTTCAGATAACCACATCCATAAACTAATGAAATTTATCAGAATAGTCTACGATCTAGTACATACTTTACTATATTAGCGTATGGGCTCTTCGGGTCTGCCGAGTGTGTTGAAGGCGACCGAAGGTAGAATTACGAAGTCTTTTGGTTTTCAGGAGCTCTTCAGATCAAACCAAGCCATCAGCTTTCAAGAACGTTTGTCTTCAGAAGTGTTATTATAATTACAATACTACAATAAACAGTCACTGTGTTATTCAAGAATTCTTTCAATCAAGCGTCCTATAGTTTATAAGGATAATCATCACTGGAGAGTGCGGGTCCTGGGGTCCTAGCATGGTCGGTCGATATAGGTTTTATCGAAAATGTCGGTAACTTGACATCGCTCCCAAGCACGACTGCAGGCCGCTAATGAACAAACAACAGTTCACATCGACTAAGGGCTCCTAATTTATTTGACGTAAACTGTTATTTCTTCGTTAGCGTCCTGCAGTCGTGCTCGGGAGCGATTTCAAGTTACCGACATTTTCGATAAAACCTATATCGATCGACCATGCTAGGGGGCCTGGTACTTACTATAAGAAGATATTATCTGGAGATGTTGTATAAGGACAAAACTACTAAAACACTTTTCACAACATTATTAAAAAAATGAGAAATTCTATAAAAAGGAGTAAAATCAAAAATTTAACCTCATTAATTTTTTTAAATAAATCGTTTTTTTTTCTTTTTTTTTGCATTAGCTCCACACAGGAGGCTCTGAGAAAAATAATTTCCCTCAGGGCCTATGTCATCTTAGGAGATGCTGTGTGGAGGGTTGTTTTAAGGAAGGGAATGAGAGGAAGTTCTGGGAAGGAAAAAGGTACGAGAGATGTGTAAGAAACGGGGGGTCAGTGAGTCCAGGAGTGACGGACGAATGAATCCATCCCTCTAACTGTAGTGCAAGGCGATGAATCAGGAGATTCTGGCCTGGAGAGGATAAAAGACCTCCCTCAACCAGTCTCTCTCGATCCTGTCCACCACGCAGCAGGTGAGCAGACGCATCGGCTGCGAAGACCTGGACAAACCTCACCCGCATGAACCCGGGCACCCCTGCTAAGTCACCAAACGTAGCGAAACACTTGGGGTGGCCTATGGCAGAGGTGCTGGTTATCCAATAAATGGTTCCCGGGGTGGCGGTACTTTGGTAATATTAATTTTCTGGTGATATTAATAAATCACTCAGTATCTCTCAAATTAAAACGGGATTGGGGTAAATAAAATCAATTTAATAAGTCGCTTCAATATGGCGTAACCACAGTTGCATTAGATGTCGCAATATTAAAACCAAAATTCTCGAAGAACTTAATTCTTAATATTATTAAATAAGATTTACTTAATTTTTTTCATTAAATGAAGTTGTACTAATAACACAATAAGAATGAATAAATAAAAATAATTCACTTCGTATATGTCGGCGGCCGATCGTAAAATCAGGCGGATCATGGTGCGCCTAGCCACGTCGTAATCTGCCGCCATTCACAATATACCGGATTATTGTCACACGAACGTAAATAAAACGCAGGCAGTGCCTCCGTTGGTGCATTTTACAACTTTTACGCTTAGTTGTAAATCTGCCTTTTTGTGATGTGCCCCGGCACATTGTGAAATGGCGGCAGATCACAATGTTGCTAGGCGCATCATGATACGCCTGATTTTACGATCGGCCGCCGACATATACACCACAATTTAATCAAAACAATCTAATCCGATGGTTTCGTCGTCAAATTACCAAATTTACAATAAATAAATTTACTATAAATTTGGTAATGTCAGGTAAGTATCTATGTTTCGGTTTTTAAAGTTAGAGCCCAGTAAGTAAAATTCACAGCGCCTTTGAGGTGTTTTTCACATGAACGGTGCTAAATAAATAAAGGGAGATGTATGGTGGCATAATTTAATCTGAAAACAAATGTGACCTAACAATTATACTTGCACTGCAATAGTCACACACATTTTAATGAAAAAAATTACAAAATAATTTTTGGAGCACATATTTTTTTTAGTTAAGAAATAAATGCCTGTGAATTGCGATACATCGCGTCAATTTCTAGACGATCTCAAAATCCTAAATTCATTGTCACAAGTATTTTCGTTGATTAGATAAACCACTAAACCATAGTTAAGCATAATATTTGCTTTGATGTGAACAGCTTCAGCTCCATTTCACTCTAATGAGTAGATTAAGTAGTCTCCGTAGTTACACAAGTATCATTTGTTGGTTATTAACTATATTAGTACAGTTATATCTTTACCACAACTAAACACTTCAAAGTAGTATCCAATAACATGATTCTGATACGCTTCTCCTAGCAACTTTGAAACCGACTGCAAAAAGCAAATGATATATTTTTTCAATTAAATAAATTTTGATATTAATTTTTACAAACTTCCATTTATTTTACAGACACTGAGGGAAATTTCACCATCCTCTTCATGTCTTGTCCATAGGAAAACATATAGATACTATTTAATAAGCAAAAAAATAATCGCAATAGGCAAAAATCTCGGCTAACTTATACGATATATGGCTACTACTTTTTGGTTCGAGTAGCGAATAGTAAACTCGGACTTTATAAATAATTAGATTAAAGGCCAATTGTTAATCGAAAATATACATTATCCCTTGAAAAAGCTATCAATAGAATGGCGAATTACCTAAAAAATTATGTTTACATCTGACTTTACATACAAACTAAATAATGGACTATAATAAACCACAACTTTTAAAAAAACAAAATTTTTATTCTTTTTATACTAAGTTTGTTCATTGATTGTGACTTAAGTACTAATTAAAGTAATAAGGTATATATGTACATTACATACGATATTTTATTAAAAACATGTATAAGAGTAATGTTACAATTTTCAGAGTCCTCCTTTCAGGGTTTCGTGTTCTAATGCGGCCTGTGGTAGTTTTTTAAGTATTTACAATGTGTTCATTTGTTTTAAGTTGAAGATATGAATAGAGGGACAGTAATTGAAGGAGTTATCCGTTTATCGTTTGCATATTCGCGAATCCAAATTTGTTAACCAAATTCAAATCCTTTCCCAATGATTGCTAAGAATAAATATGCATATCCCACAGCTTTCCCGGGTCTGCGGTGAAAATCCACACCGTAGCTTGCTTCCACATCTCGCAGTCAATTAGTATTATATAAATGACCAAGCACCTCTCAAGAACAACAGAATTGGACTTTTTATATGAACAGAGCAATACAACTAAACAGAACCAGATTTTCTAGGTTTTTCCTCTGGAGGCTTTTGAATTTGTTCTCCTTTCGTTCCAATTTGAGAGAACAATTAATCTTAAGCTCCTCTTTTAAGGCTCCTTTGAAGAGCAAAAAAAAGAGTTAAATCATTCTCGCGAGCGTTGATGGGTCTCTTCGTTATTCTTATTATATTTTTAATCTCTTCTAGTATTTTAAACTTCTCAATTAATTAGTACGTCCATCGATAACAATCGTGCAATTATCTCAAAGATTCTTTAGATTTTTAACGTCGCGTCGTTCAAATAATTTTAAGGGCACTATTCTAAAATCACTTCTCTCTTTGAGATACCTTTTGAAATCTGGGAAAAATCCATTTAAACTTTTTTCACTCGAACAATCTCCCGATGGTTAGATCTTCTTGTGTAGGTACTTTGTTGATTCAATCGCCTTTTCTCACAATTCACACTTATTGCACATGTAGATATTCTTATTTCGATTCGTATTATTAGGTTCAAATGAACCGTTATTATTTATACCGATTCCCGCAATTCACCCTTAATAGTACCTAGTAGTGTATATTTATTTGTATTATCTTTAGCATTAAATTTTCGAATGTATTCTTCGATGTAAAGAGTTTTTCTTTGAAAGTTTGAAAGCAATATATAATCGTAGTCTCAAATGTCTGTTATACTTCGGAGTGTAATATGAGCGTGTTGTTTATTTGTATCAGTTAGGAATTATAAGCAGCTTCCGTTTCGAAGATAGTAAAACAACGAACTAGTGATGGGCTTAGTCGACATGTTTAAATAATCGAAATATTTTAATCGAAACATCAAAAGAATCCATGATTAATAGTATTAATCGCTTGAAGCTCAGTGGGAGCAATAGCTTCGGTCAGAGAGAGCAGTTTTATAGATTGGGGGCACATAGAGAAATATGGTACATCGATGTTGCAACATTTTAAGTATGTACTGCAAAAAATTAGTAGGCAATTTTTTCATTATGGGGCCGACAGATCTAGCTCTAAAAGCGCCAGCGTTATTCGGCACAGCTATAGACATCCAAATTTAATAGATCAGAAGTTACAGATGAGGGGTAAAACCAAACTATGGAGGGTGAAGACGGGAAGATGACTGTGATTTGTTAAAAAATCAATCTGACAGTATATAGGCATCTCGCATTATAATATCACCATTTAGTTCTTAAAAGCAAAACTGCTTTTTAATGAATAGACCTTTTTACATGGGAGCGCGAATTGCCCGCCACGTTATTATCATATTTGCGTAGTCAAAATCGGCAAAAGAAAGTTCGCCCTTTTTCACACGGGAATATTTTGTTGCCGTGTTTAGTTGAGACACTTTTACAAATGTTTCATAATTTACTTACCCCTGTAACTCACTGGAGAAACGCCTACATTCGCTATGTTCACATATATTAGGGCATAATGTATAGCACAAGCTCTTACTTTTGTTCGTAAAATGTGCGATGTGACCAGGGCTCTGCTCAGGACAAGAATGATGACGTCACATTTTTAGATTCAAGCGACGCTTTCGTAAGCCCGGCTGGCTCCAAGGCGGAGCTATAGCCGGCTCCATGGGGAGGGGGAAATACTACGTTTTTATCACTTAGGGCAGGTCCAGATATATTCATATGTCCATGGGCACAGCCTATTTTGACTTATCGCTCACCGAACATTCTCATGGAGATGTTACGAGCGATATATGGCAAGCGATATGCTGAAATATGCCAAGCCAAATATGCTGGCGCTTTTATTTCTGGGTTTTTTTTACTAGCTAGATTGTACCAATTATTATTCTTATTAAACCTGTTACCTACGAATTTCAAATCTCACAATACATTTCACAACACATTTAATTAATAATATTAAGTTAAGTTATATGTATATTTAAAACCAAACTATGCATTTTCAAACTGTTAATTTAAAAAAAATTGCATATTACTATGTACATAGACAATGTTTTTCTTGCCTTTTTATATATTGTCTCTGTAAGTGCTTATATATTTTTTTAATTATAACATTGCTTTTTTAATAGAGTCTTCCCTCATTACAACCAAATTCTTTTACCATTTTTTTTTAATGTTATTTCAATCTGTATAATTTTGTAGATCACAGTAAGCATGTTAAATGTTACCTATATTATCATTATTATGCTGCCATTTATATTAATAATTATTATGATTTTATAATATTCTCTAACTAAATTCTTTTTAACAAAAGTTCTGCTGACAAGCTACTTGCCGTAGCTAAGCCGGTAGGTACAAATTTAAATCGTATGTAAAAAATATATACTTATTACTACCTGTAACCTTAAAATGACATCACGGATTAAGGTACCTAAATTTATAAATCTAAATAAACCAAAACCTAACCATAAATAAAATAGTCACCGTGCATTTTTTTTGCAATCGACAATATTGAATAAAGATATTTTTGTACGGAAATAGTTTAATTTTAACGAAGGTTTGACATTTCCCAAAGATTTCAAAGCGATTGTTTCGGGCTGTTTTTTCGAATAATTTTTCATATCGAAAACGAGAATCGATTTTCAAGAATCGATTTATTTATGATAATGATTCAAAATATTTCGATGGTTAAAAAGATCGAGACAATCATCGATGATTCGTCGATTGTGCCCATCGCGGAACACCACCCGGGACTAAACTGCTTCGAAAACCTATCAGACTAATTGGGATCCCACTCGCCCCCAGGAGCGTGCGGCAAAACACCGGGGTGCTACTGTAAATAGGCAATTTGGCGATTAGTTTTCCACGCAGGTTTACTTTATTCGCTTAGTGGACGCTTCGGTGCGGATCGTTGTAGCCTTTATCATAAATTGATCCTCGGCGGATTTTCTATCACATTATTCTTTATCAGAAAAAAGTTTTTTTGTGAAATTAATGTGTCAAAAACACGTGTAAACTGCCTTAGAATAAACTTTTAACGTGAATCAGGCAGGCAATTTGCAAAGAAATTTCTGGACTATTGATTTACTGAGACTAACTAACTAACTAACCATCACGCCGTTTCTCCGCAGGGGTAGGCAGAGAGGACGGACCGCCAAACAACTCGGTCTTGGCACACACTCTTTGCCTCACTCACATTCATACATACTCTTCTATTATTCTGACTTTTGACATGGCCCGTCTCAAGTATCTGATTCACTTGATCGTGCCATGTTTTCCTCGGGCGTAATAAATATAACATTTTGAAATAAACTCCAGGAATTAAGAAGCAAGAAGGTATTCCGAAATAAAAATAAAATAATCCTTTTAACGCACCCACGTAATTTTTTTTTACTGGTTACTGCTTTCAATAGATTTATTATAATTCGCAAAGGAAAACATCCATTTTTAAACAAACAAAGTAATCTAAGCCTTCCCAAAAATTACTCACAGATATTGTATTATTAACTAGGTAGGATAAAGTGGAAAATCTGAGAAAATCTGTGCTTTTAAGCAGCAAAAACCAACGAACTGAACTCTGACGACATACAGTTGGACGGTTTAATACTTCACGCAAGTATTTTTTTGCTCGTAACGTCATTACCAACTGAGTTGTGGGGATTTTGACGATACATCCGATCCGATAATAACGTTGAAATCTTCCGAGGGAAATAATTCCATTGAGGTGCTGGTAAGACTTGTATTAAAACAACGTAGTTATCTGTGGTCTGAGGTCAAATTAATGATAAGTAAATATTAGATAGTTTATGAAGTGTGATATTTCATTGCAATGTTTCTCTCCTTTTATTTTACTTCTCTGTCTTAAGTAAGTGGCTAAACAAACGATTTACTCAACCAATCAAATTAGTATAACCTTCCTTTGTTATAAATCTGGAACTGAACATTTTGACCTTATCATATCTTTTTCGTTATTTGTTTTTGGGGTGTTATGCCGTGTTGCGCTACCTCCTTCTTTAGCCAACGTTTCGGACATCGTTGCAGTGTCCATCATCAGGGCAGATCCGGCAGATCCGGTAGATGTGTAATTTTTAGTCGTGAAGTGTGTGCTTATTTACTTCGAAGCGATACCGTGCCGCCAGCACCACTAACTTTCACCAGTACAAAATAATCGTGACAAGCAGTGGCGTCATCGCCGCGGAACGGAATAGAAAGTTCATTAAAACGTGGTATTTATGCTAGCCAGGGGCAAGTCCGTTTGCGAGACGCCGACGGAAGTGGCTCCATCTCTTAATGAAAACTAAAATTAGAAATCACAATGGTAAGAATTTAAGAAAAAATAAAATAAAATAAATAAAAATTACAATGGTTAACTTACACCAGTACAAAATAATCGTGACAAGTAGTGGCGTCATCGCCGCGGAACGGAATAGAAAACTCATTAAAACGTGGTATTTATGCTAGTCAGGGGCAAGTCCGTTTGCGAGACGCCGACCGAAGTGGCTCCATCTCTTAATGAATTCTAAAATTAGAAATCACAATGGTAAGAATTTAACGAAATTGCCCTGATGATGGACACTGCAACGATGTCCGAAACGTTGGCTAAAGAAGGAGGTAGCGCAACACGGCATAACACCCCAAAAACAAATAACGAAAATGCTTTTGGCCGTGAAAATCTTAAAACTTATCTTATCATATCTTGACCTAAAACTACAGATCTACAATCTAAGTGTGCAAAGTTTTAAATGTTTAAGTGATTGAGTCGAACGCTTTCAGTGTTACGCATGATTGTCATTATTAAAAACCGTTCATAATTTGCTTTCATCATGTTCGATCCTGTTTGAACAGGACCAAACACGTCAGCTTCGCCCGCTCTCACACGCTCACGTCGTTTGAGGACGCGGCTTCGGTCGGCTCCCGCCGGATGCGAATGCGTGATGGAACGGAGCGCCTTCTGGACGGAAGGAAACGGCCAGAGCAGATGCAGATGCAGCACCAAATGCAGCAAACGGGCCCGAGCGTCATGCAGGCGGGTCCGGGCATCATGCAGACCGGTCCGGTCATCATGCAAGCCGGTCCAGGCATCATGCAGGCGGGGCAGGGTATGCTGCCCATGCCTCAACAGCCTTTCACGCCGAACTATCAGCCGGTGATGCCGCAGGGAGCGCAGCCCTTTCCTTCGCAGATTGCCGTGGGGCATTTTCCACAGGTAACATTTGGAATTGAGTGGGTATTTTAGAAAATAACGAAGCACAATTAAATACCACTGTTTTCTAACGTGCTGATCAGGTTTCGCTTCGGCCCATGCTTGATTAGAGCTTACCTAATTGTTTTTTTTTGGCTTTACTACTCAAACACATGTACAAACTGATAAAATGTAAACTGTCGGTTTCCCGAAAATATAAGAAAATATTGGAATATAAGAAAAGTATCAACAAATTATTTTTATTTGTTCTTACTGGCTATTTTTGACACTTAATATGCCGTACCATCCGGCTTTAGCTTCATTTCAAGTTATTTATATCTGGGCTTAATATTTTCTTATAACCATATGTAGCTTAAGTTGTGACCACAACAATATAACCGTTTCTTTTATTTAAACTGTTGCTTTCTACGAAAGACCGACAGCATTATACATTATATCGAGTGATGGGTTCATACACGAGAATTTATTGTAGTTATTTATTGTATTATCATATGACGCTCAGAAAAACAATATATGTTTGTACGACATCAGGTGCGCCACTCCTTAGTTATATCTCTAAGGGAGGTATAACCTACATCTCACAAGATGTGTCTTGTGCGTCAAGATTGATTTTCCGTTGAGATGTCAATTCGCTTAGCTCCAAATAATATTATCGTACTGTTAGATTAATTGAACCGACGCCTTATATCGATGGTGCTCCGTAATATTGACATTAGATCGATTCAGTCGAGTTTTTTTTAGCTTGATCTCTGGTCCTTGATTAATAGTTAATACCATTTTCATCGTCACAGGGAAGGTGCTCATGTTATATTCGTATGTCTATCTTCTTCCAAGCAGTTAACTCACCTATCTCCTTTGCCTGTCCCAGAGACATTCTCACGGGAGTATCTTCGGAAGTGCATACATTTAGTCACAAACAGCCAGCGCAATGCAGTATTTTGGACATACGTTATCTTACGATAGTTTCATTCTCTATTAGAATCTTGAGTAGGTATGTAGTTCATTTTTATTTGTATGGCCCACTTTCAAGCTCGCCAGTGCAAAATTCTTTAATCTATTGCTTATTTTTTGTTTAGTGATCTGTGCATTCCACTTTACATGGTGTTTAAAAATTTTTTTTCCACATAGAACCAGGTGTACCTAAATGGCCCAGTCCCCGTTCATGGCCAGATTCATCAAGGGCTCGTTGGGCCGCACTTTCCTCCCCAGCACATGGTGTCCATGCATTCCCAGCATCACATGCCCGTGAGCCAGCAGACTTCCCTGTCACAAGATGACTCTACCAAAGTCGTAGTTCTGGGTAAGCTTTGATCTTTCATGTACGTCTGTATAATATTCGAGAAAATGCAAGCATTTCCTTTCAGTGGTGTGGATGGTACACCTCACCCGGAAAGTATTTATAGTGTTGAGATAGCCAATCAGAGTGGAGCCAAGGTTCAAATTGACTTACTTGGGAAAACTGATTCCATGAACCTGATAACAAGGCGGAAAGAAAGTCTAGATATGATGTATTATATATAGCATACGTCCTGGGACGCTATGATTTATATATGTCGGCAGCCGATCGTAAAATCAAACAGATCATGATGCGCCTAGCTACTTCGTGAAGTGCTTGGCGGCAGATCGTGAAGTGCCTCAGGCGCATCATGATCGGCCTGATTTTACGATTTGCCTGCGACACATGTACCAGACTTGTTAATAGTTCCGCACGGCAGAATGGCAAATGTAGCCAAATGTAGCCAAAGTATAGCCGAACAAGGAAGCTGTTAAATGAAATTGCAAACTATTTGAATGTGAGTGTTCTCTAAATGCCTTAAACACCTTTTGAAGAGAATGTTGATATGAAGAAATTGTCAATTCTATAATTGTGACTAAATGGTACTATAATTGGAATAGTATTCTGTTGTACAAAAAATATTTTTAAAAACACCAACTATGATCGTAGTACACCATTTTTTTTTCAAGCGAACTGGATTGAAACGGTTGGAACTTGTATGGAAGCAATTTCACAAACATAAAGAACGCAAAAAAAAAATTCTCGCTGTTCATTCAAACGTCTATCAAAGTTCTGTATTTTTGAGGATTGGCTGTTTAAAAAAAGTACTATTTAAAAAAATGGTTAACACTTTTTACCAAACTTTCAAAATCTCTATTTTGACTTTTAAATTCTTTTGTGTTTAACTTACGATAAATATTTTTTGTCATTTAAAAATAGTTATTTTGGTTGTGTCTGTAACTTACTCCAGTTCAATTAACTCTAGAACTTGGATTTACTTTGATTTTCAAATTTTAAAATCAAAGTTACATCCAAAAAAATGATTTGGAAACAATTCGGATAGGTTATTTGTTTTTGGGGTGTTATGCCGTGTTGCGCTACCTCCTTCTTTAGGCATCGTTTCCAACATCGTTGCAGTGTCCATCATCAGGGCAAATCCGGTAGATAGAGGAAGAAGGAGGTAGCGCAACACGGCATAACACCCTAAAAACAAATAACGTAAATACTTTTGGCCGTAAAAATCTTAAAACGTATCAAACGATTAGGTAGTTAAACATTATTTCATTTCAATTAGTTAATAATTGTTTCCATATTTCAAATGTGTATTTATTTTATTTTATTTAAACTGTATGAGTTTAAATTTTTGATCTTTTCTAAAATTGAAGATGTTTGTTTTTTTTAGAAACCAAGGAAATTATTTTTATAAATGTACTTTCAGCGTCACAAATCCTAAAATTATAATCCTGTGTAAGCTTATATTATATTTTGTTGAATTTAAATTTCCTGCCCTTTTGCTGTCAAATCTAACTTGACCTTGTTAGTGATTATTTATGGTAACCATGGTAACAATATTCTATCATTATTCTCTTCGTTACATTGCAAAGCGAGTGTACCTCTTATAAGTTAATAAAACCAAATTATATTTATAAGAGTTTATTTTTTGTTTAAATAATTACATTTAAATATCGGTTATAATTTTACCTTATTAGTTTTTTCTCTCCTTCACATCGGCCAACACTTTTAGTAACTTCTTTACAGCTTGTACGCAAGGGTAGTATATAAGGGTACTACTTTCCATAACTTAAATGAATTGATCTTATTAGGGAATTCACAAAATAAATCAAATCACATGTTACATATTTTTATTTATTTATTTTTTCTTTTTTTTATTAAATTGTACAACAGATTATTATCCAATTACTGTACAATTTTCTCATTTTGATAGTCTTAACACCTAGGAAGATGATTATTATACAAAAAAACCTTAAGGCTATCTAAAGAAGAGTTATATATATCTAGTGTTTCCGATATTTCGTTCAACAGCACCATTCCTCTCGTCATGCTATGCTGTGCTAGAACATCTGTTCTGCCGTATGGTATTTTGAACAAGTCGTATCGATGACTACGACTGAAATTTTCAGGCACGTATAAGCCATAACATTCCAAGAGGAATGGGCTGTCAATACGGTTATGGATTATGTTAAAACTAAGAATTGCAGGATTTGCATAACGTCTAGTTTCCAAGCTAAATCTATTTGTTGCCTCAAGTAATTCCATATAATAATAATAATAACGTAGTATTTATATAGAGCAGTTTTGTGATGTTTCACTTCAAGTGCGCTAATGGTGCATGAATCTCGGGTACGTTCCATTCATCCGCATATAGACATACCTAAGGAACTTTTTCTGAGTTTGTTCCAGCATATTAATATATTTAGCTTGGTGCGGAGTCCACACACCACTAGCATACTCCAGCTTACTTCTTATGACTCCATCGAACACGGCTATCATTCAATATACCTATTTACAGCTGTCAGCATTTTTTGCCAGGGGTACAATGAATTATTCATTTTTCGGTTAGTCAAATGAATCAATTATTTTTAGAAATACCGTTGATGTGTATCTCGTTTTCATTATTTTGGCAACATTCGAACTGTAATTAGCATAAAAATGCCTTTTTCGAATAATAACAGCATCTGATTTCGGACACCACAAAAAGTGACTTTCTGTTTCGTGATCTGAGATACGAACGTACGTATCGAATACCTTGAATAGTGAATAACTTTACCTGGAAAAGATTCACGAATTCTTAACACTATTGATTTCTCGAAAGGTTTCCGCCGTTAAAATATCGGTTTTAATAAAGAAAATAGGAACACCACAGCTTTCGAAAGCTGCCAGCCAAGTATTCAGAAACTCGTCTGAAGATATTTCATTTTGAGTTAAGATTTTTCTGAATATATTAAAAACTTTGACGGTCTTTATTAACTGACTTGAGAAACTCATTTTCGCGATTTTATTTTGAACTATTTTATGAAAAGTCTTAAATGTGTTCCAAAATTAATTCAGAAAAATATTTATGACCGTTAGTTGTTATATTTACGAAATTGTACGATGGGATGACTGAAAGTCCGAAAATTTAATTTTTTTTTTTGTACTTCTTACACTGCTCTCTCTTTCTCCTACAGTGTGATACAGACAATAGGCCTGCACCGTGTCTTAGATATACGAAACGTAACTGGCTATGAGAGAAAGAAAATGTGTGCTCGCACCTCTCTCTCTTGCCTCTACAGTAATATACGAAACGTAACTCTCTCTCTCTTTCTGTCTTTTCTAACTTATATCTCCCTCTCAACTACCGTTAGCCTCGCTTTTCGTAACCTTCTCGTCACTCATTCACCAGCTTACTCCCCAAGTCAAGCGTGCGTAAAGAAGTTATACTTCAAAAATGTAATGCTTACTGCATAAATATAATATTATGAACAAGGAAATGTGACGATGTTCATTGTACGTATTAGTTTATTTACGTGAAATGTAATGTAAACTGACTCAATAAATAATAAATAATAATTTTAGTAATCTACGAGTATGTAGGTGTATTTGGTTAGTAAATAATATACACGTATTATTTTTTTCGGAAACAAAGTAAGTTTACATGGCTTTGTATCTTTTAAAGTGAATTATATAAATAGATATTTTTTTGCGTTCGTGTTTGTATAAAAATGTGTTTATTGCAAACAATTTCATATTCATCGAAAATATGCAGGAATTTAAGCCCAAATTAAAAAATTACCTGAAACTACTATAAAAGTCCCAAATATGTTTACTTTGTATCTTAAAGTCTGCTATTTTATAAATCATTTATTCTTTCTTTTTTCTTTCATTTCTTAGTTTCTAAATCTCTGAGTCTACTATTGTATAAATCTTGCGTTCTTTCTTACGTATCCTTTACTTACTTATTACAATAATTTTTGTTACTAACTTACATGATTCTTCCATTTATAATGATTTTTTAATTTATATTATGATTTTTTTAAACTCTTCAGGATTTTTATTTTTAAATTATACAAGATTTTTTAACCTTCTTATTATTTACAATAGCCGTTATTACTAACTTACACGATCATTAATTTACTAATTGAGCTAGAACTCCCTCACCAAACACAAGAGCATTGTCTCTTTATGGTGAGGAAAGGCAATTTATTTTTATTTTTTGTTAACCTTATGTAACTATGTAACTGTTGTAACTTCATATGTATTTTTAATAAACATTGCCAATAAAAAAAAAAAATAAATAAAATAAAAATAAAAATAAAAAAAAATGAATCAGATTTTCAAATGCGTATCTCATGGCAAAAGTCATAAAAAGACATTGTGGGGGACTTTCCTAGTTTGAACCATACATTTCATACACAGAATAAAATTATAAAATGCGTATGTAGTATACATGGGTTTATTTCGCTGAATTCCATTGAAAGAATTTTAAAATTATTTCAGAGAAACTCAAAAGAGGGCCGATGAAAACACAAGCTACTCAAACAGAAGTATGCCTCGGAAGAAAACCCTTGCCTCCGAACTACTTATCTCTGAGCCCCAGAACTGCCAAACGGGTGAGTCTGGTATTTTAATTAATTTGTTCAAAAATATGGGTTAAAATAAGCAGAAATTTGAATGAAATATACTTTGCATTCAAAAACGATGAATGGTCGGTGGATTGGCGGGCGAGCATCAGCTTGTATATATTGTGAAGTCGGTCAGGATTCATTATGTTTCATTTTCAAAACCTATGTTTTTCACAAAAAAACCCTCGCGGAAGTGGCACGCCTTTAGGCACCGAATGCGTTGGTTTTTTGCATATTTTATGCGCATGTAAAAAAGTTTTTAGTTGTTGTTCTGGCATCGACTTATTTAGTGGGATTATTTTTTATTGCAGCAATTTTCCTTGAATTTTTTTTTTATAATCAAACTCAATTAACAACATCACCAAACCCAGATTTATAGCCCTAAAATATGAGTAAGAATATTGTACAGGGCTGTGGGGATAATTGTACCCACAAACTCAGTCAAGTGTATAGACAAACATGCTACCAAGCTTCTAAATCGGTATTGTTGTAAATATAAGTCTATAAGTTCCTGGCCGTTTAAACTTCTGAGAAAAACATCATTTTGTTTGATAATTTTTTTCAATAAAGTTTTTATTCTTACGTAAGATATTCTCAAAAAAGTAATATTTTCGAACAATAACAATTTACCCTTTTCAAGGTAAAGATGGTAGCACAAGGCGTCCAGACAAATGGAGGACTGAATGGGAATAGTGGGAAAAAGTTCCTGAAAAGTTTCTCAGAAGCCGCGGGGGGGAAGTTTGACGCTCAGGGGGAGCCACTGTCCCCAATCACATATGAACACCAATCTTCAGTAAGCTTTAGTGAAAGGTAAAACCGATTCATATTTTTTACTCTACACTTTGCGAACAAATTAATCAAATACAAGTTTTAAAAAAAGGTTGACATGAATAATTGGAACATAGCATTTTTTATACTATTTTTTGTAATTTGGGTCGTTTCAGTGAAATGGAACACGATCGACTGCAAAGAACGCATTCTGAAGAGCCTAAATCCCCGAGATCCATTGCCACCCCACCACCTCGATCAATAGCCACGCCACCTCCTCGCTCCATCGCCACACCTCCTCCTCGTTCTATCACCACACCCCCTCCTAGACCATTATCTACACCTCCAGAATCTACCCCTAAGAAACAAGTCACCATCGTCGATAACCAGGACATTCAATACCCATCTAGCGCTCTATCAGCGGGAACCAACACATCCAGAAGCAACACCCCTTCCGCCACATTACCCAGAAGACAATCTACACCAAGCATGGACCTGCCAAAACTACCCAGAGACCATAGTCAAGAATACTTTAGACAAAACTTCCAATTCATACACACGGATGACAGAGATGATACGATAGACGAACATTCATTAGTGCAAGATATGCAAAAGATACAGCAAAGCATGGAACTAAACCAAAAGAATTTAGACTATCTACAACAGAAGATTGCTGCGCAACAAATGATGAAAGTAGACTATGGACCAATAGCAAAAGCTCCAGTTATTCCAACTCAAGGAGTAATCCAGAAACAAACTTCTGGACAGCTATCCAAGACTTCTACACTGCAGTCAGAAAACTCGGTATCCACTGAAACATCACAGACCACCACGACTACAACGGATACAGAAAAGATGGAGAAGGAAATCTTCATTGATTTCGAGCCGCAAATCAATGCAGAGTCACCTCTTGTTTTAAGACGAGCCAAAAAAAGAATGCTTCAGAAAACGTTGTCAGAAGGAGAAATTTTGTTAGACAGGTAATTAAGTATTTTATGGATACAATTTTTGAGGCATTGATACAATGTACATTTTTCAATAGATGTCCCTCGCTTCGTTATATTTTACTTGCATTAGGCGCCTGCGTGCGTCAGTTATTTTATCATAACGCGGCTATGAAAATAAATGTAAATTTATGAGGCTTGTCTGCTTTGATAAATTGCGCCGAATCTAGAAATTCGAGCGATCGAAGCGAAAAACATTGAATAGGTTTAAAATAACGGAGTTAAAGTAAAGCCATAAATCTGCCAGACATCTAGTAACTTTTGAATATATGTTTTCATTTCAGGAGAAGACACGAACTGATGAAGAACTCTGTGGACCAAGACATGGTTAAAGATGCACCGCTCGTAATGTCAACCAGTCATGAAAATGTCAAAATGACAAGTGAAATTGATTTTGGAAATGACTACGATTACTACCAACATACACCAATCAAGGATGAAGGCATCTTTAAGCAACCAATAGCTGTTAATGGAATGTTTAGGTAGTATTTTTATATATATACTTTTATAACAAATCAAGCATTCTATCGTAAAGATGTAGTGATTGTATCTTGCATTTTAGGTTGTTGTTAATGTTTCGTACTCACGTAATAGAAAAGTTTTCATTTCTTTAATGAAATTGTGTATGTCCCAGTTATCTAAAAACATACCTGACTGTACTGGATAATGGACACATTCATAACTTTTTCATGGGTTCATTCCTCAAAAAACTCGTTCATTTTAAACATCACTAAAAAATACCTCTTGGTGCCTCGGTTATAAATAAATATTCGGTTTTTTATTCAGTCTTAATAAATTCACCCCATGTCTGTGGTATTTACATAAATTCTTCTTCTCGATTCATCATCAATATAAAACACTAAGCTTTATTGAGTTTCTCCTAAGCTTTTTTATGTTGTTAATAATCCATATTGAGCATTTATTTACTTTCCGTTATTACTTATTCAGATTCCACTTGAGATTATCGATTGGAAAAATTAATTCAGATACCTCTCGTATTTTTAAAATTTTGATAAGCGCAGACATTTTTCAACAGTGGCGGTTCTTCACGGGAGACAGTGGAGGCAGTCCCCACCAGATATTCCTGAAACCCGCTAAAAGAAAGAAAAACAATCTATCCTTTGTCAATACCAAAATGAATGAATTTTTTAACCACAAAAGAAATTGACATTTGCAGAAATATAATGTAAAAATTTATTCGGGATCATTTTCACGCGACAGACGCTTGAAGCTTACTGGTTATTAGTTAGTAGTTCGAGTAGGTCGTTAGTTCCCTATCGAACTAGGGAACTAACGACCAGCAACCAATCCACGGCGATTTGTGTATTTACTAGTGCGCTGGACCTTGCGCGCAGATGGAGATAATCCGAAATGTCGTGTTAGGCATTTGGGTACATACTTTGCGTTTCTTTCTCGATCACAAAATATCCGGGAACCGAGTCGCCGAGAAATTTAATATTTTATTATTCATATATACATAAAATATTTAATATGCAGCATTTTTCGAAAATGTTGCTGTCACTGTGGCTGTTACATATAAAATGTCGGTCCCCGGCTTCGAAGAGATTTTCAAGCCACCACTGGTTATCAATTGTTTCAGTTTTTTTTTTTTGCCCGTGATCGATAATATCAGCTGATTTACAAGTAGGTATATTATAAGCAATGGTTTCAAACTCTTTTGTTCCCAAACCCGCATGATTTTATTTTGATTCAACAAAATTCGGAGAATTTGCGTTCTGTGGTAGTATTACTACTTGCAAATAAGGAAATGTATGGATGCCACTGGAACTGCTGTTTGGTAAATTCATTTAGGTACACGTAAATACTTGTATCCGATTTTCTTGGGAGTATTGCTTTTTGCAATAAGATAATGTGTTAAATGTACTGGATCTGCTATGTGTACCTTTATGTTATTTCGTTTTCGTATTCACCTAGTTATTACCGAGTTCGGTAGGAGTATTCTATATCCAGTCGATTCCTCTGGAACTACTATGTTTATGTATTTGGTCGGTGACTGTAACCTAGACCTAACTCTGGCTGTGCTCTTGCAGTCCAAATGGAGCCCTCCAGGCCCAAGAGTCCGTGGACGAGGAGTTTCACGAGAACATTGTTTGCTATAAGAAGGGAATATTTAGGAAGAGAAGCATTAGCCTGGAAGAGGGCAGCTCGGCTCCGGGTAGTGACGGGCCTGAGAACGGGCCCGATGGACGGTACGAACAGCAGTGTTACTTATTGGTGTTTTTTATTCATGGGTAGTCAGAATCTTTATTTTATGGTTTATTTGTAAAAATCAATGTTATTTTTCATGTATCTCATGGTAGGATTTTAAGAACTAATTTATTGTCACCTTCCTCATTCATCGGTAGTGGAATTCCACTTATATCATCAAATTATTTTTAATAAACATGGATAAGATTACTTATCATTAATATTGAAAGTAGAAAAGTAGTAACATGCTACATTTTCGTCAGCTTTTATGATTTTTTGCTTAATTTTTAGTGGTTTTTAAACCCAATGCACAAATAATTTTAATACAAATAGGCCACTTGCATGGTTTTCATAACGACTTGGAAAAAATCGTGTGGATTAATTATTTTACTAAAATTACGAAAATGTTAGTAATTTTTTTTTTAAATGTACAGTTTTTTTATTTTTAAATAAATAAATCCATTATTTGGGCGTGTGATGTCACTACATGAAAATGTCCCGTCTCCGAAAATGTTCCTATTAATTTTGTAAAATTCCACACTGATTTATTTTTTTTATATGGCAACACTTTGATTTCAGGCGAATTTTTTAATTTGACATTTAACGTTCACTAGATTTATTGTTTATTCTCTGTGAACTAATCATTTGGTTTGACTTTTTGACAGATGTTATGAAGAGAACCCCGTACATTTTACGATGTCTGTACGTGTTTTAGAGGTATAATGGTAGTGGTGCCGATTTTAACAAAATGAAATTTTATAATATTCTTATTATTATTATAATTTACAAGTACAATGTATTACATTGGATTTAGTAATATAGACGTTGAACATTATAATGATTATCAATAAGACGGACCAAGGAAAAACATATTTATGAGAAGTAATATTTTTGGTATGCCTCGTTATTCTCCTGTGTCCTTTCTTGTGGAACACGTTTTTTTTTTTAAATGATTTTCGGCTATGTAATTATCGTTTTTTCGCACCCATAAAATTATATCCCGTCTTTCTGGTTTATAAAAAATGGTCTGATTTGTCGGATTGAAATCTTTAAAAAATCGCCAGGGTTTCAAAAATACGATTAAAAAAAAAAAAAAAAAAAAAAAAAAAAAAAACAGAGTATCTTAGAATATTTGCCTAAACCGGAAAAAAAATTAAAAATGTGATGCAAGTGGCCTATTGTAAGCAACTAGTAATTTCCAATTAACATTTTCATAACCAATCATATGAAATTATCCCGTATTGACTTTAATTTATTTCGGGGATAAAAAGAGATATTACTTGAATAACATTTCTTTTCAGACCGTTCGCTAAGTCTACTCCTACTTCTCCCCAATCTGACATTGAGAAAGGTCACCAGCAACTGAAAAGGATCAAGAAGGATCCCAGCAGCCCCGATGATGGAGACTCGGTAGTCCCTACTTCATGTCTTGTACCAGATTCCAAGACCTCTCCATTCGCATCGAGTGATTCTCTCACTGCAGATTTGACCAGGTAATTAAAATTATTGATACAAATCATGTTTAATCAATATTTAAAAACAAATATTTCCAATATGAAATCTCTGTATTTAAACTCACTCAATATTTGCATTACTTGATTTCCAACGCTATTGTATTTCATTTTAAAGGTAATTGATCTTCAATGACTATTGCAACACTAATTGTTTTCACGAATGATGTTTAAAACACTGCATGCTTTATGTATGTCATACATAATGAGAAAAAATAAATATTTACACCTAACCCGCTTTCAAAATCACGATTGAGAAATTCACACTAGATGTTAACATTTGTGTGTCCCATTTCGAAAGTGTGCCCTTAGCTTTAGCTCATGTTCCTTAAGAGTGCTTTCCTCTGAATGTGTTTAAATACCCCTGTTCCCGATTGACTCATAGCATTTAAATGTTTTTACAAATTCTACCCCGTATTGTCATGTTCCATGTGTAAAAATTATGTTCAATGCCTAAAGAAATCTTCAAAAAACACGTGGGTGATAATAAGCGTGATTAAGCGTTAATAATACGTCAAAACATTCGGATTAAATTAAAAGAGTACTTACCTATGAGTATCTGAAATTTCTTTGGGCACTAATCAATGTTTTCCAACATTGCATGGCTTATAAATGTGACATTTGTCAACCCATTAATCTGTCATCCTCAGTCCCCGCGGTTCAAACGAGGATCGTCATTATTCTTACAGGGACCATTCCGATGGAATATGGAACGAGTCTCAAGCAACGGTTCTGCAAGTTGACTCTGGAACCGACAACGGATTGGCCAACAGGTGGAAATTTAATATTTTTAATTCAATTACAATAAACATGTTTGTTCAGTTTTTTCGCTTTTTCTGAATTAAAATAAACTTCAGCTTACATTTCTTTTCAAACTTTACAGCATATCGGAAATGAGTTCCTTGACCGCAAGTCCTGGTAAAAACTTATCTCTGCTAACTCCAAATTCTAGAAGAAAACACCTTCTCTTATTGCAACATCAGCAGAGAAGTTCAATGGACACGGATGCTTTGGATGAGGAACTAGACTATGCGGTAAAAATAATACGATTTTCTAATTGGCTTTTGTAAACAGCTTTAAATATGTTGTATTTTGCTAAATCAGGTTCGTACTAACATTTAAACAATAAATTTCAGTCACAATCACCTTCATCTCCGAGAATAAAATTTGAATTAACTTCACCGACACTCTCACAGCCAGCACAAAAGCAACAAGTACCGTCACCCGTAGCAGTCAGCAAAGCTATTGCCCCACCAATCACAAAGCAACCTACATCCACCAATCCGATGATGAAATTAGGGTCTTCACCAATCAGAAGTATGCACGCACCAACCATAGCCATCACCAAATACGACCAATCCATAGAACTACCAGATAGTGCCTTGAAGCGAAATATCTGTGGAAGTATCAGTAAACGAAGGGAGAGAGCTTTAAGTCCGTCTAGAAGAAGAGATCTTCAAAAGAAAAGTCCGACTGGAAAGACTCCAGACCTAACTCCAAGCCACACTCCTCATAGATCTCTAGATTCTCCGGACAATGGTGGCACCGGTAAAGGATCAAATTCGGTAGTTCCAGATCTTTTGCTGGCGCGGTCCGACTCTGGAAAGACAAATATGACAGATGTGTCTGAAAGCACCACAACAACCACGACTGATGATTACGTTACGGCTAATTCAGATAGTTCTAAAAAGAGTGGCAGTAAAAATATCAACCACGGTGGTAAGAACAAAACATGTTACTGTATTCTTTCGATGAATGAACAATAATTATGAACAAAATTAGTAGGTTTTGGCTTACTGAAGGCAAACATTATTTCAAAAACTGTTTTTCTCGTGTTATTTACTTTCTTCTTAACCACATAACCCACTTAATTTCCGTCATCCCAGTGACAGTACCGTGTAATCTATTTACAGCGCCTGAGTCAAAGAATCACGAAGGCTCATCATTCGAGAGCGCCTCGAGCATTTACTCCCTCGCGCGAGTGGAGGCGTTAGCGGAGGATATGGTGGTTCCGTCGCTCTCTCCCCCGCCCGTGGCGCTGCCCAGGCACATAGACCGGGTGGCGGCGGGAGTGCTGGGCGCCTGTGCCGCGAGCTGTGGGGTCAACGGGTTAGGGGAGTTGGCCTCCCCTAGACCGCCTCAGGCTACCCCGCAGCCTGATGACCCCAAAAGCAGGGGAGAGAAACACAAGAAGAGGGCCACCAGTGCAAGTCCTTCTAGTTCAAAGGTATGTTAATGCACTTTTTACCTTTGTTTTCAAATGGTTAAAACGCAAAACAATAGTTTTTTTTTTTTATTATGGCTCTGCTTTTAATTACCATATTAAATGCAACAAGATCCGCCCTGAAGCCATGGTTTTAACGTGTTGGTCTAAAGAAATGGTATTTTTAATATCAAAAAATGTACAAACAGGTATTTATGAATTTAAAATTCATTTCTTATTAACTTATCCATTGTTTTCAAATATATATGTAGATAGTTAATTACGAGAGATGGGAAGGCTGATAGATATATTGAAAGAAGGGTGAATGCCGGTATCTCCATTAATGGTGGACTGAATGCCGTTGGCACTAATAAAAAACTGTCAAAAGAAGCGAATCTAGCAGTCCACAATGGAGTCCTGGTACCTACCCTGATGTATGGCAGTTAGGCATGGAACTGGTAGAGGAAGGATGAAAGTAAACTGAATGCTGTTGAAATGAGATCCCTGAGACGTATGTGTGGTAAAACAATGTATGATCGTCTGAGAAATGTGGATATCCGCAAAGAATGTAAGGCTGATGTACGCATAATGAGTAAGATTAAGAAGAATCCCTCGTTGGTTTGGGAATGTAGAGCGAATGAACGAATAAAGTAGTGTAAGAAGAATATACGACGCGAATGTGAATGGTAGAAGAAGTCGGGGACGCCCGAGGAAGACATGGCACGATCAAGTGAATCAGATACTTGAGTCGGGCCATGTCAAAAGTCAGAATAATAGAAGAGAATCTATGAGACGATGTATGAATGTGAGTGAGACAAAGAGTGTGTGCCAAGACCGAGTTGTTTGGTGATCCGTCCTCTCTGCCTACCCCTGCGGGGAAACGGCGTGATGGTTAGTTAATTAGTTAGTTAATTACGTTTCTTAATGTACATTTTTACCCCAATGATGTTACAGATAGTGTTTAGCTAGAGATAGTGTCCAGATAGTTACTAGCTTAAAATAATAATATTTTTACTGAAAGCGAATGCAGTCAGCTAATTTTTTATCCGAGAAAAATATGTCTTGGTCAATCGATACCATAAAATATAATAAAAATGAACAATTTTTCCAGCAAACATCCACAAAGACCCCTCCATCGCCAACAGGTAGCAGCAGTTCTTCTGGTAGTTATAGTCTCACTGGCAGCGTGCCTGATATTGGCGGAGGAAAAAAGAAGAATGGAAAGAAAAAACAGGATACTGAAGAGGATACTGTTTTAGAAACCGTCCAAAGACCACAGATTGCAAGTCCGACTCAGCAAGAACAAACAGTTCCTACTAGCAAGGTATTTTAATATTATATTTAACAATCATTCAAAACAATTTTTTTGTACTTCATAGGCATTATGTAACTAAAAAAGTTGGAAATACGAAAACTCCCTTTGCGAAATGTTTAGAAATTTTTTGAACTGGCCGGGTTAGTCCATCTAATTAAAATCTTTTTTGCAGGGTGAATCTATTTCAGATGATGAAAGAAGTGGTCACTATTCTTCTTCAGGATATTACGAAAGTCCCGTAGACGACGAGGACGACGATGGTGGGTTAAGTAAGTTTATTCTAATTGAAATTATATTAAAACCTGTTTGGTGTCAAAGCGTAAAAACTGCTAATGCAAGTTGTGCACGTTCAATCTGTGTCTATGTACTATCTGTTATTTTTGTTAAGTCCCTCAAAATCTCCGAAAAACATTTTTTATGTGATGCTATTAATTTTTTATCGTATTTTACAGCTTATAAGTATTCAACAAAATATAAAAATTCTAATAGACCGTGGACAGCGGACGAAAGACGACGAAAAAGAAAAAACTTTACTTTGGAATTTTCTAAACCTCAATCCGAAGACATTTTATCACCATCCCAAGAAAACTGGGATCGGAGATCGTCCCTGGTGACAGAGGTGAAGCATCAGCATAAAATTACACCAAGTCATGACAGAAGCCTGGATGAGAAGGCCCCTCCAGCAATATTTATACGAAAGAGTCCAAGTTTCCCAGAAAAATCGAAAACCGCTCCTTTGCAAAAAGGACAGGCCGAAAGTGAAAAAACACCTAGAGAAAGAGATTTTGAAGCAAAGAGGGCAGCCGATAGAGAAAGATTTATGAAAAGAAAATCTAAGAGTAGAAGTCCAGTTCAAGGGAGAAGTAAAGAAATAGCACCAAGTCACCTACGGAGTCAAGGACTTTTAATGGATACACTGAGAAGACAGGACATGGCTTCTAAAAATGGGAAAGTCACGTTAAACGTCCTGACTTCTGATGACTCTAGTGAACAATATAGGGCTGAAGGTAATTATAAAATTAATGTAATTAAGTTAATTCATTACTTTTTCCTGACCATTTAATTAATTATGAATTTATTTTCAGCGAGTGGTACTAACGGAAGCGTATCTCCGAGAAGACACAGAAGACCGAGGGAAAGTCCGAGAAGAAAAACAGGAAACGGAAACGCAGTCAATGCTAAATCACCAACATCCGCGTTCACTTCCGGGACATCGGCACATAGGTAGTTAGATAATTGATTGGATATGTTTTTTTTCTCCCATTTCCTTTTGCTGACAGGACAAAATTAATGACTTGCTTTATAACTTTCAGGATACGGAAAAAGAGTGGATCGAATGAGAGTGTCTCCTTGCCCGGTAGTTTACCTAGACGAAGATCTTCTATTCAGCCAACAAAAATTATTAGCTCTCTGGAAGCGGAAGACATAGGTAAACCAGTTTACATTTCACAAATATTGTATGTTTCATCGAATAAATTACAACCAAATTATACTCCACCCTACATTTTTTCTAGAAACCTCTCTAACGTCAGCTGGCTATAGACTGAGTCCATTGAATTACATCAAAGCTCCCGTGGAAATTGCAGGACGGCCAAAAATACAGAAGAAAGGTTAGTATTATTTTAAGACACCAATCACACATAAGTAAATAAACATAGGCATAATAATAAATTGATGAACCGATCTTCTGCCAAATGCGCACGTGCCCATGAAAACGCGTATTTCGCCCATATTTTCTCAGTGCATATTTCAATTAGATCAAGTGTATTTTGGAAAATAGCTATTGCATTGATCTTTGAAGCAATCACAAATCATCAAATCAGTAATTTACCAGACAGTTATAATGTTAGATTGGCCCATGTTCAGTAGCATACAAAGCGTACAATATGTTCAAAGTAATCATTGCCGACAACAGGCAACAATAAAAATTTTATGAAAACATCGAAAAACTGTTTTTATTTTTACATACACCTCTCACTTTTTTTATTTTGTGCATCCTCCGTTAAAACCTTCTAATATAAACCTAACGTGAACCACTAAAACCTTTATCTTTTTTCACTGTCTGATAATATAAACATGATTGACGAATTTTTTTTTTTTTAAATTATGCAAATTTCATCACAGCAGATATTAAGCACGATTTCATTTGAATAGATGGTATTTTTTATTTGATTTCAGCCGTCAACGCAGACAGCAAGAAACCAAAAGCCATGTCCGCCGAGTCGCTCAGGTCCGTGAGTCCGGGCAGCGACAGTGTGTTTTACAGCGAAACGGCGGATCTCAGCGCTGCCGGCGCCACATCCTCTGGGGGCACCGGCGGCGGCACCAGTGTGCACTGCCACCACTGCGGCAAGCAGGTGGACATCATCACCGCGGAGGACGCTTCCAGTCCTCACTTCAAGGTAAACAATTCTTTACATTTCCGCTGAGTCGCTCAGGTCTGTGAGCCGGGGCAGTGAGAGAATGTTCTAGGAGCAGCACCCGTAGACCCCCACTACTGCGGCAAGCGAACTTGCACCGCGGAGGGTGCTTCCAGTTCTCACTATAATATAACCTATTCTTACATGTCTGTGAGCCCGTGGAGCAGTGGAGTAGATACGGTGCACCTCCTCTGGGGCACATGAGCAAGCATTCATTGTACCCCGGTGGTCTAGGTATAAGAACGAAACAAGCAACTAACTACGAATGCTGTTGTGGCTCCCGCATTACTGCAGCACTTGTACGATATTATACTCTTAATGAAATACTTAACAAGAATAGCAACTTCATCGTTCGAGACCTGGGACTGTACGTAAAATATTATCTAAGCATTTATCACAAAGGCTGATTTTTTTTTCAACGGATTATCTTTATTTGATTTTATTAATTAATCTTACAATCATATTTTTCGTTCCCTCTTACCATATTGTATAAATATAAAACTTTTTGGTCTCTGATTTTTTTGTTACGTTTCTGCTTTTCTGGTTAGGTCTCTGCTTTTATAATATATATTTTGTAACTATATCAATGATTTATATTTAATTTATTTATTGATTTTTTTTTTATTTTAGGGAAACAGTTATACAAAAAAATTTATGATAATATCTTAAAATGTGTTGCAGGGGGCATTTCGGGACGAACAGCCAGACATAGTCCAGCCACCAGCGGGGTTTGCTGACTCCCCAAACGGAATCAGACCAATGGGCAAGCACACCAGTGGAAGGCTCTACAAGAAGCTGGAGAAGAGATTTCGCTCCGAAGAAAGGCAGCTCGCCGAGAGAAGGCACCATCACAGATATCGGCAGGATGTGAGAGCTAAGGTTAAACTAATTGCTTTATTACACTAATACAATGGAATTATCATACACATTTTAAACAAGACCTACAACTACAAAGAAAAATGACATTTTATATTTATAATATTTTTTTATTATTGAAGCTTAGAAAATACTTACATTAATAATTATTTAACGGAGGACGTGATAATGTTGAATAACATAGCATTTTGGCATAGCATTATAAACGAACAATTATTTTTTGAGGCGATATCACACACTCAAAATCACTCACGTGTGTTTAAAATCGACGATGCAATGGAGTAGTACATAAACAAATGCATTCGAAACACGCCCCCGACAGTAAAGTAATTTGTAAACATCTATACCCAATGACGTCAATACCACCTTGAAAAACGTATTACTCATAAACTTTCTGTAATAGATTTGTTGTTATTATTAGTTACGGTTTGCATTTTACAGGCCCTCTTTCTGCCGATTAGGTACGGGCCTAACTTTCAGATTACTCCTAACACATCTTTTTGTATGTTCATTCCAATCGAAGCCCCAATTACACACGCAATGAAAACTTCCTGGAAGATTCAGGCAGTTTTGCGTATTCAAATCACACGTGTGACTTCCATCAGCGCACTCGTTAACGTCCACGCACATCCCATCAATTGAGCTCCATGAAAAGCCTTTCTTTGGACAAGCACAGGATATATTCCAGAAGTTATGCATTATGCCTTTCAAATCTCGGTTTTTGGCGCGATTAAGAATTTCTTGGTCAACTCCTCCTTTAGTTTTAGGAGAACAATCAAATTTAGAGTGGCGTTTACAATCTTCGACGTATTTTATGTGTTTGACAGGGCAGACTGTATCAGGACAAAAGCTGTACAAGGCGCAGTTAAAAGGTTTTGAATCATTAGCTCTTGGATCCTCATTATACGGACCGTAAGTTTTGTCTAAGCACATAGCAAAATTGTCGCACGGAATTTCAAAATGTTTAAGCTGTTTTTGTTCCATCATCGTATAATAACACATGTAATAGGATGCTGAAGTTTTCCAAATAAAATGTGCTAATAAGCTTGTGAACGGAAGTCCATTCTTCATCTCAGCACGAAGTTGATATAAACAATCTGCATCAAGCCTCTCAATCACATCATCGGTATAATTTTCGTTTTTCATGTCATTAATTATGAAATTTGTGTCGTCTTTCATTTGGAATGGAGCCAAAGCAATAACTCTATGCAGGAATTCAATGCAGTGGTAAAAGCCTGGTTTACAATTATTTTCTATGAGCGGGTGTATTTTTCTGAGCGGTGGATAAGGAAAATGCATAAAGTTGGTCGCATCCTTCTCTTTATTCGAGTTATCTGTGAAGTTTCTTTGGTCCAATCCGGAAAATTTGTATGATCTTAAGTAAAAACCAATCTCTTGGATAACTTTCACGTACCATCTGGGGTCTCTTTTGTCTAGTTCGTGAATGATTTCATTGGTTACCACTAATGTTTCAAGTTCGTATCCATCCGCAAAAAAATCATTGTCATCATCATCATCACCATCACGAGAATCACAAACAATTATAAATACGAGAAAAACTACAAATGTGGAAAGGCTAACCATTTTTATTGAAATTAACTACGTCAGATTCTTTTCATGTCGTCTTGTTTTGTTTGTTCTAAATCCGATTTTTTTAAAATTATTTATTGATCGATAAATATCAGCAACAGTATTCTGAGTAGGTACCTACCGCTAATTTATTTTCTGATGAACTTAATGTTTGCCTCACATCATATTATGATTTCAGTCGGAAGAACGAAGCAAAGACGAACATGAGATTCACGATATAAGGCCCATGGCCAGATCAACTGGTAACAGCTTGGACCGCTTGAGGGCAGCCGAATCTAGCCCAAACATGGATGTTGATGGTAAGATAACAAGTAAATCCTAATGCTTATTAGATATGAGTTCTAAAACAATATGAAAAACGTCTTGCATTATCCCATCTAACTTTTTACGAAATAACATTTCATTTTACTGTTTACTAATTAGACACGTTGAGTAATTCCTAAAAATCGAACTGGATTCTGCTTTAGTAGACAAAATCAATATTTATTTATTACTATCAATGCCTCTAAAAGATTTAAATAATAAATAACAGCCTGATTTGTGTTGTTTTAGATGCGGATGACCCAGAAAGTGATTACGGAGTCTACGCAGATTCTTACAGAGGAAACGTTTGGATCTATATTGGGGATAATGAAGAGATTTCTGCTTGGCAACGACCTGACAGAGACGGTAAATTAATAAGTATTTTTCTTTAATTAACAGTTTGCTCTAACCATGATGTTTTTTTTTACATTTGCTCGACGCAGGAGGCCCTGAGGAAAACTATTTTCCTCGGGGCCTGTGTCATCCTTGGGGATGCTGTGTGGAGGGTTTTTTAGGGAAAAGAAACAGAGGAAGTTCTGGAGAGACAAAATGTATGAAGGATGGGTAGGAATCTGTTGTCAACGCGTCCAGGAGTGACGGACGTGAGAATCTACCCCTCCCACTGTGGTACAAAGTGATGGTTCGAGAGAGTCCGATTGGTGTCTCCTTATCCGTTTCGACACGCAGTAGGTGAGCAAACGCAAGTGTCGCCAAGACCTAGATGAACCTCAACCCATGAACCAGGACACCCCTGCTAAGCACCAAAGCGAACCACTTGGGGTGACTTATGAAAGGGGTGTTGGATATCCAATGGTTCGAAGGGCAGCAGTACCCGTACAGCCTTCCAAATTGGTTTTGTGTGCTTCTTCTTCTCCTTTTTATTAAAACAATTGTCTAACGCCATCAAAATATACCGCAATTGTAGTATTATTATCCATCTGGCATAAAAAAATTATAGTAAATTGTTCAATTTGAACCTCAAAATTCTTTATGAATCACTTCATAGCGATGCTTCGAACCCAACTATCGAATAACACAAGGCATTCGTAACAATGTTAATGATAAAATCGAAATGCTTGACTGACTCACGTAAATAAAAATACTTTTTTCCGACGGATGCCGACGGTCTTGCAGTTGTATTGCTCCGAGAATAAAACATGACTTGCATTTTTTAATATTCAGCCTTGCACCATTTTCTTTATCCTACTAATATTATAAAGGCGAAAGTTTGTATGGATGTATGTTTGTTACTCTTTCACACAAAAATTACTGAATGGACTTTAAAAATTCTTTCACTAATAGAAAGCCACATTATTTGCAAGTACTATAAGCTATATATATTGGTAAGCTCTGGCGTTATGAATAATCTCTGGCGTTATGAAATTATTTATCATACGTTTTCTGTCCCTAACTAAATCGAGTTATTGCAAACGTCAGAAGAAAAGCAAACAAATTGTTGCCTTGGAAACGATGTTTTTTAATTTTTTTAACTAGGCAATTAACCTTTTGGAGGCCAGGCTATTTAAATAATGTTCTTTTAAATAACTTTCGCGGCCACCGGGTGACAAGCGGCCTCCCATCCTAAAAAGTGTACTTTGTTGGCTTCGCGGTTAATATCTATCTCTAAAAATGAAGGTAACCGACGAGTTCATCGAAAATCAATTCATCGAAAGCAAATTCATCGAAAACGAGTTCATCGAAAATCAATTCATCGAAAGCAAATTCATCGAAAACGAGTTTATCGAAAATCAATTCATCGAATGATCAATTCATCGAATCGCCAATTCATCGAAAAACATTTTTTGTAGATATTAGAGCTGTCAAAATTAAATACCCAAAAAGGTCTGTTTAACTGAGTTAAATGTGTTTAGCAACTGTCAGTTTCGTAGTGACAATGTAAAATTTATAGGTTATCTCTTCGATTTCCGATTGACTGATACTGCAAAAAAGGGATATCTAAGGAACGGTGACCAGACACTTATAATGAAACCAACTCATAAACAACTCAGAAAGGTCATTAAGAGTGATGATAAAAAAAAATTGGTTAAATAAGTTAAGTTAGGTTAGGTTAGGTTAGGTTAGTTTAGGTTGACCAATGCTTTTTTAACTTCTCGGTCCGTTCGGCATTTCTCTCAAATATCAACAAAATATATTTTTTCGATGAATTGGCAATTGGATGAATTGATCCATCGATGAATTGGTTTTCGATGAATTGATTTTCGATGAATTGGTTTTCGATGAACTCGTTTTCTATAAATTTGCTTTCGATGAATTGATTTTCGGTAAATTGATTTTCGATGAATTCGTTTTCGAAGAACTCGTCGTGAACCAAAAATGAATCGCCGAAATGTATGTATGCGCATATCTTCCGAACGACTGCACCAACTGGGTTAATTCTTTTTTTTGGTCGTTATTTTGTATAAAACTACCGTTGAGCTCTGGCATTATGAAATTTATGGAAAAATTGTAATAGGTGGCACGCGAGCTGTTTGAAAACTGAATGTACCGGATATGAATGTGTGGAATGCGAGAGGTGGGAGAGGGTAGAAGGGAGGGGTCGGTGGGGAGGGCGGTGGGGGAGGGGGAGGGTCGAGAGGGTTAGGGGAGGCTGGGGAGGTAGAGCGGGGAGGGAAGGAATGGGAAGGGGGTGGAGGAGGGAGGTGGGGAAGTGGAGGGGGAGGCGTAGGGGAGTTGATGGGGGGATTGGAGTGGGGAGAGGGAAGGTGGAGGAGGCGGAGTGAGAATCCCCCTAATACCATGCGAGCGAAGCCGCGGGAAAAAACCAGTTAGAAATATTTCATCAATTATTTACAATGCTGAAATAACGCGCATCTGAAAATCAAACTACTGTTTCATTTAAGTTGTTTTTTTATTAGTAGGATGTAAAAATGTTGAGTTTTATAAGATAATTCATGAAAGCTCATTTTTTTGCCTTAGCAGTATTATCTTCATAATTTTTAGAAATTCATATTTTTTATTTGTTGATCAATGGGGTTATATCAATAATGAACACAGTTCTAGTCAAATTAATAATAAAAATACATCACCAATATTATGTAATTTAGTTGTCTCGTTCTACTAAAAAACCGAATATCTTGCTTTATTTAAAATTGCACAGATATCCCATAACCGGTTCTGTGACTAATCAGAACGCAGAACGCTAAGATCAACACGCAATCCAATTTATTTCATTTGCCCACATGTGTAAATAAACAACAGAGCAAAATCAACAATTTCCCTTACGGGCGCGCAATATAACACAAAATTTTACAAGTTTTTAGCAATAACCCTCAAAAATATCGAATAGAAGTAACGCGTACGATCGTAAATTAATGCGAAATTACAGAATGTATCGGGAGCATCTCCTATCCTTATCCTATATTCCTCTTCCTCTCCCCCTTACCTAAAATTAATTTTAAGTCATAATAAGACTCTATATCCAAGCAACAAAGATATAATATCTTTGCCAAGCAACAATAGCATAAGAGGCTCTTTGGTATTCTATGTACTTATAAGCTGTTCGTTTTTGACGAAGAACAAGTAAAATAAGAAATAAAATAAAAATAAAATGGTTATGATGTAGTCAAAAAGAGTTGAAAAACCAACCAGCCCAAAAACTGTTTCCTCACCTTTCTTGATATTAGATAAATCATTATTCAAAAGTGTTCTGATTTTATCACTGTTCTCTCAGGTGCCTTTATTCGGTTTCACCATATCCATATCAGTTTTTTCATCTTTATTACGTTCATTTCATTTGTGGTTAAGTGATATAATATTATTCCCTTTGGTTCTATATTACGAGCAGTTTGGATATTATCAAAAACAGTTCTGGGTTAGTATAATAGTTTTATAAGAACATATCCCTTACAACAATAATTGATTGTTTTCCCCTCGAATTTCACCGCACACCGATGGCCACTAGTATCCCCCAGATGTTGGGAAGCCAGATGCATTCGTTGAAAGAAAATAAACAACAAAAAGTTGTTGAAAGGTGGTTTTATTTGTAGCCATGCATCATAATATTATAATTATAGCGACTATCAACCAAAATATTGTAGTACCAATAAAGTATATTAAAATAAATTTTATTCAATGTAAACTATATACATTACGTAAATATTTACACTACCTAACACAAAATACATTTGAGGAAGTGCTACAAATATAGTAATTGACCCAATTCAAAAGATACAAAAAAACGATAATAAGGAACTCCAGTGAAAAATATTATAGCTTTGAAAAAATATGTTCATGT
The DNA here is from genome assembly GCA_929108145.2 of Limnephilus rhombicus. Classification (NCBI taxonomy): domain Eukaryota; kingdom Metazoa; phylum Arthropoda; class Insecta; order Trichoptera; family Limnephilidae; genus Limnephilus; species Limnephilus rhombicus. The sequence goes on from OV815270.1 coordinate 17,274,165, forward strand.
AGACCAATAAACGCTGATTCTGAATATATAAGTTTTATTTCATAATATTAAACGTAGAGTTCTTAAAAAATTATTAAAAAGTGCATTTTTTAACCTCTCGTCAAAACGCAATGTAAAGTTGGTATTACTGAATGGTTAGTGCTGACGTCACGCGTCACCAGTCATTGTATTGAAATCTTTGATTATGTAGATATGACATAAGCCATCAGTATTAACAACATTTCATGTTATTCGTTATTTCATACTGTTTATGGAGATTTAGTTGTAGTGTTTATTGAAATAATATTTAAGCCTAAATAATTCAGTATCAAAAATAGAGGTATCTCTATTAGTTTATTTCTATTATTTAAAATATTGAAAAACTACTGCACAAAAAAATAGTAATGCTACTTATAGGGAGAATACTTCGAATAACGGTATTCAAAATGGCGGTACTTGATCAGCTGATTGCCCAATCCTATAGTAATTTTTCAGGAGTCATGACGTCACACGATTCACCGTATATACGGTGGTCTTAGGGGGATCGTGAAAAATTAAAACTTTGACAATTATTTTAACTATTAAAAATAACTCTAAAAATAAAAATAAAAATGCAGTTATTTAAGTTACAAGGTCATTATTCATATTCGTTTGGTGATTTAGCAGAGGTGCCCGGGTTCATGGGGTGAGGTTTGTCTAGGTCTTGGAGGCGGATGGCCAGGACATACTAAACCCTAGATTCCTACCCACCCCTTAAACCCTTTCCTTCCCAGAACTCTCCTCTCCTTCCCTTCCTTAAAAAACCCTCCACACAGCATCCCCAAAGATGACATAGGCCCTGAGGGAAGTTACCTATAGCTCACGTAAAAAAAAAACTGGAAATACATCTACAAACATTCACAAAAAACATATCACAGCCTAGATCAAAAATCAAGAAATTCACTTTATTCAAAATTTAATCCCTATCCAAACATAACCAAACTATAAAAAGTGTAAAATAAATAAACATGTCTTTCAAGAATTTACTCTCATAAATACATATTTATAATTTTTTTTTCTTCTAAATAATCTGTGTACAATTACCATTAAAATGTAAAAAAAGAAAAATTCTAACTTTCTCTTGTAGAAATTTAAAATTATAAAAATATTATTTATCATTATTTTATAATTTATTAAAATCATCTTTCTTTCGTTGCTTGAAATGGCTTTAGCCATGTTCGGTGACCAGATCTGAATAGCCGTGTACTTCTTCACCTTCCTCTTCCCCATCTCCTTCCCTTCCCCATTACCTTCAGCCTCACAACATACCACCATTGGGGATGCCATAGTCTCACTGGCTCCAGACGGGACCAGTTGGTGACTCTTTTGCGGTATTCATATTAAGAAAATATACAACGTGTCCGGAAACTCGTAGTACAAGCGGGAAACTGGTGAATCTACATCACGTAGAGAACCCAAAAAACTTATTTTTTTCGATCTGAGCATTTCGATTTTAATATTATTTTTTTTCTATTTTTCCATTTTTTCGGCAACTAAAGGGTTAAAAAAAATATTGAGCCTGGTTTACCCTTCGATGCATTTTATAAGACATTACACAGCTGAAATCAACCCCCTAGTGAACAATTTTTTCAAATTTAATCAAAAAAATTCCAACTTCGGACCCGATTTACTCGAAAACGAAAGCTCAAATCAAAAAAGTTATACCACAAATCGACTCCGTATGTGATGTAGATTTACCAGTTTCCCGGTTGTACTACGAGTTTCCGGACACCGTGTATATCATAAACACGTAAACACCCAGCACAGGTTCTCCTAGTTCATGAAACATACAATATTACCAACCAACAGTTTTATCTTCTCAAACCTACCTTAAGCCCAACATTATGAAATGTAATATTAATATGTAAAAATGTTAATAATAAGGTAAAAACTGAAATATGTAGATATAAATAAAATAAAAATTGCGTCAACCGAACCCGAACCGTTCAACCGAAATTCTCAAATATAATGCACTGTGTTCCCGAATGTTTTCTTTTAAGAATTCCTTTAAAATTAAAATGATGTGTTGTGTTCCGTTTGACAGTTGGTCGACTTGGACCACCTTGAATACAAAAATGACTGACAGCATTTAGAGCTAAACGAGACGCATTCTTGAGACGAAATTTGTCAGAAAATTGATTTCACTTTTTGTTTTCTGTTTTAATGTGAAAAACGAGGTCAAATTGCTTTGACTCCGTCTGAAATTTAACCCTTGAAAATACATGTGTGTGTCACATTAAATAGTTTGTTGACAAATGATTTGTACATATATTAACTTCGAAAAAAAATTACGACAAGAATTACGACAAACTATGATACCTATAACTAAATACCTCGTTTTGCAACTAGCAGTGATTACATATTAATTTTTGACGACCTTCGTTATGGAACTATATGCGCCTGAATCTTTCTTCTTCCCGGTTTCCTTCTATTTCCATACTTCCTACAACCCTAATTTACCGTGTTCTAGTAGATGGAACTCTTAAACGTCTTTTTTACGTTCTTAATGGAAAATAATATGAAATTAGTTAGACCGAATACCCCTATATTAGATCTAATCGAGCTGGTTGAAATTCAGGTAACGTCTTTGTTGTGTCTTTAATCTAGATGACAGAAGTCTGGATGGCGATGAGAAGGACGTGAGACGTGACTCCACCGAGTCTGAACACGAATTCAGGAAGAAATACCAGGCCATCACACACCGCATGGTGCACAGGAAGTCCTGCATCGAGATGTATAGGAGGCAGTCTTCCAACACGTTCGGTGAGTTCAGTAGAGTCAGATTTCTCTCGTTGAGGCCCGGCATTCCGAATTTCTTCCGAATTATATCATATGTATTTTCCTTTAACATTATATTTTTTAGTTTTTGAAGAAATACATGCTTGGTGTAACCCTAAGTGATCAGCTCAGGTATGCGGGCTCCATCGAAGCCAGAGTAAAGTTAGCCTCCCAAAAACTGGGCGTACTGTACAGGGCCCGCAGATACTTTAATAGTACACAACTGCTAACCCTGTACAAATCACAAGTGCGCCCCACGGTTGAATTTGGCAGCCACCTCTGGTCTGGAGCTCCAAAATACCTGAAAAATACCCTCGACTCTGTGCAAAAGCGGGCCGTCCGCTTAATAGATTCTCCCATCTTAACAGACGGATTGCAATCTTTAGAGCACAGGCGTCGGGTGGGAATTCTATCCTTGTTCTACCGGTATTACAATGGAAGATGCTCCGAGGAACTAGCGTCATTGATCCCTTCGGCACCAGTGCATAGTCCGGAAACACGCCAAACGCGTGCACAACATTTGTACACGGTTGAAATTTGTCACATGAGAACGGGTCGTTTCTTCGACTCGTTCTGGTGTTCAACAGCTCGGCTGTGGAATGATTTGCCGGCCTCTGTGTCCTCCTTCGTACAACATGGGTCTCTTCAAGACCAATGTTCATTCCTTCCTCTCCTCAAAAAGACCCTCCACACAGCATCCCAGATGACATAGGCCCTGAGAGAAATTATTTTCCTCAGGGCCTCCTGTGTTGAGTTAATGTCTTTTCATACGCAGATGATACAGCAATTTTCTACTGCGGTAAAGATTTAGATATCTTACTAGAAAATGCACGAACCGATCTAGAAAAAATCAACAGTTGGCTCCAATCAAATGTTTTAACAATGAATGTTAAAAAAACAGGATACATGATCTTAAGCTCAACCCGTAAAATAATTCCTCCTCGTGTACCCTTAAAAATTGAAATCAACGACCTGCAAATCCTGATCCAGGAAAAGTATCTTGGGATGTGTATTGATCAGCATTTGACGTTTAAACAACACATACAAGGTATTAAAGATAAAATCATCCCCTTAATTAGCGTATTTAGCCGGCTATCATATCTATTGCCAAATAAATTAAAAATAGGTTTATATTATAGTCTCGTAACTCACATTTAAATTATTTGATTGAAATCTGGGGAAACACATGAAAAACACACATAAATGAATTACATATAATACAAAACAAGGTAATCAAAAAACTATTTAACTACAAGCCCAGAACATCCACAAAAAATTATACATGGAAACAAAACTATTAACATTAAGAAAACTATACGAATACAATACATGTCTCCTTATATACAAAATACAAAAAAATCTCGTATACACAAACACAGAATTCATTAAAACGTCCCAAGTACATAAACACTTTACACGACAACGCGATAACATACATTTAAACACCATCCACACTAACTATGGTAAACAATCCATTGGTTACGAGGGGGGGCAACTTATATAATTGCCTCCCAAAAGACATTAAAAACGAAAAGAAGCTGGGTAAATTTAAAAAAAATTATTTATATTTATTCTTGATAAACAAAATAATGTAATAGAATAGCGCTGTATTTGAAATATTTATTTTATCTTAATGTGTATAATTATTTCTAGTTAAATGAGTGAAAATGTAATTTTCTTTTAACTGGAATAAAAAAAAATAAAAAAAAATAAAATTTGTGAAATTCTCTCGATAGAAAAAAAACTGCAAAGCAATTTCCGAAAATTACTTAAAAACACATCTCGTTCTGTTATTTAACATTTTATACGAGCAGGTATAAAAAAAAATTCAAGTTCTCTGTAAGTTCTATCCAAATTCTGTTATTGTTTCAGTTTTATGAAGCTACTGGCCTATAATGAACTTGAACAGAACTTACACGGAGCTTGAAAATTAACTTCGAAATTTGATGAATTGTTCAAACTCTTTGAAACAACTCGTCCTCATCGGAGTACATAGTATCAAGTTCATAGGATTTACTGATAATTCTTCTGATCCCTGATGATGCGCAACGATGTGTTCTGAGAACTCGAGTCAAGCTTATAAGCCGAGTCCAATCTCATTCACATCACGAGCAAATATAATATTTATTAATGGGGCTTAATTATAGTCCAGTAAAAGCTTTCGACGATTAAACTTTTTCAACAAACTTTTTTGGTCTGTTATTTGTAGGGTAACGGAACTATTTTCAGCTCACAGACATCTTTCCTTTCACGAGTTAGGTATAGAACAACGTAATATCAATAATTATAAAAAATATCAGACATTTAATTGATTCTCTTATTTTTTTTAAAAGTGTGTTAAAAAAGGATGTTGATATTGAGACCGTGAAGATCGGTGGGTCTTGGTAATGTAGTCTATTTTTTTTTCAAATTTGAAAAGCGTTATATCTTTTTAAAAAACAATAAAATGACACTGAAAATAATTCAATTTAACTTTTATTAATTATTTATTAGTTCCGAAACCGGTTGGCGCATAACAAAATATAGTGATTCAAACAAAGTTAAATTGTTTCATTGAAATAAAAAAGTTCAAAAAAGCTAATTTGCTAGGGGCAAAATGAATGTTATTTAAAAAAATATATATTTTGGGAGGGCTTTTTTACATTAACTCCACAGGAGGTCCTCAGGAAGATAAATCCCTCAGGGCCTGTCATCTTTGAGGATGTTGTTTTGAGAATCTTTTTAGGGAAAGGAAGGAGAGGAGGCTCTGGGAAGGAAAAGGTGTGAGAGGTGGGTAGGAATCAGGCGGTCAAAGTGTTCAGGAGTGTTGAACGTATGGATCCATCAGTCCCACTTCGGTGCAAGCCAATGGGTCGAGAGAGTCCGACTGGAGAGGTCAAAATGTCCCCCTCAACTAGTCTCTCCCGATCCGGCCCGTCATACAGCAAGTGGGCAAATGAGTTCGCCACCGAGACCTAGATATACCTCACCCCATGAACCCGGGCACCCCTGCTAAGACACCAAACCTGGCGAACCACCTGGGGATGTTGGACCACTACTATAGGGGTGTTGGTTATCCAATAAATGGTTCCCGGGCGGTGGTACCCATACCCACCTCCCCACCCCCCCTCGTCTGTCTGTCTGTCTGTTCGTGATAAACTCGAAAACTACTGAACGGATTTTCATGCGGTTTGCGGTTTTCATGCGGCAGGATTAATACGGATACCGTATTAATCCTTATTAACTTAAATACATTAGTTACACCAAGCATTTCATGCACATTATTATAATTATTCACACTATTTCCACGTATTATAAATTAAAGTCCTCCGCGGCATCTGTCTGTCTTCTCGCGATAAACTCAAAGACGGCGGTGGTTATAAAGGTTGGATAACCATCCAGTAGATGACGTTGTGTTTTATTAGCCACAGCAATGCGTTGCCGGGTCAGCTAGTAAAATATAAAAATAAATTTATGTTTACATAAATAAAATAAGACCATATTTGCAAACGGAAATAAATCATTCAGACATCCTTCAGCGAGACCAAAAGATTTTCATCAGTGAAACGTCTTACTGATAATATTGTGTGATGAAGCACGTGGCGTTAAATATGTAAATGTGTTCTATGCTCACCGACACATATAGACCACTCGCATGTCATCAGCCGAAACGAACCGGTACGTAGTGAACTATATCTTCTATTTCCAGTGAAAATTGCGCAATATATTATTACCTACGTGATGTTTGTAGCGTTGTGTATTATCTGAATGTCTCTTCCGTCTGATTGTTATTTTGTAAGCGAAATTATACGCATGATGTCATTCACGCACAAGTTCTTGATGATTTTTCATAACATAACAAATAATAATAATGCTATCAAATTCTTCAATAAGTATTTTTGAATGCAGCATTGAAACATCATCTTCCGAAATATTAATATTTAACGAGATTTTTTTATGGTTTTAATATTTTCCTTCTTTACTACATAGTTTCGCCAGAAATTATACTTATGGTTTTGGAAAAATCTTAATATATAAAACAAAGTCGGGTTAGTTACACTATTTATAACTCGAGAACGGCTGGACTGATTTTGATGATCTTTGATTTGTTGGATATGTCTCCGCCCCGGATAGGATAATAACTATTAAAACATCACAAAAGTTAACGAAATAAATAGTTATAAAGAAAATTATTTTCCCCATACATTTTGTATGGAACGAATTCTCCTATTTTGAAAGAACTGCAGCAATATTGTGAGGGGTATAATATTGAACTCTGCATGAATTCCAAACATTCAAAAACGTCAAATGTCAATACGTTGATTGTTGTGCATTTGTTTTTAATCATATAATGCTGCCCTTCTTTCTTACACACCCAATGTCAATAATCGAAAATGAGACAAATGGTGAACACGTCTGCACACCTCCAAAGGAAAAATACAATAATTATAATAAATCTCTGAAAAGAAACGCATTTTTTTTACATAAGCTCCACACAGGAGGCCCCGAGAAAAATAATTTCTCTCAGGACCAATGTCATCTTAGGGGATGCTGTGTGGAGGATCTTTTTAAGGAATGGGGAGGATAGAAAGTTCTGGGGAGGAAAAAGGTATGAGGGGTGGGTAGGAATCTGGGGGTCAGTGTGTCCGGGAGTGACGGACGTATGAATCCATCCCTCCAACTGTGGTGCAAGGCAATGGGTCGAGAGAGTCCGACTGGAAAGGTCAAAAGGCCTCCCTCAACCAGTCTCTCACGATCCGGCCCGCCACGCAGCAGGTGGGCAGGCGAATTAACTGCCAAGACCCGGACATAAGTCACCTAATGAACCCGGGAACCCCTGCTAAATCACCAAACGTAGCGAACCACTTGGGGTGATCTATGGCAGAGGTGTTGGTTATTCAATAAATGGTTCCCGGGGCGGCGGCACCCGTATCCGCCTCCAGAATTCCCGTAAGTAATTGTAAAAGTAATAAAATCACAAAAATATAATTCCGTACACAACGCCATCTCTGATACTGACAAAAACAAAACACGGACAGTTGCGCATTGATAATTGCTTCATTGCGTAATTTTTAACTTAATAAAAAAAACTGAATTTAATTCAACAGATTTTGATTCTGAGGCGGTACGAAGTTCGTCGGGTCAGCTAGTATGTAATAAATTGGGTCTTGTTTTATTTTTCGACAGTTATACGGATAGTTATGACTAAATAATGATGATGAAATAAACTGTGTGAGTTGAAAATATTTATGTGACCTTGAAATTACAAACGGAAAACACATTACAAGTTTCATTACGCCAGAATTCACAGTTCATGAGTTTTTCAGAAAACACATTTCAACTCCTCATATTTTATTTTACTAACAACCAGCGAGTTCCCGGCATGCGTTGCTATACCACTTAATAAAGAAATTGTTTCTCTCTGCGTTTCTTTCCCATTTGTCGCGTTCGCCTTCCGCCTCCCCTTCCTATTCCGCGTCCCCTTCCCCTCACTCGTTCCCACTCCATCTGCCCTCTCCCCACTCCCCTCTCCCGCTTCCCCGTCTCGCGAACCCCCCTACCGAGTTCCCTTCCCCCCTCCCGAGTAACCCTCCCACCTTCCGTATTCCACTCATTCAGTCCCGGTACATTCAGTTTTCAAGCAGATCGCGTGCAACCTATTGCAATTTTTAATACAAATTTTACAATGCGAGAACTCACTATTGTATATTGAAACAATAGCTGGCATGGGCACATCAAATTCCCAAAGTTTCTTCGCAATCGGATGAATGGTTTAGCGGTGCATAATATCTCACATATATAAACAGAAACATATATTCATTTTTAAATAAGTATAGCGAGTTCCCGGCATGCGTTGCTATGCCACTTAATAAAGAAATTGTTTCTCCCTGCATGTCCTTTCCCATTCGTCCCGTTCCCCTTCCGCTTACTCTTCTTCACGCGTTCTCACTTCCCTTCTCGCTTTCGCACTTCGCCTTCTTCTCGTCCCGCGAACTCCCCTTCCCCCGAATCCCCTCCCCCCTCCCGCAGTATATATAGAAACCTTCGTGGACGTGCTCGTAACTACTTACCAAAGTTTTATCGCAATCGGATGAACGGTTTAGCAATGCATAATTTCATGATGCCAGAGCTCACTATTATATATAGAAACCATCGCGGGCATGCGCACATCAAATCTCCAAAGTTTCATCGCAATCGGATGAATGGTTTAGCAACGCATAGGCATCTCATATATACACGGTGTCCGGGGGTAAAGTGCATTAACTTCGGGAGGTGATTCTACATGATAGTACAAGTAAAAAAGATAAATAACTTTTTTCGAAATTCCAACTTTTAGGGGTAGTTTTGAGGTAAAAAGATAAAATTATTTCGGCGTGTGCGGCCAGATTCATTATTTTCCGCTGTTACGATACGGGCCAATCACAATCGAGTCGGGCGCCCGGCAGGCTTACAGCAAGTAAGATCGTACCTCACACTAAGGATTTTTGGTAGGTACGTCTTTTTGTATGGGAAAAAAAAGTTAGAATTACCATCATGTAGAATCATCTCCCGAAGTTAATGCACTTTACCCCCGGACACCCTGTATATACAAACCCATAAATATATATATTTTGAAATATATATAAAGATATATAGATTCTTAATATTAACTATTCTATTTTTCATCCCCTTAGTTTATTTGTTGCTTATGACCATTGTCTCTTCAAATGCATTGTATTAAAATAGGTTTTTTTATTATTTTTTACGTTAGCTGCACACAGAAGGTCCTGAAGAAAATAGTTTTCCTCAGGTCCACGTCATTTATGGACGCTATGTGAAGTGTTTTTTGGGGAAATGAAGGAGAGGAAGTTCTGGGAAGGAAAAGGGTATGAAGGGTGGTTAGAAATGTGGGGGTCAATGTGTCCAGTGGTGAAGGACGTATGAATCCATCCCTCCCACTGTGGTGCAAGGTGATGGTTCGAGAAAGTCGGGCTTCAGAGGTGAAAAGAATCTCAAACATTTTCTCTCTGCCGGGCCCGCCACGCAGTCGGTGGGTAAAAACATTCACCACCAAGACCCAAACAAAATTCACCCGATCCACCCGAGACCCCTGCTAAGTCACCAAACGTAGAAGTATTACTTTATACTAGAGTAGACCCGTGAAAAATTACGGGATTCGTATTATAATTTCGATTTTGAAAATAATAAAAAATAATTTTCCGTATTATGTTGTAGTAATTTTTTAAAGTTTTTATCAAAAATGATTTGAATGAATCTATTAAAGCCTAAATAATGAATTAAAGTTTTGTCAATTACTAGCTTTTTCCCGCGGCTTCGCTCGCATGGTATTAGGAGTTCCCACTCCCCCCCCCCCCCCCCCCCCCACCCCGCAACTCACCCTCCCACCTCTCCCTTCCCCCCCCTCCCCCTCCAACTCCTCCCCTCCTCATCCCTCCCTCTCCCCCTGATGTTTGAGATTTATTATCGTAAAGTTTCATTAAAATCCATTCAGTAGTTTTTGCGTAAAAGAGTAACAAACATCCATACATCCATACAAACTTTCGCCTTTATAATATTAGTAGGATAGTAGGATTTCATTCCAGATCAAAATAAACATAACCGCGTTTATTAAAAGCCTTACTTTCCGAGCATTTTCAAGATTCTTTTCGCCCATAGAACTTGCATTGAAAAATGTTGCCCATCATTTAGAGAAGATTAATGGCTCAAATTAACATTTTGGCGCCAGCAAAGTCTTCGAATATAAAATTCCTAAGCAGTCTTTAGTCTTTGGATACAGTCGCCTGCAAATTGTATGAACAAGTATAAATTACAATTTGGGAGGCGGGTATGGGTACCGCCACCCCGGGAACCATTTATTGGATAACCAACACCTCTGACATAGGTCACCCCAAGTGATTTGCTACGTTTGGTGACTTATCAGGGGTACCCGGGTTCATGAGGTTTGTCCGGGTCTTAGCAACAGATGCTGCGTGGCGGGCCGGACCGAGAGAGACTGGTTCAGGGAAATCTTTTGACTTCTCCAGCCGGACTCTCTCAACCCATCGTCTTGCACCGCAGGTTGAGGGATGGACTCATAAGTCTGTCACTCCTGGACACTGACCCCCCCATGTTCCTACCCATCCCTCATACATTTTTCCTTCTCACAACTTCCTCTCCTTCCTTTCCTTAAAAATACCCTCCACACAGCATCCCCTAAAATGACATTGGCCCTAAGGGAAATTATTTTCCTCAGCACGCCATTTTAGAGGAGATATTTTTAAAAACTAAAATCCGCATTATCCTTTGTCAGATTTAATACATATTTATTTAATACATGAATTATCGAAATTACATATAGTTTTTTTAATGATATTTCACCCTCCATGCTAGGGATGACCCTGTTTTATACATTCATTGTATTCATATTAATTTATTTATTTTATTTTATTTTTTTAAGTATAAAATCTGCCGGCGGACACCCTGTAGAAACCATTGCGGCCATGCACACATCAAATCCCCAAAGTTTCATAGCAATCGGATGAACGGTTAGCAATGCATAATTTCATAGTGCCAGAACTCACTATTGTGTATAGAAACCATCGCTTGCATGCGTACATCAAATCTATGTGGAGCAAAGGAAAAAAAATGTTATTTCTTATTGAACGCCATTTTTGTGTGAATATATGGATGATATTATCCGAACAAGTTATGGTTTCAACAGGATCAATAATTTTATTTCAAAGAGACAATATAACAAGTGTTTTGGATTTATGTCGCATTGCGTTCATCTTTATATGCGGCTGATTGTAGAGTCAGTAACCACTTTTACTGATGAGTCAAACACTCGCAAGTCACTAAAATACCTACTCTTGTATGTTCACGTTTATTTTAAACATATATCTACATATTACGTGAGTCGGTGCGTAGTACCAGGGTTACGCTGTTTCTTTTTTCAACCGCACGCTATAAAACGGTCGATTTTGCGGCTGAAAAATAAAATTTCTTGACTTTCAATTTTTCATCACTGAAACTGTTAATTAAAATTAAATTAGTGGTTTATAGTGATGCAACGAATACGAATACGAATATTGGTATTCGCCGAATAGTAGACATTTGCCGAATATTCGTATTCGGCGAATAAATATTTACGAATACGAATACTATAAAAAAAAATTTGTACGCATCTCCGTTTGATTAAACCGTGTGTCACGCACCTCTGTATCCGAACGCTATAGCTGCAATGACAAGACGCGATGGGGAATTCAGGGCCACAAACTTACCTGTGCCGGCGGTGGTATCGCTGGTGGTGAACAAAAATGTCATGGAAATGTCAAAATGTTTATGTATAAATTGTAATTCCAATTTTTGCCACCGGCAAAGGTAAGTTTGTGGTACTGTACTATGAACCTCGAATTTTTTCATTTAATACGCGTTCTTTTTCTAAGTAGTTTCAGTATTTGACAGTCGAAAGCACATGTCAAGTGTCCAAGTGTATTGTAAATTGTATAATTGCAATTATGTGTATTAGCTGTGAAGTAAAAGGAACTAAATTTAAATAAAATGTCCTCTCGTAAACGTGCTTTTTTCAACGGCTGGCCACATCCAAACTGAAAAAAGAAATCGCCTGTCACCAGGGAAACTACAGATGTTGTGTTTTCTCCATAAAAAATTCACAGTTGTAAATTTTAATTATTAGTATGATAAAATAAACAGAAAAAGGTTAAATAAATGAGTGTGAAATACTCTGTCAAGTTATTCGTATTCGTATTCGTATTCGCCGGATAGTTGGTTTGATATTGGTATTCGTATTCGTATTCGTAAAAGTAATATTCGTTGCATCACTAGACTGGTTTATTTTAAGTTTAGTGATTTAATAAAGGAATTTTTAAGAAATGTATTCCTCTGTTTTTGTTGGTGAACCATACCGGTTTAAAGTCGTCATATCATCTTTAGACTGACCAAGAATAAAGTTAAAAAAGTGTTTTATTCAATCATTCTTGTCTTTTGTTGAAGTGAAACTAAAAAATATATTTTTACAAAACGGACAATCTCCTGGGAAAATTTTAATTTTTTAAAAGTCTTTCGATTTTTCAAAATCAATACAAAACAATAACAATACAATACATTAACAATACTTTGTCCTAACCGCTTTTATTATTTAAACAAACCAACATGTTTCGTAAGCAATGCTTACTTTATATTGCTAACTTGATTTTTAACTAAACCCTTTTGAAGTAAACATTGCTTACAAACATGTTTGTTTTTTAAACAATAAAAGTGGTGAAAACTAAGTATTTTGTTAATTTTTTGGTTTTACTTAAAACCTGATTTTTAACTAAATCCTTTTGAAGTAAACATTGCTTACAAACATGTTTGTTTTTAAACAATAAAAGTGGTTAAAACTAAGTATTTTGTTAATTTTTTGGTTTTACTTAAAACCTGATTTTTAACTAAATCCTTTTGAAGTAAACATTGCTTACAAAAATGTTTGTTTTTAAACAATAAAAGTGGTTAAAACTAAGTATTTTCTTAATTTTTTGATTTTACTTAAAGCCTGATTTTTAACTAATTACTTTTGAAGGAAACATTGCTTACAAACGTGTTTGTTTTTTAAACAATAAAAGTGGTTAAAACTAAGTATTTTATTGATTTTGAATTAAAATTGTGCCACAAAATAAGTTTGCTGTGTTTGAAGAAGATTTTGATTTTTGAAAATGCGAACCAAATGTTTAATCATTTAAATCCATTATCCAAATTAAATTAACAATTATTATATGCAATAATTATCAGCCTGAAACACTCATCCACATTGATAAATCTTCCGAGAAAAAATACATGACGCCAACGGGACTTGAACCCGTGCCCTTCTGATTGCCGGTCAGCTGCTCTCCCAATTGAGCTATGGCGGCTTATCTTATACCCGCCAAATGATTCAATATATACTAGTGTTTTAATAAGCAGTAATTGTTAATAAAATAAGCCGCCATAGCTCAATTGGGAGAGCAGCTAACCGGCAATCAGAATGGCACGGGTTCAAGTCAATTGCTTATAATAATTGTTACCCTTTGTGCTATGCATAAAAATCTTGTCTTAAAAGTTAGTTTAACAATTAAAAATAATAATTCAAATTAAAGTAGTTATCGGCACACAACTGACCCTAGGTTCCTCATAAATTCCTCTGAAAATCATGCATTTTTATTTACACTCTTTAATTTAAATATCTTTTTTTTACATTAACTCCACACAGGAGGCCCTGAGGAAAATGATTTCCCTCGGGGCCTATGTCATCTTTGTAGATGCTGTGTGGAGGGTCTTTTTGAGGAAAGGAAGGAGTGAACATGGGTCTTGAAGAGACCCATGTTGTAGGAGGGAGGAAACACAGAGGCCGGCAAATCGTTCCACAGCCGAGCCGTTGAACTCAAGAACGAATCATAGAAACGACCCGTTCTCATGTGAGTAATGTCAACCGTATACAAATGTTGGGCGCGTGTTTGGCGTGTTTCCACACTATGCACCGGTGCCGAGGGGATCAATGATGATAGTTCCTCGGAGCATCTTCCATTGTAATACCGGTAGAACAAGGATAGCATTCCCACCTGATGCCTATGCTCTAAAGATTGCAGTCCGTCTGTTAAGATGGGAGAATCTATCAAACGGATCGCCCGTTTCTGCACAGAGTCAAGGGTTTTTTTTAGATATTTTGGAGCTCCAGACCAGAGGTGGCTGCCAAATTCAACCGTGGGGCGCACTTACGATTTTTACAGGGTTAGCAGTTGGGTACTAAAGTATCTGCGGGCCCTGTACAGTACACCCAGTTTCTGAGAGGCTAACTTAACTCTGGTTTCGATGGAGCCCCCGTACCTGAGCCGATCACTTAGAGTTACACCAAGCATATCGATGGAGGTCCTGTTCGGAAGGTTGCTTCCATTGAAGGAGACTAGATTTTCATTTCGATCCCTTTTAGACTTTATCAAACATGATTGGGTCTTTGAAACACTAAATTCGACGAGGTTATTCTTACCCCAAGAGAAAACACTCCCGAGATAACCGTCTATTCTTTGCTTCAAAGCCCTCCGAGCTATTGGAGTTTGTGTGCCCTTTGGGGGCTTGTCAAACAAAAAACTATGTACTGTCACTACTGCTACTGTAAGCACTAAGCTACTGTACTGTCATCCGCGTAACAATGAATCGGTGCGTATGACAAGAGGTCATTGATGTGCAACAGAAACAAAGTCGATATAAAAAGTCTTAATACTAATATCTTAGTATATATCTTAATACCAATATCTCTGAAGCCTACCTAAGAGAACGACATTTTTTTTTCAATAACAAGTAATAAACAATTAAGTGAGAAGATTACGTAAAGTCACAGTCTCTATATTACTACACCACTGGTACAGCTGTTCCACACCGTTCAATGTCATGTTGCAATATTTAATCTGCATAATTTTATTAGCGAAGAAATCTGTAACAAAATAATGATGAAGTAAAATCCGAATATTTATCAAATAAATAGTAGAGGCATGAGTCAGATCTATAAAACACGGATTTATTTCTTCTATTAGACAAATCCGTTGTGTTTCATGTACACATCAGTGAAAATATATTACGTGGAGGTGGCAAATAAACAATGATCACTCAAGCCTCAAAACTTTTCCGAATCATTGAGATTGCGTAAGCAAAGTTTATAGTGCTGTTAAGCGGAAGAAGCGGGAAGGTATTTATGTGTTGACTGAATAGAGAAAGGTCAATGTACGATAGTGATAAGTGACTAACGAGTGTCTGTGCTTCTACAGAATGGGCCGAAGATTTTTATGACCTCCTGACCACGGATACATATATGAAGATTCAGCGTTTTGGATCCATAATTTCACTTCTATGAGTATTTGACCAGGGGGATATCGAAAACGTCACTCTCTTTTATATAATATATTAGCTGACCCGACAAACGTTGTTCTGCAATATAAAATATTTATAGTGAATATTTTGGTTGTTAAATAAAAAATAACGAATGTATTGTAAGTGTGTGGGGATGGGATATATGTCAGAAAGAGGAATGGAGCGCTGTAGACGATGACCGCCGATAAAAACAAAAAACACTAACTAAAGTAGGAAAATGAAATAAATAAATATTAATATGAATTCCGAAGGGCAATTGAGTTTACGATATTTTTTGTCAGTCCGTCTTTAGCCAACACAAATACATGATGCCGAACGAAATATCAAAATGACGCGACGCTTCTCGTGAATGTCTTGCGCATGTATGGATGAAAGTTCGATGAGGCGGACGTAGCGCCTTCTGTCATTCAACAATATACATAATTCCGTTCTGTTTGAAATACGAAAGACGGTTATATTTGTTCATACAAAAATACTAAAATCGCGATTAAAAAATGGAAGGGTAGGGGGAGGAAAATTGTCAAAAAAATTGTTGTTTTTTTTCTGGGTACACTGGGACACTCTAATCACCTAGCGGTATGAAATATACTTTTAAACCTATTCTCATACCTACCAAATATACATAAAAAAATCATAAAAATCGATCCAGCCGTTTTGGAGGAGTGCGACCACAAACGCCGTGACACGAAATTTTTTTTTATATATAAGATAATATATTGCTAATGTCAGTACATTTTATCTAAACCAGATTTACTAATGAGTGTACTGTATTAAAAATACGCAAGTGTGACGCGTTGACCTATATTTAGGGTAACGGTATCAACACAATTTTGGGTGTCTGTGGAATGCAAGGATGATAAAAGCGTAAGTTTTATGAAGTGTTGACCAACAGATTTATTTTTATTTTAAATTAAAGTGACATCTCGAATCGCTTCTTCTTTTTAATATTAAAAAGATTGTTTAGTTAGCGAAATGTGTAACAATACAAGTCTGTTGATTCGTTTAAAAAACGTTCGTTCATTTAAAACACGTCAAGTGTACAAGCTATAAGAAAATAGTTTGAATTAAAAAACTCAGATGGCTTTGAAGATTCATAGTTCATGGACTTTATTTTGAAGCGGGAAGTTAAGGTTTCGATATCCATTACAGCGCTTAAACAAGTATGAAACACTTCATTGATGCTACAAGTTAGCACTGTCCTGTTCATGGTTGAAAACTTACCCGAATTTACATACGAAACTGGCTTCACAGTAGTTGATGTAAGAAACATTGTTAAATTAATAATATGTGATGAAGTGGGAGGTCGATTAAATTATATCGATATTCGATATAACTCACTGCGGACTTATTATGCAGTCCAAACAATTAATTCATCCGTCGTGACCTTAGGTGTGTTACGCGAACATTTATTTTTACGCCAAGTTCTATAGCTTCATATTTTTATGCATACGAGTAGGTGAGAAAGCGTGTCCGCCGCCTGTGTTTGTCTTTTTCGTTCACAAAATCGGTGAATTTGCTTTCGGCGCTGCTCTACCGAACGGCGAACTTCGTATCGACGCCGACGCCAGTCTTGCGCCGCGACGCCGGCACAAAGGTTGTGTTACGACGGTAGACTACGAACGTTAATTAATTCTAAACCGATCCACTTCACACTTGCTGTGAATATATTTTTAATACTAAACGATAAATCGATGACATTCGCGTAGCCAAAATGGTGATAGGTAAATAGAAAAAGTTTCTCGATTTGACAACAAAATAAAGTGTACTATTTTGATCGATAAAAACGTTTAAAATATTTTTTAATTTTTAAAAATAAAGTTTTTTATTAGTGATTTAGTTTGATGGCAAAAAAGGTGCTTGTTTCGAAGTGTGAGTCTGTTTTTATTGAAGTGTTTTCGGGAGACCATGTGTGGAGTTATTTATAAAAATAACAGCCATAGGTCGCCGGAAACATAACTTTGAATACTGCATACTTCTTTCGTTTTTGTTTTGCGCGAGCTTTTCGTTTTAAGTCTGCGGAAATAGCTCGCTTCGGTACTTGAAACAATTTGATTCGATTGACCCACATTTTAGCGACAGACAAATAGTTTTTATCGCCCGTAAAAAAACAAACAATAACATTGCCATTACTGTTGTCATCCAGTTATAATTAAATAAGATTTGAGCCACCAAATTAAACTTTGTTTTGTTCCATTTGTAATTGACGAGTAATTTCTTCCACATTGTTACATTTGGTATAGTCTCGTAATTATACTAAACTTTTTGTTTTATTTTATGTAGCACAAGAATTCGGTTCATGTCCCAATCAATCACTAAAACGTAGCCTAGAAGAAATATTTAAGCTTATGCTTATGGTGTGGTGTCGTGAAAACCAGGCTATCAAACTTATATCAACCGAACCCTCTGGTAATTATAAATATTTGTGTATGTTTTTTTGTTTGTTTATTGACTTCTTTACCAACAATTGTAATCACTAACACCAAAAATAATGATTGCATTTAATAATTAAATAATGGTTTGTATTGTGCCTTTTTCGAGAAAATATTTTGTAAATTAGCAAAGCATATCGTAAATTTACATCTTTGGGAATGATGTGTGGATGATTTTTTGCGGAGAGGAAAGAGCGAACATGGGATTTTGAGGAGATAGGAGAGAGATAACATAAAAGCCGGCAAATCGTTCCAGATCCGAGCTCTCGAACTCAAGAACGAGTCATAGAAACGATCCATTCTCATTTCCGTTGGGCGAGCCTTTGGCGTGTTTCCCGACTGTGCACCGGTTTTTCCGGTTACAAGAGATCTCTCGGAGCAACTTTCATTGAAATACCGGTAGAGAAAGGTTGAACAAATAGACGGCAGAACAAACCGTCGTTTCCCCTTATGCATCCCCAGCCATTCCCTTCTGCATTTTTGTTATTTCGCCCTCTAATATTTCTTTTTCATCGTTGTTATTGTTATTGGGTTAATTTCCATTCTAACACAGCAAAGGAACTTCTTAAATTGGTGGGCACTTTAAAATGTTAATCAAGGGTAACAATTTGACAATCCATAATTTTATGACATCAGAAAATAAATTGGTCAACCGAAACGAATACTACACATAGTCCATTTTTACTCGTGCATATCGGCATTGTCCAAATTTGCGTTTTCAACAAAGCAGGTAAAACTAAAACACTTTATAATGCTCTGATTCTTGCGTTATTTAATTTAAAATATTTTGTAAACCATGTCGGACTGAATTGGATTAAAGAATATATATTAATATTTTTTTAGTATGCTATTAAGATAATATTAATGAGCAAAAGTGATTCGACGGTGTGCATAGCCTAACTCTACACTTTAAAATTACATTATAATCAAAATTACAATAATAATCTTGTATTATTTATCATAAAACCTAACTGCCTATATCATTTTATCAACATACAGCACAATTATATTGGAAAACGACTACAGATTTGAATTGAACCATGACGACTAACGGTGAAGCCATATAAATGTCTGCACCAAACATTCATTACATCGTGTAATACCTAACTTTACGAGAAAATTTTGTCGTACCACAAATTTAAATGCATAACAACTGAGTGGGTACAAATGGCTTCTTAACATGTGTCGGTACGTGCCGGTACCTTGCTGTTACAAAAGTAAACATACTTCTTAAAATTTCGTCATGCACAAAAACACTTGAGATTTGTGATAGCGATGTGTATTAGTTCTCCAAATGTGTTGAATAAACGGTGAAGGACTAATACATAAACAAATTATATACATACACGAATGTTTAATGACAAATTTTGTAAACATCAAATTGAGCAAAATGTAATTGCAAGAGTCCATTGACTATTTAAACACGATATCAAAACGTGAAAGAGATAAATAAATCCACCAGCTGATTGGCAGAAGTTTTTAATTTTTATTTTTGAGAGAGTGAAAATATTGTCCAGAATTTTTCTACATAACCGTCAAAGAATGTTGAACACGCTGCCACCAAACCTAGTTGGAACTTTTCCAACTTTGAAGCCGGTTCTCAGACGAATCACCGCATCGATACATCTGACATAACTCTAAGCGACTGCTGTCAATGACTTATTAACCTCACTTTTCACTTTCAAATGGTGGGATGAAAATTCTCAAATAAAGTGAAAGCGTCATAGTTAGAAATAACCTTGTATGTTTTTGGCGGATATAACAAACCAGATTTATGACGAACATAGAGTAGGTACGAACTAATTTTAATTTATAGTCTATAAAACTCGTGGTGGACCCAATATATTACTTACTTCTATTAAAATACTAAAAAAAAATTACTTTATGTTCGGCGGTTTTATATTATTGGTTTATGCAAAGGGATTGTTCCATTTATATTTTCAACTAGCTGGTACCCGGCATGCGTTGTTATGCCGAAAAATAACGAAAAAAAAATCCAATTTGGTGCAGTCGTTCGGAATTTATGCGATTTCGGCGATTCATTTTAAGAGATTCATATTAACTATGACGCAAACAAAGCACTCTTTTACGGTGAATTGCCTAATTAAACAAAAAAAAACCGTTTCCAAGGCAACTATTTGTTTGCTTTTCTTCTGACGTTTGCAATTTTGTTATTCTGAACGAACCAACAATGACAACCAAAATACGCGATAATCCGAGTATTGTGGATATATGTTGTCGATTCAATACCCTTACTTTAATACGTGCTTCAATTCGAGTGGACCAGAGTCTACCATAGCGAAGGGAAGAACGTCAAATGATTGACAGGAAAGTAGGTAAAACAGTTTGTTGTTTTTACTATCTTCCCGCAGTTTATCCATATTTTCTCACCGTTTAAAGCTTCCCTGGACTACGACAAACATTTGAAAATCAAAATCAGCTAAATCGGCCCAGCTGTTCTTGAGTTTTAGCGAGACAAACGAACAGCAATAGATTTTTATATACATAGATTTCTCAAAATACCACAATTTTTTTGAAGAAACAAACAAATTAATAATATTATAATTTGATTATTTCTAATGAAAGGTATAACAGCTTTTTCAAAACCTATTATTACAAATCTTATTAACAACTACTACATACCAGAGTTTTTGTCTTACCAAATGAAAAATATCTTTTGCATGAGCCACTCGAGGTCAGTATTTCAAGCCAAGACAGCAAGCTGTTGCTAGTAATCTAGCAGCTAGTACATGGATGATATACGTGCAAATAGGACAGCTATGTTTTCAACCTAATAAGCTAGTGAGGAAGCCAGTAATCCACCACCTCAAGCCAGGATAGTTTAATAGGAAAGGATTCTATTATTTGAGCTTGTAGCGCCTCCCTTCACCAATGTTATCCTAGTTTTTACGTTTGGCTCCATGTAGCCGACGAAGCTAATACATGATGTGTTGTTACCTTAGATCAATGATACTCAACCTTTTTTCTCTTCGGGCCACATACATGAATTTTTAAAGTTACGCGGGCCGCAACACTATACTGGTATGACGAAAAAAATCATTAACCACACCCCCCCCCCCCCCCCCATCCCCCCAACAAAGAAATATTCTTCTTTCCATTTGTCTTGAGGCACCCTCATTTCGTCGACACTCTGAAGATACTCCCGCCATTATTCGTATTTAAATTATAACAAAACAATACTTTATACGACAGCAGAATTTGTAAGTAGGTACCTGACTAACTAGAGACATTAACCAGTTTTTATGTATTATAATTGATGCGGTGGTTTCTAGAAGTGGCACTTTTTTTATAAATTATTTGCGCGTATTTGTTTTTTGGGAATAAATCTAGCGTGCGCAATAGCAAAACTCTTACACATCTGCCCTGATGATGGACACTGTAACGCTGTCCAAAACATTGGCTAAAGGAGGTAGCGCAACACGACATAACACCCTAAAAACAAATAATGAAAATACTTTTGGCCGTGAAAATCTAAAAAACGTATCTCACTCTTAAACCAGATCATGTGGACCATAATGACAATCCTTTTCGGGTGTCACCATCTGTACATCAAAGTAGAAATGAATCTCAATATATACGAAATTTTGAATGACAGATTTTAAAAAATCAAGTTCCTCATAATAAAGTGTTTAGGGCCGTACACAAAAGCTTGGCGGGCCACAGTTGAGTATGGTTGTCTTAGACACTGCAAAGATAACGGCTTCAAATTTCCTCGCATCGTGTAAACCGTTCTAGCTTGTGCCAAGCCAGGAGAGTAATAAATTAGTAGCTTCCTATCCTAGCTTGAAATACTATCTTCGTATGGTTCGGGCATTAGTCCAATCTTGGAATAATTTTAAACATATTTGCCTAACTTATTCACGTACGTAGGTGCTTGCGAACCGGGTAAGTTTATTGTTTATTTCATCCAACAACAATATTTGAACCAAATTGGTTTGAATTATGCTGTGTTCTGTAAACTAAAGAAAACAAAGCTCGTAACATGGTGAAAACGACATCATAAGAAATTAAGGAAAACAATAATTCTGGAAGAGATATTTATGTAAAAAACTGTTAAAAGAAACATTACTATCTGCGTCATACATAGATTAGTAAATAGATTTTGTGTTGTTAAACTTCGGCAGTTTATTTTATCTTTCTGGCATCTCTGCCAAATCCTAAAACGTTTTGTTCCTTCTTCTAACATCCGACACTTTCTTGTGAAAACAGTACCAGTGTAAATACCAATACATTCATCCAAACCACGGGTCACATCGGTTGTCTTAGAAAAATTACATCTTCTCAGAGTAATTCGATTTTTTCCATGATGAAAATCAATGAAAATCTTGACTTAGCCACGGTGAAGTAAACAAAACATTCAATAAAGCTCTTCATAAATCTAAAAGACGCTTAAAATCGCATAAAATGACTTCAATTTTATATTCATATCAACACGTTATATTATTAACATTCTATTTTTACGTGTAATGTGTTTACAATTTCAGAGCCACACAAAATATTTTTCTTTCTGGTTAGACTTTATTATACGAGTAAGAATATTGATAAAGAGATGTTGGCACAATTTATAATCCAATTATTTTCTACTTTTGAATGTAGCTATTACTTTGTGGTTATCCATTATAGATAAATGAAACAATAAAACTTTGTTTGAACCACTTGTACATTTGAGTAAAGCCGACCGGTTTCGGAACGACCGTTCCTTCTTCAGGGCAAACGTATACGTTTAAAAATGAAACAATGTTAAAAAATATATTATATTAAACAATGTTCAACGTATACGTTTGCCCTGAAGAAGGAACGGTCGTTCCGAAACCGGTCGGAATATACAAGTGGTTCAAACAAAGTAACATTGTTTCTTAATTTTTAATTTTTTAAACTTTATGAGTAAAATCTCAAATTATAATATTTAATTAAATTAAGACAATATTAGCGAAACTCAATCGAGAATCTGGAGACAGAAAAATCAGAAAAGATATTGGTTCCGTAGCTCAATCGGTAGAGATCTTGCCATGTAAGCAAAGGGTCCTGGGTTCGAGTCCCAGCGGAGCCAATTTCTTTTCTGATTTTTCTGTCTCCAGATTTTCGATTGAACTTCGCTAATATTGTCTTCATTTAAATAAATATTAACATTGTTTCATTTATTTAATTATTTTCTAATATTTTTTACCTAATTGATTAATGATTAGATAAAGTATTTAATTTTATTGATATATTTTTTAATAAATTAAAAAAACTATTGAATATTGTTTCGGTACTACCCGCAATACAATAATTTGTGAGGCGGGTATGGGTACCGCCGCCCGGGAACCATTAATTGGATAACCAACACCCCTGCCATAGATCACCCCAAGTGGTTTGCTACGTTTGGTGACTTAGCAGTGGTGCCTGAGTTCATGGGGTGAGGTTTTAATATCTTGGCGGCGGATGCTTTTGCCCACTTACTGCATGATGGAGACATTTTTACGTCTCCAGCCGGAATCTCCGACCCGTTTCCTTTCACCACAGTGGGAGGGAAGTATTCAAAAGTTCGTCACTCCTAAACACATTGACCCCGAGATTCCTACCCAGCCTTCATACAGTGTACCTTCCCAGAACATCCTCTCCTTCCTTTCCCCATAAAGACTCTCCACACAGCATCCCTAAAGATGACGTAGGCCCTGAAATTAGCCTGGAAAATTTTATTCTTTAGGGTCTCCTATGTAGTGATAATGAAAAAAATAATTCTCTTTTAACACTCTTTTAGATTACTTAGGTAAATATTTACTATTTCCATTAGTTAATTTTTTTCTTATGCCTACGTATATTCTAAAAATGTATTTAAAATGTATGTATTTGCTAGATGCCGTCAACGTCCAACGCCATCCTCATTCCCTATAAATTTTCGTCAATGATATTTATATGATAACATCAGTGTAGGTACAAATATTCTTCAGCCGAAAGCAACGCGCCGCGCCGCGACGCCTTTCTGTTTACGAAGCCAAAATAATATTCAACCTAATTAAGAAAAGCAGTGATATTTTTAAGTACTTACCAAGTGTATTCATAAATTGAATGTGTTTTTTTTTTATATTATAGTCGCTAAGGTAGGTAGCCTTAAACTTTGGTGAAGGGATTCAGTGAATGAATACAAGTTCTTATGTCATTATGTGCAAATTGTTTCACGAAACATAAATAATTTTAAAAAACATGAAAATTAACTTCTAAATTTATGAATTGTTCAAATTATCTTGGCACCACAGTAAAAAAAAAAATTTCGGATCCATAAAAA
Source organism: Limnephilus rhombicus (assembly GCA_929108145.2). NCBI lineage: Eukaryota > Metazoa > Arthropoda > Insecta > Trichoptera > Limnephilidae > Limnephilus > Limnephilus rhombicus. The sequence continues at coordinate 17,298,537 of OV815270.1, forward strand.
TATTGGGATTGTGCTTACAAATATATTGTGGCAAATATATTTGGATCAACTTTTTACCCTAGTTTCATGGGGATCGACTTCTTATAAGACTCCAATACATTTTTTTCTAGGACTATTTTTTAGTTCCTCAAAACTTTGATCATTACCGCCGATGAACGCGAATCATACCTGACCGCAGACAAGTTGGGATTGGGATTGGGATTATTGGAAACCCTTAGCATAACTAGGCCTAGGATGACCCTTCGCCTAGAGTTGTCCGCCATGGTAGTACTGGAATCAGTGAGACTAATATTTTGTGAAAGGTAAAAATAGGACAAGGGAATTAATGGTGCCTTCTAAAATCTTGTCATATACTTGTACCTTACCTCCTTTAACCAACGATTCCTGAGGTTATTCGGAAGAAAAATGTAGATGACGTTTTGGTCACCGGTGATTTATTTTTTTATTTTTTTTTATTTAATATAGATATATAGTACAGTGGTTTTATATAAATTACATATCGGTACACAAATTATTTAAAATTGCAATCTCACCAAAGAAGAAACTAGTTCTTGTACTTGATGAGCGAGTTTCACTAATTATAACAGAAATAGAATAACATTATGCAAAAGGTAAGTATATAATGGGAACAATTGAAACTTCTGGATTATCTATAAGTGTAGGTGTACATACATGGGATACGGTTACATACTAAAATATTATGCACTTAAGTGAAATTCGAAAAATCTAAATAAAATAGAGATGAATATAGATTGATAATACATAGAAAGAAAGAGAAAAACAGGTAATTATTAAGTTAATTATTCCCGATGAAGTGTAGCTTCAGTTTGAGTTTCAGTTTATTGATGTCTTTGGTTTTTTTTTATTTCAATCGGAAGGTTGTTGAAAAACTTTATTCCTAAATAGATATAATTGTTTTGCATTAGTTTTGTATTAAATTTTGGTATTTTGAAGTTGTCTTCATATCTTTTTGATTGATGGGTTTCAAATTTTTTGATGATATTATCTTTGTAAATTTGGATAATTGCATTTTTCTTGAAGATATTCTCTACTCGAGGCACCCGAGGCACCCGAGGCATTTATGTGAAAATATTTTTTAAAAGCGGTATTGGACAGTTATGGTCGGGGGGGGAGGGGGGGGGGGGGTTAAACCGTTACTCGATTGGATGAATAGTCAGGAAACGTGGAAAAAAAATGTTAAAATTACATTTTTTATTTCAAATAATGTCAGATACCACAAAGTGCTTGGGTTATGATTCTAACATCCTATACGGTAACAGAAGTTTTTTTTTTTTTTACAGTGAATACCGCACAAGAATCTCAACTGCTCCCGTCTGGAGCCAGTGAGACTATGGCATCCTCAATTGGGGTATGTTGTGAGGCTTAAGGTAGTGGGGAGGGGAAGGAGGTGGGGAAGAGGAAGGTTGGGAAGTACCTGGCTATTCAGATCTGGTCACTAAACACGGCTAAAGCCATTTTCAAGCAACGTTTCAATTCTGAATGGTGGTCTTACACCAGGGCGATACTGATAGTATCTTCTACTCTGGAACATGCCGCAAATATACTATATATTATTTTAAATGAATTAATTGTGAAATAACACAAATTAATCAAATAAAATTTATTTGCGCATGCCGGGTTCGAACCCGCGACCTCCGGATTGTGAGTCAAGAGTCTTACCCACTGGACTACGGAGGTAGATTACGTTTAGATCTAAGTTTAATTTCTAAATAATGATATCTGTGCAGGGTAGTTATTAATTTATGTATACTTTTTCGGGAAATCGACAGTTACAATATATAAGTTTGTACATAGCCAGTAAAATAAACCAGTTGTTGATTTACTTCTTGTGACTTTTCCTCCAATAAGACAATAATATATCAAAAATAAATAATGAATATTATATAAAACCAAACTTCGTTTATGACGAGTAAGAAAACATTACTATTGCTTGGTGGTAATTGAAGATGTCATTTTAACATTGTAAAAAAACCATTTTCAATTTAGCGGTCAAATCGCTAGTTCTATGGCTATCGTTGCTCTGTCTCTAATATTAGGTTATTTGTTGTTCCAGAGAGCGACAAGACTGTGGTGGTAAGGAGAGAGAGCGGAGAATTTGGCTTTAGGATACACGGCAGCAAACCAGTTGTGGTGTCTGCCATCGAACCCGATACGCCCGCTGAGACTTCTGGTCTGGAGATTGGGGATATCGTCATAGCTGTAAATGGTGAGTAACCCTTCAAATATAGATAGATTTCATTACATTTGACGAATTTATAGGTACCAATTCTGATAGAATTACACACGAACGGATTTATATACTCGTACACATGGACAAAATTGAATATTGAGAGAATTACACCTAGAGGAATTACACAATAAAAAAGCCTAACTTAACCTAATTTTTGTTTTTTTCTACTATTAAATTTATTAAGCACACACCTTACACAATTCGATTTGTGAGGCGGGTATGGATACCACTTCCCCCTAAACCATTTATTGGATAACCAACACCCATGTTATGGGTCACCCCAAGTAGCTCATTGCGTTTGATGATTTAGCAGGGGTGCCCGGGTTCAAGGGGTGAGGTTTGTCTAGGTCTTGGCTTGTCTTGGCGTTTGTCCACCTAGTGGGTGGCGAGCCGGATCGGGGGAGACTGGTTGAGGGAGATGTAATCTATACCTCCCCTGCCAGACTCTCTGGATCGTGCACCGCAGTGGGAGGGATAGATTCATTCGCTCGTCATTCCTGGACACATTGACCCCCCGATTCTTACCCAACCCTCATACCCTTTTCCTTCCTAGAACATTCTCCCTCTCCCTAAAAAGATCCTCCACACGGCATCCCCAAATTCCCATCCCTTCGACCTCCTGTGTGGTCTTATGAAAAAAAAATAACATCCCCAAACACACTTTTTTTGACATGTTGTTCTTCATTAGGTGTAATTTAAGTAAATGTAATTCTTTCCAAATGTAATTTCAGCTATGTGTTATTTAATTTATGGCCACCCATGTGTAATTTGGCAATGTGATATTTCCTTCTGATACCGAAAAATTTCTACATAAATGTTGTCATCCTGACTTCTATATGTGTAGCTGTCTTATGTACATTAAAATTATTTTTGTTGGTTTTATGTTACCTACTAACCACCTAGCATGGTCGATCGATATAGGTTTTATCGAAAATGTCGGTAACTTGCGGTGGCTCCCGAGCACGACTGTAGACCGCTAACGAACAAACAATAGTTCGCAATGACTAGAGGTTCCTAATATATTTGACGTAAACTGTTGTTTATTCGTTAGCGGCCTGCAGTCGTGCTCGGGAGCGATCGCAAGTTACCGACATTTTCGATAAAACCTATATCGATCGACCATGCTAGGGGGCCAGACTAGTCTACTGTACGAATAATTATCAAATTATAATATATACCTATATATATTTACTTACAACATCTTTATTTAATTTTATATTTACTTAAAAATTTTATATTTACGTTATATCTTGAATGACATTTAGTTTTTGATAACAGGTAGGTTGGAAAACATTGTGATGGGAAGATTACAAGGACAAATTTTCTCATTTCAGGAATCAATGTATTGGACAAATCGCACTCGGAAGTTGTAAAGATCGCCCACGCCGGATCTGACACTTTGGAATTGGAAGTAAGTTTAAGTTAAATATCAAATTGAATTTATTCGAAACTACAGATGAAAATAATTTTGAACCCCAACGAATTGTATTTAATTTTTTATATCGTTTACATGAACAACGTGGGGATTTTTTTTATATCACGTTAAGACATTTCATTACTTTTTTTCTTAGCTACCTAAGGGTAGTAGATCGTACGATGTAATTTGAAGATTTTGAATTGTATAGGTAGATATGCCTGTTGCCGACCTTTTTTATTTCAATATACATGTTTTTTTATTACATAATCCTATTAATATTATGCTAATTTATATATTATGTTATATTATTATTATTATTATATACTATAAAGGTGAAAGTTTGGATGGATGTATGTTTGTTACTCTTTCACACAAAAACTACTGAATGGATTTTAAAAATTCTTTCACTAATAGAAAGGTACATCATTTGCAATTATTATATTGGAAAGCTCTGGCGTTATGAATAATCTCTGGCATTATAAAATTATTTATCATACGTTTTCTGTCGCTAACAAAATCGATTTATTGCAAACGTCAGAAACCAATTGTCGATGTTTTTTTTTTTTTTTAATTACGCAATTCACCCTAAAAAGAGTGTTTTTTTGGCGTCGTACTTAATAACCATCTCTAAAAATGAATCACAGAATTGTATGTATGCGTGCGTAAACCCGAACGACTGCATCAAATTGGATAATTCTTATTTTTGTTTGTTATTTTGAGTTGAGCTCTGCCATTATGAAATTTGTATAAAAAATTGTAATAGGTGGCATGCGAGCAGTTTGAAGACTGAATGTACCGGGAAAGAATGTGTGGAATGCGATAGGGGGTAGGGGGTGTGGGGTGGGCGGTGGGGGAGGGGGAGGGGGATGGAGCGGAGGGGGTTAGGGTTGGCGAGAGGAGGAGGGAAGGGAGGGGTGGAGGACGGTGGGGGGAGGTGGAGGGGGGGAGGGGTAGGTGGTGGAGGTGGGTTGGAGGGGGAGGGGGGTGATGGGAGAAGTGGAGTGGGGCGAGGGAAGGTGGAGGGAAGAGGGGTAGAGGTGGAGGGAGTGGTGTCGGGAGGGTGGGTGGAGGGGGTGAGGGAGTGGGAATCCCCTAATACCATGCGAGCGAAGCCGCGGGAAAAAGCTAGTTATAAGAATAAAAGATAATTCATAATATTGTTTTTCTTAGTCCTCTTCACTAGGGGTTCCTGTGCTTAGGAGGACTAGGTTTTATTTGAAAACTGTTTATTTCAGATCCGTTTTTTTTCTGAAATTCCTCTTCTTTGATATTTTTAAGTCTTTTGATTTTTTTATCATTTGCATTTTCATTTTTGTACACGTATTCATAATGTGAATATGGTTAGCGTTGTCGATATGTGTTATGAAAGATTTTCCAAAATTTTTGGTTTAAACTTTCTCAACATAGATATTTTGAATGTTTGGGTCTGCAAAAGACTTATCTTTGTTGGCTTTCTTGTGGGAGCTTTCAGGATGGTCTCTATGATGAAATGTAAGAAAAGGCAGTTAAGACTTTAGAACTATTTATTTTATAATTAGACAACGTAAAAGATCGTAAATGACAGTGCACAAACAATGTAGGTAGAACTGACAGTGCACTGAAACAAAAGCTAGAGGGCGTTCATACTTCCATCATCCTCTCCTGAACGCACACGCTTTAAAATTAAACCCATTGATGAGGTGAAGTTTTCATGCTTCGGTCGGTGGAGTGCTTTCGTCAAAATATCTGCGACCATATCTCCAGTGCATCTATATTGAACCATGATTTGTTTGGCAGCAACTTTCTCGCGCACGAAGTGATATCGGACGTCTATATGTTTACTGCGCGCGTGGTAAACAGCATTTCCTGAAAGACTCGAATGCCTTTGCCAAATTTTCCCATTCCTGTTTTGCATTTTCGGCTTCTTGAATGTGTACATATAAAATCGGGTCTACTAATAATATTAACTTTGACTTGGCTTTGATGTCTTGTTTAACTGAATTAGAATCTGTAGCCACTGGTTCTTTCAAAATACAACAATATAAATCTTCATGTTGTAGGTATGCTTTGACCGCAAAACTCCAACTTGCCAAATTTTTTATTCAACTTTTCCACACTTTTCTCATCTAGAAGGTGCATTTTTATTAAAATCCCCCACATTGGCGGGATCTGCATTTCACCCCCCAATCGTCACGACCAGTCAACTTCTCAATCGACATCATCGAATTATTTCCAGCCATATTTATATTTAAACATTCAACAGTAAGTAATAGATGTCTGAAAAGAAAAAAATCACTCGCGAGCGCGGTTACCAAAGTGAGGTTATACTCGCAGTTTTCACTATTTTTTCTTTGTAATTACCACTCAAAACACAAAAATAACTGTAAACGGCAGGCTTGGGGCGGCCCATAACCTGATGAAATGTAAGAAAAGGCAGTTAAGACTTTAGAACTATTTATTTTATAATTAGACAACGTAAAAGATCGTAAATGACAGTGCACAAACAATGTAGGTAGAACTGACAGTGCACTGAAACAAAAGCTAGAGGGCGTTCATACTTCCATCAATCTATAATACCAATTTAGGTACTGACTATAAACATTGTTGTGTTTTTCAGGTGGCAAGAACCTGCGACGTAGTGGCATCTTTAGCTGGGGATTCCTGTGCGCCGGCCCTGTATTCCGGATACCTGTGGAAGCAAAGTGGCCATGCTAGTGGTCACCCTCAATCCAATTGGGCCAGAAGGTGGTTCTGCCTCAAACGAGACAATTGCCTCTACTACTATAAGAGCGATTCGGTAAGAAGTTTGAATTTTATGAAGTAATAATAATTGCTTCCTTTCCATGATGGTATGAAGATGATATCTACTCTGTAAAATGCCAATTATATAGTGTCTGCTATCATCCGCATTCTAATATTTAACTGCACAAACCGCCCGCACAATATATATATATATATATATATTTTATTTTTTTTTAGACTAGAATATGTATTTATTTTATTTTATTTTATTTATTAGCGTTATAAACAGTCATTACAAGTTCATATATAACAGTGTTAGAGATAGTCATATCATTGACCAATAAAATAACGACATAAAAATTTGAGACCATAATAAAAATAAAAAAAAAACAAACAAAACAATATATGTATGTAATATAAACAGTTCTGAAAAAGTGCATCTACTCACTTAAATCTACAAAAAATGTATTTTCAAACTGCTGAAATCAAAAAAGAAAATGTAATGAAAATGAAGAAAAATGAAAATGTAACAGAAAGATAAGGAATTAATGAAACATTAAGTTTTCCGTTGAATATTACTTTTTACGAATTTTATGAAGTTAGCAAGGTTCGTGTTAAACATGTCAATGTCTGTGCATAATCTATTGAAAGTGCTACAGCTTCTTCTTATAAACACATTTTGAAGATAATTAGCATTGCTCTTAGGAATATAAAATATGTCTGGAGATCGAGTGACTCTTATTGGACATCTGAAATTGATATTTTGTAATAGGTAAGGGCTATCAATAAAATTGTGGATTATCTTATAAAGCATTACTAGGTCTCTGATATCTCTGCGTTGATCAAGGGTTTTGAGGTTCATAGAGACATAATTTACATCATTTCGCATGCGAAACGAAACATATTTCAAAAACTTTTTCTGGACTCTTTCTATATTTGATTTATATGTAGAACAATGGGGGTTCCATACTGTTGAAGCATACTCTAGGTGGCTTCTGACGTATGATATGTAGAGAATCTTAAATGTTTGTGGATTTTTGAAAACAGAACTTACTCTAAGTATAAATCCTAGCATTTTCAAAGCCTTAGACGTGATGTGCTCGACGTGAGATTGAAAAAGAAGCTTACTGTCTAATAGAACTCCAAGATCTTTAATTTCATTTACTCTATTTAAAAGATTGTTTTTAATTATGTACGGATATAGTATAGTGTTTTTCTTTCGAGAATAAGATATGACGGAACATTTATCTGCATTCAAAAGAAGGCGGTTTTCTAAACAATACACATTGACCAGGGAGTTCAGGTCATCCTGGAGCTCTATACAATCCATCTCAGATTTAATGATTTTGACAATCTTTTTGTCATCCGCATATAGGAACAGCTGAGAATTACGAATAGTTTTGTTAACATCGTTCATAAAAATGTTGAATAAAAGGGGGCCAAGGTGAGATCCTTGGGGAACTCCTGAGGTTACGGGGACAAAGCTAGAGCAGAACCCCAGTACAGTTACAGCTTGCGTACGATTGTCGAGATAAGAGGCTAACCAACGAAGGAGGTCACCGTGTATACCCATTGCTTCGACTTTCTCAATTAAAATGCTGTGTGGAATTTTATCAAAGGCTTTGGAATAGTCTGTGTAGACTACATCGACTTGAAAACCGTTATCCATAGCAACAAGGACTGTGTCAACAAATTCGCACAGATTAGTTTCTGTTGATTTTCTGTTCACGAAGCCGTGTTGATTCGAAATGATGTGTGGTCGTATACAAGGAAAAATGATATCGAAAACAATCTTTTCAAAAAGTTTACCCATTACATTTAATTTAGAGATTGGTCTGTAATTTTCTATGTTGTGTTTGTCGCCTTTTTTGAATATAGGCACAATATATGAACTTTTCCATTCTAGTGGAAAAATACCAGAAGACAAAGAAGTTTTGAATATTAGACTTAGCGGATAACATAAAACATTAGCGCAATTCTTTAAAAATACCGGGTGTATACCATCAGGCCCACTGCCTTTGGTAGGATCTAATGATTTGAGATATTTACAAACTAATTCAGTGTCTATATGAACATTATTAAGATTTAGTACTGAGGTGTTTGGATTATATATTCGATTAGTAGACGAGGTGGACGGGGCGGGGGATTCAAAGGAGGATTGAAAATGTATGTTGAATAAGTTACTTATAGCTTCTCCACCCGATACACGCTGGGAGTTAAGAAACATATTGTTAGGTAGTTCAGAGCTTCTTTGCTTAGATTTAACAAAGGTCCAGAAGTGTTTGGGATCGGTATTGATATTAATTTCGGCCATATTAATGAAATTATCATAGTACACCTTCTCCATATGCTTTTGTCGTTCTCGGAGATGAGAGAAAGTTTGATAGTCAGAGATGCGGTTATAAATTTTATATTTTTTGTGGAATTTAAGTTTATCTTTAATTACTTTTTTTAAGACAGCGCTGTACCATGGGGGGTACCTGGAATCTATGTTAACTGTTCTAGATGGTACATGCATGACAATTACCTTATTTAATTCTGAATAGAAGCGCGCCGTGACTGAGTCTACATTACTGCTGTTAAGAGTCGTTGTCCAGTCAACGGCTGCTAAGGCGCTATTAATCTGCACATAGTCAGCGCTGTGATAGGAGCGGACCGTGCGCGAGCGTGGGATTTGGAGGGATGGCTCGCGGGCCATGCGCAGCACCACCTCTAGCGAGCGGTGGTGTGCATCCTCCGGCACTAACGGTGTATTGCACCCCCTTACAGTGCACATGCAACTCGAAATCACCAGGTCGAGAACACGCTCGTTTACATTAAGCTGGTTGTTGAATTGATGGAAGCCGGTAAAGTCTAAAAAATCAGAAAGTGTTGAAGTTAGTGCATCGGTTGAGGATCTATTAAGTACCAAGGCACCGTCTGCGGTCAAAGGCAGAAGCCATTGGGCATGTGGTATGTTGAAATCTCCTAATAGAAGGAATTCATCATCAGGGAAATTGGTATACAACGAAGATATAAATTCAAAAAAGTCACTTAAAGATTTACTCTGCTCCGCACCTTGGACGAAGTATGAGCAGTATATGCGTAGTTTAGAAGCACGCGCGCCAGAGCCTAGTGCAAGAGTAGCTGTGGATATCTCTGCGCGCTGTACGGGTGGGAGGGAGAGTGAGGGGCACGCGGGCAGTTCGCGACGTACTGCAATCAGTGAACCACCACCGAGCGCCTGGCCTAACAACATGTAGTCGCGATCACAACGGTACACTACATAACGTTCATCGAATAATTCACAGTCAAATATACTTGGCAGAAGCCATGTCTCAGTTAGGCATATCACGTCATAATCGGCATTAAGAATGCTGGAAAGAAACACATGCGTTTTGGTTCGGAGACCTCTAACATTTTGATAATATATATTTAATTCACCGAGAGCATGCATTTGAATGGAACATGTAGGTTAACATATTATGTGAAAACAATAATAATAATAATACAGTATGTTGGACTATGGAAACGTAGCATAGATCAGTTGAATATAATATTATAATTGACAATTTGACATTGAAAACTGTAAAATAGTATACATTTTTTAAAGATTTTATGGTGAATCTTGATTTTGAAATCGAACCCATTAAATTTACATGGTTACAATAATAACGTACGTTTGCAGTGATTACAGTGGAGTAATACAATAATATTATTTTTGTTAAGTACTTCCAGCAAAGTAAATGATTCATTAATATGGTAGTGAGCGAGACAAGAGAGCTAAAATTATTAGAAGAGATTTTGTTATACAGTGCTGAGATTAAGAGGCAATTACATGTTAAAAACAGAGATATTATGAAGAAATAAAAAATAAGAAATAAAAATGTTAACATTTGTGTAGGTGTAAGTTTTATAAGATTTTGTTTAAGTCTTCAGCCTTTCGGATCGATCTGATGTGAGAACCCTCGGATTTTCTGACAAGGATTCTGCAATTGCGGACCCAGACGAAGCGAAAGTTATTTTGCTTGGCTGCTTCCTTCGTCAGGTGCAGCAGCCGTTTTGATGCGCTCGTCAGGTGGTCGTTAGCGTAGACGCGGGAGTCGCCGCCACATCCGATGTCGCTGCCGGTTAAATTTTGCATCTTTCGGATTGAAGACAAGAAATCATCCTTTCTATATCTAGCTTGCATTTTGATAATTATGGGCTTATGTTGACCTTTCTTCGATTCCTTCGGTGCCACTCGTGTAACGAAATCTATATCAATTTTGGGATCAAGGTCGAACCCTGTTTTTCGAGCAAGGCTGGAAACAATACCTATTAGGTTTTCTCCATTCCTTTCAGGAATACCGACTAATTCTATATTGGAGCGGCGCGCCCACTGGTCACGCTGCTCCATGTCATCTTGAATGTTGGCTAAGCGGACCTTCAGGGAATCGACTTCATTTTTTAATGAGTCGACCAGCTTCAGCTTATTCTCCATTGCCGTGATTTTTTTGCTCATATCCTCTACTATTTTTCCGCTGAAGTCGATGGAGTGTTTGACATCACTGACCTCATCCCGCAGTTCCTTGACGGCGGCTGGCAAGTAGGACAGCGCGGCTAGCTGGTCGCTGATCCTAGCAAGTTGCTCCATAACGGAGCTGGATGAATCTCCCGAGGAAGAGTTGGATCTAGTTTTATGATGACGATGTGATGTTGCCATTTTTTCAGTTTGTGTTGGTGATGAGGCTATTTTTGAACAATCTTATTTTTTTCCCGCACTTAATTAATAATTGAATGTTAAAGTATGATTTGTAACTCGGTACTAATCACTAGACACTTTTGGTATATCTTTAGAACACTATGTATTGACAGCTTCAAATTAAACTTTTTTCGAGAGCAGTTTAAGGTATATTGAGTGTATAAAAACTGTTAATAATGTAAGATGCACTTGTTTATCACCATGGGTTTTTGCCTACTACAATTTTCTGTTAACAAATCGAATATTACCAACGTAAGCGCAGCAGAATTATTTATAATCGATTTTTTTTCTAAACATGTCTAATCTGATATCCACTATTAAAAGTTTCAATTTGGGAGGCGGGTATGGATACCATTTATTGGATAACACACACCCCTGTCATAGGTCATTCCAAGTCGTTCGCTACGTTTGGTGGCTTAGCAGGGGTGCCTGGGTTCATGGGGTGAGGTTTGTTTAGGTCTTGGTGGCGGATGCGTTTGCCCCCCCCCCCTACAGCGTACGGGCCTGATCGACTGATTTAGGGAGACCTTTAGACCTCTGTAACCAGACTATCTCGACCCATCGCCTTGCACCGCAGTGAGAGGGAGGGATTCATAGGACCGTCACTCCTGAATACACTGAACCCCAGATTTCAACCCATCCCTCATACCATTTTCCTTCCCAGAACTTCCTTTCCAAAAAGACCCTCCACACAGCATCTCCAAAGACGACATTGCTACTATTGAAAATTATTTTCCTTAGGGTCTCCTGTGACATTGCTACTATTGAAAATTATTTTCCTTAGGCGTCTCCTGTGTGGAGCTAATTTAAAAATTAAATTAGATTGGTTCTTAATTTGTTGACGCATTGCTCAAGTATTTTGATTTTTAAAGGAAAAAAGCTGGTACTCTCCCAGGAACTTAGGGAAGAGAATTTGTATCTTTTCATTGAATTAAGTCAATTTACATTATGATTATCTGGATTTAAAATCTATGTTATGAACATCAATAAATTTACCACAAATTTACTGAACTTGCCAAAACTTCGACTAGGATATGAAAGAATTGCTATTAAACTTCACTAGTAATAATTATTTTCACTTAGAATTTTCTCTTTTTTCCAGGATCTGCAACCAGTCGGCGCGTTAATGCTAATAAACTATAAAGTCACCAGGACACCATGTCCCGAACAGAGCAACAAACCGTTCAGCTTCAGAGTGGCCAGAGACACCAGTCCAGGTCTACACTTGGCTGGAGATACGGAGGAAGCCACCACCAGGTGGATTGCAGTCATCAGTCATGCTGTGGAGAAATGCTCTCAGGTCAGTTGATATATCTACCAGGCCAGTAAATCATCGCCCCTTAAGGTTTCCTTTGAATGATGCTCTCAGTGATACATCCAAAGTATTAACGTATAAAAACAATGTGGCAATTAGAAATTTTGTATGAATATTCTAATAATCAACTTCCATATCTCCGATCACTTCCTTTCAAACATAAATTAGTCCAGTCAGTGGGGGATAAAAAAAGGCATTTAGCTTGCAAAAGGTCGAGTAGTAGCGATTTTGATATATATTGTTTATATTGGGACTCTAAAGAAAAAAAAAAGTTTTCGAACTTGGGAGGGTCGAGCTCGAGCCGCCATCTTGAATTCAAGGTGCCAAAATTTAGTTTTTTTTAAATAATTCCTCAACGGTTGATTTTACAACAAAAATGTGTATGGTGAATTTGAAGAAGCCTAAATTATGTACATTTTTTGTTTAATTTTTTTTTATAAATCTGATATATAATGACTTACAGCGGTAGAAAGAAGAAAATTTTGACAAAAAATCTTAAAACTCAAGTTTTCATGATAAATTTTGCAAGAGAATAATTCACAATATCATTTTAACGTATTTCCACAACACATATAGCAAAATCCATTTCAAATTACAGTAATTTTTCGTGTTATATAGAGGAGAGAAAGAGACGGCAACATACTGCGTGCCTGCAGTCCTGACTGCAGCGTTGCCACCTCAGCGCCTATATTGCTACAGGCTAGGATCCCACTATGACAAACCCGACGTCATCGAGTGCATGGATGAAACTACTTTGTAGTGACAATGAACATTTAGTAAGCCTTAAAAAAGCTGGTCTGCCAGTGCGTCTTCATTGAGTACACGAATGAAAACTACATGATGCAAAACCAGAAGACATAGCAGATGAAGGAAAACGCTTTCTTGTTGCTTTGTACGGGAGTTCTAAAATGGTATGAAATCCAAAAAATCCAGAAAACAGGGGCTGGAAACGTGACACCAATGGGTTTGTTCCAGAAAGAATGACAAAGAAACCAGCACCCGAGGCTTTATTAAAATTTATTTCTTGCAATGGAATATGAAGAGATTTTGTCAATGGAAGCCCAGCATCTCAGTACCACAAGCAATGAGTTAGATCATGACATTGATGATAAATTAAGAATTATTAATAATAATATTATTAAGATGTCAATATCAATCAACCGGGATCAACAAAAAAATATTATTACGCAATTGCGAATTCTTAACATAATTACGAATACTAGTCGAACTCTGTGCGGCTCGCCATACCATCACTATACGCCATATCTGTGGAATAGACATACTGACCTTAACATTGTCGAAAGATCCCTACAGACTGTAAGAGAGGTTTTTGGAGACTCGGCAAGAGAGGTGGGTTTGCAAATCAATGAGAATAAAACTAAAATCATGATGCAAACCAGAACCCCATACCATAGAATTTATTTATTTATTTATTGTTCTTATACGCCCGTAGGGGCTTTTACATAGATTATAAAATAATATTTAAGATATCGAGGATTACACATACATAGAATTTATATCAAACGTTATAAAAGTGAAAAAACTTTTAAGAATATACAAGTAGTTTTTAAAGAAAAAACCACCTGTATATTCTTGCTTAAAACTGTGAAATATTTTAAACAATGTAATATTTAACAATACCATAGAACAAAATATAATATAAAACAATACAATAACACATCAAATCGTTAAATATATTATACCCACGTTACAATAATTTGTAGGATTCCACAAAGTGTTGGTTTAAATTGCATTTTAGAATGTAAAGGGAATCAGCGAATATATCTACAATACCACCAAACTTGTTGCCTAAATCATGCATCCTATTGGTAAGTGAGTGTGATTGATAGTTGGTTGTGTATGTGTTGCAAAAGGATGGCAGGGCTGTCAATTAGGTTGTTCATAACTCTGTACAATAAAATTAGGTCTGAAATAATTCTTCTGTCAGACAGCGTAATTAAATTTAGTCGATTCATTAAACTTAAATAATTAATGTTTTCTATTGGAATTTTGAGTTTGAAATTTAAGTACCTAAGAAATTTGTGTTGAACACGTTCTATTTTGTTAGAGTGTACTTTATAGAAAGGGGACCAAATAGGTGAATTATATTCTACTTGACATCTAACTAATGAAATGTAGAGTGTTTTCATGCAATCCATGGACTTAAAATCAGTTAGGGTTCTACAAAGGAAGCCAAGAATCTTTAAAGCCTTATTAGTTATATCATCTATATGTGCTGTGAATGTTAAGTTTGAATCGAATATAACTCCCAAGTCGCGAATTTGTAATACTGGTGTTAATTTAACATTATTTAGAATAAAAGATAAATTGAAATTTAAAGACACTTATAATTTCGAAGTGGTCGAAGAGTTTACATACCTGGGATCCATCATAACGCATGACAAAGAAAACCCAGTAGAAGTAAGAAAGCGTATCACAGGCACTAAAACACTTACTTCGCGTTGTTGCCAGTTTCAAATCCCGAAACGTCCATAGGAAAACCCTATATAAAACAATTATTAGAACGGTCTTGGCCTATGGATGTGTGGCGGGAGCAGCTGGACACCTTCGAAAGAAAGGTACTTGGAAGAATCTTAGGAGCGGTGCGAGAGGAAGAGGCATTGGAGGGGACCCCACCACTTTCCCAACGGCGTTATAAGGAAACATATGGTTTCCTCCTTCACCGCACACGTCAAGAATCTATTTTTTTGAACGAAGCTACATTTATTTGAACGACTCTAGACCCTCCAATATCCATGCATACGGGGTGAGAAAGCAGTATGCAAGTACATACCTTAACATGAGGGAGAGGCATGGAGAATCGGCCACAATAAAGCTCTATGTTATTTACCAAGCTCCCAGACTCTCTATCCATCCTAAGGCTCCAAAGACTAAGATGGGCTAGACATGTGCATCGAATGTCAAACACACGAGTACCGAAGAAGGTTCTAACAGAACACCCAGGAGGTAAACGAAAGGCGGGCAGACCTAGGCTGAGACGGGAGGATGATGTCAGGAAGGATGCAAGAGGACTTATTCCCTGTCGCAGTTAGGAAGACGACGGCCGAGTACGGAGGGCGGTGGAGGCTTATGTTGAAGGAGGCCATGGCTCGAAATGGGTTGTAATTTCATTGAAGAGGAAGAAGACCTACTGGGGATACCACAATAAAAATGCGCCATTTTCTCTACCTCATGGTGGTGTGGAAATGAGTTTACAAAATTATAATTATGTGATGAATAGCCCGAAAAATAACAAAAATTGGGAATTTCACCATTTTTTAGAAAAATATTCACATTTCCACCACTGCAACTCGTTACCTTATTAGACTTACAATAAAAAATTGAAACAAAAAATATTAGAAATATTATCTTTCTTCTTTATGTTTGTCTTTCGCAATTTGGTTGTAAGATCTACCATTGCACAATTGAAAAAACCAACCCAAATTTTGGCACCTTCAATTCAAGATGACGACTCGAGCTCAACCCCCCCCCCCCCCCCCCCCCCCCAAGATCTAAAGCTTTTGTTTTTCTTTAGAGTCCCAATCTTAACAACATATATATCAAAATCGCTAATACACGACCTTTTGCAAGGTAAAACTCCCCACTGACTGGGCTAAATGTGTTATCACTAAAGATTACCCAGTCACCCATTGGTAAATGGACGTTTGGAGAGGAGAATTTAAAAAAATATATTTTAAACAAATATTTTCGGACAGCAAAATGACATGTACATTTTTACATCAAATATGCTCAGGAATCGCTGGATAATCCCACAGGTTAATTTGTTCGGTTTTCACAGGTCTAATAATCGATGAAATCGTTGTGTCTCCCTTACTATCATGGTTAGAAATATGATCTAAACGGTGTTAGAAAGAGAAAACACCACATGCTTTATATTCAAATCGAAAAGTTAACTGCAAAATAATTCAAATGTACTACACCTTTTTAATGTTTCATCAATTATTTTTACATGAAACAACAAAAAAGTGAGTTGACGCTAACATTTATAATACATTTGCCTAACGAAATATGTGTGTGTTTTTTCGTTATTGGTAATTTTAGTTAGAAAAAACGTAAGATGAGCCATTTAAAAAAAAAAAATTATGTTGGATTTCAAAATTTTTATATTTAAAAAATTTTATGTTTATTTCTAATCTATAAAATCCATCACCTCTCAAAAACCGTTTTTAATAACAGTAGAAATATTCCATTTATTTGGATTTTATTGCAAAGCGGAAATATTTTGACTTCTAGACAAAATAGGCACGAGGCCTGTGGGGTTAAAATCTTTCGGATAATTGTTGATGATACACCCTGTACAAGTATTTTATTAGTTGGTAAACTAGAGCTGATGAGCATCGAAAATCACCTCGTTTAGAACTAGCGCCACAAACGTACACGTACAACGTACGCAAATCCTGGTCTTACTTTCACGGCACTAAAATAAAAACATTTTTGTTGATGTGTCTTAGACTTTAAATATGCCAACATAATGTTTTATAGGTGCATGACCAGAAAATACATATTCTACATCCTTAAATATAACAATAGATATAACCACTGCAGAGATAACCTTATGGAAAATGCGCTGTGAACATTGGACATGTTAGTTGATCCGAACCAAGTTCAATACTCTTATTTCTGTGGAAATTGATCGAAAATTTCCAACATCGAGACTCTCTCTATAGAAAATCAATTTTAGTCATGTGTTTAGAGCCTAGAAGTCAAAAGATCTTGTATAAATGGGCGATATTAGCTTTCTTTAATAATTATCTGATCAGCGAGTAAATAACAGCAAAACCATATTACGTCCCATTTCTAAAAACGTATTATTATTAATATTTGCAGAGAGACAGCTGGCTAGACGCTACCATTAGAAACATGAAGGTCACCCCCAGCCAAGTGCTTAGACCCGATTGCTTTGGATATCTCATGAAATTAGGAAACAAATGGAAATCATGGACCAAGCGGTACTGCGTCCTCAAAGACGCTTGCCTCTACTTCTATCAAGATGCGAATAGTAAAAGTGCTTTTGGTAAGTAATCTTTATAATTATTATTGATTTTTATTATTTGTAATATTCACCAGATTCTGATAATGATAATATAAGAGATGACCAATAGTTATTAACTTATTATTCAACAGTAAAGCACGAATTATAAGTAAGAGTTCTCTCTTCGTTTTCCTCTT
The DNA here is from genome assembly GCA_929108145.2 of Limnephilus rhombicus. Lineage (NCBI taxonomy): Eukaryota > Metazoa > Arthropoda > Insecta > Trichoptera > Limnephilidae > Limnephilus > Limnephilus rhombicus. The sequence continues at coordinate 17,316,154 of OV815270.1, forward strand.
TCGTTAATATAATTATTAATTGTTAAGTTTATTTTTACCATTTTTATTGAAATTGAGCAAAAGCACGAATTATAAAAAAATTTAGAAAAATGAGAGACCTCTATTGAAAAAACCTGTTACGACTATCCACTTTTTGGATTCGGTTCGTTACCTCGCTAAAAAGCTTAGGTTGACCGCCCCGCTGCTGTGTTTGCTATTTGAAACACAGGGCCTCATTGGTTGGATTCTTCGCTTAATAAGGCTTGATTTGAAAATACCTAGATGTCTTTTCCGTTATTTTACTGGGCACTGACTTTTTTATCTGCGTTTCTGTTACAGAATTACTGGAAAATAACTTTTTTTCTTATATGAATCTAATATTGTAATGTATACTACCTTTGTTTGCAGGAATGGCTTGTTTCCACGGCTACAGAGTACAACAATCTACTACGGGAGGAAAGAAATATGCTTTTGAATTAATGGCCCCAGAAACTAAACAAAGGCACTTTTACTTCCACACAGAATCGGAAATGGACAAGAAAAGGTAAAAACAATCATTAATCATAAATTCCTTAGAATTTTATAACACAGGTACTTATGGGTAATGCAGTAAAAGCTTAGCTGTGAATGTATTCGTGCATTGGTATACGCTTCCACCGACGACGAATAGTCCTTTGACTTATTTTCGCTTACATATTGCCACTGCCACTAGCGTAAGAATGACAACAAAAGTATTAGAAGCTTGTAAAATAATATTGTTGGGAAGCCCAAGTGTCCCATTCATATCGGTTCCAGTTCGACCGGGTGCACGATTTCACGAATGAAATAATCTTTTTTTTTCATAGATTTATTTGCATTAGTTTTGGCTTATGCTAATAATAAATGCGCATATCTATAAATATACTTATAACATTTCCCATTAACTTAATGTTTTAAAAATTATATAAAGTTCTCTTTATAGATATGCGCAATGTCCTTTGTCTCATTTACGTCTACTTATTGTGACAAGCAGAAAAGAGACAGCATATTTATATAATTAACTGTGTCAGAATATTCTACGAGCGCACACCGTGTCATTGTTTATGTTTATTATGAATTCAGTCCCGAAGATTATCACTCGTACATTCAGATAAACTATATTAATCAATTTGGGAGGCCGGAATGGGTACCGCCGTCCCAGGAAGCTTTATTGGATAACCAACACCCCTGCCATAGGTCACCCCAAGTGGTTCGCTACGTTTGGTGATTTAGCAGGGGTGCCCGAGTTCATGGGGTGAGGTTTGTCTAGGTCTTGGAGGCGGATGACCACGACATACTGAACCCCAGATTCCTACCCACCCCTTAAACCCTTTTCCTTCCCAGAACTCTCCTCTCCTTCCTTTCCTTAAAAAACCCTCCACACAGCATCCCCAAAGATGACATAGGCCCTGAGAGAAAATATTTTCCTCAGGGCCTTATTTTGTTCGGAGCTCATGTAAAAAAATAAAATTAATAACCTTCAGTATTTTAATAACAAGAAATAAAACTCGGTATGCAAAATTACGCTGACTTCAACTCGCTTTGATATCGAATTCTGAAATGTGAAATATCCTTTTTTTACAGTCTAAACGTAACACGCTGTATGTGAGTTATGAATCTGTGTGAGTAGGTACTGCGATGAAGTGAACTGAAGTTGATAGATCTATACCTAAAACAGGGTTAGATAGGTTGACATCGATTTATAAATATACCTTCCTATTCTTATGCAATGTTTTATGAGGAAACGAATTGACAATCCTTGATTGGAAGAAAATGATTTTGCCTTCACTAATTATTTACCGCGACAATTCCTTAATACTGATAAATGTTGAGATTAAAACATAATTTTAACCTACCTATTCGTGTTCCCAAGCGCATGGATACGGATTTCGAATTATTTTATGAGTAGGTAGGCAGGTACTTACTACGTTTGAAAAATTCCACAATGGGATATTATGAATGTAAGAGAAAATGTATGAAAAATGTGATGATTTGAAATTTACGTCCTTCCTCTTGGGAATTCGTTCAAGTTAAATAAGGTGTTATATTCTTATTTGGTTCAGAAATAAGTAAAAATGATATATTTTAATTTTTGTGTTTCCAGGTGGGTGGCCGCCCTCGAGTACTCCATAGACAGATGGATGAAGGCTGGATGACGTACGGCCCCCACCCCTCCGCCTCACACCCCGCCAAAACTAATTTCACCCCCACAAGACTCCCCGAAAACACCCCCCTCCTCCCACCAAGACCTCGACAGCCACCATAACCAGAGATGGATCTGAACACCCCTATACCCAAAAACAATCGTTCACTGCATCTATATCTCAATATTTGAGAATCTTCACTGTAAATAAAATCTGAAATATCAGACCAAAGATCCATGTGTAACTCCTTATGTGAATATCATTTCATCCAACGACTGTGTCTGCATCATTACATTTTCACTCATACATTCTCGAAGTGGACTTTGTATTGAACTATGACTTCAGTGAAAACTTTATCATTTTGTATTTTTTTAAATACTATGCATTTAGTTGACTAGCGTAACTGTTTTTATTACCTATATTAGGCAAACTCTTCAAATAAAAACCTTATATTGGTATGTGGGCTTTTCATCAAATGCTCGGAATCAACATATTTTCAACCGAAGTTTAATGATTTTCACATCGGTTATAAAATTTTGTCAATACTCCAGATTTGAAAATTTTAATTTTGTAGTATTTTTTTTTGTAGGTACCTACCCATATTTTTGAGCAGTACCATCGTATTAATTATTTTCTTAAGTCCAATTTGACCCACTCTCTTTTTATATTACAAGATTTTTTTATGATGCGTCTACAGGGTGAATGAGTGACCCTTTTTTTCTTATTGAATCCAAGTACTGTATTCATCATAATGTAATTTTTATATGTTATCACTATGGTTGTGATAATAAAAGCCTTTCAAAATATTTTTTTTTGAAATACTGAAAATGTAGATTAATTTTCACGAAAAATATACCTACTAGAGAATAACACTGCAGAAACGAGTTCGCGATTTGAAAAATATACCTACAAGAAAAACGGATAAGTTAAAATCACCTAACCTAAAGTCCTTTATAACTTATCAAATACAAAATACGTGCCCAAATGGATACTTCAGTTACCACGCATTTATTCTTTGCATGAAAGACACAAAGGTACTTATGAATATTACCTACCATAAATATAAATTAACAATAAAAATAGGTAGGTATCTATATACTTACCTTAATAAGTCAGGTACGCCTCATACGTCAAACATATTCACACCGAACTACGAAATATATACTCCTCGAACAAGAGATATGTTCACAAATTTTTCACATCATTTATACATGAAAATGAGAGAAAAAAACATACATTACAAAGTTACTAAAAAGTACGTCTTGAAATTAATCGACTAAATAATGTTTTAATTTACTCAAAGGTTTCAATTTATGTACCCAGAATTCTGCTTTAGTTAGAAAAAGAAATCTATTTACACAGTGTCATCTTCCTTGTAGGCGTTAAAAGTTTTTCAACTGAATCGAACTTTTAAATAGAAATTTTAATATTTTATTTATTCATTAAATAAAATGATCACGTTTATTATTTGAAGTAATGGAACCAAGAAAAGTTTTTAGGCATGATGTAAAATTTGTAACGAATTAGAAAAGAAAGAAAATAATTATTATGTACTTAAATATGCTTCGGTAGATAGGTAGGAATAATGTATCTTAAAACCATTACAGACATGGTGTATCTATAAAATAATTATTCATTGTTGTCATAGATGAAGGAAAATACAATTCACCCACTTATGAATCTCATACGGCCGCCAAATATTAAAAATATATAAAAATTTGTGATATATTTACTAATTATTTGAGCCACCTTATTCGATATGTTTATCTCAAAATTGATTCACAATTCATTCATTATCGAATGGTTCTATTGCATGATTGGTCATAAAATTAATATATGTGTTCCTCTCATCGTAGATTCTTTGTGAGTATTATTCGATAAAAATGATGTATTGCATCAGAACCTTCAGTAGATAATAATGAAAAGATTCGATGTTAAAATATAGACTAATACATATTTCAATTTATTTTGCATTTTTGATGATATTACACATCACACGTGTATTCGTAAACAAAATTTATATTATTTTTTTTAGTTCCAATAACATCTCGTTTTTTCATCGTATGTGAATCTCAAAATATTTAAATTTAAAAAAATATTTTTGCTTCTTCGAATGCCTCCATGCGGCGGTACAGTTTCATTTTAACTGTATTGATAGTTTATGTAAAAGTGTTCTAACTGAAAAATATATTAAAAGTTAAATTGTTAAAAAAATATACTTTAAAAACACCACATAATATAGAATGTATAAATAAAATGGGCCATTTTAGGTGACTTAATATCTGCTTCGAGCAGTATTATTTAGAAAAATATAAAGCTCAAATTAATAAATGAAGACTTAAAAAGTTATAGAATGTTAAAATATAACGAATGTTTAATAATAAAAGCACTTAAATTTTGATGCAAAAGGTTTTTGCGATATCCTAGCGAAAAGTCTGTGTTTTTTATATAAAAGTGATAACTCATCGTGTAGTCGAAAGCTCTTAATTCAACCAGAATATTGTTGTATTCATTAAAATAATATATATATACATAGTACATATTATTATATATATGTGTGTGTAAGTGTAAATCGATATTAAATATCTTATACAGTGGAATGGGTCTCGAATCACGCATTGCACTGCCAGTAAATATTTAAAAAACAATAAAAATAGTAAAAATCTGTTTTCCTTGTGTTTCATTTTCCAACATCAAATCGTCACCTCATTTACTTTACCTCGTTCTGAGACTTGAGGTATCAAAGTTTGCGAAGACGATTTCTCATAATCTATTCTTCAATTTCTGATCCTGAGATTGAATCTTGTGAAAAGTATTTTACTTGAACATATTTTAAAGGAAAACATTTAAATAGCACTTATATTACTTACCATTTTAGAAGTACCTAGACTATGTGGTATACTTACCATTTTCGAACATATACCAAAACATGCAAATTGAACCATACGCAACAAGTTAGGGCATAATAGTGCATTGCATAAGGTTTTAATTACATTTACCTAATGCAATTCCAAGCTAGATTCACGTCTTATTTAAATATTTTCCATTTAAATATGATAAACTAAAATATTTTATACAATATTAAACCTCAAAATCAAAAATCGTTAAATAGATTATGAAAATTCGTCTTTGCAAACATTGAAACACAACATGGCAGTCGTAGTTAGAACCCTACCCAACTAAAGTGACGAGCTAGAATGCGACTCGTAACAATGACCAACTGTCAGATATAAACAAAATCAGAGTAAATGATGTTAGAACCTTGTGGAAAAAATGGAGCTTGATTTTAGAATTTCTTCATACAAGCATCTACGGATATTCAAATCATATGGTTCTGAAAATTATTTCGGTTATAGAAATGATTAATTTGCATTCAAATTCGATTTTAGAAAAATGTCAGTTAGATCCTTGTCCAACAGAAGTAGCGAAATTTATTTGGGTTTCTCGAAGATGCGCTCAAATTATGCATTACTGAAAATTACTGTACTATTACTGAAAACGTGTAATAATGATCACAATTTATATCTTTGTATAGTTTTGTATTATTTCGAGCCTGGTACTATGGGGGCTTTATTTAAACGATAGGTTAGGTTAAGTAGTAAATGGGAAGCAACGGAGAAATATTTGTAAAAATGAAAATCATTCTAAAGTTTTAAAATTGTGATTTATTTTTGGGTATTATGCCGTGCTTCCTTCTTGTTTTGCCAAAATTTTTGGACAGTATTTATTGTTTATCATCAGGGTAGATTTTCCGGTAGTGCTGAAGTGTTTTTATGTATTTAGTGAAGAGATGCGAGTTAATCTTCTTAGATCCGGTATTTCAGTATGAAAATTAGTTAAATTAGCGTGTTTTTCGACGTTTTGTTTTTGTGTAGCCGGTAAGTACCGGAAACCAAGAGCTACTGGATTTATCCCCGTCATCCCTATTAGTATTTTTGTAACGTTAAAAAAACTAAACATATAGTTTTGTATTATTTCGAGCCTGGAATAATTTCACGCGAGGCCGTCAACGCAGGCTTCTGATTATTTCGAGGCGCAGAACTAATATACCAATGTTGATATCCCTAGGAAGACTCACTAACATGTGGAATTTTCCCCATGTTCTTCAACAAGCTTAGTTGAAAAACGAAGTATCCTTCAACTTGAATCTATGTTTACCTACCTACTTTTGTTCTTATTTGTCCTTCATTTAACCTTTTATTAATTTATTATGCTAACTTTTTTTGTAATTTTCTTTTTACCTTTTGCAGCATATTGGTTTTTATACTGCTTTTGCAAATTAAATAATATATTTATTTTATTTTATTTGTAAGAAACAAACAGCTTTTACATAATACACAGTGATATTTATATACAAGTGAACTGAAGTCAAGCCACAGAAGTTTCGCACATCGGAAATGAAGTCTTAATATCTTAAAATTGATTTTGGGTTATTGGAAGGGGAGAGGAAAAGGAATATAGGAAAAGGATAGGAGATGCTCCCGATACATTCTATACTCTCAAACATAATAAGTGAATTTTTACGATAATCCAAAAGAGTAACTGTGTAGAACCTATTTTTTTTTTTAATAAAATAAACAAAAGTTTTGGAGACAATCGCATCTTCTTCAGGGCAGTTTTTAAGGAGATTTAGCTTCAAAGAAAAAAAAATGTTTTTAGTTGTTGTGCTTATGATGCTTATTTTAAGTATTGTCTCTTCCATCTTCAAAATTGTCCCCAAACAGAGAACAAAAATTAACATTAAAAAATCAATAAGGAAAGGTACTTCATAATATATACAACCAGTAAGACGTAGCAAAAATGTAATATCATTTAACTTGCGAACAACTATGGACCAAATAATAATTACGTTTAATTTTGTCACAGGTGAAAATGGCAATATATTACGTTGACGAGAAAATTGTTTCAGAAAGGCAAAGCACATCGCATTGCAATGACGGGAAGCAAATAACGCGTAGGCTGGTACCCGATGCAACCCATTTGTCAAACAGGTATTACCGAGCCTTTGGTAAATAATACCGAGCGGTGAAAAGGCCACCTGAATCAATAAATCCATCAAGGATACAACCACTTGGCTTCATGCCGCTTATTCCCTTTTCACATCCCTTCACCTACCAATACTAATGGTTAACATGAACCTTCGTGTACCCACGATATTATTTACGTGATTTTTTGAAAAATGGTTTTCTCTTAACTATCGCAATTTGAACACAATAACAATATTTAAAAAAAATTATCGACTTATTTTTGATTTATTTTTATTGCGTGAATACCGTAGAGGCGTCTCAACTGCTCTCAACAGTTTGGAACCAGTGCGAATATGGCATTCCCAATTGTTGTGTGTTGTGAGGCTGGAGGTAGTGGGGAGTGGAAGGAGACGAGAAAGAGAACAATGGTGAAGAACCTGGCTATTCAAGATTCAATTTTGAATGGTGGTCTTACACCAGGGCGATTCTGAGTATATTCCACCCTGGAATGCTCCGCTAATAACTATACAGGGTGTAACAGCATGTACCAGAAGGATTTTATCCAACGGTTCCTGAGTATATGTGGAGTAAATATGTCGATGTAATTTTGATGTACAATGATTTTTTTTAATTAAAAAAAAAAACAAAAAAATTCATCACACGCCGCAACCAAGTAGTTGAGTTCAGCCAGCACGAGTCACGTCATGTGCACTCCGTCTCCTTCTAGCGGCACGGTAAATAGCCGTTCAGACACGCCAAGTATTTTAGTCGAGTAGAGTGTATATTAGTAACTAAACGCGTCCACACAGTAGATTTTAGTAGAGTGAGTTAGTCAGCACTTTAGTAGATTCAATCCATTTCGTTCTATTTTTTCGGCGAGTAGCGACCTCCACCACGCATCCCTGCGCACCTACTTGCGCAAACCCGCCGTTTTAGCAGAGTTCATTATTTATAGACTCGCGAAATGTCGTGGCGTTGAGTAATGCGAACGCTTTTCGGTGAGTCAAGTAGCAAGTTACTCGCTACTTGACTAAAGTACCTACTCCACCAATGCAAACAAGCCATAACAGATGACAGAGAGAGAGACAGCCACGCGCAGTGATCAGTGAATTGTGACATAATACAAACTAATCAAATAAAATTTACTTACGCACGCAGGGGTTTGAACCCGCGACTTCCAGATTGCTAGTCGAGAGTCATAGCCCTCGACCATGGATTCCTTCCACACCATATCTGCGGTAAATTACTTTCATATAAGGAACTAATGCTGACGATTAAAGTCTTTCGTTTTGAAATGCCAAACTCATTAATCGATTGCCCTAAATTGTTTCCCATATTTAAGTTACGAGTATATTACTAGGTCATTTGCCACATATCAATGTATTAAAACATGTAAAAATTCATATTATTATTATGATATCGATAGCGGAAATTTAAAAAAAAAGAAATGGACCATAAATCGAAAAATGAGTTATATATGTCAGTTTTCTCTGTTTTTATTTCTCTTTCGATCTGCGTCGTTGAAATATTTCTACGAAAATAAGTGCGCCTTAAAAAATAAATTAAAAACAGTTATTACAGAATTTTTTAGAAATAGTTAAATATTCTGAAAGATCTGTTAAATGTTTATTATAAAAAAATGTTGATTAAATTGGTTATGTTAGGTTAAGTTAAGTTATTTTTAAAAAATCATCACTTTTATTGAATTTTCAAAGGGGTGCTGATTGTTGAAATGACCTTCATAATTTATTTATTTATAAATTATATGGTAACACATTAAAACATTTTCATATATATATGATACATTACATCACCATACTAGGCGGCTGCCTGTTTCATGGTGACCAATGGAATAAAGTTACTTTGTGGTGTCTAGTGTGAACAAATGGATTAAATATATAAACATGTTGAAAATTGGAAAAATTATAGTAGAAAGTTAACAATGAGAATATATTTTTTTAAGGAAAACTAGAAAATAGAAAAGAAAAGAGAAAAGTTATGCACAAGATTGTAAGATCATATTCAAAAACATAATTCTTATTCATAGTTTTATATGTGTGCATGCATGCATACATGTGCAAATATATGTACACATACATACACCCTGACATACATACTTAATCCAGATTCAATGTGATAAAATAGTATTAATATATTATTTTCAACCCCAAAGAAACTTTTTAATAAGTTTAGTACATTCAGCGGACTTTAAATTATACTTTTTCCTTAAGCTTTTTTCTAATAGTTTGTATATTCCGACCCTTTGAAGCAAAAAAGAGCCAAGTATCTACACTAAAATACGAATTGACGGAAATTGATTTATTTTCTTCCGTTCTTTAAGACACACTTGCAACAATTTAAATTTTCAAACAAATCCTATAATATTCACAGAAAACAACAGCGATGTCCACACCCGAAATGGCTGCTAAGACTTTGTCTCCAGTCTAGCACCTTTGTGCTCCAAATTCCTCATATAAGTCTACCTAATCTACTTTTTCTTTCCTGCGTGGTATACGCTCGTATATTACATGTCTTCTTTTTCGTGCTCTTCCATATAAAATAGTTAAGTAAATGCAACGTTCATTTTCCGTAAATTTATAAATAAATGCAAAACGACTCTTATTAGTTGGATTCACACGTCATCATGTATTTACTATTTACAAATGATTGCAGCCGAAACCTTGCTCTCAATCATTGGCCACAGTAAACAACAGATTAACACCCAATTACTTTTATATCCCATATCTAACAAAACATTGTGTTCGCCCACAGTCAGGTAGATAGATACTCGATACAAAACCTTTATTACCGAGTTTAAAACATTGATCGGTTAGGTTACTAGCTAACTATACTCAGCAGTGGCATATTTTTTATTGTATTATAATATAATTTACAATAAAACCAAAAGTAAAATAGATGTTTTTCTACGGGAAAACAACAAATTTGAATTAATAAAAACCATTTATTCCGATAATTGGAGAAAATCTGCATCCCAATGCACGCCACTACTGGATAGATCAACCTGTGATAATTACGGTGTATATCCGTTTAATTTTTACATTCCTCCAATAATTGTTAACTGCTATTTTGCTTGCGTTCCTTCTTCTTTCAATATTAACGGCCTACACGTTTCTCGTATACTTACAGACAAAATGGTTGTCTTTTTACATAAGTACATATAATATTGCTATAATTTTTTTTTACATCTTATGTCTAGTATTGGTATATCTATACTAAAACTATAATATTTTTATACCTCTACCTACTTACTAAAATTTGGACTTTAAAACTTGTGTACCCGATAAATTTTTTGGATGCCTAAAATCGATTCAGTTTCTCGTAGGATAGCAATGATTTGTACTATTAATGCTTAAATTTTATTCAACGCATAATCCGGAAACATTTTATTTTTTAACATTTAAGTAAATACTAGGATATTGTAGACAAATCGTTGCCACGCATTTAAAATAGTGAGTTGGCGTTGCGTGATTTTATCCTAGTAGGTATATCTGTTACAGCACAGTAAAGACCTCTTGCCTCTGTTCTGAATTATTTCCATTCTCTTAAACTGTGTTTCATTGCTCAGAAAGATTATACTTATGCAGTAATTCAGGTGGGATGATACAGTCGTGTTGTAGACCAATTTCCTTGTTTTAAGGTCTAATTTTCCCTTTATCCTACTTAAGAAATAAACAATTGCAATTCATTTCAACGTTTAGTGTTTAATTGTATAAAATTTACAACATGGTAATTAGTAAGATGGTTACGCTGGGATTTTGTATCACGTCGACTCACCATTGCAGAGAGGATGGACCATCGTACAACTTTGTAACTTCACTACCCATTTATATTACATAGCTGTTTAAGTTCCACGCAAAATTAACCTGCTGACAAACGGCTTTAATAGTAAAGAAGGTTTTTTTACAATGAAGAATTAAAATAATAGATACATATTATTATTGAAACTTCTCATACGTAGTATTCTGCTTCCATGATTCTTGACAAGATCCAACTCACATATTTGGTTCATTTAGTCGAGACACGTCTTCATTGGGCGTTTCGGCTTCATCTTACATAAAATACCGCGATACATTCATCATCACTCTTGGCTCTACAACCCCTGGTGGGTCTTGGCCTCCTCAAGAGTCTTCCTCCACTCATCTCGGTTTTGGGCCAGCTCTCTCCAGTTTAGAAGCTCCAAGGTAGATTTGAGGACGAAATAATACCGCGAAACATTATTGTTATAATATTCTACGTGAACAAATAAAAGAATAATCGTATTGAAATCAATAAAATCTTCCAATTTATTTCCAGTCGGATACCTGGTTATTAATAAATACTATTTTGTACATATCGGTGAAGTTTTCGTACCGAATAAAGGGTGGTTTATTTTGTAACCGATACCGCACAAGAGTTATTGATTAGAGCCAGGGGTCTATGTTGACCCCCGCTGCGAGGCGTGTGGCGGCCTTTTAGTGTTTATTTGACTAACTTTAAATCGATCGTATGAGGCAATGAAAACCTACACTTATCCTGCGAGCGTATTCACGTTTTCAAAATTTAAAGGCTCTCGTAAACCAGCAAACTCCTCATGTATTCCAACTCTGAAAATTTGCTTGTTTACGATGGCTTTAATGTATTTTTGAATGATAGTATTTACTTAGCTTAATATCTTCTATAACAAGCGGATACAATTTGTTATTATTAATCAACTATTTGGTAAAACCTATTACACGAAACTAGACGTATAAATATAAATGGGTAAGTATGTATATTTAAATTTATATAAAGGGATGTTAGGAAGACTTCCACATCATATTCCACACGTATATTGTAATCATTTCAAAAGCTAAGTTGAAAATCTTTTGTAAAAATGCTTTCTGAACGGTGAGCTCTGGCATGATTTATTGGAAAGCCTTTTCATACTGAAATTTGTAGGCTAATGCGGAGCGTTTTCATCCAGCAACGTCATTTCTATAATGTGCTTCGGAGCTATGACCATATAACCATTTTGTGGAATATCGCACAAGAGTCATGTCATCCCCGATTGGCATATGTTATGAGGCTGATCTTATATTTGTTCAAATGATTAAATTATTAAAACAGAAATCAGTCGAAAAAATTTACTTGCTCACGCCGGGATTTGAATCCGCTATCGGGATGGCTAGTCGAGAGTCTTGCCATTATACAATAATAGTTAAAAACTCAACACTATCTTGAAACTCGGGCGTAGACGGGTAGTAAAGCCAGTTATTAGTCAATAAAATAATCGATTTTTCTTTAGAATAGTCATTCTAAAGAAAAATCGATTATTATTTTGACATTGACGTAAATTTTCAGTTTTTTTAGAGCAGAGCTTAAAAAATGTTTAACAACGATTAAGTTCTTTTAAATTTGAATTGGTTCCTTAATTTCAGTAATACAATGATTTTTTATTCGCATAAGCTACCAATAATGTAACAATGTAATTCAAGTGTCATTCAAGTATTTTTTTAGGTGGTTCGAACACATTAACGGCCATACTTATATTTGTTTTGTAGATATTACGTTACAAAGTAACATATTATATTGGTGTCCAGATAACACTTTCTTATCTGCCTCTATTTACTGAATCATTTCGTATATCAGTTAATTAATGCAATAACCTTAATTGCAAACCTCATAACGACATCTGTTAGCAGTAGGTTGAATAAATAAATATTATGGACTTTGGTAAGGGAAGCCAATCCCAAATCCCTTGCTTCATTAGCCATCTGTTACTCGTATATTTTCATATTGTGGAATCATCCAGGTACTGCTGATTACCGTTGATTGATTTTATTACATCATGTATGACTTCTTGGATTCGGTAATTTGGTGTAATACCGCAATGTTTGGTTTTGCAGATCGAAGTACGAATCCTTCTGTGCTTAACTGCCGCTACCCGAATTACTATCGATTTCTTGAATAATATCTCCTTTAAAGTGAAGTTACAAGCTCTTAAAAAATAATTTGACATTCTTAAGATAATATCTATACATTCCCCATGCCGAAACGCAAATTACATGAAATTCCCTCGATAGCGAAAAATCGCAAAGTATGCTCGGAATTTTTTATTTTCAAGTCTGTTTCTGTTATTTTACAAGTTATATGTATGAAAAAATTCACAGAGTTCCTTCAAATGCTGTTTTAGACAGCCCCCAAGAGATTTTTGCTCTTTTTTAAACGAGTCACGTTTTATTAAACATTTTCACAATTTTCGCATCGATTTTATCACTGAAAATATTAGCGCGCTCCTCTAACATTTGTAATTACATACGAGTATCTCTCCATCTTATTCTTTTTGAGCGCAGTTACGAGGCCTTAAATATTTAGCATTTTTTTTCCACAATAAATTCAACTGCAGTCTCCTCAAACATTAAAAAAACGTTGAAAAGAGCAACTGCAAAAATAAAACTGCAGAAAAATATCAGAAAATCCTGTGGTAATCGACGTACTATAATTAACTATTAATTTTCTTACGATTCTAAAATATACGAGAACCTTTCGGAAAACAGGAAGACATTAAAATTCTAGAATTTTTCTTATTTACGATAGAAAGTTTTCCATGCATTTAAGTTAAAGACATAAGGGCAGTGTAAAAATTTTCATGGGTAGATATCGAGAATGATCGAGTACTTTTTTTTTACATTAGCTCCACACAGGAGGCACCGAGGAAAACAATTTCCCTAGGGGCCTATGTCATCTTTGAGAATACTGTGTGGAGGGTTTTTTAAGGGAAAGGCAGTGTAAAAATTTTCATGGGTAGATATCGAGAATGATCGAGTACTTTTTTTTTTACATTAGCTCCACACAGGAGGCACCGAGGAAAACAATTTCCCTAGGGGCCTATGTCATCTTTGAGAATACTGTGTGGAGGGTTTTTTAAGGGAAAGGCAGTGTAAAAATTTTCATGGGTAGATATCGAGAATGATCGAGTACTTTTTTTTTACATTAGCTCCACACAGGAGGCACCGAGGAAAACAATTTCCCTAGGGGCCTATGTCATCTTTGAGAATACTGTGTGGAGGGTTTTTTAAGGGAAAGGCAGTGTAAAAATTTTCATGGGTAGATATCGAGAATGATCGAGTACTTTTTTTTTACATTAGCTCCACACAGGAGGCACCGAGGAAAACAATTTCCCTAGGGGCCTATGTCATCTTTGAGAATACTGTGTGGAGGGTTTTTTAAGGGAAAGGAAGGAGAAGAAGATAATAATAATAATATATCTTTATTGAACAAAAAAAAAATGAAGATTTATAACTACAAAAACAAAAAGTACATCATAAGTACAGTAAAAGTACAGTTTAAAAGTTGCATACGTACGAAAGTTAATATCAGAAAACAAAATACATATATACAGTAGGTAATTAAAGAATAGAGATTTATAATTATAAATTTAGGTTTCTCATAACCTGCCTCACTAGGCTAGCCTGTGTTGAGGCAGTAATTTTATGTCAATTTATTATACTGTGAACATACCTACACTTATATTAGAATAAAATCACACAATAGAATGGTTGCATTAATAATAACAATAACATTGGTACAATAATAACAGCATTGGTTCAATATTAATTTCGAATTTGGGTGAGTGCACCGGTAAATGCTCTATCATTATTTTTTATCCAAATTTTTATGTTTTTTTTTGAAATTTTTCAAATCGTCGATCATACATCAGATGTATTATCGACGATATGATTTTTTACGTTAATTTCAACGTGTTATTATATTTATTATTTTGTTATTGTATTATTTATTAATAATTTCCAAATAAATAAATAATAATTATGAAAGACGGCATCATGCAAGTAATCTTTTAATAGTCATTTCCCGGTCATATTAGAAAATTGTTATTCATTTCAGGATGTAAAAGGGACTGTTTGTTTTACTCAATTGGTATGCTTCAAAATCCACCGCAAATAGGAGCGGAATAAAAGACTTAGCATTTTGTCACTTAACTACTAAGGCTTAATCGCCACTCTGTCACCTGTGATTAGCGAAGGACACTTTGGATGATTTTCACAGATAAATAAAGGTAAACTATAGGCGATATTGGTAAAAGCTCTCAGCTCGGGGTCTTGATAAGACTAATTGGTGGGAATGCATTACCGTGTTAGTTGCCCCGATAAGGGAGTAATTGATCATTATGGTAGACGTTTGATTTTTCTACTCGTTTCGGGGGGGATTAAGTCATTAGCTGTGTATATTTGCGCAGCAGTACGAGTACCCAGAAATAATGCGATGCGTAATTTGTCGAGGAAAAGCACTTTAAATGGTAATATTAATTATTAGCGCTCCACCGTTCAGTTATCTAAATGCTGATTTTGCAGTAATCAAACATTTTTGGCGTTGACTTGCTAAATTGTTTTTAGTAAACTACCAAAAATATTAAAAATTTATTTTTTAAACATATTTTACGTGGAAACTTGTGTGAAATAACATTTTAAAAATATTAAACTTGATTGAATTTTTACAAGTTTTGTTGTTTCCTTAAATTTTTACATGTTTTGTTGTTTCCTTGAATTCTTACATGTTTTGTTGTTTCCTTGAATTTTTACATATTTTGTTGTTTTGTTTTCTAGATCGATGCTACAATGCAGTCAAGGCAATAATTGCAAATAGTTCACGACGAGTTCATCAAAAAGGAATTCATCGAAAATCAATTCATCGAAAATCAATTCATCGAAAGCAAATTCATCGAAAACGAGTTCATCGAAAACCAATTCATCGAAAATCAATTCATCGAAAACCAATTCATCGAATGATCAATTCATCGAATCGCCAATTCATCGAAAAAATATATTTTGTTGATATTTGAGAGAAATGCCGAGCGGACCGAGAAGTTAAAAAAGCATTGATCAACCTAAACTAACCTAACCTAACCTAACCTAACCTAACCTAACCTAGCTTAACCTATTTAACCAATTTTTAAATATTTCTTTTATCATCACTCTTAATGACCTTTCTGAGTTGTTTATGAGTTGGTTTCATTATGAGTTGTCTGGTCACCATTCCTTAGATATCCCTTTTTGCAGTATCAGACAATCGGAAATCGAAGAGATAACCTATAAATTTTACATTGTCACTACGAAACTGACAGTTGCTAAACACATTTAACTCAGTTAAACAGACCTCTTTGGGTATTTAATTTTGACAGCTCTAATATCTACAAAAAAATGTTTTTCGATGAATTGGCGATTCGATGAATTGATCATTCGATGAATTGATTTTCGATGAATTGATTTTCGATGAACTCGTTTTCGATGAATTTGCTTTCGATGAATTGATTTTCGATGAACTCTTCGGTTACCATTGCAAATACCATCTCAATATTTTGCGCTTTGCGATTCAGTAGTAATTGGAATGAACCAAATGTAATTAAAATGAATGTACCAAAACTCTGTAGCAAAATAATGAGAAATAAAAGTAATTTAAAGATACATATACATAAAACCAAAAGAAACATAGCATTCTTACACTTACAAAAGGGACGAATAAATCTTTACGGTTGACCAAATAAGAAACTATTGTATAGCCGCAGTTACAAAGACGCCAATGATAACAGTATGTAATCTATGTCCATTTGCGTCTTTTTGAAATACAAGTGCAACAATGGATGCACTCGTATTCTAATCAACAGTGGTATAATCTCACTGTTATGAATACGAATATGGTGATTAAAACTAGTTATGTTTAATTGCTGTGGTTTAAATTAATATTCTCATATGTATATAAAATTAAGTCAACATGTTGTTCCCTGGTCTAACAACCCAAGTTCCAATCGTCGTTACAAACTAATAGATAACCCTTTAATTTTTAATTCCTATTTAGGCTCAAATATCCAACTCATTGCTACCTAGGAATCTATTGATAAATCATCTTTCTCGACGAGATGCACACAGCAGGTTTACTTCTTGAGTTTCAATTTGATCTTGGGAATTTACTTTAAAGTACCTGCATTATCTACAATAACAGTTTTGGAATGCGTGGTAAAGAAGGCTTACTTTCATGCGATGCCAAGGTTTGGTGACATTGTAGGATTCTGTATTTAAGACACTGCATCTCAATAAACCTAAACGGGACCGGTTGATATCAAATTCTTCGACACCTTACAATTTGTTTTGTGAATCGAAATGAAGACCGTCAAATCGCGTTATCAGTGATGCTGGCTGGACACTTAGTTGAGACATTGAATCGATTTAATGTGGTTGTTACTACCCTTTTGTTGATTAACTATTCGTATCTGTTATTATTTTCCTACTACTTAACATTTATTTATATGCCATTACATACAGTTTACAAGAGAATTCGTTTTTTTATGAGTTTATTTATTGTACTGTTATTCGTGGTGGAATTCTATTGTATTAAAATTGAAATTGAAACACTTTTTAACTTTTTTCCACTTACTTATTTCTACAGTACCGGTTTCATCCTACTATGGACATCTTCAGGCTGGCAATTTATTATTGCCAGCCTGAAGATGTCCATAATGGGATAAAACCGGTACTGGTGAAATAAATAAATGGGAAAAAACTTTAAAAGTGTTTCAATTTCAATTTTGATAAGAGAATTCGTTAATTAAATTTTCCTCATATACTAAAACATGGTATCAGTGCGTAGAGTCATTAGTAACTAGCTTTGTGAACACCTCACTAGAAAAGCTAAGAAAAAATTCCCTCAGGGCTTATGTCATCTTTGGAGATGCTGTGTGAAGGACCTTTGGAAGGAAGTTCTAGGAAGAAAAAGGGTATGAGGGGTAGCTAGGAACCTAGGGACAATGTGCCCAGGAGTGACGGACGTATGAATCCATCCCTCCCACTGCAGAGCAAAGCGTGGGCCCGAGAGTCCGGCTAGAGAGTTCAAAAGTTCTCCCTCAACCAGTCTGGAGTGTTCTCCCTCCCAGAGTGGAAGATACTATCAGTATCGCCCTGGTATAAGACCACCATTCAGAATTGAAACGTGGCTTTAGCCGTGTATGGTGACCAGATCTGAATAGCCAGGTACTTCCCCACCTTCCTCTTCCCTATCTCTTTCCCCTCCCCACTACCTTCAGCCTCACAACATACCTCACAACACTAGGGATGCCATAGTCCCACTAGCTCCAGACGGGAGCAGTTGGAACTCTTGTGCATTATTCATAAAAAATAAAAAAAAGTCTCCCTCGATCCAGTCCATCACGCAGTAGATAAGCAAATGCAAACCGCCAAGACCTATAAAAACCTCACCCCATGAACCCAGGCACACCTGCTAATTCACTAAATGTAGCGAACCACTCGGGGTGACGTACCAAGTGGTTCGATACGTTTGGTGACTTAGCAGGGGTGCCCGTGTTCATGGAGTGAGGTTTGTCTAGGTTTTGGCGGCGTATGCATTTGTTTTTTTGTGACGGGTGTTTATTGCGGTGAATTGAGTTCGATCATCTCCCATAAATCTAAGTAATTGACGATTACGTTATTGCATCTTAGTATTTCCCGCTACGCACTTGCATACTGCTTACCAACAACGTATGCAGGGACACTACAGATTCATTCTAAACTAAATGTAACTTCGTTCTTTCCACCATCTGTTACTTATACCAGGGCTTGTAAGTGGTGGATAAAATCCATTTACGATTACATTAATAAGTTTTATGAATTTGAGAAGTTCCAGTGAACGAATAGCAAAACTATGAAATACATTAATCTCAATCAAAATAGCATGAAAAAAATTGTTTCTAGATGCAGCACAGCATTCATCGTAGAGTAACTTATGTTATCTTAAATCCCAATCATCGTTTAAAACGTACCTAGTACAATTTTGGCATGATTCATCCGATCTATCTCTGAAATGATCTGCTAATACTCCTCTGGGGTAATTGAACTTAAAGATTTCCATTGCTAGGATAGTATTATATCTTACGCGTGCCCCAGAGGTAGGTAAGCCGGGTTTAACTCTAGTGTATCTCGGTCTGTGAATAGGGCCGTCTCTGAATAACACAGACTCCTCGGAGGCTTAAAGTCTTTCATTTGTAACTCGCAGTGGCGTATAGACCACGCTGAACTAAATCTTTCATAGTTTTATTTTACTTTTAGATCAATTTGAATTATTATATCGAATATGTTTTATTTTTTCGGACGTGATAAATGATCGAAAAAATAATTAAGCTTTTACCAATGGCGAACGTAAAAATATTAATGTTTATTATTATTCATATTTGAATAATGTATCACGCAATGTGAAAGTTTTTTGCAGCGACATTATACATATATTGTTAATTAATAATTGTTTTTCCCCTTTGCTGCAGAAAAATACAGACTTTTAAATAAGGGTTGTGACACAGTTGTCCCACAGAATATTAACAATTGATCCAATTCTAAAGTTAATTTTCAAGTTCTGTTAATTATATCATTTTGGGACTGTTTCTTCACAGAACTCCAATAATTCAGAACTTGAATAGAACTCTCATAGAACTTGAAAATTTGATGAATTGTTCAAATTCTGTGAAACAACTCGCACTTAGTATGTTAATTTACTGTTGTAAAACGAAATGAGGCTTTAACAATGAAAATACAAAAAAAAATTGGTTTTCAACAACAACTGCACAGATCTACACAATTATCACAATTTGGACTGTGTTGTGATTCACGCCATGTTGTCTAACGACGATAAAATTATATTATCCTTTAAAACCGCTTCATTAATTTTTATTCTGAGTTAGGTACGTTCAAATAAAACAATAGTATTTTTTTGCATTTTTTATATTAAAAAATGTTATCTTGAGAGCAAAGCGCAGCGCCCCTTAGGTCTGTGCGTGGCAAATGTACCGACGGGAGCGCTGCGCTGCCGGGCGGCGGCAGTCGACGGCACTACTACCGCTCGGGAACCCACCACCCCCTCCACCCCACCCCCTCAACGGCGCGGTTTCACCTCTACAGGTACGCGCACCTTCAATCAGATGCCGACACTCTACCGGAGAACCTGCCCCGAAAGATACAAACCGGTTACTAAGATGATGTGTAGCGTCCGTGTATTTGGTAGTTCTCTTTCTACTCGATGGTAAAGACTGCCAGGTAAATCAAGACGGCGAGATCAAGCGCTGCTGCCTCCAGTACTCGCTTGACCTGCGCAGAGGGCGCACGTACGCATGCGCGGATTTAAATGTTAGAACACCCTAGTGGCGTTGACGCGAAACTGTGAAAACAATAGACATGTGTGAAAATTTGACTTTGTGGGCGTTTTTGCGCGGGAAATGATCGCGTTATTTTCCACCGCCGACTCTATCCCCGTCTCACGCCACCGTAATGTTATTAGTGCGAGGCGTCCCATTGGCCCGCGCGACTACTACTTTGTTGTGAATGCTGTGCCGTGCAACTTTCGATCGAAAGCTTCTGTTACCGTGAAAAAACAACGTAAAATCGGCTACCGCGAGAACGTTAAACGAGTTCAGCCGTATGCCAATGTATCAACATTGCGGGTATGTCACAACTTCTGTGTTTGTAAATAATTAGCCCGCAAACATAGCTGGGCTGTTATCTCCGTAACGTGAACATTTCCTTATCAGTGTGTTAAAAGCCTAATCCCCTAAAAAGGTTTTTTCGTAGCGTAATCTAAGGACAAACCAAACAAATGTACAATAATAATCATGCATGTGTAATAATTTAAAAGCTGAATTATTCTAAACATTCCACAAGACAAGTGTATGGACATTCAAGTGATAAAAAGTGAGTGATTTTTCACAGTAACAAAGTTTGATATTGTGTTGGAAGATTGTATCACTATTTGGTTGTATGATAATAATTGCCTTCCGGGGTGTTTTGTTATTAGAAATTAGTTGCGCATAATCTGCGCGATTGTAGGAAGCAATTCTGTGGCCACAAAGTACTATTATCTGTGTTATTGTGAACGCCTTTGGGACACAATAGAACACCAAAGTTTACGACCCTTTTTTGCTTACCTGTTCCTAGCCAATCTTGTTTGGAGTGTTTTTTCACCTGAAAAGGACAGGTAGTCCATTGTCGCGTGGATGCGGTGACACGCGATAATGCCAGGGTTCGCTCCCCACTGCGTGTGTCAATCACCTGTGGACGTATTCATATGACGGATCAACTAGTGTTTTGTATTGTGCTTCCAGTTAGTTCTTTTCTTTAAACGGTAAGAATAATTTTTTTCGTTTTTTAATTTTCTCCCTGTCATCCCTTTCATATATTTATTCATTTCACACCTCCGAATTTCTTTGCCAAATATTCCATAGAACATGTATCTAACATTTCTGAAAATCCTTTAAATATCGACAAATACCTAAAAAAAATTAACACAAAAAACTAACTAACCATTAGGAGCTCGTAAGAAAATGTTATTTCTTTACAACATTTTCTTTTCAAAACACCAATTTTTATGCAAGATGTTTTATTTTACCCCAGTTGTAAGGTCTTCGGTTGTGCAAATTAATAATAATAATAATAATTGGATAGTTTGTAGAGCGCCGTTTTTGTGAAGAATCATCTCAAGGGCGCTGTAAAATACAAATCAACACACGAAGGGCCGTGGTTTAAATGACCTCTCGGTTGTAGAAAGGCTAACTACGCTGTACGATCAATTCTCTTTTTATGCGGTCTTTTTTTACACGGTTTTGATATGACACGGTCACAAAACTAAATGAAAATATCATTTCTTATTGGAATTCTCCCATTTAGCAAAACTGTAGATACTGAAAATTTTTATCACGGTTTTTTTACACGTTTTCCGTGAGGCGTATCCCCGTGTAAAAACAGAATTAAAAGTAGGTGGGTAGATACTTCAGTTCTGGACTCCAGCTCCAAGGTATCATGCCGATGCTACTCAGCCTTTCCATATTATATTTCCAGAAGAAGATATTTTTAAAGAGTATGGTTTGCATGCAATCCAAAATAATTTCCCTCAGGGCCTATGTCATCTGAGATACTGTGTGGAGGGTCTCTTTGATGAGAGGAAGGAATGAACATTGGTTTTGAAGAGACCCAGGTTGTAGGAAGGAGGAAACACAGAGGCCGGCAAATCATTCCACAGCCGAGCTGTTGAACACAAGAACGAGTCGAAGAAGCGACCCGTTCTCATGTGACATATATCAACGGTGTACAAATGTTGAGCACGCGTTTGGCGTGTTTCCCGACTATGCACCGGTGCCGAAGGGATCAATAACGCTTGTTCCTCGGAGCATATTCCATTGTATTACCGGTAGAACAAGGATAACTTTCCCACCCGACGCCTGTGATCTAAAGATTGCAATCCGTCTGATAAGATGAGAGAATCTGTCAAACGGATGCCCGTTTCTGCACAAAGTCTAGGGTATTTTGGAGCTCCAGACCAGAGGTGGCTGCCAAACTCAACCGTGGGTCGCACTTGTTATTTGTACAGGGATAGCAGTTGTGTACTATTAAAGTATCTATGGGCCCTGTACAGTACGCCCAGTTTTTGGGTGGCTAACTTTACTCTGGTTTCGATGGAACATAACCTATGGAACGTACTAATGTATATAATATATTTTCTACGCCACTATCCTAATAGTCTAACAGATATGTACAGAAAAAACAACTAAAACACTATAATATTATACAAAGATATTTAAAATAAATCAATTACAAATTTTCAATTTGGCTCCGGGAACCATTTATTGGATAACCAACACCTCTGCCGTTAGTCGCCTTAAGTGGTTCGCTACTTTTGGTGACTTAGCAGGGGTGCCCGGGTTCATGGGGTGATTTTTGTCTAGGTCTTGGCGGCGAATGCGTTGCCCACACACGAATCGGGGGAGACTGGTTAAGGGAGACCTTTCAACCTCTCCAACCGTACTCTCTCTAGGGATGGATTAATACTTCCGTCAGTCCTAGATTCCAGATTCATACCCACCCCTCATACCCTTTTCCTTCCCAGAACTCCCTCCATTTCCTTTGGGGGCATACATAATTACGTGAGCAGTTTTTCTTTCCATCTAGACCCTCCCCCCATGGTGAGATAAATTTAGGCCACTTCGTATATTCTTTTCAAGTAACGTAAGATTTTGCTGGACCCCCCCCCCCCTCTTTTGAGCGCACGTAATTAATGTATGCCCCCCTTTCCCTAAAAAGACCCTCCATACATCACCCCCAAAGATGACATAGACCCTGTGGGATTTTTTCCCCAAGCCTTCTGCGTGGAGCTATTGTAAAAAAAAAACAAACATGCTCTTACTTATGTTGTCGTAAAAGAACGAAGAATGCTTCTTCATAATACTTACATTCATGTACTGTTTGCAATATATCTCAATCACTAATGTTCTGAAATTATATGTGTTGGTTATTATTCTAATATTTAACATTCCCTTTATTGAGACTACTTGAACCATGGAAGCAGTAGTAAATATTATTTTTATTCTTCACAATCCACTCGTAAAGACAATATAATATGATTGATTTAATTATTTGAGATGCTATAATAATTGACAGTGTGGGCGTCAGGTGCCAATTATTGCTATTGTTAGCAGCGTCAACAGTCAACAGAGATATATTGTTTATTGCATTCACCATTTGCTTCCTTTCCGGCTGATCACTTTGTGAAGATTTATTTGGTACACGAAGTACAACTTTCATTGGCACGTGAAACAGGATGAAAATAACTGTTTTGTTTGTTCATTCAAATTTTAACAAACTATTTACTTTATTGTAAGTTTGACTAACACCAATCCTTTACACTAATCTGCAAGTAGTTCGCTTTATACCGCAAGAATGAAGGTCTGTATAGATACTATAGATAAACGAATACCAAGGAAACCTATCTCTTGTGGCATTTTTGTTGCGTCAACTAGAGCGATAGCTACCCAAATTTAGGTTGTTGATTTTATAATTTAACTAGCTGACCCGGCCACGCGTTGCTGTGGCTAATAAAACACAACGTCATCTACTGGATGATTATCCAACCTTTATAACCACCGCCATCTTTGAGTTTATCGCGAAGAGACAGACAGATGCCGCGGAGGACTTTTATTTATAATACGTAGGGATGGTGCGAAAGATTATAAAAGATTATAATAATGTGCATGAAATTCTTGAGGTAACTAACATACTTAAATTAATAAGGATTAATACTGTAACCGTCTAAATAACTTTTCATTACCGCAATGTACGAGACCCTTTTTTTAGAATATAGAATTGGTATAGTAAGCTATCCGTAAAAGATAGATATATGCCTTCGCTGACTTTTTTGTAGATCTATAAAGGAGCAATATCCCACCATGCATTGTTTTGTTATATCCCAAATGGATTAGGCAGCGTTTTCGATGAAAGCTACCAGGCGGCTCGATTTTTTCCGACACTTCTAACAATTATCGTGATGTTTCAGCAAATTTACACAAATCCTTGACACATTACATACCTAAACCTTCCTCACGAAACACTCTATCTATTGGTGAAAACCGCATGAAAATCCGTTCAGTAGTTTTCGAGTTTATCGCGAACAGACAGACAGACAGACGACGCGGGGGACTTTAATTTATAATATGTAGAGATATGAATTATAAAACCTAGGTTTTTTGAAAATTAAGTTTTTTGAAATATTTTAATAAAAACTAAAAATATATAGTGGTGACATTTCAATTTGGGCGGGTATGGGTACCGCCGCCCCGGGAACCATTTATTGGATAACCAACACCTCTGCCGTAAGTCACCCCAAGTGATTCGCTACGTTTGGTGACTTAGAAGGGGTGCCCGGGTTCATAGCGGTCAGGTTTGTCCGGGTCTTCGCGGCGGATGCGTCTGTCCACCAGCTGCATGGCAGGCCGGATCGGGAGAGATTGGTTGAGGGAGTCCCTTTGACTTTTTCAGCCATACTCTCTCGGAACATCGCCTTGCACCGCATTGCGAAGGATACTTTCATAAGTCCGTCGCTCCTGGACCTACTGACCCTCAGATTCCTACCCATTCCTAATACCCTTTTCCTTCCCAGAACTTCCTCTCCTTCCTTTCCTAAAAAGACCCTCCACACAGCATCTCAAAAGATGACATAGGCCCTGAGGGGAATTATTTTCCTTAGGGCCTTCTGTGTGGAGCTAATGTAAAAAAAATGTAGGTGGATTCATTGTCTTTAACAGCAGTAAGCAGTTCATATGTTTCCGTATTAATATTTGGTCGCACGATTTTAATTAAATCGAATGGCCGAATCGAAAACAGAACTTCAATATATTTTTTAAAAAAGACAAACGTTCCCGGGTTACGAATAACTGGACAAAATTTGAAAATCTCCTACTACCACCACACTATGCTGAAAATGTTGCTTGTGACGTGTGGAGGACTTAGCCAGACGAGGAATCGAACACGGGAACCGATTCCGACTCAGCCACTGGCTGGTCGACTACTTTGTTCATTGTAAGACACCATTTGTTATTTCATTGTAAGTTATGTCTAAAACCAACCCTTTACACTAAATAAATTCGTATTAGGTACACCGAAAAAATGAAGGTGTGAATACACAAAATGTCGTTCTTGTTGATTCTGACTTATTTTTATACATTTTTCATACTAATTGATTCACCACATTTAGTATCTACTTACTATTCTAGAATGTTAATGAGATACGTTAAAATAGATGGGCATTCCTTCTTCTACTTTCATGTCAGAGTGACAGTTATAGATATACTTTGGATACCCATGGCGAAAGACAACCATTCATTAAACGGATTTTGTGACTAGATTTGAATATCCAGGTACTTCCCAACATTTCTTATCCCTATCTCCTTTCCTTTCGCAGTTCCTTTAGCCTCACAAAATACCCTGTTTGGGAATTCCGTAGTCCCACTGCGTCAGAATAGTGAGGAGCAGTCGGTTCTCTTTTGCGGTATTCACAATTTAGAAAACCAATTTAATTATATACAACAAACAAAGCACTTTAAATGTTATATTTTGATAATTATTTTTTTTTGCTATTTTGCATCAAAATTTGTTTTCTCGCGATTTCTAACAGAACCTTGATTTCGAGACCGGATTTTTCGATTTTTGGGGGTTAAATTGTATTTTTTTTGTATAAATTAAAACTTGCTGAAAAGCGCAGTTGGTTCTTGGCCCTTTAAGAGGAATATAAACGCTAATAATATTTCGATTCTCATGCTTTGAAAATATAAAATCGAGCGTCTTGTTGATACGATTCAAATAAGCACCAAAGTGGTTTTTATTTATTTTGTGCATATATTTGTATGAACGAAAAATAGTTAATCGATGGAGATTGTCAAAAATTGTCTCAGCCATAAATGTGTATTTTTTTTAAATGATTTCTTGTATTACTTCATAAGTGATGAAGAATTTTTTTTGTACGTAATTTACTTTTATATTTTTTGTTACGTAAATAATAATTTTATTGTTATTCCAATCCTTACAAAAGGTATTAAAAGCTTCAATTTATCCCTAGCATATTTTTTTATGTTCATAATGTAAACCGATTCGTAGTAAAGATTAATTTAAATAGTGAATTTACGTCTGGCCACAACTCAAGAATCATGCTACAGTTAGGTAAAATCTTAGCCTCCGTGTAAAATCTAAGATGACACACCAAAATCCAACGATGTTATTAGAAAATATCGATTTTTAACTTAAGATATTCGATATTCAGTGAACAATAATATGTAACTCGAGCAGTTGCATCCCGGCTGTATTCCTTCTACTGTTGCATGCCGAGATGCAGTTCTGGGTAGGTACCTACTCTCATAGTAGATATATGTTTACGCAGCCTTAGCGAGGATAGGGCCTTCGTTGCGCGATATTGACCACAACAAAATACCCTTTTGTCGAATGAAGAATTGCACTAAAACAACAGTCTGAATTTCAACACAATGCCCTAAATGCGAGCCATTGTTAAAAAGTTTAAAAATGTTCACATTAATATGTGCAATGAGTATTTTCTTTATACATAAGTCTTATTTTAAACTAAATCAAATTTATGTTACCTGCCCTATGCCTTTGAAGCAATAAGTACTTACTATCATACTAAAAAATACGAATTTCAACCTTCCACTAAAGTTTTTTTTTTGTTATTTTCCTGATAAATGTAAATAAAAATAACACAGTTAAATACAAATAAAACCACGTAATAACTTTGAGCACTAAAACATCAATAAAACCATATTATAATATAATTGCCAAAGTTTCCGTCTCTGCTTAGTAGTAACATTTAATTTACACACATACAATGTAATCTCATGTATTCAGCGTACGATAAACAAGAAGATACTTTTAATTGCAACTTAGATTTTTGCCGTAAGTGACATAAGTCAGTCATATGTAACCGTACGATGTGTAACCGTATCCTATGTATGTACACCTACACATGTAGATGATCCAGAAGTCTCAATTGATCCTATTATATACATACCTATTGCATAATGTTATTCTATTTCAGTTATAATTAGTGTAACTCGCTCATCAAGCACAAGAACTAGCTTCGTCTTTGGTGAGATTGCAATTTTAAATAATTTCTGTACCGATATGTAATTTATATAACTCCACTGTACAATTGCATGTCTATATTAAATAAAATAAAAAAAATATATATATATTTATATATATTTATATATATTAGATGCAAGCAAGGATTATGAAAATAGGTAAGTTTGCGTCAGAAACAAAGGAAAGCTAATAATATATAATTTAATTATATATATTGCGTAACATGTATCGCATTTCCAACTTCAACAATCAGCCTAAAACCATCACAATTACCTTCACACTAATTCTCCACACTCCAAATAACCTGGTCCCACTACCAAGTTCCCTGGCTCCCCGCCGCGTTGGGTCGTCGTATGGCTGGAAACCTTTATTATTGGGATCATTAGGTACATGAGACAAGGCCGCCCACCTGAGCGACTGAACAATAATTCCGCCCTCGCTGAGGCACCGCCCAGAGCAGCAAGCCTACGACAGTATGCTAATAAAGCCCTAACCCTAAAACTCTACAGTTGGGGTTTAAAACAACTTGCAAGAGTATGAAATGTTTATACAATTAGAAAAGTTTCCGTTGAACTTGGATTAAAACCATACATTAACACTCTTGAAGGTACACCTTTTTTATCACATATGACAATTCTAATGTTGTCATCAAAACTGGGTAAATACATATTTAAAAAAAGATATAATTGAATCCATCATTTTAATGTGAACTGAAAAATTCATGTCCAAAGACAGTAAAATGGAATACATATAAATCGTCAATTTAAAATAGGTTGTTTCACTCTGAAAATTGTGCGGGCCAGTACAATTTATTTCAACCCGCATAAAAAAACGAGTCCAAAGTCATAAAATTACAATGATGCTTAAAGATTTGGTAGAATAAGAACATAAAAAGTTATCCTTCAATTACTTTCTCGAAGAGCGTCTACCAGAGGCAACAGCAGACATGTTTGATTTGTTTATCCGTATCCTGAAATAACTCAAAACCCTACGAATTCTCCTTTTCATATCAAATTTACCTACCCCAGCATGTTTTTTTCGATGATGACTTTCATTATTAGTTTTTTTATCATAGATTTTATATTATATTTCAGTATTTATTTATTTATTTATTTATTGTTGTTATACGCCCGTAGGGGCTTTTACATAGATTAGAAAATAATATTTAAGATATCGAGGATTACACATACATAGAATTTATACCAAAAGTTATAAAAGTGAAAAAACTTTTAAGAATATACAAGTAGTTTTTAAAGAAAAAAAAAACCACTTGTTTAATCTTGTGGAAAACCGTGAAATATTTTAAACAATGTAATATTTAACAATAACATAGAACAAAATATAATATAAACATTACAATAACAAATCAAATCGTTAAATATATTATACCCATGTTACAATAATTTGTAGGATTCCACAAAGTGTTGGTTTAAATTGCATTTTAGAATGTAAAGGGAATCAGCGAATACATCTACAATACCACCAAACTTGTTGCCTAAATAATGCATCCTATAGTATAAGACTGTTACCTTTTAAAGTTGTGTACCTATTGTAATATACATATCTATATCTCATAAAATTTCTCTGTTTGAAATCATAACGTATGATTCATTTTTTTAATCAAATTAATCATAATATAAGACCGATATCTCTGAGACCAAACCTCAATTATATAATAAATGCTGCAATAATTATGGACATGGACATATTTTCGATTTCAGTAAAAATATTATGTACCTATGTATTTTCTATTATTTAATTTTTGTACTCTTTGTTTTATGTACTTACTTGTAAATTAAAACTTATCGGTGTACAGAGAATATTATAATGGATAGTATGCTCGCCTATAATTGAAATCATATCTATAACAATTTTGAAAAAGTATTTCTTTACTGTAATAACGACGTAATATATTCTGATGACGAGCGAATAAATAAATAAATAAAAAAAGTAATATTATGTTGTAACCTGCAATTAATATTACCTATCTTAAAAATTGCCGGATTTTCCTAGTAACATCTTATAAATAAGCCCTATTATAGAGTTTATCAAAATATTAAATAATGTTTATTATTTTGATAAACTCTAAAAATACGTCAATCAATAAATATTTTACCGTGGAAAGGGGCAACATAACAAGTTTCAAAACTATGGTCCTGATGAAAACGATTTGCATACAAATACCCGAATTAATTAAAATGTAATTCCGTTTATCTTTTCCACGTTCGTTAATGTTAGTGATTCCATTAATGCATTTAATTATTTTCTACCAATATGTCGCCGATGTCATACAAATCATTTATGAACTCCGGTTTATTTTATGCAAATCGTTAATATGCAATTTTATTACCCAAAATTAATTAATGGTGACTATCATTTACATGATTTTTTTTAATAATAAACTTGTATCCTCATTAGACCCCATAAGTGCACCTATGATTAATAAACAAGTCTAGTTATAACATGTTAATATGTATAATATTAACATAAGCGATTTGAACAAAGTCTCCGCAGCGCTTATTAAGAAGCGACTTGCCTATAATTCTCATACTGCATAATAACAATCATGGTATATTTGCATTCCTATTTGCGTGGATTTTATTGGCCATTATTCTGGTTATTGCCGATTAGAACAAATGAATGCAATCTAAAAGAAGTAGTAGTCAGTATTAATTTTTAGTAAAAATGGTCGGTGAAATTAAAATGATTCTTCATCGGGTAGGTCACGGCATTATAATAATCTTCATATTAAAATCGCCTTAGAAGGAGAGTGTGGGATAATTTTTACTATTTCTCAATAACTCAATAGAGCTACTAGTATTATCAAATTGACACGGTTGCGTAGGCTGAACGGAATTGCACATCTTATATTTATAGCTCATAGCAAGTTTTGTGGCATTGTGTGTCATGTTAACTCTATCAAACTTAACGAGCATTGTATGTTTTACCCAAAAACCTCACACTTCACTCCAATAATTGGATTTGTCAGAAATAAAACATAAACATCAAAAGAACAATTTGGTAGGCAAGTACGCCCCGGGAACCATTTATTGGGTAACCAACACCTCTGCCATAGGTCACCCCAAGTGGTTCGTTACGTTTGGTGACTTAGCAGGGGTTCACGGGGAGAGGTGTGTCCGGGTCTTGGCGGTGGATGCGTCTGCCCACCAGCGGCAAGCCGGATCGGGAGAGAATGGTTCAGGGAGTCCATTTGACTTCTCCAACTGTATCTACCCTCTCGGAACATCGTTAATGCTTCCTTCACTCCTGGATATACTGAC
The DNA here is from genome assembly GCA_929108145.2 of Limnephilus rhombicus. Lineage (NCBI taxonomy): Eukaryota > Metazoa > Arthropoda > Insecta > Trichoptera > Limnephilidae > Limnephilus > Limnephilus rhombicus. The sequence goes on from OV815270.1 coordinate 17,346,987, forward strand.
CCCAGATTCCTACCCACCCCTAATATCTTTTCCTTACCCTCCACACAGCATCCCCAAAGATGACATAGGCCCTGAGGAAATTCCCCTCAGGGCCTATGTCATGTATGGAGATAATTTAAAAAAAAAAAAAGAGGAGGCATTTTATATTGTACTCTTACCAATAGGGAAGTCATGGCGTCTAGTTGTTACTATCAGGTAATTACAATTAGGGAGTGAATGGGTACTTAAGAATCCTTCGTACCATAACATTACTCCGTACTTTAGCTAATTGTTACTATTCTACAACTGGGTGGTTAAACAATCACATTCGGTGGACTTACCTCTACTGTAAAACTACCAATCTACCAAATTAATTTCATTGTCTTCTCTAGAACCGCAATAAATCTCGTCAGTCACACGCAACTAACTGTAGGTTTGACAGAGATAAGGTGCAGAAATGGTGTAATTAATTTGCCAGGTTTTATTTGCATAAAACCTTAAGAGCGTTTATTTAGAATTCCTGCTGCCATATTAATGAAACGGAATTAGAAGTGGGTAATTAGTCTGTGTATTTAGGTTATCTTAGTCCAGGCTATAATGCTTTGGTTTCGCGTGCTGCGCATGCACGTTTTAGATAAAATATTAGTTTCATTGTTGTTTTTTTTTGTAATTTAATGAACGTTGTTTTGTTTTTAATTGGTTCTAAGACAAGCTAAATTCAGTTATTTTGATAGTGCTATCAAAACAGCGTCCGCACTGATGACAAAGGTTTCCAATCGACAACAAAGGCTTTAAGATCTATTTAACTACCAAGATTTATGTTCATAAAATACCATTAGTGCAGTAATTATGACAGAATGGTTTATAATTAAAAACAGCAAAAAACTTTGTTAGTTGTAACAGTGGGTAATTACCTTTTTTTGCTGGATTAGATCAGATTTCATTTCAATCTTTTTTTATTTTATAATTAGTAACTACTTTCTAACCAATAAACCTAATTTTATAAATCTAATTTTTTTCCAGCATTATGGGTAGTTAATAATAATTATTTCAGTAGTGGTGAACCACATTATTGCTTGAATATACATTATACAGTACGGACATATTAAATACTAGTATCCCCATTGCACAAATGAGATTTTGCAAATGGCTTTTTGGAAGGAAGTCACGTCTACATAATATTATTACGATTCTTCTAACCACAAACTGTTAATATGGAAAATCGTTCGCAAGGATTTGCAGAAACGTGTAGCCTATACATCATTATTTATCACGATCCGTGAGTTCACGATACGGAATTCAGGAATCTATATATCTGTGATCCATATTGTGATCTGTCAATACGCCAGTCTACACATCCAATAAATATCACGATATTTGATAAATATATATATATATAAAATAATTTCCCTCGGGGCCTATGTCATCTGGGATGCTGTGTAGAGAATCTTTTTGAGGAGAGGAAGGAATGAACATTGGTCTTGAAGAGACCCATGTTGTAGGAAGGAGGAAACACATAGACCGGCAAATCATTCCACAACCGAGTTGTTGAACACAAGAATGAGTCGAAGAAATGACCCGTTCTCATGTGACAAATGTCTAACGTGTACAAATGTTGGGCACGCGTTTGGCGTGTTTCTCGACTATGCACCGGTGCCGAAGGGATCAATGAAACAAAATATCTACGGATCATAAACATTGAACGTCTAGGGTAGCACTCCAATCTATATTGATGTGGACCGTGGTCAATATTGAACGTGTAGCCTACGCCGCGTGGAGTACGATTATACTAGTACAATAGTATACCTACTAGACCAAAAGTAATTAGAATATGTTGGTTCAGAAGCGATAAAGTAGCTTCATAACAGTAGAGGAATGTTTTTAATCAGAATTTTTACCTAACTACTTCAACAATGATTCCCGGGTTCGTAGGGTGAGGATAGTCTTCAATTTGGGAGGCGGAAATGGGTACTGCCACCCCGGGAACAATTTATTAGATAACCAAAACCTCTGACATAGGTCACCCCAAGTGGTTCACCTGGGTTCACAGGGTAAGGATCGTCTTGGACTTAGTGGCGGATGCGTCTTCCCACCTACTTATGGCGGGCTGGATTTGCAGCGACCAGTTGAGGGAGACCTTTTTACCTCTCTATCAGGACTCTCTCGACCCATCGCTTTGCACCGCAATTGGAGGGAAGGATTCATACGTTCGACAGATTCCTACCCACCCATCATACTTTTTTTGTACTTCATCTGATCTTCCTCTCCTTCCTTTCCTTAAAAAAACCCTCCACATAGCATTCCCAAAGACGAAATTCTCCTAGAAAGAAATAATTTTTCTCTGGGCCTCCTGTGGCTAATGTAAAAAAAAAGTTATAATTAATATCGCGATGAACACGCTTTCTTCAGTATAGTAATATGATTGTTAAACCTACGTGAAACCACCCTTTGATCCTTGATTTTTTTTCGTAGTAGTATTGATTTTTTTTCTATTAGTAAGTAATGCGCGCAATATCTCTGTAACAAAATTACGGATTCTTTATTATATTATAATATATTTTATATCTCATCGCGCAACCAGCCTTCAACAAAGTAGTTTTATGGTGATGTTGAAGAATCAGCACATTAAATTAAAACAACAGACAACCGCCATTGTTTCTCCATCTTACCGACTACCAATGGAAAATTCTGGTCGTTCTCTGTGAGCATTTTATGTTTTATGAAATGCAATCGCATTCGTGGTAAGTGGTACAGTACAGCACGTGGCAAGTCAATGTAATACGTGTACTGGAGTCACTAATACCTACTCGGGGGCTATTCGCTGTCTCCTAAAAGCAATAGCGATAATGAAACTTTTGCAATGTGTTTTCATGATGTAACGAAATACAGAAAAAGGAAGGAATACCAGACGCACAGATAGTAAGATAATAATTGAAGATGATTTTTGTTGAATATCGTAAAAACGGGTACATTTTATAATCAAATTGCGACTATGAAATATGCATAAGCTGACATCACATAGGTGCATCAGATGACGTCGGAGCCGAGCCGTAGTGTTTAGATTGGATTTATATTGTCATTGATCAAATTCGATTTAATAACTGTACAGATACCGTATTTATACACACAGGATCTGTGTCATTTTTGGAGGGATTTTTGCAGAACGGAAATAGTGAACAGGTGTTTTGAAGATACCCAAGCTCTAGGTGGAAGGAAATTAATTGTGAATTTTTAAAAAAAATTTAAAGTTTAAATCCATAGATTAATATGGTTTTCCGATGAATTTCCTTATTATGGCCAGTACACCGCATCAAGTTTATCGTCCAACTTGCTTCAGGCTTGATCCAATTTGCAGTTCGTTCAAAGTGGCTACACACGTTCTATTATATTAAAAGTGATGTCAGTTCATGTGGTCGCGCTATTCTGTGGTAGTAGCAGTACGCTTGACTGAGTAACTTTGACTGGACTTTGAATTCGATTGATTGACTGGCCTTTGAATCGAAAATCGATTCTGTCGACGAATCGAAGCGAATCGAATCGGACATGTGTCATACAAATTGACATCCACAGACAGTCAAGTTTACTTGATCAAGCCTCAAGCATCATGCAAATTGGACGGTAAACTTGATCGAATGTACGATCATTAGGAATAATTTAGAGAACCTTATTTATCACACAATTTCAAAATACCGATTTTAGAGATAAAATGCTTTATTCTTATCAGTTCAATGTTTATGTAGCCAATAGCCATGTTTACAATATTTTAACCCTATTCTTATCGTTACCGTGACAAAAATATTGACGTACAAACTGCAGCATGTCTATAACGTATCGTACCTATAGTCTATAGTCAATAGTGTACAATACTGTGATATTAACAACTCATAAATTGTATGTCGTAGAATATATTAGTAAATTTGTTATAATTACATATTTATTTGTATGTCAGTTTCGTACGACAGCTGTATTGGTAAAGTCATTCGGATTCATCAATCAACATACCATCACGTGAACTGGCAGCGCCCATATTTGAAAAAGATTAATCCATCTCGAAATATTTATTACGTTCGCGTTTCAACGGGGATTCAACTTACACAAAGTCAAATGAGTATACCAACACACTACGGGGTGCGTTGATTTTGGATTGCATCAGTATTACAGTTAACTAGAGCATTTTGAATTTTAAAACTAGAACCATACCCTTACTGGCAAGTTCGCAAACAGTCCCCAGGGATATAGGCCTACCTTGTGAAATAAAACAAATTGTTTGAAAAATTAAACTTATATCACAAATTCTCTTTGGACTATCATGCAGACGTATTTAATAGGTTTCCAATAATATATTTGTATGTCGCTTTACCTCAAGGAACGCGAAGTTGAGGCCATCAAAAAAATATAGTCAAACCTATATATGCAAACCACAACTAAAAAAGCATTACATAATAAATTTAAACGTGAATTAATCAAAATCAAAATATTTCCGCTGTGCAATTAAGTCCAAATAAATGGAATATTTCTGAACGCATCCGAAACCCAAATACTGTTAATGAGGGTGAAATACGCTTTGAAATTTTGTAAGTAAGTAATTCGAAATAAATAATTATTTTTGAAACATAAAAATTTTTAGTGCAAACATAAAAAAGTTTTAAAAATGGCTACATTTTTTCTAACTAAAACTTTTGATAACAATAAAAATCACACATGTTTTTAGGCAAATATATTATAAGGGTTATGGCTAACTCAATTGTTTATCGTTTCATGTAAAAATAATTAATAGAAAATTCCCAAAATTTCTTAATTTCTTTTCAAATTGCGGTCGGATAGTTTTAGATTTGAATAAAAAGCGTGGTGTTTTATGTTTCTATTACCGTTTAGATCATATATCATACATAAACCATGATAGTAGGGGGAGATACAACGATTCCTATGAGTTGTTCCGAATAAATTAGCCTGAGTGGTTAAACTTGCGAACTTAAACTCACTTACGTTAAAGTCATCAATTTATCGTTTCTGCAACACATGTAAAAGGTATTAGTAAAATCGATAAAAAAATGTAACTAGGCATAAAAACTTGGTATTTTCATGCAGTTGTAGTAACCATCAAGCAAACAAAAAATTTACGTTAACCGTATCCCGAGGTGCAGGCGTACCCCACGTACATGGAGTGACGTCCACAAAGAAGTACTGCAAGCGACCGACACGACGCGACGTAGGGACGCGCCCCTAGAATATGCTGGCACACGAAACGATCCGGTGCGAAGTTAAAAATTTTTGCGGTTTTTTTTCGATTTGTACCTCAGGGTTCAGTTCCAGGAGAATATTCAACATATTCACTGATATTGAAGGCAATGGAAAGGAGTTTAAAGCAAAAATTTTTATGTTTTTTCATCATATAATACATCATGTATAAAGCAAAACCTTCATTTCGCACCGAATTACAGAAACGTACCGTCATAATTTCATTTTTTTATTGGTGTTTATTATCTGTATTGTACGTTGATATTCACTTTCAAATTATTATTATTATCGAATTACACTATTTAAAAACTAATTACAAAAATTTATATAATTAGAAATTCTTTTAAATTAAGTTAATGAATTGTCTTTTGATATTACTACTTAATATAAGACCTGCATAATTCTTGTAAACACCATTACCATAGTGATCATAAAGGTTATTTTATTACAGGTCATATCTCAGACTATACAAAGTTATGAATTATGTTAGGGAGAAGAAAAAAAAATCTCGCTTATTTTACCGGCCTTATTAACAACATACCACATTGCGTTTTTTACAATCAAAATAGAAAAAAACTAAATGATAAGGCGAACGGCAGGGCGGTCTTTTTCACACAAAGCTTAATTTTGGAATTGAGGCCAAAATACCTAACCAGATTCTTTTAGGTATTAAAAAATAATATTTTGCTTTTATTACAGAAATGTGACGAGACGTAATAAGAAAAATAAAATAAAAAAGCAATTTGATGGCCATAAATTTAAATTACAAATTCGTCGTACATAAATTAAAATTTCTACCCATAAAAAATATTTTTAAACAATTTCAACAATTTTTTTTTTTGTACAGGGAAGATTATTATTTTAATAATTTTCAACCATAAAAAAATGGCAAAGTTGCCACTAAAATCATGCCAAATAGAATTCTTTAATCGCCTATATTTTACAATTTAAAATATAAATAAATAAAGTAGCAAATATTCGTACTTTACATTTGCTATACCTTTTGTTTTAAAAAATAATTATTCAATATGTTTAAGTATTATGGCCGCGAATCCAAAGTTAAGTTTATTTATGAAAAATGCCGCTCAGCCGTTCCTCTTAATGAGTTCTTTGATTTTAATTTTGCCAACGAGCATGCCATAGAATTCTCATTGCTTTTAAATCTCGTTTCGTGCAAGTGAACCCAAGGATAAAATCCACACCATTTTCTTCAACTGACACGGTTTTGGTCAGTTTGGAAATTGCTACACTTTTAACACAAAGGTTGCTCCATCTTGGTATGCTAATTCTAACAGCACGAAATAACACATTCTACGGTATCCCAAATCGATAACGAATTTGCCCTGAAAATAAAGCATTCATATTTATATTTATTTTCAAATTAGTTGCGGTTTAAAAAAATAAGAAAAATCATCCGTCTCGCTCGCGTTCACTGCGGTCTAAAATGGCCGGTCTCTTTTAATTCACTTGAAATCTGTAACTGCGTCCTTTTTCATATCAAACTTTTCTATATGTGTCTCTCTTTTGCTCCTATTTCATCTCGTTTGGTTTATCATTAGTTGTATAAGGAAGTCTCTTTCCCCACACTTTCCGCCTCTGTCTAACGTAAAGAATCTGTATATTGTTCCTTTTCCAGCGCAATGCTCTACGGCAGGTGTAAAACCTGATCCACGGTTATGCAAGAAATCCATTTAGTACCCTGACGCTGTCAAAATGTCAAATCAACTAAGGAAGAAAAAGTGCTCGCTCCGGGTTTTCCGACTCGTTGGTATCTTTTTACTTAACGACTTGTTTATTTTCTGACTCGGCTGGGATCACTGAGGTGAACGCAACGGTGGTGGGATGTTAAATTGAATTCGAATTGCTTCTTTCCAAACGAAAGCACAGCCACCGCTGTCAGTTAAAAGCAATGGTGCCAGATTTATAATTAATTTTGCCAATAAATATATAGAGCTTGATCAACGCTGCCGGATATATGTTTATGTGAACCTATTTTTATATAACCAATCGCAGGTCACTGGCATGAGATAAACTAGTCAACGCGCAAATTTTATTGCCATGTATTACTTATAACGTAGATACATTAGTAGCTTTGACGTTTGCAATGCAAATCTTGTGTAAATGCTCTAGCGATTTCTCCAAGTGTTTTTTTTTCATCAGACACCTTTGCAGATATCTAGAACGATGCCATAAATAACAAAAACCATTGGAATTAATAGTTACCATTGCATTTAACTTAGAAATTCTAATAATTGTTAACGTTTTTTTAACTTCTTCCCGTATTGTCAAATTTATTTATGGCAAACAAGATTTTTTATCTCTATAGGTTAGGTACATGCTTCACCTTTATTTAATCTCTCTCAAAATAATTATTTTTAATTTTTTATTTTTAACTTAATGAGTAAAACCTCAAATTGTAATATTTAAATAAATGAAGACAATATAAGCGAAACTCAATCGAAAATCTGGAAACAGAAAAATCAGAAAAACATATTGACACCTCTGGGACTCGAACCCAGGACCTCTTGCTTACATGACCGAATTTCATATCGACACCGTGGCGCAGTGGTTAGCGCGTTTGCCCGGAAAGCAAGAGGTCCTGGGTTCGAGTCCCAGAGGTGTCAATATGTTTTTTATGATTTTTCTGTTTCCAGATTTTCGATTGAGTTTCGCTTATATTGTCTTCATTTATTTAAATATTTTTAATTTATTAAACGAATATTTTCATTGACTTGTTGTGTTTCCTTATTAGTCTTATTACTAGCAGGTTCTTTACTGTATTCTTTTATGTATTGCCTTAATTAACCGCGTGTACGCTAACAAGTAGCAAATTAAGGTTTTGTAATAACTTTTATCACCTACTTTCCTTCATCCGCTACATCAAACATACATTATAATGTCAGGTAAAGTCTATTTGGAACATAAACCACCCACGCTGCCTCCCACTGGCACATCTGAAACATGATATGCGAGCTAATTATTTTTATATTTGTACATAAGATTAAATCGAGATCAGATGTTTTTATGACGCCTTTTTACAAACCCTTGTATAAACAGAACATTTTGTAAAATTCTTGAAAAATTCAGGAAGTTTATGAACAAGTTACTTATGCATGTGACGTGAATATTTGTTATGTGATCATATAGTAAGTATAATAGTTTCAACGGATTATTTGTGTTTCGCCCCTGCTGTGATTTGAGTATGCGACTTATGGAAATTCCAATAGATAAACTTCACATTCAGCGTAGAGGCATAGCAGATGAATACAAAGACAAAGCTAACTTTTGGTTAAAAGGGGTAAGCTCGTAGCTAGTCCGTTACCAAAATAAAATGGTAACCTAACAATCTAAAGTCCACATCAAATAATTTTACCGTTTGCAGCGGATTTATTTTTAACAAAAAAAATATAAATCTGACGATAATTTCCTACTTTTATAATATGCATGTTCAGACCATGGTTGGTGTGGGCACCGCCGCCTCGGGAATCATTTATTGGATAAACCTCTGCTGTTGGTCACCCCAAGTGGTTCGCCAAGTTTAGTGATTTAGTAGGGGTTCCTTGAATAAGATTTGTCTAGGTCTTGGCGACAAATGCGTGTGCCCACCTACTGCTTGGCCGTGCCGGATCGGGAGAGACTGATTGAGAAAGACTAGAGACTAGCCGAACTCTCTCTACCCATTGCCTTGTACCGCAATGGGAGGGATGAATTCATAACCCACCACAAAACCACTCACACAGTATCCCAAAGATGACATAGGCCCCGAGGGAAATGATTTTCCTCAGGGCCTCCTGTGTGGAGAAAAGTTAATAAATATAGCATTACGTTTCATATATAGAGTATATATTAATACTATAGAGTTTAATATATAGATTACTATACAAAGTCTGCTATTTTATTTAATGTGATACGCCATACAGAACTATTCCACACGCTTAATTACAAGACAAATGCAGCATCGAATTCGCCAATCAATCGTTCTCTTCATATGTTCAATAATATTGGTCTAAATTCTAACATCGACATTTTCTCCGATTCACTGTCCAAATTTAAAAAGAGCATCATGTCAATAATATATTTATATACACATGCATAAATAAACATTTACTCACACACACACTTTCCCAATACATACATCACCCGGTAATTATTTAATATGCTTACAATAAATAAGACACAACAATGAAACACATAAAAGGTACCCACCATGAAATATACTTACTAATTGTAATTTTTTTAACCGAAGTATCTAATGTCTGATATATCAACTATTTATTTCTGTTTATAAATAAAATAAAATTAAAATAATTAAATAACATTATAACTATAATTTCAAAAGATGTTGGCAATGAACTCCATTTCAATAAAGTGTGGAGTGCGATTCCTCAGCCACGGTCAGCACTTTGCAAACATTTAATTAAAAGTGTTCTTTACAAATCTTTGCCTTCTTCCCATGAAAACCTAACACTTAGGTACATAAACCATGCTTCCGGGTAACGGCTGGTTTTATTCCCTCATAACAACTTGTTGGTAGGCTTTAATCAGATCCTATTGCATTTTAGTTCGCTTAGGGCCGGTTTTATAAACGATGTATCAAATTTCAGTTACGTAACGTTCCGTTTTTCGTTAACGTACCGCTATCCGTTATTTATCTTATTTTACGTATTATAAACAAATGTGCATTACTAGCGGTCATCGGTTACATTTAGTCCGAAAGTTTTATTACTTGGGTCACTCTCCGTACAACAATGCACTACTTGCATTGTTATACGGAAGCGTCAACTTGGAGATTCCTGTAAAATTGCCAGCTGCTTGCAGCATTGATCCCAGAGCTTAAAAAAGGTAGTGTTAATAATATAACCTTAGTTATTGTTATGCTTATTGTTATTAAGTGTAATTAGTAGAACCCCGTTTTAATTTGTATTTCTTTCTAATATTATTATTCAATTTATAAATAATATTATTACTCCATTTAAAAAAAATGTTTATTTATAAACGAGTTCTTCTATGTAATTATTAATTATTATTACTCGTGACAGCTGTTTCGCCTTCTGAAGACATTAGCAAACTAAGCGAAACAGCTATCACGCGTAATAATAATTACATATCAGAACTTGTTTATAAATAAACTGTTTTTATAAATTGAATAATAATATTATTGAATATAACATAAAAGAAATGAAGCTGGGCTGGCGTTACTGACTGGTTTCAATAGTAAATAAATAATCAAGCGCCGAGAACAACTTACAACCTACTTACAACTGTCAAAAAACGTCAGCAAACGGATCGTTAGCCATTTAACTGCCCAAAATCGGTCCGTAAAGCATTAACCGCAACATAACCGACGGGTAGCCTAGCGAATGTTTATAAAACGGCAAAATCAAGCGGTAGAACAAATATTAGTTAAAAATGGTATCAAGCGTTACGAACGGATGGTTATAAAACCGGCCCTTAGCAGCCTGTATATTGTACATTGTGAACCCTCACGATAGTATTAGAGAGCGTAGTGAGTACATACGTGCACGATAATGCGCGTGTGGGTGCAAGCTACAAGAGTAAGTAGCTTCTTATCTCCTATAAGCAAACTAGCGATTAAGCTCCGATTATACCTCTTGACAGCAGCGCCCGCGTAATAGAAGACATATCCCGTTTTTCTTGTTGCAGCAGAAGCTGCGTCAGTTCGAGTAATTAATTTCATATCACCGATGCTATAACTTGTTTTAATGCAACAACATGGCGTTTTGTTAAGCTTTCAACTTTGAAAAACTCTGAATACTATCAGTTAAAATGCAAATAATTCACTTCTACGTAAAATTTAACAGAATGCAACAATCATTATGTATCCTAAAAATATATTCAAATTTAATGCTTGAAACATAAAAAAGTATAAGATCTTGATTCAAACTCACTTGCATATGATATCTAACAGAATGCAGCGGATATTTTCCCAATGACACGGTATAAATTCCTTATTTTGTTTAAAAACCATATAAGAAGTTAAAATAATCCGAGTTTTTTTTTTAATTGCCAATCATCTCATCTAAGCTGAAGACAATTTAAAAAAAGCCCAGGGGTTAATGTTTTACAAAAACGGGAAATTTGAAATACTTCATAATTTTGAAAACCGAAAATAAACGAAACCATTAGAAATATACTAACTTATTTTTTTATGATTATTGCACAAGGTTTTAGAGTGCAAAGCGCACCATGACTAAATTTTAATTATTCTCGATGCGGCAATAATCTTTTGGTGACAAGATATTTTAATATTTTAAAGCGTTAATTAATATTACATGCATTTTGAAAGTCATCAACGCATTATAAGTTATTGTCCAATTAAAAAAAAAATATTGAATTCCAGCCGATAATCGGTAAATAAAACATAATTTGGATGTACTAATATCGTATGGTTTTCCGAAAGAATAAGTGTTTTAACGTTGAGCTTATGTACGAGTGGTATTATTAATTAATATTTTTACCTACCCCTAAGCTGCTATTTTTTTATTACTATTAGTATTCGTTTTCGCTATTAATATTTGCTCTGTCACTTTTTTACACTATAGGTTTTTTTTTTTTTTTTTTTTTAATTTTTAATTTTCTTTATTCATTATGTTTATTACAGGATTTTTTTACATGGTATTTCGACTACCAAGCTAGGCAAATGCCCGTATTATGGTAGTCGAGATTCATAAGATATTAAGTATGTAATATTAATAATCATCCATATATATGTAGATGAAAGTACAAACATATAGCATATCTATTATACTAGTATTAGGTACATGATCACATACAGGAAAGGAGTTAAACTAGGTGAATCTTGTATAAATAAAAATAAAATAGAATAACAAATAAAAATAAAAGTAACAAAATAATAATATTTTAAGGATAATAGAAATACAAAATAAGAATAGAAATACAAAATAAGAATAAGTATGTAAATCATCTATACAGATGAACAATGATAGTCTTTGACCCCAAAAAACAAAAGCAAGTATTCCTAAGCAGCATGTGAAATGGACGAAACAATGTCAAAAAATATGAAAAAAAGCATCAGCATAAAATAAAGTTTTGGTTGAAAATTAATTTAGAGATAAGATTTTAGAGATAAGATTTTTTACTCTAGAAATATGAAAAAATAAGAACAGTTTTTAAGATGTAAGGCATTCTTTATAATATTTCCTTCCCCGAGTAAATAACCAGTTCTGTATATTAATGGCATAAAGATCAGCAGTTTTCGATGTCTTAATATCAATACTCAGTAAGTTGAACATTTTAGGCGCGATGTAAGAGAACTGTCGTTGGGCGAAAGCTGTTTTTGTTGGAGGAATTTTGCATTTTTGGTGTGATGAATAGCGGGTGTAAATATTTTGTTGAGTTTTGAGTGTTAGATCATTTTTCCTTAAGTGTATGAGAATTGTCTTAACGTATAATTGTCTAATGTCTAGGATTGCGAATTTTTTAAATAGTGGCTCTGATGGGTGAGATGGGTGACATTTTAATATAATCCTTAGTAGCAGCTTTTGAATTAAGATCATGGGATATATAATTGAAGCTGCACAGCCTCCCCATCCCACGATACCGTATGTTGCTATTGATTGGAATAGTGCAAAATATATGCATCTAATTGTTTGAAGTTTCAGGATTGATCTGAGAGAGAGAAATATATAACACAATTTGCGGAGTCTTTTTGTTGTAAAATTGACATGGTCCTCCCAACGCAGTTGGTCATCTATAACAATCCCCAGATATTTAATTTGGTCAGATTTTTTTAGGTTGGTACATGAGCAATTATTGTGGGGAGGCGTAGGGGTAATATGGTTCTGTGAGCATGAGTGAATGATAAGATTAGGACAGTTTTGAGGAGGAGTGACTTTACGTATGGAGAAAAGTAAATATTTTGTTTTGTCAACATTAAGAGTCAGAAGGTTGTCATCTAACCAATGTTTTACTTTATTAAGGCCCTTATTTGCTTTTTCCATAGTTGAGTTCCAATTTTCAGCTTCAAAGATGATTACCGTATCATCGGCAAAAGATATTATAGTTCCATCAATTTCCAAGTTACATAAAGTGTTAATATATATTAGAAAAAGAAGTGGGCCTAATACACTGCCTTGAGGCACACCGTACGTGATTGGTAAACTTGTACTTCTGTATTCTTTAGCAGAATTTACAAGAGACGATTGTGACCTATTTGTTAGATAGTTCTCAAACCATTTGAGGGGAGTACCTTTTATTCCTACCTGAAGGAGTTTCTTCAAAAGTATGCGGTGAGAGACAGTATCAAAGGCTTTGGCTAGATCCAAGAAAACAGCGAGGGGCTTGCGGCCTTTATCAAGGTTATCAGAGATTGCTTTTGTAAAAGTTGCAATTGCATCTGCGGCACTACGATCTTTGCGGAAGCCATATTGATTTCCTGACAAAATGTCATTGTCTTCAAGAAATTTGTATAGCCTTCGCTTTACCGTTTTTTCAATTATTTTTGATATCGGACTCAGCAAGGATATTGGTCTATAGTTATTCACTGATGATCTGTCCCCTGATTTATAGATAGGAATAATTGTTGAGTGTTTTAAAGAATTTGGGAAGAGGCCAGTTTGAAAGCTTAGATTTATGATATGTTTAAGGGGCTTAGTGATGATTGGTTTGAGGTGTTTAATCAATTTAGTGGATATATTGTCGATTCCAGTTGAATGTGTGTTTTTGAGTGATGAAATAATTTCAGTGATTTCTTGTTCTGTGGTAGGAGTGAGATTAAATGGATCATAGCTAAGATTATCGATCGATATATTATTTGCAAGGTTAAATTCTGACATTCCGTTTTTATTTAAAATATTATTTGCTAAGTCTGATCCGACTGTGGAGAAGAATTTATTGAAATGATTTGCGATTTTTTCTGGATGATTTGTTGTATCTAGTGTTTGGTCTGCAATGTTTATTTTATTTATAGGTGCGGTAGTTTTGTTGGTATAGCAAATCTCTTTGACAATATTCCAGATTTGTTTATTGTCATTGGCAGCTTCCTTGATCTGTTTTCTATAGTATTCGTCTCTAACTCTACAGATTATTTTTTTACAAGCATTTCTGTATCTTTTGTAAAATAGGAGAGATTCGTGATTATTGGGATTGTTTTTACAAAATTTGTGAAGTTTATTACGCTTGTGAATACAGTGTAGAATGCCATTTGTTATCCAAGGCTTAAGTTTAATTTTGCGACTACTTTGGTTGTTGTTAGTGTTGGATGTGGAACTTTTTAAATGCTTATGTATGGTGTCGATAAGAAATTCGCACGCTATGTTTGGATCGGTGAATTTATAGAAATTTGACCAGTTTTCCTTGGAAACCAGTTTGAATAGCGTGTCATAGCAGATTTTCTTCGTGGGTATTTTAGATGTAGGTAATTTTTTAGTAAAATGTGAAAGGGAGGTGATAGTAGCATAATGGTCTGTAACCGTGCATTGGTATACGAGAGATTTGGTATTCAATTTACATTTAGCAAAGACATGGTCAATGCAACTGGCGCATAATTCTGTTACCCGAGTGGGGGCCGTAATAGCTGGAATAAAACCTTGTAGAGTTAGTAAGTTCATGTACTCATTTGCTTGGGGATGCATCGTATTTATGATATTAATATTAAGGTCACCAATAACAAGTACATTTTCACAATCCCTCATACACGATAAGGATTGATTAAGTGAGTTTAAGAATGGTGTTATATTAGACTCACTCGGTGATCGGTATATAGATAATATCGTTACGCTATTTTCTATTTCGAGTTTAAGACAATTTGAATTTGTGATTGAGATTTCTTTAACAGAGTGTTGTATGTGATTTTTGATGTATATGATTACGCCATCATTTTGAGATTTATTATTCTGTGTGTTGTATTGGTTATAGTCTTTTATAGTTTTTGGAATAAAGTTATCTTTGATCCAGCATTCGGTCAGAATAAGTAAGTCAAAATCTGAATCAAGGTCTGTGAGTAGTATAATGAGTTCATTGAAATTTTTATTAATTGATCTGATATTCATGGAGAATATTTTAAGGTTAGATTGATTTAAGATTTGTCGGACTTCTGTAGCATTATTTGTTTCGGTACATGGAATCTGTGAGATATTGTCTAATGCATTTGTTATGTCTTCCATTTTTTTAAATTACTAAAGTATGAACTAATAATGTGCCAAAAATGTAGTTCGGTATAGGTAACAGCAAATTAATAATATAGTAAGTAAAAAAGTATATATATATATATGTAGAGTTGGTTGCAAAAGTCGTTAAAAAGTTGGTTGTTAAGTCTTCCATTTATATATTTTTTTTATCTTTGCGTTAGTTGGTAATTGTAGAGAGGCAGTAATAGTGGTGACTTTGAAAGTAATGCAGGGATTAAGTTGTTGTAGAGACAAAGTGTGAAGATATAATTTATACCGGGTTATTTTAAAATTAGGAGTATATAAATAAGTATCGGAAGCGATGGTTAAAAGTATACGTGGAACACAGGGAATTTTAAATACAGATTTAGCGATAAAGACTGTGTTTATAGTTAAAAACAAGAAATGTTTAAGTATAGAGAGAAAAAAATATTTCCAAAAATATCTATTGCTGGCAGAACTAAAAACAATAAAATTTGCGAAGGTAGTTTCAGTCTTGATAGTACTTTTAGTTATATTATTTTTAGTGATTGTTTCAATGTTTTGAATATTGATAAAATAAATTGAACCATGGGTTTCTGTTGTAGGTAATAGTTGGGAAGGATTTTGACTGTTATTCAAAGCGATAGCAATAATAGTAATAACAGTGACCTTCATAATGGTTACAGTAACATAAAAAGCAGTAAAAGTGTTCTTTGTAATCAGTGCAGTTATAAAATTCTGACATATGGAGTTAATATCAAAAATACAAAATTTATCTTTGTTAGTACTAGAACTATATGAAATGTTTAATAGAAATTTTAAAAAAGGTTTGATGATAACAATAATGTTTGTGGATAAAAATAAATTATAGTTTAGTGATGCATGAAAAAAATATTTCCAAAAGTATCTATTTTTGATAAACCCATAATTATTAGACTTTAAAAAGTAAGTTTCACTCCTGATGATAATTTGAGTAATACATGCATGTTGCACATGATAACAGTTACAGTAATATATAATAGTTGCATGTTGCATACAGATAATAATAACATGTAGAGTATTATTAAGGTAAATTGTGCCATTTGTTTTTGATGTCAGTAGTAGTAAAAATGGATTTTGACAGTTACTCAGAGCAATGACAAAAATACATAGTTCGGTGACCTTTATAATAATAGCAGATTTTTTTTTACAATTTGAAGCCATTTCAAAAATACGAGATTTAAATATGTTAGTACTGAAACTACATTTATTTTTTAAGTAAATAATAGTATTGTCAGAGAATCTTATTTTTGTAAAGTTTTTTGAAAAGAAGTTAACTTTATAGTAATAATAATCTATAATTGTGGTATTATAATTTATATGGGAGAGAGAAGTAACTGATTTCATAATATTGTTGAAACTCGAGAAAGATAAATTAAAGACAAGTAGATTATCAAAATAGTATGCGAAGTAGAGTTTATAAAATGTTGGGGGTGGGCGATAAAAGATGTTTATTTTTTTCGTTGATGTGTAGAACAGGCGTCCCAATGTCTTTTCGTACATACACCTTCCCGTCTCGGATCCAGGCGAATTTGAAGATGTTGTCCCGTAAAGCCTTCCGAGCAAGAAACCAGAGATGTTTAGCGCGAAATGTTAAGTGTTCGTTGATGTAAATCTGGTAGCGAGTTCCTGACATTCCTATAAGCGTAGTATTAAGTTTATTGTCTCTATTTGTAGATTTTTTGTTGAAGGCTTTGATGTCGTTAAGGAAGTTCTCACGGTCGATGGTAGTTTTAAATCTTAATATTATAGGCCTCTGTTGTTCTTTATTGGTTTTTTGGGTGACACGGTATGCTGTATCTACGTTGTTGAGTTCCGTGTTGGCATCAGTTGTTTTTTTAATGTTAAAAATGATGTTTTTTAGATTTTCACCATTTATTTCAGGGATTCCCCTGATTTCCACGTTTTTCGCTCTATTTTCTCTCTCAATTTGTTCGAATTGACCTTCTAGTTGTTCTAAGCGATTTTCGAGGTCAGAATTTTTTTTTTCTAATTTTATATTTGCATCTTCTAGTTCATGTACTCGAAGTAAGATTTCTTCATATTGTTTGCTCATTACTGATATTGTGGTGAGAATTTGTGTATTTTGTTCTAGGATCAGGTTCTGTTTTGTTAGTAGTTCACTGTCGAAAGGCGAATTTGTCACTATACTGGGGTTAGCGGTGGACACGACAGCTAAGCATTTTTTACACTTAATTTGAGCCCGCCGCTCTTTGGTATAGCGTCTGTATTGGCTTTCAGCCACTCCGCCACAGTGTAGATGAAAAGTCCCTTTGCATGCGGCGCATGTGAATAAGGACTCAGCAGATAGAGTAGGCTCCGCACAAGCATTACAGTTATTCATGTTGTTGTTGTGGTTTTAGTGGGAACGTATAGTTGAGTTGTAGTGAAGATCTCTGCCCTCAGCTGAACTGAATTCCGTTTTATATTTATTATTATTTATCAATATTCCAATTATGATTTATTTAGGAATAAAGTAGAAATAAATCGTCTTTGCACTCTTAAAAAAAAAAAAAAAAGCTGAAAAGTTTTTGGATGAGGTGAGTTTCGAACTCGGTTTGCTCCGAAAGTCACTGTCCGGTTTAGCGACCGTGCTGACCACTAGGCTACTGATACCGTGTGACGTAGTGTGAAATACTCGTAATATTAGTTGACTGATTGAATTGGCAAGATGTTACGTATTGTGAAATAGTTCGATTATCTTAACGATTTCAATCACCATAAGTTCACTGATGTTTTAACACATAAAAATTACTACAACACGGCCGTTTATATTGAACTAAATTGAGTAGATCACTTCACTGAACTGTTAGGTAAACACCAACCGATAGATCGATGGGTTATTTTGAATTTTTAACTGTCAATTTAGATGAGTTTTGCGGAGCAATTTTTTGCGTGCGTACTGTTTGGAATGTAGGTAGAATTATCACCGGTATCTTCGTATTAGATAAATAATAATAATACATCAATAATATTAGGCATCAACTTGATACGTATTTATTAATTCGCTGTACAGGCAAAGCAAATTACTTTGAAAACGTTACGATCATGAATATTGTTGAATTCCGAATGATCAGCGATCCAACATCGGCATCGGCTTAAAATCTCGTACGCATAAGCGTATAAAATGTTTTTGAAACACTAAACGAATATTAGATTATAATTTTTAAATGCGTCCCCATTTCCAAACATCCAGTGTTAACCTTTCTGGCGCGACCATCTGCATACTAAGCGCCTCCCAGCGGGGAGTTATCGCTATCTCCAGACCCACTGCCTCCCAAATGCATAATGCTGGATGTTGGCCTTTGTCAAACAGAATAATACCCGGGCGTAACTTACGCGGGGCTAAAGCTTAAAGCTCCAGGGGCGTCACCTCATCTCCTCAATCTGCTGTCCCCCTAATCATAAGTTATTTCCCTTTGTACTTGCTTATTAAACGAATATGACCCTTCCGAACAACAATTTGGACAATCTGAACAGTAAATCTCGGCAATCTTTGGTGAATCAAAGGGAAATACATATAACCTGTTTATTTACTTTAGGCGATGACTCTGTTGGTAGGAAATTTAAATTCCCCTCCTTTTCTTATTTATCCGGATTAGAATATTTGTAACAATGATTTTGCTATATCTATCTCACTGGTAGGAGTTCCCTTGCTAAGAAAACTAAATAAGAATATAATCCACTTTTATCATAACTCTAATAGACTATTAAAGAATAGCCAATACTCGTACTAAACGTTGAATTATTATTATCGTTTTGCTTTTTTTGACAAAATTGGTCTTTTAAATTTCACTAGCTACTCTTGATAATAACGTTGTGAACTTAGGAGCTCGCCTTTAGAGAGTATTAATTCGCTGAGACAAACCAGCAGATTTTCCGCTACAGGTGTAAGATTAAAAAGAATTTTTTTAAATCTCCACTGCCTCATTACTGAACATAATAAGTATAATGTAATCTTGTAAAGCTTTGTTCGATAAATAAGAAATACTTACCACGAACGGGTTTTGTAATTACCAAATTCCGAGAATACTTCTCAGCGCGTTCTCACATTTTTATTGAGTAATTTTATTTTTCGTTGATGACGTACCCACATGGGTATAAACTGAAATAAAATATATAGTTACTTTTTAAAAATAATTGGCTGAACCTGAAACTAAGGCTACATAAATGTTAAAATTGGTTGTTTCGATGCAATATAAAGATATATCTTATTTTTTCAAGTTTTTTGGCGAATTTAATTTTTATTGCAGTCTAATTTGATAGCTTTGAGACCTTTAAAGATTTTATAACCTTTAAAAATGTCAAAATCAGTAAACCGTATTTATAATTTAAAATAATGAAATCTCGATTTGACAACAAAAGAGTAATTTGAGCAACAGTATTAAAACACTGTTATATTAATTTATTTGTTGACATTCAAACGGTATCTAAAAGTCTTTTCGACATATTTTTGTATTTGGCGAAAATACACAGAGTCATCTCTAGATTAAGAGGAAACTTGAACAAACTCACCTATAACCTATATAGTATGTATGCAGACGAGCTTTGAAATTCCTTTAGGTGCACTTTTTCACGTATTAACGCGTAATAAAATTCTCATCTTCTCGTACTGCCTGTGAATTCTCCGGTACCTGAATTTCAGTTCCCATCGCCGAATGCTGACCCTAATGGATTCTTAATGATGAAACGCTTGACTCTTTTGTGTTTGGTCGAAAAAACTCATCCTTAGATAGCAAACGTACGGGCGAGTTTGATTAATATTGCTGAGAGTGAAAAATTACCAGAGTTAAAAATGAGTGCCCGATGCGAGATGGGATTATAATTGATGCAAATTTAAAAACAATGAGGAACATCAATACATGCTATGAATTGTATCTTGTTTTCTTAACCGTAAAAAGAATGCACCTTTTTTTCTTTCGTATAGAAAAGTGAAATCGATAGGTACATTAGGACTGTTACCCTTGATTTTATAAACTGATGGTTTTCTCCAACCGCATAATAATAATCCTTAAAAAAATAACTTATGTCATTGATGTCGCTATTCCAAATTCCTATAATATTCAAAAATTTGTTTTTGAAAAAATAAGTAAATATACAGATTTCGAAATGAATTTGAATTTGGCATTCTCAGACTATAAATATTTTGCAATTTGTTAAAAGAATTTGGCATTCTCAGACTATAAATATATTACCATTTGTTATTTCGGATACTGGCATAATACCTAACTCTCTCATTCAAAATTTAGGCATATTAGATTTGCCAAAGAATTTATACATAAAAATGCAAAAATCAGTCATTTTAAATACATGTAGGATTACAAAATATTTATATTGAGGGATCAGTAGGATTTATAGGTTCAATTGGGAGTTCCACGGAGCCGAACCCTCTGATATGAAGATATCTGGAGTCGGTGAATTATTTTCCCATTTAGTCTCTTTGACATGTTGTTCTTGTATTATTTTGTTTTTATTATACTCATATACATAGTGCAATTGCATAACGTGGATTGACTAGATGATCATTTGTGGAAAAGTGTGTGAAAGGGTTAAGTTTTTCCTGTGGGAAAGATTTAACCCGGACATAAAATCTGAAGCGTTAATTTATCGTAATCCTTAATATATTTTACTTGTCCTTAATAGTATTACTTACCTCATCCTTAATATTATTACTTATCCCAAGTCTTGATATATTATTACTTAACTAAATTATAGTGCATTATTTCTTTTCAGATTTAACGATCATCAACCATGTCTGATGGTGGAGGAGCAATAGCTGAAGAGCGTGCTCCACCCACTGTGGGCCGCTCTAGGCAGGAACAGTTCCTCAGCGGAGCCTCTTCTTCCTCTGAGCCTCGCACTTCTTCAGGAGGTTATGATTCCTCGGCCTACCGCCAGCACCTGGCTGCAGCGGCAGGCCTCGGAGCGGGACTCCTCTCAGCAAACCATAGAGAATCCTCAGCTTTCGTCCCGGTAGTACCAACAAGGACATTGCATCCTGTTCTCTACCCGGGGGAAATGCACCCAGCGCTGATGTCCGCGGACATGCTGGAGAGGGAAAGAATCTTAGAAAGAGAAGGGCAGTCTAAAGAAGGAAGCGAAAGAAACGGTCCGGGACAAAGCATTCAAAAGAGAAATTCAAGTTTCGAACTTATGGCTATGATGGCGGATAAGAGAAAGGAATTAGCTCTAAGAGAAGCGGCTGCCGTAATGCTGATGCCTGGCGAAGCTGGGGCCATGTACCCTCCGCCTGCTGGGTACTTATCAGGCCCTGGTCCCGCACCAGGGGCGCAGTTTAGTTTCCCCAACCCTGGAGGCATGATACCGCCCCACCAGCTCCACGCTCACCTGGACAGGAGGCTACTCCGCGCTCCCGGCAGAGCTTCCCGCCCGAAGAAGCAGTTCATTTGCAAGTTCTGCAACCGTCAGTTCACAAAGTCCTACAACCTCCTGATCCACGAGCGCACCCACACTGACGAGCGGCCCTACTCCTGCGACATCTGCGGGAAGGCCTTCAGGAGACAAGACCATCTCAGAGACCACAGGTAAAGAATCCTTTTAAAAATTCTGCTTAAGCAAACTGGTATTAAATCAAGATGTATAAATTTAAACGGATTTAATTGTTCGTACGAGCACGCTCATTATTTTTTTATTAGTCGATTAATGTGCGTCGAATAATGATATAAGATTATTAATTATAGTTTAAGAACACTTTTTTGGCGTGATTTTTTTTATTTTTTTCACACAGTATTTAATTTCTATACGTGTGCAAAAAACTGGTCTATAATTCTCAGATATACCAATTTAACGATTTATTATCGCAGATTATTCTTAAAGCAGTTATTTCAGTATAATGCAACCTTTTAAGAAATTTACGTGGTAAAGAATTAATTTAAAATAAAAAGTTTTTTGTAATTTAAATTCAAAACAAGACCATACAACAAGTACGTAGGTATACTTGGTGATTCTTAGATATGCGTAGATAAATAGAGAAAAACATATTTCCCATTATTTACCACTTCATTGTTAATGATTATTAATGTAACTGTCTCCCTTATCTAATCTTTTTATCTTTAAAAATGGTCATATCGCTATTATGAGCTTAAAGCTAAGTAAAGCTTCCAAAAAAAGAAACATTTTTTTACTATTTATAAAAATTATTCACAGTTCCATTGGTTTGTTCCTTTTGCAGTGTGGTATCAAAACACAGCCTCTCTTGAAGTTTATTTTCACCTTAAGCCTTTGCGTTTCTACCGCCCACAAGTCGTATTATTTCTCTCATTCTCTCCCTGGTTCTCTCTCCTCCGCCGGCCATGGTCCTTCGGTATAATTACAGCTGCCGGTACGAGATTCGTATCTTGGTGCTTCGTTTTTTACCTCCGCGACTGGTCTTATTAAAACATTCCTGGGCAGTGCCGCTTTGAGGTGATGCACCTCGGCTGGAATCCTACGAGTATGTCTGTAATCACAATGTGTACAGAGTTAAGTCAATTCTTCAAGAGGAAATTAATAAAAAGCAATAAATTAGAGGAAGCATTATTTGTGTTTTAGAACGGTATTATCGTACATTAAAGCGGATCAAAGGACACGCATAAAATAAGAATTCAGGAACGTTATAAAACGGTAAGCTTTCGTGACATATCCATGCAAAGAAATAAAATGATGGTTAGTTGGTGTAACGGCATCCTGTCCATAAAGCTCCAAACATTTTATGCACCTATAAAAATTTTGTCAACATTTTGTAACAAGTTCGTTACTATCCCGTCGCATTTAAAACATTTTGTATTTTATTTTACAAACAATAACGTATTTTGGTATATTAAATTCGTGAATCAGAATGTGAAACGTGATCCTTGTATTTCCGAGTTATTACCATTTTCAAAAACCTGTTTAAATTCTTCGGCAAAATCCGCTTATTTTTCTTTCATTTTTAATACCTTCAATTTTATTACCCGAGATTAATAATAATGCTTGGCTAAATTTTACGCGCTATTTTACAACATATAATAAAATAATGTTGATTTTGTGCTAGGTGCGATTTGTTGTGTTCTAGAGTAAGTCATTTGTTGTGTTCTAGTAAGTCAAGTCACTCATACCGTAAAGTCGTGCCGAGTTATCATTTTAGCGTAATGCTAAAATTAATTTTACTCGGAACTATAGGAAATACTGTTACCGCCTTGTAATTTGTATGGAGTTTCGATATGCTTCGCCGATTCTATATCATTTTTATTCGAATCAAGTAGGTGGGAGGGTAGTTTGAAAGAATATGTTTTTATATATTACAGTATGGACTATTAATGTAAAGTCGAAATGTTATTATTTTAAACTGGAAAACTCTTGAACGGTGAAATTTAACTCGGTAACTAATAAGTAAAGAAATGATTTTTTTGTTTTTATTTATATAAAGGAGAGTGCCCAGGAATTTGCCGTGGGCGGGCGGACGGGGTGGAATTGATGTTAATTCATATCTACAGTTTTATTACGAGACTGATGACATTTTGCACACTCGACCTTCAAACCAAGGGGAAGATTATTGTCTACTTTAAATTTCGAAAAACTCTATGTAAATCCCGGAAACTAGTACTAAATAAAAGAAAAACAATGTTTCCAAAATATGAGATGGGCATATGCCTGAAGCAAAACATAATTTATTTTGATTGTCTTATTTGAAGACGTATTTTTGAAAGGGTTGTATCAACGATATCTTCGAGCGATTACGTTTTAAATTAGATTGGATTTAAAAAAAGAGCAATAAAAAAGAGAATTAATCTTTATTTTAGTACTTGAAATGGTGTGTAAACTGTTACAAACACTACCACATGTATCACTGTATAGGAAACTTATTTACTTCACGTCAACTTTGGTTTTAAAAGCAAAATCTACCTTTGAAGTAAGCTTCAGTTCAATATGATCTTGCCTTCTTTAAACTTTCTTCGTTCACCAGTCGTTATAAAATAGACCTTTAAAACATATTTAGCTTTAAGCTAGCTCAAACCACGGAACTTGTCCGGCGAGATATCTTTTTATAATGATCTGGATACAGAATCTCAGCTCGGTCCAGTGCTACATTCCCTCGCGTATAAATGAGAGCAATCCGTGGTCAGCGGTACCTCAATGATTACTGCCTTTAAGAACATGCAGATCAAATTGATTCAGAACCACATACAGTGATCAAAGAGCATTGCAAAATCACTTCTGAAATTGAATTTCTTTGTCAGAGCAGTTGCTCTATTAGATTCTTTTAAAATCGGTTATTAAAAACGATACATACTTCATTCGTGTTAAATAAAGCTGAATCAGTTGTGATTCTAAATTATGTTATGTCGAAGAAAATTTCTATCTACTTCCAATCTCTCCATTAAATTTGAAGATCAGTGAGATCTGTTCTTTTTGTTTTTCCTGCTAGTAGAATCATAATGTTTTTCTAATAAATTTCGATTTTGCATTAAATACTACCTATTTTGCGATACGCCGGCATTTTTTGAGGATAATATTCCGAAAATTAAAAAAATAAAAACAATATGAAACTTTTGCTTTACTGATATCTGTTTACTGATTTGACAGTAGTGGCAAAGTTAAAAGATGCTTGCATTCATATCTTTAATATTTATGTAAAATCTTAACATAGAATGATTTTTAAAATAGCTTTTTAAAACTTCAGAGGCTTTTCTAGATGTCAAAAATAAATAAATAAATACTATCGTTAACATTATATATAATGTTTTAATTATTAACTTAATAGGTAACTTAATTGTATAGGTGTTGAAATTCTCGTTTTAATGTGTTTATGTTTGCATATTAATTGTGATATTTTGCTTATTTGGCTATGTATACTATACTAAACAATTCTTGAAATGTACAAGATGGAAGATAATCATCATGAATAAAAGCTTTTGATATCCCAGCAATAATAAAACGCGACTCTCATTAAGACTTCGTCTGCATTCAAAAAAATCCATTTTAAGAGAACACTTCATATAACTTAAGTATTTTATCGTTTTGCCAATATCTTCTCTTTTATCCACGCGCTGCACTGTTTATTTCCAGATCGTATCTAAAGTGCAGGAGAAATCGTAAGGAAGTTTCTTGTTGCGAAGGTTGTATCTCAATAATTATTTATTGTGAATAATTTGCAACGCCCCGGGGAGCGATTAAAGATTGCAATAAGGGGTAGGTTCTACTGTAAAGATTAATAAATATTGCTATCAACTGATAAAATGAACTGAAAATCATACCCGCACATGAAAACAATCGAACGCATTTAGGTTTTTATTTGTATAATTTTAGAGTTTTAAAACTTTAAAGGTCTTGGTAAATTTTTCATTTATGAGTTTTTTCAAATGGGGCCAAAGTATATCATATATCGACGGTCCCGAAGAACAAGAACGAATCTGCTAAAAAAATCATAATCGCTTGCTTATTTTCTCGTTGGCTTATTTTAATTCCTTTTTGTTGATTTGAAGGTCTGAATTATCGTAATTTTGGATGAAATTAAATATATACATTTTTTTCTTACATGCTATAATTCTTAATCTCAAAAACAGTAAAAATGCAAAAATAAAACTTTAAACAGCTCTTTTGCAAAACTACAAAATCACACAACCGACATTTTTCTTCGAGATTGTCGATATACTTTGCATGGTTCCATGCCAACTCAGAATCAAGTCAACTCAACACCTCTTTGAAAAGTCATTAAACTCTATGAAAAAAAATATATATAAACCAAATTCTTTTAAAAGCTTATGATTTATGATGAATGTCATGCGAAGGTCTTTGCAACAAACTTCATTGGAAAGTATTTTTTTTTTAATATATATATATACGTATAATATATTTTTGAACACCAAAGTTTCCATTGAGAATTAGAAAATAAAAATTTCGGTTACGTGGCTTTAGACTTTAGATTTTACGAATCATTCAAAACACGGATGTGAAAATATTCGTACGAGTACCAAAACCAATAGTTTTCACAAGAATATTCAATTTATTTGGCCAAGAACATGTAGAAATAATAATACACGACAAGTGACGCTCGTAATTATGCAGGTACCGTGCAGTTTGTAAAAATGAATCTGGTTCGAACATAACGAGTCGTTATTTTGCAATGGATTGACTTTAGTATACTCATTGATAATGGTTTGCATTTCTATGTTACATAAGTTTTTATGTCTAGTAGGTACTTGTTATGTGCAGCTTATGACAGGACATGATTTAATTTACTTTGCAAAATATTGGCGCCTGTCGTTTTAATGTTTTTATTAGCTTTATCGGTGTTAATTAAATCATGTCGTGACAAAGCGTGATTCATATATAATCTATACTAATAGATACCGCTATCGATGTTTGCCAAAGGATAATAAGTTAATATGTCAATGTCAAACCTCTAATTATTTACTTATTTATTCTAGTAAAACAGAACGACTTAAAAATGTTTCACGACAATGAAGGCAATAAACTAAGAAATATTACTTATTACAGTTCTTTTCAGTTAGATGATTATATTTCCTGAGTAGCTGAACATTATACAAATCTTTGCCCATTATAAATAATGCAAATGCTACAATTTATTTTTTTCATGTGTGGTTTCAAAAGGTTTTTATGATTGTTTTGGTGTCAATGCAACATTAATTTATTGCACTATGAACAAAAGCGCCTCCGGATAATTTCGAACCCGAGTAGGTTTTTTAGTGCCTAACGTTTTTTTTATTTCTTTTTACATATGGTCAGAATGAGGATTAAACTTTTATGATATTCCTTTTTGAGAAAAGAAATTTTGAATTTGAAGATGAAAAATTCTTGAAAGGGCGACTACTTCATAACGTTTTTATTGGTTTCTGTAAAAAAGTGTTTCCTAAAATTATTATATTTTCAGCAGTTTTGTTGTTGAATGGATATTTTTATTACTATTATTATATTCTTAATATTTTAACGAACTCAAATATTTTTAAGATAAATCTTTGGTATTTTTTCTAAAGACCAGTATAAGATAAAATTAGTTAATTGTTTGTTTTTGTTGACTGTCATTAAAAGCCTGTGTATTATCGTGAAAATCTAATATTATTAGAAATATCAATTTAAGAGTATCTATAGCTCGCAACCATTGAAAACAACAATATAAAAATATATCCAACAGGTAGAAGGAGAAAAAACTAGTGACTAATGATGACTAATCATTTATTCCCTCACCTCCACGCACAGCGCAGGCCCTCCACTCACCACAAGTGCTCCAAATTGTCTACTTGGAATTCCACAGTAAAAAAGTACATTGAGTCGAACGGTTGACCAATGGGAACACTTGTTTTGTGCTCCCCAGCTTCGGGTTATTAGGTGGGCACCATTATTGAAAAACCATTATAAAACACGAATGTGGGGTACTTGGATACTCTGTAAGTTGAGATCGATTCGGAGGCAAAACATGCCTGGGATTCCGAGGCGGAGATTTATACCATTCTCCTATTGTATTACTCCATGAATGAATGAATTCTCTTGACTATACTAGAATATTAAGAGAAACACTTTATTACTTTAGTTTATACAAGGCTCCGTAATAAGCTTTCAAAATATAAAAGAATATGGTTTGAAAGGGGTAAATACCAATGTAATTAAGCGAAAAATGTGAAAATATTTAATAAAACACGACTCACAACTTAAAATAGAGCAAAAATCTCTCAACAAACGATACGCTTATGGTGCATTTAAAGAAATACTGTGAGTTTTTTCATACCCATGACATGTTGAATAACAGAACAAAATGTGTTTTTAATAATTTTCGGAGCATACTTAATGATTTTTTTTCTATCGAGGGAATTTCGTATTTAACGTCTCTAACGGCTCTACAAATGTACAGATATCATCTTAAAAAATAACATATATATTTTTTTTAAATTAAAAACTTAAAGGGTTCAAGAAAATCATGTCAAAAAACGATGGAAAATCGAAATGTGGGGCTTAATTAATGGGGTTGCCGTTAACTAGAAGCCTTTAAACATTTTATGAATCAATATCAATGGTAAAGGCATCAACCTCCTGTAGTTTTTTAATGAAGTATCATAATTGTATAATCGCATTGGCCTTCATTAAAAAAAAACTTAACCTTACCAATTCTAAACGAAAACTTCAAAGAATACCATAATTTAATCCATATTAACGTGCTAAAAAAATCTTATATGAGCTTCATCAAAATTCTCTTTCGACGTGAATGAAAAAACATCAAAATGGTGGGTTTCATTAAGTTTATAATAATTCCGTAATAACAATTATTTTAAAGACCCGCGTTACTGCCGTCTTGCCGTCCGTTCGACGAATATGTAAATTCTTCCGGCCACGTTTTGTTTTTAACATTAAAGCCTTCGTAACTAAACCCCTTTATGTCTCTAATTATACACTGGCGTCGAGAGGAATATTTTAACGACGAATTCAGATGAGATGGAAGCCGACGCTGGACCGGCCGGGCCAAGCCAGATCGGAGCCTCACCCTTATCGACCCAACCGACCGATGCATTTTAATGCAATAGACGCCATTCGCTTAAAAGGGGTATCACGTATGACCATAACGGTAATTGATAATAAGAATGATAAAGACACAGCATTCCATTGTGTCTGAAGCCTCTGGCCTGATCAATAAAAGCTATTTATTTGATCGAGTTGAAAGCTTAGCACCAGTGGCGGTTTTTTCAAAGTAGCAAAGACTAAAACGACAAACCTGAATTAAAATATTACTACATTTTGAACAGCAGATTTATAAGTGAACACATTCTTCACTTTTAAATCGGCACACGCTTATGTGAAAATCCGTTCATAGGAGCGGAATCCAAAACGCACCTACGGACATACAATTGGAATATTTTACACGAACTGTTTTCTGTTTCGTAAGGTATAAGGATACAATCATTACATAGTATAAAATGAAGTCGCTCAAAATGTATGTGCGCATACATCTTTTAAACTACGCAACCGATTTTCATGCGGTTTTCACCAATAGATAGAGTGATTCAAGAGGAAGGTTTATATGCTTATTATAGTAGAGAAAAGCCGAGGAATTCATATATTCAATTCAGGCAGCGGGCAGCTGACAAGCGGGTGGTGTGGATTTTATAAAGGTTGGGTAATGGCGTTGTATTTCGTTAGCCACAGCAACGTGTGCCGGGTCTGCTAGTTAGGATATACCTTTCTTTCTCCAGCACCAAAATATTCGTATTTTGTGGCAGTGAATCTTCCACTGGCATTTTCCATACTACATTGTGAATGTGATATTCGAGCTTATAAAATGCACCAGATATCACTTGCGAATAATGTCGTATTTGTGAGCGCCTCGGGTTAAAGCAAAACACGATAAAAAGAAGTAATTTTTTTTTTTTTTTAGTAAAACTATATTGTTTGAGTTTTTATCACCATTCCATCATTTTTAACAATTATTTGATCAATTTGCAAATAAAGCAAAAATTTTATAGATTTTTATGTGAACGGATATTTAAATATATTTATTTTTCCTCCCTAATTTTTTTTATTTATTTTTTGATACAATATTTTACATTTACAGTCCAGTAATGTTGGCCTTACTGGG
Source organism: Limnephilus rhombicus (assembly GCA_929108145.2). Taxonomy (NCBI): domain Eukaryota; kingdom Metazoa; phylum Arthropoda; class Insecta; order Trichoptera; family Limnephilidae; genus Limnephilus; species Limnephilus rhombicus. The sequence continues at coordinate 17,376,936 of OV815270.1, forward strand.
CTGCTCACCCGTGCTGAGGCCCCCATTTTATAAAATTCGAATTTATACATAATACCTACCTTATAATAATTTTATTGAGCCCCCATTGAGAATGGCCAAACTGCAACCACAACTGCTTGATACACAAATTTCAGAATGTGCTTTGAAATGAGACCAATAGTCAATCTCATGATCTTCTGTAGTTAAAAGTTTTTCGAAGAACCGAAATGGGTTTTAGAACTTTTGCTAAATATTCTTTGTTTGGTTTTTTGTATAGTTCGTTATTCTCACATCGTTTCAGTATAATAATGTTTATTTATTCTCTCAGAGCAAACTCGATCGCAAAAATTAATCAATTTTGCCATCTTCGTTATAATTATTTGTGGCCCCCATTGAGAATGACCACGAACCGCCACTGCTTGATACACAAATTTCAGAAAGTGCTTTGAAATAAGACCAATAGTCAATCTCATGATCTTCTTTAGTTAAAAGTTTTTCAAAGAACCGAAATGGGTTTTAGAACTTTTGATAAATATGCTTTGTTTGATTTTCTGTATAGTTCGTTATTTGTGCATCGTTTCAACATAATAATATTTATTTATTCTCTCAGAACAAACTCGATCGCAAAAATTAATCAATTTTGCCATCTTCGTTATAATTATTTGTGATTCAATTTGCATGCCCCCTTTTTTATGTTGGTCAGTTCGCTAAAACTGGATGCGAGGGCCTACGGCAAGTCTATTAAGATCAATATGTATGCAAAAGATAACGCAAATTTACTACTCTCGTATGTCATGCATACATTTTGCATATTATAAAATATATTTTTATATTCACTTGCAGATTCAAAAGAAAAAAGATAAAATTCTGAATTTAATACTTATTTTTCTGAAGGGTAAATTGTCATTGGATGCCAAGGTAAAATTACTAAAGTGCAAAAATTTATATTAGAGATCAGAAAAACATGCTGAATATTTCATTTCAATACTTTTAAAAATATTCGTACGCCATGCCTTTTACTATTGAATAAACATTACTATTGATTATACAACATATTGTGCAAAATAAGAAATACGAAAATCTTTTTTTTTTGTATCTTTTTACCAGATATTTTCTTAATACAACAATCTTGTTTATCAGAATTTGATCAATTGCAAAAACTAATTAATACCGGGATAACATATTACAAGAAATTGGTGAGCGGTAATTTAGGTAGGTCGGTAGGAATATAAAAACAGAGGTTCGTTTTGATACTGTTTTAAACTCCAATTTAACTTTTATAAGTGTGTTACTGTTAAAAGGTCGTTTAAATTCATAGGGGAGAGCGAAATTGGACATATTTGAATATCGCCCTTTGAGCCCGGATCGCCGGATTGTTTACCATTTTCGCCCTCCGGCGCTGGGGAATCGAAACATAAAAGCCTAACAAAATTGTACCAAATGAAATTAACAATAAATCAAATTCGATACCCTTCAGATGCACAGGTGCTGGAACCTCCCAGGGCTGCGAAATGAAATAAGAAACCGTCTTCACATAATTAGTTTTAAAAGTCAATGCGTCGTCAAATTATATTTTAAGCTAATCAATAAATGCATTTTGCATCATGAAAACCAAAATAAAAGTATATTGATTCTGGAAAATCCCAATCAAAGATATTTTTTATTTGACATTTTAACAACGCTCTAACAAAATGCCTACCTAGCTACTTACATTTATTAAAGTGTCGGTGGTAGATGGCGTGGCATGGATTTTTTTATGCAAATCTACAGTTTTATTCAGTGAAAATTTTTGTACACTTGACCTTCAAAATAAGAGGAAGGTCAATATTTACGTTAGCCACCACCATTCCCTTTTTCCATTCCTTAAATCAGAATTTTGATACTTCTTGATGAAATTTTCCACACTTGACATTCAAAATGTGGAGAAAATTACTGACTTCGAAAGTCTATGCGTGAATGCCGGGGACTTCCGCTGGTCTATCATAAAATGACTTTCATTGGCCTAATAAAAAAAGGATAAAGTATTGCTAAATACAGTGAAATATACAACCCTTTTCAGCTGGATTAAAATAATAAAGTACATGTTCACTGATACGACACTATAAAAAAGCCTCTGCTCCTGCCTGTCCAGTTATCTCTTTCAATGTCTTTACGTACAAGAATGCTATGTAGGCTTCCTACCATCAAGCCACATTAATAACCTCCCAATACATATCCGTCCTAGTTTACAACAGAGAAGACTGTTTGGTGGTCACCAATTCATGAGTTGACATGATACATTAACCGATTCATATCAGTGCATAAAAAATATCAAGAAAAAATGCCCACATAAATTATCGCCTAATGATAAAGATCTAAGGCTAACCTACGAATCTAAACGCTCGTTCTTTCGTACTCTACTATGAATATGAACAACAACTGGTATTGACTGGTACATGGAACAGGCTAGCAGGCTCATCTCGCACCGGTTGATCATGTCGGAGGAATGGATGGTACCGGTAAGCCTCCATATTTCAAGTCCGACCCCTGAGTTGGACTCACCCCTGATTACCAGACCAATTCCGGCCTATCCCGGGGCCAGTCGTACATAACGTTAGGCCCCGCGATATTTTCAACACTGCCGTTCGATAGCAGTGTAAAAATATAATTACCTCACGTCAAACAGCAAAAGGGGCAATTTTTTTTTAAAGTTATAAACCGAAAATTGAACGTTTTGATTATGAAATATTCAAGTTTGACTATGATTGCCTTCCATGTAGATTTGAATGGAATCCGATGGAAACTAATTATTTTATTACCTTTTCACAGCCAATCAACATTGCGTTCCTACCTACTATATCTCTCTTACATCTTTTGCACTTTTCCATGATTTTCCATTTGTACTGACAGACCGACTTTCCGCATTTGAGAGTTAAGAAATCTTTTTATTTTGAAGGGTTTTATTTCACATGTACATTTGTTACTTATTTAAATACAAGTAAAAAATGCACATGTGCATTAAAACTCTTCATACGAAAATGTCTAGAAATTGTAATTGTAATAGTTAATTCCCAAGAAATAGGTATAACAAAATTAAAAAATTAAATTAATTAATTGCTTGTAATAATTGTTAAAAAATCCTATTTAAATCTCCCAAACTTTTGGATCATGAACACGTCCACATTACATTTCTTGTGTTCTTGTATATTCTACGGTAAACACCCTTTTACGAGCAAAATATCTTTAAAATCGTGAAAAAGTAGTAACATAGTTTTTTTAGCTTTTTTGTCTTCTTCCTAAGTCGGTTCCTCATTGCTATGGATTCCAAAAATTCTTACGTATCACTTCATTTTAAAATTACGACTTATATCATAGTACATTGAAAATCAGCGGCGTTCATTGATCTATGACCAAAGGTAGGCTGTGAATAGTATTTAAAATTGGGGCATGGTAAACTGAATTGCGTAACGAATATTTTTAAATGGCAGTATTATTATCTTACTAAAAAGTGTAAATACATAAATTTATCAAGCGTAGAAAGATTGTGACCTAAAAAGATATTCTCCAATTTATGAAAAAAAATACAGTTTAGTCAAAAATTCTTTTACTTCTTTGGTTCGTTTTACTTGGGCTATGTACATAAGCACAGCTTTTAATCCTTTATGAACTGCATGCCATTGCCAGTAATCTGTCATTTGATATGTCGTAAAACATTGCTTTGTACTTTACTAACCATCGAATTAGCAGTAAAACAAATTCAACTGAAATAAAAATGACACCATCAGTAATTGGATCACTTGTGAACTTGTGATGCTATGGACCGGCTCCCTACACATCATCAATTGCGTGTGAGATGATTTCTACAGATGGAGATCAACGACTCTTGCGGCACTTCTCTAATTTCGGATTCTGCTCTTTGACAGTTTGATAGGAGAACCGGATCCTCACGCGACACGAGCCGCTAAGCCTGACTTCATTCTAATTCATCACGAAGATCCTGTTCGGATGCTGTCTACCTGAATATCCGATTGAAGATTAGACTAATTTAGGTTTAATTCTCGAAGTGGACATCAAAATTGGAACGAATTACTAACATGCCTGGGATGGTTTGACAAAGGTTCTAATCTCATAAATTTTCTGGTATTATTTAAAGGCAAGCCAACACGATTGCATGACCTTAACCTACAAACAAAACTGTGATTTTAATAACCATATTATTTTGGATGAATAGAGAAAATGGTCCATCCTTTGGTGTATTCAGTGTAATTGTAGTAGGTATTAAGTTAATGTAGCATGATCAGTAGGTTCTTTTAAGATGCAACTCACATCAAATAATTGGTAGTTTTATATTCGGCAATGCAGAAGATAAAAAAATCAGTAAATTTAAGTACGGTGGAAAGCATTTTCTTGCTTAATTTAATTATAATGAACATCTGTGAACATTATTCAAATTCAATTATAATAATTACACCCTCTTTATGTCTACTTTAATTGGCATCCACTTCCCCAATCACTTCGCGGAATAAATCGTATCACAAAAAAGTATTCTAATTCTTCACTTATTGAAAATGAGGTAGTATTCTTGAAGCTGTACTTAAAATGTTCTTGCATCACATGTTTAATAGAGAAAGCCGATTGGCCAATCGATGCTTGAAAGCATTCGGTTGGTTTTGGGTATTTTTTACGGTTTAGCACTAAATTTTTTAGGCTAGGCTCGTAGTAATAATTATTCACGGGTAATGAGTGTCGGATGGGAGCTATTATATTTCTGTAGGAGTCGCGACGAATTTCGGACTGATAGAAAAAAGTTAGTTAGGTTTATTCATACGCTCGCGTCGCTGTATGTGATTCCGGTGAATTCTATTGGTTTCTTTTACAAGCTGTAGTGGTCTGTGCTGCGGGTAATGGGTGGTCGCAAGCTACGCGATCGAAACACGTCAACAACACCGTGTAGTTTTTATTGTTGAACATCGTAATTTAGTCATTAGAAATATTCCCCGATCTTACCATCAGTACTTTTTGCCTTCTTTTATTTTATACGTTTGCTCCACAGAAGAGGCCCTTAGGAAAATAATTTCCCTTAGGGCCAATTTCATCTTTGGGGATGCTGTGCGGAGGGCGTTTTCTGTGAAGGAAAGGAAGATCTGGAAAGGCAAAAGAGAGGTGAATGGGAATCTGGGGGTCAGTGTGTCTTAGAATGCCAGGAGTGACGGAAGTTTGAATTCATCAAAGAGATGGGTCGAGAGACTCTTACTGAGTGGTAAACAGGTCTCCCTCAACCAGTCTCTCCAAATCCAATAGCTCACACGCCATCATATTTGGAGATGCTCTGTGAAGGGCATTTTTAAGGAAAGGAGGAGAAGGAAAAAGGTTTTATGAATGGGTAGGAATCTTGGGTTCAGTGTGTCCAGGTCATCCGCCGCCAAGACCTAGACAACCCTCACCCCATGAACCCGTTCACCCATGCTAAGTCACCAAACGTAGTTTGCCACTTGGTGTGACCTATGGGAGAGGTTTTGGTTATGAATAGTTCCCGGGTTAGCGGTACCTACACCCACCTCCCAAATTGAAAAATAACGAAATTTGAAGTATTCAAAATTACTTTAAAAATCTACCTATTTAAGATCAAATTATACTAATCATCATTATGCTCACTCTTCTTCTAAACACAAGCGTTTGCTTCTATAAAAGAGGAAAAAAACAAATAAATGTTAGTTCTAATCTACGCACTTTGCATAATATGAGATATTCATGTTATATTTTGTAAAGTAGCATTTTTTATTGAAAAACTAGCGCAGACCTGTGAAAAATCATTTTAGTTAAAATGAAAAATTAAATTAAAAAATTCTTGTCAACTTTAAAATGAGATTTATAAAATGATTCAAATACCTGCTTTAATTTTGCGTCGTTTTACGATTGAAGTGTTGAACTGTATTGAGCTATCGTGAAAAGCCGCAAGGAAGCATGAAACGTTTGATCGAGAAGGATGAGGAAACACAGACGGCGCAGTGCTCGGAAAGTCAAACTACAACATTGCCACTGATCATGTACCGGAAGTAAAATTTTTCATAAGAATTTTAAAAACTTCACGTAAAATGTGTTTCAAACGTACTGTAACAACCATCCACGGGAACAGAATATTTCGTTTTTCGACTTATATCATTTGTTTTCTGAAGCTAATATTGAATCTCGAAATGCATAATGCTATTTTTGTATATTATCTAAGTCAGATCCACGTTACGGGTTAGTTCCTCACCACCCTGTTCCGGTGTCCGGTTGCCCGCCACACCGCCGCACCGCCCGGCGACCAGGTGTTACGGCCTCGGCCATATCTGCGCAGTCACGATTTTTAAACAGATTTCTTTCATCCCAGCGCACACACACCGTCACACGTACTATGTACTCTCACACCCTCTCTCACACTCACAGATCTGTACTCACAACTCACAACGTACTATCCCAACATCACAGACTCCCTCGCACACACTCACAAACTTCCTCACACTCTCTAGATCACGAATTCATCTCCCTCTCACATACTCACACACTCTGCATAATAAAGTCAGACTTCCTCACGTACACTGCCGTACTTCTGGTATGAAGTTCATCGCATACTGTCAAAGATCCTCTCGCGTACGAGCTGGTCCACACCAACACAAGCAGCGGAGAGTCGATCCCATTACAGACACTCCATGTCGAAGATGAGATGTTTTTCGGTCAGGTGGAACTAATATGCGTCTTACATGTTGGTGGTACTGAATCCCGGTTCACGCTGAGCCCTGAAAAAAAAACTGTGTAGACACATTACCTACGACAAAAAATAGCTGATGTCATAAAAATAGATAGTATATAAATTACTTATTCTCCCACTGTAGACATTTTACGAAGCTTTCTTATTTATATAATATCTCTTTTAAGCATGCCGATGTAAAAACGCTTAACAGTTTGCTTTCAATTTAGCAAAAACCTCTTAAAACCCCATTACTGATTCTCCAATATTCTTTATTTCCCAGGCTACAACAAATTATTTTCTCATCTCCTGCATAATCTACCTACCTCCAATTACTTCCCATTCTTAAGTCAAATTGATTATTTTTTAACCAAATTCATAAGCAAAGGATAAAATGGTGAAACATTAATTCGTTGTGTTCGTTTATCACTAATGATTTTGATATCAAGATAAAAATATTTTATCAGACAAAAGAATAAACTTTACAAAGATGTAATTTTTATTTTATCTCATCCGAAATACCTTTGATGATATTATCTCGTGTGAAGTTAAAAAGCAACAGTAAGATTCTCATTAGCTTAGTGACTTTAAATACTTTTCCCAAATAAAATATCATAAAACCCTTATTTTATCAGATTTGTTATAGCAATTATTTGTATAATTGGAATGCTCTTTCAGAATAATAACGAAGCTTTGGACAACTCGAACATAATATTTAATCGGCAAAAATATCTACAGAATTTTAATGCACATGTTATCTTATTATAATGATTCGTATACCTTTTTCGTGCATGCAATGCTAATGAAAAAAATAATTTACTTAATTTTTAAAGATTAATATTGAAGAACACAAACTTCAAGAAGACAGCCTCTGTGAGATATTTCTTTCTTCGAAAGAATTCGAAATTTATTACATTGATTTCGATCTGGAATTTGGGTTTGTAACAAAATATCTGTGCTCTGCTAACAAATCCTTATAATTAATTCCTAATGAACTACATGGCGCCGAGTTTAGTTTAGTTTTGATTATTTTTAATGTACTTTGAATGCTGTAGATTTACATTCACAATTGTGTTTTCGACCATTATCGACAATATATTTTTTTCTTTAAAATGTTTTTTTTTTATATGTGATTCACATCCACTGTATTATTACGCTCCGTGTATTTATAAGCATGAAGTGTTTTCGAATTACAAGGCTTTACTTTTGAGGCTTTTAAAAAACCCAATTTAAATTGATTGCCTATCTGTAACGGTGAGGTTTGGTTCCTCCTCATTCGAGTTATTCACATTCAATAAATTTGAGTGCTTCTTAATTAATATTCATAGATATTCAAATTTCTACTCTAGACGTCATTAGACATTTAAAATTTACGAGTGCTCGTTTTTCTTAAATCGATTTTATGTCAAATTTAATTAATATCTTGGGTAGAATGTTTAAGATGATGCAGGTTTTTTTATTATTTTATGCTTCGATATTTTGGCAAAGTCGACGATTTATGATGATTGCTTCCTATCATTAATGTTTCTTTGACAATGTTGTACATTTCAAATGGATCTACTAGCACCGTTTATGGGTATATAGAGAGGATATAACGCGTTCTTATGCAAAACCGAATGATTGATTTTTTGATTAATGATTGATTTGAATTTCATTCATTATTTTTCAAAAATTTTCCAATTACAAAGACGAGTGTCTGGTGTGGGCAATCTGGCGGGCAACGTGGCTTTATTTGATTGTGCTACAAGTCTACAGTTTTATTCCGGGATTGATGAAATTTTGCACACTTGACCTTGAAAATAAGAAAAAGGTGTTATCAGTTTTATCGGGGCTTCAGCTAGTTGACTAATAGAGTAAACACTATCGTGGTTCAACTACTTTGATATTTCGGAATATCACCACCATTTAAAGGTATCATAAATCTGAACTCATTAGGTACCATATATATTATAATATCAGGTCTGCTTATGTCTACTATAAAACATCTAGCTCTATTGTAACTAGGTAAATTTGATCTAGTTTCTCCTCTCCACCACACATCGACTCACCAGCATCTACCTTCGCGTTTACCATTTGATAGCCATCGCTAAACCGCCTTACATTCTGCCGCCTTAGTTCGTTCACTCCGTCCCGCTACGTCTCGGGCAAGCGGTGGTCGAATCAAATGTCCGAATCTAATGGAAACATTTAGCTTTATAGGAATTCGTTAAGCATTTTTACCGTGAGAAGCTCGCCTCGAAACAACCACGTACATTCGGCATTAGTGCTCGATCATGTTAATTTATGATTCATTAGACTCTGATACACATTTTATAATCCAGACCGGCAAGGTAAACCAACTAATAAAAAAAACTACCGATTAACAATTTATTAAGCATTCTACAATCAGCCTGAAATAGCCTTTTTCTAAATGTTCCTCTCGTATTTGTGGGACTGTTTTATTAATCCGGCCAAAACAGTACGTTGGTCGTGAAAGCTTATGCAGGCGATTAAATTCGCCGCTTTTTGCCATTATTAATGATTTTGAAATTTATGCTTGACAGTTGGAGATGAAATTGCATGATTGTTATTATTTAATTAAACAAGTTTTTTGCGAGCACCGCTGCAGCATTTATCGCAGGCGGCCTGTACTATAAATATATCGATCGTATTCAAAGTAAAAGATAATGTTTGCGGAAATAAAGATTTCGACTTCACAGGTCCATAAAAGATTTCATTTTAATTTCAAACCGTCTTAATATACCTACCTACAAAATAAATCTTTATATGCTTCACCTGAAAATTATGTCTCCGAAATTTAAAACCAATTAACTGCTTTACTATCATTATTCGTTATATTAAAAATTGAAGATATATTTAGGCTTTTCAAATCAGAATTAACATAAGAGCAGTACCTTCCTTAGTTAAAATTAAAATATTTGGGTCTTGGATGGCGTTTTTGTTGTCATTTCCCAATGTTTCCGTATCGGTGAATATGTTCCCGAATAGTGCTATCGGGTTTCTCGTACTACGTTTGTCGGGTAATAAATATTTTATATTCTCAATATGGAGTCGTTTATCAGATGATAACATCTCTGTTTATCAATCTTCAAAGAAGGCGACAGTTATCTTTAGGCTACAGTTTTGTAATTTATTGCCTTACATCGGCACCGAAGCCAGATATTATCAGAAATTGTGTAGTTTTATCATTTCTGACATAAAACGGTCTACTTTCTCGCGCCAATCTACATATAAAACCGATAGATTCTTGCAATGCTTTCCATTTCGAATCACATAAGTTTTGTGATTAAATAAAAACTACTTTATTACTCAGTTAGTTATATTTTCCACCTACTCCACGAGTAACTGATAACTTGTAACAATATCAATCATTTTTTAAAAGAAATTTAATCTTTATTAATTAGCTTTTATTATTAAAGCATAATACTAAGAAAAGGGATAGAATATAAAACAAAGAGTCTAAGTTTTATTCCAATTCCTAGGTGCACCAATAACAATGCAATTGATCTGTGTATCAAAAGAACGACCGTTCCTTCCTCAGGGCAAACGTATACTGATTTGTCAATTACAAAATAGTGGGTGGGAATAATGTATTATTACTAACGATTGTTATAGGGGTGGAGGCGTTGCTAGGGATTAATGAAGAGTGGGTGGGGGTACATATCCATGATTGGGCTGTAAGATTATATTTTTTATTATTTTTAAATTATAAACTAACGTTTAGACAAGATTTTTATGCATAGCACAAAGGGTAACAATTATTATAAGCAATAATTGTCAGCCTGAAACACTCATTTTACATTGAAAAATCTTCCGAGAAAAGATACTTGCCGCCAACGGGACTTGAACCCGTGTCCTTCTGATTGCCGGTCGGATGCTCTGACCACTGAGCTATGGGGGCTTATCAAATACCCGCCAAATAATTCAATATATACTAGTGTTTCATTCAACAATTACTGCTTATTATATTTTTTCCACCTGAAAACAACCAACTTTATTTTTGCGAGAGAGACATTGTAAGTGTTAAATCCCTCGCTAGGTAGCGTCGAGACAAATTATGACTACCTTTATTGGGGAAATACTTAAACTTGTCAAATATTAATTATTATTATTTTAATTGTTAAACTAACGTTTAAGACAAGATTTTTATGCATAGCACAAAGGGTATGGGTTCATGTATTTTTTCTCGGAAGATTTTTTCAATGTGGATGAGTGTTTCAGGTTGATAATTATTGCTTATAATAATTGTTACTCTTTGTGCTATGCATACAAATTTTGTCTTAAACCTTAGTTTAACAATTAAAAAAATAATAGTTAATATGAATAATATTTATCCCCGTATTTTTTTCAAAACTGTGGTTATTTTCAATGACATGGTTAGTGAACTCAGAAAGATTATTATTATTATTATTACCTTAAATGTTCTTTGAATCTGATTTCAAAATTACGAATTGTTTTTTCAATATAAAATGAGGGACAGTCATTACATTTGAGTTTATATATTCCGGAATAAGTCAATTTATAGTCTTTGAAACCGGTCGGCTCTAAACAAATATACAAGTGGTTCAAACAAAGTAACATTGTTTCATTTAAACTTATATGAATTTAATTATCACTTTAAAAATATATTTTAAAGATCAACTGATGATATATTTATTCATTCGATAATTACATTTGAAGAAATCGTGGAAGTTACATCTTGATCAATTAGAGCAGTGGTCGCTTGCAATTATTACAAACTAATTGAAAGATTCGCAGGTTATTTATTGCTGATAGAACCGTAAAAGTCATTAATTTTTTAGCAATTTATGAACTCGTTTTGTTCTGCAAGATATTGATTTACATTCCATAATCGAAGTGCAATTAAAAGCAAAATTTATTGCAATCTTACCCCAGCTAAAACTTGTAAGAGTACTGCTATAAATTCTTGCAGATTGTACACACAAGGATATAAATAATAATATCTTCCTTGCATACGGGTAGATTCTATTATATTTTTACTTCACTTTGAAGTCTAGGAACACTTCACCAACATCTATTGGAATTTTATCATAAATTTTAAATGAATCTATCCTTAGTCACGTTATATAATGTGTACATAGAAGAGCCATCTTAATAAGCATATTAGATAGACATATTTATTTTAATGTTATTGTTATACATTAAATTTTATCACGTTTTCGATAGTTTGTAGGTAACGTTAAATCAGTCAATGGTTATGTTTAAAAAATGGTAAATCAACATAATTTGTCGCTTAACCATATCAGGGTAAGCAGCTAATGAGAAATCGTGTATGTACTCCTAGCGTCTTATAACAGTATGTTTTGCACTAGTGATGTGATTTTCCAACGAAAATGGCACTATGGAAGTAATCCAATTATTATTAATATTTAATTAGGAAGGATGAAATCATGCGTTTTAAAAGTTGTATTTGCATTGATACTTGAGTATTAATACTTGCGTATTTCTGATTATTGTGCACGTGAAAGCATAACCATATTCAGAACTTTTTCTCGTAGGTACATAATTACCAACATAAAAAATATGATACACAGTTTATAAAGCACACATTTAACTACCAAGATGTCACCTTTATCTTCTTTTTTGGTCTTGTCTGGTGGCAAAGCGTATCGCGGTGTTTTGAAAACCTCAGGGTTAAGATAACCAGAGGCAAGACAGTATGATAACGGCCGCTGGACCGGTTAACCTTGGGTTAACATTGTTCCCCCTTCCACCATCCCGACTCTTCTAGAACCTTCTACGCGCTTCCAGTCCGCTCCCTTTAACGTAGTGGCCCTTTTAGCCTCTGCCTCTTCAGTCTTCCCTTTTCTCTGCTCCTCTAGTAGTCACTAGTCACCTCTAGCCTCCGCGTCGTAGGTCGATAATCCAAGCGTCTGTAGAGTAGTAAAATACGCCGTAAAAAGGAAGCACACGTTTACTTCTCTTGCTTCCGAAACATTTTCGAGCATTGCCCTCAAGAAACTATAAATAGGTATTCATGTAGGAGGCGTCTACTAATATCTACAGGAATTCCAAAAACTGAAAAAAACGAATGAGAACCAAAGTGTTGACGAATATCTACAGCACTGGCAGAGGTTGGATTTGCAATTATGTATAGCATATTGGAATAACGTAATATTGCATATGCAGTTTAAAAAACTTAATTTATGTAAGTATGCATTTAAAAATCCCTAATATCGGACTATTGGACACATTTAGCTGATTAGTCCAACCTACGCTCTGTAGATATTAGTTCAACCTACGCTCTGTAGATAATAGTCAACACTGGGACCGTCATAGATATTCGTCCGACCTTAGCTCTGTAGATATTAGTCAACACTCTGAAGTTCGTAGATATTAGTTCAACACATGAGCTGTAGACATTCGTCCGACATGCAGGCTGTAGATATTAGTATCTGGAGTCTTCATTTCGGTAATTACACATTTACAAAAATAACTCTCATCTCTATATATTGTATAAAAATTAAAATTTGAATGTTTCTGGATTTGTATATATATACATATACATGAGATGCTTAGGCGTTGCTAAACCATTCATCCGATTGCGATGAAACTTTGGGGATTTGATGTGCGCATGCCCGCGATGGTTTCTATATACAATAATGAGTTCTGGCATCATTAAATTATGCCTTGCAAACTGTTCATCCGATTGCGATGAAACTTTGGGGATTTGATGTGCGCATACCCGCGATAATTTCTACATGTAATGGTGAGCTCTGGCATTATGAAATCTGTACAAATAAATTGCCATAGGTGGTACGCGAGCTGTTTGAAAACTGAATGTACCGGGACTGAATGTATGGAATGCGAGAGGGGGAGGGGAACTCGGGAGGGGGATTTGCGGGATGAGGGGAGCAGGAGAGGTGCGTGGGAACGCGTGTGGGGAAGGGGACGCGGAGGAGGAAGGTGAGATGGAAGATGAACGGTGCGAATGGGAAAGGATTCTAAGGGAGAAACAATTTTTTTATTAAGTGGCATAGCCACGCATGCCGGTAACTCGCTAGTCAGTTTATAAAACAAAAAATACTTTTTGCAAATTCACAGTAATATTAGATCACAGCCCCTTCGTGCTTATCTGTATGGATTTAGCGCCTTTGGCGTTCGATTCCTATTTTAAATTTATTATAGTTTGATTTTAAATAACCCTTCAAATTCTAAAAGTTTTTCCCGCATTCCCAAATTTATGGAGATTTCATCGCGTGCCATGAGATGTTGTATCTTTAAAATCTTTATGTGATTTTAATATTTTATTAAAAAAAAACTGAAATTTTGCTATCAACTTAAAAAGCAGGTGAAACTTTGACCTCTATTCTGGGCAGTCAAATAAATGCATAAAACAAATTAAGAGTCTTTTAGACAATCTTCGTATGAGACACAAAACATTTACGAGCTTGGTTCGTTTTATTTTAATATATAAAGTCTACGACCTTTAGAATTTGCTAATAAGACGTTTATTAGCATTAGAGATTCCTTATCCATTTTATTTGGCTCTTATTTTGAAATTTACATCAAGTAATAAAACTTTGTACCTTTGGAAGAGTATCGTTAGTTCACGTTAGTATATTTGTTAGGAGCGGATTAGTTCTGCCTGGGGAATTTTAACTAAACATCCAAGTGGTATTTGTTTTAAAACACTTTTATATTGCCTCATTTGCTCACCGTATAAAACGTTTAAATTAGGTACATGTGTCAAATAACCAACTTCCCATTAACAAGGTCTGATAGTAGAATAATTTATTATAGCATCGGATGCAAGCTTTTTTATTTTTATCGATATTTAATACTTACCTGAACCTTCTTCTTAAAAGCATCTTAAATTTAATTAGGCAAATAATTCTTTTAAAACCCATTACACGCATTTTAAAACACTAGTTTTGGGTGTTCTTAGAATATTTAATTATATTTACTGACATCACTTTCTGCAAGAGTTCTTGACACTTACAATATAAAAGTTTATTTCAAGCACTACCACACGCATATAAATATTATATAGAGCATCGTGCTTCATTGGTCTGGTCAGTGGTTGAGTGGGCATAGCTCTTGGGTCCCACCCGAGCGACGCGTGTTCGATTCCTCGACTGGTTAAGTCCTCCATCACAACACAAGCAACATTTTCGGCTTTCTGTGGTGATAGTAGGAGATTTTAAAACATTCGTAACCCGGGAATGTTTGTCTTTCTTATAAAAAAAAAAAAAAAATTTGCTTCAACCAGCAATTCCTGATAATATTTGAAGTAAAAAAGGTGAATGAAATTTTGGTCTGCGGTGACTTTTTGATTACCTGTTCAATACCTTCTGATATTCTTATAATGTAAGTTGGAAAAAAAAACATCAAAAATGTCACGGGAAACCAAAATTTTATATTTTGTACTTCAAATATTGTCAGGATCATTGGAGAAGTCATGTACGTCCCTCAACACCAGGGGCGTGCACTCCATACAGGCACATAAGCACTGCCTACCCTACCGTAATTGTAAAACACAAGCATGTAAATAATATGATTTTTTTTATTTTTATTATTGTTAAAAATAAATAAGCACTTTCAAAAATAAGCGCGAAAAAGCTGAGCATCCGAAACTACGCGAGCGCCTCATCAAACAGCGTACTACAAACGTGGCATAAACTGTAACTAGAAACTACACGCGCGCCCTCCGAGCGACTGCCTCACTAAAATGCGGCCTTAAGCAGGAATTATTTCTGCTTGGAGCTAACTTCTTACAAGATATAATATAAATGTTTACGAAATGCACAGAGCGTACGAGTAGAGTAGGACTGTCATTTTGAAATTGCTTCTGTGAGGTTTTTTGTTAGTATTAGGCAGTGCTTTCTGGAATAAAATTAGCAAATGGCAATCAATGACGACAGTGACATACGTTGTATCTATTTCTATCAACTCGTCTTTCCAGCAGAAAGCACACTGAGCGAAAACTTGTACGAAGGGAGTTATTTGTAGTAAGTTTTTTTATTTATTTATTTGAATCAATTCGGCGGTTTTTCTACTGCCTACCCTGATCAAAGACTCTGTGCACGCTTCTACCTGTGTATATGATGTGTTGTTCGTAAATGATAAAATAGTAGAAAGTAACAAATTTTCAATAAATCAACCTCTTTTAGAGATGCTTCCTAACTTAACAGATGACACCATAAAAAGTTTTTAAGATTTTACTCATGTTTGCCAAATATTTGGAACAGTACCATTTCTTAGAATATTTCGTGAAACATTGAAAAAAAACTCTAATTCAGTTTTATGTGCGACTGTGCACCGTATGATCTCCATGCAAAATCATAAGCAAATACGTAGATATGTCACGGTGACATTTGCAATAATGATGTGTTGCCATGTTTATTTTATTTTAACAACTTTATCTCCTTCGGCCTCCATACTAATGCCAGCTTCGTGTCAAGTGTTTGTTCGGTGATATATTAGTGAAACGACAGATTTGACTCGTATTATACTCATCTCTTGAAATGCTACCGAATCCTTACCTATGTAATATATTATATTATACTCTTCTGCAATGCAGTGCTATTAGGGTGGCTTAGTGTTCACTATTCAGTAGCGGAATTTAGACACCTTTGTGATTTATTTTTTCTTAGCATTTGCTTTTTTTGCTAAATGTTTAAATCATCATTAGCTTCTGTTATCATGAATTTGTAAGAATGTCAATGTAACAAAACATCTTTCACATATAGGTACTCCTCAAACTTTAGAACAGTTAAAACAAATGATTAAATAATATTCATTAATAAATCTCTAATGACCTGATTTCGTCGAACCCGCACTAGATCCTGGATGTTTGCTATCCAAGAAAGTATTGTTCTTTTATATACCGAGTACTTTTTTTCTTCGGAAGCAATAAAATGTCAATGACCTATGAATTAATTTTTTTAAATTATTACATATTTTTTATTCAGCTCCATCTTTATTGCGATCATCTTTGGGAATGCGTTTCGGATTGTCTTTTTAGGAAAAGAAGGAGAGGTAATTCTTGTAAGGAAAAAGGTATGAGAGGTGGGTTGGACTCTGAAGGTCTGTGTGCTGTTACGTGTCGACAGGCTCGAACCGCCTGATTACGAACTTATAACAAATTTGAAATTAAATAACACAATGATCAAGACTCAACAACAATGGTTCAATTTAAATACTTACCAAAACCAAATTATAATACAAACCTCGGCTAGCTCTTCCCAGGGATATTGTGTTCTCAATTCGATCGGATTTGATTCAAAACGATCGTCGCTTCATTTATTGCAGGTAAGGGTTATAATATAATAAATAAAAAGATTCCTTGTTGCTTTAAATTATGAAGAATTTATTGGTGATTTTACGCTACTAGGAAAAAGCGTGTACCTCTTTGTGAACGGATTAGTTAATGATTTTAGAACCCAATCAAAGGAATGAATTAATAACATAATTAAATAAGGCTTACGTACATTATCTCGCACGGTTTACATCTGGGCAGGGCCGCTCCTCGTCAAAAAGACGTCACTGAATTTATTTCAATTTCTAAGCACGTGTTTTTAAAAAACTGTTATGATATAAAGGATCTATGCCAACCACGCAGGTGGCGTGACCGATTCTTAGCGAAGCTGGGACGAGAAGAGCCTGCTAAAAACCCCCAAGCCTTCCGGCTTCGTCCCTTTGGCCCCTCCCACCGAAATCTGGGCCAATCAATGGGCACCTCGGTGTGGCAAACCTTACAAAAAATACTATTGAATTTAGTACCTAGCGCAAATTATTGTACAGGGGTTGAAAGTAAAGATTCAAGAAACTACTTCATAACAGTGCCCAGGAATGTTAAACGTACGAATCTATCTCTCTTACTGCAGTGCAAGACGATCTTTCGAGAGTCCTGCTGGATAGATCAAAAGGTCTCCCTCAACCAGTTTGTTGAAGGTGCCCTCCAGATGCATCGGCTGCCGAACCCGGATAAGCCTTATCCCATGAACCAGGGCATCCCAGCTAAGTCACCAAACATAGCGAACCACTTAAGAGATGTAGCGGAGATGGTGGTTATTCAATAAATGGTTCCCGACCGGCGGTACCCATACCCGCCTTCCAAATTGAATAATAATGTTCCCAATATGGACATATATTTTAATATCCATGACCAAATGTTATGTAATGTGAGGAATTAATGCTTCTTTCATATTAATACAAAGCTTGTATATTTATTGATTATAATATGATGAAGTAACGAATGCGTAAGTTTTTATTTTATTTCATTTATTTGGTATCGGTGCTGATATATTATTGCCCATCTCAGTAGGCTCACTCACCCAACGCCTGTGTTAAAATAAATAAACCAATAGCGATTCTCTCGTGTATTGATAAAATTATCGAAAGGGCTATCTTTAACCAAATACAAAAATTTTATAGAAAAAAATAGAATCATAAATCCCATACAGTACGGATTTCAAAAAGAAAAAAGTACTACACAATTACTTTCTAAATTCACTGATCACATAAATTGTCATTTAAATGAAAAATATTATGTAGGCATAATTTTCATAGACTTTAAAAAGACCTTTGACACATTGGACCATGAAACATTACTTAGGGCAATGGAGGAATGTGGTATTAGAGGTCCTTTAAATAAATTGTTTAAAAATTATCTGTTTAATAGAAAAATTAAAGTTAAAATTGACGGCATTTTAAGTGATGAAATGTTGGCAAACACTGGGGTAGCTACGGGATCGATATCGGGACCTACGTGTTATATTATGCAAGTAAACAGTTTACCAAACGTAATAAAATGTTGTAAGTGCTACATGTTTGCAGACGATACTTGCATTATATGTGCTGACAAAAATCCACAAAAAATTGAGGAAATTTTACAAATGGACCTAAATAATATAATTAAATGGTCTCACGACAATGGCATTATTATAAAAAAAAAAAACAAATATATGTTTATACATTTACCACATTCAAATTGTCAGGATAAGGAATTGAATATAAAAATCATTCCTATGATTGTTTACACACAAGAAACCAATCCCAACAGTGTAATTGCCCAATTATAGAAAAAGTGTACCAATATACATACCTTGGTCTTACAATAGATGTCAATTTTAACTGGTCAAATCATATTGAAAATGTATGTAATAGATTAAGATCCATATTAGGGAAATTTTACCACCTAAAAAACTTTGTTAATAAAAATATACTATACTGTATATACAACGCATTAGCAGAATCAATTATAGGATACGGAATAAATAGTTACGGATTAAAGTACAAAACGTACTTAAATAAAATTGAACAGTTACAAATCCGTTTCCTAAAATTGATATCAGGCAAAAAAAGAGTTCGATTATGTGAAGGCGATTATAAAAAAAAAAATTCCTTGTTTAATGTCCTCTCTATACACAGTAATGTAGAATACCAATTAACGCTAGATGAATTCTGGAATACAGAATTCAAAAAACCTGTAAACCACAACTACCCTACTAGGCATAGAGAAGCACAAATGTTTATTATTGATAAATCTCAAAATTTATACGGTGATAGAACAAAGAGACATAAAATTCCGGAAATATTTAACGCATTACCTGAAAATATTAAAAATGAGACATCTTATTCAAAAATCAAAAAAAAGGTAAATCATTCTATCTCCATAGAACATGAAATCAAATAATATTGTATATCTAGATCGAATATTGATTAAATATCTAGAAATTACTTTCATACACTGTATTCATAAACATCATAATAATTAGTAGTTTATAATAATTACAAACTTAGTGATTACTATGTAAAACCTAAAAGTATAATAGTATTAAGTAAATAAGAAAAATGAGAGATTTCTTACAATAAAACTGATTGATCAGTTTAGTAAGATTTGTAACATAAATATTGTAAAAGTAAAAAAAAAACTGAATAAACATATTAAAAAAAAAAAATTATTTACAAGAGCGGTTATTCAGCTACTAGGTTTATAGTGTTATACACATTAAAATGATAACGCACTGTACTTATGTGTGCCAAGGTGCCTTTTTCTTTATTGACTCAACTGATGATATTTATTTACCCGCGGTGTCAAAACCCCCCACAAAACCCACACAGTTAAGAAAATACAACAGCAATACAATGATACGCGATGCGTGAGATGTTTAATGACAGCTAATAGTGTAACTGTAACATTACGAAAATCAATTGTTTCCTTCGGCTTATGGCTGCACCCACGTAATCCGTAAATCTATCCACAGTGGTTCCGGTAGTCTAAATCCGGGCACCTAATGCATGCATATTCATGTTTAACAAATTGGCTTGTACACGAAAAGATTCCTTACAGTTTCAACGCGTTGTTTGCTTGCCCTAAATATGTAATTAAAGTTACTCCGGTCCATTAATTTTCGTAATGAGGTCTTAAACTTGAGTCCTTGATGAAAAATTTGAATTTGATGTAAGAATTATTAAATTTTAAAATCAACCTGTATAAAAAAGGAGTCGGTTATTTTAAAACCTTTGTTTACGATTTTATTAAATATTTTGATTTTTTGTATACGTTTTATCATATTAAATGACATTTTAAATTGAATAATTTATGACTTTTCCGTTAAAAATCTACAAAGTCTGCAAAATTGAAGTGGTAATAAAAATTCAAATGAGCTTCTTTTTCTTTGGTTTTCTCCAAAGGTCTCTTCATAAAAATTACAGTTTCGTATCTGTATGCACCATAAAACTAATTATGTATAAATTAACCGGAGGTTCTTAATTAAATATAATCAAATGTAAAAATATATCCATAATGTTTAATTGCGCACTATAAATTTTAAGTAATATCGTCGTATAACATTTTAACGGTGCATAATATATTCAAATATTTAATGATGCTAATGTTGGAGTGTGACATAATAAAATGTGTTTTTAAGCGCTAAAGCTGTCGGGAAGATCAACTTTTATAACAATCCTTAATTTTTAAAAAGTTTGTCTTTAATTGCTTGCATTGGTGCTGTTTTCCCACGAAGGCCTTCGAATCGCTCGACGGGCAAATAATGCAACATTTTAATTGGCCCGTTTTACATTTTACGTCCCTGTTTGTTCGTCGTTTCGGTAGCTGGCTCTTTGCAATAAACTGTCGTGATTATTATCAGAGTTGACAGTAAGATGCTGGCGGTGCAAAACACGCGGCAACGAGCAGAGAAGTGACAAAGTGTGTCGGGTTGTTTTCTCTCACGGTGTTTGGCATTCCTCATCATGTACGCTTAATTGAACGGAGTAATTATGGGCAGTATCAATTGTCAAACACATTAATCAAACGTTAAACAAGTTTCCACAACGCCATTGGTCAGTGACTGTCGCCATTATGAACCAAGTTAATTAGCATTTTGTGATGTCTAAAAATTTTTAAAAATTCTTTCATAATTAACAAAGTGTTAAGACAGTGGTAACTGCCATTATTAATTTACTGAACAGTCTAAGATAAGATTTAAGTAAATATTTTCTGTGGACTTAAGCGTATGATAAGTAATCACAATCAACGTTCAACACAAAATAAAATAGTTACCATCAGGAAATCTGAATAGAGTTACTTCACCTTTATTGCAATAGCATCATCAAAACACCGATCCATCAGTCTTTATAGAACCTCCTCGCAAAGGCTTATTTGCAATAATAACATCCAATGATGATTACCCTGCTTACCGAATTCCAGTTGTCAGATTGGTGCATTTGTAAGGCTCACCACAATGGAGGTATGGGGAGGGTAGATCTGTACAATAGTCAATAATGTATGCAGAACGAATGACATGAGACACAACAATACATTGTGCGCAGCGCAAAATATTATGACTTTCCAAAGTTCAACTTGAAAATTACCTCTCCACCAGATTTTTAGAAAAAAAAACACTGGCATTTAAAAACATAGCATCGTACCATTCGAATCAGAATTTTCATTACAGAAATTTGGTTTGAGGTGCAATGGTTTTGGCAGGCAATCTTTATTTTGTCTGAGTTGACCATGAATAATATCTGAGATGTTATGCTAAAAATGGTACCTTTTTTCTAGAACATTCTTCAAAAGAACACATACGTGCTCGTGCAGATAAATGAAAACATCAACACATAAAAAATTATAACGTTCTGCTTAAAACATTCTACGGTGTTCATCCAATCTACATATGTAGGTATAATTCCACATCTTCCAGTGAACCCATGAAAACTTTTTATTTCTATCTGAGCATGTAACTTTTTTGTTTAATTTTTTCTCGTCAACCCAAGGGTTAAGAAACTATTGGAGACCAGTCAATGCTTTGCCGCATTTAAAATAAAATGTATAGCCGACTGATGTTTAACTTAAAAAATTCCATCTTCATTCTTAATTTATTCGAAAACGAAAGCTCAAAATTTATAAGGATTAAAGAACATATGAAATCTTTAAACAATAACAGTTTCTCGGAGTTTGCCAACCATTTGGTGGAAACCAGTCACACCTTTAACTTCAATAGTGGAGTAGAATTAATGCATTGTAATGTCAATGGCATTTAGTTGGATAAACTAGAAATTTTAGAAATCCGAAAGAGTGTTAATCCGAATTTGAATATTATTAATAACCAAAAATTGTTCTTAAATGACCCAATATTAAACCTATTCCCTTTGTAAATTGTCCCCCATTTCCCCTCTCTTCTCTACCTACACTCATATCTCCATTGATACCATTGTCTATGTCCATTCTTTTTTCAATTGACACCATTGTCTATGTCTATTATTTATAATTAGTATCAATAAAAACCCTGAAGAAGTGAGCGTTGCTCACGAAACATGTTGGTTTTATTAAACAATAAAAGTGGTAAAAACTAAGTATTTTATTAATTTGAATCAAAATTTATACCTTTATGTGTTGAATATATACCTGAAAATGTGTGTATATGTATGTTTGCAAGTTTCTCGCTGAAACCACTAATTTCCGGACACCACTAATTTTCGCTGTCTGAAGATTGTTTTGCTTTAATAAACCTTGTATCTGTGAATTTACACAAAGGTACGAACCCTAAGAAGCATAAAAAAATAATTAAATATCTAATAAAAATTGCTTTACGTGAACATTTTCAAAGTAAATTATACAATTTTTTAACCATTTGAATGGATAATAATATTAATTAATTTAGAAAGACAAACATTCCCAGATTACGAAATTCCAGGGGTTTCAATACTCAACTCTTTTTCTGGATGGACAGTGGTCGAGTTGGCGTCACGTTTGGGTTCCATCCAGGCGTCATACAAGCAACATTTTCCGCTTTATGTGGTAGTAGAAGGAGATTTTCAAATATTATTAGGTTGTTTGTCACATAGGAATGTTTGTCTTTCTAATTTAATTAACATTATTATCCATGTACGCCATTACATATAAAATGTGTTTTCCCAATACAAAATTAATGACAATACGGAAAAAAATGTCAATTATATTAAAAGTGTATTAAAGCGTTACGGGGTTCAAGTGTTATGCTTAATAATTTACATGTTAAAGCATGAGTCAGATTCGGGAAGTTACCTGCACATGTTCTGCTGCAGTTTCAACTTGCATCCACTTTCTTGTGCGAGGCATTTGCCATATGGGAGGTGGAGCAAAATGACATTTGTGCATATTAAATCTCGCGACTGACGCCCGTCGTCGGTGCGATAAATCTCCCATTATATTGCTCACTAATGTGATTATTTAGTGCATTCCGCATTGATGCAATAATCATAATGGACTCGCGAATGCATTTATCTCTTGAAATATTTAAATTGCTATCATATTTAAAGTCTTTGAATGTACTTCAAGATTGTGGTGGTTATTATAAACATCAATCATATTATATGCTGATTACTTCATTAGTACATTCTTAAACATAGAATAAAGAAGAACACCAGAAGTGCGATGTGAGCGTGTTTCATCAGCCAAAAGTCTGGCCAATCGGGCCTTAAATTTTCAATACAAATTGTGTTATATCAGCTTTATGAAATTTGAAGGGGGTGGTATTCTACGATGTAAGACAAGTATAAAAGATACAGAGCGCGTACTGAAAGGGATAAATCAAAAGGGATTTAATCAATGGCGACATTGGTTTCCATTCAAATATACATGGAAGGCATTTCTAACTAACTAATTAACCATCACGCCATTGCTCCACAGAGGTAGGCAGAGATGACGGACAGCCAAACAACTCGGTCTTGGCACACACTCTTTGCCTCATTCACTATCATACAACATCTCGTATTCTTAGATTATTCTGACTCTTGACATGATCCAAATCAAGTATCTGATTCACTTAATCAGATACTTGATTTGTACCATGTCTTCCTCAGGCGCCCCCGACTTCTTTTACCATTCACATTTGTGACGTGTATTCTTCTAACACTCCTTTCTTCGTTCATTTGCTCTACATGCCCAAACCATCTGAGACTCCCTTTCTTAATCTTACTCATTACGCTTAAATCAGCTCATTATTTGCGGATCTCCACATTTCTCACACGATCATACGTGATTTTATCACACTTACTCCTCAGGGATCTGGGATCTGGAAGGCATTTATAGTATGTGTTTTCTATTTAGTGATCCGAAGGATGTTTGATATATTTTATTACCATTATATTTTAAATTGAAAATTGTATTTGAGTTCAACTCGAATAACTAATGCATTGCACATTATTATAACACCTATTGACTAATGCTTCAAGCTAACTGATAAAACTGACTAAAAGGACGACCCTTTTTAAACATAAGAACGAAGGCATTTTTCAAATATTTAAATTTAAAATAAAACATCTTCGCTCTGTTTTTTCTAATGCTCAATTTTTTCTTATATTGTTCTTAGAAGTCCAATCAAAGGGTTGCCGAAATGTAACATCTTTCTTTTTGTTCTTGTTTTTATATTGGGTAGGTACCCGTTGCTTCCGTCCCTGCGCAGAAGTAAAGTTTCCCCATATTTAAAGCCTACTTCCCAGCAGGTGTTATGAATCATAAAACAGCCCCCACCTTGCGAAGGCTGCTGACAACTAAACTGCAGCCAAGAATAACATGCCTCCGCTACCGTTTCCGGCCTAACCGCGCGTTGATGTCTCTTCCATATAAAAATAATAACCACGTAAGACATCTTCAAAAGCTTCTGAATATCGTATTTTTAAACAATTCTTTTGTGCTAACATATTTATGTTAATTTTATTTTAATCAATGCGGCTTCTAGAATACTTAACATCTGCATCCTAAATTACATTATGCATTAATTTACCAGAAAAAAACTAACAGCACAATATAATTTAAATATATTATTTCTAAAATAATCCACGGTTAGAATGTGTTTCCATCAAGATTTTGAATAATAAAAAATATTAATGAATTATTTTTTTTATTATCCCTCTTTGTTAACATTTAATTTTAGTCTGCCAGAAAGTTTAAGAAACGAATCAATTTTAAATAAAGTTCCGAGCATAACTCGACTCTAAGGTTGTTGAACAAAGTAAAAGTGATTAAATGATTTATTATCTCACTAACTTAATTTTGCTTTAATCACATAACTGGATTCGTGCTAACATGCTAAAAAATCAACACAAAAATAAATTAAATACCAGTTAACATACATAGTACGCAACAATTGCAGTAGAAGGAAGACCATTATCTTCTATCTTTCTAATATATACAGTTCATTGTCTGTGGCGGGCGGCGTGGCGGGAGGGTGGCCGCATGGATTTGATTTGTATACAAATATACAGTTTTATTCCGAGGCTAATGAAACTTTGCACACTTGACTTTCAAATCAAGAGGAAGGTCACTGTCTATATAAGATTTCAATAAAATACCAGCATCCCCCTTTCCCACCCCTTAAAACAGTATTTTGATATTTTTTGATGAAATTTTGCACACTTAGGTATTCAAAATAAGAGAAAAATTACTACATCAGATTTCAAAAAACTGTGCATAAAGCCCTGGCAACGCCAGAGACATCAGCCATATATTATATTATCAAATAATATTTATAAATACGAAGAATCTTCCATGCTAATTTGTACAGCGCTCTCGAGGCGATTTTTCGCAAAAACAGCGCTATATAAGTTGTCCAAATTTATTATTATTATTTATAAGTATCCCGGTGTGACTGTGTTTTTTACGAATCTACAGTTTTACATTGAAATTGATGAAATTTTGCAAAACATAAGAAAGGTCACTGTCTGTATGAGATTTTCAAAATCACCCCATCCGCTTTTCCCACCACCCAGCAATAATTTAACCTTAAAGCAAAATGAAGCCCGGGTAACACCGGGTGGTTCAGCTACACTCTAAATGGCGTCACCCCATTTCTTATATTTGTAATTCAGTGAATATTATTCAATATTTTCCTTAAAAAATAGTTATTGTAACTGCACCAATAGTTTCGTACTCACGAGCCGTAATGAGCTGCTCTTAACTCTCAAATGAATAATTAAGCAAATAAAAGGGTAAAGTAAAGTGTATTAAATCAGTTATTGTGACTATACTAGTATATTTGCGACCTTCTATCAAAGCATCAGTTCCTTTGAAGGCATCACTGTTTTCTAAAATTATATTATTTCAGATCTCAGCTGCGTTAATAATTAAAAACTATTCCCAGCGCCAAGCAATTCCTTGAGCACTTATAAAAAAGCTAAACGAATATATTATGAATATACCTTTGCCAATCATTAGCATTTCAGGACCATTCCTTCTTGAATTCGGTAGTGTCTTCAGATTAGCGATTCAGTGAGTAGTGTAATATATATCCACCTCTGTTCATGTGACTTTGATCGTTTGGGCTATGATTATATTTAGTTGAATGAAGCTGTCTGTATATATAAACATAATAAAGCTACGTATGAATAACTGCACTACACGTTTCTTACAACAATGACTTATTATCGCTACTTTCATTGAATGGTCTGGCCGTTTTTTGTTCCGATATGGTAACGTTTTTCTATGTCAGCTTGAAAAAAACTACAGCCTCGGGCGATTCCGCGATTAACTGCACAAACGGTCGCACGGTTACAATCATTTCAATTCCGTGCCGCACAATAACATGGAGAAAAAACTGTACACCATAATAATACTCTTACAAACGTCTATAATGTCTATGGATTAATTTAAGGTTGTGCTCGCTTTTTATTAGGTTTTCGTATGATAGCTGCGTCACCCTGCGAAAGAAATATAGAAGTGTTAAATGAAAACAAGAAATCTTAAGAATTTATGAAAACCTTAACTTGGCTTATGATAATATCATCAACAAAGCATTGAACTGTATGCATTAAGAGCGTTTAACCAGCCAGTAGCCGAAAATCCACATTTAGTCGAAAGATGTTCTTACGATCGAATAGGGCGGTTCCAATGTGAAAGATTGATTTTTCTCTGTACCAGCTTTTTAAAGTTATAACTCAATATTGATTTTATTTTATTCCAAATTTGCTTTAATTTATACCTACATCCAAATATGCTGAAAGGCGTGATAATAAAACTATTAAAATTATGTCCTTTTTGTAATTATTTTTTTATCGTGAGTATTTATCATTTTTCAATAATTTCTAAGCAAAATAAGAATGTAAAAAAGTCTGAAATATATTAGTTTGTAAGTGCGCAAATAAATACATCACAAACGGACCAATTTTCATCAAGAAACACGTGAACGTATATATTTTTTTATGATTTTATTTTTAACTAAAATTAAAATTCTGTAACATGCGTTTGCCAGATAATGTATTGATTTATTTTACTGCGTATGATTTGAAATGGGTGTTGTGTAATACAAAATATTTTTTTTTTAATTTAAGAAATCTTCCAACGACTTGTGGTTTAACCTTATTATACTAAAAATAAACATTTTTGTCAAAAATTTAAAACATGCGTCTACTAGATAAAAGAATAATCTTTCGAAATCAATTTAAAAAAATTTGTGGAAAAGATTCAATACGTCTAAAATCTGATTTAAAAATGACATATTTCTAGTTTTCTCTGGTTATACCCTCTTAAGTACAATTTGTAGTTTTATTTGTTTGATTTCAATAGATTATGTATTCACATTTAAGCTGTATTAGCAATTGTACAATTTTATTTCACATTGTATTCGCAAGCTATTATTTCTAATATTTTGTGGAGCTTTCAAAAGGTCTCAGATGATCCTACTAAAGATGTACCATTATACACCTATGTGGTGATATACACTATCAGTATCGCCCTGATAAAAGAGCTACCATTCCGGACCAAAATATTTCTTGAAATGGTTTTAGCTTTATTTATTATCAAATCTGAGGAATTAAGTACTTCACAACATTTCTCTACTCCATCTCCTTCCCTTCATACCTTTATCGGAATTGCAATGGCCTCACTGGCTCAGAATAGTCGGGACTCTTGCATGGCAATCACACAATAAAATAAATTACTAATCACTTAATAGAGCAATGTACAAAGTTGTACTACATCCTTCACAGTTGTTTAATCTGCACACAGAAACAAGCGAGAAATTGCCCGAACTGTTTTACATATACATACATGCAATTCAGTCCAACGTGAACACTGTCATTTAAAAAATTGTGTAATTTGAAAAACGAATATAACTTTTTATAGTTCGAATCGAACGTGATCTATCGCTCGGTACGGGACAGTGCTGTGATATATTTGTGTAATAAATTTGTTTCAAATCGTAATTTATAGTTTTCAAATCCAGTGCCAACAATGTTCCCATACATTATATCAGCATAGCGAAACTAGAATCATATTAATACCACATTAGTGTTCACATGTATCTGTCACGAATTATTCAGCTGGTAACTTTTCAAACATTATTTTTAATGTTTTACGTTTCTTTAATGTAGCACTTGCATCCGGTCTACCATTGTATCCGACAATTAATTAACAAATAGAATCAACTTTTTCGACAGGAAAAAATAAATAATACGTTTTTATCATTTCAATGTAAAAAAAAAATATTTCACCTACTTACATAGATTGGATCCTGTTTTGATTTCTAACTACCTATGCTTTTTTAACAACCGTGGGTGTAGGTTTGCTATAAAATACGTTGCATTCTAATTTCTCAAAGCTTGAATAGATAGTCACTCTCCCATACCATAACTTATTTGATTTTTATCTCACAAGAAAACTGCTTTAGATTTAGCATTGCATTAGTAACGTTTTTTTTACGTATCATAAACTTATTGCATATTCAATAATGTTTTTTAGCTTCTTTTTTATTTCTTTGAATTTACGAGAGCAAAAACCGCAGGCTGAGTATCTTAAATAATTTAGTCCGGACGCGACTAGAAACCAGTTTTCTGAAGCAATTAGTAACAGCTTTAAAGATCAAAATAAAATTACGTACCTATTTTTTCCTGTTACTACAACGTGTTTTTTTATGGTTTCCCCTTCACGCATTGGGAAATAAATCGAGCGACTTCATCAAAAGCTTGACATAAGTTCGTATTTTTAATTATTATTTGCATTGATAGGAGTTAGCTTTTTTGTGACGTGGTCTTAGTGAGCAATGCCTAATGCACCCATTTATTATATCAGAAGCCTGCAGAATAAATGTTAGCGAGGGAGCATTTGGGTGTTTTTGAATGATTGGTGTATTAGTTGCTTTGACACCTGTCAATGCCTCCGAATTTAACATCACCTGCACTTTTATTTTTTCTGCTGCTTTTGTTTTTGTTACCATTTTTTCATTGTTTTGCCCAAAGAGGTCGCTGAGTGCGTTAGGCTTTATGTTTGGGGTTTGTGTTTACCTTTAAAGGTTTTATGGTTGTGTAATGCTTCAGCCATATTTTTTGCCTTTACATTTTAAACCAACCCACTACCCGCAAACTGGTGTTTTATTTGTGGAATTTATTTTAGTTAATCCATATTTTTTTAATTATCAACTCCTTACTACCAATGATTTCTACCGATCGGAGAATAATAATTTTTAAGAAATATCTTTATACTAGGATATTATTATAAAAGCATTGAAATGCAATTTATTACCTACACTCTGTAGAAATAAATTAATGAACATTATGAGAGAATATATTCTGAATTAAACGTCTCACAGAAACTCTTACTGAATACAAATAATTACATCAGATTTGAATTCAATCACCCACCGGAGCGCAATCTCTCTACAGGCTTATACATCGAATCAGATTAGGCCGGACAAACTTAGTGAGCCGACATTTCCGAAACAAGGCATTGACGCTGCTGGGAGGCTATGCTCACTCTGGCAGAAATGTGACAGTTGCTAAGACACTTGATGAATTGGTACATTAGTCTCTGTGACATGTTCTATCCTACCTCTTCAGACAGCTGACGCGCATGCGCTACTAATAACTATGCCTACCTATGCGTTTAGTCACATTACATGCCTTAACACGTTCGAATTCTTATGTCACTGAATTTATGGATATAAGTCACATGTTTGGAATCGAACGAATTGATCGTTTGCTTAGTTTAATTTCTGCAAAATTTTCAATAAAAAAAATCATTCGTTGATCTACGAGTATCACGCAAGTATATTGTAATGAAATTAAATTTTCAACAATAATAATGATTATGAATGTTGAACGTTCACTTCGAACACCGATAACAATTATTGAACCAATCAAATGAACACAGCGAACAAGGATTGGCCCAGCCATTCCGCAATCATTAATAATGGTGCCTACAGTCTTCAGACTACACTCTGCACCAGTCAGATACCTAAAATGCTATGATTTATTTCACTCGGTATACCATTGGATTGCAAACCGAAACAGCAATACGTTTTCGTATTCGAGTAGGAACTGGTTTTGTTTTTTTATTGCAGAGGAAATGTCGCCAGCATAAAAAGCATCACCATTTTGTAGTTATGATGTTTTATCGTTATTTTATATCAGCAAAATGCTCTAATCTGTTTGCCACACAGGTTTGTTTTTGATTAAAATTAGCAGACTCTTGATTCGTTCGTGAACGAAAGGAGATAATCCGCTTTAAATGTACATAAAGCTCATAGAGTTTTATTTAGATTTTGCATCATTGATGCTTCGCCATCGTTGTTTTTACGCCGTAGTACAAACGAACGAAATTGTTAAGTAAGTTAAAATTAATTTTATATACTTTATCATTATCAATCTTAATTTGGTGGCACCTTACTGTTGACAAGACTAATACATAAAGCAATACAAATAACAGGAATTCGCAGCTGTTAATTTACTTTAATATTTTTTAAGTTCGTTAGTTCAAAACATGTTTGTCGTAACATTGTTAATTGGACACATCTTTCTGCACAATTTATAAATTTTTGAACAAAAAATATTATGTTAACCCAACAAAATACAGCTTTGTCGGCGTTTCATGTTGCACCTTAGTGTGAGGTATCAATAATAACTACATGCTATTAAAATTACTTCTTAACCGCGTACAATTTTTTTTATTGCACCTCACAACCAAAGCTTGAAATCTTCATAATTAATACGATGTATGAAAATAACAACATTTCCTCTCTTCTACGTGTTTTAACATTATCCGCATTTCGTTTATTGCTTATTCGTTTCCTCTTAAAATTCCGTTTGCCAATATATTATCTTTCAGAGCGTGTACAAAAACTAATGCAGATTTATGACTACGAACACTTTTTAGCATACGAAGAGGCGATAACGCTTCCTAATGAAGCTGGGTTTAATGTGTTACTTTAAACGCCCATCCTGACATCCACAAATACAGCAAAATGCGAGCACTTTGTAAAAAAATATCTTAATTCATCAACGAAAAAAGCATCTCTTTTCATGTTGTAATTGCTTAACATTAAAAATTCTTATTCGTTTTTTTAAATCCCTAATTAAATTGTGTTTTTAGGGCGACCTAAAAAAATGCTTATCTTTTTAAAGGGAGTATTTTTCTTATCTTCAGCAGTAATGATGTCTTTTTACTCGTATCATAAATTACTTGTTATGTTAATCACAAGTCGGGGATCTGTTTAAGACGAGCTTAAGCCGGGATTAGTGGTGAGATTTACGGCTTCGTTCTGCACCTGTTTGGAGATAAGATCGGTTCCGAGGCAACGCTGTATACAAAATCGTTTCATCCAAATGACACTTACTTATTTATAAAAATATTGATTGACGCTAAGCCGTTATAAATTTTGCTTTAGAAATTGTAATCTCCTAATAGATTGGTGATAAATATGGCTTTTGTGTCCACATTTTTTTTCTCAGCATTTTGAGCAATTATATTTTATTCTACAACAAAATGTAAAGCTGGGAA
This sequence comes from Limnephilus rhombicus, assembly GCA_929108145.2. Taxonomy (NCBI): domain Eukaryota; kingdom Metazoa; phylum Arthropoda; class Insecta; order Trichoptera; family Limnephilidae; genus Limnephilus; species Limnephilus rhombicus. The sequence continues at coordinate 17,408,843 of OV815270.1, forward strand.
CTGTGGAATCAACTAAATAAGCATTTAAAAATACCAACATCTTCCAATTAAAATATGTGTTAGAATTGTTATCATTTAAATTAAAAAAATTGCATTGCATTGTTATAAATTTGCATTAAAAATTTGCGCCTTTTTTCTTTTATTATTTGATTTTAAGGTAGCAAGGACGGTGAAATTCTTTGAAGATATTATCTTGTTTTTGACATTTAATTTAACCCATTCAGTTGTAATAATTGGCTCTGACACGCGTGTTGATGTTTTGCTTCTTTATTGTCGAACCTCTTCGACCCAATTCCTTACTTCGATGCAGCAAATAACAGAAAATCCATATTTTGTCGAAAAAACTCACCACAAAAAAAGCTTTCCGAAAAGGCTAATATTAGAGTTTAATATTACTATCCGATCTTTCCAACCGATTGCCTGATGTTATCTCCATCTCGTTCCTTTACTCGGTATGCCATGCCTTGTTGAAAGGAGACAAGAACATGCTACTAGCGAAATCGGATAAGTTGTTCGTGTTTATATAATTGTGTGTATACGGTCTGTGTTGGAATTTACCTGCGGCTTTTTGGTAACCCGACCCCTTTTGGGATTATTTGAGAACGTCTAGACAGGTTTGGAGCCTTTTCAAATTATGAATTTTCCGTTCAAATATTATTTATCCTCGGGAATGGATGTTCTGAATTTGGATTATGAATATGTAGGAATAAAAATATTCTTGAAATAAAACCTAAAATGTCTTGGAATACATTATTTAAGAAAAATATATTTTAATGATAATTCCAAAGTACCGTTTTAGGAAAAAAACGTAGCAAGAAAATAAGAAATTGAATAACACATCGAATCTCTTTTACGAGTACAAGTCACCTTCAAATAAGTTGTAATTAAGAACTGGTGACTGACCATTATTGACGAATGTCTGAAGACCAACATAACTTATTTCTTATAAATTATAAAAACATATTTCTCAAAAAAACCAACGAATTACTTATATAGCAATGCGTATAATTAATGAGCGAACATTAATTCTATACTAGTTAATTCGATATGCCTAACAATATTTTCTCAACACTGTAGTTTTATTTTTATTACATCCGTAATGATGTCCTTTAACATAAAAATAAACGAAGTGAGCAATTCATACGCGCTGGAAGTGAAACCTTCAGAAAACTAAAGTAGACTAGAGTGGGTAGGCTAAGAAGCACCGCACAAAGAGGAGCCCAATTATATTTCATTCTCTCGCAGGCTAAATTCTAGAGATCAGTGGCTCTTAACCGGTGGTTCGTGGACCACAGATCCACGTAACATTTGTAGCCGAGTAACGAGCAACCTTAAAAATATAATTTAAATTCGATTTTACAGACTGGTATCACTTAGTACCGCTCCACGATAGTCTCTAGGCGAGATATTTATTAATTCTGTGCCAACGCATTGTAATACAAAGTTTCTTGTAAATATATTTGACTCGCGTTAATCAAGAGTTATTATTGAAAACCTCCACAACACACGCATCCATTTTACAGACGTGGCAAGGACTGTAAACCCAAACATTTATTCATTTACTGCAAAAACCGAATCGAAAGGCATCCAAAAACTGATTCGTAACAATCGTAACCCCTTTGGTATTAAAGATGGAGAGGTAGCTGAAGAAGTCCGAGAAGAGCAAATTGAATTGCAAAATGATAGTAATTGCAAGGACGGGTTTAATTACGCGATTAACAGTTTATCATTATTGTACCTTGTGGTTCCTGTAAACGTGAACGTAATAGTGGTCCCTGGTCAAAAAAAGTTTTGGAACCACTGCTGTAGATGAACGTGTTTGTCTCTTTTTATTGTCACTATTTTTCTTTTCATCGAAATTCAAATCACAAAGGTGCTATGGAAGATTTACTTAAAAAAGTTTACTCATTTTATGAAATAAGAATAAAATATTTGTTAACGAATAAACTTGTATCCATCAATAGCAATACAATTAAACAGAAAATGTCATATATGCAAGAGTATGCCTATTTAATATTCAAAATAGAATGCAGATTAGAAATACATTTCTGAGTTCGTCACAAGACTAAAACATAATTTGAAAAGCCTCTTGCCTCGACAAGAAGTCGGGTCTCACAGCCCGGTTGATTAATACCTGTTTCATTTGGCTTTTTGTTACCTTTTGACGCGGCCGAGCTTTGTGATATTTTTTTCCACCCGGTCCGGTTCTATCTATTCTGTCAGCCGAGATGAAAAATGATGCTTCGTGGACGTGTCCTTAATCTGTAATTATTTCATACTTTGTCAGAGAACGGATCATCCTCCAACGTGTGTATTATAACACATATAAAACCTTCCACGACGCACAAAGAGCTTTCACACACATTCAAATAATATCGATCATTACTTAGGAATATTTTTTACGGCCTCGTGTACAGTTTTTTGGTACATCAATACATTATTGTAGTTATTATTCGTGATATGCAAATTTTAAGATATTTATTTTTCACGTTTAATTGGAAAGGTGCTCCGTAGATGAGCAAACTCTGAAATCAGTTGGCTCATAACTTACTAACTCAGTGAATGATAAAGTAACAAATTGAAAGAAAGATTTAAATGCTTCATTGATTAATGTTGATTATTAAGTAACCGTAGCTGTTTTGTGATTTGTCAATTTCAGATACAACAGTTAATTTTCAAATTAACATTTTAAGTGAAGATCTATTTCTCATTTTTGATGTTAATCAGATATAATTAGGGTTAAAGATTATATTGAAGCTCTTGAAAAATACTTTCAACTATAATTATCTTAAAAGTTATTGAAAATATTACATAATGAATGAGGGAATGGGGGCAGTAGGGCTACCAAAACCGACCATAAAAAAACTTTTGGTTGCCACTACCTTTGGTCTTGGCTACTAGGTGCTACCATATACCCGATCCTAATGCCTCCTAGACCCATATTTAAGTAGGCTACTGACTAAAATAAAAAATAAGTATAACTATCTGACTTGGGTTGATATTAATCACTTTTCAACCCTTAGATACGAGACGTTGAAATATCACTGGGTGAATTTTTGGAATATACTTAAGTTGTAGTTTACGTAATATTTTTTTTTCTCTCGTCTCATAATATCTGCTGAGTATTTTATTTACTTCACTTTAAAAACTTCTCGATTTCAGTATTAAGTTGTCTAGAATTTAGAAGACTACCTTAACTGTAGCATTAAAAACATCCTCAATTCTCTAAACGAATCAAAGTTTGAAATAATATTGGTTTGGGTCCCTGGCCATCTAGGAATCGAGGGTAACGAGAAAGACGGTTCTATTCATTTAGATTTTAGAATTCCTATCTTTGACGTCTTCTCTGTTCTGAAATCCAACATGTCTCGTTCCTGGGAAGAAAGCTGACCAGATACGAAAACCCGAACTGGGTCTTTCTATGCTAATTCAAAATCATATTTTTTAAGTAAACTTGGTTTCACGGCAAAAAGAAATTCAAAATTTTATTTTCTTCATTTTAACAATGCGAATGGATCCATGGTCTTTGTTTAAAAGCCGAGTCCTCGATAGTCCACTCTGCCAGTGCGGTGTGGAGAAGGAGACTATTGAACATGTTTTCTTCAATTGTAAAAAGCATATATCGTTTGGTCATTAAAATCACCCACCATTCTCCCTTCTGTATTCAGTATTTGCTCTCTCTCAACAATTGTCGTGTTTTTTTAGCTCAAAATTATTATTATCTATCTTAACTTTATTGGCACAAAGCATTCTTTTCAGGTTAAATTGCCTGTTTTAAATTATAAATTCTTGAAGTACCCAAACGCCACAGTTTTGTAAAATATCCAAAGAGCGTAACATAATAGTACCTAATATATACTTGATATAATATTTACACCAGCTGTGTTATTTTTTTACCTTTGATGAGTTGAAATGTTAAAAATGGTTAATTTGAGCTTAAATAGTATAACCAATTCAACAACCTCTATTCTGACAATAGAAGTATTGTGAGCTTTCATTCGCGCATAATCTTCCAACCGCGAAAAAACTAAATTATGATTTAGCGGTATTTTGGTATTGTTTTTTTCGATTTTCAACGTGTCAGGTGGCCAGGTGCATACTAGGGATGTCGAAAGTGAAAAAAAAATATCGAAGTATCGATATTTATTAAAATATCAATATCGACGTCGATATATCGATGTATCTATATATCGGTAAAATTTTCAAAAGATTTTGAGTTTTTAAAATAATACTGTATTCAGCTCAATATTATCTATAGTATTTTTTATACACAATGTGTATTATTTTAATGTAGAAAAATCTCAATAAAAATTAAGGTATTTTTATCAGTATTCATTTTTATTAGGTAATAATTACAAAAATATCAAAAACTAAAAAGCTGTCTTCTAACTTATTTGTAAACTGAGTCGCATACAAAGTTTGTATGCGTCTCAGTAACATTCTATTGGCGTATTAATCTGTCAAAAAGGACTTCGTGTTTGGAACAAGGTATAGTCAATAATCATAGATAATTGGGAACCAACACATAGAAGTGGCTTAGAAAAAAATGGCGAAAAATAGCATACATTTCTATGTATGTACCTACACATATGAGATAGTATTAGTGATCACAAATACTAATGCAAAGACAATAGATTTGCAAGCCATTAATAGTTAAATTTTCAACCGCCAGATGTCATGACTAGGGATGTTACGAACATTTGCATTCTGATTCGCATATGCGAATAATTCGCATCATTTTAAACATTCGCATCGACATTCCCATTCGCAACAATCGATGCGAATGTTTAGCGAATGCGAATGTGTGCAGATCATGTCGTGACTCGCCCACTGTCCACGTGTCTTTTGTTTTTCGCGCAAGCGCATGAGCGCGCTAGCCGGTATCACATGTTTCATTCGACCAATAGAAAGCATTACTCTCGCTACATTGTTTGTGATTCCTTGATTGGTTTATCGTTTTAGTTGTCATTTGTCATGTCACTTGTCAGTCGCCTCAGTCGGTTGTAAATGTTGTATTCTATGTAACTAATAAGTCGTTACCTACGTAAATAAACAAATAGTTTATGAGTTTGTAATTTTTTTGGGCTATTTTGACAGTTTCAAGTTAAGCATGGCACCGGGAAAGAAAACTGAAATATGGCAATTTTTTACGCCTATAGATCGAGACCGCGCGAAATGCAATGTTTGTGAGAAAACTTATTCTACAGTTGCGAACACATTTGAAAACCGTTCATTCAAATGAATACGAAATGCTGGTTCAAACCGAAGGCCCAGGCGGCAAGATTGGTTAAACCACAAGAAACTTCACTAAAAGAGGTAACCAAACAATTATCTCTCGAAGAAACTTTAATGAAAAAAAAAACAATTGGACACCAAACATCCATTATCTCAAAAAATTGACTGCCGAATTAACGCAATGATAGCATTACAAGACTTGCCATTTAACTTTGTTGAAGGCGTAGGATTTCGAGGATTAATGCAGTAAGTCGCACCCCAATACACACTAAAAGGTCGTAATTTTTTCACTGAGAATACTTGTGAAGTTTTGTACCAAACGATTATTAATGTTGACTAAAGTTTTTTTTATGTGATTCCTTAACATTCGCGTTCGCATTCGCATTCGCACATTTGCGCTCTGAACATTCGCATTCGCGAATGTGAAAAATATCACATTCGTAACGTCCCTAGTCATGACCCAATACAGTTACTTTTTTCCGTTCGTTCCTATACGGTTTTGGATTCTAGTGACTTTAGATACATAAATTAAAAAAATATATCGTTTTTCATACAATTTTCGATATTGGATATTTTGTATCGATATATCGGATCAAAATATATCGGCTAAAAATATTGATGTATTGAATTAAAAATATCGATAGATCGATATATCGCTTTTTCAACAAGCTTAGTGCATACCAGAATCTTTTTTGTAGCCATGCCAAATCATGTTTCATCTACCATTAATTTCATGTTATTTCAGAAAGAATGTACTTGGAATGAATGATAAATTATCACAAAATTCAGATCAAATATTGTTCGAACTACACACAAATAAAACAATAATATCAGACGTATTTAAAACATTTAATTGTTCAAAGATATAATTATAAAGTCGTGCAAATTATTAACAGAAACATTGTTAAAAAACTTACGATTAATCAACGCACATTCGCTTTCGCACTTATTGCCGGCATTTAATATGATAAATTCGAAATGGAATCATTAAGCCAGTTTCTCACGGTTGGTATATTTTTTATCGAAATTAATCTCCTGGTTCTTCTCCGAAGGATAAAAATAATTCGCCCCTTGAAGTGTGGTATGATTTACTTTGTTGTTTATAGGGGCGGAGTTAATTATAGTTAGCTTTTCGAAAGGCACTTTCAAGATTATTACTGACCAAATTTCGCTGAATTGGGAAAATAAGATTACAATGTCAGGAAGTCAATGAACTTTATCTACTGAAGGCATTCAACTTTAGCGTCTTATAGATATTATATATACCTGTAAAAGCTTATTTTACTCATCATGTTTAAAACGTTATTTAGTAAGCTTTAGGATTGATAGGTAGTTGTTGAACATAGCTTTGATAACTCTTTACTCCTGATAAGATTGGCATCACATTTATTTTGCTCTGCAATTTTGCTATCATAAACTAAATCGCATGCATGCAACTAAAATATCATTATAAACTACATACATATTAAACTTTGGATGCAACGCTGCGGGCGCAACACAAAGATATAACCAGGAAAATATCCCGTACTGATCTCACTGCCAGATACAATATAAGGCACACTCCATGGTGATTCATGCGGGTGAACAGAGTCCAGATGTTAAGGGCCTGTTGACTAAATGGAAGCTTTTGCTTGCAATCTGTTGATCGGGTCAAATGCAAGGCATTCTGCTTCCCGGCGGTCCACAAACCTACTATAATTAAGGCTTTCGCGAGAGACGCCGTATATAATAAAAGTGCGCGCGCAGTCTCAGATCGTATACATTCTCTCTGTTTTATGTGTTATTTCTCTCTCTTATGCATTGCAGAGTTACGGCATAAAGTACATCTGCACCTCATTTCACGCACATTTCGTTTACGTTTTGGTGTTCATAAATTTTAATTTAATCACCTTTATCTCTGGGTGCTTCTGATATTATTATATCACCTTGCCTTTACTTTAGCAAATGAAAACAAGCCATCACAGACATTCCGTTTGGTCAAGTTTCAATGGTCAAGAAACAATATGACTTGAGAACAAAACAAGAATGCATCCAATGATTCTAATTAGAATCAAATCGAGAATGCCCACTACTATCAGAGAATAATACGTAACAAATTTTAGAATTTTAACTGAACCACAAACATTTTTGAATAAAGATTTTTAATTTTTTTTTTTTGAGTACCATAAGTATGGGTGCAGTCATAATAGACATTATTTTAGAACGAAGCGATCAATTTATTAATAATTACCTTCATGAATACAATATCATCTTTCAACGTCGAGATCGAGATTTCAACTAATACGGTTAGTGGTATAATGTTGGCTCAAAATCTCGTTCTTCTATATTATACGGATACATTACTATTGAAATTCCATAAAGTATAATTTATTTACTCTGAAACTTTAAGGTTCTTGCGCTCCGGTACCGGCGACTTGTCCCCTCGAATGTCACTAAGTAAAATTTATGCTTTTTTTGTTTGAACTGTTTCACCGCTACAGCCTCTCGTCCTACTTGGAATACTGAACAGCAGAATACAGTGGCAGGACATGGAAAAATTATTGTAAGAATTTAAAAGTTACAATGTCGTATAAGTAGAATAATTTTGAAGAAAACCTTGCTTGTGTAGTAGTGTACTGTATCGTAGGACTAATGTGGAGTAATGGCCGTTTTACACCATCTTTTTTTCAGCCCGATTCCAGTTAGATACCAAAGTCAACATTGTTCGCTTTGCGCGATCGCTATTTTCATCTCTATTTTCATATCTGTCATTTCAATTGTCATCACTTCAAACAACACATGAACCATGCTGCTTACTGTGATGCCAACTGAAATCTTAGATATAAAAATAGAGACGAAAATAGCGATCGCGTAAAGCGAAAAATATTGACTTTGGCCTCTAATAGGAATCGGGCTGAAAAAAGAGATGGCGTAAAACGGCCATAAGAGGGGACTGCGAAAGGATGTTTTAAATTGGAACCAACTTAAATCACATTCAAACGTTTGCTTTTTAAAATTATTTGGCTGTATTATGAAAAATCACCCCACATTTTGTGAAAAGTCACCCCAAAGGCGGTGTACATATTTTTCTTAATGCTTTATCTTATTAAATACTCTTATTACTATTAAAGACGTACAACTAAAATGCTAAATAATTGCGATTATTAACGTAATAATTGCATAGCTTTAGTAGGTAGGTATTACATGAAACTTGGAATGTTTAAAAAAAACTGACATTTAAGGTTCTGTTTTTCTACTATTTCATAAAATTTTATGTACGTTTGTTGATGTTATACTGTTATTGAGCTTGATTCATAAATGGGTTCACTTAATAAAACCGAATCAAATGACACTCACGCAGCCAGTAAGTAATCGATTGTATGCCCAAATACATTCGAAACAATGGCATTTTTTTTTTTTATCTATCATCACAGTAGCCAAAAACATTACTCCTCATTTATCTCTATTCACCGTTACCAAAGTTTTGTTGGTAGCGTCGTCCGCCCTCGCGCGCCGCCCGCGCGTTCACTTCCGTGCGGGTGGGCGGCCCGCTCCACCGCTCTACCAGCTCTAGATACACGAGTATACTGAGCAGGTACAGGTATGGAGTATAGAGGCAGCCTGGTACCCGGTACCCGGTATCAAGCGCGGCCGCTCCTACCGCTGAACTACCACTGAACCCGCTGCTGCCACCGGCCACCGAGCGCGACCGGTCCGACCGCTTGAGTCTCGCGCCGTGTGCTCCGTAGCGAGCCGCTCTCCGCTCTACCACTCTCCGCTCTCTGTTCTCCACTCTGGATGCGCGGTATAACCACAGTCATTATTATTGCAGACCTGTAGGGCAGACGGGATTATTATTGTAGACCTATACAGAAAACAGTATTCTAACTATACATAATTTTAATTATTTTCTAGTTTCTTAACATAGGTAGGTAGCAGATACCGTGGTTTGTAGTAAGTGGTAGCTATATATAAATTAAAGCATTTTTATGAGGTACTACGTACACATGTCAGACCATAACCACAATTATTATTTTTGCAGACCTATAGGGCAGACGTGAATTATTATTGTAGGCCTATTATAGAGAAGACACGATTCTTATTATATTTTTTAATTGTGCAGGGTGTTGAGCGACCTACCTGACTTACTTAAACCAGTGATCCTGAGGTTCTTTGAAAAAAAATTGATGACATATTGGAAATACCAAAAAATGTCACCAGATATCAAATTTTCATTTACATTTTTTACTTTAAATAACGTTAGGGCGATACTGAGAGTATCTTTTTAACTCTGGAACGTGCCGCAAATACACCTTACAATAAATGAAATAATACAAAATCAATAAAATAAAAGTCGGGATTTGAACCCGCGACCTCCGGAACGCTAGTCAAAATTCTTATCCCTAGTCCACGGGGGACCTTAAATACAAACAGAACAAAGTTTCCATTTTTACTATGCCGTCGTCTTTCATAAAAAAACTATATTTTATGAGTCAGAAATCTTACAAAAATCTAAACATTGATATCGGTTTAAAAAACATAAAATCATCAGAGTTTTATAAACTGGCTAAAACTAGATAAATTCTTGTTCAATACGAATCAATACTAAGTTGAGAGCTCTCACCCGTAATATTATTTACGTAAAACTAAGTGATTGACACATTTGTATTTATATAGATTTATACCGAAGCAGATATCTGCCTACTAATGATATTAACTAAATTAACGACGAAATATTCAGTCATTGGAATAAATTTCATATCGGAGAACGTCAGTTAGTTTATTTTCTTCACTAATGATGATGATAATGAGGATTATCAATAAAAAAATAAACATTCTCTCTCCATACAGCATCCGCCGAGTAATTCGAATTAAAGCGCCCATCTTTTTTCCCCGTACAATTTATTTTTGGGAAGGTGTGAATACTGGTCTGCTTTTATAAACTTTTTTCCGAGCGTCCAATAAAGTCGGATTAAGTACCTTTTAACACCGCTCCATGTGACTAGAATTGGTATCTCGCCTTTTATAGTAATGGATAATTAAGGTTCTGGAATTTTGGACATTGGGAATGGATGCATAATTTCTGTGATTATAAATTTGACGTGGTCGGTGCTTGATATTGGAGCCTTCCTACAATGGGGATGAGGTCATCTTTAAATACATATTTGAATAATTCTCAGCGTGATCTTTATATTTATTGACTTTGAACAGATAACTCAAAGATTCAACTTTTTATTAATATTTACCTTGAATTCGTTTTTTCTATTAATAAATATCCTTACTTCATCTTATGTAAATAAAAGTTTTTATCTCATTGATCAAAAACATAGAATGTTAAAAAAATCTGCTGCTTCATTAACACTCATGGAACAGAGTTCGTACAATTTCTAAAGAATATTCGAGGGCGTTATTTAATTCCTATTTACGAATTGTATTATACAAATAATATTTTCTCTTGAATCTTTTAGTTCTGACCCTCCAGCTTTAAGTCCGTCTGTTGACATCTTTGGACCACGTCGCATGATCGCGTGTTTACATTGCCATACTAGAGACCTCTGTAAACAGATTTCTGTTTGCCTAGAATTTTTTGTTGGTCATCTCATCATCTATCTCACTCTCTAGAATGCTTATTTCTCAGCTATACCCAGAAGAAACCTGCCTTATCGACCATCGGCCATCGGTTAAGAATATCTTTACCTCTCTATGATTGATGATTTAATTTGAATCTGGCCGTTCAAGTCCCATAATTACCCCGAGATTTAAAAGGTGTCTATCCACTCGAAAAAAAAATAAAGACTCGCTCACCCGAAGTGATGAATAAGTAGGAGAAAAAAAATTATAATCTGCACCTATCCTAGCTAACTTCAATAAACTATTTTAATGTTTTTAAATGCGGCCTTAATACGTTGTCCATTTAACAGCGTTTTTGTTTAATCTTCTGTGAAACTTCTATGCCATGTTTTCACATACCGAAGTAGTTTCCTCGTTACATGTAAAGTCTTAATTGCATTGTAATATTATGATCTTCCGTGTTTTCTCTAGATGATCTGCCTTCATCCGTTATACGTAAATACGATTTAACGTCAGAAAAACATGGCTAGTTGATTGCTCTAAAGGGGCTATTAACATTGTACATATATTCCGCAACAGAGCGTGAAATAATTCCAGAAAATGGTAGCAGAACAGAAGAACAGAACAACCTGTTGGCGTTACCAGGCTATTTCGTACAGCCTGCGCCCCTCACCCCACTCCACATACCCAAACCTCCATCTTTCCCGACAGTAATAATAATTAATGCTACCTGATCGTTATCAAACTGTCGCGGCTGAGGCGGACAGGGCAGCTCAATCAAGAGCCGGAAAATAATGCAATTTCAAAACTCCAAACATTTAAACATAACCTTTATTTTCCTCTTTTTTCTTCAAATAACTTTGACTTTGAAGAAGAAAGCTTATTTTGCACCTTATATTGCGTAGAATAGACTGATTTAGCTCTAGACTAGGTAAGCATCACAAACGATACAAAAGACGTATTAGAGTCTGTCAAAATAAGAGTAGAAAATATAAAAAATGGAACTACAAAATTTGTAGGCTGGCAACACCAATTTACCTGCAAATATTCTTTTAAAGTGCAATGACACCGAATGTACAGAACACTGTATACACATTTAAAAAAGCATTTTTTGGTTCTTAAAAAAAAATTAAATCGAAGAAGCACTGTTGTTAAGTTACCTACTTAATGACATAAATTTGCTTAAATTGTGTTTTACAAAGTGATTGGCTTTCATTTAATTTAACATAAATTTTAATTTAACAGTAGATAGAAAGGAAGAATCATTAATGGTGAGTTTAGTTACACTACTTTTCGATCTTAATGAGTTAAATATATTCAGATTTAAAATTAGAGTCATGATCTGAAACCTCGACAACATTAGTAGGTATTTAAACTAATATTAAATAAATGTGATCAATTTCCAAAGTGTATTTTATATTGTATTAAAATATCGTTACTTTTCATTATTTTAACACAAAATTGCAGAGATATAATAATAATATACCTATATGCAATTCTAATTTTGAGATCGGTGGAATGAGAAAATAATTTTTCACTTTTATGCCTTCTTAATTTTTAATAAAAATGTAGGTTACACAGCTTTAGATTACCACTATCATTATATTTTTAGTATTGACATTTGAACAACAATGGCGCGCTTCTATGTTTTCTACTTTTATTTGACAAACTGCAAGTGGCTGTGTTGAATAATGCTTTATTTTCAGTTTCGATAGTACATAACAATGTAGGAGGTTCAAATCTGGCCACCAAAACAGTCAAGGTAACTTGATTTTCGCATTGTAAATAATAGCAGTCTTTGAAGGTAGTTATAATTTGTCCGTAGGTACTTTGTTATAATTTGCAAGTTGTTTGCTACTAGTTAGGGGCTCCCATGTGCCGGGCAGAGATCACGACTTCAGTGTTCCGTCCGTTGCTTTCAAGGACGTTATTAACTGTTTATGGTAATCACTTTCATATTCATGACTACTAAAAATATTAATAAAAATGAAGGTTTTATTGAATAAATGAATGGTTCATATTACTTAATTATCCTTTTGAACTCTTGGTTTTCAACAATATCTCACACCTTCGTATATTTCTATGAAACATAATATTATATTAATTATTTATCGTATTCTTAAGACTTTTGACAGCTGCGTTAAGAATCGCAGTTTTCCAGTAAACTTCTTACTTTTCGTGGTACCGTTTCACTGAAATAATTTTTCGTGTCATGTACCTACGTGCTTATATATAGAACTATGGTGACCGGGTAACTCGGAATATTACAACTTAAATACCTGATTTAAAAAGTCATTAAAAGTTATGAAAAACAAAAATAGGTTACGTTAGTTTAGGTTATGCACTATTTTTCTTTTTTTCATAATTTTTAATGACTTTTCGAAGGGATGTTGAAATTGCATGATTCTTAGTTGTCATGGAACCATAAACTAAATACAGCAATCTCCATAAACAATGAATAAATTTGTTAACGTGTAAGAACTATATATATTCATACACTCAATTTTCTTTGAGGTTGATATTGGTAATATTTTCTCAAATAGTTCCTTTTTTAATATACCTAGCTTCGGTTTCTCAGTTTCATGAAAAAAATCATTAAAAACAATAGTTTCACAAAATTCTTTGGGGATCGCTGTTTATTTAATTATTGATCTTATTATATATATTGTATCCGAAAATATCAATTGGAAGCACCTGGATCATGTGACAAAGACGTATTAACGATCCCGTTCCATAAATCTTGTTGGAAGCTGTTCAGTGCCCCTCTTCGATCTCCCGCTCTCCCGGCCGCCTTATCTCTCTTAGCTCATCGAAACCTTCTTTTTAATAGTGTGGGACAGAAAGTGGGTATGCATGAGGCAGGAGATGGGTCTCCAGTCGCAAGGCGGGACGTGGTTTCTAACCAACCAAGCAAACCAGTTCCATTAGGACGGACGCGTTATTTGACTACCTAAACGAGGTGAAGCGTTTGTCACGCGTGTTTGGTGGGGAAGTGGACTCGGGCCCGGGCCTGAACCCACTACACACTACTAACAAAGTGCCTTTTAGACTGTCAAAATAACTTGTAAATAACTGGTCGTTTCGTTTAAATACTGATTTCGTTAACACGCCGGTTGAATTATGACACGGCCTGCCTCGCTGTAGGTACTCCAATTCTGTAGGATTGCTACTTCGTTTCTTATTTGTCGTTATCCAACCTGTTTTTTTTTTTTTAATTACGAAGAAATATTAATAAAACTTACAATTAAAACAACGCTGTATATTTACTCTCAATGTCTTGTTCTATAATATTGAAGTCATTTGACTTGCACCATCCTTATTACTATTGCTGATAAATTTGGTCGATAGATATCTCCATAGGTCACTAACATCCTGTTAGATAGTGACTTACTAGAGAAAATAAAATATAAAGTTGCACGTCCATAACAATTTATTAGCAAGACCAAAAAAAGGATGTTATTAAAGTTTAATACGAAATATGTAGTGTAATGTTTAATAGAAATATGTATATTCAATTGCATTTAGAAAATCAAATTGATTGCAGACATAATTCTATCGTTCTATTGACCGCATGAATTTGCTTCTTTCAGAATAAATAAGAATTTCAATGCCGAGAAATTTGAATAATATGTATTTTACCATACTGTTGCTCTTACTCCCAATGATACTGAGCGAAAGGGACAACTGCACCTTGGGCTGATAATCTATAATATAAAAATGAATCGCTAAATTTGTTGGTAAGCGCAAATCTCGAGAGCGGCTGAACCGATTTCGCTAATTCTTTTTTTAGAATATTCCTTGAAGTACGAGGATGGTTCTTACGGAGAGAAAAATTAAGAAAATTGCGTAAAAAAATGGATAATTTCAGAAAACCTAACACGTTTGACAGTTTGCGTGTTTGAGAATGACATTTTGCAAAACAATGATGGAATTAAAACAGGATTCTATTTTTGAAAATCTGTAAGTTGATAAATTTATTTAAAGTAGGTACTCCCCTAATAGTTTGAATCGAATTAAGAATCTTGATATTTTAAGTAGGTACCTACGTTAGGTACCAAATTTAATATACATGAAAAATGGAAATTTGAATAAAAATTGTAAAAGGTGGCACACGGGGTGTTTAAAAACTGAATGTACTGGGATTGAATATGTGGAACGCGGGAGGAGGGAAGGGGGGGAGTGGAGTAGGGTGAGGGAAGGTGGAGGTGACGGAGTGGGAACGCGAGAGGGGAAGAGGATGCAGGAGAAGAAGGGGAGGCGGAGGGGGAACAGGACGAATGGGAAAGGATACTCAGGGATAAACAATTTCTTTATTAAATGGCAGAGCAACGCATGCCGGGACCAGCTAGTCTATAATATAAAGTGAATCGCTAAATGTGTTGGTAAGCGCAAATCTCGAGATTAGCTGAACCGATTTCGCTAATTCTTTTTTTAGAATATTCTTTGAAGTACGAGAATGGTTCTTACGGAGAGAAAAATTAAGAAAATTGCGCAGAAAATTGGATAATTTCAGAAAACATGAGCATGTTTGACAGTTCGCGTGTTTGAGAATGACATTTTGCAAAACATTGATTGTTCAATCAGGATTCTATTTTTGAAAATCTTTAATAAATTTATTTAAAGTAGGTACTCCCCTAATAGTTTGAATCGAATCCAGAATTTTAGATATTTTAAATAGATACCTATGTTAGGTACCAAATTTAATATACATGAAAAATGGAAATTTGAATAAACATTGTAAAAGGTGGCACACGGGCTGTTTAATAACTGAATGTACTGGGATTGAATATATGGAACGCGGTAGGAGGACGGAGGAGGAGGACGAGGGAGCGGGAAAGGGAAGAGGGAAGGCGGGGAAGGTGGAAGGGAAACGCGGAAGGGGAAGGGGACGTGTGAGCGGGGAGGGGGGTTCGTGGGACGGGGGAAGGGGGGGAGTGGAGTGGGGAGAGGGAAGGTGGAGGTGACGGAGTAGGAACGCGAGAGGGTAAGAGGACGCAGGAGAAGAAGGGGAGGCGGAAGGGGAACGGGAAGAACGGGAAAGGACACTCAGGGAGAAACAATTTCTTTATTAAATGGCATAGCAACGCATGCCGGGACCAGCTAGTACCTAAATAAAGTCATCAAAATCGAGGTTTTGTATTCCCCATTTATCTCCTCGAAAACTGGTACGATTTTAAAGATTCTTTTACTAACTGTATTAGAAAAAATTCTATGTCTACACATTTAGATTTAAAAAAAAATACATTGTCTAGTTTCTAGTTTGTATTCTGAACGTCTGTTGATGGCGTTCCAACGAGGCAATTTTAACGATTTTTGGAGGTTGCTAACTCCTAAGAAGTAACTTATCAAAAAAAGCAAAAGGCACCGACACGCAAGTGGTCGATAAATATATTATATAAGTGGTCGATAAATATATTATATAAGTGGTCGATAAATATATTATATAAAAAAATGTTTGCAGTATTGTCAAAGTTCAGAGAGAAAATTAAGGAATACGTTTGAATGGACACAACGCCGCCTGCAATTCTTACAAAGCATTGAACTCCGCTCTTTCCAAATCATTATCTTAATTAATTCATCATAAACATAACACCGTGATTATACGAGTCTACCGCACTTTATTTTTATGACGCCAAGTAGCAAAGCCGGGCAATTATTAATTGCATTTTAATTTAAATAAATTACTGGTCCTCCATTTACGACTCACTTTAATTAATTCTGCGACTGATAGTCTTTTATATTATCCTTTTATCAGATGCACTTCACGATCGCCGGCTTCTGGTGCATAATTTTCTTATCAAGCAATGCACATCTAATGTATCCTTGTCGTGCTGTTAACTGCAAACCTGATCTTGATACTAATTAACTTCATTCCAATGGTGAACTGAATTCGCAACCTTTCATTTTTAAATAGCACATTAAGTTATATAGCAATCAGATAATAAAACCCTTTTCTTTTTTCATATTGTATGGTTTTTTTCTAGATATCGGTAGGTACCGTGACGGTAATATGTCAACTTCGCTTTACCTTTTTCTGATATTAGAAGAGGTGTCAAAATTTGCATAGACGATTTCTAATAATCAATTAATCTCGTGTAAAGTATTTAACTTTAACATGTTTTAAAGGAAAATATTTATATAACCATTTTAGAACATACATAAACATGCAGATATAACAATATGCAACCAGCAAGGGCATGTATTGCATTATATGCCCTTGAACTTGAATTAAACTACATTTACTACATTTTGACTACATTTTCCTAATGCATTTAAAAGACAGAGCCACTTTATAGAACCTCAAAATCAGAAATCAGAAATCGGTAAATAGAATATGAGAAACCGTCCTTGCAAACTTTGACACATGTCAAAACATGGTAAGGCGAAGTTGGAACCCTATCCAACTAAAGACTAAAGTGACGATCTACACTGCACCTCGTACAAACGATCAACTGTCAAATTCAAACAAAATGGCAATTGCTATATGTTTAAACTAAAGTTCTGACATGTTTTCTAAGATTCAACCAAGGTTATAATCTTGTAAGACAAATCGAAGCTTTAAGAACTTGATATTAGAACGTCGTCGTAGAAGTATCCACGTAAAAAAAACGAATATCAAAATATATAATAAAACTGTGGTTTCAAAAATTCCCCCATTTTTCCAAAAAATTAATTTCCACACTTATTCGAATGAGAATCAGACATTGTTCCGTTACTTCTCACCTTTTTAAAATTCACATCCTTGACTCCACAGATTGTACATTCTGTGGTCTAGATGTGGGAACTTAAGATCACATATTTTTTGGTTGTCCCTTTCTAAATAAATATCCTCTCTTCTATCAAGCGTTATTTAAAATTGCCTCCCCTCCATTCAACATTTCATCTCTTCTAAGTCTGAACTCAATTTGGGAGGCGGGAATGGGTACCGCCGCCCCGGGAACCTTTATTGGATAACCAACACCCCTGCCATAGGTCACCCCAAGTGGTTCGCTACGTTTGGTGATTTAGCAGGGGTGCCCGGGTTCATGGGGTGAGGTTTGTCTAGGTCTTGGAGGCGGATGACCAGGACACACTGAACCCCCATCCTACCCACCCCTTAAACCCTTTTCCTTCCCAGAACTCTCCTCTCCTTCCTTTCCTTAAAAAAACCCTCCACACAGCATCCTCAAAGATGACATAGGCCCTGAGGGAAATTATTTTCCTCAGGGCCTCCTGTGTGGAGCTCATGTAAAAAAAAAAAAAAAAAACTCGACTCCAATCTTCCACATAATTCTGAAATTTGCTCATTTAATTAAAATTAATATATAATTTCACCTTTCCTTCCTCTGTAATTTTAAATGATGGCCTAGAACACCCTTCAAGGGTGAAAGTCAGAAATAATTGAAAAAAAAGTATCCACGGAAATACATCACAATTATTTTGGTTAAATAAATGAGCTTAAGAAACTCAAAAGGTAAATTTGTCCATATAAAGTACCATCGGGTGATAGATTTATTTTGTTATCAATTATCTTATACTCAACAAAAGTTTACACAAACAAAAGTAGGTAGGTGCCTAAAAACTTTAAAATACACAACTGTAACTGTTACATGTACGAACTTACGAAAAGTTGTATAATATGGTAGGTATCGCAAAACGATATATTATTACATAATATGTATATATCTTCTTGACGTAATATAACAATACAACAACAGTGTGTTGCAAGAACATGATGAAGGATTCTGTTGGGATGACAAAAATGCTACTTTTAACACAGATACTTGATACGTTTAAACAAATAAAATTTTCAAAGTGTCTAGCAAAATCGATTATAAACATAGTTTTTGTTCTTCCGTAAAATGTTTACGACGCAGATAAAGCATATTGACATCTCAGGAAATGACATAACAAATATAGCCATACAGCAGATGTTGCTATATAGCATACATTTTGTATTCTCTTGTAAACTAGTGTAGGTCATTACACGCTCTGAACAATAAGTTTCGTATTTCACGCAAAGTGAAGGAACGCTCATCATACTCGTAGGCCATATTACAAACCGAAGCATTACCAAAAAATAATGAAAAAATATACCTACCTGCCTGACTTAATAACCCGCCATAACGTATATCGAGTTATATCGCTAATGATGTATGAGTTTTTTAGAACTTCAGACACTTTTTGCAATCATTAAGTCGACTGGAATGCTAACTCTATAATTATATTAACATTTTACCATGTAACCTTTGCAACAACCTTTTTATTCAATTAGCTGAAGTTGTGATGAGAAAACGCAATAAGTTTAAGATTATTCAATAATTGAACCTTTCATTTTATATTTCACAATAGCACACATTTATTAACTGATTTTATCAGATATGTCAGAACGTATGTGGTTGGTAGATGTAGTGCAGTTAAAAAAAAATTAAAATGCCTTTTAATTTATAGTACCCGGGGAGTTGGTACTTGGTCATCGTTGGAATTCCATTCCAGGCTTTTATCTCCAAAGATATGCAGAACATTCGCAATCAGTATGAGATATCTTCAGCATTCATCTAATAAAATCCCCTTGTACTTCCAGTCTGCCACAGGTTGGTCCGACTTTAAAGCTGACTGGTGGCTATCTCGGCTTCGCGTGCAGACAACTTTTTCAACATCAGTAAATAATTATTGCGGAAAAAACCGTGTGGTATATCGTTCTTGCGAGAAATTTACCGAGAAGTGTTTACTTGCATTCAAACATTCAAGTATTTTTTGTATGCTGACATATGTTTTTTAACAATTTCTTAGAACGATATTTGAAAATAACATGTCAATATTATTGTGAAAGCTTTAGTTTTGTATTTTTTAAAACATCATTTTTAATGTTGGTGTTTGTTTGTTACAGATATATCCACTCCAAAGAGAAGCCGTTCAAGTGCACAGAATGCGGAAAGGGCTTCTGCCAGTCGCGCACGCTGGCGGTGCACAAGATCTTGCACATGGAGGAGTCTCCCCACAAATGCCCCGTCTGCAGCCGCAGCTTCAACCAGCGCTCCAATCTCAAGACCCATCTCCTCACACACACCGATCACAAACCTTATGAATGTAACTCTTGCGGGAAGGTGTTCAGAAGGAACTGTGATTTGAGACGGCACGCCTTGACTCACGCAGTAGGAGATGTTCCCCCAGAAGTACTCGATGTAGGCGAGGAAGACCGACCGCTATCTCCCTTGCATGACCCGATTTACGATGATGATCCTGACGATCTTACATCTCCCGATCACTCCCCAGTAAGACGACCCAGATCTCCATCTAACGAAAGCATAACCAGGGCAAGAGTTGAAGAGTACATTCCGCCGCCTCCTCCCGTTCACATAAGAAGAGCTTCGCCGACACCGGAAAGGACCGAGTGTCATCATAATGAACCCAGAAGTACCGCTAGCCCTTACACCATGCGTCCGCATCACGAGTATTATTTCCAAGATAAAAATAGATTTTACACACCCTCCGATCTAATGCCAGATAAACAAAGATACAACCATCCTGAATGTTCTACGGAAAAGATGCATCGACATCCTGAGAATAATAATGATAGTCCCGTTCGCCATCCGCAGTTACAAATCCGAAGAGACTTGCACCACGCTCCTCCGACAGAACAAGCCATCAAAGCTCCGAATCCACCTGGCACCTCTATAATACAGGGAGGTCCAAGCATGTATCTTGGATCGTTTAGAAAGCGTCCACTTCCTCCGGATATATCAGATCTAGGAAGACCTTCCACTTCGGGAGAGTACAGAGGTCGTCCGCCGTCTCCCGGTCCAACAAATTTGAGTTTACCGCGAAGCAATATACACATGGGTCCGCCCAGTTTAGGTATTCACCCTCCTATTCTGGGCTTACACCCTTCGCATAAAATAGGACCCATTCCGCCCCCTTCACAAGGTCTGATGAAGCCTCCCGATAACCACTTATTGCTACCATCCTCCTCTTCGCGGCTCCCTCCACCCATGGGGATACAATCATCTCATCATCCGCCGATGGTTGCTCAAGATTTAATCATCAAGCATTTACATCCAAAGGATATGAGCACTATGGGCCTCGCATTACCAACCCCTTCAAAATCAGTTAATCCAAGACCTGAAACTCCATCTCGAGAAACGCCCTCGACAAGCGCGACATTATCAAGCTCCATTAGTTTGGGACTTCAGAATATGGTTGGAATACAACCTCCAACTCTCCCGAGGCAAAACGGAAACCCACCCCAGAAAAAAGGTTTTAGCATCGAAGACATTATGCGACGCTGATCGTTAAAATAAACTGTTAACTTATAAAGTGTACTTAACTGGCTGTTTGAAAGACTGATATTTTTTTAAGCAGTACGCAAAAAGTGAATTCTCACCAATAATATAAATTCAGTTTTGTATCATGCATCTTTATTTCTAACAAAGTTTGTTGTCATTAATTGTCAAATCCATCATTAATAAAAAGTGTCATGTTAGTGTTTTTAACTTCTTTGTAATTTGCATATTCTAAGAGAGGTTTTTTCTGAGATCGTTATGTGACCTAAAAGTGTGTTTATAACGATTTCACTTAGGCATTCATTACATTTAACGCAATAATAATATAGATTTGAAAATGGAGGTATTGAAAAACGTATATTATGGTAAAAGTTCAAGAATTTCGACGATCTCAGTGTACAAATATGCTATTTTAATTTAGATGAAAGTGATCATTCACCTATTTGACTTGTTTTGTAAATATTTCATTGTTTCTTTTTTCCAAGGAGAACAAAGTAATTATTTTATTTATATAGAATATATCTAGATTAATGTTACAAAAGTAATAATATTTTAATTTGTTTATTTGCTAAGTGTTCCTTAACGTGTTTTCACGGTTTTGATTCTCAGATATTTAAGTGTTCAATCGGTAGATGGATATTAGTTATAAATTGCTGGAACTTTTTCGTACTTTTTATGTCTAATTAGATTAAGGTAGAAATAAGATTTTTAGTAATATCTGAATAATAAGCAATATTTTTAACCGTAATTTGAAATGTACAAAAATTTCTGAATAATAAAATGTTAATTAATATTTAGGAAGGTGTTCAAACTGAACCCAATAAATTCCTATCGACAAGTGCCTTAAAATGTTCTATACTGCTTTGGATTGATTTAAATTCTTGTAAATTTTGTTAGGTCCTGTCGAGGACAAGATTTGGTTGGAATCCTTTTATTGTAACAAAAGTACATTCATAATATAATATTTTGTACATATGAAAATGTTACTTTTGATAATACACAACTAGTACATGTACATATTAATCAACATTTTGATAATTGTATTTACTGAAATACATACTTCAATTTTTCTATTTCTCTGGTAATTTATTAATTTAATATTTTAAGCAATGATTTAATTTTAAATATATGTCAACTCTTCGGAAGAATATACAGGTTCCTTTGAAACATAAAATTGAAACATTACTATCGAATTATATTCTCGCTCGTAAAAGCATTACTCGAAAATAATATTTTGAATATTAATAGGTATACTTACCTACCTAAATAATATTGTGCGTAATGATTTTTTAAAGGACTCAGTAATTTATATTTAACAATCATTCCATGTTATGTATATCACCCCATTTTGTTGTACTTTAAGTAAGGCAATTTTTATAAATAAAACTATTTAAAAGTATGACAATACAACATGTTATAGAGCAATTTTGACAAATAAATTTGTTTTGAATAATACCCATATTTGTTTTATTTTTCTATCTTTGAAAGCCAATGAGACATAGTAAAGAAAGACGCCTAACTATACAAGGTGTCCGGGAGTTAAATGCATTAACTTCGGGAGGTGATTCTACATGATGGTAGGAGTAAAAAAGATTAAAAAAATATATGAAAATTTCATTTTTTTTCCCATACAAAAAGATCTACCTACTAAAAATCCTTTGTGTGAGGTACGATCTTACTTGCCAGGAACCTGCCGGGCACGTTTGGGGCAACATTGTATGGTGGTGATTGGCCCGTATCGTAAGGGAACGTACCCATACTACGTGACCTGTTTAGGGGGGGGGGGGGGGTCATCAAAATACCACGCTTGGTCACAACGGGGGGGGGGCTTAGGTTTTTATCACGTAGTCAATCTAGAAATCTCGCGTTTTTTTTCGAGCTACGAGGGGAGGTTTTTAAGTTTGCGGAATGGGAAGGTAAGTGATTAATGGGGGTACCGTTGAATTAGGTACTAATTGAACAACTCATTTTTAGGATAAACACCGGGTTTTATCATAATTAGGTCATTAGTCTTTGAGCTATCGTCGACCAAACACTTCAATCGGGAAGATATTGTGAAATGTGGAGAGAATTGAGTTCCGCGCTGTTATAAAGTTCCTTTAAGTTAATTTAAAGATCGGAAAAATATATTAGGGTAATAGGTGAATATGTTGAAAAGGAAAAATAATTTTGGTTTTTATTTCCACTCCTTACCCAATCCGCAAACTTAAAAACCCACCCTCGTACATTCAAATAAGTGAAAAAGTTCAGGGAACGTGTTTGTTGAAGATGATTGAGATGAAAAATGTTTATAAAAATAACAAGACTTTCGTTTCCATAAATTACGTTCCGGTTTCAATATATTTTGATATAAGTTTTATCTTGATAATATTTTTTCCACTTGTAATGCATGCACTCTTGCTGTCACGCAGCAAGCGCCGTATTAATAAAGACAAATATAAGCCAAATAATGCATTTTTTATATTTTGTTACCAAAAAATTATTCGAAACCATATTTATGAAATACTACGTGAAAACTGTAGGGGGGGGGTCTTGGAATATACTACACATGGTCACCGGGGGGGGGGGGGGGGTAAAAAATTGCAAAAAGTGTGTCACGTAGTATGGGTACGTTCCCTAACAGCGGAAAATAATAAAGCTGGCCGCGTACGCCGGTCAAAATTTACCTTTTTACCACAAAACTACCCCCAAAAGTTGGAATTTCGAAAAAATTATTTATCTTTTTTACTTATACGATCATGTAGAATCACCTCCCGAAGTAAATGCACTTTACCCCCGGACACCCAGTATAGGTTCATAACTGTATGAAGTTGACTGAGTTCTGTTCCGTTTAGTAGATCCTGAATGCAGTCTGCAGGCTGAATGTTAATCTGACTAAAGCGAAGCAAAGAGGAAGATAAACCTATCAATAACATGATATATTTTGGATAAGACTATTGCTGTTGCATAGCGGGAACAGCTTTGTATCATGGGCGGTAGCTTCGGGTTCGATTCCCGACTCTCCAAAGTTCAAAAAATAGTTTTTTTCGCCGTGAAAGAAGTAGGCATCTGTCCATGAAACAAAACATTAGATTTTTTTATGTGATTCAATAAGGAATCTATCACCAATGTGGCGTTTGAACAATTTCACGCAATTAATTCCCAATATATTAAACTTCTTGTTCGAGTAAAAATCATTCCTCTGAATATAATTAGCTGGGGAATCTATTTATAGTACATTATATTTATATACTGTGGTAGATTATAGTATAGTATATGTTTATAAATATATAACCACATTATCTTGTAAGACGGAACAACTCGCAAAACACAATTTTGTGAAAAACATGAAAGTTATTACGAAAAACGGATCAGCTAGTGCACGGTGAAAATTTAGTGTCGGCGCACAAAGTGTGTTACATAAGAGCTAATAACCATTTCGTAACTCCAGGGTTACCGAAGACAAAGAAACCTTTCAACACCGTGGCATATGGACTAGTAAACTCTTAGGGCCAGTTGTTTCACAAAATTTGGTCAATCCATCAAATTTTTAAGTATTTTTTTAAGATCTGTAAACAGTCCATTCAAGTCCTGTTATTATATAATTACGGGCCAGTTGATTCTCATAACAAAACTAGTAACAGAACTTAAAGGGAGCTTTCACAGAATTTGAAAATTACAATTTGTTTTCTTGTTAAATTTTGTTAGGTCCTGTCGAGGACAAGATTTGGTTGGAATCCTTTTATTGTAACAAAAGTACATTCATAATATAATATTTTGTACATATGAAAATGTTACTTTTGATAATACACAACTACCAAGCAACCCGTCCTTGGTATGCTGAACAACCCTGTAAAAATTAGGACGGGTGGTTTCACATAATTTGAACAATTCGTCAAATTTCAGTTAAAATTTCAAGTTAAATCAAAGTTAAAATTCAAGTTCTGGGAATGTTCTATTAAAGCTCTGATATTATTTTATAATGGGCTAAGAAAATACTTGGTTAAAAACCAAACTTGAATAGGACTTTCACAGAACTTGAATACTAACTTTTAAATTTGATAAATTGTTTAAATTCTGTGAAACAACCCGTCCTTGAAATAAATGTGAGTGATGAATGAACAACAACAATAAGAATTATGTTTGATAAACACTATGATTGTAAGTATTTTGAGCATATTTTTTTTTTATATATTAGTCACCATTCGACTAGATTTTAATATTAAACGTTTACTAAAGAGCTATCTAAAAATATGAATTCCCTAATCAGCAAGGTAATACAAAATCATTTAACTGAAAACTGTTAAGAAGGAACACGGGCGCCGAGAAATTTGAATTATAAGTATTTTGCAAAACTTTTGCTGTCACTGTCGCGGTTACTACCACGAATACTGAGCGAAAGGGACAACTGCAATTCAGACTGATTAGACCCAAACAAAATCGTCACAATCGAGGTTTTGTATTCCTCCATTTTCTTCTCCAAAATATAATCAGTGCGTTTTGCCATTTCAAAAATACGTAGTACAAAAAATTCACTGTTTTCACATTAGGCACATGTAATCATTTTAGAGGGTCGCAACTCCAATAAGAAGTATGTAACTTATCAACAAAAGTAAAATGACTGCATATATCGGTGGTTGATATATATACTATATTAAAAGTATTTGCATAAAATCCAGAGAGGAATAGGGGAATCCATTTGTTTTGTCAAAACGCCACTCGTGAAAGAAGGTAACCTGGTATTTGTTTTTAAGATGAAGCCATACTAAATATTGCAAAATCATAATATGTTTTTGTTTTGAAAATTTGACCGCTTAGAAGTATTTAAGATGCTTCAATTAAATACTGCGTGTAGAACATATCTTGGCCCTTAAAAATATCGGTCATATTTTTTATAAGCCTAGAAAAAAATAAAGTATAAGGTCTTAAAAAAATACTTCCAAAACTCCAAACTCTCCTATTTATAAACCCCTTTTCTAATATGGTTTTATTGTATAATGTGGCAAATTCAGTTTCTTTTATAATAATCGCAAAAATATATATATTTACGCACGAACTCCACAAAATAAAATAAAATATGCATTATCGCGTTGTTATTTTACAATACGGCCGCTAGTCGACGAATTGGGTTTTCAAAGTGAACCCTACGCCGTCCACCGAAGGACTAAATACTGTTTGAGGAACAGACGTTAGGCTCCGCGTCGCTTTGTTCCGTGAAATCAATTTTTAATTTGCGTTTTATTACAATAAACAATTCGTAAAAATGGAGTTAATGTTTTTTACAGGCCTTGACGAAATCAACCTGTTAAAAAAATTCTCAAATACCTTTTTCAACCTTTCCAAAAGCTTTTTCTCAAGTATTTTTAAACACCTCCCATAATGGGGCGTGAATTCCGATTTCGATTTTATCCTGGACTGTTGGATCG
Organism: Limnephilus rhombicus; assembly: GCA_929108145.2. Taxonomy (NCBI): domain Eukaryota; kingdom Metazoa; phylum Arthropoda; class Insecta; order Trichoptera; family Limnephilidae; genus Limnephilus; species Limnephilus rhombicus. The sequence goes on from OV815270.1 coordinate 17,435,295, forward strand.
CCTTAAATTATTTATTTATTTACTCTTTCATTCGTTCGTTGGGGTTTGCGTTGGGTAATTAGTGTTAACATTTTTTTATACAGGAGTTAGTAATAAAACTAATAAACAATGTTTGCCATAAATAATTTATTACTTTCCGGTGGATACAACTTATAGAAAAAAAATTACAAGAAATTATCAGAAATAATGCGATCACATAAAAAAATGTTTAAGTACATTAAACATGTTAAAATTGTTACATTAAAAGTTTCAACATAATTTATTTGTTCGTTTGCTAAACTATGTAAGTCAGGAATTTGGCAAATTTGCTACATAATTTGTTTGTGAATGGTGACATTTAAATAGGTCCTGGTTCTAAGTGAGTCGAGTAGTTACTCTTAAATTGACTATACTCAGGAGTTAACGATAATTGATAATTTATAATTGATAATTTATAATTTTTAAAAAGAAACATAGGTCGCTTACCCTTCGCCGATCCTCAAGTATACGTATTTTTTAAGTTTTTAATTAAAAAAATCCTAGTTAAATTGTACTTAGTTGATGTCGTTTTCATAATAGGCAAATGTCAGCATTTTGGAGGATCCTAACTCCAATAAGAACCAACTTATCAACAAAATCAAAACGTGGGGATAGGCCTCGTATATCACATAAAAAAGTATTTGCAAAAAATGTAGGGGAATACGTTGGTTTGGATAAAACGCCGTTCGCGAAAGAAGGTAATCTGGTATTTTTTTTTATAAAGTACTTTTCTTACCCATTTTATTATGTAATTGAAGTAATAATGATAACCACAGTGTTCCTAATTCAGGTCACAATACACAAATATATCTAGGCACGAATGGATATCTTAATCCCACATTTCTGATATTATTATTACAATTAGATGTAGTTCATTTAGGTAAACTCCTAAATGATATTTGAAAAGTTTTAGTAGGTACAGCTACTCACTACAGTCAATAATCTAATACATATTAACAATAAAGCCTCCTCCCTCATGTCATGTGTATATAACATGTATTCACGCCCTTTTTATATAAGGTCCTTAGATGTGAAATTGGCGTTTTGCCGTACTGGCAACTTTGATCTCAAATATCTTCTCTTTGGTTAGGAATTCCAAATTCAAATTTATACAGCTATTTACTCGTGTATTTGTGTTTCGAAATTATAATTCATTTGATTTTTCCTTAATTGTTTTTTTTCTTTGCGTCACTTAGTTTACAAAATGGAAAACTTGAAATATCGCGTTATTTACGAGTACGAGTTCCACCGTGGCACCAGTGCTGCAGAAACGGCTCGAAGGATTAATGATGTGTATGGCGACGGTGCCGCAAAAGAAAACACAGTGCGTTTTTGGTTCCAACGTTTTCGTTCTGGAAATTTCGACTTGCAGAACAAGCCCCGTGGACGGCCAGAAACCAAAGTTGATAATGAAGAATTGAAGGCTATTGTGGAAGCGGATCCATCGCAAACCACGTCCGAGTTAACTGCAGGCTGCGGTGTTAGTGATAAAACTGTTTTAATCCACTTGAAGCAAATTGGGAAGGTGAAAAAGCTTGAAAGGTGGGTACCTCACGAATTGAGTGAGGCAAATCAACAAACGCGCGTTGACCGCTAGACCACACACTGCACAACAGACGGCTACCGAATTAGAGGAGCTTCAATTGGAATGTCTTAAATATCCACTGTACTCTCTGGACCTTGCCCCAACAGATTACCATTTTTTTCGAAATTTGGATAACTTCTTGCAAGGGAAAAAATTCAACTCCGATGGGGCAGTCCAAACCGCCTTCAAAGGTTTTTTTTAGTAATGGGATCGTTGAACTACCTATGAGATGGCAAAAGTGTATAGATAGCAATGGTACATACTTTGATTAAATAAATATATTATATTTAAAAAAATCGACTCTATGTTCCTCCCATACAAAATGCCAATTTCATATGTAAGGACCTAATATATATTAAGGCGATGTATTACATATAAAATTCGTGATCAGGCCCCTAAAATCAACATTCCTTATGTAGATGGCGATAAGGTTTAAAATTTCGTTTAACTTCACTCTTTTGATTTATTCAAGAAAACACACCACCAAAGAACAAGATTTAATTTATTTTGCGAATCTCGGGAACTCATTTTAAATGTTTTACGATCATTTTATAAAGAATTTTAGTTTTTAAGGGCTTATAAAAAGAGTAATAAAAAAATATTTGACCACTTTAAAAGCAAATATGTGTTCATTTAATTTAAGCATCCAAAATATTTCTAAGAAATCTAATTTTTATACCAAAAGATTATGTGTTACTTAGTAGTGCATCACCTTAAGACTCCGCTACCCGAATTTCTACCGATTTCTTACATAACTCCCTTAGATACGTTAAGTTTTAAAGCTCTTAAAAAAATACATGTTATTCTTGAAGATATTATTAGATGAAGATATATTACCCTCCATAGAAAATCGTATGCTCCAAAAAATTTTATAAACTCGTTTTTTTCAGTTATTTTACAAGTTATATGTATGAAAAAAAATCACAGTGTTTCTTTAAATGCTGTTTAAGACAACCCTCGTGAGATTTTTGCTCTATTTTAGACGAATCGCGTTTTATTAAACATTTTCACAATTTTTGCATCGATTTTGTCGCTTTAAATACTAGCGCGCTCCTCTAATATTCGTAATTTCATATTTCTCCATCTTCTTCTTTTTGAGCCCGGTTGCGGCGTCTTAAGTGAAATGTATTATGCGCCAGCAATCAATAATGGTCATAAACTATAGCCAACAGTAAACGGGTTTGGCAAAACCTAATTAATATTGTTAAAACGTACAAAATTACTACGACTTTCAAATAAAAAATAATTCATGTAACTTGGGCGGTACGTTGATGTGTCAGTATTACATGAACGTGACCACGCACTGAAAGTCAATGGTTAGTAAGTTAGGTGGTTTTTCCGCAGTCCATGTAACGAACACGTAGGACAATTTGCGGTTTAATTTCCGAATGAAACAATTGAGTGGATTTTGGCAACATATGTGACCCAACATACCCTGGGCCTTCTGAGCAATAATGGCACGGTATGAATTTAAATCATTGAGGAAAATTTTCAGTTATCACGTGTTTTGTGACATGCTGATGACACGATGGATCGAGTCATTTTATGAAGGTATTTACAACAACACCTAATTTAGTCATTTATTACAACTAAACGACATAATATACTTCGTCTCCTCTCTTCTTCCTTTCCTTCCATTTTTAACACGCTAACTTCATCCTCATAACATACTCCATTTGGGTAAGCCGTGGTCCCACTGGCTCCGGAGGTTTGGAAGCAAATGGCACTCTTGAGCGATATTCACAAAATAAACATATTATTACATATAACTACATAAAGAATTCTCCTTCTTCTTCTCGTGACGTATCCATTCAACGAACGTTGGCATGTTGTTTTTGCGGACTTTGTTTACTGCGGCCAAGAACAGTTCTGCAGTAGACTGGTAAAACCACTTTCTCATGTTTTTCAGCCATAAAGACTCGTATTGGTTGAGATATGAAACGGAAATTACGATAAGTCTGCGCTCATTGGTCGCTTTGTTTACGACACTTTATGATTATGACACTCTCTGACAGTATTGGTTGAGATTGTTTTGGTTTCGCGTCTACCGCGTGTAAAACTGCACTCGATTTTTTTAATTTTATTTATTCATACGAACCATAACATCTTCATTCGTATCCTTGTCCATCGAGCTTATTTTGAGTATTCTTCTGCAGATCCACATCTCGATAAAGAATTAGTAAATTAATTTGCTTTTCCTTAAAATTTACCTTTTTCTTAAAATCTGGTGAAGAGATGATTATTGTAGATAAAATAATGCAGAAATGTCCTTGAAAATTTATTACTTTTATTTTATTTATTTTTATTTAAGTACATAAAATAGGCATTATGCCCAAAAATTTATATACATGGATGATTTAAATTACAAAAATTTTAACAAAGATAATATCAGTAATAATTAGCTACTCGTAAATATGCAAAAGTGAATGACGAACAAGAATGAGTAAAAGGTAGAGTACGAAAGAATCACCAACAATTTATTATTGGCACCTGTGCTGATGGGACAATCATTTAGTAGATACAATATTTCCTGTCTTTGAATAAAGGGCTTCATCACAATATCAGCTTTATACGATTGATGGTAAAATATATTTTTTGAAGTGATTGAATGGGTTATTAAAAATGTCAATTTCATTATTAGAGCAGTGTATAGTATTATAATGACTTATTGTTCGTGGTAAAGGGGAGAAATATCCTGTATTTGTGTGGTAGGTAGATATATAGAAAATATCTTGCAACCTCCTTGTTGAATTTCTTGACGGTGTGTTAATGTTAATTTGGGATAAAATGTTTGGTGCATCAACTGATGCATGTATAATTTTGTGCAGAAGCAATAAATCAGAAAGTTTCCGTCTTCCTGTCAGAGAGTGTAGTTTATAGTGTAGAATTCAGTCTTTATACGTTCCAAATTGATCAGATATACCTTCGCAATAAGCAATAACACGGGTTAATTTTCTTTGTAAGGATTCGATTCTATAATTATGAATCTCATAATTGGGAGACCAAATAGTGGATCCGTATTCGAGAATACTTCGCACAATTGATTTAAATAATTTTAAAGTTAATTCTGCACTTTTAAAGCAATTTGTGATTCTGAGCGTTAATCCTAATATTTGTGACGCACTTTTTGAAATTGTATCTACATGTTTATTAAAGCTAAGTGATGAGTCAAATATCACGCCTAAGTCTTTAATTGAAGTTATGTTTAATAAAGCGACATTGTTAATGTGATATGTGTTTGTAAATTTATTTCTGTTCTTTGTGAAGGAAATTACAGCACATTTGTTTTTATTAAAATACAAATCATTTAGTGTGCACCATTCGTGTAGTAAAGATAGGTCTTTTTGCAAATCGATGCAATCTTCCAATGATGTGATTTTTTTGTACAGCTTACGGCAAATAGGAGATATTTCGAAAATTTTATTCTTAATACTATGTCGTTGATAAAAATTAAAAATAGCAGGGGTCCAAGATGAGAGCCCTGCGGAATTCCCGATGTTACAGTAAAAATATCCGCAGAGTATCCTCCTATAACTACTTGTAGTTTTCTTTCAGTAATGTAACTCTCAAACTATTTCAGAGTATTTCCACTAATGCCAAACTTTTCAAGCTTCTTAATAAGTAGTGACTGATTTAACTGGTCAAATGCTTTGCAAAAATCCTTAGAAAAAAATCCTTAAAAAATTAAAAGTAGTTCGAGATTGTACAACTTCATACCCAAATACAACTATAATTCCACTCGTTGTTTAGGTCCTTGTTCGAAATAAAATATCTTGCCAACAACGTCAAGTTTCAAACATTCTTTTCTGAGTTATATAAGACCATAATTATTAAAAACCACATTTAAATAGTATCAAACTCTTCTCCAACGGAAGCGATTTTTTAGATCAAAATGTCAGTTGCTTTTAAAGGAAAGTTTTCAATTATAATTTTTCTTTTCACTTTGGTTATCCAAATGACCTAATTTTATTTCTGAAAACCGCGACATTAGATAATTTAACTGAACATCAATGAAAGCTATAAAGAATACTATTCTTGCTATGGAAAATTGGACTTGCATGGGCCATAACACTAATTAGATACTTACTTTACTTTTTAAATGATATCTGTTTTTTTTTACAAGTTGAAGTTGGGTAAAATATTTTAGCCTGGTTTTTATTTCGCGATTATATGTAATCATCTATATATTGAATGCATGTTCTTTTTACTGTAAATCAACGTATTGTTTTTACACGTTACATAGTGGATAATAATAAAAAAAGGTAATAGCTTTTCCTCCCCATAAAGCGACAAGGCTCGTGTGTTTGTTTGGCGAGGGAATTCAAGCTCAATAAATAAGACAACATAAATAAGTAATAAAATTTTATAAATAATAACAAGAAAATAAATTAAAAAACCGCAATATTTATTGATAACAGGAGAAGAATAAATAATTATATTATATAGCCGGGATGAGTCAACGCTACCAGAGAGCGGAAAACACTCTTGACCAGTGGCAGGGCACGTCCCTACACCATACAAGGAGAATTTTCCTCAAGTCTCCGTAGTATACAAGTACTAAATATGTTTACCATTGTATTTTATTTTATCTTTTATCGTTTATTCAATTTTATGTAATAATATACTGCAATTTTATCGATGTAAGCTTTTTGTGGCTGAGATTCGCCGCTCTGTTAAGCTGACATGAATAAACTTTATTATTTTGATAAATATGCAGTTAATCCACCTCACGGATAATACGGAACGTTCGTGTTGTCGAAGTTTGATGCACGGATAATACGGAATGTTCCTTTCTTTAACTAATAGACAATCAAATATGACCTCTGTCGGAAGTACAAATCTTATAAAATAAATTCTCTAAAATAAACTCGCATTTCATCATTATTTTAAAAAACATCCCAGGTTTTGAATGGTTTGTTTGGCTAAGCAGGATTTGTCTAGCGGGTTTGTGTAATTATTCTAATGCATTTCTTTCCATGTTCTACTGTTATAAATACGTGTACAAACTTGTCAATAATGCGTTTACTTGGTTTTACACAAAAATATTTTTCCTATGATTGGCAGCATTGATAAATTGTCTATGAAATGTTAAATAAAAACGATGAATAAACAATGACGTTACCGCGTGTATGAATTAATTTTAACAAAATTAAAATGTTAAATGCATATTTTTTTCATGTGTATTGGTCTCCCCCGGCATAAATACCTACTCACTTTTCGTAATAATAAAGCTAAATCTAACTGTTTGAATAAAAAAAAACGTTTAACGCAAAAATAATATTGTTTTTTATGAAAATATACTAATATATCTTTATTCTATTTTTTTATTATTTATTTACATTTATGTATATATAATTTCTGTAATATGTATCATAGGTATATTTTACATCTATCTATCTATAATAAAAATCTATAAAAATGAATCGCTGAAATGGATGTACGCGCATAACTTCCGAACGACTGCACCAAATTGGAAAATTCTTTTTTTGTTGTGTTTGTTATTGTCAAGACAAGGTTTGTATGAATGAAAAATTTGGAAAAATCAAACAGTTTTTTTTTTTAAATGTCATATTATGAAATGTCATATTGAATGCGTGAATGAGACCGAAAAATGTGAGAGGTCTTCAATATATTGACAAAAGGTTTTTGTCAATATATTGAATCAAACTGATTTTTTTTTATCTCAGTAGTTTATTTTTTAATCTCATAAAACATGAAAAGTGAGTGAGTGAATGAGATATAAGAGTGTGAGAGATCTTCAATATATTAACAAAGGTAGGCATTACAATACCCGTTTTAATATTTTTCCGAGGAGGGAATGAATATAATTTTTTGATCAAGATAAATAATGTAAATGACTCTAAGTGATAATAACTCTAAGTAACCAGCTCAGGTACGGGGGCTCCATCGAAACCAGAGTAAAGTTAGCCTCTCAGAAACTGGGCGTACTGTACAGGGCCCGCAGATACTTTAATAGTACACAACTGCTAACCCTGTACAAATCGCAAGTGCGCCCCACGGTTGAATTTGGCAGCCACCTCTGGTCAAAATACCTAAAAAAAAACCCTGACTCTGTGCAGAAACGGGCGGTCCGTTTAATAGATTCTCCCATCTTACGGACGGACTGCAATCTTTTGAGCACAGGCGTCAGGTGGGAATGCTGTCCTTGTTCTACCGGTATTACAATAGAAGATGTTCCGAGGAACTAGCGTCATTGATCCCCTCGGCACCTGTGCATAGTCGGGAAACACGCCAAACACGGGCCCAAAATTTGTACACGGTTGACATTAGTCACATGAGAACGGGTCGTTTCTATGACTCGTTCTTGAGTTCAACGGCTCGGCTGTGGAACGATTTTCCAGCCTCTGTGTCTCCTCCCTCCTACAACATAGGTCTCTTTAAGACCCGTGTTCACTCCTTCCTTTCCTCAAAAAGACCCTCCACACAGCATCTTCAAATATGACATAGGCCCGGAGGGAAGTTATTTTGCTAAGGGCCTCCTGTGTGGAGTTAATGTAAAAAAATTTTTTTTTTTTGCATTTTAATGATAATAATAACGTTATATTTGTATAGCGCAGTTTTGTGTCATTTCACTTCAAGTGCGCTTATAACTACAATAAATTTTAAAATAATCCTACAGTGCTCCTTATAATATTGAGAAAATAATAAAAGAATATACAGGATTTATAAAACAATGACAAGAGAACAAAATTAACAGTGCTCGTATAGCACACACAGGACAATAATAATACTAGACAATAACGGTGCTATTGGAACACAGGATAAAACAAGAACTTTAAAGCATTAGCTCCCCACCGGAGACCCTGAGGAAAATAATTGCCCTCAGGGCCTATGTCATCTTTGGGGATGCTGTGTGGAGGTTCTTTTAATGGAAAGGAAGGAGAGGAAGTCGTGGAAAGGAAAAAGGTATGTGGGGTGGGTAGGAATCTGGGGGTCAGTGTGCCCAGGAGTTACAGACGTATCAATCCATCCCTCCAACTGCGCTGCAAGGCGATGGGTTGAGAGAGTCCGGCTGGAAACATCAAAAGGCATCCCTCAACAAGTCTCTCACGATCCGGCCTGCCACGCAGCAGGTGGGCAGACCCATCAAACAAATCGCAGACAAACCTCACCCCATGAACCCGGGCACCCCTATTAAGTCACCAAACATAGCGATCCACTTGAGGTGACCTATGGTAGAGGTGTTGGTTATCCAATAAATGGTTCCCGGGGCGGCGGTACCCATACCCACATCCCAAATTGTGAATCATTGGTATGTATCAATGCAAAAATTTAAAAAAGATGTTTAGGTTGTGGCCACAGCTGTATATGGAATTACAGACATCACAAGTGTTATCAGTGTTTTCATCCAATTCGGTTGATAATATGTGCGTTATGAAAATGAAAATAATGTTGGTGGTTATTAGCCGAAGTATGATATAGTTAAAAGTGACCGAATTGGATATAGGCACCTCAGCTCAGTTGGTAGAGTTGTTGCCTTGAAGGCAGAAAGTCCTCGGTTCGATTCCCAGAGGTGTTAATATCTTTTTCTGTGTTTCCTGTCTTCAGATTTTCGGGTGATTTTCGCTAATATTGTCTTCATTTAATTTGAAAAAATGACGAATGTTTTTACTTGCGTTTGTTTTTAGTTCGTGGACTAACTTCATTCGAATTTCTACGAATGATCAATGGTGAATTGTGCGCAACATATCGAGAAGCCTGTGTGCAACAAAATTATGAATTAATAATTTGGGATGATTGTACGATGGCGCACAAACAAGCATTAGAGGCACTCGATCGAACATTAAGAGATTTGCGTTGCAAAGAGCCTCTTCGGAGGCGCGATGGTTCTACTGGCCGGAGATTTTCGCCAAGCGCTGCCAGTTATACCCAGATCAACAGCTGCTAATGAAATAAATGCTTGCTTGAAGGCATCAAATTTATGGAGATACGTGGAAAATTTCAAGTTAACAATAAATATGCGAGTGGCGTTACAAAATGACATATCGGCGGAAGCTGTTGCAAATGCATTAGTAGACATTGGCAATGGGAAAATTCCTGTTGAGACTTCTAATTCACAACGTCAAAGGAAGAATTAATATCAAAAGTGTTCCCAAATATTGGTGTCAATTATAAACACCATACTTGGTTGAGCGAACGAATCATTTTAGCAGCGAAAAATAAGGACGTTGAGATTTTTTTATTTTTTTTTATTATTATTTATTGAAACATTTATTATAATTACAATTTTACAACAAAATATTTTTTTTTACAGGTTTTTTTTTTAACTACCCTTCCATTAAAAGCATTTGCTTGTGTATGGAAGGGGAGTGTACATAAATGCTATTAGTTATTAGTTAGGTATAAGTTAGTACTTAAATAATTAATTATACATAAATATATGTGAGCTGCAGTATTTATTTGATAATGGTGTGTTTTTTTTTTTTTTTTTAAAGAAAGAATGTTATGGAGAACTAAGATATTTGTAAGATTAGTTGACAGTAGTTCTTTTCTTAAGAACATCTTTAAAATGTCTCTTGACAGAGAGCAGCATTCGGGCCTTATCATCGATGCTTCTGATTTCCTCTGGTAGACGATTGAAAAAAGTTCTTCCCTGATAAGTATAATGATGCTGTGCAAAAGACGTATTTAGTTTTGGGCATAGAAAAACATGTTTAAGTCGAGTTCTGTTTTCATTTAAAAATGAATATTTATCTTTTTCTTTTATTATTTGAATTACTGAATTTTTAATATATAAATCTTTAAATGTGGGTATTTGAAATTCTTCAAACAGGCGTTCTGTTGGGTAGTCTAAGGATTTTTTTAATATAATTTTAATAATTGTTCTTTGTACAATTTCTATTGGAAGAAGGTTACATTTATACGCGGATCCCCAACTAATAATAGCGTATTGTAGAGTGGATTGAACTAAGGCATAGTAGATTAAATATAGATTTTTTATCGACAGAAAATTTCTAATTCTTAAAAATATATATATTAATTTTCTGATTTTGTTTACTACTTGACATATTTGTTCCTTCCATTTCAGATTTTTATCGATAATTACGCCGAGATATTTAATTTTATTTGTTGTTTTTAATATTGTACAGTTTGATTTGCAATAATGTTGGTTGTGAATTTTAGTGTTATCGTGTATGACAATGTTAAAATTTTTGGGAGCGTCGTTTGGATGGATTGCAAATGGAATTACAAATGTCTTTTCACTATTTAGTGATAGTAAATTAGTGTCGAAAAAATTCTTAAGCGTATTGATGTCTTTTGTGGCCTGTAATTCTACATTTTCCCAAGTATTTTCACTTATTATTAAAACTGTATCGTCGGCGTATGATGTAATTTGACCATGTAGATGTTGAAAAAAAATATCGTTTACATATATGGTAAAAAGGATTGGTCCAAGCACTGTACCTTGGGGGATTCCAAAGCTTGAAATCTCTTGATCACTATTAATACGATTGATTTTTACCACTTGAGGGCGGTTTTTTAAGTAGTTGGTGATCCATTTAATCGCGTTGCCTTTTATGCCAATATCATTTAATTTTTTTAATAGTATCTCATGGGATATGCTATCGAAAACCTTTCTGAGGTCAATAAATATGCCCGCACATTTTTTACCTTTATCTAATGATTCGTAAATGTATGAAGTTACGTTAGCAATTGCATCTTGTGTGCTGAGTGATTTAATAAAACCAAACTGGTTTTTGTGTAGTATTTTATTACTTTCTAGGAAATTTACCAATTGTTTTTTTTACTATTTTTTCAAAGATCTTTCCTATGTTAGAAATTAGACAAATTGGGCGATAGTTCGTTACTTGGTGTGGATCACCAGATTTGTAAATAGGTGAGATTATTGTGTTTTTGTAGTTCATTGGAAATATTCCTTTCGTTAAACTCAAGTTTATTAAATGAGTGATGGGTTTTATTAAGTAAGATTTCATAGATTTTAACATGTGTGCCGTAAAAGAATCAAAACCGGGAGACGAACCTCCTTTCATATTTTCTATTATTTTTAAGATTTCACATTCTGTTGTTATTTCAAATATTGAAAGTATATTACGTTTCTGTAAATTTTTATTTTTATGTTTTTCCGGGTTAGAAGGTTTATGAATATTTTTCGCAAGATTTTTTCCAACATTTGCAAAGAAGGAATTAAATATGTTTGCACATTGTTTAGGCTGTAAATTGGCATCTATAATTTTTTTATCATGTTCGATATACTTAATATTTTGTGTTTTTTTTGTATTGTCTATGGCCAAATTCACAGTTTTCCACATTTGTTTATGGTTATTTTCTGAAGATAATATTTTATTTTTAAAAAACTCTTCCTTACTTTTTTTAATATAAGATGTTAATTTATTTTTATATTTTTTATAAAAAATATATGCTTTTTCATCATGGGGATTTTTTAAAGTTGTTTTATAAAGTTTTTCTTTGTTTCTGATAGATATTATAAGTCCTTTGGTAATCCAAGGTTTTAAACATCTTAATTTTGATTTTATGTGTATTATTATTTCAGTTGTCGAATTTTTAATGTGTTGTGACAGGATTTTTTCAAAGTTAGTCGAACATATTTCAGTATCATCACTCTTTAAAACATTGTTCCAATCTTCCTTTTTAAGTTTTTCAGAGAGAATAGTCATGTCTATTGTTGATTTTTTGGGTATTAAATTATGTTTTTTATGTTTAATATTATTATTATACAGAAGTAAGCATGAATGATGATCAGTTATGTTAGTTTTCCAAACAATTGATTTTAGTTTGTGAAGATCTTTAATGTTTACGTTTGTCCAAATGTGATCTAAACAAGATGGAGTATGTTCTTTTATTTCTCTAGTATTTTTATTTATGCAAGATATGAAATTTTGTTCAGTCATACAATTGATGTATTCAGTTTTGTTATTATTTTCTATTTTTTCATTAATGTTCACATTAAAATCACCCACCACAAAGCAGAGTTTATTTTTTAATTTTAATAATATGTATTTGAGGTCATTAATAAACGTAATAACACTCGAGCCATGCGTTCTATAGATAGCTATTAAATGATATATTGATTTGCCGAGTTTGAAATGTACTTCGATGCAGTTTACCAAATGTATTGGGTGTTCTATAATGTTAACAATACTAAATTTATTATTTGCAAATATTATTATTCCCGAATTTTTGTTGATATCTACTTTGGTAGAAATATAATTGTACTCAGGTAAGTGATAAGACGGTGACTCAGCGTTCGTAAATGTTTCGGTTAACACTATGAAGTCGGGCTTTTTAATTAAATTATTTATTTTTAGAATTAGTTCATCTAAATTTTTCTGAATGCTACGGATGTTTATGTGCATAATAATTATATCATTGATGTTTTTAGAAATAATTTTGTTACATGAATCAGTACAAATGCATTCATATTCTTGAATTTTAATATTTAATTCTAATTCGCTATTTAAGAAATCATCCATTTAATTAATGCATTTTTGGTTGTATTTTGCAATATTATATATAAGTTTTTTTTAATCAATGTCGTAGTTTATTCTTTCTTTGGCTAATTTAAGCATGTAAGAACGAAACTTACATGTTTCGCTGTTTGTTCGGTGGTCTATTTCATTCATTTTACTGTTGAAGGAGTTTATTTCTTTCTTCTTGTTAGCTGAGTGACAGTTAGCGCATTTGGGCGGCAGTTCGAGGGATTTACACTCGGAGATGGGATGATCTTCTGAATAGTGCTTGCATGTTGGTTTATTCATTTTATTGTAGCATATTTGTGCTGTGTGTCCGAATCTTTGACAATGGAAACATTGGGTAAGAACGTTACAATCGGTTACATAGATTCTCATGAATCCTAGATGAATTTTTTTTCTATTTATAAGATGTAGTCTCAATTCTGGATTTGTTTGGAGAATTAAGTTTTTGCTGTTAGTTTTTTTGTTCGTAATGATGGCTTTAACTTGTTATATTTTTTTATCTTGGTATTTTTCACATATCATTTTGATGTCGTTGTTTTGTTCAATTATGTCTTCTAAGAATTCTTTTTCGGTATAGTCTTTGTCAAGTCCTTTGAATATTACGCATGGATCCGTTTTCACAAGTACCTCCGCTATTATGGTTTTGTCGACTTCATTTATCTTATCTTTTAATTTTTTTGCCTCTTCTTTTTCTGGGCATGTTATTATAATGTTTTTTTTCGTTTTTTTAATTTCACTTACTCGAATTCCCAACTGCGATATTTTGATTTTTTGTATTTTCTCTTTTATTTTTTCAGTGTCTTCTTCTTTTAAGCTTTTTATAATTATAGGAAATCGTTTTTCTTGCGTTTGTGGTATTAAGTTTTTTACTGCCGAAGAGTATGAAAACGAGTTTTTTTGTGTTTGGTTTTTTTCTTGAATTTCACATTTTTCTTGTAATTTAGCTAATTCTATTGCCATGTGGGATATCATTTCCATGATGTTATTTATTTCTTTCATCATTTTTGATTTTGTTTCTTTGGTAAGTTTATTTTCTTCTATGATTGTATGTAAGTCGCTTATGTTTTGTTTCGCCTTAGTAATGAAGGCATGCGGATCAACCGCTTCCTCCATTTTCACGGGTTATGAATTATTTTATTTTCGGTTAATTTATATACTTTTAAAGTTTGTCTGGGTTTGAAAGTGTTATTTTATTTATCGCTGCTCACACGCGTCCAACACCGTTAGAGGTTTAGGCGACATTTAAATATAAAAATTCAGAGTCAATACAAATGCATTTATTTAAGTCGATCGATTCCATTATCGATCCAATTGAAGAAGTTAATTATCGTACTGAATTCCTAAATTCATTGGATTTGCCAGGATTACCGCCACACAATTTACAACTTAAGTTTGGCTCTGTGATAATTATGTTATGCATCGGAATCAGCCAAAATTGTGCAACGGAACAAGACTCGCTGTTAAAAAATTATGAAAAATTTGATTGAAGCTACTGTAATCATGGGAAAATTCTAAGGCGAAAATGTGCTTATTCCAAGAATACCACTAATGCCAACTGACTTTCCTTTTGAATTTAAACGTGTCCAGTTTCCAGTGCGCCTTGCATTCGCAATGACAATTATTATTAATAAATCCCAAGGCCAATCGTTAGAAGTGTGTCGAATAAGCCTTGAATTGCCGTGTTTTTCGCAAAGGCAGTTAGTTGTACTACTATATTATAGTCATACTATATCATACTATATCATAGGCAAACCATCGGCGCTATTTGTTTTCTCTCCAGAAGGAAAAACGAAAAACATTGTACATTACAAGGCATTACAATAGTTATGGTCGAATTATTTAATTGTAATTTTATTTCATTATATGATCGTATTGTAAACGGAAGATTTTTTCTCATTTTTTATCATAAAGTACGTAACGTGTAACATTCGACGTATGGAATTATTGATAATCCAACTGATTTGAATTTACCGGAAGTGTTACACTTCCTTAGACCACCCGTGTGAAGCCGAGGCGGGCTTAATAGTAAATCAAGTCTTTCAGGAATTTCAAAAATATTCACGAAAAAAAAAATGGCGGTACCAAGTTCGCCGGGTCAGCTAGTTTTGTAATACTCTCCTATCTGTAGCTTTAAATAAATGATAAAACCATGAGGTTTTACGTACCTACCTGCGTACATAATATATTATCATACGCGATCTAGTAAATCTAGTTCAAACATTATGAACAAAGCTAGCTAAAGTTTAATTTAAGTAATAATTTGAAAAATAATCACAGCTTTGTTCAGCACATACGTGATTTACATTTTTTTATAGATTCTAGAGTCATAGTCACAAACATCGTAAGATCAAACCCGGCCTCGTGTGTTCAGGATTATGTCCATAGAAGACTTTGTACCACTTTTTGTGAGACATTCGTAGAATGCTAATTCAGTTGCAAAATAAATTTAAAAAAAACGTTTGATGATGACCGCCCGAAAATGCATTTGGGTTCTGGGAAATCACAATAATTAGTTACGTGAGGCAAATAGTAATTTTAAAAGTTCTAGACGTTGGAAGGCGCTAAGTGAAGGATTATTCGAGAACATTTTTTGTATTTTTTTAAATATTAGGTTATGCTCACCATCGATGGCTTTTCTAGAATTTTTCCCCGCGAGTTATCAAAGTCGTAAAAGTGAAAAACGTATTACTATGAAATAATTGAATTTATTTAAATACTCAAATAGAAAATCGATATAGGTTGCAATGGGTTCATGGGATGAAGTTTGTCCAGGTCTTTCTGGTGGGATGCGCCCGCTCACCAGATGCATGGAGGGCTGAATCGGGGGAGTCGGGAAACTCTTTGACCTCTCCAGCCAGATTCTTTTTTTGTTTTTTTGAATTAGGCAATTCACCCTAAAAAGAGTGCCGAAAAAGTTAAGGAAGATATTTATAATTTTGAGGATAATCTAGAAGAGAAAAGGACAAATCAAATATTGAAGTCATTCAAGTCGATGAACTTAAATAAAACTGAAAAACGCGAGAATTGTTGAGAGACAGCAAACACGGAATATTGAGAGAAGAATGGTGAGTGATTTTAATGAACAAACGATATATGCTTTTGAAGGAAGAATGTTTCTTACAATTAAAAAAGACATGGTTAAGAGTCTCCTCCTGCAAACCGCACTGGCAGAGTGGACTATCGAGACTCGAATTTTAAACAAATGCGCTGCAATAGAGCAGTGACCAATTCTCATTCTCGAATGCAGGAAATAAATCTTTTGATTTTTTTTGCCATGGAACCAGGGTTTACTTAGAATGTGATTTTGAATTCCGGCATAGAAAGATTCAATTCGGATTTTCGTATCCGACCAATTTTCTTCCTAGAAATGAGGCATGTTGGATTTAAGAACAGAGAAGACGTCAGAGATCGGAATTTTAAAATCTAAAGGAATAGAACCAGAGATTGTTCCAATTTTAGCTAGAGAATCGGGTTACTCTCAATTCCTATATAACCAGGGACCCCAACCAATATTGTCTCAAACTTTGATTCGTTTAGAGAATTGAGGATGTTTTTAATGTTAAAAAAGGTTGTCTTCTGGACATCGAACGATATTTGAGGATATTTTTAATATTGCAGTGCTCAGGCAGTGCACAGTAAGGCTCGACGAATATTGAGAATCTGGATTTGAATTAAAGCTTTTTCAATAGCGAAGCATTCTGCAGCAAATATAGAAATTTCTTTAGGCAATTTATAAGACAGATTTAAATTGAATTCAGGAATATATACCGATGCGCCATAATCTTTGAGATCGGATTTGAATCCATCTGAGGGAAAACCCAGGAAACTTTGATGATGTAATGTTTTTAAAAAGTTCCTCAATATTTTGAAAGTTATTAGAGGAGGTTAAAATGTTTGCCCGAAAGTCAGAAGTTATAACATAAAATTGATAGTATCCAACAGGATACTGAAAATGGGTAGGATTTGATCTTCTTGTAGATTTTGGAGGGAACCCAGACTCTTTCCTATCGACCCAACCCAAGGGATGGATTCACTCCTGGGCACATCGACTCTCAGATTTCTACCATCCGTCATACATTTTCCTTACCAGAATATCCTATCCTTCCTTAATTTAAAATATCCTCCACTACATCCCCAAAGATGACATGAGCCTCGAGGCAAATTATTTTTCTTAAAATCTACTTGACCTGTGTGGCGTTAGTGTTTAAAAAACTTGCTTATACGAAAGAAATAAAGAAACTTATTAAAAAACAAAAAAAAATTATGGAGAAATAATCTTAGGTTGAATAAGAGGAGAAGACTTCTCCCCTTATCCCCTTCTTCACTTAGTGATGTAATTGGGAACACGGTCGTCTGTTAAATGGTAGTTCTGGGTTCAATTCCAGGAATAACCCGATTCTTTTTCCATTTCATTGATGAAACATTCGTCATAGTTTCAACAATTTTTAGAATTTCAAAATTATAGCATGATTCCTTGTACCACGACGTATACATTTCCACGTAAGCTGTCGGGGTTTTCATCTTGTCCACCTTACATTGTTCTAGAATACACGCTGATTATGTGTTACTTACGTACCTATGTACCTACCTATCCATCTGAATTTAAGAATTGTGAAACACATTTTTAGGAACATATTTTAAAATGCGGCATTCTGACTCTGAACCACACTTACTACCGACAAAATATAATAATTTTATTTTCACTGCCTTCTAAATATACGTAGGTACTATTGATATTATATAAAGATGTTTCTTAGATTCTCAATGAACAAACAAATTACCTAGGTACGAACCTGACATGGTAATTCCACTTAACATAATCTTCTCACTTCTAAAGGAATGTCACCAGAAACCTCTCATTTCTTACTAAACTTCGTTCTTGCACTTATTATTTTGTTAATAAATATATACTCTTATAGTCGAACAGATACCAAATGCACTCCCAAAATTTCACACGGGGATTAACGTACAGTCAAAACTCCGAAAAACCCAAACTCGAAAGGCACTCCACCATTATATTATTAATATTTTTATATTTTTCATTTCTTATTATTTATACGTCCCTCTTATATTCCAATTTTCGAAAATACATTAAACTGGATTCTAAAAACAATATTTCAGACGATATCTAATAGTTACACGCTGCGAAACAAAATTTAGAAAAAAATAATGTAAGCAATAATTATTAGCCTGAAACACTCATCAACATTGAAAAATCTTCCGAGAAAAGATACTTGCCGCCAACGGGACTTGAACCCGTGTCCTTCTGATTGCCGGTCAGCTGCTCTTGACCACTGAGCTATGGGGGCTTATCAAATACCCGCCAAATAATTGAATATATACTAATGTTTCATTCAACAATTACTGCTTATTATATTTTTTAGTGGTCAAGAGCAGCTGACCGGCAATCAGAAGGACACGGGTTCAAGTCCCGTTGGCGGCAAGTATCTTTTCTCGGAAGATTTTTCAATGTTGATGAGTGTTTCAGGCTAATAATTATTGCTTACAATAATTGTTACCCTTTGTGCTATGCATAAAAATCTTGTCGAAACGTTAGTTTAAAAATTAAAAATAATAAAATTTAGAAATTCCATTGGCGGTTATTCCCGTGAATTAGGCGACTAAATCCTTTGGAAATTCCATTGTTATTTATATCATGCTACTTACTATAAAAGCACACAATTAATGATTCCACCTTCAGTAATAAGTACTGTATTGACTTCATAAGATCAAAAACCAGTCCATTACTTTATTTTCGATTTAATACCTATACTTTATTAATGTCATTTTAACTCCGTTTATTTAATCGGTGTGATTGTAATTACATATTGTGTGATCTAATATCAACGATACGAATTGCAGGCAGGTGAAAAAACGATAGTTTATAATGTTATCAAGTTTTTCCAAAAAATCCGTGACAATCCAGAATACACCAAAACATTGAACTTCAAGCAAGTACATTTATTGGCAGCAGGCTTGCGGCCTCAACGGGATTGGAAGATTTTAAAAAAGATGTTGTGCGTCGCAGTGTGATGAATTTTTATGACAATGGACAATATCCCACTCTTACAAATCTTAACAAAGTTCTGGTGGATTAAATATATATTTTTTTTATCTCATGAGTCATTGCGATGTATTTTGCATGATATTGGTTTAAAATTCAAAATACGCAAAGATAGAAGAAAGTATTTAATGGGAAGATCAGACATTTCTACAGCGCGTGTAGAGTTTTTGAGAAAAATGAATCAAAATGAAAATGAACTAGCGACGGACGGCAAATTTGGGAGGCGGGAATGGGTACCGCCGCACCGGGAACCTTAATTGGATAACCAACACCTCAGCCACAGGTCACCCCAAGTGGTTCGCTACGTTTGGTGATTTAGCAGGGGTGCCCGGGTTCATGGGGTGAGGTTTGTCTAGGTCTTGGAGGCGGATGACTAGGACACACTGAACCCCAGATTCCTACCCACCCCTTAAACCCTTTTCCTTCCCAGAACTCTCCTCTCCTTCCTTTCATTAAAAAACCCTCCACATAGCATCCCCAAAGATGACAAAAGCCCTGAGGGAAATTATTTTCCTCAGGGCCTCCTGCTTGGAGCCCATGTAAAAAAAATTTGTATGAGACTTGGGTGAATCAAAATCACTCGATTACACACATGTGGCAAAATAGTGAGGGCAATGGGGGTATAAAAGTGCCAGTTGAAAAAGGAAGCCGGCTGATCATTTTGCATTGTGGTTCAGCAAAAACGGGTTTTATCACGGGGAGTAAATTTATATTCCGTACGAAAAAGGTTAGGTCAAATACAGATTACCATTCTGAAATGAATTCCAAAGTCTTCAAAAATTGGTTTGAAAATAAGTTTGTGACATTCCTCGAAGAACCCTATGTGATTTGAATGTAAAATAAATATTTTTTAATCACAAATAAAAATTTATCAATGTAAAAAGTTCATTGTATTGTAAAAAGTATGTTGTTTTATGTTGATGTGCACATTTAGGTATTTTTGTCTTTAAAAAAATAAATTTGTAAAATCCCAGCCGGGGGTAAAAATCAAATATTATTAAAATTTAAATGTCTCATAAATTGGTTACCGCTTTATTAATTAGCATCTGATAAAAACTGTCTAAGAAATTTCTTGATTCTGAAATATATATGTAATATGAGTTACCGGACACCTTGTAGGTATTTTTAAACACCTACGCATTTTCATTCAATCCTTATTCAGACTTAAATTCAGTCCCGAACATAATAAAAACATTTTGTTTAGTAAAATTAATTTTAAGTCGTGAACCTTCTTGTGTTGCTTTACCTGTTAATTTTATTACTGACTCTGGACTTTGAACGTTCACTTAGTTTCTGTTTGGCTATAGTTCTGTTAATAGTAACGAGACACCGCAAAAGATGTTTATAATTTTTTCTTTTAATAAACCTTATCAATTTTTTCTCAAAAACATAAGATTTGGAAGTATGATCAAAAACGTAATAATAATATTAATTGTAAAATTTGTAAAATTCACAATTTATTAAATTCACAATTGTTAAACAATTTATTATACTTTTGAATGTAGCTATAACTTTGTGGTTATCCATTATAGATAAATGAAACAATTTAACTTTGTTTGAACCACTTTTATATTCGAGTAAATCCGACCGGTTTCAGAACGACCGTTCCTTTAGAAATTAGGAATCTTTAGAACTGGAGAATTTTTATGAAATGACCAAAGCTTAAAAGTTCTTATTTGCTTACATTTTTACTCGACTGGTTATACACAAATTCGCGGACCGTGAAAATTAAATGTTTTTGTTTCTGAAAGGGTGACTTTTAAGTATAGCACTAAATTCTGCCGAGTCTGTGATCGTTCCTAAATCATGCAGCAGTCCATTCTAAGCTTTAGGTCCTGATTCCGAAAGCCACCAAACTCACCGAACTTAGTATCTGGTGTGCGCTTAGGTTTCTTCAACCTACCTACTTAAATATAAACCCTATAATTTGCTACTATTTTTTTTCAAATGAGAAATTATTTAATGTATAAACGACATAAACGACACTATCTCAATGACAATTATTATTTCTTTTAAAAACTGTCTTCAGGCAGATACTTCAGTATATATCATTTTAAAAATGCGAATAAGAAAGTTCCAATGAACACCACATTTTAACTTCACAATTGATAAAATAATCTATACTGAACCGTAAAACGGCCAACATCTTGAAACGGAACGTACACACACATTTACAAACAGACGAAATGCAAAACGGTCGATATAAAAGCATGTTTTAAAAATGCATAATTCATTGTACTATATCAAATTCAATGTTTCTCTCTTTATGAATGAGTATTGTATTATTTGGAGAAGAACACAGAATTTTATTAATACAACCGATTCTCGCTAGAAACGATTTATATGTAAAACAGAGAATACAAATCGCCTGCGAATGACAATATGAATTAGGTACCTCTATATTATTTTCAATAAACTACTAGTCGAATGACCTAACGAATTGAAAACATTTAAATTTAACCGCTATTTTGTATGATATACTGTGTGACATTCGAGTTTTGAATCACCCGTCACGTTGACCACAGAGATGACCTTTGGATTAACGAAATGACATTTTTGGACCCCTGGATCTCGGCTACCAAAGATGAATAAAATCGAGGACAAAGACGTTATTAATGCTGAAGATGTACATTGTCTTGAGTTGAAACACACGCGGCTTTCCAGTAATTTCACGGGAAAGCGGGCGCTGATCGGGCTTATTATAAACAAAAAAAAAAACAAATTATATACCATGTTTCACGTTGTAAATAAACATGGGAATATTTTTACATATCTTCAAGCATCATTTTTACTAATTATTTGAATAGATAGATAGGGAACTGACGACCTCCGCGGTTGAGTGGTTATAATCTTCGTCTACGATTCCGGCGATCGCGGGTTCAAATCAAATTTTATTTGATTATTTTGTATTATTTCATTAAAAATAATAGATGCATTTGTGGCATGTACCAAAATGTTAGGTATTTTCAGTATTGCACTGGTGAAATACCACAACTCAGAATTGAAACTTGTATTGTATTGAAGATTTTCAAATATTATCGTGTTATTCGTAACGCGGGAAAGTTTGTATTTAAAAAAAAAAATAATCTGACATGTTTGTATTTTAGTCATTAATTTTAATTAAAGGGAATATTTTTATTTTTATTTTTATTTTTATTTTGTTAGTATTTTTTATTACATTACCCTGCATATTATTATAGTACCTGTAGCCTGTTCTCATTATTTACATTTGTTTTTTTTTCATTAATTTACACCTACGTAATTTATTTTTAATGTATGCGCTTAAGTCGTAAAATTATTTGTTAGGTGACCAGATCTGAATAGGAAGACACCGCGCTTTCCTTTTCCCCTTCTACTTCCCCTTCTGATGGCAGGTCCCACAACCTTCAGCCTCACAACATACCCGAACTGAGGATGTCGTGGCCTCACTGGCTCCAAGCGGTTGGGAGCAGTTGGGACAAAAACAAGCACATTAAAATCTTGAAACCTGATAAATAATGCCAACTTGTGTATAATAGATTATATGTACGTATGTAAACAATGTTTTGTGTTCTCGGTAATACTTTTTTTAAACGATTTTTTTTAATTATTCAAATATTAAACGAATCAATTAACATTGCAAAGCTGAGTATGAAAAAGTAAAAAATAATAAAATGCGAGGTGGATTATGAAAAAGCAACCTAAAAGGTGACACACACGGCTGAATGCACGAAGCGACGCGATGCAAGAGACATAAATTAGGATAACAGAAGCTGAATTCATTTTGTTGCAACTTAAGCCGACGGCTTTAGTTTTTTTTGCAGTTAATGTTATCTACCTACGATTTATGCAAAATATTTATCTTATTTGTACCTGTTTTTGAATAGGACTACTTTTAGCAAAGTACTTATAAGTAAGAATGAGATCATGAGAGGAAGGATCATTTAACCGGTTCTGACCGGTCCCTGCGAATCGGTTGTTAAAATCGAATTAAAAAATCTCTACGTTAATGCTAAGTGTATGGTTAAAAGCTTTTTAATTTTCTTAAGTAAAAATTTACATCTTTTTCGCCCACGCCATGGCGTATTGCGACTTTAATCTTAAATTATTAGCACTTTATTTGTAAGTCGCGATATTTTGCAAGTGAATAATTGAAAAATTTTGCCTGCGGCGCTTAGATATCTCATATAGCATGCGAATAATGTCGTTTAAAGAGATATAAAAATATGAATTAATTATTAAAGTTAAAGCTTAGACTTACGGATTTCGATACTTCGTTTGTGTGGAAACACTATGATATTAATGGAAATAAAGTAGTGAGAAAAATTTTACGCTCATGTCAGAAAGTCTTATGGCCCTAACTGTTTTAGAAGCCTCACAGCTGGTTTGGCAACAATGTCGGGTACTCACCCAGGCATCGCGGGCTCATTCCTTTTCTAGCAAGTTCTCCATCGTTGTACAAGAAACATTTTTCACTTGTATCTAACTGCTAAAGTTTTTTCTCTATCATATCACGTGATCAGGTGGAGGGTTTAATTATAAATGTAGTTAGTTATTATTAATATCCGCTCAAATAGAAGAAGATGGAAAGATATGTAATTATGAATGTTGGAGAGAGCGCGCTAATATTTAAAACTATAAAATAATGTTTCATAAAACACGACTCATTTAAAATAGAGCAAAAATCTCGCGGGAGTTGTCTTAAACAGTATTTAAAGAAACACTGTGATAATAGTTTTTGGAGCATACTTTGCGATTTTTTTCTATCTAGGGAATTTCATATAATTTGCGTTTCGGCGTGGAGAATGTCTAGATATTTTTTTCAAGAATAACATATATTTTTTTAAGAGCTTTAAAACTTAAAATGTTTAAGGTACTTACATGTGTAATAAATCGGTAGAAATGGGGTATGCGGCGGCTTAAACTTAGTATACAAAAAAGTTTAAATTAAATTCAGCAAGCTAATTATTATACCATCTACCATATTATTGATGCATAACAAATATGGAGCTTAAAATAAATATTTTTTAAACCTCCGTGAAGTCAAATTAATCAAATGAATTTTAAAAGTAAAAGTTAAACATTTTAATTCCTTCTGTAGTGACGACCTAATACTATTATTGGTTAAATTTATTTTAATCCTAATAATTAATGATCTTAGTCTTCTCTTGTTTAATATTTTAATGAATGATGTTAAAAAAAAACTATCTGAAATTCTCAGCTCTACCTATATGTCTTGTATGCTGATGACAAAAAGATTAGCAAAATGAATGCATACAAATGTTTACCGTCATTTACTATTCTTGAAAGAAAAACACTATATTATATAACTATATACTAAAAAAACACTTTTTGATAGAATAAATGTAATTAGAGATCTTTGAGTTATATTAGATAGGAAGTTTCTTTTTCAATCTCACGACGAGCATGTCACGTCGAAGCCTTTGAAAATGCTAAGATTTATACTTAGATTAAGTACAGTTTTCAAAAATCCACAAATATTTAAGATTCTCAACCTATCCTACATCAGAATCCACCTAGAGTACGCTTCAACAGTGTGGAATCCTCATTATTCTACGTATAAATCAAATATAGAAAGAGTTCAGAAAAGTTGTTTTAAATATGTTTCTTATCGCATGCGAAATTATGAAAACTATGTCTCTATCAACCTTAAAACTCTTGATCAACGCCGTAATACCGGAGACCTAGTAATGCTTTATACGATTATTAGATAATAATAATTTATAAGATAATAATTAATTAATAAAATACTTTATAATAATTCCACTAAAGCGATTTCTAACACATTATGGCAAATTTGTAAAACGCCGTAGTACTACCCAGAGTCCTCGTTTAAAGTAGTAGTAGGTGTAGGTACTGCCTATTGTATTGAACCTAAAATAAACAAAAATTTAAAAAAAAAAACAAAAAAAACGACTTAAAAAAATGCACTAAAAAGTAAAAAAATAATTTCGTATTCTTCTACAACTTAATAATCAACTTACTTTTTCTACTCATCAATATGTAGGTATGATTGTTATTTTTTGAGTCGGTGTCAGCCAAGGTAGGTTTATATCTACATATATATAGTTGTAGATGAGATGTGTTTGTGTCGCACGCGCGACTTGACGAGGCGAGAGGCGAGAGCGGGGCCGCGGCGGGGGGGGGGAGCTCTCAAGTGAACCCGCCGGGCCGGGTACCTTGGCTGACACACCGACTCCAAAAATAACAATCGTTACTACATATTGATGAGCAGAAAAAGTAAGTTGATTATTAACTTGTAGAAGAATACGAAATTATTTTTTTACTTTTTAGTGCATTTTTTGTCTTTTTTTTGTTTTGTTAAATTATTTGTTTATTTTTGATTTTTAGTGAACCTAAAGTACGCTAACTAATTTGCCAGAATATGGGTAGACCTACTAAACGTGCTGCTCATATGAGACAGAATGATACTTGACCATAACGACGTTACGGTAGGTGACTCAGAGATCCGGATAGCCTATAAAAGAATCGGCCGAGTATCGTTAATTTGCTCCTAAGAATTGAAGAGTTCCGTTACTTTGTCATGGATCCCATAATCAGAACCTAACCAAACTCTCATGAAACTACCCTTGAAGTACATCGTTTCCAATGAAAAAGAATCATCGAAATCGGTAGTGATATTGAGTTATTCGTCAATTTGTCGCGCACATACTTAATGTAAATTTAAGACTTATGTGGTTTTCTCATGGATGCCAATGTCAGAACTGGACCAAATTGAAATGGGAATAAACGGAAAGCACCAGCTTTCAAATAAAAAAAAAGAATAATCAATATCGGTTAACCCAGTCGAAAGTTCTGAGGTAACAAACATAAAAAAAAACGTCGAATTGAAAACCTCCTCCTTCTTGAAGTCGTTTAAATATGAGATGATGGGTGAAATCTATGTGAATTCATTGACTGTAAACCGCAGTAAGCATTGCGTACGTTTCCATATTAATATTTTGTTGAATAATAAAATAAAATTCACACATTTTCAATTCACGCGCCACCTACTGTAATTTTTAAATATAAATTTCATAAAACTAGAGCTGACCATTATATATAGAAACCTTCAGGGTCGTGCGCACAATAACTCATAATAGTTTAATCGTAATCGGATGAATGGTATAGGAAATAATAAGGGACCAACAAAAATTCATTTTTTAAATATGTAGATGATATAAATATTCCTAATACTTCAATAAAATTAAAATAAAACTTTGATTTTTATATGTAGGTATAGCACGAAATCCATTGAATTCAACACAGTTGTTTATTTACAAAGCTTTCGTCCATATGTTAAGGCTATGCCGGTATTCAAACACTCCTTTATAACATAACAAGAATACATAAATATTGACGACCCTTTTCTTTTCCACATATAAAAACCTACATGGGAATCTGTCGTAATACTTTTTTTCTTTTATCAAAAATTCCTAGGATATTTTCTGACGCTGCCTCATCTCCTACGTAAATCAAATTAACATTGTTTTTTATTTCTTATGTTTACGTTCGAATTGTCACCAAATAGTTAACGAGAATTTATCTGTTTTCTAACATCGTCACAGCTACAATGTTAAAATGAGTTTAAATCAATACAAAAAGAGGTTTTGAATATTATACGAATTAACTTCAAATTTCCACATAAAAATATTGATATAATGTTATAATGTGCATGAAGATTTTTAGACCCAAAAAAATCAAATAGTTAACCTAAGAACATGGTAGACTTTAATCTTATCACATGAGGTGATGGATAACTCTGTGGATAGGACGCTTGCTATTAGTAAGATGCAGTGAGTTCGAATCTCAGTGGAAACCATCTGGCATACTGTAAATATCATCACTATCAATTTGAGAGAACTAATACTTCGACTTGCATCTTGCCTCCGTGAAAAGCAGCTAGGAGCCCAGAGGTCTCGAGTTCATATGCCGATGAAGGCACCTACCTACTCGACGCACTTCGGCAAAAGGACCTACATATATTAATGTCACCGTTCACAAACAAATAATTATGGAGCGTACTCGTACCCGTAGATACTTTAATAGTACACAACTGCTAACCCTGGACAAATAACAAGTGCGCCCCACGGTTGAATTTGGCAGCCACCTCTGGTCTTAAGCTCCAAAATACTGAAAAATTCTCTCGACTCCGTGCAGAAACGGGCAGTCCGTTTAATAGATTCTCCCGTCTTAACAGATGGATTGCAATCTTTAGAGCACAGGCGTCGTGTGGGAATGCTATCCTTGTTCTACCGGTATTAAAATGGAAGATGCTCCGAAGAACTAGCGTCATTGATCCCTTCGGCACCGGTCCATAGTCGGAAAACACGCCA
The DNA here is from genome assembly GCA_929108145.2 of Limnephilus rhombicus. NCBI lineage: Eukaryota > Metazoa > Arthropoda > Insecta > Trichoptera > Limnephilidae > Limnephilus > Limnephilus rhombicus. The sequence continues at coordinate 17,462,775 of OV815270.1, forward strand.
AATGCGTGCCCAACATTTGTACATGGTCGCTTCTTCGACTCGTTCTTGTGTTCAACAGCTCGGCTGTGGAATGATTTGCCGTCCTCTGTGTTTCCTCCTTCCTACAACATGGATCTCTTCAAGATATGTTCATTCCTTCCTCTCCTCAAAAAAACCCTCCACACAGCATCTCAGACGACATAGGCCCTGAGGGAAATTATTTTCCTCAGGGTCTCCTGTGTGGAGTGTGCAGGATTTAAGGAAAGGAAGGAGAGGAAGTTCTGGGAAGGAAAAATGATGGGTCAGTAGGAATCTTGGGGTCACTGTGTCCAGGAATGACGGGCGTATGAATCCATCCCTCCCACTGCGGTGGATGACGATGAGTCGAGAAACACCAGCAGGAGAGGTCAAAGGTTTTCCCCAACTGACCGCCACAACGCAGCTGGTGATGCACGTCGTCAGATGAACCCGTGCACCCCTGCTAAGCCACCAAACGTAGCGAACCGTTTGGAGTGACCCGTAGCAAATTTATTGGTTATCCAATAAATAGTTCCCGGGGCGGCGGTACCATACCTGCCTCCCAAATTGAAATACCTCCCACAGATTTCCTTTGGCATGTGTATTTAATATGCACTACCATTTTGAACTAATTAGAAAACGACGAATCTGTATCGAAGGTGCACTTACATCGCTGATGAGAAGTAGACAAAAAACAGAGTGGCTATCTATTATATTATCTGCCTGCTCTGGCTGGGAGATGGACCGATAGTGGCTACGAGTGTAGTAAATCTGGTTTGTGATCATCGTAACGCGAAACAGCCCAACACCTGTCGGGCCTTGATGTAATTACTCTCGTTGCGGACCAAGTTTTTAAATTTTCCTTACGTTATTTCAGACACCTTAATTTACCATCAATAGCCCATCTTCCAATTATTTACCATTTTTGAGATTCTCAATTTGGACGCAGTTGAAACTTTTTTTTACTTATTTTTTTTTTACATTTACTCCACACAGGAGGCCTTGAGGAAAATAATTTCCCTCAGGGCCTATGTCATCTGGGATGCTGTGTGGAGGGTCTTTTTAAGGAGAGGAAGGAATGAACATAGGTCTTGAAGAGACCCATGTTGCGGGAAGGAGGAAACACAGAGGACGGCAAATCATTCCACAGCCGAGCTGTTGAACACAAGAACGAGTCGAAGAAGCGACCTGTTCTCATGTGACAAATGTCAACCATGTACAAATGTTTTGCACGCGTTTGGGGACCCGACTCTCACCCGACGGCTATGCTCTAAGGATTGCAATCCGTCTGTTAAGATGGGAGAATCTATCAAACGGACCGCCGTTTATTAAGTCGAAATGATGAGATTAACAATTATTTGTCTTTTCAATAGTCCATTGTGTATACTAATACATACACACTTTCATAATAAGGTTCTTCAAAAAATCAAAAAATCTTTAACAATTATAAAAAATAAAATAAAACAACACTTTGTACAAAGTAATTGCTTCTTATGAAAAAAAAAATCATTAACAATTATTTATCTTTTTAATAGTCCATTATGTATTGCCAATACACACTTTCATAGTAAGGTTGTATTGGCAATAAAACGAGTTCAAAAAACCAAAAAAATAAAAAACGCAGTTACATCAAATAATTATGAAAACTTAGTAGGTACATTGAATAAATAAGAACACAAGGAATGCAATATGGTGTGTTCCGTAATACAAAAGTTTTGTCAATCTACTCATGTCTTAAATTTCCAAATAAAAAATTTGACCATAATTTTGAAAGTCAAATAGAATGGCGATATATATACATACAAAGCGCGTGTACATGGGATAGAACCGAAAGGTACTGTATGATCCATTTATTGGATAGTCAAAATCTGTGCCGTGGTAGACCAAAGTGGTTCGCTACGTTTGCTGACTTAGCAGGAGCGCCCGAATTCATGGGGTTACGTTTGTCCGGGTCTTGGCGGCGGACGTGTCTGCCCACCATCTGCGTGGCACGCCAGATCGGGAGAGACTGTTTAAGGGAGAACTTTTGACGTCTCCATCGGGACTATCTCGGATCATCGCCTTTCTCCGCAGTAGAAGGGATGGATTCATACGTCTGTCACTCGTGGACACACTGGCCCCTAGATCTCCACCCACCCCGTATACTTTTTTTTCCTTCCTAGAGCGTCCACTACTTCCTTTCCTAAAAATACATCCATACAGCATTCCTAAACATGGGATAGGCCCTAATGGCCTAATATAAATATAAAAAAATTTCGTCCATTGTTTTTATCCAAATCCACGATGAAGGGATTTCTACAGTGTATTTTCTTTTCAGTGACTTAATAATTTATTAAAATCACTCACAAAATGAATCAATAAAAATTAGGGTAATATTTGTAAAAAGAAATTAGACAATATTATACATAAAACTAAAAATTCCTAGATTTTACAGATTTTTGGTGATAATAATAATAAAATGATAATACCCTTGTTTGAAGATTTGTATAAGAATGCTCCGTAACTCTCATTATTTGAACACGGTTGTATAGTACAGAGTATGGATACCTAAATACACATTAAAAACACTTCTTCGAGATGTGCAAAGTGCAAAAATATAGCTGATTTCCCGTTACGTACAAAATTGCAAAAGTTTATTGAGAAAATTTACTGAGTAAGAAATACCGTACTGCAGATTCCGTAGCATTATAAAACGTCGATTGAACTTCCATTGAAAATATAAATCGCTTGATTTTTTATCTCGCATCAGGAATTTCCGATCCAAATCTATCAATTTGCTGATTCTTGAACCAGGATCTAAGGCCACTAATTTAAACGGTGTCTAATAGAAGTTTTACATGCCGTTGGAACATATCGTGAATCAGGCGGAACTTAGCTCAGCTTTTTCTGAAAGCAAACACATTTAGAAGTCCGACCACTTCGCTTCGACAACTAATCATCGGTGATATCAGATTGAAATTGTATTTTCATAGTTAGGTCGGTTTTTTATGGACGTAGAAATGGACGTACGTTACATACACAAGTAGATTAAACATTATACACTGTGGGTAAATTTTGTGGGTTGTTTTTTGTTGTTTATAGTGATTCCCGCTATATCGTATCAACTAGAAAGGAATTAAACTATGCTCTTGAAAATAATCAACTCATATTAAAGATGATTTATTAGATTGGTGACAGGTGTATTTTCGATTTGAGGTTTGCTTGCTAATTGAAGGTATGTTATTCAATGTGATTATTACAAATACCTAAATATATAAAACAGTGTCAGAAAGATAGCACTTAAAGTATGAAAAACAAAAAAATTAAATACGATGATACTTTTTCGTCACATTTATATTACTTAAGATTGGTCAATTATTATCAAGGTATGTGTACATAGCTATACAGGACGTTAATGGTTTTACATGACTTACTTTAATCAGTGATTCCTGACATTAGTAAAAAATGAAAATGATATTTATGTTTCCGGTGACATTTTTAATGTTTTTTTTTCAACTTGAAACAAAAAAAAATCAGTAGGTTTGGGTGTTGGACAGTTAGGTCGGGGAGAGGGGTTGTGAAGTTACTCGGCTGAGTGTACAGTGATGACACGAGGAAGAAAATGAATTTGGTTTTGGATTTGAAGAAAAAGAAAGTTCCCCGAATCCAAAATTTCGTTTCCATTTTTTACTCCAAATAATGTCAGAAATCACTGGTTAATATAATTCAAGAATGTTCCTTAATGCCCATATATACGCTTGAATATGACATTGAATATGACAATTTTTTTGTTTTTGGTATATTTATATGAATAAATAAATGTTACTTTTCGTTTGTTTTCATTTTTAATTAAATGAAAACAAATCGTCTTTAATTTTATTAATCTTACCCTGACGAAGAAATCTTTTTTTTCGAAACATGTTGATGTTATTAATTATGTAGTGGTGTTTTAAGAAAGTTACTTGTTTTGATTTGAATTTAAATTAATGTTATCACAGGTGATTGCATAAAGATGCGGTAATTTAAACGTTATTTAGTTTCCACGTATGCATGTACCTACAAACCGATCACTCGAGTAATGTCTCCATCGTAGTTGAATTAAGGGGTACCTATTTCACCACCTTGTGCAAACTTTTCATTAGCGCTACTCGTCGATTAGTAGATACTGATCAACCTTCTTTTTCACCACCGCTGATTTACTCTATCTGTCAGGTAAATGTTTTTTTTTAATAACACTGGTCTTACCAATGAATAAAGTTGATGGGTAGTTACTCAACAGTTTACTCGGAGATAGTGAAATAACCTTTTATTAGCACACTATTATGTTCCATGTCGGTTTTGAGTCTTTCTAAAATAATTTTTGTATATTTTTAAAACTTTCCTAAATTCAACACCGGTTAAGGAAATATATTACTCGAAATTAATACAAATCTATGCCTGTATGGGTACGAAAAATTACCTAAAACAAAAAAAGCTGTCTTCACTACCTGCGACTTTGTACAAAGCGAGTATTCCCATTTCATGTTTCTTAATATAGAGTCAATTTGAAAATTTAGATATGAATAAAAAAACTATAATTGAACTACGCCATCAACAGTGGAATGTGAGGCTATAAATAACAGTTCGGAGATTGTTATTATTATTGCGGCTGGCCGTGCTGAGGCTTGTTCTCCACTGACTGGGGGCGACCCAATCGACTGGGCGAGGGGGGGGAAATAATATGACGTGTCTGGAACACCCCGAATCGGGGGCTGGTTTAACTCTTTGTTTTGGTTAGAGGAATGGTCCTTTAAGGTTTTTCTTTCTTAGATTTATGAAAACATAATAAATTAAAAATAATATGTATCAGTGGGATTCCTCGTGTTGTATTACAAAAAAATTTAAAAGAGTGAAAAAAAAATTGTTGTAAAATAAAGATTTTTTTTAATTGTGAAAGGGGGAAGGTTTCAAAAAAATCAATGATGAAGAATAAGCAATAAAAAATACAGGTAAATCTTCTGCAACCTATATAGATAAATGGAAAAAATGTTTATAATTACAAATTTCAACACCATTAAATCGTTAGTTGAAATTTAAAACGCTGTAAAGTACAATAAATGCAAAAACGAGTAAAATATGCCCTTTTATCCAATTTTTTTCTGTCGATTTGCGTCGTCGAAACATTTCTATAAAAAAAATACTTTTAAGACGTGCATTTTAAGAGCTTTTTTTTCTTAAAAATTAAAAATAAATTATATACAGTTATTAAAGAAATTTACAAAAAAAAATAAGTATTCTGAAATACCTATTCAATGTTATTTTATAATAAAAATGCTTAGTAACAGTTCTACAAAACCAGGAAATATGATTTTTTTAAATAATAAAAATCTTTGTTTAGCTCTCCTGAACAATTTAACATTTTGTCTTTTACAATATTTCTAATTTCCTTGATCTATAAATATGTTCTGGAGAAGAACAGAGGGTCAGAAAGTTGCCGCGATAGTTCTGTAAATAATAAATGGTCCGAATATCGAATTCCAAGTGATTTAAAATAACCCCTGTTCTCGCGTGATTGCTCATTTTTTTTATTTGAATGCCGGCCACCCGGGCGTTTATAATAATACCGATAATTAAATTTATTTGACATTTTACTGTTACATATTTATACATCTTAACCAATACTCTTGCTATTAGTCGTCCTAAGTAGACTTAGCAGGGATGCCTGAATGTATAAGATGATGTCTGTCTATGTGTTGGCGTCTGTCTAGGTCTTGCTAACCTACTGCGTGGCTGGATGGATGGATTCATACGTTCGTTACTTCTGGACTTATTGACCACCAGATTCCTACCCACCTCATACCTTTTTCCTTTCCAGAACTAACTCTCTGTCCTTTTCATAAAATGCCCCCCCCCCAAATCCACAAAGATTACATAGTCCCTGAGATTTTTTTTCTCAGGGACCTCCGTTTCGATCTAACGTAAAAAAATCATTTACTACCTTGACTTTATTGAAAAGCAAGAGTCATTTCTCAACGCTCAGCTATACAATCCAGATTTCTCCCGGTAAGCAGTTGGTTTTCCACAATGCCCCACTATTACTCGTATTTTGTTGTAATCTTTATTTACACAGTTTATTTCTATATCCACCTCACTGGACAAAGTCTATTCGGAGACGGGTGATTAATAAAATAAATTTAAGATTTTTCTAAGTACATTTGACATGAACCACAGCATTCCAACATGAAATAAATTTAAAAAAAAAAACACTTTATAGCTATGTAAACCTAAAATTCATTTAATTAATATTGATTCAACGTAAATGATAAAAACAATTGTTTTCTGATGAATTGAAGTGGGGACCTTTGCCTTTTAAACATCTATATAGATCATATCAGTGATGCATCGATTATGTTCAAATGATGAAGTTTTCCACCCACTCAAATTCATTTAAAAAAAAATCTGATCTTGAAGACTATAAACTATAAATCAGTAAACATAAAGAATAATATGGCATATTATTAATTATTGTATTTTATGAAGTGGTTCCTGAGATAACAAACATTTCGTTGATCCCCTCAAATTTCGACAAACCAGCGATGTTTTGCATGAAAGTTTGTAAAGCACTTGTCTGCCAGAAAGAGGCGCCGATTTCGATCAATCGTTAATACCTCAGGCCCTGATTACACATAAATCAACCTCCCTTCTTCCAGTTCTTACCTCGCTTCATTACATATTCAATACCTTTATCCATTCTGTGATGTAGCCGGACGCATTTATTGTCTCAGTTGTAATTAGAGCTGAAAATATTGATTGATTATAAAGTATTAATGGAATCAGATTATAGAAGAGACTTGTGAGACCTTGGCGAAAAAAATAATGATTTAAATAACAATAAAGTGGAAATAAGTTTTATATTTGTTTTATTATAATTAATACTAGTTTTTTTCCCGCGGCTTCACTCGCATGGTATTAGGGGCGTTCCCACTCCGCCTCTCCCCCTCCCCCCTCACTCCCACACCCCCTCACCACCTTCCCACCATTTTCCCCCCTTTCCCCCTCCCACTCCTCCCCACTCACCTCCACCTTCATTAATTCCCGGTACATTCAGTTTTCAAAATGCTCGCGTGCCACCTATTGGAATTTTTTATACAATTTCATAATACCCGAGCTCACCAGTAGTTTTATACAAAAAAAAATAATTATCCAATTTGGTGCAATCGTTCGGAAGTTTTGCGCCTACATACATTTCGGCGATTCATTTTTAGAGATAGATATTAACTACGACGCGATGCCAACATCGTTTCCACGACAAGTGTTTGTTTTGCTTTTCTTCTGACGTTTGCAATAACTCGATTTTGTTAAGGACAGAAAACGTATGATAGATAATTTCATAACGCCAGAGCTTATTCATAACGCCAGAGCTTACCAAATATAGCCTATATTACTCGCTAATAATGTAGCTTTCTATTAGTGAAAGAATTTTTAAAGTTCACTCAGTAGTTTTTGCGTGAAAGAGTAACATGTATCCATACAAACTTTCGTCTTTATAATATTAATAGGATATTAAGAATGATTTAGTTTTTAAATAGCGAATCAATAAGAATAATTTGCACACGTTAGTATATGATTTAGTTGATGTAGGTAGCCAGTGGGACTTTGGCATCCCCATTTAGGGTATCATGTGAGGTTGAAGGTAGTGCGGAGGGGAAGGAGATGATTGAGAAAGAGATGGGGAAGTATCTGGGCGGCAGTCAGATAATAGTTAGACCTATTAAGTCACAAAACACGCTTAAAGGCTTTTCAAGGAACGTTTAGATCTGAATGATGGTCTACCGTTCTCGAACTTTAACCTATATTACAATATTATAAATATTAACTTTATTAATCTTTTTCGCTTGACATTCTTTTTTCTTCACGTCAGATTTTAGTTTATCCTAAAATAGTAATGATATGAATTATAAATTTTAAAAGATGCGTACAAGTAAATTAATAGTTATCAACAAGTCAAAGCTGACTCTTAAATTTCCTTTAGAATTTCGTTACCAGCTTAATAATTTATTTAGACTTATCTCCTTTTTGAGATGGAATCCCTTCCAATATCAATTTGGCCTTTACTTCTTCAAGTGTCCATTAAGGCATTTTTCAGTTGTTCGTCCATTAAGCAAATGTTTTTGTCTGGAGTCTGAGACTGGGTTGTGTTTTTAATGATGATATAAACGGTAAGATGGATGTGTCCGGACTTTAAAATAAAGCTCGATCAAAATCAAAACCATCATAATTACACACAACATTAGCGTACTTAGCAAACGTGCATTATATGTAAATACATATGTTTTAGAGCCCGGCTTAAATGAACCTCCCCTTTTGCTCAGCTTTCTTTTACTGGATTAAAACATTGATATCTTGAAGATGAACTTATAAACTATCCTAGATACGTCCTGCTGACTTATGACAAGTTTTGGTTTAAAAAACCTCCTAAAAAGGTAGTCGGATAATATCAACATGACTTCATCAGATTTAGAACAATGTGACCATTCTTATTCGGTGGTATAATTTCACAGACGTGTAATAAAATTCTTGTCTTGCTTTATATTTTCTACTATATCCATCTTACCTTATCTAAATATGTCACGCTTCCCATCTACCTTTTTGATATCTTATTCTAGGTGGAAATTTCATCTGTTGTGAGTAATAAAAAATAAGCCCATTTGAATGCTTTATAACTGAACTAAAAATGTCTTGTCGTATTTAACTATTTTAACGTTTGTTTTTAAATACAGATAATAAATAATCTGATATCAAAGACGTCACAATATGTAAATTTAACGCAGATAAGTCTGAATCCATTAATCTTCGACTGCCAATATCGTTTAAATCGATGGAGGCCTGAACTTTGCATCAAATTTATTCTGTAGAAAGGATGTGACGAATTGTGTATTTCATTGCGTAGGTATGCAAAGAACGTTCGCGTTACTCCATTCTGTAAAAGTATGAATGTTAGAATGAACATAATTAACTTCGAAAATACAATATAATATTACACATAAAACTTTTAAGGTAGTTACTTACCTACATATTCACCGTTTGCGAAGAGGGTACACTATTTATTGATAAGGGAAAACAGGATATGTCTCATTCTTAAATTAAATTTTAGACGTATTAACTCTTTTCCACAAAAAGTTATAAATTGATTTCGAAAGATTTTTCTTTTATCTAGTAAACGCATGTTTTAAATTTTGAGATTTTTTTAGTGTAATAAGGCTATACCGGTCGTTGGCAAATTTGTTAAATTTTCAAACGAAAAATCTTATTTTACAAGACGTATTTCATACCATGTAATCATTTATTATTGTAAATTAATACGTTATCCAGTAAACGCATGTTTCAAAATTTAAATTTTGGTTCAAATAATATCTTTAAAAAAAATATCCGAACACTTATTTATCATGAAAATTTCTCTATTTTGTCATCTATTTACACGGTCTTACAAATTAATATATTTAAGATTTTTTTACAGTCTTATTTTGCTTAGACATTATTAAAAAATGATAAATACTTAAAATAAAAAAATAATTACAAAAAGGACATAATTTTAATAGCTTTATCATCACGCCTTCCAGGATTTTTAGATATAGGTATAAAATAATGCAAATTTGGAATGAAATAAAATAGATATTGATTTATAATTTTAAAAAGCTAGTATGGAGAATAATTAATCTTTCTCATTGGAACCGCCCTGTATGATCGTTAGAACATCTTTCGGCCGCTGGCTGGTTTAAGGCCCTGAATGATCGAACCTCAGGGTTACGAACTAAAGATTTTTTTTTCAAAATAAACTAGGAAGTACATATTTCGGGACATTCGATTTTCAGATGTCCGATTGATACCTTTCTTCACTTCATCGTTGATGTATTTCAAACCTGTGTAAGTAAAGCTCAAAAATCAGAGTCAGATATAGCAGTCAGATCGATTACAAAGGAAAAAACTTTTGGATTTCCATTCCACCATTGAAGTGTGAATTGTACATTTTAACCCCTAGCACTGTTCCGCCATGAAGAAAACTACCCACATTTGATTGGTTTAATAAATATCTCTTATTTTGACTACTATATGTCATACGACTACTATACTGTCACTGAATATCTCCTTCGATTTCCGATGGTATATGTGGCACATAAGTTTTCTGATTATGCAAGAGTTTATACAAATTGTCAACGAGGAAAATACTATGACGTGGTACAGAATACGCGTAGGAACAAAAAGTAATCATAATAATTTGTAAAAGTTTATTTTTCGACGATATCAATTCAAATCTAAGCATTGCGATAGCGTTAAAAGAGTAACGAGTAACCTCCCTTAATCTTATTTTTAATTATACGAAATTTGCTCTAATTTCTGGCATTATTTAAGAATGATAAAATAAGAGCTGTATATGCTTCCACGTGAAGATTTCAAATATCCAACATCATCTTATGACGCACAAAGGATCAACATTGATAATAATCAATCATCTGAAAAAAATGGGAACTAATCGATGATATATTATATTCTTGCTCGTATACACTACGTGCTCTAAAATCAAGGAAACCATCTACGTTTGTGTTTGATCTGCTCTATCAAGGTTATCAAAATTATTTGAGCTGTTAATATTAACCCTCCGCGGGGCACACCTCTTGGCCAAATGCGTTCGGACGCAATATGCCTGGCAGGCACTGGTTTGAAAATAGCCGTTCTTACTTATTTTTTTTTTAAATTTCCTCTCTTCAAAAGTAATCACTAATGATTCCAAAAGAAATTTTAAAATATGGATGAGCACTGAGATTAAATGAAATTGAAAAAAAGTTTTTTGACTAAATAATAGGTATTATTAAAGTTTAAGTAATAAAGCATAATCAATTTTTTTCACAGGCCTAAATATAATAATTTCCAAACATTTACGTTAGGTAAAAAGTAAGTAAGGTACTCGAATGTTACTAGAACCATGTTCAATTGAAATCAGTCATCTTAGCGAGGGAATTCAGAGATGTAACAGTTCAGATTGTTATTATGTTGTAGTTTTTAATTGCAATTATTTCAGTTACGATTTATTATACTTAAATTTATTAATTTAAATAAACTTAAATTTATTAATTTATATATACTTAAAATCTTCACTTTATTCATAGAAATAAAAATAAAATATTTTACCCACGCACATGCACGGCAATGCCTTTGTGCGATATTTTTGTCCATACATTTATTTTATTAAGTTTTTTTATATACTTATATACCTACTTATTTTTATATACCTATTATATGTATTGTATCAAAAATTTTCGATAAAAAAAAAATGAATGAAAAAGAAAATAATTAATACGAGTATAAAAAACATAAATATTAAAATACAACGATATCGGGCGCGATAACCCAAATAGAAAACGAACGTCAAATATTACTATTTTTTTAAATACAATTAACTTAATTTACATGAACGACGTTCATATCATCAGGACACTAGGCACGTATTTTTAATAAAATACATAATGGCATTACAAAGTGAAAAGCTTTTGGAATAAGTTTAAAAAAAAAAAAAATCGAAAAATAAATATTACTCTTCGAGTTATCAGGTAAGAAACTAAGAAGTGGGTTTAATGCGCCTCCTAATAGCATTAAAGAACTGGGACGGACGGGATCCGACTCCGCTCTAACGTCAAGGCGGTATTAAAAGATTCCTGCCTGTGCCTGTCAGATCAGGTGCGCCCGACGTAGGGTTAAAGGTTGTCCTTCAATAATATTTTTGATCTATTTTTAGATATTCGCTATTCGATTAATTATTTTACGATCGCCTTTGAATTAGATTTCTTGAATCTAACATCGTTTAAAAAATGACACATGGTTGAACCTTTATGGAGAATACATTAAAAATTAATTTAACAAACGATAAATCTCCTGTTCATGATACCGCATAGGAACAATTTGTTATGTCATTCAATTAATATACTGATTTACTGTCAGTGAAACAAATGATTCCCTGTTCCTCTACATCGCCAAGTCAACAGTTTAGTCATAAATCATCAATGATCTTCCTACGATAATGTAAAATTGACGCGGCAATCGGTAACTACCTACTGACCATAATTAAAGTATAATTTTTATTTTTTGTTCAATTTCACGAAGATAATATATTTTTGAAATTTACCAATACAAACACAATTCTCACAAAATAAATCTTCATTATTTTAGATTGGCGTAAAGTTTTGTAATTTGTTTCCAATTAGCGGTGATGAAGTCTCATCTTACTAATTTAAGGAAATTTATGAAAAAACAGAGAACATAATTTATTTTTTGACACCTTTTTATTGCACCCGCTGTGAATCGTTCGAAATTATTAAAGATGTCGTACAGAACGGATTTATCAAATTACATTTTTTTTCATATTTCTTCACGCACTGATTATTAACAGGATTTAGACATGAGTGATAATATTTTATTAAAATTAATAATAATCAATAAAAAATATATAGACGGGTTGGCATGTTTGATTATCCTTAAATAAATATCCGTTAATCCTGTGTAAGGTACATATTTATTCATTCTGCTTTGCTATTCTTTCTTCTGATCAACGATACTTCTCAGTTGATCAGTATTTTCAATGACACTCGGATCGTCAGGTTACGAGTCGTGTTTATTATCGTCTTGTTTACAATGAATATTTAACTGGACTAAACGTGCTAATGGACGCTGTTTGTTTTTCTGAGTTAAGGGAACTGGGCACTAACGGTGCCCAGCTGTCACTCGGATATCTTCGGCTATTTCCGTAACCGTTCGGGTATTAGTCACGAACATGCGACAGTATATAATATATACATATATATATATTATATATATATACATAGCACGACTTTACTGACATCTGTTGAGATACCTCAAAACTACATATATCTAAATACCTATGAAAACTACAGCAGCTGCTGAAAGATACAGAAACTACATACACATTCATATTCACTTGCGCAGTGCGGGAGTGCGCATTTTCACGGTACATGTAGCTTAGCACTACAAATCCACAAATTCGATTAGGCTCTTTGGGTAGTAAGTAATTTGATTAAAAAATATTTTGACTTTGTAAAATTATGCTCTTGTGGTTCAAAAAACACGGATTCCTAATTTACATGCATATTTTTGTTTTCAAAATTAATAAATCTTTCCTGATAAATGAATTAAAAGCTATAAAATCTGAGGACAAAAGTACTCTATGTTAAGTTTGTACAATGTAATAACTAAACATCTCAGTGCATCATTCTGTTACAGGCGTACGTTGCGAATAAGAAGGAGAGGTTGCCATACAGTTTTTTCTTATGTAGTTTTATTTGCTAATCTTCCGAGATGATTTGTGATTGTCTTTTTCTTTCTCGACTGTTTTAACTTAAGTTAGGTGACTAAGATCTTCATTAAGGTCCACTATTACAGAAAATTATTTTAAAACATGTCAATATGATGGCACCAAGATCGCATCTATCAATTTTCACGTAAAATCTCTTAGAACGGCGATAAATTGCTTGGTAAAGCTTATTTTTTTCACATCCGAAAGATACGACAATAATTTGTATTATCTCCTGACATTTTAGAAGATTTTGTTAATTCAAAGCGATTAAATTGAAGCTATCCTACTAATATTATAAAGGCGAAAGTTTGTATGGATGTATGTATGTTTGTTACTCTTTCACGCAAAAACTACCGAATGGATTTTAATGAAACTTTACAATAATATAGCTCATATATCAGAATAACATATAGGCTATAGCTCAGAGCTCTGGCATTATGAAAGTTGTATAAAAAAATTGCAATAGGTGGCACGATTAGTAAGATATCTACAATTCTTTATTCGATTAAAATTATTAGGGGAGAACTTCAAATAAATGCGGTTGGGGGAGTGGTGAGGGGTCGGGGGGAGGGGGGAGGAGGGGACGTTGAGGAGATGGAGTGGGAACCCCCCTAATACCATGCGAGAGAAGCCGCAGGAAAAAGTTAGTCAACTTATAATGCAACTCAATTGGCAGAAACGCCAAGCGCGACCGCGATCAAAATCTCGTACATCTCAAAATTAACGTTTTCGTAATAATAATAATGAATAAGTTAGAACTCATTTGGCAAAAGTTTAACTCCTCTAGAGAGTACACGTCATGGTTCCTTCCTAGACTGTCAGCTATGTAGGTTTATTTTTTTTATTTCCGAAAATCGCCTAATATTTTTAACTTCTATAGGTATATAATAAACTTGTAAAGTAATAAAATCTAATCTAAAGTTTTTCACATAAACATAAAATTATAACCAAAAGCTAAGGATCCAGTACCCGTGGGCTAAACTACGGCGGTTTTAAAACGTATTGTTTTATCTTTCTAAAACCATTTAGATCATTTTTCTAACCATGACAATAAGGGAGACAACGATTAATTTGAGTCTTTGAGTTATTCCCAATAACCAACAAATAAGCCTGAGGGGTTAAAAGTATTGAAAGCATTTAACTTTTTTCCTTAGAAAAGCCATTTGTATGCATATCGATGACGTGGACTTGATATATAATGAACCACTTGCAATAATTATTCCCAGACAGAGTGTGCCTCTGCGGATGACTGCAATATCTAAATATGCTTTAGATTTTGCATAATGCTATTCAAATCTCCAGTACAGTGACTGGCGCGGCCACCTTTTACAATACATACCGACTGTACCCAGGAATCATTCAATACTGGAACTGTTATTATGTCAAGACTAGATATGCCAGAGCCCCATACATCAATGGATGACTTTGCATTATCGCATTGTTCACTTCTGCTATCAGCACTCTGTTATCCTTACTAATGTAGTGTCTGTTTCACATTGTCAAGCACCAATAATTATTGGAATTGTGTTGCGTTTTTCAGATAATTCCTTTAAATGCTCTTCTATCGTACGATGGAAACGAGTTTCTTATTAACGATTATTTTAGTTTGCGAGTGGCATTCCCATAAATTAAAAAGTTGGAAACCTACTGCCTCCAAAAAAAAATTCCGGAAGGAAAATTTTCGAGGAATACTATATATATTTTTTTTTACATTAGTCCACACAGTAGGCCCTGAGGAAAATAATTCCCCTCAAGGCCTATGTCATCTTTGGGGATGCTGTGTGCAGGGTATTTTTAGGGAAAGGAAAGAGAGGAAGTTCTGTGAAGAAAAAGGGTATGAGGGGTAGGCAGGAATCTGGAGGTCAGTGTGTCCAGGAGTGACGGATGAATGAATGAATCGCTTCCACTGCTGTCCAAATCCTGCTGAGAGTCCTCCTGGAGAGGTGAAAAGATCTCCATCAACCAGTCTCTCCGGATCCGGCTTGCCACGCAGTTGGTGAGCAGACGCATCCGCCATCAAGATCCGGACCAAACTGGCCCCATGAACCCGGGTACCCCTGCTAAGTCACCAAACGTAACGAATCACTTGGGGTGACATATGGCAGAGGTGTTGGTTGATCCAAGAAATGGTTCCCGGGGTGGTGGTACCCAGACTCGCCTCCAAAATTTTGTACGAGTAAATAAATAAATACTGCTATAAATAATTTGGCTTTCCGAAAATATCTGTCTGAGACAAAAGAAACCATTTTTAATTTTCTCAATCTCTAACAAACTCCAGAATAGCCTCTTTGATAAAGTTATGTTCGAAACGCGAAACAAAATTTCCGGACCGATTATAAAATTATTCAATCAAATGCATCGTCTTCTGAGAACTTCATTGTTAAGACAAAACAGGGAGCTAAATACGTAAAAGCTCCAACGTTTAAAACACATTATTAAGATATTCATTTATTATTACTGCACCAACTGTATAGTTTAATCCTCGAAGAATAAGTACTAAAGAATTACCACCATAGGGAATTAAGCAAAAAAAAACTCATATTCCGAGAATGATCGTCAGGTAAAGCAGGTATTGCACAGTTGGCTAAACGCTAATCCGTTAAATAAATTAGCATCGGAATATTGTCACAGCTGGTCATAAATCTTTTCCGAACAACAATACGCGGGACGGTCTGCTTAATATTCTTGTCACTCGGCGGGAGACTTCAATTTCTGATTTTCTTAAGTACACTATCCATATATGTTTCTTCTCAGTAATATTGTTGTATAATAATCATTATGAATATGAACAGCCCATTTTGCCTGTTTGGAGTTTCCTTTACACATATTTTTTGGCGGTGGGAAATAATCGCGTGTGTTTAACGTACAGACTAGCATGGCAGAGGTCACAGGGTCTTCTAATTGTTATATGGAAGATGCGCCCGAAATAATGATGTAAGTAAATGGGTAATTTTTTGGGAAAAATTGTATTTACCCCGTTAGGCATAACCATGGAAGTAAGAAGCCATGGAAAGGCAATAGAACGCGTATTACATTTTTTTTAATGAACCTGATAGTTTAAGGTCCACCCTCAACTTTGTCTCTTTGTCACGACAATGCGGTAAGTAGGCAAAGGGCTGTATGAGGATTTAAGTCAAATGAATTTTGGTTAAAACGTATTTTTTTATTAAAAAATACATCTTTATATATATGTGCCAGCTCAGAAGTTAATTCATAATATTTCCTAAAACCTCTCCAGGTTACAAACCGATTCTTAGAATGATTGTTTCCAATAAAAAGGGTAGTTGCCTATGATACGATTAAATCTAAAATTTGAAATATGAGATTGGTTATTATGACGGTTTGACAGTAGGGCGCAATGGTGGAATTGGTAAACGCACGTCCCGGATAGACGAGAGGTTCTGGGTTCGAGTCCCAGTTGCGACCATTTTCTTTTTCTGTTTTTCTGTGTCTTGTTCTCTTTCATATTTTCGTTTAGATTATTATTATTAACTTGTTCAATGAAAAATATTATTAATTCTTTTTCAACAGCCGAGAAGTCGCTCATTAGTAGGTAGCCATAAAGAATCTAGCATATCCTTAAAGGGTTTATATATTATTTTATTTAAAATGTAGACAAACATAATGCAATGATTATCCTGGTTAACGCATGTTTTTTTTTTTATTCAATACCAGCTTTTACTTGCTATAGTTTAAAGAAACCTTTACGTAGTAAGTGGTAAATTATAATAAATAAAATAGTATTTCATGACTTATAAACTATAAAATAATATAATAAAAGTAATAAAAATAATTGTAAATAAAGTACAAAGAAATACGCAAAAAAAATTATTATTGGTAGGCACTTAAAAATTATTTGTATATATATATAAACGATTTTCAATTTCAATGACATCTAATCAATCATTGAATAAGTGAATATTTACAAAATGCAATTTATTTAATAATTCTTACATTATTACTGATACAATGCAGTTGATCAACAGTCAACCACCTTCAATATAAAAATAATAATAAATAAAGACACTTAGTCTCGTATGCAAATCTTATTAATTGGTTTCTTTCAGCGATCAAAAACTGATTCATAAAATGCAAAAAGGTATCGCAGACCTGTAATATTGTAAAATTATTATTGAATATATTAAAATCCAGCTACCTGGTAACATGGTTAGGTAGTCACTATTATTTCATCTAATAATAAAAGGTATCAATGAATTGTATTTTATGGCAGATAATAGACGCATGTCCTGCTGTGATGCATCATATTAAATTGTGCAAAAAACATAAAAAATATTATTTCATCTTAGATATAATAATAATGTTTTATAACAGGATACGGGGAGGGTAGTGCAATCCCACACGTCCAATATAGTTGTACGTATTTACAAAATAGATTTTAAGTAAAGAAAAAAAAAAGAAAAAAAGTATAATCAATTATTGTGTAGGGCGTTGTCTGGGGTGAGCTCGGGCCCAGAGTTCCGTGCGTTTTCATCTCACGACAAAACATCCCCTGATAAAAATATCCTAACCTAACAAAAGTATGGAACAAAAATAATACAGACATCCTGTAAAGACAACAAATTATTGTTCAAAAAAATTTTAGGAGGCGGGTATGGGTACCGCCGCCCGGGAACCATTTATTGGATAACCAACACCTCTGCCATAGGTCACCCCAAGTGGTTCGCTATGTTTGGTAACTTAGCAGGGGTGCCCGGGTTCACGGGGGGAGGATTGTTCGGGTCTTGGCGGTGGATGCGTCTGCCCACCAGCTGCATGGCAGGTCGGATCTGGAGAGAATGTTGAGGGAGTCCCTTTGACTTCTTCAGCCGTACTCTCTCGGAACACAGCCTTGCACTGCAGGTATTATTAACTTTTTCGTTATTTCTCTTATCCAGGTCTCCTCAACCGGGCGCAGCTCTTATTTTTCTTTTTATTTACTAACACCTTTATCTGTATATATTTTTCTCTATGGATTTCAGAAGAATTATTCGGGCTGCTACTTTTATTTATCTTTTGTATAATGTTAATGTAAGTACTTGCATACTGCTTACTAACCCCGTATGCATGGACATTGGAGGATCTAGAGTCGTTCAAATAAGTGTAGCTTATTGAACTTATAACGCCGTTGGGAAAGTGGTAGGGTCCCCTCCAATGCAGTGGGAGGGATGGATTCTTGCATTCGTCACTCCTGAACACACGGACCCCAGATTCCTACTCACCGTTCATTCCCTTTTCCTTCCCAGAACATCCTCTCCTTCCTTTCCTAAAAATACA
The DNA here is from genome assembly GCA_929108145.2 of Limnephilus rhombicus. Classification (NCBI taxonomy): domain Eukaryota; kingdom Metazoa; phylum Arthropoda; class Insecta; order Trichoptera; family Limnephilidae; genus Limnephilus; species Limnephilus rhombicus. The sequence goes on from OV815270.1 coordinate 17,481,367, forward strand.
CTCCACACAGCATCTCCAAAGATGACATAGGCACTGAGGGGAATTGTTTTCCTCAGTGCCTCCTGTGATAATATAGACATCCTGTAAAGACAATAAATGATTGTTCAAAAATAGTTATGAGAGAGAATTCAGCTTAGTGCGGAGATTCATTTTGTCCTTGAGGTATTTATTATACCGAGGGACATTTTGTCGGGGATATTTTGTCGGGGGATGAAAACGCGCATTACCCGGGCCCAGCGCTCACTCAGGAATGGCGCAATATAAATCAAAGGTTTAAGATTAAAGCGACAGTTATGATACCACGGTAAGATAAATTTGCGTATCTATACGAGTATGTAAGTGAGGATTCGATTACATCTACCGATATTGCTGAATTCTAGACGCTTCTAATCAAATTAATGATTTATATGTACAAATTGAGATTATAGTGCCGGTGTATGAGTACGACTTAGGTGAATATGTAACTAGCTTTGTATATCTTAACTACGATACAGAAATGATTGGTGTTCAAGCAGCCAAAAATAAACTACATCGTTTCACATACCTTTAAGTATTTTAAACATAACCTTCTCTCGAGAATTTCTCGGAAAATACAATACATTTGGGAGGGTACGGGTCAAAGATATTGAAATATAAGTAGATGTGCTATCTGCAGTTTTTACTATGTGGGACTGCGCATCTGGGTGTCGCCGATAATGTTTACCAATTAACAAGTAAACTAAATGAACGAATAATTAACGAATAAAGCAAACGAACGTTAAACTAAATGAACGAATTCTTTCCGTATTCAAACTATATTGTTAACCCAATACCCACCCTAATGCCTACCTTCAAAAAATCAACGAAATGAACAAATTATTTTCGTATGCAAACTACTCTAATTAGGTCGTAGTCCGCCGACAGTTGCGCGGACACCATAGCGTATCTCTTTTGTAATTGAAAATCTTTGGTACGGGTACTGCCCGCCCGGGAAACATTTGTTAGATAACCAACACCCCTGCCCGCCTACTGAGAGACTTGTTGAGGGAGATCTTTTGACTTCTCCAGCTCTCTCGACCCAGCCTTGCACCGCGGTGGGAGGGATACATTCATTCACTCCTGGACACAATGATCTACAAATTTCTACCCACCCCACATAACTTTTTCCTTTCCTGAACTTTGTATCCCTAAAAAGACCCTCCACACAACATCCCCAAAGTGGCAAAGGATGATGGGCGCAAACAAAACAATGAATTTTAATATTTTACAGCATAGCTTGCGGAAAGTTTTTTTTCTAAAATAATTAAATTAGTGCCAACTATGAGCGAGCAGATAATGAATTATTGTATGTTTACCCTTAAGGAGTGACGCATAAAAACGAAATGTCTTTCATCAATGTCATGCGTAGTGTCTGAATATGATTGAAAATGTATGTCATTACTAAGAATCGATCTCTAGTTCTCATGTTCACAAAGCCAACATTTTGTAGATTACTCTGAAGTAATTTTATTTGACTAATGATAAACGGCTTCGGCTAAACCCAGCCTTGGACAATTCCTTGTAGCTGAATTAAAGCCCATGTTTTGTGTACCAAGTAGCCAGCTTTCTTGGTACTGAGGTATTTATTTGACAACGTGACGAAGAAATGTACCTCACATGGAATTAATTAAGCAAACAAGGAAAATACGCATCGGGGACTCCCTGAACTTATAACGCAGTAAGTAAGTACCTGGTCTTTGTCAAGTGAGGTCATGTTTACAAAATGGCTCATATTATAAGCGCAATACTACGAGTAGATATATTAAAATTACTTCTTAATTTATTCTTAAATTAATTTTATTTTTTTGTTTATTTATTTGTTTAACACGTGTAGGGCTTTTACAAACAATATATTCATAAAAATAACGAGAAAGAATACAAATTTTTAAAAATTTTATCAGCCATAGACAATCTTTTGCACATCTGGAATTAAACAATTTCACTATATAAATCAGCTTTACTCGATTATGAAAAAGTATTATGGCAATGTTGTTGAACTAATTATATCTACAACATCGGGTTTCCCAAATTTTGGATTCGTCTCATAGGCGAAAAATATTGCGACGTTGAAAAAGAATTGTTATAATAATATGGTAGGTACTATCTTGTAACTTACTATCCTACCAGAAACATGGAAGGAAATTAAATATAACATAGTTAACCGCAAATAGGTCTTTCTTCTCTATATAACAGCTACGCACCAATATAATATACATATTACGGAGAAGATATTATTTATATAGAAGATTCCTAAACTTTATTTTGTTGGATTGTTAACAAACGCTGAAAGAACTGTGATTTCACTTTCAAATTAATGTATAAAACTTTTTCGATAGGATTTGGCAAATATCTGTTGACTTTCCTTTTCTCTCCAGAAGTTGAGGAAAGAGTTAGATGACTATACATTTTCAAAGGAATAATGAAATATTGATGTCTACATCATTGACTTCGACATTCATTGACTTCGAAAATTATAACATGCGAAGTGAAGGCTTATTGAACCCAATATTCGTATTCCATTCAAACGAACTTTTTTTAACTATTTTAGGGGTGGTCAAATTATCGATATTTAAACTTTCTAGCATTCTCCGTGTATTAATTAACCTTGCAAGCCGATTAAATTTAGACAAGCCGATTATTAGTAATAAGTGAAATGGAAGATGCCGACGGAAAGATTGATAACATTCTGTTGAATACTTAAATCTGAAAAGCAGTAAACTAAACATAAAATAAACATATAGGTACTTATGACAAAATTCGCTTCAAAATTGAATAAAATAAAGTAGGAGGTGGTTTTCATGCCACCAGACTACAATAACAAGGTGGGAATCGTTCATCCATGTTGTGATTATAATTTTTCTTCGAGTACCAAATGCAAAAACTTATTGGCATAATTACGCGGGGGAATAAATTGACGAATGTAAATAAATGTATTTGGCTGCACTGAAAGCAGTCCTCAAATTTGAATGCGGTTGCCCACTCACTTCAGTAGGTAGGTGATTTGGAGAAAGCTAATGAATGTGAACAGAGTTCGCTTTGCGGTCTAGTTCAGTCATACCTGGCTGTATATATTATTTTCTCACGAAGCTGTGCCCCGTGGCTGATAATTCTAATTTACATTATTTTTCTTCTCTTTTTCTTAAACTGTTCATCGCTGGGTCAGTCCTCCTAGCAATTTTTGTCTGTATTCAGTTACGAAATTATATTTCAGCCCTTTACTTCATTTTTGAAAATCACTCAATTAGGGGCACTATGGCTTTCCACGTTATGTAGTGAGGGTGAAGACAATGGGAACGAGAAGGAGATGGTAGATGGGAGATGTGTCGTATCTGGCTATTCATATCTGTTCACTAATTATTATACCATTTCTAGGTGGTGGTCTTTTACCAGAGCAATACGGTGACCGGACAACTCAGAATGAAATTAACTCAGAAGCACCTCAGAAAAGTCATTAAGAGTGATGATAAAAAAGTATCAAAAAATTGGTTGAATAGGTTAAGTTAGGTTAGGGTTACCGGCTATTTTAAAATTATTTTTTCATAGTTTTTAATGACCTTTCTGAGGTGTTTCTATGGAATTTCTCGGCATGGAACCGAGCAATACACATGGGTAGGTACATATTAGCGTCTATCACTTTCTAGTCTCTGTTGACCAGTTTTCATGAATACAATTGCTTTGATAATTATAATTAGATTTACGTCTAGGTATGTTATCTTTTATATATGTAGTGAACTCCAAGTTGAAGAATATTTAATGATTTTTTTGTTATATTGTTTATTTATTGGGTTCGTCGCAAACAATAACCCGTAAGATCCATTAAATAGGAAGAGGAGATGAAAAAATATAAATGTACCTAAAGGTTATTTTGTTTGATTGTGATATGATTTTAAAAATTCAATAACTTTATCGATAGGTTTTTGAAAATATATATTGGATTTTGTATTTCACGACAGAAGATCGAGAGTATTCGAAAGAAGAATTCTTTTAAATTACCAGGAACCAACGACTCCCAATTTTGCAGTTCTCAAATATATTTAATAAAACACATATATTGTTACAGCGGGCATCATTTTTTTTTACACTAGCCTCAGAGTGTATTTCTTCTTAGGGGACGCTGTGTGGAGGGTTTTTTAAGGAAAGGAAGGAGAGGTAATTCTGGGAAGGAAAAAGGTAAAAGTGATAAAAGGTAGAAATCTGTGGTCAGTTCAGCAGTGACAGAGGTATGAATCTATCCCTCCAACTGCGGTGCAAGGCGATGGATCAGTAAGAGCAACAGGAGTGGTGAAAAGGTCTCCCTAAACTGACCTCTCACGATTCGGCCCGCCACGCAGCTGGTGAGAAGGCGCATCCACAACCAGGACCTTAATATAGCTCTATTCCCCTAAACGTGAGGAAAAATGAAAGTGCTTACAGTAATTTTTGCAATTTGGGAGGCGGGTACGGGTACCGCCGCCCCGGGAACCTAAGTGGTTCGCTACGTTTGGTGAATTAGCAGTGGACAAACCTCACCCGGGTTCATGGGAGTGAGGTTTGTCCAGGTCTTGGCGGCAGATGCGTCTGCCCACCTGCCGTATGGTGGGCAGGATCGAGGAGGCAGGACCACTGTCATATTATTTATTGTTGGGGAAATGTTTTGTCAGGGTAGTTTGGTTCCCTTTAATTAAGACGCGTGTGGTCGAGAATAAATCTTTATGGCACAACTAGAATCACAATACGTGTTGCGGGAGGTCTTTGTTCTCTACAGCCGGAATCTCTCAACCCATCGCCTTGCACCGCGGTTGGAGGGGTGGATTCATACGTTCGTCACTCCTGGACATACTGACCCCCAAAGACTTACCCACCCCGCATACCTATTTCCTTCCCAGAACAACCTCTCCATGCTTTCCTAAAAAAAAAAAACCCACACCCAGCATCCTCTAAGATGACATAGGCTCTTAGGGAAATTATTTTCCTCGGGGCCTCCTGTGTGGAGCTAATACAAAAACAAAAGTTTACGTATTGAAAACAGATTTTTTTATTGAACAGAAATGAGCCCGCCCATGAGGTCGTTTTTCACAAAAACGGCGCTCTACAAGTTATCCAATTATTATTTCCATTAATATTATTAGAGAAAATTTCTCTCAAAATTTGTAGGTACTAAAATTTCAGAATCTCGTCAAAAAATTACATAATTAGATGGATGATTCCTTTAATAACCTTTTTCATAAAGTATGCAGAGAAAAAAAAGTATTTTGATTTTAATTTTAAAGGTTTTAATTCAAGATTCTTATCTTTTATTAAAAAAGTTGCTGATGTATTACATTAATATTTTAAGCATTTTAAGAAATTTTCAAAAATTTTATATATTAAGTGTGCATAATATTATATTTATCAAGTGTTTGATAATATTATTAATTTTTTTTTATTCTTTTTCAGTTTAAGGAAATCAAAACATAATTCCATTACTTTATTTCTGATGTTTATTCATTTGTTCTCTTTCTGGAATCGACGTTGAAAAGCAAGCATATTTTAGTAAATTTTAAATACATAATGCTGCAAACAACATCCCGTTAGTTCGGAGGCGTCTACTAATATCTACAGGAATTCCAAAAACTGAAACAATCCAACTAATATCTATGAGAACCAAAGTGTTGACGAATATCTACAGCTCAAACTGCTTACTAATATTTATGAGAACCAAAGTGTTGACGAATATCTACAGCACTGATTGGATTTGCAATTATGTACCTATAGCATATTGGAATAACGTAATATTGCGTATGCAGTTTAAAAAACTTAATTTATGTAAGTATGTATGTAAAAATCCCTAATATCGGACTATTGGACACATTTAGATGATTAGTCCAACGTACGCTCTGTAGATATTAGTCAACACTGAAACCGTCATAGATATTCGTCCGACCTTAGCTCTGTAGATATTAGTCAACACTCTGAAGTTCGTAGATATTAGTTCAACATATGAGCTGTAGATATTCGTCCGACATACTGGCTGTAGATATAAGTATCTGGAGTCGTTAATTTTAGTTGCAAAATTGCAAAACGGCGATTACTATTTTGGTTCCAAATTAAATATTTTCTTCCTTACACAACGTTTCAGTCGTTCCGTTTTTCCCACAGATCAATAATTCTAAAATATAACACACCAACATTTTTAACAATAGTTCCATTTTTAATAATATCTCAAAGTAAGATATTATATTAGACTAGCGAATATGGCAAAGGAAATAATTTCATAACGCCAGAGTTCACCTTTATAAACAGAAACCTCCGCGGGCGTGAGCACAACAAATGGAGGAGGCACTACTGAAAACCAGCTGCATTCCAGGAGAAATTCTGAATTGTAGCCGAGCAGTGACCTTTTCATTAATAGAATCAATGATAAAATAACAAAATGTGTAATTTTTTTATTAAAAAAATTCATTGATGAATAAACTTTTTTATTATTATTAAATCATGAAAGTTTCATCGCAATCTGATGAATGGTTTAGGGGCCGCATAGGGGCAAACCAAGAAACATGCATTTTTATAATTATACCTACCAACTTAAAGATTAAGTAATGCTTGCATGTTAAAATTAAATTATTTTGAGAAGTTTGTTATGGCACGTGACTAAAAGTGAAAATATTCCAATTGTTTTAAATTTTGATTGCATATAAAGTTTTGTAAGGAATTCTAATAAACTATATTAATGGATAAAAAATAACTATTTTTAGCTATATTTATATTTTTAGCTATATTTATATTTTAGCTTTATTTATATTTTTAGCAATAGCTGAGGTAAGTCGTTCCCTCATGGCCTTAAGGCTCTGCAACCGGTCCCGAAAAGAAGAAGATGGAGAGATACGAAATTACGAATGTTAGAGAAGAGCGCTAACATTTACAGCGACAAAATCGATGCGAAAATTGCGAAAATGTTTAATAAAACACGACTCGTTCAAAATAGAGCAAAAACCTCGCGGGCATTATCTTAAACAGCATTTAAAGAAACACTGTGAATTTTTTCATACATATAACTTCTAAAATAACTGAAACAAATACTAATTTTTGGAGCATACTTTGCGATTTTTTTCTATCGAGGGAATTTTATATAATTTGCGTTTCGGCGCGGGCAAAGTTTAGATATTATCTTCAAGAATAACATATATTTTTTAAGAGCTTTAAGACTTACCGTGTTTAAGGGAAATATGTAATAAATCGGTACAAATCCGGGTTGCGGGCCCTTACTAAAAAATAATAAAATTTACTTGGTAAAATGTTTAGGAATTTTTAACAGCGGTTTACAGAAGGTTGTAGAACACTCTTGTGAGCTTAAATTCTATTAAAACTGCCATAACGACCATAAATTTAAAAGATAAAACAAATAATAACATTACAATCACGGGAATAATCTTCTTTGTGTCCATGACCTCGCCCTTACCTCACATATCTCAGCACGGTAAGAACCTTCCGATGTAAGATTTAACTTGCGATGGTAAGGTTAATACGAAGCCGGGTTCTGCTAAGAGTTAAAATTTGCATCTCAGAACCCGTTTCCATCCGACTTGGATGCTGGATGCAGAGTACCGGAGTACTGCCGCAAACCGCACGTGTCTTTTCAGGGCTCATCAACTCGCATTAACAATCATCTATTTGCTAAAATAATAATTACTTTTATCTACCGGTTTGTGAGGCTTCAACATTTGGAGGTTCGCCGTATTAACAACGCTATTATTGATGAGTTTTGCCTTGCGCTCTGTTATTAAGCTGGTCGCACACGTCAGGTTTTTCCATCCGATTGTCTAATCAGACAAAAATTGATTCGAAAAAAGGATTGGTTATAATACCGGGACCGGATTGGACAGCCGGCGCGGAAAGGCGTGACCTGTTTTCATTCCCGATCCGGTTTTCGAACCGGATGTGTGCGGTGTTTATCCGATTTTCATAAGAAATGTATGGCGCGAAGGCCTTCCGGTTGTCTGACCAGACAATCAGATGGAAAAATCTGATGTATACGTCAAGCCTTAACGTATATAATATTATTTCTGAAGTAAAAACTTCTTCAGCACCGTTGTGATTTAAAACTCGATGAAACGAAAAATAGACAAACACCTACCTCCATTTATCCTGCGAGAGAGTGAGATAGTATAATCGGTCTCCTCTTTGTGCAGTGCTTCTTAATCTCCCCGCTCTTGCCTACTTTAGTTTTCCAAAGGTTTCACTTCTACCGCGTGTGATTGCACACTCTGATTTTTGTTTAACTAGTAGTCTGCAGAACACTTAATTTGAGAGGCGGGAATGGGTATATTAGGAACCATTTATTGGATAAACCAACACCTCTGCCATAGGTCACCCCAAGTGGTTCGCTACGTTTGGTGACTTAGCAGGGGTGCCCGGGTTCATGGGTTGAGGTTTGTCTAGGTCTTGGCGATGGTTAACCTGGACACACTAAACTCAAGATTCCTACCCACCCCTCATACTTTTTTCCTTCCCAGAACATCGTATCCTTCCTTTCATTAAAAGACCCTCCACATAGCATCACCAAAGATGATAGAGGCCCTGAGGGAAATCATTTTCCTCCTGCGCCTCCTGTGTGAAGTTATTGTAAAAAAAAACATAACGTGTTCTTCTCTACCCGATCTCAGTCAGTACGAGTGCTTCAATACGAGTACTTACACGATTTGATGAAAATGAATAATTGATTAAACAAATCGTAAACATAGCAACTTTATTTGTTTACTGTCTAAAACATTTACAAAGTGTGATCAACGAAATTGCTATTGAAATGTGCTTAGATTTTAATTTTAATACCTACTCCAATTTAAAAGTTCACAGCATGCGTAAATCAAGGTTTAGTTTTTTTACTAGTTGGAGATCCTGCTAGTAAAGTAACAGAAATAATAAGCAACATACAAAATTTAAATGTACTAAGCATTTAGTACAGAGAAAAAGAATAAAGAAAGAGAGAAAATAAATAATATTAAACATAATAAAGCAATTACATGTTTTTTAGTTCAAATGCTTATATTTACCGTCACATCATTATTATACAGTTTATAATTATCAAAATTAGCACATGTCTGTATCAAATTACAGATATTTATTTATATCATTTCGTATTTACAAAAATGTATCATGCTATAACCGTTTTATAGATAGAAAAGACATCCAATTATTGAAGAGTGTTCATCAATCTCTTGTAAAGTCTTTAATAATAATAAAAAAATAAAAAATAAAAAAAAATAAAAAAAGAAAAATTTTAAATTGTTAAACTAACGTTTTCAAGACAAGATTCTCTTTAATAATGTTTTTTTTTATCCCTAATAACTGTAACCGTCTAAAATAAGAAAATACATATTTATTTTTTTAGTTTAAATAGAAAAAAAAGATTTTCTCACAACTTTTACATGTGCTCCGTTATAGATTTAATTGAAATTAAATCAGATAAGTTTTCAACCACTTTACAATCATTAATCTTATAACTTAACTGTATCTTACAGACAGATTTTGGTTTGTCGGTTAGGTATCGGTAAGTTATATTTCCTGTGTATTTGGGTGATCGTGACAAATCTACGCTACGAATTGTTGACCAGAAAAATTGGAAAGTAACTAACTTTATCTACGTTCGGCTATTCTTTGCAGAGATACATTAAACATTGTAACTAATACTGAAAGATTCAAAATTAAACTTTTTTAACTCCCTTATTTTTTTTAATATTTAGAGTACGTATATTAAGCACAGAATTTATGAATATTATGTAAAAAAAAATTATGCAAAGCCTACTTAGACATGTCTCCGAGACCGGATCAATTCATTTGGATAATATTTACAGAAAACAGATTTTTTTTCAGAAAACAGAGGAAAAAAGCTTTTTTTCTTTCTAAAATATCGAGCTAATAATGCTCTTATGTTGTACCTATTGAGGTTATCATATTCTTAATGTTCATTTATATACCAGATAAGTACCTAAATACCAAATTTTATTAACGTGAATTGTAAAATTGCCTTTTCGGAATAGCAAAATTACGTAAAATCGGCTCGCTACATTGAAATTGGGCAGCAGCCGACGTAATTTAACAATTTTGTTGTAGAAAGACACCACAGGGTGCCAACATACCAGAAAAATACATGAAATCCATGGTGAGCTCTCAAAACTCGCACGTAACAAATAATATTTTTTCCGAATAAACTCGATACCCTCTATCAAAACAAAATCTTCAAAGTAACGAAGTTGGTTTCACAAACCAAGAGGTATTAATTTTTTTTTAAATCATTCAATGGTTAGATGTTAGATTCATTACATAATCATGAAATAATTGAGCGAAAGGGAGAGAATATTATTAAAAAATAATATAACCCAAAAAATCAACATACGTAACCTTACTTTGTTTTGATCCAACAACAAATCTTTCAGTTATCCTGAGAAATATCTCGGGCCATCTCTAATGTAATGGACAAAAGATTAAATTCCCTAATTGAAAAATGCACTTCATACCATTCTAGAATGTTTGTCAAATGAACAAAATGGTCCCATAGAATTAGTGTGTGCTCAGAATTTCATTTCTAAACCCGTTTCCACTGTCAGCTCTACGTTATTATATTTCTATGGTGACTTTTTAGATATTATTTATTTAAATACCTCAAGATTACATCATACCAGTTAAAGATATCTTGAGTAGGTTATGTAACGCAGTGCAACGAAAAGAGACGGATATATTGAGCGAGTGAGTTTGACGTGGTATTGAGAATCGGTAAACTGGTTTTGTGCTCAAATATTCGTCTTGTTTTTTTTCGCCTCAGCATCCGTTTGTTTTCTTTTGGGGTACGAAACATTCGGATGACGAACCACGATGTAAAGAATTATATTTAATTTATTTGATATCTGTAAACTGACTGGATATTATAAACACGATAAAAATTATAAAGGTCGAAAAATTAAACGAAAAAATGTTTAACATGTTACAGACCAACAATATTTCACTAACTTTAATAATTTTTCATTATTTTAGACACAGCTTTGGAAATTTTCTGTCAGTTAATAGTATAAAACATATTTCCCAACTTACTACGTTAGCACATTAATACTTAAAATAAAATAAATTAATTCTTGTAAAAAAGACGTTTTTAACCAATTTAATGTAGAATATATTTGGATTCCAAAAGCGGTTGTAATTTAAATTTAAACGCTTAAAAATGTTTTTTTTATTCCTATTCATTTTTATTTCATCGTAATCGCATGAAACATAAAAACGTTTTTTTTTAAATAATTATCGGTAATTCACAAATTGCCAATGTTGCCGCTTAAATCATGAAAAATCGAATTATTTAATCATCTACATTTTCGGATTTAAAAAACAAATACTGGGAATAGCTCGTATCCGGACATTCTAAATATTTGCTATTCCTTTGATTTAAAAAATATTTGACCTACTACCTACTGCGTAGGTAACATCAAACATTACTTGTAACCGGCCAGTTCCGGAATAAATATCCTTGCGACCAGATGTGTGTTTATTTTACCTCCATATTCACGTACACCACAATATTGACCTCAAATCCAATCTTTTGTTTTGTTTGAAAAGGGCGCGCAGCGGGCCGCGCAGCCGTTCCTCGTCGCCACTTCAATTTATTGGTCTTTATTTCTAGAAAGCTTAAGATACGTAAAAGCCCCGAAAAAGGGCGTAAATAAATAAATTCCAGCAGGTAACAATAACAATCATAGTGAACACGTTTTAAATATGTCCTTTGAATTTCGATTTTGTTTTTGTGAATGAATTAATGCAAATCTTGGATGTGAAAATTAACCCACTTCCTGACATCCCAACGAGCTGAAACTCACCAAAAATTCTTTGTCAGCGACAATGCATTCTATAAACTTTTGGTGGCACTTCCGTGTACACAAGCGTGTGCATACGCTTTTCTCTGAAATTGGATGATATCAAAATAAAAATAAATACAGACAATTCTTCGACATTTTAAAAATGTGAAACAGTTAATACGAAATAAATCTCGGTACCATCCAATTAAGATTTGTCTTAAGCGGTGTTCACTCATTTTAGTCAGTCCGTAGGGAGGAAGGTTCGATTCTTGGTCAAACCAAAAAAAAAAAAAAAAATTCTACTGGCTGGCCCAAGAGGTGGCGTAACTTGGTCGAAAATTGAAAATAGATGTATTAAGGTTTAAAAAAAATGTTTTTTAAGGTTTGATTTTTATTTTTTACTCACTTTCTCTTCACTTTACTACCCGGCTTTTGCTCTTCATACGTTCAATAATATTTGTCTAAACTAAAAGGTCGAAATTTTCTCCCATTCACTGCACAAATTTAAAAAGAGCCACATGCCCATAATATAAACTGCTCAATGCGCATCCATATCCCTTCATACATCACCACTTCTCACATCTACAAACATACTCACGCATACACACACACCTACCCACTACACACATCACTCGGTAATTTGTAATATACATAGGTATCGTAAATAAGACACCACAAAGAAACATATCATAGTACCCCCCCATGAAATATTACTTAATAACTGTAAATTGTTCTCATCACTGTAACTAATGTACTGTTTGTTTCTGTTTATAAATAAATAATATTGAAAAAAAAATTCCAACCTAACTTATCAATACATAATGACTAATTACATACAATAAAATTATAAAACATCGTAAAAAATGTGTTTTTCGATTAACAACTTCAATTTAAATGAGACAAATTTGTGTTCCAACGTAAATCGGTCGTTTGTAAAATAAATTTAAGCGCATCGCATTATTTGTTTTAATTCTCTTTATTAAGTTCTGCACCTTACAATGTAAATTACATTATCAGTTTTAAATTTGATGCGTTTTTCTAGATTTTCTCAGAAAACATGCTGTGTGCTCAAAGTTTGAGTGATTTGAGTTTGAGTTTGAAATAAAAAAACGAACCGATCTGGATTCTAATCGTAACTTAATCTGGTGGTCAACGTAATTCTCTCTCTCTCCAACAAGCAGATTCAACCACTGGACCACTAGCACACTAATATCAGAATGCTTCGATGTCAACGGTTGTGTCCCTCTGACCAGGAGCCTTGGTGGAGCTAATGGTCCGTTAAAGGTATGGGTACCTACCTATTGTAAATACGGCGGGTGGAGTCAGGCGTTTTCAATGGCCGGTAGTATAATTCTCAGGTGAGACCATTTTTTAAATATTCTTTATTAATTAGTGTAGATTTTAAGTACAATATACATATTATTATTACCTGAATCTTGTTTAGACCATTTAAAGTTTAAAAGATTGTTATTATTACCTGAATCTTGTTTAGACCATTTAAAGTTTAAAAGATTGTTCGTAATGATTCCACCGTAAGCAGTATTTTTACGCAATAAAAGTAAAGTATTCTTCTCTTATCGCAGAGTGAGAGATAGGACATCCTGAAATCAAATTCCAAATCTGGGGAATCGCGAAGTGTTATCATTGAAAATCTGTCAATGTTCGGTCCCTAACAAGCACGAATTTTTAGAAAATTCTTCAAAATTTCAAATTACCGAATATATTTTTATAGTGTAGTTAATTATGCATTTCACGTGTTTATCAGTGGTTTCAAATTGAGTAAGGAATCCAATTGTATATTTTTTTAAATTACTTTGCACATGATATTTATAAATTTTATATATTCTTCACGTTAGTGGGTTTCAACGGGAATCCTGTAAATATGTCTACTTCGTGAAATAGACCCTACCCAACCTAACCCTGGTGATTATTTTATTGTGTAAGTTTTATGAAATATCACTTAAAAAGCTGGTAGGTAATGTAGGTACTTGCGTTGGTAGGTACAACTTTAAAAACACACTTAATCTATGTATTTATTTATTTAATACAAACGGCATAAGTATGCCATAAACATTAATTACATGTCACAAATTCATATTCAAAATATTAGTAATGGTAAAACAGTGTATGTATAACAGTTAATTGTGACGATACATTGGGAAGTGACACCAGAGATACATTTACATGCAAAAATCTATAATAGAAATAAAATTAATAGTGACTAAAAAAATATGATAGCATAGCCGTCTTGTACCTCTGTTCCGTGCAGTTAAATAGATCTATCACATCTGCATATCTATTAGTAACTTCATGCAACCTAGGTAAAAGTGAGTGTTATATGTATGTGTGCACTAGGTTAATGATTGAAACTGCGAAATAAGGCAACTAAATTAAGAAATGGGGTTAAATTAATGGAGATTTCCAATTAATTTTTTTTACGAAACACCCCCCCGTTATCTAGTTAAAGATTTGGATTATATTAGTGTTGGTTCCATGACATCTCAGAATCAACTCAACTTAACACCTCTTTTGAAAAGTTATTGCAGGCTATGAAAAAAAAAACCGAAAAATAACCCTTAACCTAACGTGTCCTATTTCACCATTTTTTAATATATTTTTTTCATGACATTGAATGACTTTTGAAAGGAGTTGTTGAGTTGAGTTGATTCTGACTTTTCCTGTCACCATTAGTGTTATTATGAACATCTAGACAAACTTTAACATATTATATATACAAACATTTCATTTATTTATTTTATTTCTATATATTACAGTATTTACTTAATTATTAACATTTTTATATGATATATTTTGCAATTTAATTATGTTGGGTGTAAGGTAGGTTTGAGAAGGTGAAACTGTGGATGAGTGATTTTGTATGTTTCGTGAACACCTCACTAGGAGAACCTGTGCTGAGGTGTTCACTTGTGCTGAGGTCTTTACGTGTTTATGATTAAGTGTGACAAGTATTTATGTGTTATAGTAGAAAGTTATAAATTTTTTTTAACTTTTAGATAGACAATATTACGACAAAAAAATTGAAAAACATATATATATACATAAACATACATATACATACACATACATATATACATACACGTACATGCACTAAATTTATATACATAAACATACATTACATACACATACACATACATATACATGCACATATGTATATATATACACACATATACATAGATATACATACATTACAATACATATTTGGTCAACTCTGTATTGTCATTGTAATTTTAAAAAAAAAAACAAGTCATGCATTATATGTAAAAACCCTATGGGCGTTTAAATAAAATAAAATTTAAAAAAAATGTAACCTTTTTTTTCCCACATTCTCAATATTTACCAAAGATTATATTGGCTTTTTAAATTGAACAAAAAATAATAAATTTATGAACCTAAAAACTTCCATCAAATATCGTTATTTCTTACTCCTCTTTATTTGGCAATTGATATTATATGACATAAATTCTCATAAAACGTGTTTTAGTGCTGCATGATATGTTTTTTGTTCTATTGTTCGAATTAAAAATAATTTCATATTGTTTATGACCAGCATGATGGCTAAATGTTGATTTAATGTCAATATCCATTTAAATATGAATACAATTCAGAATTTATACATCGCTACCATTCGATAATGCAGACTCCGGTATGCAAATGAGATGTTTGCATATCTTGTCAGATATTTTAGGAAACGACTTACCATTATACAGAATTACAATATAATACGTGGGTAGATTTTATGGATTTATTGAATCGTTGGCCTGCGCTTCGATGTAAAACACCAAATTTTAGTTAACATGATGTTAAATATAATTTTTATTCGTTAACATTTTATAATTATTGTACGCAAGTATCTTCCCACAAAGTGATACCCTTCTAAAATAAATTAACTTGAAGCATTTTAGGAAACTTTTTTTTTTCAAGTTTGGATCTTTGCCGGCAGGATGTATGTCGTACGAAGGAGAAATATAAAACATTAGGTTAGGTTAAGAAGTTTACAAGTTTACCAAATAGATATTAACCCACTTTGATAAAGCTTTTACTGGGTCTTGAAGAGATCCATGTTGTGATGAATTGCATTGATCAACAGTGAGAATTAGAAAATATCGTAGCTTCCCACTTTAATTTAAAAAGAAAATATCAATTACTTATAAAACGGACACGTCTACGACATCTATCGGATTAGAGTAAAGTGAATTCATATTTACGGTAGGGATCTATAATTAGACAAGGTGAGACGAGTATTGATGAAAGGATCACAGATGGTATCAACAAATAATCAGAAACAGGGGTTCCCCAATATACTTTAGACCGAGATATATTGACAGCCAATTGAATTGCAGCAAAAGCGATTAAAAACCAATTCAGCCAATCAACGGGAAGAGGGCCGAACCCATTTTTAGAACAAAGGAACGACCTTTGGACTTGGCAATTAGTAATGTGATTAATGAGTTTGACGTTCCCACCAAACCGAGAGGTGAATAAACTCCATGGGAAGAAATAATCTGTTCAGGGACAAAAGAACGATGACCCCAAGAAATGTTATCATTAACCGGTACATTCCAGGGATCAGAAACCCTAGTTCTCGAACGCATTAAAACATATCAGGTGCGGAAAAAAAGGATACACGTAAACAACGTTTGAAAAGTTTAAGTGGAAAATTGCACAGCAAGTGACGAAAACGTGTTGTAAGGTGTTAGGGAGATTTCATCTATAATACGATTGTTTGTGACGACCGGAGATGATCGATTCGAGGGAAAACGTGCTAAAGGAAATGGAAATGTTGAAAAAACAATGGAAAATTATTGTTATCAATTTTAGACGGAGCTAGGATATTACGATGAAAGATTTAGGGAGGAAACGTCAAAAAAAAATGAGAGTTTTAAAGAATAGGCGAGGGTACATTTCAGATGTCTAGAGCAGTAACAAGTGTTAGAGAAGAAATAGAGTGCAGTACGGAGGGGAGTGGAAAATGCTGAAAACATTGCGATAGAAAAACTCAGGAAAAGGAGTCATTTTACGTAATTAAAATGGAGGTTATAGAGTAACATAGTACGCGATTGCAGAAAAAAAATGAGGCATTACAATGGTTGTCGATCCCAGATGTATTTTGTTGTGATAAACAAGGAATATTCGAACATGAAAATTGTTTATATAAGGGCAATTAGTCGTTAAAAGAGCTATAAAAATTATCATGGGTCTTATGAAATATTTATATTAAAGAATTCTCATAAAAGTTAACGACACTGAAATAAAAAAGGATTTATTGCCAGGTGGGTACAGGAACTAATGTATACAACTGTCAAGACATATGGTTTATGGGATTTTTCGTAAGAACGGGACGAAATTTGTAAGGCGTTCTCTATGAAGCAATAAAAATGACAGGAATTTAAGGGCCGAAGTGGGGGTATCCCCTATAAAGATGTTAAAAAATGATATATTTATTAATAACAAATAGAAAATGAAATTTTCCAAGAGGCAGCAAACATCAAAAAACGATATGGTTATATCAGGGAAGTACGGGGAAGTGAGGGGAAAGGAGATACGACAGAGAAAAACAAAGGAAATCTTAGATTAACAGTGAATAAAATAAATACGGCTTGAAATATAAAAATCTATAGAGATATGAACAATAGCGTAAGAATAAATAAGGAAATTCATGGAAAGAGTGTCGTGAATAAAAGAAAATTCGAGAAAAAAATGGAAAATTCAAATATACGACGTAAATAGAGAAAATTCGGTTTTAAATGGAAAGGTTCATATAGAATACAGAAAAACTCGAGGAAAAATAATAAAATAAAAATGAACAATTTGCGAGAAAGGCTTCGACATGAAGATATCTCTGATAGGCGAATTTGGGGACAGATTTGGAACATATGGTAGATGCCGTACGCACGGACATGTTACGAAATATATGAAAATAGAACTTTAAAATTATTAAATTCAAGCTAATTTTGTATGAACACCAGGACAAAGGAAGTTGGGCCATTAAACATGGATCTTACTAAATCCGGATCTTGTTAGTATGAGAGTACGAGACAGAATTGAAAGTATCAAACGCAAAACGTACAAAGAGACCGCATTCGACAATAATGGAGAGGTTTCAAGAAATTACGAGTTGATAGTAATTAGATTGGTTTATTATAGGAGATTCAGATACGATCTTTTGGACCTGAGAGGGGTATAAAAGTCTAGACAAATGCCAGTTGAGGACAGTCTACGGTCGTGGTCGAAAAGGTTTTAACTTCGCGGAACGTGACGAAACGGTGGGTGACTTAAAGTGGAAAAATTCTAAGTGATAATTATTTTTGATACTTAGAAAAATTTGACATTCTAGTCAGTGATCTACAGAAAAAAATACTTTGCAGTTAGAGTCAGTGAAAAATAACAATAAAGCCAATGCATTATTTACTTGTGAAAAATAAAAGTGCTCGTGATAAATACAATTTGTTTTAGTGGAAAATTCGGATTTTATAATCACTTAATATCGTGTTTTTAAACTTAGAAATTTCGCGTTCAATATTAGTGCAATAAATAACTGAAGTGATGTGATAATTTAGCGTGACGAAGTTATAATTAAATACGTGTGTTCAATCTAAGTGAAAGTGTTCTAACAAATAATAAATATTTAAATTAATTATCTTAAATAATAATAATAAAACAAAATAATATTTTATTAATACATAAAATTTCGGAGGGATAAAAATTTAATTTAACAACAATTTACCATCTCTAAATTAATCGTGAAGTAACTATCATTTAAAGTGTTATCTAACCAACGAGTTTTGAGATAAAATACAGTTTAGAACGATAGAGTTCATACATCATTTTAATTAATTAGATTAAATGAAAAAAAAAAAAAATTGAAGTCAAAAAGATTTAATTAAATTTAGGAAAATAAAAAATTAATTTAGGAAAATCGCAGCAAGGTTACCGTGTATTTCCCGGTCGGAAAAAACCTTGGTAGGGGTAAGTCTTTTCCGTTATAAAATTTTACAGATTCCAAGGAGAAAGCGGAATGGAGCAAACATTGGTATTTGGATTAATTATTTGACCAAGATATTACTCTCTTAATATGTGATATGTAACTATATTAAAATATTATAAATTTAATAAGTATATTTTTATATTTATATATGTAAATATATAAACATATATATATGTAATTTTGTTCCCAAGAAAAATTATAATCAAAAAAAAAAAAAAAAAAAAAAAAAAAAAAAAAGAAAAACACTTATATAAAAAAGAGGAAAAGGGTATCGATTCCTACCTCTGAATCCATCAATAACTATTGAAAGTAGTTATGTGTGATAAATTTACAAATCAATATTTTATATTTAATGTTATGTATGTATTAATATAATTTCAGAAAATCCAGAGCATTTGAAATAAGTTATGATATTAGACATTATTTCAATCATAAAATTTATGTATATACATATCAATATTATAAATTATTTATTGAGACAAAGTATATATAAATGAATAAATATGTATACGTAGTCGGGTATCAGACTAGACAATTGCGCTAAGTACATCATTATCAAACAAAGAAAATTTTAGAGTCATCTCACACGTCTCCGGTATGTTTAAAGTAAACATACCTCATACGCTTGAATCTAGGTCACGAGGACGTAGAGAATGTTTACAAAGCTCAAATTGTTTACAAAATAATTCGGTCACTGGGGCACTAGTTCGAGTACAGTAAAAAAGAAAAAAAAAATGACCTTGATTAATGGATATCGTACTTAGGTATTAACTTCTAGGAACGGGATAATATTATTATATTGCGCAATTATTAAAGAAAAAAAAAAAAAAAGGAATTAAACACTATTTTTAATTTGAACGTGAAGAGGTATCTACGGACCTAAGCAATTGAAAATTAACAGATTTATTATAGCAGTTCAAAAGGGTGTATTGAAGATTTACATGAAACAGTTGATAAATCACGGGATAGTAAAAAGAGGTGTATTGAAGATTTACATGAAACAGTTGAAAAATCACGGGATAGCTTAATAAGGGGTAATGAGGATTTACATGCTTCAATTGAGAATCACGGGATAGCAAGAATTTATCAAAAGTTGAACATTGGAGGGGAGGGAAAGAAAAAAAAAAAATACAGTTCAACCAACAGAAGGCAGTGTTCGCTTCTGTAACAAGGACCATTAATCAAACCATAGAGATGGCGGATCTCTCAAACAAAACCGTCAACAAAACCAAACAAAAGCTTGGAGTTATGGCGAATCTCCAGAACACATCGCCAGATAAGATCTTAATGTACTAATATATATTTATATTTCACACTATTCTTACGTATATATTCGGTATCAATCTGAAAATTTCGCAGAATTTGATGGGCGAGATCCGAGCTCGGGATGCGTTGCAAGTAGTTTCGCATTGCGAGTTATAAACCTTCCCAAAACGTATGTTTACATATATATCTTTTTATGTACTGTTCATTGAATGAAACGAACTCACTTACAATTAGTGCTTTAGGCCTGTCGGGTCACTCTCGTCTCATTTCTTGAACGTGGAGGGAGGATTCATGACCCGTAACTCCACACAAACCCGTGAGTATATGATTGCATATAGGACGAAACCGGTTCGCCCTAAGTAAATAGTAAACTTTGGAGGAGTAGGAATTTGGAGGTATCTGGGCTTGGGGGAAGACCTGAAGGCAGTGCATGATGGCGAAGGAAGGTCAATTGGGACGCGATAACTTAGGTATCAATCAATTGAACCGTGCCAAAAGACTGTGCGAATTTTGGGTTGACTTCTGATCACCCGGCTTACTTGATGGAGGCAGGAGCCAAATTTTGCCAGAAAAAGGGTTATTCTGAGTTCGTCAAATATGCAATTAACTAATTACATTAACCTACTAAATCCATCTTTATATGTACCTTATAGCAGCTGAATCTAAACGGAGGGGCGCCCAGCAGATACGAGATACAATCATAATCAAATTTACTAACATTTAACCATTTGAGTTATATTTAATTATCTGTTCAATTAGTCATGTGTAGTTTCGATTAGTATTGCTTATTCATGAATTCATTAGGATGTAGGGAATCATAATAAACGTCAAAGGGAAGTTAGTTCATTTAGAGAAATTACTTAAGGTTAAATTTGCAAGAGAAAGACCAATACAGTTTGAAATTCAACACTCTGTTTAGAATCAAGAGGGTTACCACAAAATTTAAAGTAATTAAAGTCCTATATCATAAATCAAAAAATTACACAACGTTTGATGGAGTTTAATTACAACCTAAATACGAAAATATCTACGTTCAAAGTCGTAAATAACGTATTTATTAGTTAAGTACATATATCGCTAGAGGTATGTAGTACAAGGGAGCTTTAAGTAGCTTTCTGTAGTTATCAGATGAAATAAGGGTCCAAATTTATAAGGGCTTGTGTGACGTAGGGGAGGAATTTTCCATCCCCACCACACATATGCAAAGCCTTAAGAATTTAAATATCGATCAGAGCCAAGAGAAAAGACAGAACATCACAACTGTCCTGCCGATGACAGGAGAAGTTAAATAAGTATGAAAAGACAAATATCACAACTGCTCAGCCGTGACAGGAGATCAGAGTTTTACAAGTTGTTTTAGAAAAAAAAAAAAAACTTTTATTGGTCAATCTATTGCAAAAAAAAAAAAAATAATAATAATAATAAGTAGGACGTTATGTTAAATGAAGTGATAATAAAAATAAAATAAAAATCAGAACAGTGCGCCGTTAAATAAACACGAAAAAAATATATAAATTAATAAATAAATATACGAAAATAAATATATAAACAATACATTTAAATATAAAAAAAAAAAGTGTTAACGAATAAACTCTACATGTTTTAAAATAATTTATAAAAGTGTCGATAAAGTTTAAATCAAGTGACCATGAATTTGTTGATTGCTTATGAGATTATAAATATCGTAACAAAGAATGTAGGTCAGATACAAGCGTAAACAGTTTATTCAAGGCAGGCCATAAATTGACAGAATAATGGTATTGACATTCCTGAATCCAGAATGTTAATGACCGTAATGTAAACAATCTGATACGAGATACCGCGGTGTTTGTAAGCATCGAAAGATTGATAACCTAAGCATCGAAAGTGATAACAAAACATCGAAAAATTTTGAAGTAGGTGACATCGGGGGTAACGCGCATCGCTTTAAGAGATTGTAGAATAAACAAACTCGAAAATGATATCAACACTCGGTTACGGAAAAAATAAACAGACTTTACAGATAAAAACGGGGGAACTTACCTACATAAAGTGACCCTTTGGTTATAGTTAATGTTGTGGGTTTGTATGTGAGGATTATCACATAAAAAGTCATAACATAAAAGATAAGGAACATAAAATAAAAATAACATAAAATATTTGATTGGGGATAGTGTCGAGTTGAGAGCTTTAATATCACAGACGAATGTTTTATAGGTATATACCTATTTAAGGGAACATTTGATCATTCGGACCAAAAAAAAGGAGGGGATTTGACGAAATAACATCAAGATAGGTATTGCGAACTCTAAACAGATTTTGCGAAAATATCGTAGGTATTGCGGAACTTGAAGGAATGGTTGGCATTCTAAACAATGAGTAATTATTGGTTGAACGAAAATCACGGGATATTCATTAACATTGGAGTAACAATATTCATTCCGTTTTTTTTGCAATTACCTACATTTAATTGAAATGAAGAGTGATGGTAGAGTTGATCTAATTTGGGTTACAATCATCATGCAAACAAATATAAATAATTGAAAATATTGTGTTTTATAGGGGGACAGGTTCCAAAAAAAAAAAAAAAAATAAAAAAAAAAATAAAAATAAAAATAAAAATAAAATAAATTATAAATATATATAGGTATATTTATAATAAATAGTTGGTATTGAGTTAAATTCATTAAAAATTTTAAACAAAAAATGGCGGAAAAAAGGAAAGTGGATGCGACGGAATTAGAAGCTAAAGAAATACCGTTGGGAGATGAATTACGGGAGATATTTAGACGTTCAAAGAGGTCTAAGTTACGAGTCGAGGATATGATAGAAGTCGTTCAGCCAGAGGGGGAGACCGACACAAAATCGGAGGAACAGGGCGAAAATAAGCGAGAGTGTGAAGAGAGACTCACACATGATATGTTACAGGAAAAACCCGAGGAAAAGGAACAAGAAAAGTTAACGAAGTAAAAGGAAAAATAAAAAAAAAAAAAAAATAAAATAAAAAATATAGAAAAACGAGAAAATTGAAAAAAAAAATAAATATATATAGAATAAGGAAGGCAACATAATTTACATAAGGTAATTTAGAAAATTAAAATAGAGATTATAAGGTTGTCGCTTAATAAGATAAAAATATAAACATTAACCAGGCGACACTCGGAAAATAAAGAAAATGGTTGGGAAACATGGAACAAGTAGGCGAGCCCAGGCTTTAGTGACAGCAATCGGGGAAAATGTCACAGCGGAGACTTCAACAATAAACATAGGAGATATAACTACAATAATTCAGGCAGCTTTGGCACCGCTCGTCAATAAGATGCAAGAACTCGAGAAACAATTGGAAATCCCAGCAACAGTGGCGGTGATAGGAGAGGATAGTGCGCCGAAAAGCGTTCTCCAAGTAGTGGAAATGTTACCACAGCAGGAACGACCATCATTCTCCGGTGGAAATCAAAATCCCATTAGTTTCCTAGAAGATTTAAAAGAATACACTAGAAAAGTGAAACGAACGGATCCATTAGTCGTCGTACGGGAAAATTTGAAAGGGGAAGCTAAATCGTGGGCAAAATTGTACAATAAACGATGGGAGACTATGTTAGATTTCGAACGAGATTTTTTAGCTACCTATTGGGGAGACATAAAGAAAAATGAAGTTCGCCGTCGTCTTGCAGAAGGGGTATATGATGCCAAGAAAAATATATCCATGCTCACTCATTTCGCAAACTATTGGGAGCTAGCGAAGGCTTTAAAGATTACTGACACACCGTTGGGCATAGTTGACGAGATTATGAGACATTATCCGAAGGAAATCCAATCGTTATGGTTTTCGGGGCAATCAGGAGATGAGATTGTCGCCGCTGAGTTTCTACGAAAACTAGATACAATGGTATGTACACCAGAAGAACGGAACATGAAGAAGAGGAGTGGGGAGGAATCCAGCAAGAAGGACAAATACCGTGACCGTTACCACGCCATAAAAAGGAGGATACACGCAATTGAAAGTGTGGGCGAAAACGCTAGTTGCAGCAAGTGCACCGAAGTTAACAGTTCACCAAAAGAAAATTCTACAATAACTACAGCCGGGAAGGAGCTAGTGGTCGCAGCCAACTCGGGAGATAAAAGGAGATTATAGCGCTTTACATTTAGCTAGATATTACACAAGTAATAAGAAACAAAAATCAGGTTTACAGTTAGTGGAAATCAACGGATAGAGTGCGAAGTTTACAAATATTTGTAAATGTTAATAAATAAATAAACGATTGAGAAATATAAATAAAATTATGTTAGGGTACATTATAATTGGGGAGGGGGAAGAAAGAAAATTACTAAAATATTAGATTATCAGATTGCTTGCGAGGGGCGGATCGTCGTTAAGTCTTTGAGGGTGAGTGGACAAGTTCTTAATAAGCGACAATCATATTCAATTATTGAAATAGAGTAAGGCAAATAAATTCGTTAATTTTGATTTTTTAGTTGAAAAAAAAAATTTTACTTTTTTTTATGTGTTAGTGAGAGAAAAAAAAAAATGTTAGATAAGTAAGGACACTCAAAAGGAGAGAATTAGAGATATTATATGGCACACAAAAGGGACATTTTGAAAAATAAACAATGCCTAGGGATTTTTTTTTTGGAAATATTGAAATAAGAAAGTTTATCTATAGATATAGGGTAGACATTAAGTATAGAGATAAAAAGGTAACATTTGAATTAAGGTATAAATATTTTAGATTTCGAAAAAAAAAAAAAGAAAAAAAGGAACGCTGAACCAATTTGAGGATAATAAAGAACATTTATAAAAATTTAAATATTAGAGTGGACAACACTTAGGCTAGAACAACTTTGGATGAATTAAGAAATTACAATTAGAAATTAAGAATTATAAAATAAAGTTTAAATAAATAAAGAAAAAAAAAAATGCTGGAAAATTTATATGAAACATGTATACCACTGATTGTCGGATTGGGTGAGGTCGTGCGAAAACCCACATTTCACAAAAAATATTCATACTTACAAAACAAAAAACAATTAATTGCACACCAAGAGACCACCCGCTTTTCAGTTGTTCGAAAGGCCGCGAGATTGTAAACAATCTTTACTTAAATCATTGTAAGGGAGGTCTTAGTCCAATTTGGTTGGGGACCACCAAAACACGCGAGTCGAGGGGCGTGTTCCAGCAAAAAGAAATTAATTTTGAATCTATCAAAATTAAAGAAAATTTCATAAAGTAAAATCTACGCGAAAAGAAAATAAAGAATACAATGAGATTCAAATTCAAGATTGTTAACAATCCGAACAGAATGAGGAGGGGGAGATAGGAAGTAATAGGATACGGAAAAGAGATAGGGGATAACAGAATGAGGAGGGGGAGATAGGAAGTAATAGGATACGGAAAAAGATAGGGGATAACAGAATGAGGAGGGGGAGATAGGAAGTAATAGGATACGGAAAAAGATAGGGGATAACAAAATGAGGAGGGGGAGATAGGAAGTAATATGACACGGAGTAGAGATAGGGGATAACCAAATGAGGAGGGGAAGATAGCTAGTCTAAATTTGAACACAATTTCGGTGTCTAACGAAAAAAAAAAAAAAAAAAAAAAAAAAAAAAAAAAAAAAAAAAAAAAAAAAAAAAAAAAAAAAAAGAATAGGACATTAAAATAAAATACAACGTTAGCCACAGCAAATTGAGTTCAGAGGAGGGAACTGTGATGAATTGCATTGATCAACAGTGAGAATTAGAAAATATCGTAGCTTCCCACTTTAATTTAAAAAGAAAATATCAATTACTTATAAAACGGACACGTCTACGACATCTATCGGATTAGAGTAAAGTGAATTCATATTTACGGTAGGGATCTATAATTAGACAAGGTGAGACGAGTATTGATGAAAGGATCACAGATGGTATCAACAAATAATCAGAAACAGGGGTTCCCCAATATACTTTAGACCGAGATATATTGACAGCCAATTGAATTGCAGCAAAAGCGATTAAAAACCAATTCAGCCAATCAACGGGAAGAGGGCCGAACCCATTTTTAGAACAAAGGAACGACCTTTGGACTTGGCAATTAGTAATGTGATTAATGAGTTTGACGTTCCCACCAAACCGAGAGGTGAATAAACTCCATGGGAAGAAATAATCTGTTCAGGGACAAAAGAACGATGACCCCAAGAAATGTTATCATTAACCGGTACATTCCAGGGATCAGAAACCCTAGTTCTCGAACGCATTAAAACATATCAGGTGCGGAAAAAAAGGATACACGTAAACAACGTTTGAAAAGTTTAAGTGGAAAATTGCACAGCAAGTGACGAAAACGTGTTGTAAGGTGTTAGGGAGATTTCATCTATAATACGATTGTTTGTGACGACCGGAGATGATCGATTCGAGGGAAAACGTGCTAAAGGAAATGGAAATGTTGAAAAAACAATGGAAAATTATTGTTATCAATTTTAGACGGAGCTAGGATATTACGATGAAAGATTTAGGGAGGAAACGTCAAAAAAAAATGAGAGTTTTAAAGAATAGGCGAGGGTACATTTCAGATGTCTAGAGCAGTAACAAGTGTTAGAGAAGAAATAGAGTGCAGTACGGAGGGGAGTGGAAAATGCTGAAAACATTGCGATAGAAAAACTCAGGAAAAGGAGTCATTTTACGTAATTAAAATGGAGGTTATAGAGTAACATAGTACGCGATTGCAGAAAAAAAATGAGGCATTACAATGGTTGTCGATCCCAGATGTATTTTGTTGTGATAAACAAGGAATATTCGAACATGAAAATTGTTTATATAAGGGCAATTAGTCGTTAAAAGAGCTATAAAAATTATCATGGGTCTTATGAAATATTTATATTAAAGAATTCTCATAAAAGTTAACGACACTGAAATAAAAAAGGATTTATTGCCAGGTGGGTACAGGAACTAATGTATACAACTGTCAAGACATATGGTTTATGGGATTTTTCGTAAGAACGGGACGAAATTTGTAAGGCGTTCTCTATGAAGCAATAAAAATGACAGGAATTTAAGGGCCGAAGTGGGGGTATCCCCTATAAAGATGTTAAAAATGATATATTTATTAATAACAAATAGAAAATGAAATTTTCCAAGAGGCAGCAAACATCAAAAAACGATATGGTTATATCAGGGAAGTACGGGGAAGTGAGGGGAAAGGAGATACGACAGAGAAAAACAAAGGAAATCTTAGATTAACAGTGAATAAAATAAATACGGATTGAAATATAAAAATCTATAGAGATATGAACAATAGCGTAAGAATAAATAAGGAAATTCATGGAAAGAGTGTCGTGAATAAAAGAAAATTCGAGAAAAAAATGGAAAATTCAAATATACGACGTAAATAGAGAAAATTCGGTTTTAAATGGAAAGGTTCATATAGAATACAGAAAAACTCGAGGAAAAATAATAAAATAAAAATGAACAATTTGCGAGAAAGGCTTCGACATGAAGATATCTCTGATAGGCGAATTTGGGGACAGATTTGGAACATATGGTAGATGCCGTACGCACGGACATGTTACGAAATATATGAAAATAGAACTTTAAAATTATTAAATTCAAGCTAATTTTGTATGAACACCAGGACAAAGGAAGTTGGGCCATTAAACATGGATCTTACTAAATCCGGATCTTGTTAGTATGAGAGTACGAGACAGAATTGAAAGTATCAAACGCAAAACGTACAAAGAGACCGCATTCGACAATAATGGAGAGGTTTCAAGAAATTACGAGTTGATAGTAATTAGATTGGTTTATTATAGGAGATTCAGATACGATCTTTTGGACCTGAGAGGGGTATAAAAGTCTAGACAAATGCCAGTTGAGGACAGTCTACGGTCGTGGTCGAAAAGGTTTTAACTTCGCGGAACGTGACGAAACGGTGGGTGACTTAAAGTGGAAAAATTCTAAGTGATAATTATTTTTGATACTTAGAAAAATTTGACATTCTAGTCAGTGATCTACAGAAAAAAATACTTTGCAGTTAGAGTCAGTGAAAAATAACAATAAAGCCAATGCATTATTTACTTGTGAAAAATAAAAGTGCTCGTGATAAATACAATTTGTTTTAGTGGAAAATTCGGATTTTATAATCACTTAATATCGTGTTTTTAAACTTAGAAATTTCGCGTTCAATATTAGTGCAATAAATAACTGAAGTGATGTGATAATTTAGCGTGACGAAGTTATAATTAAATACGTGTGTTCAATCTAAGTGAAAGTGTTCTAACAAATAATAAATATTTAAATTAATTATCTTAAATAATAATAATAAAACAAAATAATATTTTATTAATACATAAAATTTCGGAGGGATAAAAATTTAATTTAACAACAATTTACCATCTCTAAATTAATCGTGAAGTAACTATCATTTAAAGTGTTATCTAACCAACGAGTTTTGAGATAAAATACAGTTTAGAACGATAGAGTTCATACATCATTTTAATTAATTAGATTAAATGAAAAAAAAAAAAAATTGAAGTCAAAAAGATTTAATTAAATTTAGGAAAATAAAAAATTAATTTAGGAAAATCGCAGCAAGGTTACCGTGTATTTCCCGGTCGGAAAAAACCTTGGTAGGGGTAAGTCTTTTCCGTTATAAAATTTTACAGATTCCAAGGAGAAAGCGGAATGGAGCAAACATTGGTATTTGGATTAATTATTTGACCAAGATATTACTCTCTTAATATGTGATATGTAACTATATTAAAATATTATAAATTTAATAAGTATATTTTTATATTTATATATGTAAATATATAAACATATATATATGTAATTTTGTTCCCAAGAAAAATTATAATCAAAAAAAAAAAAAAAAAAAAAAAAAAAAAAAGAAAAACACTTATATAAAAAAGAGGAAAAGGGTATCGATTCCTACCTCTGAATCCATCAATAACTATTGAAAGTAGTTATGTGTGATAAATTTACAAATCAATATTTTATATTTAATGTTATGTATGTATTAATATAATTTCAGAAAATCCAGAGCATTTGAAATAAGTTATGATATTAGACATTATTTCAATCATAAAATTTATGTATATACATATCAATATTATAAATTATTTATTGAGACAAAGTATATATAAATGAATAAATATGTATACGTAGTCGGGTATCAGACTAGACAATTGCGCTAAGTACATCATTATCAAACAAAGAAAATTTTAGAGTCATCTCACACGTCTCCGGAATGTTTAAAGTAAACATACCTCATACGCTTGAATCTAGGTCACGAGGACGTAGAGAATGTTTACAAAGCTCAAATTGTTTACAAAATAATTCGGTCACTGGGGCACTAGTTCGAGTACAGTAAAAAAGAAAAAAAAAATGACCTTGATTAATGGATATCGTACTTAGGTATTAACTTCTAGGAACGGGATAATATTATTATATTGCGCAATTATTAAAGAAAAAAAAAAAAAAAGGAATTAAACACTATTTTTAATTTGAACGTGAAGAGGTATCTACGGACCTAAGCAATTGAAAATTAACAGATTTATTATAGCAGTTCAAAAGGGTGTATTGAAGATTTACATGAAACAGTTGATAAATCACGGGATAGTAAAAAGAGGTGTATTGAAGATTTACATGAAACAGTTGAAAAATCACGGGATAGCTTAATAAGGGGTAATGAGGATTTACATGCTTCAATTGAGAATCACGGGATAGCAAGAATTTATCAAAAGTTGAACATTGGAGGGGAGGGAAAGAAAAAAAAAAAATACAGTTCAACCAACAGAAGGCAGTGTTCGCTTCTGTAACAAGGACCATTAATCAAACCATAGAGATGGCGGATCTCTCAAACAAAACCGTCAACAAAACCAAACAAAAGCTTGGAGTTATGGCGAATCTCCAGAACACATCGCCAGATAAGATCTTAATGTACTAATATATATTTATATTTCACACTATTCTTACGTATATATTCGGTATCAATCTGAAAATTTCGCAGAATTTGATGGGCGAGATCCGAGCTCGGGATGCGTTGCAAGTAGTTTCGCATTGCGAGTTATAAACCTTCCCAAAACGTATGTTTACATATATATCTTTTTATGTACTGTTCATTGAATGAAACGAACTCACTTACAATTAGTGCTTTAGGCCTGTCGGGTCACTCTCGTCTCATTTCTTGAACGTGGAGGGAGGATTCATGACCCGTAACTCCACACAAACCCGTGAGTATATGATTGCATATAGGACGAAACCGGTTCGCCCTAAGTAAATAGTAAACTTTGGAGGAGTAGGAATTTGGAGGTATCTGGGCTTGGGGGAAGACCTGAAGGCAGTGCATGATGGCGAAGGAAGGTCAATTGGGACGCGATAACTTAGGTATCAATCAATTGAACCGTGCCAAAAGACTGTGCGAATTTTGGGTTGACTTCTGATCACCCGGCTTACTTGATGGAGGCAGGAGCCAAATTTTGCCAGAAAAAGGGTTATTCTGAGTTCGTCAAATATGCAATTAACTAATTACATTAACCTACTAAATCCATCTTTATATGTACCTTATAGCAGCTGAATCTAAACGGAGGGGCGCCCAGCAGATACGAGATACAATCATAATCAAATTTACTAACATTTAACCATTTGAGTTATATTTAATTATCTGTTCAATTAGTCATGTGTAGTTTCGATTAGTATTGCTTATTCATGAATTCATTAGGATGTAGGGAATCATAATAAACGTCAAAGGGAAGTTAGTTCATTTAGAGAAATTACTTAAGGTTAAATTTGCAAGAGAAAGACCAATACAGTTTGAAATTCAACACTCTGTTTAGAATCAAGAGGGTTACCACAAAATTTAAAGTAATTAAAGTCCTATATCATAAATCAAAAAATTACACAACGTTTGATGGAGTTTAATTACAACCTAAATACGAAAATATCTACGTTCAAAGTCGTAAATAACGTATTTATTAGTTAAGTACATATATCGCTAGAGGTATGTAGTACAAGGGAGCTTTAAGTAGCTTTCTGTAGTTATCAGATGAAATAAGGGTCCAAATTTATAAGGGCTTGTGTGACGTAGGGGAGGAATTTTCCATCCCCACCACACATATGCAAAGCCTTAAGAATTTAAATATCGATCAGAGCCAAGAGAAAAGACAGAACATCACAACTGTCCTGCCGATGACAGGAGAAGTTAAATAAGTATGAAAAGACAAATATCACAATGTTATAGGAGGAAGGAAACACAAAGGCCCTAGCTGAGCTGTTGAACTCCAGAAGGAGACAAATGTCAACTGTATGCAAATATTGGGCGCGCGTTTAGCGTGATTCCCGACCGTGTTCCGGTGCCGAAGGACTCGATGACGCTAGTTCCTCGGAGCATCTTCCATTGTAATACCGATAGAACTAGGACAGCATTCCCACCCGACGCGACGCATGTGCTCTGCAATTGAATGCAATCTTGACTTCGATGGCGCCCCGTACCTGAGCTGGTCACTCCGATGTATTATTGATTTACCAAACTTTTCTAATTTTTATATATTTTATATTAAGGTACCATGTATACATTATTAACTTCTTAACCTAACCTCATTTCAGACGATAAATTCAATTAGCAAAGTTGATGAATGAAATTAAAAATTGGAAGAAAAGTCTGGTAATTTCAGGTGATCCGGCTTTATCGAGGTAGAATAATATCTGTACTTATTAAATTATCCTAAACTAACCCTACTTAACTAACGTTGTGTAGGCAAAAGCCTCTACTTTACCTGTTATATTAGGTACATTCGAATTTGTCAAATAAGGTGCAAACATTATATACTAGAGTGACATTCGTGGAGGAAAGGGGTTTGACTGGATAAGATTCTCGGGGCCCAAAAATAAGTTTAATTTTTGTATAAATGTATTAGCATTTTAATGCTAGGATACCGTTTTGGGTTATTAGATTATCATACCAACAAGGATAGTCTAATAACAAGGATCGAGAATGACAAGGAAAAACACGTACACAAAAAGAACTTCTTCAATTCTTTTCACTTCTTACATAGTAGTATCCAGTTATATAGGCTGTACAGAAAATAAAAACGTCACGACGTTAAAAATGTTTTAGAGTCTCTAAACTTTATTGGAGTCGTATAAACATGTGAAAATTCATAAGTAAGGTCTAAGATGGCTTTATAATTAAATTTTTATTTATTTATACCGGGTCCATATAACTTCTTCGATCTCACAACCTGACAAAGTAATCCCTGTAAACTACAAAAAAGTAATATGTTCATCTCTTTCCAACTCATCTAACAGAGCTTTTAATAGATGTATGCATCTCTTTCTTTCAAAAGCTAGTGCGGAAATTACCACGACATTAAAATGAGAGGCACGAAGTGAAAATGTTAAAATTTTATTGAGTTTTATTAAGTTATAGATTTTTTGTTTCTTCACTTTTGCGAAAAGTCTTGATTTTGTAGGCAGTCGATGCTAGTCAAATTCCGTATTATTATTATTCAAATTAAATTACCAATCGTACACATTAAAACTGCGATTCAATTTATCTTATGTTCAATAATAATTATTCGATTGATAAATTATACACGCATGTAACAAAGCAGGATACGGTAATTGTGCTCTTTAGGTTTTGGCATAAACTAATTGACGTATTTACCTACATTTATAATTAGCTAGGTTCCAAACTCAACTGAATAAATACATAAAAATCAATTAATTTTCTTTCGTTTTTTTATAATACAAATAAAATCGTATGTATTTATCTGAGACACAATCTAGGTTACAAACCAGTTCTTCTAACAATTATGAAAAAGATAGCTTTCATTAATATGGAAAAAAAATAGTCGAAGATAATATTGTTAATTCTGAAATTTGAAAAAATGAGATTGACAAAAATGACATTTATCTCAGAGATCTCAGTAACCGAATTGGTAAACGTGTTTTTCCTGGTAAGACGAGAGGTTCTGGGTTCGAGTCTGGATCATTTGTGTTATCTTTTTCTTCATTGATAATTTTCTTCTTTCTTTCTTCTTGTGCCCTGTCCGTTCAGCGGACGTTGGCTATCATGTTGACTATGCGAACTTTGTTTAATGCGGCCCGGAACAGCTCTATGGTTGTCTGGCCAAACCACTGTCTCAGGTTTTTCAGCGGTGAGGTTCTCCTTCTTCCAGGGCCCCGTCTTTCGGCAATCTTTCCCTGCATTATGAGATGCAAGATCTTATACTTCTCTGGATGTATCATCACATGTCCAAGATATTGAAGTTTTCAGATTTTTATGGTTTTAATAACTTCTTTTTCTTTATTCATCCGAACTTTAATAATACTAAACAAACCTGGGATGAAATAAATAAAATGTTGGGAAGAAAAACTAAAAGTAATTGTGATGAAATCATCTCAAGATATGTGTTAAAGGATCAGACAGTGGAGAGTGTAACAAATCAATATGTAAATTATTTCTCAGATAGTATAGGCCAAATGTTGCACAGATGTGATTTTGAAGCATCCAATGTTAATCAAGTAGAATTACCTCATAGTATGTATTTACCAAAGGCAACTCTCAGTAAGATAAAAAATATTGTTAAAAAAATGAAAAATTCAAAATCCTTGGGAATGGACAACATAAGAATGTACGACATAAAAAGACATATAGATATTTTAAGACCCGTTATAACGCACTTAGTTAATAGACTTATTATAGAGGCTGAACTGCCTAATGATCTTAAATGTGCTATTATTAGACCTATATACAAAGGAGGAAAGCACTCAGAAATAGGAAACTATCGACCTATCAGTATCTTGCCTGCACTTGAAAAATTTTTTGAAAAATATATTTCCTTAAAATTAAATAAATACTTAGAAAAATTTGGCATTATAGACCAAAAACAATATGGCTTTCAGAAGAAAAAAAGTACAGAGAATTTATTACAGGATTTTTCAAATTATAATAATAATGAATTAAACCATAAAAGACATGTTTTAGTACTATTTATCGATAACTCCAAAGCGTTTGATACAATTGACCCACAAAAATTATTAAAAATCTTAGAAGCAATTGGAATTAGGGGAAGCCTACTTAATTTGTTTAAAAATTATTTATTTAATAGACATATCTGTGTAAAAATATTAGAAAAAATGAGTGGGAGGAAAAAAAATTGTGCTTTTTCAAAAAGTCAATTTTGGGTCCAACCCTCTATATTTTATTTGTATCAATAATGAAAAAAACTATTAAAATATGTAAAACACTTTGTATATGCTGACGACACTGCTCTTGTCATATCTGATGAACAATTATCCATTGCGATTAAATATATGCAACATGACTTTACGTCACTTATAAAATGGTCACATGACGCAGGTCTAATCATTAATACCAAAAAAACAAAATTGATGCACATACGATCTCCACATGCTTCATCTCAGAAAACGCCTAAAATAATATCTCATGACTTTACATGTATTCATCAAAACATCTTGCAGCCCTGCATGTGTGATAGTATTGAACTTGTAAATGAATATGTTTATTTGGGAGTGACTGTTGATTGTAATTTTAAATGGGATGTACAAATAAACAAAATTTGTAAACGGCTGAGGGCGATAGTGGGTAGGCTGTAGAAACTGAAATGTTTCGTTCCGGTGAATATTTTAAAAATCATTTACTTATCACTCGCAGAATCAACTTTACGGTATGGATTAACAACTTGGGGACACTCTTGCAAGACTAATTTGAGCTACCTACAATCAGTACAAAATTCTATGGTTAAGTTATTAGTTCAAAAACATATTTTTTTACAGAGACGAAACATATCATTGTTGTATGGGAATTTAACAATATTACCGGTGCAGGCCTTATTATGGTACAAAATATTGATTCAGCATATGTCTGAGTCTAATTATAAGAGGAAAGTAGAACATGATTATAATACAAGGTTCACGAAGAATGAAGGAATGATTGTTCCAAAATATAATAATAACTACGGACGGCGAACCCTGGAATATAACGTGCCAAAAATATTTAACATGTTACCAATTAATATAAAAAATTGCGATTCTACAAATAAATTCAGATATATGCTGAAACAATGGCTGCTAAATAGAGATAGTTTATTTTTTATTTTTTATTTTTTTTTTATTTAAAAAAATACATACATATACAGATTCATAGTAAAACATTTGGTTCTTAAGGCTAATAACAATATGTAAATTTCTTTTTAATGAAACTTCACAATTCAAAAGAGAAAATATTTCTCGTGCTTGAATTTTGGAGTGCCATTGTAAAATGCATAGTTACACAGAGTATGTTATTACAAGTACTTATATTAATAAAATATATATTCATGAAGACAAGTGGACATAATAACTGACAATATTGTCAGAGTAGGTACATATAATAAAGTTGTAACAATTTGGTGCCTGCAAATAATGCGTATGTACTTGCTTTCAATTTGATATGGTGATGAAATATTTTTAGAGATTATGTTCTAGTTTATTTATATTAATATTAATATTAATTCATATGTGTTAATTGTTATAATCTGTATGGTTATAGTAATAATATTATGTAATGTTTAAATTGTAACTGAACATTAACATCCTGTTGACAAACTGCTTTATTGCGGTTTAACGGGATTGTACCTTGAAAACCAATAAAAAAAATAAATAAAAAAACCATAACATCTTCATTCGTAACCCTGTCCATCCAGCTTATTTTAAGTATTCTTCGTTCATTCATGATAATTTTCGTTCAATCATTTAAAAGAAAGAATACTTTGTTAATTCAAAGCTTTAAATAGTTAATATTTTATGTAAAATACCTTCGCCTTTTAAAAATAGAAATATTTATTTTTTTAGTAACAAACATGATTTTTTTTTAAATATATGCTTTTCTAAATTCATCCGCAATTTTGACATTCTAATTTGGTTCGATTCTTTCGTTTAGAACTTCGGGGGAAGTATTGTAAAGTGATCGTTCTTATTTGAGTTAAGTGAGTTAATAATTTCAGTCGAAAAAAACGAAAAAAAATTTTTTTGAGCATTAGAGATGACAATAAAAAATATTTATA
Organism: Limnephilus rhombicus; assembly: GCA_929108145.2. NCBI lineage: Eukaryota > Metazoa > Arthropoda > Insecta > Trichoptera > Limnephilidae > Limnephilus > Limnephilus rhombicus. Next base: position 17,517,474 of record OV815270.1, read on the forward strand.
ATACGTACTACAGGCTCTACCCAGCTTCACCCGAGAGTTTTGCCAACCGGTAGATCACAATAACAATCTTGCTACGAAATCCTTTAAGAATAACAATCTTGCTACGAAAGATTTTGTAAGAATAACAATCTTGCTACGAAAGATTTTGTAAGAATAACAATCTTGCTACGAAAGATTTTGTAAGAATAACAATCTTGCTACGAAAGATTTTGTAAGAATAACAATCTTGCTACGAAAGATATCTTGCTTGCAAGATAACAATCTTGCTACGAAATCCTTTAAGAATTTGATTACCTACCTATTTGGAAAATATGGCTAAATTGTTTTTCTCATTTGACAGTTTTGTTTTTATTTAGAATATTATTTCAAAGCTCTTTAGTGTTTCGATTATACTTAATACATTAAGTTCAACATCACAGAGGCTAGGCACCGATAGTATACTAATACAATATGTGACGGGATCACTATTTCATTTAAGAGTCTTTAAAAGTGGGAAGGTACATTATATCAATTCCTATCAATTTTTCAATTTGGAAGGCGGGAATAGGTACTGCTGCCCCGGGAACCTTTATTGGATAACCAACACCTCTGCCATAGGTCATCCCAAGTGATTCGCTACGTTTGGTGATTTAGCAGAGGTGCCCGGGTTCATGGGATGAGGTTTGTCTAGGTCTTGGAGGCGGATGACTAGGACATACTGAACCCCAGATTCCTACCCACCCCTTAAACCCTTTTCCTACCCAGAACTCTCCTCTCCCTCCTTTCCTTAAAAAAATCCTCCACACAGCATCCCCAAAGATGACATAGGCCCTGAGGGAAATTATTTTCGTCAGGGCCTCCTGTGTGGAGCTCATGTAAAAAAAAAATCAATAAATATATATTGTTTGAAAAACACCACCAACCCTGCAATCACATCACACTTCGAATTAACCCTTTCACCGGAAATACAAAACATAAACAAAAAAGCGTGTAAAATAATCGATAAAAAAATTGCATGAATACAGCTTTACGCTCATCCGAAAAATACGAAAACGCAAAAGGACAAAACACAAAAGTAATAATAAAATGATACGCGATTATAAAGCAGGGCCGGGCCAGGCCGGGTTGGCCGGGGAGATTGGAACCGCCAACAGTTGGGCGGGCGGGCCTAATTACAGGGCGCGAGACCCTCGCAGTAATGGCCATTTTATGTGGCCGCCGGTACCTCGCTTACTCGGGGCAGGCTTATATTGCAGGTAGTGACTAAATTTATTTATTAGTTTACATCAATTTTGTAATATTTAATATTTAAACATGTTTTATAGTATGTGGTTAATAATATCAACTATGAAGCAATTTATTAATATTTTATAAGAGTTATTTGCGTGCATTACTAATCCGGTAGCTATTGCGTAGTTGGACATGCCTTCAACCCTTGACCTAACTGAATTTATTTTTTTTATTATAGACCTATCCTTTACTATAGCAAATATATCGTACGGACATGATCTACTTTATTTATTGACCATTTAAATTATAAAATACAGGCCATTAAAGGACTCAATTTTTCATAACTTTTTTGGAAATTATGTGTAAGTTAATAATATGTATTAATTTTTTTTTCCTTACTACTTTGTAAATATAATGAAATATGGAATAAAAATAATAATTATTAAGAAAAGCACCATAAAATCGTGGAATCCAAATTTATTTTTTATTTTATATTTCATTCTATTTACATAGTTTGTCGGGCAAGATTATTATTTTTAATATCTACCATTAACTCTGATCATCATCATTAAAAATGAAACCTTCAATGACGTACATTTTTTTATTTAAAAACTCAAATAAATAAGGTAGCATATATTTTATGGTAGTATATATTTGCTGAACCTCTTTATTAAAAAAATAATATTTCAGCTCGGTTAAGAATTTTGGCCTCAAATCCAAATTTAAGTTTCGTATGAAAAGGCCGCACAGCCGTTCCTTTTAAGGCGCCGCATCCGCGCTCAAAAAGAAGAAGATGGAGAGATATGTAATTACGAATGTTGAAGGATCGCGCAAATATTTAATCGATGCGAAAATTGCGAAAATGTTTAATAAAACACGCCTCGTTTAAAATAGAGCAAAAATCTCGTGGAAGGTATCTTAAGTATCATTTAAAAAACATTGTGAATTTTTTCACAACTATAACTTGTAAAATAACTGAAACAAACGTGTTTATAATAATTTTCGGAGCACACTTTTGCACAATTTGCGTTTCGGCATGGAACGCGTCTAGATATTATCTTCAAAAATAACATATGTTTTTTTAAGAGCTATAAAATTCAAATGTTTAAGTGATATGTAAGAAATCGGTAGAAATTCGGGCAGTGGCGGCTTAATATCGTGACTATCCGATGAAATTGCGAACGGAAATTTCGAATCGCTTCTAGGATTTATAATGCTACACAACTGAAATAAAAGTACAAGACAAGGTAAACCAAAGTAACTAAGAAAGGCCTTGAATTGACCTTTTTTTACAGTCATGCAGGTACCAATGCAAGAAGTAATATTTTTTAAATTGTATTTTTCTGGTGGATGAGCATAAAAGTGATATTAGAGCTGAAATTTAAAAAAAATGTCATGGTTATTTTTTTTTTCCATTCTAAATTGAATATTGCTCCTTGCGTTGCTATAGAATGGCACCTTGAAGTTGGAACCAAGATTTTTTGGTGAATAATGATATTATTATTAATTATTATACCTATGTGTTTTTCATGCGATTTTATTTGCTTTGATACGCGCTTACAATAGTAATTGAAGAACCCAACGACACTAATTTATTTTATGGAAAAATTAACATAACCTTTATCTACCTTTATTTATATTAAACAGTAGAGTAATTTTGCAAGGCTATAATAACAGGCCTAACAACCATGACCACAACTCAAGTTTAATTCAACATTCGTAAACAATGGTTATAATTAAGATAGCCATCATCAACCCGATCTATCACAAGTTGCACTAAGCCATTACGTTTCTCATATTAATCTAGAATTTAAAAACCTATTACCATTTTCTTTTTATGTATCTTGCATTTTGTCATGTATTATTCATCACATTTAATCAGTCACCTGTAAATTTTGTAATTACTGACATACCTACTAGTTTATTTCTATGCCATTTACAACTTAGAAATTTTCTCTTTTATTGTAATGCACTATTTTTTTTTTTTTAAAGAAAGACAAACATTCCAGGGTTACGAATAACCCAACAATGTTTGAAAATCTCCTACTACCACCACAGAAAGCCGAAAATGCTGCTTGTGTTGCGATGGAGGATTTAGCCAGCCGAGGAATCGAACACGCGGCGCTCGGGTGGGACCCAAGCGCTATGCCCACTCAACCACTGACCAGTCATTAATGTCATTATTGGTAAGGATCCAGCATGTTTGTGTTGTACACACATTTGGTCCGTGGATCCAGCGTCGATGAAATCGGTGATGTGGGGATTTCTCAGGAATGCTTTGGTGACTCCAGTGTTACCAAATAGTTTTTGTTGGTGGAAACTGTTATAGCCACTTGTACAGGCCCAGTAGATGTCATTTCAATCTTCACCCATTTTAGTTTGACTCCCCTGTCTGCAAATTCGACTGGAATTCCTCCCTTTGCTTCCTTCTTCTTAATGACCGTAACATAGCCATTACTCCTAACCTCACTAAATGCACTAGTACTTCTAGCATTTACAAAACTGCTTCTAGGCCCATTTCTGCCCTTTTTAAATCTTCTGCTCCACACTATCTTTCCTTAAATTTATCTGTATACTGTATACCTACCTTTCATATGATGTGTACTAGTTATATTTTTATAGTTTATCTTTTTTATATAAAAACTGTGTCTGTATTGTAAACTTGTCATGTAAAAGCCCATCAGGGCGTTGAAAATTAATAAATAAAATAAAAAATAAAAATAAAAATAACTGAAAACACTAGGACTAGAACTTTCATTTACAAACTCTTTAAAGGGTTGTGGAAACTAGTAATCGAGCCTCTCGGAACATGCATTACCTACTCCAACGAACCTCTAATTATAAGGGACCTTAGAATATTGCCTTATTATTGTCAAAAAAAAAAAAATCTAAAAAACATTAACCGGCATTTTAAGTTTACTGAGATCCATTTTATGGCAATTCAAAGTGGTCAAAACCATAGACGACGGATTATTTAGAATGTAGGTACATATACATTCACCTAAAAAGTCTAATTCTGGAAAGATAATAATTGGAATTCAAGCAAAATCAAGGTTAATGGAAAATTACCTGGCAGCCAACTTGTATGACAAACTTCTGATATGATTTTGTGCAAAGTGGTGTCATTGGAACTATTTTAATTTTACAATTCATAATATGTTTAATGCAATTATAACGGATTATTAATTTTGTTTGAGTATTTGATGAGATAGGGAATGAGATACGTCAATAAAAAATTTGAACAGGTTTTGACTTTTTTCGTAGATCTTCCCCTTAATGGAAAATTACCTGGCAGCCATCTTGTATGACAAACTTTTGAAATGATTTTGGGCAAAGTGGTGTCATTGGAACTATTTTAATTTTACAATTCATCATATGTTTAATGCAATTATAACGGGTGATTAATTTTGTTTGAGTATTTGATGAGACAGGGAATGAGACACGTCAAAGAAAAATTTGAGCAGGTTTTAACTATTTTCATAGTTCTTCACCCTCATCCCGCGGCTTCAAATCTTTCTCGAAGTCTTCCGTCCAGAGCATATTAGGTCCAGGCACATAATGTTACTTTCTTATTTTCAAATACCATAAAATCGCCTGAAAAATACGAAAATTCGCGTTGTTTGCCCAGAAATCTGATCATTTTGCATTATTCTCGTGAAAATTGCAAAATGCGCGTTTTTAGCGAAAAAAAATGCGAATTTTAAAGTTTCTACTAACTGTTAGCATTTTGGCTTTTTATTATTCAACCACAAGTATTAGAGCTAAAATTCAATCAACTTCTTAAATTCACAAACCCTTAAAACAATAATTAAGGCTTTTATCTCAGGCCTTCGCCAAAGTTAACGACCTAATATCCTGTAGTGACGGTGGCTTTATGATCGAACTAATAAGGACACAAATAATGCCAACCTACACTTTGGCATAAGAACCTTCCTCCAAAAAATTGGCCCTCACTTTCCGAAATATTTTGCATGCCGCTCAGTGCGTCCATCGAACTCTGTCCAGATGAGACGTAATTATTCTTCTTCTGGTACTATCTCCTCTCGGAAGTTGGCAATCATCAGAGTAATCTTCAAAATGTGGATGGGAACATCTAGGTTCCGTGGTAATGTATAATCACCCTGGTAAAAGACCGTCATTCAGATTTAAAACAATCCTTGAAAAGGCTTTAGCCGTGTTTGGTGACCAGATGTGAATAGTCAGACACTTCCCCCCCTTACTATTCCACATCTCTTTCCCCTTCCCATACCCTTCAGCTTCACAACGTACCCCGGTTAGCAAGGAGTAGTTGGTACTTTTGTGCGATATTCAATTTAAAAAAAACATATTTATCGTGATTTTAATCATTTTACTTTGCTCTTTAAATCCAACAAAACAGACTTTCATATGAGAAAGGAAGAAAAAAAGTTGAAAGAGAGTTGAAGAAAGGAAGTTGATTTTTTTAATCCATGGGAAGGATACGTATGTACCTATTTATTACATACAACATTTTCAACCAATTTTTGTTATCGTATAAACACATAAATTTGTTTGAATCGACTTAATTTTAATAATTATTAAAACTTTTATTATTACATAATAGTATCTTTTATTTAAAAAACATTATTTCTAATGGGATATCTTCCTCTGTAATATATAATATATGTGTTTAGTTTCAAGACCCCGCATTCTGACTATCTACCGGTTTATAACGTATTTCTCTTAAACTCTTTTTGTAAGTTCTAAAAATATGTTACTTTTTAAGGTAATATCTGTACCTTTGCCGAGTCGAAACGCTAATTATATAAAATTCCCTCGGTAAAAAAAATCGCAAAGTATGCTTCGAAAATTATTAAAACCACATTTTGTTCTATTATTTAACATGTCATATGTATGAAAAGAATCACAGTATATTTTTAAACGCATCTTTCGACATTTGTCGAGAGATTTTTGATCTATTATAAAAAAACCATATTCTATGAAAGATTTTCAGAATTTTCTCTTAATTTTAATCGATTTTTACTATTAGCGCGTTCGCTCTAACATTTGTATTTACATATCCTCCCTTTCAAACCATCTTCTTCTTCTTCTTTTTGGACGCTTACTACAGAGCCTTAAGGAATAAGAAGAAAGTTCGAAGGAAGAATAAAATAAAAAGGAGGTGTGGTAAAAGTAGGCAAAGTTTTTTTTTAATTATTTTTTTTTAATATTATTTATGTTCAGAGTTCCTAAACATGCGTTTACTGACTCAAACGTAATGACGAAAAGGATTATCTAAAGATACTTTACATGGAATTTTGTTTTAAAAATGGTTTTTGGGAAAGTGAAACTTAATAAACTATACTGCAACTTGAGACAGGATTTCACTCCTTGCGGTGGATATTCTTGGGTTTAATGTACTTAAATTTTTCATTCTCACTATATAAAGCGAGAGAGTTTATGGTGGGGTTTTCATGTCCGGCTAATCCGGCATAAAACTTTTCAGAATGTGTTACAATTAAATCCTTTATCAGAGGAATGTTTGTGTCATTGTGTAGAGTGGAGACCCTGATCCACTTCGGCGCGTTCAACGCAAGTCGAATGGCTTTGTTTTGCAGGGTCTGAAGTTTGTTTATGTGAGTGCGTACTGCATGGCCCCAAACGGGTGCAGCGTAAGAAAACCCGACCTGATGGTTGTCTTGTAGAGTAGTAATTTATTGTCTGATGATTATCTACTTTTTCTACCAAGCCTGGGGTAGGGTGCAGCTATTGACTTATTTGCTGATTTTACTTTATCATTAATATGTTTTTGGCACGTTAATTTTGAATCTAGGGTGACTCCCAAGTATTTTATAGATTTTACCAATGGAACTTTCTTCCCAAACATTACTATATTCGGGGGCTGCTTGAACTTTCTTTTCGTAAATACAGTGGCAGCACTTTTGGAGGGGTTTATTGAAATTCTCCATTGTTTGCAAAAGTCTTCTGTTAGAGTGGCTTGGATTTGTACGCAGCTTGAAGCAGTGGTCGCAACAATCGAACTTGAAATGAGATTGGTATTGTCGGCGAATTGAGTTATTTTTACATTATGATTGACTGGTTTGGGAATGTCGCTTGTAAATACGTTATAGAGTTTGGGTGACAGTTGACCGCCTTGGGGTACGCCGGCTCTTAGTAGACCTTCAGTGGAGAAGATCTCGTCTAGTTTTACCCTGAATGTGCGATCCGTAAGATAGCTATGGATGATTTTGATAAAAGATATTGGAAAGCCTAGGAGAAACATTTTGTAAAGAATGCCATAATGCCAAACTCTATCAAAAGCTTTAATTACGTCAACCGAAAGGATAACCGTGTGTTTATTTGTATTAAATCCGTCAGTAATATGTTCAACCACACGGAGGAGTTGGTGTATGGTCGAATGACCCGCTCTGAAACCGTGTTGGAAATCTGGTATTATTTTATTATTTTGAATAAATGAATCTAGTCGTATGAGGATTATTTTCTCTAGAATTTTGCCTAGACAAGGAATGAGGCTAATTGGGCGATGATTTTCGGTTAGCCATGGGTCTTTACCCGGTTTTGGAAGTAAAATAACATTTGCTTGTTTGAAAGCCTTTGGAAAACAATTTAGTCTCAGTGACGCATTGCAGATGGCTGTATAGCACATATGCCTTTTAATGGGAGGCATTTAAGGACTTTGTTTGAAATGCCGTCCGGACCGGCAGCTTTCTTAATTTTCAGAGATGAGACAATTTTTTGAATTTCTTTAGATGATGTGAATTTGATGGGCAAGTCATCAGATTCAGTACTTATAATGATGCTACTTTTGAATCCACCATTGAAACAAATTAATTCACTACAACCGATTATCACGCCAAGTAAGCAAAGTTATCATCACTCGTGTCTTAAGTAACACGATTAATAACATACAAGAATAAATTAATGCCCTATACGGTGATGTGTTGGCATAAAGTCGCAAAGTTTTGTTTGTCAGCATATTTGTTTATCAAATGAAGTAATTAAACAGCCTGGAGTGTTGTCCCCCCGCGCTCCCAATATACGCAGTAAACATGGTGACAATGTACAATGTACACTGTGGCCTGTAGGCTTCAAGTCTATTTGGCGGACAATCGGGGCAATTTGGCGGGGCAGGCTCGACAAACATCGTTAACGGGCAGGCTCGCTATCCGTTATGCGTTATTGGCGTCGCGGCGCGCGTCGGCCAAACGGCGGACGGAATTGGTAAATCACAAAAAGGCGTCGTGAACCCCAAATAACAGTCTTCTTATTAATGTATTTTTGTTTATTATGTTATCGTCAACTTTTACGTGGGTAGGTACTTTCTTATATGATAATAAACTCTTGGAAAAACGAGCTACCAAATAATTAAATTTAGCTGGTTAGTCAAGCTTTACATTTTCTGTAACGTTAAATAATGGTCTACATACTTTTCGAATCTAGTTCAATAGAAAAGAGTAATTTTTTGCATTAGCTCCAAACGGGAGACCCTCGGGAAAAAATTCTCTCAGGATATTTGTCATCTTTGATGCCGCGGGGAGAAACTTTTTAAGAAAAAGGAAGGAGAATAAGATCTGGGAAGGAAAAAGTTATGAGGGGAGGATAGAAATCTGGGTTCAAGGTGTCCAGGAATGAGGAACGTATGAATCCATGGGTCGAGAGGGTACGGCTGGAGAGGTCAATAGGTTTCCCTCCAGCAGTCTCTCCCGATCGGGACCGCCACATAGTAGGTGGGCAAACCTCACCCCATGAACCCGGGCACCCCAAATCACCAGTAGCGAACCACTTGGAGCGACCTATGGCGGGGGTGTTGGTTTTCCAAAAAATGGTTCGTGGGGCGGTGGTATTCATACCTTCCTCCCGAATTGGAATATTTCAGTTGAGCATTTGAAACAATCAATTAGAAGCCTAATGACATTTATTTTTAAGCCATTACGGAATGGCCGGTTTTTAAAAAACCAGAATTCTCACTTCGCGAATAAAAAATTTAACTTTAAATTGAAAATTAGAATCAAAACAGTTTTACTTAAAGAGTATTATTTTTGAGTTACCATAAGTTACAACTCTTACATTCAATGATAAATGTTACATTTTACTGTTTTCATTTCATATCCTTCATATCCTATGAAGTACTAATCAATGGAATCCAGGCAGCTTTGTATTTACATCAACGAACATGCACCTACTCCATACAAATGTAATGTACCTACCACGGATCGCTTATTCTTTATCATTGTGCCCATTGATCAATGGTGTCATCTGCGATCAGCGGTAGTTCGTCAGTAAGCAAAACGCCGTACCTCGTAGCAACAATCGACGCATTGTTTGAAGATGTTCATTCAACAAAACTGTTTAATTGACTCATGCACTATGACCAACAGCCATCACTTAATAATATTACATATTATCACGGACTATCTATACACTCTGGGTGCATTCTGCAGACTTGTATTTAGGGTTATTTTTCAATATCGGTCGATAAGCAGATATTTTATTGCTAATGTTCTTCAATCTAAGCGATTGGATTACTTGATATATGTTTGGGAATCATCAATAAAGCTCGAGATTACAAGTCACTGTGTTGTTTACAATGAATATCTTACTGGACCAATTGTCCATTTGGTCATTTTTTCCATTTTGTTTGTCCTGTTAAGCACTTGCATACTGCTTACTAACAACGTATGCAAGGACCCTGGAGGTCTAGATTCGTTAAAAAATTTTTTTTTTTTTACAGTGAATACCGCACAAGAATCTCAACTGCTCCCGTCTGGAGCCAGTGAGACTATGGCATCCCCAATTGGGGTATGTTGTGAGGCTGAAGGTAGTGGGGAGGGGAAGGAGGTGGGGGAAAGGTAGGTTGGGAAGTACCTGGCTATTTAGATCTGGTCACCAAACACGGCTAAAGCCATTTTCAAGCAACGTTTCAATTCTGAATGGTGCTCTCACACCAGGGCGATACTAACAGTATCTTCCACTCTGGAACATGCCGCAAATATACTATACATCATTTGAAATGAATTAATTGTGAATTAACACAAATTAATCAAATAAAATTTATTTGCGCATGCCGGGTTCGAACCCGCGATCTCCGGATTGTGAATCAAGAGTCTTACTCACTGGACTACGGAGGTCGTCAAATAAATGTAGCTTCGTTTAACAAAAAAAAATAGAATCTTGCGAGAGCCTTGAAGGAGTAACCATCAGGTACTTATACCAGGGCAGGTAAGAGGTGGATAACCTCCACTGGACCAAATGTCCTTTCTGATGGATTTTCTGAATTCTGAAGGAACAGTACTCGACACTCAATACTCACCGTATCCGTTCGGGTATAAGACACGAACGGCGACAGTTGCCACTTTACTAAGGTACCTACTACTTAACCGACATCTGTTGGGACCCCTCAAAACTACATATACATACTTTCTTTTCGAAAGACATCTGTTGAAGGACATTGAAAGTACATACATAATCCTATATATCACAATAAGGCTTATTTTTGCGCATCAGGAAAATATTCTGTGTCATTTGTTCGATCGTTAGTTTGGAAGCGCAAGTTCAGAGGCGACAGGCAACATTTTCAGCATTGCAAGTTATAGAAGATTCAGACTCATGATGTCAACAAGATTTTTTTTTAAATTTTAGTGTTCTTTGGTTAAGCAGTTTAAAGATGTTCATCGCAATCGTAGAGAATAAATTTGTTCATAACAAAGATATTCAGATCAGCTAGGTTAGTAAGTAAGATACAAAAATGCAAACTGAAAACAATTGCGCTGCTCTTAAATTGCCTAAATAAATGAACAAATATGGTTGTTCAACTTTCACTACGCCACAGTTCAACATTCTAGAGTGTACAGAGCGAAACACAGGTCAACCAAAATGTGATAGATACATTAGTTCCATCTATCGTACATATATTATACAATATCCTTGTAAAAAACTAAAGTACTTGTGTCTTTTTTTCGTTTATTTATTTCCACAAGTTTTTGTTTGACTTTCAAGTCAAATATGTTAATATCGAATTGGTTTTGTCCATTGTATTAAATATTCCCGGTTAGTACACCCATGAGTAATTCGAGAAATGGTTCCGTGGACAGTCCCGGGAGACGCCACTCGTGTACAAATGTACGAGGAAGAAAGCCGAAGAGGGAAAACCGGTTGTTCAGCTCTATTCGTGTTTAATTTAAATATGCAAATTAATAGCGTGAATCGGTTACATGTAAGATTCTTTTAATGAGAACCTACAGATCCGCCCTGTGATATGTTTTAATCAACTATAAAAGGTTTTATTTGCCTTTCTTTAAAAAGTTTTTTAATAAAAAAACAACGGTTCATTTGTCAATTGTTGTTCTATTGTTCAACATTCAAACAAGTTCTGCCGTTTATTAAGAAAATGAAATATTACAACTTAAAAGTTTTTTTTTTTTTAATTTTTTTTTTAATTATTTACTAACCAAGATAAGCACAAATACATTTTTTGTCTTTTTTTACAGTTTGAAGTATACTACATATTTTTTGTTTTTGTTTTTTGGTATTCATCACCTCACTAGGCTGAGCCTGTTCCGAGGTGGCAGGAATTTAGTCAAATTTTGATTTCTTGATCTTGTAAGAAAAGAATAAGATAAATTTTAAAATTTATATATATGAAAAGATAAATAGAATGAAAGAAAAATAAAACGAAAAAAGTTGAGAAACATAAAAAATATTCATACAATTAATAAAAAATATAAAAATTTAAAATAATTATATAAGAATACTAAGAAATTTAGAAATAATAACAAATATTTGAGAGGAAAAGAGAAAGATACAGTTTAGTGATAGATACAGTTTAGTTATACAGGGTGTTAAGGGACGTACTTGACTTACTTTAACCAGTGATTCCTGACATTATTTGGAGTAAAAAATTAAAATAAAATTTTGGTCTCCGGTGACATTTTTGATTTTTTTAATTTTTTTTTCTACAAATACATAAAAAAAATGGTAGTTGTTGAACAGTTGGAGGCAGGGTAAGGGGTTCGTCGGACACCCAGCTGAGTGACCAATGACGACATGCAGAAGAAATTTTTTTTTGTTTGATTTTGAAGAAAAAATTTTTGAAAAAAAAAAAAAAGTTGTCGAAAAAAGTCACCGGAGACCGAAATTTCGTTTACATTTTTTACTCCAAATAATGTCAGGAATCACTGGTTGAAGTAAGTCAAGTACGTCCCTTAACACAGAAAATTAAACTAGATGATTATTTTCTATTATGTCATTTATTTTTTACTCGTAATCAATGGTAAATCTTTTCACTCATATGAATATCACTCTTTCCACTTCCACCTAATACCTAAGAATTTTAAAACTAGTACCTACTGCCACAATACGTAGAAAACATTTAAAATATCATAATATTATATTATTTTTAAAAACGCTATGATAAAAGTAAGTATTTAAGGTTCTCTAGATAAAGATCAGCCCTAATTATAGTTACAAGAAAGCTATAATAACATACTTCAATGATAATAATCATCGTTACCCCTACTATTCTTCTGCATGGGTTCTTCATCATTTAAATAGCATATTTTACTTCATGATTATGATTACTGGTCCCTTGAGGTGATTTTTCACAAAAACAGCGCTATACAAATGATCCAAATATTATTATTATGATTATTACATATTGGTAAAAGCCCCTACAGGCGCATAATATGAATAAAAAATTAAATAACAGTTGATGATTTTTTAAGGTTTATTTGATGTACCTCGGAAGGACTCTTTAAAAAAGGCGTATTATATCAATAAGAAAATTTAATTGAATCCAATCTGTAAAATTGCATTGGGAAATTATACCCCCAAAGAAGCAAACAAATATGCCCGATTCACGGTTATATTTCAATAAATTTCAATAAATTTCATATTATTTATGATGAAGGATTCTCTCCCCATTCCATATAAGCAGGTACTTCTGAGCAATCACTCAGAAAAAACCTAAATTATTACCTTTCCAAATCATATTGAGATACGAACTTACGAACAGTAAAGAAGTGTAAAATGGTAGTTTTAAGTCATAACAACTAAGCTGTCAAAAGCATCTTACAACCCGTCAATCGATGCTCGGAGCAAGCTCAGCCAAGTTGAAATTATCATCAAGCTCCATTAGGGAACGTACCCATGCTACGTGACCAACTTTTTGTAATATTTTTAACCCCCCCTCCCGGTGACCAAAAACCTAAGCCCGCCGCCGCTCATTTGTACCAAGCGTGACATTTTGAAGACCCCCCCCCATAAACGTGTCACGTAGTATGGGTACGTTCCCTTATGCCCAAAAGTTATCTGGCTCTAATATGCTCCGGTTTGAAAAAATGTTAGAATTCTAACGTTGCGGTCAACTTTTTGGATATAATTTACCAACGTGTATTCGATAATGTTTAAGTATCTCAGCAACTATTGATGCCTTTGTAGAACTCAAACAGACGGATTGTTTGCAAAGCCCACGAGGTGATTTTTCTCAAAAACGGCGCTGTACAAATCATCCCAGTATTATTATTATTAAAGAGCACGTTTCAAACTTTTTACTAACATAAGAGACGATTCCAATTATTATTGAAAAAAAATAGGTTTATTTGTTCGGTTTTCGGAACAACTCATATAGGTCTCATGGAAATCGTTATATGTCCCTTACTATCAAAGTTAGAAATATGATCTATACGGTGTGTTAGAAACAGAAAAAATCATGCTTTATATTCAAATCTAAAAATTAACCACAAAATAAGTCAAATTTATACCTTTATGAAACCAAAGCTTCCTACCGAAATTTGAAAAAAAAAAAGTTTTTTTAGTTATTTTTACATGATACGGGAAAAAATTGAGTTGATGATAACGTAGTTAATTTTAGTTTAAAAAAACGTAAGGTGAGCCATTTTTAAAACTTTCTTTCGTTTGCATTCAAAAATTTTATATTTCAAAAAGTATGTCTTTCAAAAACTATTCCACTTATTTGGATTTGATTGCCCGAGGCCTGAGGGGTTAATAATATTGCAACGAAAACAGCACACTAAAAATTTTCCGAATTTTCAAATTCAATCTTGTTGTCTTCTCTTTTTTACTGAAAACAATGAGTAAAGGTTTTTAAACAGTTTCTCAGTGACGTTTCTCCAATACATCGCTGTTAGAAGGGTATGCATATGCACCCATGCACATCATCTTAATCTTCTCCGTAATGTATAGGTGTATAACCGTTTTATGGAGACCACGGAAAATAAATGAATCACATCAGCAGGTATGTGTTGGTCGCTTCAACTTGTGCAAACTTTACGTAGTCTTTCGTTTGGGCCGCATAGTCAAATGGATTTCTGATCCGGTTCTACGTTCGATGACTTATTGGTTGAGAAGCTTATTAGTCTGACAGACACACCTGTAGAATTAACTATAGGAATAGTCTATGATTAATTAACGTGAAAAAAGTCGTAGAGTTAACTTTTTATGTGTTTACGAGCCTGATGGGCCATGGTGATTCCAAAACATTCCAATGTCCAGAATGATGGAAGATTCGCATTTTTTGTCGGTATTTGTGTAAATCGTAGTTACTCTTTCGAAATCTTGTTTCCAGCTACATTTAAAATGACAATTATTTTATTTATTTATTTATTTATTAGATACTATCAGACCCGGCCACACGTTGCTGTGGCTAACGAAACACAACGCCATTACCCAATCTTTATCAAATCAACACCTCCCGCTTGCTAGCTGCCCGCTGCCCGCTGCCTGAATTGAATATTTGAATTTATCGGCTTTTCTCTACTATAATAGGCATGTATTATACATATAAACTAATTAACTCGCCACTAATTATACAATGCTTGCAATGCAACACTGGATATTTGAAAAGGGAAAATCAACTACCTACTTACTCTAGGACATCTATTTTCCAATTTCTTCCGTAGAACGAATTTCAAAAGTGACTATAGTACGGCCCGCCAGCCGTTTTAAATCGCACAAAAATATGTTTTCTTTGAATTTCTCGGCTTTTCTCTAATATAATTTACTTATTTATTTATTTATTTATTTAATACAAACGGCATAAGTATGCCATAAACATTAATTACATGTCACAAATTCATATTCCAAATATTAGTAATGGTAAAACAGTGTATGTATAACAGTTAATTGTTACAATTTACATGTTTTATACATATAAACATTCCACTTCAATATTGGTGAAAACCGTATGAAAATCCGTTGCGTAGTTTAAAAGATTGACGCGCACATACATTTTGAGCGACTTGATTTTATACTATGTAATGATAATATATTACAAAATTATTACATAAAATTAATAATACATTACTCCCAATGAGTTTAATAAAACTCATTTCGGGAAGGATGACATTATACATCTAAAGGAAAATTATTTTTACATAAGAACACGGAAATCAATGAAAAAATACATAGATTTTTAAATGGACTAGACACACTTGATACAGGTAATTGAAGAATATACATACAAGAGTTACAAAGGAAGACAGCTAAATTCGTCACTGGTTAATAAAGTTGCTGGAAAATATCCTTTTAGAGCCTTTGCCAATATTTTTTTGTTTGATTCTGGTAGTTTTAGGACATTAGGTAATGCGTTGCATTGCGTATGTGCGATGTATTGTAAGGAGTTATTGCCAAATTTAGTTGTGTGAGTAGATGACGATAGGTGTATTTGATTTTGTGATCGTGTTTTGTGCTGGTGTATATCGGAATTGAAGGCTGGTTTAGTGTTGGTGTGTGAGTAGTGTTGTATAACAAATAATGAGTGTTAATTAGTAATCACAAAATATAAATACAAATTAATGCTTTTTGTAATGATTTGAAGACACGCATTATAGCCCAGTCAGTGGGGGATAAAAAAGGCCTTCAGCTTGCAAAAGGTCGTGTAGTAGCGATTTTGATATATGTTGTTTAGATTGGGACTCTAAAGAAAAAAAAAAGTTTTCGACCTTGGGGGGGTCGAGCTCGAGCCGCCATCTTGGATTGAAGGTCCCAAAATTTAGTTTTTTCAAAATAATTCCTCAACGGTTGATTTTACAACAAAAATTTGTATGGCAAACTTGAAGAAAATTTTGTTTGAAATATTTTTTTCTAAATCTAATATATAATGACTTACAGCGGTAGAAAGAAGAAAATTTTGACAAAAAATCGTAAAACTCAAGTTTTCATGATAAATTTTTTTAAGAACATATTACACAATATCATTTTAACGTATTTCAACAACACAATATAATTATATAGAAAAATCTATTTCAAATTACAGTAATTTTTTGTGTTACATAGAGGAGAGAAAGAGCAGAAGAGAACATACTGCGTGCCTGCAGTCCTGACTGCAGCGTTACCACCTCAGCGCCTATATTGCTACAGGCTAGAATCCCACTACGACAAACCCGACGTCATCGAATATATATCTGTCATTGGCGGAATCCCTAATAAGATATGGAATAACCACATGGGGACATTCAACAAAAACAAATCTTCTTTCAGTGCAAAACGTACAATATTCTTTGGTAAAATTATTATTAAAAAAAACTGAATACGAACAAAGACATGATATACCAAAATCATTATTATACAACTCTGTAAATGTATTCTCTGTTCGTGCTATATTGTAGCTTAAAATTGCGAGTCAGCATACATCTCAATCTGAATATAATAAACTAGTGGTTCATGTTCATAATACAAGACTAACTGCAAATGATGGACTTATAATTCCCAGATACCTAAATAAATACGGTCAAAGAACTCTAGAATACCTTGTTCCAATAATTTACAACATGTTACCCAACGCAATAAAAAGCTGTGAATTGAGTTTCAGAAAGAAATGTACGCTAAAAAAATGGTTAAGTGAAAGAACTTTTTTGTACTAATTTCTGTTATTTTCCGCTTTTCGTTTTAATGTTTTTTCCATTATTATTTTCTCTTGTCTTTTCTTTTATTTCTTTCATTTTCTCTGTTCTGTATTTCTTATAAATTTTATTAACAATTTTTTTTCATGTACCTGTATATTTTATGTACCTGTCTCTTCGACTTGGTCGAAGACCTGTCTCAATTTAAAAAAAAAGTAATTGTCAAAAGAACCCTTTGACAAACTGATATCAATCACTTTAACGGGACTTAATTTAAAAATGTAAAAAAACCGTAAATAAATAATAATAAAGCAATAACAATTCAATAGCGAATATGTAACACAATTACGAATATTAGTCGAACTCTGTGCGGCTCGCCATACCATCGCTGGAATTATCTGTGGAATAGGCATACTGACCTTGACATTGTCGAAAGATCCCTATAGGCTGTAAGAGAGGTTTTTAGAGACTCGGCAAGAGAGGTGGGTTTGCAAATCAATGAGAATAAAACTAAAATCATGATGCAAACCAGAAACCTACACCATAGAATGAAAGATAAATTGAAATTTAAAGACACTTATAATTTCGAAGTAGTCGAAGAGTTTACATACCTGGGCTCCATCATAACGCATGACAAAGAAAACCCAGTAGAAGTAAGAAAGCGCATCATAGGCACTAACAACACTTACTTCGCGTTGTTGCCAGTTTCAAATCCCGAAACGTCCATAGAAAAACCCTATATAAAACAATTATTAGAACGGTCTTGGCCTATGGATGTGTGGCGGGAACAGCTGGAGACCTTCGAAAGAAAGGTGCTTCGAAGAATCTTAGGAGCGGTGCGTGAGAGAAAGGCATTGGAGGGAACCCCACCACTCTCCCAACGGCGTTATAAGGAAAAATATGGTTTCCTCCTTCACTAGAATCTATTTTATTGAACGAAGCTACATTTATTTGAACGACTCTAGACCCTCCAATGTCCATGAGAAGTACTTACATTAACATGAGGGAGAGGCATGGAGAATCCGCCACAATAAAGCTCTATGTTATTTACCAAGCTCCCAGACTCTCTATCCATCTAAGGCTCCAAAGACTAAGATAGGTCGGACATGTGCATCGAATGTCAAGCACACGAGTACCGAAGAAGGTTCTAACAGAACATCCAGGAGGTAAACGAAAGGTGGGCAGACCTAGGCTGAGACGGGAAGATGATGTCAGGAAGGATGCAAAAGGACTACTCCATGTCGCAGTTAGGAAGACGACGGCCGAGGACGGAGGGCGGTGGAGGCTTATGTTGAAGGAGGCCAAGGCTCGAAATGGGTTGAATGAATGAAATGCCATTGAAGAGGAAGAAGACCTACTGGGGATAACACAATAAAAAATGCGCCATTTTCTCTATCTCATGGTGGTGTGGAAATGAGTTTACAAAATTATAATTATGTAATGAATGGCCCGAAAAAATACAAAAATTGGGAATTTCACCATTTTTTAGAAAAATATTCACATTTTCGCCACTGTAACTCGTTACCTATTAGACTAACAAAAAAAAAGAAAAAAAAATTTGAAATTTTATCTTCTTTAAAATTTGGTCGTAAGATCAACCATTGCACAATTATTTTGAAAAAATCAAATTTCGGCACCTTCAATCCAAGATGGCGGCTCGAGCTCGACCCCCCCCCAAGGTCGAAAACTTTTTTTTAGTCCCAATCTTAACAACATATATCAAAATCGCTACTACACGACCTTTTGCAAGGTAAAACTCCCCACTGACTGGGCTATTATACAAACATTGCATAATGCGTCATGCCCATTGACTATTCACAACACGAATATATACAAAAATCGTGTGTTTTTCAATATTATTTGATGGTCGTATTTCATTACAAAAAAGGGAGAGAAAATCAAAAAGGAAGGCACACAAAAACTTTATTCCTGCCAAGGTGTAAAAATATGGAATCTGAAAACTTACACTGTGCATTGTGAGAGCCAAAAAATACTTCCGGTGTAGGTATGTACAGATTCTATAGTGTTTTTTTACATAAGCTTCTCACGGGAGGTCCCGAGGAAGAATGTAATGTCATCTTTGGGGATGCTGTGTGGAGCGACTTTTTAGGTAAGGGAAGGAGAGGAATGGGCGAGAGAGTCCGGCTGGAGAGGTCAAAAGGTTTCCCTCGATCAGTCTCTCTTGGCTCGCACGATCCGAGCAAACGCATTCGCCGCCAAGACCTTAACAAACCTCAAGCCTTGAACCCGGGTACCCCTGTTGTCATCAATGGCCTATGGCAAGGGTGTTGGTTATCCAATAAATGACTCCCGGGGTGGCGGTACCAAATTGAGTATGTACGCACAGTACAAACAGAAAGTTTTTAGCTAATGGAGATAATGTAAACCTAAAAAAATATCCCGGTGCTGTAAAATTCATATCTAATAATCGCCATTGTTTCCAGAGCAGGTAGTTCCTCGTCAGGAGCTTTCCACACCAACTTTATCTGTTATTTAAAATAGTCAATGTAATAAATGCTATCTCCAAAAGTTATCTTGGCAAAAAAATCATAAATCCTTTCACCATAATACGTAGAAATGTGCTGACATTACATAATTCAGTGTGAATACAATAATTACTGAAAGAATGGTTCCCTATCCCTGCCAACAACCACGCTAGTAAAGCTGGACGAGTTTACGAGGCCTCTACGCGAGGAGCTTTTATCAGCCCCCGATGTTGACTGTTGACTGTTGACTCCCAGGGTCCAATAATGAAACTGATTAAGGAGCTTGTCTCGTAAATCCCTCCCGCCTCACAATAAACTCGGTGCTCTAACGACGGATACTAAAATGCCTACAAAATATCACATCTTCAGTGACGGTTTATGGAGAACATTTAACCCGCCGTAAACAGTAAAAGAGAGCAAACAGTAATTCATTGCTAATTAAAAAACATAAATCGGATGCTATGGAAGGATATTATTATGAAGACTCGGTGTTGTAAATTTTAATTTTATAACAATACAAAATATAAAATTATCCAAAAACATTGCTTATAATATGGTAGCTAAATGGTGTATCAGCTAATAAATATGGTGGCTAAAAAAATGTTGATTCCATTGCAATTGAGTTGAACACAAGAACGAGTCGAAGAAGCGACCCGTTCTCATATGACAAATGTCAACCGTGTACAAATGTTGGGCATGCGTTTGGCGTGTTTCCCTATTTTGCACCGGTACCGAAGGGATTAATGACGCTAGTTCCTCGGAGCATCTTCCTTGTAATACCGGTAGAACAAGGATAGCATTCCCACCCGACGCCTGGGCTCTAAAGATTGCAATCTGTCTGTTAAGATGCGAGAATCTATCAAATGGACCGCCCGTTACTGCACTGAGTTGAGGGTATTTTTCAGGTGTTTTGGAGCTCCAGACCAGAGTTGACTGCAAATTCAACCATGGGGCGCACTTGTGATTTGTACAGGGTTAGCAGTTGTGTACTATGAAAGTATCTGCGGACCCTGTACAGTACGTCCAGTTTTTGGGAGGCTAACTTTACTCTGGTTTCGATGGAACCCCCATACCTGAGCTGATCACTTAGAGTTACACCAAGCATATCAATGGAGGGCCTGTTCGGAAGATTGCTTCCGTTGAAGGAGACTAGATTTTCATTTCTATCCCTTTTAGGCGTAATCAGACAAGATTGGGTCTTTGAAACATTAAATTCAACGAGATTATTTTTACCCCAAGAGAAAACACTCTCGAGGTAACCGTCCATTCTTTGCTTCAAATTCTTCCGAGCCGTTGGAGTTTGTGATCCCTTGGGGGCGGTTGTCAAACAAAAAGCTATCATGGACTGTACTGTCATCCGCGTAACAATGAATTGGTGCACACGACAAAAGGTCGTTGACGTGCAACATATAACTAGTGTCCTCGGGAGGGGGTGCAGAACTGCAGAGAGGATGTACCGCCGATTAACAAAATTATAAAACACATTTTCATTCAAATGCATCAACGATAAAATTATTTGTCCATATTCCGGCGTAAGTACAAAAAATTCGACACTGCAAATAAATTCGTTTGTTATCCAAATCATATTTTTATTTTGAAGTCGGTTTTAGGTTTAAAATTGGTAAATAGTGCACCAAAAATTGTAATCTTTTAATATTTATAACTTCTAGGTGCCAACTGTTCTGAGGATCAACTGTAGGGTCACGCTATTTTATTTCTAAAAATATCTAAACACATGCCTGCTACGTCATATTCAAATATCAAATAAATGTGGAACTTTGCAGAGCAGTATACTTGGTGAGCTTTACGATCCACCTCAAAATACTTTCTCTGATATCTAATTTAGGTAGGAGGAGCCTTCATTGGAATGGGTGTTCCCCAAATGGTTGTCATGGTAACAACCCCGACGGCGCGCGGCGGCGGCGCGACGCCTGTGTCAGCAATTTAGGAAGCGACGCTCTGTGGAAACTGGAGGCTTCGTTTACTGATGAAATGAGTACTAGGTGCCTATTAACACAAAAAAAAACAAAAAAATTTAATTGTGGGAAATATATTATTTCGCATAATATGTAAGTTCATTTCCATGTCACGCACATCTTTTCCCCAGAGAATCAATATTACCCCATTTTATGGTTATGTACGAACCTACTACATGTTGGAAAACAGTCAAAAATGGAACACATTCCTGGCAACCTCCAAAATAAATAAAATCTTTTTCCAAAACCAATTCACTTTCTCGTCAAAATATGCATCATGCTGTTTCACAAAACATTATTTGGCGTCCACAGTAGAAACACAAAAGCTATACTATTGAATGCAAAATTAAGTGTGTCAAGCAGTTGTTTGTTGTAAATTAGTAATGTCTGTTGTACTGGATTTTTTAAAGCATAAATAATAAATAACTACATATTTATTACCTAATAAATCTTACCTTCTCAGGTGATCATTTATCTATTCAAAGTGAAAGACGTTATAATAAGATTTTTAATTTTAATTAAAATATTGTGTAATAAAATGTATAATCCTATATTGTTTATTTGCCCTACAACCACCGAAAAATAAAGTACTTTATTGTTATAATAATGACGTTATGAACCAACGCCATCTTTCCGTGAACCCCATAAATACATTATTATGTCGATAAATCGGTAATTACTGACATCTAGCGAATAAATCTTTAACTGTTTTCGGAAAATATCCCTATAACACGAAGGATCTTAGGGTTTAAGATTGCAGATGGCAGTAATAAAAAATACATTCTCCATAAAAATATTTTTTTAACAACAATGAATCATAAAATTTACATAACGATCAAATAATATCTAAGACAATTTTGTAAAAAAAAAAAACAATATTTTTACATAATAATGCCCTCCTATCGAGTTTGCGACATCAGAGAGTTTGTCCGTGACAAAATCACGATCTCTAAACCCAGTAGGTAATTTAGCACTAAAAATATGTAATTTAAAAAAAATTAAATCAGTTGCAGATGTTATCACGAATAATTTTTCGGTGGTGGCACTAAGTACCTATAAATAATACCTATAGGTACAATAAAAATATCTAGGTAACATACCTACTAGTTTGATACTAAACGACATTTTGATTGCATTGAAAACATTTGAATATCATTACCATCTCGGCATTTGATCTTTCCTCGGGGCAACCTAATTTAACCTTTGTTGGGAAAAACGTTCCAGGATTGCTTTTACAGGTTCCTCCTGGCCCGCGCTTCTCCCTTCTAGATTTTCCGTGTTGAGGTTAGGGCTATCACTCACATTTTTATTAGGTAATAAATACTATCTTATAATAAAAATATTACGCTTTTTGTTGTGTTTCAAATTTTTGTTTTTAAAATAAAAACACAAAAAAACGAGCCAACGGCGCGCGGTGTTCCCAAGAGGTCACCCATCCAAGTACCGACCGCGCCCAATCGGACGAGAACTGGTGTGTTCAACATGATATGGTCGTTGGCAAACTCAACAAGCGAGATAGGCTGGCCGCGCACTAGGCAGCCTAGGCTACCGCAGCCAAAATATTGAGCAGCCAGTTTCGGCAGCCAGAGTCAAACAATAAGTCCTATATAACAATAGAAAAAGAGACAAACAATAAGTCCTATCTACGTACCGGACTTAGCTTGCGAGAGAATGAGATAGAATAATCGGTCTCCTTTTTATGCGGTACTTCGTAGCCTCCCCACTCTTGTCTACTTTAGTTTTCTGAATGTTTCACTTCTACCGTGCGTGAACTGCACACATTTTTTTATGTCAGCAAGCTCCTTGGCCTTCAAATTGACGGACGGAATTGATTACTGCCACCTATTAAATAAATCCTAAACTTTTTAACGGGCTAAGTGGAGATGTTGTAAGGATGAAACAACAACGATTAGACATTATTGGAAGATCCTTCTTGAAAAAATTATAAACAGTTTCCAGATTCAATCGCTAGATGGCAGTATCGCTTTAATTATTTTTGAATAAAACTATTTTTAATTTCTTTTAGTATTATTATAGTATCCCTCCTTTTGGATAATTTGCCCAAAATTTTTATAGTTTATACGACCATTTTATATTTTTTACGCCCATAAGAGTAATAATATATTATGTTGCTGGGACAAGGACCGGTGTGTTCAACTTCAACGTTCAACGTGGTATACCAGACCTACCTAGTCGTTGGCGAAAGAAGATGTGAAAGATATAATAATTATTGTAACGTCTCTTAGCTCGATGCAAATGGAGTGTAAATTATCGACTAACATTTTTTATTCTTTTTATAACTGATTTATGATCGCTTCATGTTTGTTTTTCACGAGTGACCCTCTCCCACCCAGCCACCACCACACCACCATCACCAAAATATCAACAACCACAACTTATTTATGGATTTTTCCTGAAGGACTGGCGATCTTTCAAGTCTACTTCTGTAGTATAGTACTTTTATAATGCTTCTTGCATCCATAGAGTTTTGAGAAAACCCGGGGCCCAATTTGTAGATACCTCTTAGGGCCGGTACGGTTTGACGAATTGAAGCATTGTGTCTAAGTTCAAGTCTGGTATTATTTATTAGGTACGTTCATCAATTTTGTTTTTAATTTTGAATATGCCTTTGTCTAAACTTAATAAAAAGTACTAAGAAGGTAGAAAAGTACCCTAAGTAGAAAAGCTAGCATAAAAATATTCATCGCACGTCGGAGGTTTTCCCATCCCTATTGCGAACTCTGTACCTGCTCTAACAAATCAGAACTACCATAATTTGCATGCAGAAGCGACGGATCAAAGGTTAAACATCATTGTTAAAATTTACCAAAAACATCCCAAAAGCTGCTACTCCTTCAAGCCAAAACAAACCATACTCAAGGGAACCGAAGGGTGATTTTCCCGGAGGCTTGGTTAGGAGTTAGGCATATAAGCCGTGAGGTTGGTCTAAAATCGACGGGAAAACAGATTCAACTTGGCTTGGGACAAATTTTGACTTTGAAGTCGTCGGCTTATGTCCTGAAGGCGAAAGTTTAAACCCAGGTGACATTGCCGTATCGGATTAATACGATGTTCCTGCTAGCGGAATTCAACCATCTAATCCAAATCTAAAAATATAATCTAATCCAAATATCTATAGAAAGTGGAAAACCGCTTCCATGCAAATTACATACATAATAATGAATTTATATAAACATTTTTTTAATTGAAACTTCTATAGCCCTGCTATGATTTGGATTTCGGATGAAACGGAATTGACGATTACTGCACCTGCGGCGCTCAATGACAGCTTGTTGTCACTTTTAAAGGCTCCTATTGGTTGAGATATGAAACGGAAATTACGCTGATCTGCGCTCATTGGTCGCTTTGATTATGACCTCACTTTTCAAGTATCGGTTGAGATTGTTTTGGTAAATTTTCGCTTCTACTGCGTGTAAACTGCACTCGAATTTTGTAATTTAATAATAATTTAACAAATAAGAATGACCCATCGACCAACCACGCACCTATCTAAAAATGTTAACAATTTTTTCTCCGCCAACCTCTTCGAACGAATTCTGAAACATAATATTTGTTAACTCGTATAATATTATCACGAATATGATTAGGTAGATACTTCTTTTAAAACAATAATACTAAAAATAATAATAATAATTGGATGATTTCTAGACAGGGCTGGGCAAAATACATGCTTTGGTGTATACAAAATACTTTTTCGCATGTATTTAAAATACGCAATACAAAATACTTTCAAGTCGCGTATTTGAAATACAAAATACAGAATTTTAACCATTTTGTTTATTTCAAATACAAATCACAAAATACATTTGGTTTTGGTAGAACCTTTGGTTCCAATAAATTGTCGTAAGTTCCCTCATCGATGGGTGCGTTTCCATAGAAGCAAGAGCAGAGTGAAACAGAGACGTGCACAAATTGACCAATCATATTGCTCAGAAGACACATCTCATCTCCACTCTAGTTGCAAAGTTTTATGGTATAGGAGACCCCGGTGTTAGATAATTATAATTATTATTTTAATAACATGACATTAGTATAGTGCTGTTTTGTGTTATTTCATTTCAAGCGCGCTCTACTGTAATTAACTTTAAAATAATCTAGTATTCAGTCAAATTATTCCTAAAGGGCTTGATCTAATACCTGCTATGACACAAAAATGTACAATGCAAAGCAATGACGGAATTTGATCATCCATTATCAATTGAACTCACGTCTTTATGAATAAATACCGCGAAACAATGAAAACAACCTTGCTTTGACGTACAGTGTTACAAACTCTAAATATTAACATATATTGCTCTGGATTCTAGCGTTTTTAGTCTATGTATATATAGACTATCTTGTCTTACATAGACTTGTCTCGTATCTATGTTAGTTTATTTTTTATTATCATTATTAAGATCGCTTAATGTGGTTGAAAATGTATTTTAAAGCCATAAGTATTTGAAATACAAATTACAAAATAACTCGGCATCAGGTAATTGAAATACAAATTATGGGATGGTCCGACGCTCTGTGAGGAATCCGCTTGCACAGCGCGGGTGTAAACTGTGCAACCTAAATTTTAAGTTTAAATACAAATTACAAAATACATTTTTGTAAGTAATTGAAATACAAATACAAAATAGGTAAGTATTAATGTATTTGTATTTCAAATACAAGTAATTCAAATACTGCCCAGCCCTGTTTCTAAATAATGCGCATATTTTGCGAAAACTTGAATTATCATCGCCTGTATTGTAGCTATACTAGCGCTATATTTTCAATTTTTTTTTTAAAGTTCGATATTACCCGAAGGTACCTGTAAATAATTTAGCACCATTACAGTTCATTTTTCACCACCCAAAATTCTAAAGTAAATCAAGTCCACTGTAGTTTTAGTTCTTGCTCGAACGCATAATGGAATTCACTAATACAATTTGTAACCGGTGGATGAGTTTTGTGGCCCTTGAGCTATCCGACTGAAGATTCCCAGCAACACACCCACAGACCCACACAACACAAAATTGCGGGAACTCCAGTGATTCCATCCCGAGGCTATCAAACTGCGGGAGGAGATTTTCTTGAATAAATAAAGTGCATGACGGTGTAACAAGAGATTGGGTCAAACATTAAGATGGTACGAGAGATTTTTCAATATTTAATGATTTTTGCGCGTTTTCGAAGTCGCCTACGTCCATAACCGTACAAACAAAAAAAAAGTTATACCAAAAGAATGATAGTTACATTTACGTTCTATCCCCGGAAATATAATTAAATATTAACAAAAAATATTTTTCATACTTTATAACTGTTTGAAAAATAGTTGTTTTCAACAAATCTCAATCGACCTGCAAATATTTTTCTTATGTGTCGTATGCATAAAGGAAAAAAAAAAAGAAAAAAAATATTTTTAGATAGAAAACATCTTAACGTATGCCGCTTCATTTTTTAATTTTTTAATTAAAGGGCCTTTTTAGCTAAATTACGATGCGATATTATTACAAAAACTGCATAAATCAGTCAACTTTAGAATCGTTTTAATGTACCAAAAAACAGGTTAGTTAATAAAATAAAAATATCATCCAATAAAACAGTATTTTAAGAATCTCAATTTAAAAATAAATATATTAAAATCCAATTATTTATTTGGTTTGCATCAATTTTCGTATCATATATTTAGAGCAGAATTGAATTATCGTTTCAGTGCTGAATTGGAATACTGGAGCAAATCCTCGGTCCCATGATAACTAAACTTATTGACAAATAATTTCTGAAATACAATATATTTATTAGTACGTCCAAAGTCATGGTGTTTGAAAGAGAGAGTACAAAAACAGCGTGCAATATAGTTGTGAATGATAAATACTTGGAGCAGGTGGATGAGTTGGTGTACCTGGGTAGTAGGTTTACGGGAGATGGGAAGGCTAATAGAGATATTGAAAGAAGGTTAGGTATATGCAGATTAATCCATTTGGAGGAATGAATGCTAATAAAAAAAAACTGTCAAAATAAGCGAGGCTAGCAGTCCATAGCGGAGTACCCGGTACCTACCCTGATGTATGGCAGTGAGGCATGGAACTGGCAGAGGAAGGATGAAAGTAAACTGAATGCTGTTTAAATGAGATCCCTGAGGCGTATGTGTGGTAAAACCGATGTGTGAGAAATGTGGATATCCGCAAAGAATGAAAGGCTGATGATAGATTCATAATGAGTTAGATTAAGAAAGGGACCCTCAGATGGTTTGGGCATGTAGAGCGAAGAAACGAAGAAAGTTGTGTAAGAAGAATATATGACGCAAATGTGAATGGTAGATAAAGTCGGGGACGCCCAAGGAAGACGTGGCACGATCAAGTGAATCAGAAATTTGAGTCGGGCCATGTCAAAAGTCAGAATAATAGAAGAGTATGTATGAGATGATGTACTAATGTGATTGAGGCTAAGAGTGTGCCAAGACCTACCCCTGCGGGGAAACGGCGTGATGATTAATTAGTTAGTTCATAAAAATATGAAATACAACATAAATCCAGACCGATAAATTTGTGTATTTTAGAAAATTTGAGTCTTGAATGGATCAGATGCTTATTACCAAATACGAATCTGAGGTGATTTTTTTTAAACATTTTGTTGGAAAAAATATTTTCTGGAAAATGCAAAAAAAGAAACCAGCGGCATGCGGTGTTCCCAAGCGAAGCGGTCACCCATCAAAGTACTGACCGCGCCCATGATCAGAGGCCATGATTGAGATAATGTATTTATTGTCTGCAAAAAAAAATGTTTTCTGGTTTTGTATTGCAATTTTGATATATTTTATAGTGAAGTGCAACCGTAGAGCTAATAATTAATTCAACAATGAGCACAAAAAAATATGCTGTCATCATAATGAACTGCAGTCAATGCAAGGCAGGTACTTACCCTTTCCGTAGTAAGTTCCTAGGTAGGTAGGTAGGTGTAGGTAGTTTTTATTTTTATTTAAGTTTTTATTCCAACAGGGCTGGGAGGGTAGTCCAATCCCAGTCTGCCATATTACATAAAAAATGAAAATAAAATACGAACATAAATAATAATAATAAAAATTAATCACAAAATTAAAAACAAAATAAAATTAAACAAAGTTTTGAAAAGCTGCGTATTAACGTATTATGTAACAAAATTTTATTGTAATATTATACGACTTTGAATTTATTTTTTTGCTATAAAATATTTATGCATTATCCAAAAGGAATGATACAATATTTTTTTATAAGAAATTATAAGAATTTTTTTTTAAATAAAACTGCCATCTAGCGATTGAATCCGGAAACTCTTTATAAGTTTTTAAGAAGGATCTTCCAACAATAATCGATAACAGCGCCACTGTTCATCCTTTTAACATCTCCACTTCGCTCGTCAAAAAGTTTCGTATTTATTTAAAAGGTGGCAGTAATCAATATCATCCGCCAAAGACGTGACTAGGGAAAAGAATATTGTTTCGGATCGTGAGAAATTTAAAAATCTGAAAAAAGATAAATAATATGATTTGAGATTACAGCCATGTCATGTAACTTATTTTTCCTTTATATATTTTAATAAACAAAATAATGACAGTCGAATTTGAACACTATCTCTCTTATTTCATTTGCCAACGACCATACCATGTTGAACACACCGGTTCTCGTTCGATCACCGAAATTAAGCAACATTGGGCGCGGTCAGTACTTGGATGGGTGACCGCTTGGGAACACCGCGTGCCGTTGGCTTTTTTGGTTTTGGTGAATGTTTTAATTTGACTCATCACATAAATATTAGAGATTCTTTTCAGAAACAAATTACAATAATTTCCGCCTGGTAACACCGTGCCGTTGGCTTTTGTTTGGTTTTGGAAATGTTTTACTTTTAACTAGCTCACCCTGCGAACTTCGCACCGCCTCAGAATCAATAACTGTAGTAAGTATTAACTTATTGGCTGAATTAAATTCAGTTTTTTTATTAAGTTAACAATTACACAATTAAGCAATTATATTATCGAAGCGCAACTGTGCGTGTTTTGTTTTTATCAGTATTAGAGATGGCGTTGTGTACGGATTTATAATTTTTGTGATTTTCTTATTTTTCCACTTACAGGAATTGAGTTTCATTTTCTTTGTACGTGAGAGGGAGATTTATTATAATTATTGTATTTTTCCTTTGGAAGGGTACAGACGTAACACGTTCACCGTTTTCCCATTTTCGACTGTTGACATTTACAGTCTTACTAAAAACCCAGTGAAAATTTTATTCAATTGACAAACGGCCGCGGATGTGAAAACAATATTATTAAAAAATTGTTCATGGAAAAAAATATAGATTGTTTACACGGCCTGAGAGGGTAGTTTATCTCTGTTTTATTATTGATGTCTGAACGAAATTTGGAATTTTTCCAAAGTATTTTGAATGTTCTATATATTTCTTATTTTTGAAGGTGTCGTAAAAACAAATTACATATACACACAGTGAGATGGGCAAAACGTCATTACTGTTATTATTATCTCGTATTAAAATAATGAAATAAATAAATAATAAAAAAAAATAATAAAAATAGATACGATTTTAGATTTTCGCGGCCAAAAATTATTTAGTTATTAGTTTTTGGGGTATTATGCCGTGTTGCGCTACCTCCTTCTTTAGCCAACGTTTCGGACAGCGTTGCAGTGTCCATCATCAGGGCAGATGTGTAATAGTTAGGGGTGATGTTAGTACTTATCTACTTAGGAGCGATACCGTGTCGCCAGCTTCACTCCTCTACGAGCTGGCGCTACAATATACTTCAACATTTTTTTGCGTTTAGCCTTGATGTAACCATCAATTACCGGATACCAAGAACTATTGAGTTTAGCTCCGCCGTCTCTATTAATATTTATAGGATTTTTGTGAATTTCAATTGCCTCCGTAATCAGGCGTGCTCTATGAGTTTTCGGTCTTCCCAGGACTTCGGACCCTCGGCAATTGCCGATTTGTCAGGGTGGCCAGGTTTACATGCTCGAAAGTGTTCCGATATCCTTTTGGAGATCGTCCGCTCTATCTGGCCCACATATATCACATCCGGAACAGCTGAGTGTATATACTCCATCTGTTTCCAGAGGAAACTTGGTCTTTGCAGGCCTCAAAAAGTCTCGTATTTTTGTCGTGGTTCCGAAGACAGTCTTGATGCTTTCTTTTTTCAATAGCCTGGCAATTCTGTCTGTCACATTGTGAACGTAAGGCAGGAGAGAGAATTCCCTGGTCTACGTGTACTGAGGAGATCTGGATATCAGTGCCAATACTAGGTAACAATAATAAACTCAAAAATTTATATATCTGCTGCACATATCATCCACAAAACACCAACTACATCCACAACCTAACTCATCGCTTCAACACCACATCAGACCTGCACGCAAATCACCCGAAAGGATTGTTTTTATTAGCTGGAGACTACAATATATCCAAACTAAACTGGAAGTTAACCGAAGGGCAAAACCAATTAGAACCAAATTTTCCAGAAGACACTGCTAGCTGTGCCTTGGTAGACTTCCTTTCATTCACCCAACTACAAATTCAATTCTATAACCAATACAAACAAACGAATTCTTGATTTAATCATGACAAATATTTCAAAATGTAGTATAACCCATTGTACCGAACCTCTGACGCCTGAAGATTCACATCACAGAGCATTAGACATAGAGTTATCACCTGTTACTGTACCGTCTCTCTCCAGCTCATCTAGGACAGTTAAAATGTTTCACCGAGGTGATTACGGTCAAATCACTGATGAATTATCCAAAATAAATTGGAAACTCCAATTTCAAGGTAAGGATACCGAAAAAGCCGTATTAGATTTTTACAATATCATAAATGACATTATTCGCAAATATATCCCCGAAAAAAAAATTAACGGTAATTTAGAAAGGTTTCCCCCCTGGTACACTTTACCACTTATTAAAATTGTAAAAGAGAAATTAAAATATCACAAGAAATGGAAAAAATACAAGAACCTGGCTGACTACCAATCATTTTCAGTACTGAGAAATCGTCAAAAGAAGATCGCGTTAGAATGTTATGAAAACTTCATTATGACGGCAGAAGATTCAATAAAAAAGTGCAGCAAACAGTTCTGGTCATTTGTTAAATCAAAGAAATTCTCTTCCGATTTACCAAAGCAAATGTATCATGGAGATATTTCCTGCAATGATGGACAATCCATATGCGACCATTTTAGTGATTATTTTAGATCAGTTTTTGTAGAAAATTCCAACCCTCGCCTCAATCTTATAAACCGTGAGAATAATGACGACAACTCTAATCTACATATCCACAATATTAACTTCAATCAATCATGTGTACTTAATTATTTAAAAAAACTTGATCCGAATAAAAGTGCGGGATCTGATTTAATTCCATCCATATTTTATGTAAAATGCCGGGACCAATTGGCTTATCCTCTCTCCTTGCTATTCAAAATGTCATTTGAAGAAGGCAACTTCCCCAACGTCTGGAAACAAGCACTCATTACACCAATCCACAAAAGCGGGGACAAAACTAACATTACCAACTACAGGCCCATCTCCAAACTCCCAATTGTCAGCAAAATCATGGAAAACATAGTTCTTGATCAACTGTTTCCGGCGGTACAAACAATCATATCTAAAAATCAACACGGCTTTTTCAGAAAACGGTCGGTCGAGACAAACCTTCTGGAATACACAGATTTTATTTTAAATTCTATGGGTGGTAAAAATCAAGTAGACTCTATCTATACGGATTTTTCAAAAGCCTTTGATAAAATTAACATTGACCTGCTTCTGAAGAAACTGTTAAAAATCGGGATTAATGGTGACCTTCTCAGATGGATCAAATCATATGTAACAAACAGAAGTCAAGCAGTTAGAGCTAAGGGTTTCTCCTCGCGTTTTTACAGTATACCTTCAGGAATCCCGCAAGGATCACATCTCGGACCTCTCTTGTTTATTTTATATATCAATGATATAGGTAAATGCTTTAAAAATTCCAAATTCCAAATTTTTGCTGATGACACTAAGATTTACAAAAAAATCACTAATATTAATGACAGCCTAGAATTGCAAGATGATATCAATAGGCTTGTAATATATTGTGCTAACAACCAACTGTTCCTTAATCTGGAAAAATGTAACACAATATCATTCACCAAAAGCATAAACCCCCTAATATTCCCGTACAAAATCAATGACGTAGAGATAAAAAGATGTTGTGAAGTGAGGGACTTAGGAATAATAATGGACTCCGGAATGTCTTTCCGAACACATATAAATTCCATCTGTGACAGGGCGTACAAACTTCTAGGATTCATCATAAGAGTGACCAAACCATTTAGGTCTCCACATGTAATCAAAATACTGTACGTCTCTTTTGTTCGCTCAATATTAGAATTCGGATCAGTCATATGGAATCCCCAATACAAAGTAAATATTGAAAAGTTAGAAAGAATTCAAAAAAAGATATTGAAACACCTAGACTTTAAATCCTTTCGAACTTCAGAAAACCTAAAAGACTCATTAACATTCCATAATTTATCAACTTTAGAAGATAGAAGAAATATATCCGAAAAAATTTTTTTATTCAAAATCATTAACAACGTTGTTGACAACAACTATCTTCTAGAACACATTAATTTCCACTGTCCAATAAGAAACACAAGGTCAAACCAACTATTCCACATCCCACACTCAAAAACAAATTACACACAACATTCATTTCTCCGAAGGACGTGCACAAAATACAATGATATCTTTTACGACGCTGATATTTTCCATTTGTCCTCAGGCCAATTTATTAAATCCATAATAGAAAAAATTAAAACAAATTGTTAATTTCATTCTCATTATGTTGGTTTTCCTTCTTTTTATTATAATAATAATATTTGGATGATTTATATATCCCATACGCTTTAATTTGCGTGTGTGTTTTTTTCTTTCATTTCTGTTGTATATATATATATTTTTCTTTTTTTTCTACCACTTTATGTTTTCTTTAATGTTTTAATCCATGTTTATATATTATAAATTGTAGCGGAAACTTCGCTGGTCAATGCAATCATGTAATATGTTACTTTCTTATTAAAATATGTATAACTGTTTGATTCCTAAATAAACTAAAATAAAATAAAAAAAGCGCAGCCCTTTGACTCTTGTTCAATTCTGTCTTCGTTTGGTGCAGATTTGGCTCTTATGATTTGCCTTGTCTGCCTTACTGGGTAACCGTTACGCTCCAGTGCATCGGTCAGTTTTGTAAGTTCTGCTCCGATTTTTGTTTCTTCACATAATATTCTGGTCGCTCGGGTCACCAATGTATGGATAAGTCCTCTCTTCTGCGCTGGGTGGTGATGGGAATCAGAATGTAGATACCGATTTGCATGAGTTGGTTTTCTATACACGGTGTGTCCTAGACTACCATCTTCTTTTCGCATCACCTCCACATCTAGAAAAGGTAGGATCTTAGAGTCATTTTCCAGCTCCATTGTGAACTTAATTTTAACGTGGAGTGAGTTGAGATGGTCCAGAAATTCGTTCAGTTTCTCTGTTCCATGAGGCCAGATGGCGAAGACATCGTCGACATACCTCCACCATGCTTTAGGAACAGCCGAAGCTGTGTCGAGTGCCACTTCCTCAAACTTCTCCATAAAGAAGTTGGCGAGTACTGGTGACAACGGACTGCCCATCGCAACTCCTTCCACTGGAATGCAAAATATCCCGTTTCAAAAAGTTTACAAATGTCTTCCTCGTAGAGGAGTGGAGCTGGCGACACGATATCGCTCCTAAGTAGATAAGTACTAACATCACCCCTAACTATTACACATCTGCCCTGATGATGGACACTGCAACGCTGTCCGAAACGTTGGCTAAAGAAGGAGGTAGCGCAACACGGCATAATACCCCAAAAACTAATAACAAAATAATTTTTGGCCGTGAAAATCTAAAATCGTATCACTCTAATCTTTGTTTATGATTTAAAAAAAAACATCTCTATGTACAAGTGTCTTTTACAACTCCATTTAGTATCTACTCGCCTTCTTTAGTGTCTATCCATCTAATATACCCGAAATATAAATATTTGATAACTAACTACCTTTTCCCAAGTAGGTACTGGACGCATCGACATGATAATATCACAACATCCTTCGTGTGAAGCTCCTCTCATAAATAAAGCGAGGATCCTTATAGAAGCTGGCCTGAACTTATTGCGATACAATTTATATTTCATGTTCACACGCTTGCATTCATGTTTAATTCGCTGTATGGACGTCAATAGCCGCGGTATTATTGTTTGTTTATTTGTAGTATCCACTTTCATCGCTGCTCGGTCAGAGCTTCTGCAAACACGACTGGAATATTGTACTTCTCCCATTGAGATAATTCTTGGTAAGTACCTACCAACATATTGTCTTCCACTTTGCTAAAAGTAATAACATAATGGTTCTTATTAAATTCTAAATAATAGAGGATTTATCTAAATATTAAAATTAAGTTATGAAATGCGATTTTTTTTTGGGGTGTTGTACCCAATGACGTTATATAAATAGACTCGCCATAGTCTCACATGCTCTTAAAATAATGTGGCAAGTAAGCAACACTCTTTTGTTTTCAGCGGTTTTCAGTAATTTATTAATTCAAAAGTTATTCATATATTAAAAAGTTATGCTATATTCACACTGAAGCCAAACTTCCAACTCGAACTTCCAACGCATGAACTACCCTTCTACGCAATCGTCCGAAAGTTTGAAGTTGGAAGTTGACCTCAGTGTGACCGTACCATAAGACAATTAAAGAATTTGTGTTTTTTCTCAAATGACGTACAAAATTGTCGAACGGGGAACATGAAAATTAATTGTATTGCTTATAATAATCGATAATAATAAGTAATTTGTGTGTACATATAAATTAAATGTTATTTCTTCACTTTTTACTAATGTTTGCCGTGTATTGGAAACATTTTCTCATCATACAGGAGGGCATTTTGGCCCTTTTTAAATGCAATTTTCCTACTGGTAAGACATGACCTTACTTGACGAGTGACAGTTTAGTACTAAAGTACTAGAAATCGAGAACAGTGCAATTGTCTTGCGTTTGGCTTCCCAGTTTTGAGATTTCTACCCCGCGTCTAAAGTACATATGTAACGTCTTTGGTTGTACGTGGTTGATCGCAGTGTTGAATATGATAATATTATTTATTTTATTAATACGTATTTTACCCACTAACCAAGCATGTTTATCAGAAAGGCTTGAAAGCTTAGAGAAACTGAACAAAAAAACAGTTGTCGGCGCAATCGCAATCAACCTCCTGAACAAAATCGATATTTTTCTGATCTGACATGTCAAAATATGACTAAATTTGACAGGTCGTGAGCCGCTACTATGGCAACCTGTCAACAAGGCAATTGAAACGCTACTTACTTAACGCTACTTAAACGCTACTATTGCGGCGACAGGCAGTGCTGGTCGCCGCAGCAACCTTCCTTGATTTAGTTATAATTATAAAAATCAAAGTGTGCAGTTCACACGCGGTAGAAGTGAAACCTTCAGAAAACTAAAGTAGATAAGAGAGGGGAGCTACGAAGCACCGCACAAAGAGGAGACCGATTATTATGTGTTAGTCTCTTTAGTGTCGCTTTTTCGTTTCATTGAGTTTCAAATCACAACGGTTCTAAAGACGTTTTTACTTCAAAAATATCGATATATTCGTTTGCTTAACTATGTTAGATAGGAATTAGCTGTAACGTGAAAGATTATTTGGTTCACCAACAAACAAATAACGTATCAATGTAATTAATTACGTAATTTATTATTATTTATTTGTAAATATTTCAATATACCTTTTTTTTTACTTATCCGACTCACACGCCACTCTTTATTATGAACCGTGGCAAAAAAATAAATTTATCGCGTTTTTAATGACACAAAACAAAGCAAACCTAATAAAAAATTGCACAGCGCACGCAAAGTTGCGTGCTTGGACTTCAGTTGAAACCCTTGCACATAAAATGGTGGATGATTTTATTAAACATAACAAATAAATAAACCAAAATAATAAGGCAAATTCTGCTTACAAAAGAAGTAATTTACGGAGCAAAATACTTACATGGCAAAAGACTACATTTGGACCGAAAAGACTTGAGTAGGTACCTATTTAAGCTCGTAATTATCCAGAGGAGATAAAGGTTGACAATGATGAAGATAATTGTATTAATTTAAGATAAAATATTGCGCTACTGTTTCAGCGAAAAGTGACACATAAATAAAGCACACACAATGCAGCGCAGATTTCTGATAAATTACTTTTTTTTTTAATTAATATTTTTATCAATTTTAGGAAATCATCGATGGTCATTCATACAGATCTCAGCATAACACGAGATACTCTTCGTAAAACAAATACTTATAAACGATGTATGAAGTACGAATCTATTTTTGTTATAAATAGCACAAACTCTTAAAAAATCACACACAATTTTTTTTTAATGTGTTGTGTGCAGTTCACACGCGGTACAAACCTTCAGAAAACTAAAGTAGACAAGAGTTGGGGAGGCTTCGTATTCGAAGCACCGCACAAAGAGAAGACCGATTATTCTATCTATTATTATTAATCTCATTCTCTCGCAGGCTTAATTCCACAGATGTATGTCTTTGTCTCTTTTTACTGTCACTTTTTCGTTTCATCGAGTTTCAAATCACAGCGGTGCTAAAGAAGTTTCACTTAAAAAATAATCCCATTGAATTCAGCTATAACTTTGTCGATATCCATTTATTATAAATCAATGAAACAATAGACTAGCCAAATATTTTTTAAAATATTAATGCCGACCAGTTTCGGACGTAGAGAAACTATTAGGGGTGCTATAGTTCCTACCTCAAAGCAAAACATATTTTTACGCTAAGGAAGGAATGGTTGTTTAAAAAAATCGTTTGAAAAAGAAACTAAGCTTTTACTTAATTTAAAAAATAATAATTGTAAATGAAAAATAATTTTTAAAAATCCACAGAATATCCATAATTTTTGAGAATCGAACCCCGATCAACTGCTTGGAAAGCAAATATCCTGTCCATTACATCACTAACGGTGGCATAAATTAATTTTATGTACTGAAAACAAAGATAAAATTATTTTTGAATTTTAGATTGTTAAGAGGGTATAATCAGGGCAAACCGGAAATATGTCATTTTTAAATCAAATTTTAGACGTATTGACTCTCTTTAACAAAAAAATATAAACTGATTTCGAAAGAATTTTATCTAGTAAACCCATGTTTTAAATTTTAAGAAAAAATGTTTATTTTTAGTATAATAAGGCTATACCATAGGTCATCGGCAGATTTGTTAAATTTTCAAATGAAAAATCTTATTTTACAAGACATAATACATGTCATATCATGTAATCATACATTATTTTAAATCAATATGTTATCTAGTAAATGCATGTTTCAAAACTTTAATTTTAGTTCAAATAAAATCATTAAAAAATGTATCCGGACACTTATTTATGACGAAAATTTCTCTATTTTGTCTATCTATTTACGGACTTACAAATTAATATATTTCAGTTTTTTGGCACATTTATTTTGCTTAGACGTTGTGAAAAATTATAAAAACTTATGATAAAAAAATATTTACAAAAAATCCATATTTTAATAGTTTTATCATCACGCCTTTCAGCATTTTTGGACGTAGGGTTGTAGGTTTGTATTAAAATTTGGAATGAAATAAAATCGATATTGAGTTATAATTTTAAAAAGCTGGTACGGAGAATAATTAATCTTTCTAATTGGAACCGCCCTGTACTATCATAAGAACATCTTTCGTCGAAGTATGGATGTTCGGCCGCTGGCTGATTAAAGCGCCTTAAGTACGTCATCACAACCGAAAGTATATTGTTAATTAATAAAATTTTGTGTATCTACTTAGTGTGCGAAAAAAAATGTGCACGATGTAACCCAGAATGGAAGATAAGTATCCTCAGTATTGGCACGATGAAAGGTCACCATTCTGAATTGAAATGGCTTTAGCTTTGTATGGTGATCTGAATAGTCACCTACTTCCACACCTTCCTCTTCCCCCATCTCCATCTTCTTTCCATACCCTTCGCAACATATCCCAATTACTGGGGTTATCGCAGTCTCATGGGCCCCGGTTAGCAGGAGGCGGTTAATGTTGTTGTGCGGTGTTCGCATTAAAAATATTAAATACACACGATAGTGAACAAATTAAATGGCTGATACTTGTATATGTACTCGCAAGTTGGGCATATTGCTACCAGTTACTCTCTTTATCACGGCAAAAGATCTTTATAACTTGAGATATGAATCAGAACGTGTCAATTGCCGCGCTTAAATTGTATCTCTGATTAAATCTCAAAATTCAACACGTAAATATTATGTTAACATGTGAATGTATAAGCCCTACCTATCAACACGATGCAAAATATAATTATTACTAACATAGCAACGTATTTCACATAAAAAATACTAAGTTCTCTGTAAAACTGCACCGATGAACCAAGATTATATGGATAAGTAAGCATCTAAGTACCTAGCCAATTTTTGATCTCATCAAATAATTCCCTACGTTGATTTAGATAAGCAAAATTTTCACTTTTCTGTTGCTGGGTAACGGCGTCACTCTGTTGATTTTTTGGTCAACATTGTCAAATAAAATAATTAAATAAAGTGTTCGATAGTGTTGCTTCCAAACCTGCTTACGAATTACACTTTCAGTTACTCGTTGCTCCTTAAAAATGGACTGTAACTACTTTAAACTAAACGAAACGAAATGGAATGGGGTGATAGTATGTGTAGGAAAAACAAGGTACGCATGGAAAAATGAATGACCACGGTATCTCTGCGGAGGAGCACACGAAACAACCACAATATTGAGGTATATTATCGCCACAACAAAACGAATGAGTACAAAACGATGTATTTCCGAGTGTACACGAAAACACTAACAACTTGTTTCCAAAGTAGTCCCAATCCCACTCCTGTTTTCAAAACAAACGCACTCGAATTTTCACTATTTTTTCTCGCCATTGTTCCAAATTAGTTGTTAGGGAGAGGAAGGAACTGGATAAATGATACCCCTGTAGGAACTAAGGCTGAAGTCACACGGTTCACTCGTATGAAGGTTTACTCGATGAAATGTTCCATTCTCGTTTCACCGCGTGTTTCGACGGTTCCTTCGAAAGAAGAGTTCACTCGAAATTCTCGCTACGAAGTCGTCGAGCGTAGACGGGCCGCGTATTGGAATTCGTTTGGAAGTCGTCGAGCGGAAGTCACACAAATCGTTCGCGTCAAAATTCGTCCGGTGCTGACGGCTAAGTTCGGGAATATTTACGATTTCAATTGACATTTCCGATAACGTCGAACTAAATTACGAGAAATTGGCTATTCTTGTAAACAGTAAATAAATATCAGCACCATAAAATAAACATATGGTTAAATAATAACCTGAAAATTGATATCTACCAGTATTTTTGCACCATGAAAATTTTTTTATTCCAAAATAGGCCTCGGCTTGCAACAAAATCCATATAAATGGAATATTTATTAACGTATCCAAAAACTAAAAACTGTTTTGGAAAGGTGATAAAATATGCTTCCAAAATTTATTATTAGAAATAACCACGTAATTTTTTAAATAGAATATTTTTTAATGTAAACTTTTAAAAGGTTAAGAAATGGCTCTCCTTGCGTTTATTCTTACTAAAATTACTGGTAACAAAAAAAATAAAAACACACACTTATTTTGTTAGACAAATAAATTATAAACGTTTCTTTCACCTCACTTTTTTTTCGTTTCATATAAAAATAATTCATAAAAAATTCACAATTTTTCATAAATTTTTTTTCAAATTCGATCAGAAACTTTGGTTCCATAAAAGTGTACATTCGCATTATTTTGTGGTTAATTGTTATATTGAATATATAGAGCATTATTTTCTCTTTCCAATATCGTTTAGATCATATTTTTCACTATGATAGTAAGGGTGAACAACGATTTCTATGAGACGTGTGGGAGTTATTTCGAAAAGCGAACTAAACGGAGCATTTTGACGTCTAAGCCGCTCCGGCTACTCGTCCTCATGCCAGAACATTCTCGGCCGACTAATTCGCGAGTGAAAGACTATTCACCGAGTGTTCACACACATCATTCGCGTTACGTGATGTTAAATTCCGGTTGCGAGTGAACAGTGCCGAAGGAAGCATTCCAACATTCTTGGAATGCTTCATTCGGCACTGTCTCTCTTCACTTTCGTGTTCACACGGTTCATTTCGAGGGAAAGAGGCGGAATGAAATCACGAAATGAAAGATAAATGAACCGTGTGACTTAGCTTTAAGCAAATTCCCATTTCAAAACCAAACAGCTGGTTTGGTGAGGTAGATACCTACTAAGCAAGCGCACAACGTCCGTAATATGTAATCGATAGAATAGGTCTAAATTCTAAATCTACCTCCAATAAATATCCATTCGTTCAATTATATGAAAAAAAAACATTTGTTTATTCGTTAACTCAATTACTGACCTAGTACAATAAAATGTTCAATTGTGAAATAAATACACGTTATTTTAAGCGACAAATGCGCATTTATAAGGCAAGTACTTGTATCACCTGACAATATTAGTTGAATCACCTTTTCATCGATCATCAGTTTTTTTAAAAGTACTCGTAATTTTAAGATCTTATAAATTGAATTACATCGTCGATCAAATAATCTTCTGCTGGCTACTCGTTGCTACTTGACACGTTCCGTATGTGACAGGAGATAAGACCAACAGGCGCCTCTGGAATTCACACCTGCAATATAATAATTATTAATTTCTGCTGAGAGCTCCGTTGTAACCACTCTTTCAGTCACTTTCATTGTTCATTAGAAAGAGGGCAAGATGACGACAATCAGCGATATGTATTTAGACACGTCCGTGGAACAAGAAACCTGTCTAGATAGATTAGGTGTATAAATGACGAATTTCTGTACATTATGCAAACATGATTGAATTATTTTGCGTTCTTAGAATTTTTTTATTTCAAGCATTTTTGCGCATAGTGATTGGGACCTTAATTAGGTAAATAATAAGGATTTTTATAAGGCCTCCATGATCGGAGGTTAAGGCTCCCACAATTACGAGTAACTAATTAAAAAAATACATATTTGGTATATTTACGGAACGTTTGAATAGTACGGACAGAGAACGTTTGAATACATCAAACCGAAGATATTTAATTTATTACCCGATACTATAAAGCAATGTAATTCTATGAATGAGGTTAAATATATGGTGAAAAATTGGCTATCGGAAAAAATATTTATATTGATATTGATATGTATGAATAAATGTTGAATCTGTAGATATAAGATGTAAATTTTAAATGTAAAAACCTATATGTAACTAAAATATAAGCACCTGTTGACAAGCCAATCTAATTGGCTTAGCAGGACTTGTTTGTTGATTTTAATATGTACTATCTATTCTTTCAATAAAAAAAAATTAAATTAAAAAAAGATACTCTCAGTATCGTCCTGGTATAAGACCACCATTCCGAATTGAAACGTTGCTTACAATGGCTTTTGCGATGTTTGGTAACCAGATCTGAATAGCCAGGTGCTTCTTCAACTTCCTGTTCCCCATTTCTTTCCCTCCCCACCTTTTTTTAACAATAGCTCCACACAGGAGGCCCTGGGGAAAACAATTTCCATTGAGGCCTATGTCAACTTTCGGGTTGCTGTGTGGAGGATCTTTTTAGCGAAGGACAGGAGAGGAAGTTATGGGAAGTAAAAGGGTATGAAGGGAGGGGAGGAATCTGGGGGTCAGTGCGTCCAGGAGTGACGGACGTATTCATTCATTCCTCCCACTGCGGTACAAGGTGATAAGTTGAGAGTCCGGCTGGAGAAATCAAACGGTCTCCCTCAACCAGTCTCACCACTACGCTCGCCTCGCAGTAGGTGGGCAAACACATCCGCCGCCAAGACCTAGACAAACCTCACCCCATGAACCCGGACACCCCTGCTAAGCGAACTATTTGGGGTGACCAATGACAGGGGTGTCGGTTATCCAATAAATGGTTCCCGGGGCGGCGGTACCCATACCCGCCTCCTAAATTGTAACTAACTTGCCTCACAACACATATATCCCAACGGAGGATATCACAGTCTCACTGGCTCTAGATGGGAGAATTGGGGACTCTTGTGCGGTATTCACATTAAAAAAAAAACAATATATCGCTCTATCTCCTTCTCTTTCTAGTTCATTTGGCGTCACATTGAGATTCTTCTTCGGCATCACATAAATGTAATTATTTCTCATCATCAGACAATGTACCTATGAAGTATTTAGACATAAAAATAACGGTAAATCATGTTAGGAAAACTTTTGAACAAAAGAGATCTTTAGCCATAAACCTTGTAAACATTGACATTGCAAATTGCTGCGCAATAATGCCGTTTGGGGTAATTAAGCGAAATGTTTGCAAAAGTGGTTATTGTGTTTATCCTCGTCCTTCGGGGCGCGTGGCCGGTGCTAGCTTTGCGTCACAACACAGGACCTGCATTAACTGATGCCAAGTATCCCAAAATAATAAATATTTACCCCAATTCCAGAAATTGGCAAGGACGGAGGCTGGGAGTGACGGCGCACACCTACCCTTGGTATCGGCGAGGGTGGGATCCTCGTGGAGCAAATTAAGCGATATGTGTATTTTTGGGGAATGTATGTAGGTACTCGTGTGCTTGTATGTATATTTAACTACGTTTTGATAATAACGATGTTATTTTATCTAAGATTAAAATTGGAGTATTTTACAGGTAGCTTTATTAAATTCATACATGTATCATTATACGTCTTGTTGATTAAGGTTAGTTACATTCTGTTATACATAAGGTTGAATCTAAGAAATATGTTAATTTCCCATTGAGAGCGCAGGTAGGTCAACTTGCATATAATATATCAATGGCTGTGGTATATATTTTTGATGCTTGATGGTATAAGAGAATTGCGGATTACCTATCCCACTGCCACTTTAGCTTTTGTATGCCACGTGTTTGTAACTTATAATTTTGAAACCATTTGAATTTCTCAACTTTAGTGATCATAAGCCCTTCGGTGTATTTCCAAAGCTGGTAGATACTCACTTTCTTAGATCTTTGTCCTTTCGAAGATAGTTTAAAT
The DNA here is from genome assembly GCA_929108145.2 of Limnephilus rhombicus. Lineage (NCBI taxonomy): Eukaryota > Metazoa > Arthropoda > Insecta > Trichoptera > Limnephilidae > Limnephilus > Limnephilus rhombicus. The sequence goes on from OV815270.1 coordinate 17,561,169, forward strand.
CTAAAATATCTATGCTACACATTTCAGTGTTGTTTCTCTAAGAGAAAAAAAGCTTCTGCACGTGGCTCGCTCACTTCCGTTTCTAGAAAATCTAAACCCCGCAATATAAAAGTCCTGCTCGTTTTTAAAGCAGTTTTAACCTTCAAATTATTATGGAAAAATATGTAAAAACTTGCAGTAATAATAACTAAAGAAGGTCCAATAAACTTACAGTTGGGCAATAACTACAGTTTTCGGCGATAAGGAGAAAGGAAAAGTAATAAAGTTAATGGTGGGGACATTCTAGGCGAAATCCCAAATATTCAGGGACATATTTTTTGTTTCGCAAAGCACTTTCGCATTCACATTTAAAAAAATAAGGTGACTTCAATGAGCTGTCGTTGCATAATAAAGTCTGGAATATACGATTATTATTATTGTTGAGCACAAGTCAACATTTATCACATTATTATGATATTTATTTCGAAAATTTTGAAGAATATTATTATTAGGTTAACTAGGTATGCGTTTCCTTTTTTTAAATAATAATATAGGTACATTTTAAAAATATTATTGATGAAGGGGAATTCCGGTCTCTGTAAACTCCAGGGGGGTGAAATAAAGAAGTAGGTGCAGAAAAAATCATTATTGATTAAATATCATTTATCTGTCAACCTCTCCGAATACTATGTCTAATGTTCCAAGAATAGCAACAATGTCAGCCAGCATGTGACCCTTGCCCATATGTTCTATAGCGGCCAAATGAGGGAAACCCGGGGCCCTTATCTTGCAACGGTAGGGCACGGAGGAACCGTCAGATACCAAGTACACTCCAAATTCTCCCTTTGGGGCTTCCACCGCTGTGTACGTGGAACCTGGTGGTACCTGGTACCCTTGTGTATACAGCTTAAAGTGGTGAATCAACGCTTCCATAGACGTTTTCATCTCTACACGAGATGGTGGAGTCAGTTTTGCATCGTCTACCTTTACTTCTCCAGGAGGCATTAAATTTAAACATTGCTGTATAATATGCAGTGATTGGCGCATTTCTTCAACGCGAATTAGGTACCTGTCGTAACAGTCCCCGTGAGTGCCTATAGGAACATCGAACTCTACCAAATGATAAGCGTCGTATGGTTGCACCTTACGCAGGTCCCACTTGATTCCTGAACCTCGGAGCATTACTCCACTGAATCCGTAATTTAGCGCATCTTTCGCAGATATAACGCCAATGTCCACTGTTCTCGCTATCCACAAACGATTGAGTGTTAGAACGTCTTCTAGTTCATCCAGTCGCTCGGAAAACCTTGTAGACCACTGGTATATATCGTCCATTAAGCCTAACGGCATGTCTAAGGCAACCCCACCAGGTCTGATATAGCAGGCATGCATTCTAGCTCCGGAAACCCGTTCATAAAATTCCATCAGCTTCTCTCTCTCCTCGAAGATCCAGAAAAACGGCGTCATGGCTCCAATATCAAGAGCGTGCGTGGTTACTCCCATGCAATGATTAAGAATGCGAGTGATTTCACCAAAGAGCGTTCTGATGAATTTTGCCCTGATTGGAATGTCGATGTTCAGCAGCTTCTCGACGGCCAAACTAAAGCACTGTTCGTTGCACATCATTGACACGTAATCCAGGCGGTCGAAGTAAGGCAGCGCTTGGGTATATGTCTTGTATTCGATGAGTTTCTCCGTGCCACGGTGCAAGAGTCCAATGTGAGGATCTGCAGCCCTAACGGTTTCTCCCTGCATCTCCAGCATTAAACGAAGCACTCCGTGGGCAGCTGGATGCTGTGGCCCGAGGTTTAGGACCATGTTCTTAACTTTTCTTTCTTTTTCAGGTGAGAGTCTTCCATTAAGAGGAAATGGAAACAATGTTTTGGTAGATTCATGATCAGCGAAAGATTTAACCGCAGATTGTTTAAAAAAATCTGGATCCGGAAACCAGTGAGCTCCACGTTCCGCAGTCCGCACATTTCCTAGTTTCAACAGTATTTGAACAGCAGGACTTTTTTGGTATCCAAAAACATACTTAAATGGTAGCGAACGGAGTAAACCTGCCATGTTGAGCTGAAAAATTAGTTCCACTTTTGACAGTTCTAAATACATTAATTTAAGAGCTCTAATTTTGAAAACAGGATTCCATGAAGTGCCTAGTTCCTACTTAATTGTAATGGCTATTGTGGTAATTGGTAATCAAATGAAAGAAGGTAGGTAAAAAAAAAACATTTATAATTTACATTTGCTATTGTAGGTTTGTGCATTTTTTAATGCTTACGATATCTAAATTAATCTGCAATTAAATTAGTGTTTTAATAATACCCCTGCAAGAGAAAAGATTATCTAGGTAGTATAGTATTTAAGTACTAATTTTTTTACGTCAACACCACAGATGAGACCCTGAAGAAAAAAACCCTCATGGCCTATGTCATCTTTGGAGATGCTGTGGAAAGTATCTTTTTTTAAAAGAAAGAGAGGAAGTTCCGGGAAGGAAAAGGTATGAGGGTTCAGTAGTTGGGTAGTTGGAATCTGGGGCCAAATAATCCATCCCTCCCACTGCGGTGATGGATTGAGAGAGTCCGGCTGAAGAGATCTAGGTTAGGTCTCCCTCAACCAGTCTCTCCCGCTCCGGCCCGCCACGCACTAGGTGGTCAAACGCATTCGCCACCAAGATCTAGACAAACCCCACTCATGAACCGGGCACCCCTGATAAATCACCAAACGTAGCGAACCAATTGGGGTGACCTATGACAGGGGTGTTAGCTATCCAACAAATGTTTGCAAAACAGGGCGGCCGCACCCGTACCCGCCTCCCAAAGTGTAATTAAAATTATCAACTTACACCAGATGTACATGATACATCCTATCAAGGGTGTAGCTCTAACATTCAGATGGGGGGGGAGTGTTCGACCCGAAGGGGGGGTTCTATCCCGGGTGGGGCAAAAGAGAAAGGGGAGGGGGGTGTGGAAAATAATTTAGATAGTTTTTTGAGATCTCTGTGTACCTTTTGTTTTTCCATCATTATTGATGTAATAATGGAGCCGATGGGGGGGGGGGGGGGTGGTTTGAACTTTGAACCCCTCTCATATAAGTCCTTGCATGCATCCCGATGAAGAAACTAATACTTATTTTTATTTAACTTAAAGTGACGTCACAAAATGATTTTCTAATTATTAAAAAAATGGACGCACATAATATTGCATATATTATATTATCTAGCAGAAACGTATCACGTACATTGTGCAGAAAATTTTTACTTTATAGAACTTCAGAAACGCCGTACCTTTGAAATTTTCGTTAGTAATAAAATTTCTTTTTGCTGTATTTTAGAAGATATGTATTTTATTGTAATCAAAAATATGTGTATTTTTTTTAAACGTAATGATTAATTCTATAAAAAACCTACTTAAAAGTTCACTTAATAAACATACATTATTTTATCCTAGCTTACTTTAATTCCACTTATAGATACATTAGAACTTACATAGAACTAGTATGTAAACTTAAAAATAAAAATTGATCGTAATTTTAGATTATACTACCCACACAGGCAGCGCCTTATTTGGTTTCCATTTGATACTTTTGTTTTAGATTTTACACTTATATAAAATTTAAAAAAATGTATGTATCTATTTGTCTTATACATCATCATCATTACATAGTATAAAATGAAGTCGCTCAAAATGTATGTGCGCATAGATCTTTTAAACTACGGAAGAGATTTTCATGCGGTTTTCACCAATAGATAGAGTGATTCAAGAGGAAGGTTTATATGTATAATACATGCTTATTATAGTAGAGAAAAGCCGAGAAATTCAAATATTCAATTCAGGCAGCGGACAGCTGGCAAGTAGGTAGTGTGGATTTTATGTGGGTAATGGCGTTGTGTTTCGTTAGCCACAGCAACGTGTGGCCGGGTCTGCTAGTATATTAAAGAAGTAAAGGGGGGAAATAAACGTTCAATACGGCGCAGTTTGGCAGCCCCACCTAAATGAAACAATTCGCTGTTTTAGGAAATGCAATAAAAATAGTGTTGTGTATCAACCGTATAACAATAAAATTCAACTCTTTTGAAGTTCTATGGGGAGCAGAAAATCGTAAAATTGTCGCCCACACCTTCAGTAAACACCGTGGATAGGTGCCTACTTCAGTTTTTTCATATAGGTTTTTTATGCGTTTCTGTTCCCCAATATTGCCTTCAACCCTTATGCTTATGTTTGAAAAAAAAATTAAAATGAACATTAGTAAAAGAGTAACTTCTAACAGGCAGTATAAATAATTTAATAGTGTTTTTGGCAATTTCTTTTGGTTCGTTCATTTTATTTTCCCATGTAGGAACTTGAGAGTTTTGTATATTTTACTGATTTACGCATAATGAAAGCCTGGTAATAAAATTCTCTGAAATTCTCAGGAGTATTAATGGCAAAGAATAAAATTGAAGAAATAAAAAAGAACATTAAAAATGTAAGGAAGGACGGTAGTGGGTTATAGAAAACGAATAATGAAATAGTTTCTGTAAGTTGATACGTACCCACTTACCTACATAATGTGTGTTAGTAGTGAAACATAGAGATATTATATCAATGCAGTGAAAAGGTTTTGTCATTTTTCTGACAAGATTGAGCTTTTTTTTTTTTACATGAATACCGCACAACAGTCCCAACTGCTCCCGTCTGGAGCCAGTGGGATTATGAAATCCCCAATTGGGCTATGTTGTGAGGCTGAATGTAGTGGGGAGGGGAAGGAGATAGGGAAGAGGAAGGTGGGGAAGTACCTGGCTATTCAGATCTGGTCACCAAACACGGCTAAAGCCATTTCAAACAACGTTTCAATTCTGAATGGTGGTCTTACGAGAGGGCGATACTAAGAGTATCTATTATCCTCTCTGGAACGTGCCGCAAATATACTATATATTATTATTTTAAATTACTAAATTGTGAAATTACACAAATTAATCAAATGAAATTTATTTGCACGCCGGGATTCGATCCCGCGACCTTCGGAGTGCTACTGGACTACGCCGGCCAACGAGCTTAGCGAAGTCCTGTTTTAACTCGATCGTTTTGCATTTCGCCTGCTGGTAAATGTGTTCTTACGTTCCGTTTCCATTTCAAAATGGTGGTCTTCCATTGGATCAGTGAAGATACTATTTTTACTTATCAATTATTGTGAACTCGTCGTGCATATTTGAACTTTCTTATTAGCATTTTTTCAACATTATGGAACCCACCCGTCTGAAGAAAGTTCATCGTTATGGAGTGACTTTTCTTCGGAAAAATGTATTTTTTCTTCTTTGAAATTTTTTTAAATGTTACTTAAATATTTGGTTTATAATTAAGGGCCCGAAACCGGGCTCAAAAAGAAGAAGATGGAGAGATATGAAATTGAAAATGTTAGAGGAGAGCGCTAACATTTAAAGCGTCAAAATCAATGTGAAAATTGCGAAAATGTTTGATAAAACTCGACTCGTTTAAAATAGAGCAAAAATCTCGTGGGGAGCATCTTAAGTATCATTTAAAGAAACATTGCGATTTTTTTCACTGTGAGATAATAGAAACAGACTTGTTTTTAATAATTTTTGGAGCATACCTTGCGATTTCTTTCTATCGAGGGAATTTCATATAATATGCTTTTCGGCGTGGGCAGCATCTAGTCATTATCTTTAAAAATAACGTATATTTTTATAAGAGCTTAAAAATTTCAAATGTTTAAGGGAGATATGTAAGAAATCGGTAGAAATGCGGGTAGCGGCGCCTTAAGTAGGTAACAGCGCCGCCCTTGAGGTGATTTTTCACAAAAACGGCGCTATATAAAACATCCAAATATTATTATTATTTTTAAATCTTATGATTTCAGACGAAATTTCGGTTGCGATTTATTATAAGAGAAAATTATAAAAATACATTTATGGACACGAGGTCTACAAACCGTTTACAGTAATAGACAGGTACTAGTTTAAGATTATTTTACATACTATTCTAAACACATCGTGTGCATCTCTACTGTTTATTGTTTTTTTTTGTTTTGTAAATACGTTGATTGGTTCTGAGACGTAGGAGTCGTAATTATTTATGTCAATTAATAATAATAATAATAATAATAATTGGCTAATTTTCGTGGAAAATCACCTCAAGGGCGCTGTACAAATAATATATAAAAGAATTAATATTACTGGCTTAAAACTAAGATTTACAATTACAACTAGTGACTTACATCTAAGACTTATAGCTACTTATATTACTGGCTTACAACTAAGATTTACAGTTATAACTAGTGACTCACATCTAAGACTTATAGCTAGTGACTTATGATTAAGACATATAGATTCTAACTTAAAACTGGTGACTTATTAACACACATATTTACAATTAAGATTAGCGCAAGAAGAAGTAGGAAGTTTTTACATAATATTACAATTCGAGAATACGGGTGCAAAAAGTATAATGAAGGTTAATTGGATTTACGGGAAGGTATAGATATTTTAAATAAATTAATAAATTTAATAGTCAATCTTTACTGCATTAAGGTGATTCATCGCTCACCAGTAAACAGATTGAGGTATCACAATTAACAGATTACATTAAACAGATTGAGTTAACTATAAACAAAGAGAAATGAGGAAAAAAAACTATTAAAAAATGCAAAGTTTAAGTAGAATCATGAATTTATGGAAAGGAGTATCGGAAAAAGTGAGTTTTCAGTTTGGATCTAAATTCCGCTGAGTTGGTTATGCATCTCAATTCCATAGGAAGTTTATTCCAAGCTTCGGGGCCGGATACTGCGAATGCACGATCACCAAACTTAGTGTTCGGATTTCGCTTAGGTTCTTTCAACCTTCCAATTGCAGAAGATGTCGCTGATCTAAGAGTTGACTGCCTTAGACCAATATTTTCCGGAATACATAGTTCAGAGATATAGGGAGGAGCCATTTTATTGATAGATTTAAACACCATCCAGCATAACTTGTAATGTAGGAGGTGACGTATATTTTTTGCTTGCGTAAAGTATTTTTCGATAATGTGTCCTTAATTCGTGCATAGATCTGATTTAAAATGGATTTACACTTAGTAAAGGATGTTTAAAAGCTTTACGTAATGATTTTTTTCTTAATCGTTTGGACACGAATTTATTGTTGTCATCCGTGTTTAGATTATAATAGAGTTGTTGAATATTATTGGTTCGTTATACAATATTGGGTTTTACAAAAAATATATTTTTAATATAATTATTATTTCGACAGCCCTGGTATTTTACAAATAAGCCTATTGATTGTTCGACTCGAGCAAAACTATTAAATAAAATAATATAAATCAGTAAAAGGGGTACAACAATGACTCCCTCACATAACAAAGAATGGTAATAATAATTAACAGTATCACAAATAATGGCTGCTTACAAAAAATCTATTTTACGATCTCCCGGTAACTGGCTACCTAAAGTGGGAACGCCGCTTTTTTGGCTATGCGAGTGAACTTTGTAGACACTACTAGTATTGAAAACTGGACCAATTCTGTTATAATTGTTTATTTTTATTTTTAGAAAAACAGTCATTCCCGGGTTACGAATATCCTGACAATATTTGAAAATCTCCTACTAAGTACCACGGAAGATATTGTTTTTTGATGTGCAATGATGGAGGATTTAGTCATACGAGAAATTGAACTCACGACGCCCGAGTCGGAACTCGACGTATTTGCTAACTTATCCAATGACCGGTCCATTATTTCAAAATATTATTAAATATATTGGCAATAAACAGAAATCCGCAATATGATCAATTACAATATTGAGCGCCAGGAAATTTTCAAACGTTCGGTTTGGATATTTCCCGCCCTTATTAAAAAAAATCATACATTCAGAGACACATAAACTGCTTATATTGTTAGAGAGCCATTGATGCGTGTTATTTAACCGTTTATCCTATATTTTTAGGATCACAAAAAAATATATTTAAAAATTCTGCAATTTATTTACTTTCAAATTGCCGTACGTGCCTACGTAGTACCTACTTTGGACTTGGAGCAATAATAAATATTATGACCACTTTATGTTGTCCGTGGCCTATTCGTATACCTATGCATATTTTAATTTGTAAACACATGATCGATGATTTGTAAGAATAAAATTTGATTAATTTTTGTTCCCTGATTGCTTAATTAATGAATAAATAAAAATTGATGCCAGACATCTTTTGAAACTACTAAGTTAGCCTAATGATTTATCTAAGATCCAAATACTATACAATTTGGGAGGCGGGAATGGGTACCGCCACCCCGGGAACCTTTATTGGATAACCAACACCTCTACCATAGGTCACCCCAAGTGGTTCGCTACGACTGGTGATTTAGCAGGGGTTCCCGGGTTCATGTGGTGAGGTTTGCGTAGGTCTTGGAGGCGGATGACCAGGACACACTGAACTTCAGATTCCTACCCACCCTTTAAACCTTGTTCTTTCTCAGAACTCTCCTCTCCTTACTTTCCTTAAACAAACCCCTCCACACAGCATCCCCAAAGATGACGTAGGCCCTGAAGGAAATTATTTTTCTCATGGCCTCTTGTGTAGAGCTCATGTAAAATAACAAAAAAATACGCGGTAAATTTTAAAATACAACCGAAAAATGTTTCAATTTGACCACATTTTGGCCAGCGGGCGCTCGCGGATGTTTCCAAATTGGTCAAAATGTGGAAGGAAATCATATTCTAATTTAGTGACCCACATAATTATGAAATGTTTATTAACTGGGGGGATAACAGAGTCACGCATAAGAATTAACATCATTAACGATAGAAATTAAGCCGCCGCTACCCGATTTCTACCGATTTCTTACATGTCTCACTTAAACATTTGAAGAATTTAAGCTCTTAAAAAAAAAATGTTATTTTTGAAGATAATATCTAGATGCGTTCCACGCCTAAACGCAAATTATGTGAAATTCCCTCGATAGAAAAAAATCGCAAATTATGCTCCGAAAATTATTATAAACACATTCATTTCACTTATTATAAAAGTTAAATATACGAAACAGCGTTTCTTTAAATGCTATATTAGATGTTCCCCATGAGATTTTTGTTCTATTTTAAACGAGTCATGTTTTATTAAACATTTTAAAAATTTTATCGCGCTAAATATTAACGCGCTCTCTTCAACATTCGTAATATTATATCTCTCCATCTTCTTCTTTTTGAGCGGGGATGCGGCGCCTTTTTTTTTTTACAGTTAATACCGCACAAGAATCTCAACTGCTCCCGTCTGGAGCCAGTGAGACTATGGCATCCCCAATTGGGGTATGTTGTGAGGCTGAAGGTAGTGGGGAGGGGAAGGAGGTGGGGAAGAGGAAGGTTGGGAAGTACCTGGCTATTCAGTTCTGGTCGCCAAACACGGCTAAAGCCATTTTCAACCAACGTTTCAATTCTGAATGGTGGTCTTACACCAGGGCGATACTGATACCAAAAGCAAACAAAACAACATTCCAAAAAGGACCATACTACATGGCCATTAAAGTATATAACAACCTTCCACATAACATTAAACAAATACAAGATACACACAAATTCAAATCGTCACTAAACACTTTCCTTGTTAACGCGAAGAGGAATAGGTATAATATTAGTATAAAACAGCATCAGAGCACTCTGGCGGACAAAACGGTCTCTATCATTCATTTTGAGATTATTTTGTTTTCAAAAAGTTTCGTTAAAATCCGAAAGATGCCACTAGAAAAATAAATATTATGTGTATTTATTTCAACATGACAATGTCGCATCTGGTCGCTTGTCGAAATTCGGCCGGCTAGGGGTGCCCTCAGGGGGTGCCATGCACGCACGTGTCCACTAGGCAATGTTTTCAGAAAAACTACCTGAAGCTCAATGCCTGAAGTCATTATAATAGTTTTATATTTTGGTATGTTGTGTGTTTGGTATTTGGGGTATGTTGTGAGGCTAAAGGTAGCGGTGAAGGGAAGGAGATGGGAAAAAGGAAGGTGGGGAAGTACCTAGTGATTTAGTTCTGGTAACCGAACACGGCTAAAGCTATTTCAAGTAACGTTTCAATAATTGTGTTTGGTGGTCTTACACCAGGACGATAATGAGGGTAACTACCTACTACGTCCCGTTCATCACTATTTTTATTATACCAAAGCAAATAAAATTAGAAGAAAATGTAAATAAATTTAACTCTCATTTACCAACATATGTGATTGATTCAAATTTAAAAAAAAAGTTACGAACATCGTTTTAGAGAAAAACTGTTATGTTATGATGCTACTTTACAACTTACCGATGTTACATGCAAAAGCCTTCAAGGCGTAAATAAATAAATTACATTTCAAGAAACTTTATAAAATCAGTCAACAAAATATTTTTTTTCTTTGATGTTAAAACCTACAAAAAACCGTAAAAAAGGTTTTTACCATCTACTTTCAAAAACGTTTAAAAACTTAGAAAAGAAATTGGATGGCCTGGGATTTGAAACTCTCGCTCAAATTTGAACGCCAGTCGACACTTCTACTAGCAGATAACTGAAATAAAAAACGACCATAAAAACATTTGATGTTTCCATTGAGACGTATTGCATACAAGTATACATGTCTACACGTGGCAGACTTCCGACCATGGAACTAAGATTCCTTGGCTTCCGACCAAGGGTAAGCAACCGTAATCACGAATAATAATAATACTAGAACATTTGAAAGCGCATCGATATTCCAGACCTCGGTGGTTGAACGGTTACGATCGTTAGCTACGAATCCGGAGGTCACGAGTTAAAATTCCGGCGTGCGCAAGTACCCATCAACATTTTATGCGATTAATTTGTGTTATCCCACAATATGTTATTTTTAAATTATTTCGTTTAGATTATTAGTGCTATCTTCTTTTTTAATGATATATAACATTGGTGGGAACAAACTTCAAAAGTTATAAAAAGAGCGTTATTCTTGTAAAAAATTGAAAATTGGTAACTACATATTTTTTAAATAAATATATTTAAAAAAAAAAATCGGAACGTTGCGCGAAATGGCTTTAGCCGTTTTGGGTGACCGGATCTGAATAGCCAGGTACTTACCCACCTTCCTCTACCCCATCTCCTTCCCTTCATTTTTTGACAAACGCAGTCTTTAACTCACAAACACATGCATAATACCTACCTACCTATCCACATGGACGTTTCGTGATGACGCTGGCTCACCATGCACAAAACATGACACATGGCAGTCGTACCTATGTTTTGTGCTTCATTGTAGGTAGTGGGGAGGGGAAGGAGACGAATCCGGAGGTCGCGAGTTAAAATTCCGGCGTGCGCAAGTACCTATCAACATTTTATGCGATTAATTTGTGTTATTCCACAATATATTATTTTTAAATAATTTCGTTTAGATTATTAGTGCATCTATTTAAAAAAAAATAGATAAGAAAGATATTTAAAAAAAGGCGTCAGCCGTGTTGGGTGACCCAAGTTCTTACCCACCGGGCATCACGGAGTTCTTCTACCACTCACTTCCGTGTTATTTTATTGTATTTACGTAAGTATTATTTTAATAATATAATAACCATTTAAAATTAGGCACAGCTGCACTCTACTAGCTTGACGTCGACATAAAACAGTAGTCAGGTTATTATATTAAAACGAATAGGTACCTAAAATGTAAAGGTAGATAGATGATATAAGTATCATCGTTTCCAAAAATAAATGTTATAATATCTTAGATTCTCACAGTGATTGATTACTGCCATCTTTTGAAAAATTTTGAAAAGGGGTTTTAGTTCAAAATTGTACCGTGTAGAGAAAGATAAATGGGCGCCACACGACAGAGGGCTTTTGCTAGTAATTAAAAATCCTATATTTCATTCTTAATTTGAAGATTAAAATTTTAAAATTGTCTTTAAAAATTGAAGAAATATAATACCAACAATTTCTCGTAACGTTTTGGTAAATAAACGAATCCAAAGTTTTGTACTCAGCGTTTAAAAAAACACGAAAATTGGTGTTTATGAAAAAAATTAACTAAAAACTTATTTATCTATTTATTTTAAATTTGTTATCGAGGTTTTAAAGAAAACCCCTAAAGGTATACTTTGAGGATATTCAGCAGTAAAAAATATTTTGTAAAATTTACGAAAAACGGTCAGAATAAGGTCGGATTTCTGATTTGGTTTTGATAAATACTTAGCCTATGTAAATTTTAAAAATTTATAAAAAATATTTTACATATTAAAAACTTTATGTTTATCGATTTGCGTAATAATATTATCATTATTTAAAATTAATAAATGATTACACTTGGCCTTAATAAATGTCACTACACGTTGAGTGAATACCTCACGTAAATGAAACGCCTATTTTTATTGGTATATATATTTGTATTTTTTTTTTTCCATTGGAATATTGTTATTTTATCTGTATAAACATTGTAACTATAATAAAACAAATAATATTATATAAACATTGTAATTAAATAAATGCGGTTAGCTGGAAGAAATGGGGTCTACCCATAAGCTACACCTTTTGTAATTTTTATTTTACAATAAATATTTTTTGATTTGATTTGATTTGATTTGATTTGATTTGATAGTATCTTCCACTCTGGAACATGCCGCAAATATACTATGTATTATTTTTAAATGAATTAATTGTGAAATAACACAAATTAATCAAATAAAATTTATTTGCGCATGCCGGGTTCGAACCCGCGACCTCCGGATTGTGAGTCAAGAGTCTTACCCACTGGACTACGGAGGTCGTCGTCCTTAACGTGGGTTGGTTATATTATGCAATGGAGTAGATTTAAGTTCAAGATTGCAAACAACGTGAAACATCCTTTAACATTGGTACACGTAGCAACCTCGTACGTTATTCCCAATAATTTGTACTTTGTAAAATACTTAGATAGGTAATCTTTTTACGATTTTATAGTGCCCATCAAAACCTAAATTAGATCATGCATGAAAACGCTGACCTTCAGATTTAGAATTCAAATCGAATCGATCCAACTTTATCTTCAAAGCATTCCATATATCACGTTTATATTATACATGACGTTATCAGGCAGCACCTTCACAACGCATATTAGTAATAATCAGAATAGAACTGTCTTTATCATATATAAACGTGAGACGCGCCACCCGACTGACGAGACTCTGTTGTCTGCCGGTCTCGTTATTATAATCATAATTTGTACACAGCACAGTCGGCTCCTGGGATTGAAGATTGCTTAGTTGTTTAAGATAAAGCCATAGTAAATAATACAAAATCACACAAAATCATACGTTTTTGTTTTGAAAATTTGATCGCTTAGAAGTATTATAGATGCTTCAATTAAATACTGCGCGTAGAAAATACCTTGGCCCTTAAAAATATCGGTCAGTTTTTTTATAAGTCTTTTAATAAGCCTATAAAAAAATAAAATATAAAGTCTGTAAAAAACACTTTTAAGTCCAAACTCTCCTATTTATAAACCCCTTTTCGGATATGGTTTTATTGTTTAATGTAGCGAATTCAGTTTCTTTTATAATAATCGCAAAAAAAAATATTTTTACGCTCGCAATTCACAAAATAAAATAAAATATGCATTTTCGCTTTGTTATTTTATAATACGGCCGGCAGTAGACGAATTTGGATTTTCAATGCGAACTCTATGCCGTCCACCGAAGGGACATAACTGGACACGCCCGTTTTTTTATCAGTTAGCCTTATCCCCCGAACGGAGCGGTAAACAGACGCTAGGCTCCACGTCGCTTTGTTCCGTGAAATCAATTTTAAAATTCTGTTTTATTACAATAAACAATGCGTAAAAAATGAGTTAATGTTTTTTACAGGCCTTTTCGAAATCAACCTGTAAAAAAAAATCTCAAATACCTTTTCCAACCTTTCCAAAATCCTTTTCTCAAGTATTTTTAAACTCCTCCCATAAAAGGGCGTGAATTCCGATTACGATTTTTTCCTGGACTATTGGATCGCCTTAATGAGATTATTCATGAGCCAAATCTACAAACAAATTAATAAAAAATATGAATATCAACGTTCTTTACCACATTAGGCCTAGTAAGACCGAGCAGCACAAATATTGGACAATATGTAGGACGTAGGCATTTATAATATATATATATAGGTACATGTATGTACAATTGTACAGTTACAGGTATTCCAGAATTTTATCTTCGGTATTTTACACGCTCAAGATTATTTATTTGGAAATTAGTTTTATTTCTTGAAATATATGTGGGTACGAGTTATCTTCTCAACTTGAAATATATTATTTACTTAAAAACGTTTACTATGTGTCGCATTACATCTCTCCTTGCGCCTTTGCAAAATGTGGTCTTAAAAAAGGCCTATAAAAGGTTAAAACGGCCTCCTCACGATCCCATTTAAAGTACTGCTTGCAGGACTGCATGCAGAGACTCTGCAAATCAGACCGTTAGTAGGCAAAACCACCAGCCATTCCACCAGCCGAATTCGTATGTAACAATGGGCACCAAAATGTTATTTGGAAGAATATATCTTATGTTCAAAATGTTATAAGAATGAATACAAGATGGAGAGCATGAGATGAGTGATTATTACTTAGAATTTGTGTCTCGGGTGTGGAACTTTAATAGGCGGGTGTGTGAAATACTTTGTAGGCATGAGGATAGTTAATATTTCTATTTTTGAGAGAGATATTTCATGGTGGAATTCCATTATAATATATTATAATAAAACGAATATAAAACTTTATTCCACTTAATTTTATTGGACCGTAACCGGTTTCAGCTCGTCAAAGCCATCTTCAGACTGGTACAAATATTTCCTAGTCTACGGTTTATATACACAACATATTGGGGAGGGGGAGAGGGGTGGTCTACAAGGATTTTAATCAATTACAATAATTATATTTGTTGCTAAGTCATTTTAGACTATCGAATTTCTAAATATTTTGGTTATTCCAGTAAGCTAATTACATTGGGTTTGCAGCTCACTTCAATGATGTTTAGGGAAAAACCTTACAAGTAATATGAGTTACTAATGACCTAATTTTATTGTCAAATCGTTATTATATTTATCAAGTTTGGTATTTTTTATTGCTTTTTGAAGGGGTACGTGTTTACATTGGAGTTGAAATGGTCTAAACTAATTACATATTTTAATATCGAAAATTATTATGAAAATTAGACTGGATACAAAAGCGGGGACTTAGCAAATGAATCTAATTGCTTTATCTTTACAAAGTTACTTTATGAAGGGGTACATGTTTACATTGGTGTAGGAATGGTCTAAACTAAATACCTATTTTAATTTCGAAATTATTATGAAAATTACAATGGATACAAAAGCGGAGACTTAGCAAATGATTCTAATTGCTTATTCATTACAAAGTTAGATTCTATTTTTTTAGTTAAGCGGGTAATTTCTAGAGATTCTAGTCTATCCAGTTTATGACCTTTATTGCAAATATGGAGAACTTTAACATCTCTGTCTTTATCAAACGAATGTTTATTTTCTAATAAGTGTGATGCTCCATTCGACAATTCTCCTTTGTCATTCACCCAGTTTGTAAAATGTTCTTTAATTCGGGTTTTGACTGACCTCCCAGTTTGACCTACGTAATACGATGGGCAGTTTGCACAATTCACTTGGTAAACGCCTGAGTTTTCAAGTTTTTCTCTTTTATCTTTATTATTAATTAAAATTCTCCCTAGAGAATTCACATTATAAAAAGCTGTTTTACATTTATCATTATTAGTTAATCTGGATATTTTAGTTGATATTTCGCCAATATAAGGGATTTTAACCCATTGTTTAGTCAAATCTTTTTAATTTTTATTATCGAGGCCTTGTGATATGATTATATTATAATATAATGTAAGTTTTTTATTCTTTTTCTTTAATATACTGTCAATAGTTTCGCTCTTGTATCCATTATTCTGTGCTATGGTTTTTATAATATTTAATTCATTATTGTAATTTATATAATTCAAAGGCACATGTAAAAGTCTGTGAATGAGTGAATAGAATACTGATTATTTATGTGAAATGTGATGTCTAGATGTATTGTGTATGATGTTATCACTATATGTAGGTTTTCTATATATCGAAAATTCTAATTTTTTGTTGATGATTTCTATACCTATGTCGAGAAAGTTAATCTTATTTCCCCCCATTTCCATTGTAAATTGAATCGATTTATTAATTTTATTTATTTCTTTTAGAAGGATATAATTCATATAGAATGAGGATAGTTTATTTAATAAAAGAGTGTAGTGCTTTGACACAGTTAAATTGATCTATTTAATATAAACACAAATAATAAACATGATTTTTTTAATAATCAGGGCTAAGCTGGAATACTGAATTGGCATATTAAGGAGCGTTAGTACCATTTTAATCTTGAGGAGTTGATGTGTTGGCGATGCCATATGTAGGCGATCCACGCTGCTGCAGCCTTCGGAGATGTGCGGTCAGCTCCCCCCGCTGCTGCATATGCTGAAACGGCAGGCTGGAACAATGGACAGGTCTCCAGCCCCGCGGTTACCCGGCGACGTCCCATCCCTGGGCGGTTGCCAGCCAGCCGACTTCGTTGATGGCGACCAAGGTTAGCGATCTTGGGCCGCATCTCTGCGAGCACCTCTGGCTCCAGGTATAGTCGGAAGGTCGAATGATGTCTGCGTCTGCAGATGCTGGATGTGGTTAAATCCAGCAGAAATAATGTGCTCCGTTGGTACGCTGCTGATCCAGGATTTTAATGGATGTGCTGATGGTCTTCAGTAATGGTTGCCGCTGATGGGCGCGGATTTAATAATTTTATCACGTTGTAATATGCCGAATTATCAACCAGCTACAGGGACGGTGGCCGAAGTCACCTGTGGCTGGTCAAGGAAATGAGGGGACAAAGCCAGTCCTGCATTAATGAACCCCTACTGCCCAAATACTCGGTATAACCAAATGAGCAGAGATAAACATGGCAATATAACAATGTTGAATGTTCATAAACCTCATACTAAAATTACCCATTCACAGAGATAATTCATTTGTTACATTTTATTTTTATGTAACATAGGTACAGTGGCGTAACTATAGGGTGGCAGGGCTGGCAAAATGCAACGGGCCCCGCGGGGGCCGGGGCCCCGGCCCGAGAGGCCGTGTAGAAGTAACCTAACATTTTTAACAAAATTTAACGCCATTTTGACGAACTTTGTGAAGATGAGCGTCTCCAAGATCCGGAAAATTTGTTTAAACGGAACATATTTTATCAATTATTGGACATTACTATTAATCAACTGAAATCTCATTTTCTTCCAATGAATGAAATTGTTTGCAATTTCAGTGTTTTGCAGCCTGCCATGGCACTTTGCAAATTTTAAATGACACTGATCTCTTAAAAAAAGCTCTAAAATTTGTTGATATATATAAAACAAGACATATCTGAACCATTTGCCTGGGAAATTTTCAGTTTTCGGTCCATCTTCAGAGACGAAATAGAAAAGGCTTCGCGTATTAGAGAACTTGCTGATTTTTTAATAATAAATAATTATTTTATGTCGTGCAGCTTTGTTATGTACTGCATTAATGTTATTTGTTACAATTACTTGGTCAACCGTCAAGTGGGTAAAAACCAATCAAAATATGCAACCCTTTCATCTGGAGTTCCCCAGGGGTCTGTTCTGAGCACATTTCTCTTCATCCTCTTCACAAATGATGTCGCTAAAATTATCGAACCATTTGGCCTTCTATCTCACTGCTACGCTGATGACCAGCAAGTTTACTTCTATTGCTTACCAGAGGAAATAGACAGTCTTAAAACTCGCATAACCGAGTGTCTAGAAGCAATCACTCGCTAGATGACCTCAAATAGATTGAAACTGAATCCTGCAAAGACTGAGTTTCTCTGGACAGCCACAAGTAGACGTCAGCGTAACATTGATAACTCCCCAATAACCATTTCAGGAAGTGACATCACTTCAAAGACATGCATAAAACTACTAGGCGTCAATCTGGACGCTGATTTTTCCCTTAAAACTCAAGTGAACAGAACTGTAAGCACGGGGTTCTTTCAATTAAGGCAAATTAAAGCAGCACGGAGAAACTTGACAACAGAGGCAACCAAATTTTTAGTCAATTCATATGTTGTTTCACGTCTAGATTATTGCAACGGAATATATGCTAGTCTCCCAAAATATCAAATCAACCAATTACAATCTGTGTTCAACGCTGCGGTAAGACTCATCACTGGCGTATCTAAATATTCCCATATTTCTGAGCATCTCAAAAATCTGCACTGGCTCAAGTGCCCCGAGAGAATCCAGTTTAAGCTCTGCTGGATGGTATTCAAGTCCCTTAACAGAATGGCTCCGACTTACTTATCGGAAATGTGTATTCCAGAAAACTCCAATTCTCGACAATCAACCCTCAGGTCAGCAACAACATCAGCGATCGGAAGGTTGAAGGAACCAAAGCGCACACCTGATACTAAATTCGGTGAGCGTGCTTTCGGAGTGTCAGGACCTAAAGCCTGGAATGGCCTGCCACACGAGTTAAGAATAATTACAGATTCAACGGAATTTAGAGCCAAACTTAAAACTCATCTTTTCAGAGAGTCGTATCCATAAGTTTAAAAATAAAGCGAATTCTTAAAATTCTCCAGACTTTCAAAATAAATATTAACTCAACTTTGGCATTAATCTTATAATAAATATAAATGTAAAACCAACAGTGATGAGGGTAGCAAAGGTAAAGTCATGCATCGTCCAATGTTTTAAATATAATGTCCTTCACGACACTCCACGTGCAAAGTCGTATCAACCCCAAGCATAAACTTTCTAATAAAGTGTGTTTTATCGGAAGTGTCCTGCAGGTAAGTATGTTTCTGAATCTATTTGTAAATAATAAAATTAGATAGAGCCATAATTCATAATAAATTGTAAAGCGCCCTTGAGGTGATTTTACACAAAAACGACGCTCTACAAATTATCCAATTATTATTATTATTATAATTCCTGTGACTACAGCTAATGCTGAAAGATCATTTTCCAAACTAAAATGAATATAAACCAATTTAAGAAACTCAATGGGACAAGACAGGCTACGTAACTTGGCTATTCTGTGTATTGAGAATTCTATGGTCCGATCTTTAAAGTTTAATTACGTTATTGATAGTGAGCTTAAAGTCGGAGAAAATAATTTTATTAATAAATAACTTGTAAATATTAAATTGTTATTTCATTATAAATATGTAACACCAATGCATTTGAAAATAAAATTTATTAGATAATTGGAAAAATTCACATAATATTAGTAATACTGTTAGGTAACTTCTTAAGTGATTTATAAAAATTCTATTACAAAGTGACGATTTTTACTGGGGGGCCCCATCCAATGAATTTGCCACGGGCCTCAGATGGTATAGTTACGCCATTGCATAGGTACCTACTAATATACAACTGTATCCGAATAAAGGAATAGGTCGAAATACTATTATAATAATTATGAATAAAGCTCACACTAAATCCCGTTCTGTTGACATTTTAGTTTATCAGAGATGGCGCTTCAGTGTGCCCTTTAACACTTTGACTTCAGTGTAAAAACAGAAGGTTCCCAGAACACTGAAATTCCACTTGAATTCTAAAAAAACTACACAGAGCACAAGTGATAAGTGGCTACTATTAGGCGAACGTGTAAAAACCAGTCCCCAGTTGAAATTGGTAAAAAATACTGAAGCATGAAATAAAGATCAGACCTACTGACGTCTTCTGCAAATCTTTTAAGTGGACAGAAATAATGTGTCCACTCTGTGTTCGACGCCTGTTGCTTTGATTTGTGGTTCAACAGACCACACGCAAAACTCACGATGTACGCAGAAATTTGATGTAAAACTTGTGTCCAAACATTTTGAATAATTTACATCTTCTTGAAACCTTAGGAATCCAATGTGGGGTATTTTAGCTCCTTGAAAGCTTTTCAACTAAATAATTTATTTTTTTTGAGATTCTCACGGCCAAAAGTATTATCATGATTTATTTTTGGTTTTTTTATGACGTCTCGGGCTACGTCCTTCTTTAGCCAACGGTGTCCATCATCAGAGCAGATATTTGGTTAAAGAGGGGGGTAGCGCAACCCCACAACCCAAAAATAAGTCACGATAAATGAATACCACTTTATTCATTGGGGTATATAAACTTTATTACTTTAAATATGGCAGGAAGTGAAAATTAAATTGCCTTCACACATCACCTTTCTTGATACATTTCTTTTTTCTACATAATCATACAAAACTCTTCTGTTATCCCAACTCCTGAAGTGACCCATGTAAATTATTTGATTTACTTAGTCGTGGCATGTCCACCAGGAGTTATGATTTCACCCATTTGTTCCACATAGGTATTAGGCTGTAGGTTGAAATTAAATATTGATATTATAATATGTAACATTTCGTCTAATATCTACTAAGTACCTAATCTGTGTTGACAAACCACACAATATGTTATTTTCATTTTGTTCCACCGTTTCAGTAGTACCAGTACGTTTACGTCGGTATGATTTGCGCGATTCCATAACAGTTGATCCCCCGACAGTTGCCCCCCCGGCATACAATATTCAGTTGGTTTAGGGAAAATATGGTATACCTATTTACACAAATAGAGAAGATGTACCACCGAATAACAAAAGTTTAAAACATACTTTCAAAACACAAAGATTGGTGATGTTATGGCAGTTAATTTAAAAAAAAATATTTGTACCTTTTTCTTAAATGTAACCAAGTCTGTTATTTATTAAATTCTTCGGGACGATTATTGAAATATTGTATCCCATTGTAATTATAATTATTGGGTATATGCTGTTTACAAAATATAGAAATTTGGTTGTTATGTTATTTTTTTATTACATTTCGTTTAAATATTTGTAATATTAAATCTTTTTACAGAGGTCTTCAATTTGCTTTACATTTTTGATATTATACCTACATATTATTTTTTTACTTCTAATATTAACGAGTGTATATTGAGGTAGAACCTGCAGACAAGCAGCCATGTGGAGCTTCGCGGGACTACCGATAAATTGTCTAAATTATATATTTATATAAACTATGTTTTTGTTGGAAATAATTTAAAAAAAAATTTAAATCTTGAGTCAGGAAGTTGTGGTTTGATTCCTGCCACAATATTATATTTTTGATTCCATACCAGCTCAGAATCATGCAATTTCAACACCCTTTGAAAAGTCATTAAACTTATGTAACCCATAACTTAAACTAACGTACCTATTCAAATGCACCAAGGATCTACTTGTCTACAACTGTTTATGTTTACACCAGGGTATAAGTACAAAAAATCAACACCGTAAATAATTTTGTGTGGAAGCCTTACCAATTTCTTATTAAAGATATATTTAGTCGATTTTAGGTTTGAAATTGGTAAATATTGCACAAAAAATTATAATTTTTATAACTTCGGGGGGCCAACTGACGGGGGATCATCTGTCGGGTCACCGACTTGCGGTCACACGTCACAAAGCGTTCAGTACAGCGCCCTTGAGGTGATTTTTAAATCATAAATATTATTATTTCCCTCCATTTCATTCTCTTGAATCGCTCGTACTAACTCATTGAGGTTCATAATCATAATATATGACGTTTACCTACATTACATAGTCGCTTTCATAAATTATATCAATTTGTTTACAAATTTTGATAGGTGTATGTTAATCTGTTGTCGATAAATTAATTCATATTATAATATGTACATATTGTTAAAATAGAGTGTACAAACAAAGTACAGACAAAACAAAACTTAGATGATTAATTTGCTTTAGTGCTTGAAAGTGAACAAAACAACTCATAAAATAACTTTTCTTCAATTCTTAAGAAGTTACGACAGCTAATAATTATTATCGAGGTAGGTACATGTTTTGAATTTGTAGGCTCGGTATGATCAAAGAGTTTGAATATCTTTAATTTTTTATCAGTGTCAATGCAAGCTTTCAACAGCTGATTGAGATCAACAACTTACGATAAAAGAAGCCGGCGTAATAATAAACCTAAATCAGCGTTTGTTACCTTCCGACTTCACTTAGGGAATATCTTAAAGACGCAATTTAAAATTATTTTATTTGTAAAACGGAATCATTGTAATTCGAGAGGATATGGAATCATTCGCGTACATAATTAGATATATTGTGTATAAAGCATTGGATCAAACTATAAAACATTAATTAAATCAACACAGCATCCAGGCTCTAGACTCCAGACGTTGGCTCATTACATAAAATGAGAATGTTACGAAAATATCTGGGAATTCCTATGACATGTTGAATCACTTGAAACTATTCATTATGGTTAATAATGTGTTTAGGCAAAACATTTATTGGCACAAGACTGGCGCGTGCAAACAACAAGTGTCGTGTATGTCAATCTCTCAAGGGACCAAAAATAGCAATTAAGTGTTTAGGTATGTTCAATTTTGTAACTGATGATTGTGTATTGGAGAAGAAGGTGATACTAATAAATCTGAACGAAATAGGAAAAAAGAACATGACACAGAAAAATAAAAAAGATAACGGTCGCAACTTTCCCAACGGAATCGAACTCAGGGTCTTTTTTCTTAAGGGACAAACGCCTGAACCACTCGGTCATTGGATCCTATTTTAAGTAATTTTTGTCAATCTCATATAATAATAACTTACAACCTTTCTTACAACATACCATTGTTTTTATTCATTGCATTCCCAAGAAAACATTTGACCTCACTTATACCTACATATTGAATTGTTTAAATTAGTTAAAAATGTGGAAATTGTTCCGTTTTGAAACCGTTCCGTTTTATTCCTTTCCGGAAATTAGTTGGGCTTCAACCTGATAATTCGCAAATAAGTATGCAAAACTAATATCAATTTGGGAGGCGGGAATGGGTACCTCCGCCCCGGGAACCTTTATTGGATAACCAACACCTCTGCCAAGGTCACCCCAAGTGGTTCGCTACGTTTGGTGATTTAGCAGGGATGCCCGGGTTCGTGGGGTGAGTTTTGTCTAGGTTTTGGAGGCGGATGACCAGGACATACTGAACCCCAGATTCCTACCCACCCCTAAAACCTTTTTCCTTCCCAGAACTCTCCACTCCTTCCTTTCCTTGAAAAAACTCCCTCCACACAGCATCCACAAGGATGACATAGGCCCTGAAGGAAATTATTTTTCTCATTATTCTTATCTACTTATTATTACCTGCCTATTGGAAACTTATCCACATTTATTTTTAATTTATTTATCTGGGTAGCATTTATTAGGTAGGTACCTACATATAAAACGATATTTACTACGCCTTTCCTGCAGGGAGAAGTTCCCGTGCCGCTTCATGATTTTCATATGAAATTAGATAGAGCGTAAGAACTCATAATAATTGTACAGCGTCCTTTGAAGTGGTTTTTCACAAAAAACCTCGCTCTAGTTCAAATTATCTAATTATTATAATTAATTACAAATCCATAATCAGGTGAGGTAGGAACCTACGCAAATAAACGTATTATCAATTTCAAAATTAAATATGACTTTGAACTGGTACAATTAATGCAAAATTATTTAGTATACAGACTAACTGTTTTTGACAAATTATTTCCAAATATGTATATAAGCAACGAGACAAGTGGCATCACAGACCAGAATTGACCCAAATATACTGAAATATTTCAGTGGATGCAAAAACTAGGAACGTGGTTGAAATCAGTAGTTCGTAACATGATATGATTTGCCTCCCACAAATAATAATGACCTGGTTCGGTTTCATGATAAACACAGACTCATGAAAAAACACACTGTAGATATACTATATAACGTTGAAACTTCAACGTCTTCTTCACATTTTAAAAAGTCTTTTGAAAAAGATTATTTGATTCTTTCATATTATCAATTGTCGGCAGCAAATCATAGAGATATATATCAATGCAGCAAATACACAAAATACTGACGGGGTTAAAAAAATCTAACACTTTTTAATTTAAATCACATATAATATGGTAGCAATAAAATTAATTGAATATTCAACAAGTTGGCCAGATTAACGTAATGAACCTACGATAATTATTTCTGGTTTTTAAAAACAGATGCCAAACATAAAATTATCACACATTTAGTATCGTACATTCTAAAGTAGCACAGCGTTTATCAAAGGCTTCTCAATTTATTGTGTCCTCTCCATACATTAAATTTCTGGCACTTTTTTCTTTTAATTCCAGAAATAAGAAAATAAAAAATAGATATTACTTACTCTATTTAAAAAAACCTTCTGAAAATTTATTTTCAGAAGGTTTTTTTTACAAATTTTTTTTTTTATGTAGGTGGTAACCAAACTTTTTTTCATTTTTTAATGTTGTCTAGAAGGCATATACATCTATATATACCTATGTTGTAAAGTTTTGAAAGAAAGTTGGCTGATATTAATTTTCGTAAAAGACCTGACGAATATTCGACTGTCAAAAAAACCACCCTCACTACATGAAACGAAATAAAAACAATTTTTTTTCAATATTAATACCACACAAGAGCCCCAACTGCTCCCAACCGCCCGGAGCCAATGAGACTATGGCGTCCCCAATTGGGGTAGGTATGTTGTATGACAGAAGGCAGTGGGGAGGGGAAGGAGATGGTTTAGAGAAAGTGGGAAAGGCTATTCAGATCTGATCACCAAACACGGCTAAAGCCATTTAAGCAACTTTACAAATCTGAATGTTGGTCTTATACCAGGATGATAGTGAGAGTATCTTACACTTCGGTATTAGCCGCAAATAATCTATACTATTTAAAAAAAAAAAAATTGTGAAATATCAAAAATCATTCAAATAAAATTTACTTGCGCCCTTCGGGATTTGTTAGCTGTTACTAGTCGAAAGCCTTGCCCCTCGACCACGGAGACCGTCAAAAGTTCAACAGAGGCTAATTTACCTATGCATCATTTACCTTTAATTAGAATACATACTAATTACATAACATCATTGATAGTATATCTCTATGCATAACATCCATGAAAACATCACATACCTATTATCAGCAAAAATATCAGTGAATCAGCCCAAATTATATTTAAAAATTTCAGTCGGCTTCTTCTAGACTAGAATACTATTCCATATTTGAAAAGTTTGATAAACACGGCTTCATTTTTTTACAGGATTGATTTCAGTTCCTACTCTCCTACTGAAGTTAACCATACTTTATGTGAGGGGCGTTGCCGTCATTTTAATGCCAACCAGTTGCGTTCCCCCAGTGTTCATTTATTGCTGATAATCGTGAAACAGGATATTTGTATCCACAGTTGGTTCAGTATTTGGTATGCCATATCAAACGATGCGTATCAGTCCGAAAAATCTAGCAAAAACCGAACACAAATTCCGTACTACTTATTGTAGTACCTCTCACTAGGATTCATATCTACGTCTCACTAGGGTTCCCATTTTACTAAAACATCAACAATAATAATAATTGGATAATTTGTAGAGAGCAGTTTTTTGAAAAATCATCTCAAGTGCGTTACGCAATTTATTATGAGTTCTTAGACTTTATTTTTTTTTATTATTTACCAACATAGGCATAAAAAATACTTACTTGGCAGGTCACTTTCGATAAACACACTTTCATTAGAAAGTTTATGCATAAAGAACAACTTCTTTGCACTTGGACGACAATATATTAAAATTTGTGGACTTCGTATGATTTTGCTATTCTCTAGGGATGTCGAAAGTGAAAAAAATATCGATATATCGATGTATCGGTATTTATTAAAATATCAATATCGACGTCGATATATCGAGGAAAAAATATCGATACATCGGTCAAATTTTCAAGAGATTTTGCGTTTTTAAAATAATAGTGTATTCAGCTCAATATTATCAATAGTAATTTTTGTACAGAATTTGCTTTTTTTAATGTACAAAAATCTCAATAAAAATTAAGGTATTTTTATCACTATTCATTTTTATTGCGTAATAATTACAAAAATATCAGAAACTAAAAAGCTGTCTTCTAACTTATATGTAAACTGAGATGCATACAAAGTTTGTATGCGTCTCAGTAACATTCTATTGGCGTAAATCTGTCAAAAAGGACTTCGTGTTTGGAACAAGGTATAGTCAATAATCATAGACAATTAGGAACCAACACATAGGAGTGCCTTAGAAAAAAATGGCGAAAAATAGCATACATTTCTATGTATGTACATACACACATGAGATAGTATTGGTGATCACAAATACTAATGCAAAGACAATAGATTTGTAAGTTATTAATAGTTAAAATTTCAACCGCCAGATGTCATGACCCAATACAGTTACTTTTTTTCCGTTCCTTCCTATACGGTTTTGGATTCTAGTGACTTTAAATACATAAATTTTTTAAAATATCGTTTTTGATACTATTTTCGATATTGGATATTTTGTATCGATATATCGATATATCGGATCAAAATAAATCGGCTAAAAATATCGATAATTTGAAATAAAAATATCGATATTTTGAAATAAAAACATCGATATTTCGATATATCGATATTTTTTCAACAAGCCTACTATCCTCAAATACTGATTGATAGTAGGTATATTTATGAGAAAATTAGTAGCAAAAGTATGGTTGATATTTATTTTGAAATAACCGGAGAGAGGATTCTTTGCGACAGGAGGACTTTTATGAAATGACATTAAAAAGCTTATATTATTAACTCATAAAAGCTTTTTAAGTTATTTACATGACGCGTATCTAATATTCTGGGTTGGTTAAAAAAAATCACCTAGCAAAATGCTCGGTTTTATACTGTTCATTAAATTTGTCATATACCTACGAGTATAAAGTATATGAAGTATTACATCGCCCCTGAGGTGATTTTTCACAAAAACGGCGCTTTGCAAATTATCCAATTATTATTAGTACCTAATAAAGTGTTATAAAAATCTTCATTTTTATTTTTATGTTAATACCGCAAAAGAGTCCCAACTGTTCCTCTCTGAAGCCAATGAGACTATGGCGTCCCCAATCGGGGTATGTTATGAGGCTGAAGGTTGTGGGGAGGAGAAGGAGATGGGAAAAGAAAGGCGGAGAAGTTCCCGGGTTTTCAGATCTGGTCACCAAACACGGCTAAAGCCATTTCAAGCAAAGTTTCAATTCTGAATGATAGTCTTACACCAGGGAGATGCTGAGAGTATCTTCAACTCAGGAACGAGCCGCAAATATAAAATATATTATTTTTTTAAATAATTAAGTGTGAAATAACACACGCTCCCGGATTTTGAACCCGTGACCTTCAGATTGCTAGTTGAGAGATTTACCCCTCAACCACGGAAGCTGCTTAAATAATCCAAATAATCCGGAATAATTATTAGATAACGACTCTATAGGTACAAAAATCTATAACAATCTATCTACGAGTATATATATATATAAATAAAAAATGAATCGCTGAAATGTATGTACGCGCATAACTTCCGAACGACTGTACCAAATAGGATAATTATTTTTTGTTGTGTTCGTTATTGTCAGGACAAGGTTTGTATAAAACAACTGGTGAGCTATGGCATTATGAAATTTGTGTAAAAATGAATCGCTGAAATGTATGTACGCGCATAACTTCCGAACGAATGCACCAAATTGGATAATTCTTTTTTTTTGTGTTCGTTATTGTCTGGTGAGCTCTGGCATTATGAAATTTGTATGAAAAAATTGCAATAGGTTCTTCCGCGAGCTGTTTGAGGAACGGGACGAATGGGAAAGGACACGCAGGTAGAAACAATTTCTTTATTAAATGGCATAGCAACGCATGCCGGGTACCAGCTAGTTAAGTAATAAAGACAAAATATGGTAGAGATTTGCAAACATCGATTGAACTTTCTGATGTTTTTAATGTTAGAACGAAGCGTTGTTGTTATTACAGCACCCTCGTCGTTCTTCTGCGGTATCAGATTACGACATTTCTCAAATAATTAGCTAAGTGGGTGCAACATTTCGGGGAATTCCTACCGCGATGAAATATTTAAAACAGATTGACCTGTTTCCTTCAAATAGTATGCTAGACATTTAGCAGGTAGCAATACAGTTTTAGTGATTGTACTCCAAATACAGAAATCCTAACAAAAACATATCGTAACCTTGATTAAATCATCAAGCGAAATTGTCTTATTAGGTGTACTTACGCTTATTCTATGGGGGCTTCATTTAGAATGTCGAAACACCAATTCACACCTACCTACACATAAACCATAAAAATAGCATCAACGGTGGAACGCTTTAAAAATTTGTTTTTTTCCGTCATAATGGGATTACTGTTATCCTTTTACAAAAAGATGTTATCTATGCTTATCTAGATATTCCACATATTATCTTCAGCGAAAGTCAAAAACAAAACTAATCTTTAAAATACCAACGCAACCTCATTTATGTGAAAACAACACAAGAATTCAAACTGTAGGACTATGGTATCCTCATTTGGGTTATATTGTGTAAAATTGTAAAAAAAATTTAAGCAAAGTTGTAGCACATTCAACAGGAAAATGTCGCTTAATGGTATGGAGAGTTATCCAACCCATTTTATTTGAAAACTGTCATAAGGCAATGATGAACCATATCTCCAGTTCTCTTCAGTATATATACTCTTGAACTTATTCAAAGTCTTGATGACAAAAAATAATATTGATTATGCAGGTGATATGGTTCTTCGAGCACCGTTATTTAACGCACTAAAGAAATTAAACACCCCCAAGTAAACACCCTCAGTATAGCTAGATGAAAGAATAAACGACCTTAGTCGTAGCGTCAAATATCAAGGACAATATATTACAGATGACCTGAAAGATATCGAGGAAATGGTAATACAAAGAAGAGCGAAAACTCCTTAACAGCAGGTAAGCTATTAAGGAGTTTTCACTTTTGCTTTTATAAACGTCGAAATGATACAATTGAAGCAGTCTGCACATCCCTGAATATGCCAGAACTGTGGCTAGATTGTTAGATTATACTGCATCCCGATGGCATAATCTAAAAGTCGTTTATAATAAAGCTTATCACCAATTGTTACGCCCACCGAGATACTGCAACGCTACGAAAATATTCCAGGAGGGGCGAGTGCACCCTTTTAGAGCACTTCTCCGCCACCGCATGGGAAGCTTATGGCGCAGACTACGCCAATCGAAAAATGCCATCATCACCGCCATGGTTGCCTGGATGGAGTCCTCCTTGGTAGCCCTATGGAGATGGACAAATAACCACCATAAACTTACGTTGGTTCTTATATTTAATATTGCTTACGTCTTTACTGTTTTTTTTTATTATTATTTTTTGTGTTGTTAGTTTGTCTAATTTATTTTTGTTTTATTTCGAAGTATGGAAGTATTGCATTACACTACCTCTGCATACATTCTGGAAAAAAATATTATTATTATTAGTGTCGATTCGTTCACCAGGGCGATACCGAGTGTACTTTTTACATGTATATACTTATCTACCACTCTGGAAAGTGGGTATAAACAAGCTTATCTTTATCGTCTGATCATACCTCAAGTAGGTATCTCGGCAGTAGTTGTATCTGAGACTATTCGATATACAATTACAATACTTTCGTCTGAAACAAAACAAAAAATGGATCACGGTGGAAAAGTAGTAGGTACATACCTTACCAAAAGATAACGTAAGGTAAGGTAATTTTGGCTACACGGGTAATTTGGCAGTAGCTTTTGAAAAAATGACCGCTAATTGACCTATCGCCATGTATGTACCTACGCTTCAAAGATTTATTTTTACTACAAGCGAAAGACTAAGACATCATTTAAAAAGGCTATTTGCAAATTATCATCACTGGCGAGTTGATTTTTTTTTTTTTAATATTAACTCCGCACCACGGATATATGAATATATCTGGACCTGCCCTAAGTGATAAAAACGTATTATTTCCCCCTCCCCATGGAGCCAGCTGGAGCTCCTCCTTGGATCCAGCTGGGCTTTACGAGAGCCTCGCTTGAATAAAAAAAATGTGATGTCATCATTCTTGTCTTGACCAGCGCAGAGGTAACGTCATACATTTTACGAAATAACACGGCAAAATATGAGAGCTTGTGCTATAGACCTACCTAGAACATAGTGAATGTGGGCGTTTCTCTAGTGAGCTCGTCGCAGGTTACAGGGGTAAGTAAATTATGAAACATTTGTAAAAGTGTCTTAACTAAACACGGCAACAAAATATTGCTATGTGAATATTAGCGAACCTTTTCGGGGCAAGCATTTGTCCTTCGCAAATATGTTATTAATGTGGCAAGCAATTCGCGCTCCAATGTAAAAAGGTCTATTTATTCAAAGCAGATTTTGCTTTTAAGAACTAAATGGTGATATTATAATGCGTGATGCCTATATACTGTCAGATTGATTTTTTAACGAATCACAGTATCTTTCCCCTCTTCGCCCCCCCATAGTTTGGTTTTACCCCTTTTCTGTATCTACTATTGAATTTGGATGTCTATGCTCCGCACATATTTTCATTGGTTCCATTTATTGGATAACCGCACCTTCTATTCGCAACAAATCTCTTACTAGTTTTCTACGTTTTAAAGAAATTGACCCGATAAAGAACTTATAAATAAAAATAATGAAACTAAATCAGACTTAAATATAGAAAGACATATTATAAATGACAAGAGTCAGAATATTTAAAACAGCCAATGCAATAAAAGTAACTTTTTGTCAAAACAACTATAAATATCACATACTATCCATATTTAGATCCCCTTCATTAAATGATTTTTTATTTATAAAAGAACTAAAATCTTTTGTTAGTAAACTTGATAGAAACAATTTCACTTTTTCCATTGTGACAGGAGACATTAATATAAATATTGATGATAATAATACAAATGTAAATTGTCAGAGTGAGTATCTTGATTATTTATCAAGCTCTGGACATATGTCATATATTAACTCACCAACAAGAGTAACCTTAAATAACTCGGCATGTTTAGACCACATATTTGTCAAGTCGCACAAGGCGGTTAATATCATCTCTTCAATTCTTGAAACAAATATCACAGATCATTACCCGACCTTTTATGGTCACCATTTCAAAAATATTTCGCTAAACCGAAATTCTAGAAATCTAGAAAAAGTAGACATTGATTATGAAACTCTAAACTCTTTATTTAGGTTAGAAAACTGGGAAAATGTGATATCAATAGAAAATCCACATCTCGCGCTAGAGAATTTCTATAAAATTCTGAGAGATCATACTCTAAAAAGTGAAAGTAAAATAGTTGTCACTAATAATAAATATAAAAAAATTAAGCCTTGGATAACAGTTGGTTTAATTATATCAATTAAACAAAGAGATAAATTATATAGAGAAATGTTTAAATATCAAATAGATTGCAAAAAGAATAATCTCAGAACAACCCGACCTTTTATGGTCACCATTTCAAAAATATTTCGCTAAACCGAAATTCTAGAAATCTAGAAAAAGTAGACATTGATTATGAAACTCTAAACTCTTTATTTAGGTTAGAAAACTGGGAAAATGTGATATCAATAGAAAATCCACATCTCGCGCTAGAGAATTTCTATAAAATTCTGAGAGATCATACTCTAAAAAGTGAAAGTAAAATAGTTGTCACTAATAATAAATATAAAAAAATTAAGCCTTGGATAACAGTTGGTTTAATTATATCAATTAAACAAAGAGATAAATTATATAGAGAAATGTTTAAATATCAAATAGATTTCAAAAAGAATAATCTCAGAACAATGCCTTATCTGAAAACAAAATATCTAATGTATCTTAACTTACTCAATAGGCTGACACGAAACTGCAAAAAGAAATACTATAGTATACTAATTGAAAATGCTAAAAATAGTACTGAAAAAACTTGGAATATTATAAATGAAATTGCCAACAAAAAAAGTATGTCTTCAAATATTGTTAATGAATTAATGAGGTTATAATAAATAATGAAATAATAACTAACAAATCGACCATTGCAGAAAGCTTTAGTAACTATTTTACAAATGTAGTAGACGTAGTACTTGAATTATCTGGCATTAATGTTAATGATGCTTTTATGGAGACATCTCCTCAATTAGATTCAAATAATGATTCAATTAACTCTATAGAATATTTTTCTCCTGTTACTTTTAATGAAATTGAAAAATATATTGATAACCTAAAACCACCCAACTCTAAGGGAAATGATGGATTATCTTGTGATACGTTAAAAAAAATAAAACAACATGTCTTAACTCCATTGCAACATATTTTTAATATATGCCTCAAAAATGGTCATTTTCCAGAGCAATTTAAAATCTCCACTATAATACCTATTCATAAATCTGGAGATACGAATAAATTAGACAATTATAGACCAATATCTCTTGTTTCAAACCTCTCAAAAATATTCGAAAAATGCATCAAGTTTAGAGTCATTGAACACTTAGAAAAATATAAAATTCTATCGAAAAACCAATACGGCTTTCGTAAAGACCTAAGCACCGAGGATGCGATATATGAATTGACTAAAAAGATATACTCATCTATCGATAAAAAAAAAAGAAATGTCTTGCCATATTCCTAGATTTAAGAAAAGCTTTCGACACCGTAAATCATAATTTACTCATTACAAAAATAAATCAACTAGGCTTCAAAAAAGACACACTAAAACTACTCTCTAACTATTTTACAGACAGAACACAAAAAACAAAAATTGGGAATAATTATAATTCAGAGTCAAAGATAAAAAATGGAGTTCCACAGGGAACTGTGCTTGGCCCGATTTTATTCTTAATTAATATTAATGATTTAATTGTGTAATGATTTAATATGTAATTTTGTAATCCCTGGTAAAATTGTTTCTTACGCAGACGACACGGCAATAATAGTAGATGGTAATCATTGGAAAGAAACTTTTTCGAAAGCAACTGATTGTATTTCACTGGTTTCAACATGGCTAAAATACAACAAACTCGTTTTAAACTATAGCAAAACATTTTACTTGCCTTTTTTATAAAACCATTAAAAATAAACCTAAAGACAACCTTAAAATTAGAATCCATAATACTAGTTGCAATCAAGAAATGTGCTTCATGTGCAACGAACTCACTAAAGTCGAAAATATAAAATATTTAGGAGTATCAATAGATATAAATCTTAATTGGAAATCACATATTAATCAAATCACTTCTAAATTAAGATATTCATAGACTTAAGGAAGTACTAAACATTGAAAAATTGAAAATGATCTACTTTTCCCTGGGTGCAATCATCAATCACTTATGGCATTATAGGATGGGGTGGTGCACTTGATACATTTATGAAGCCTTTACACATAATTCAAAAACACATAATTAAAGTCATATATAACAAAAATAAAACATTCTCGACCAACTTACTATACAAAGAAACTAAAATATTTAATATACGTAAATTATTTATATTTCAAACTTTGAAATATGTATTTAAAAACAAAAATAATTTCGAAATAAATGAAAACAGAACGAGCAAAAGAATAAATAATTTATTTTACACCCCACAAACCAATACTAAATTGTTGCAGACACATAGCAGTTTCATCGGTCCTCGTACATTTAACCTTCTACCACTACAAACTCAAATGATAAATAAAATGATAAAATATGTAAAAGAGGTAAAATTATGGTTTAATAATGTAGATATTGAAACGCTTTTTTCTATAAATTTATCCATCCTTCTACAACTCACTTTCTGTAATTTTCTAAACTGTAGTACAATATGTTTTCTGTTTATTTTTTTATAATAACTAAAAAAAAATCAGTATGTTTTTCTCCATATTTTTATAATAGCTGAAAAAAAACCTTTTTCACTTATTCTACCTAAGTAATACTAACTTTTTATACTAGGTACCTTTATATTTTATATGTTTTTTAAGTCTATTTTATACTTTGGGTACTTGGAAATATAGTATTTTGTTTTAATATTACCCACACTCAGACAGTGTCTTAGTGGGTTTTCATTTCTTGTTCATACTATTTGTTATTATACATTATGTTATTATATACTATTTGCTATTATACATTTTATGTACAAAGAAATGGGAATAAATAAAGTTAAAAAAATAAAAATAAATTGGTTATGTATGAGACGATGTATGAATGTGAACGAAACAAGGACTGTACGTCAAGACCGAGTTCTCCGGCGGTCCATCCTCTCTATCTTCCCCTACTTAGTAACTGCGCGAGTGATGGTAAGTTCGTTAGATAGTTATAAATTCGCGCCACCATGAGTATTGTGCTCTGTGGAATTCTTAGCTGTCAAATTTGATTGAAACAAATGCGGCAGGAAATTAGTCCTGTCAGATTTGACACATGGGGGACTCGAAGGGTAGCCGAGCAGAACCGAAGGTTCCTGACGAATGACAGCTAACAGGAGCCAGCAGCAGTCAGCAAGACTACTGCTAGCAAAAAAATATATCGCTGATCTTACTTTCTGGTAAACCGATAATATAATAAGTACCTACCTAGATTCTCATAATAAAAAATGTTATAATATTTACAGTATTTAAAATGTTATAATATTTAATCATTATAATCATTTACTACGTATTAAAGATATGGCTAAAATAACCACCAAAATATTTAAAATGAATAAAGTGCATTTAAAACTCCTAAGCTCATTTTTGTTGTTTGTTTTTGGGGTGTTATGCCGTGTTACGCTACCACCTCCTTTAGCCAACGTTTAAATGCAAAAAACCATCTTCAAGTATACTGTAATTCCAGCTCGCAGTGGAGTGGAGCTGGCAACATGGTATTGCTTCGAAGTACTTAAGCACACATTTTACTACGAACATTTACACATCTTCCCTGATGATGGACACTGTAACGCTGTCCGAAACGTTGGCTAAAGGAGGAGGTAGCGTAACACGGCATAACACCCCAAAAACAAACAACAAAAATACTTTTGGCCGTGAAAATCTAAAATCATATCTCCTAAGCTCATGTTGGAAAACTATAATATCGCAAAATTATCAGAGAATTGTGCTCTTGGGGGTGACACTCGGTCGGACACCCCCTCGCTACGCCTCTGTAGACGACTACTTATTTTGATTTATCTAGTTGGAGTTTTGGTGACATAACTAACTAACTAACTAACCATCACGCCGTTTCCCCGCAGGGGTAGGCAGAGAGGACGGACCGCCAAACAACTCGGTCTTGGCACACACTCTTTCTCGTCTCATACATTCTCTTCTATTATACTGACTTTTGACATGACCCGACTCAAGTATCTGATTAACTTGATCGTGCCATGTCTTCCTCGGGCATCCCCGACTTCTTCTACCATTCACATTCGCGTCGTATATTCTTCTTACACTACTTCCTTCGTTCATTCGCTCTACATGCCCAAACCATCTGAGGGTCCCTTTCTTAATCTTACTCATTATGCTTACATCAGCCTTACATTCTTTGCGGATATCCACATTTCTCACACGATCATACATTGTTTTACCACACATACGTCTCAGGGATCTCATTTCAACAGCATTCAGTTTACTTTCATCCTTCCTCTGCCAGTTCCATGCCTCACTGCCATACATCAGGGTAGGTACCAGGACTCCATTGTGGACTGCTAGCTTCGCTTTTTTTGACAGTTTTTTATTAGCGCCAACGGCATTCAGTCCACCATTAATGAAGTTACCGGCATTCATCCTTCTTTCAATATCTCTTTCAGCCTTCCCATCTCTCGTAAACATACTACCCAGATATACAAACTCATCCACCTGCTCCAAGTATTCATCATTCACAACTATGTTGCATACTGTTTTCGTACTCTCCCTTTCAAACACCATGACTTTAGACTTACTTACATTCATCATTAGCTCATTCTTCATTGTTTTTCCTTGTTCAATAATAAATAATAGATAATTTAAAAATTATATTATTATAATAATCATAAACATGTAAACATCTTATAGGTAAACAAACACCTGACCATGTGAGATATTCAATATTTCCCACCACAATATTTCCCACCCACAGTTCCTCCTTCTCAAACCTACCTTTCTTACACCCAACATAATAAAATTTCAAAACATATTATTTAAAAAAGTTTTCAAAATATAATATGTAAAAATATTAATAATTAGTTAATATATAAAAATTATAGTATTAATTAATTATAGTAGTATTAATTAATTACTTAAATTAGGTAATATATAATAATTTATTTTTTTGCAGATGATGCAGTACTGATAGCAGATAATCATTGTGACTTACAGAATAGCCTGGAAACGTGGAGAAAGATCCTGGAGGATAATGGCCTAAAAATTAGCAGGAAAAAGACTGAATATTTGTATTTACCATTTGAAGACACAAATGCTGTAACTCCTTCAATGCAACTGGATGGAGTAACATTAGCCAACTGTGATTCATTTAAGTATCTGGGCTCACTAATCCACAGAGACAGAGGATGTGCAGCGGATGTCATCCATAGAATAGGTGTGGGATGGATTAAATTTAGATCCGTAACAGCAATATTGTGTGACTCCAAAATGCCTATAAAACTGAAAGGAAAGATATACCAGACTATTGTAAGACCCGCAATAATGTATGGCTCCGAATGCTGGACGATGTACAACTCCTACACTAGGCAACTTGAAACAGCAGAAATGCGAATGCTTAGATGGTCGGCAGGAGTATCACTAAAAGATAAGATCAAAAGTTCACGCATTCGTGGTAGCCTGGGTGTCACAGACATAAAAAGTAAGCTGGAAGAATGACAGTTGAGATGGTATGGACACATAAGACGGAGACCATCAGACCACACAGTGAGGCAGGCAATGTCTATGGAGCTTCACCGACAGTCATCCAGAGGAAGACCGAAGAACTCCTGGATGACTCAATGTTCCAAAATTCTTCCGAGAAACGGCCTGGATGAAGGCGATACCCAGAACAGAAGATATTACAACCTGAGAACGAGAAGAGCCGACCCCAACAGCCTACCTAGGCAATGAGTTGGGACAGCGCAAGGAAGAAGAAGAGGTAATATATAAAAATAAATAAATACAAAATAAAATAAAAACTTTGACGGTCTGCGTGGTCGAGGGGTTAGGTTCTCTACGTGCGGGTTCAAAGCTCCGTTAAAATTTTAATTTAAATTAATTAAAAATAATGCATAGTATAGTTATAATCTCAGTGTCGCCCTGGTGTAAGACCACAATTCAGAATAACGTTGCATGAAATGGCATTCGCCGTGTATAATGACCAGATATAAAAAGCCAGGTACTGCCACACTTTCCTCTTCCTCACCTCTTTTAACCTCCCCACTATCTTGAGCCTCACAACATACCCCAATTGGGGATGCCATAGTTTCACTGGCTCCAAACAAGAGCAGTTGGAACTCTTGTGCGGTATTCACATTAAAAAAAAAAATATGTACATAATATGGTGGCGTCAGCCACCCAGTGAGGCCAACATCAATAAATTATACTATAAAATGTAAACTAACGTACCTATCAAAACAAAAAATATTTAAAAAAAATGGAGTGCAGTTCACACACGGTAGAAGCGAAACTTTACCAAAACAATCTCCATGAATACTTGAAGAGTGAGGTCATAGTCAAAGCGATCAATGAGCGCAGATCTAGCATAATTTCCGTTTCGTATCTCAACCAATAGGATCCTTTAAAAGTGACATCATAATCAAAGCGGTCAATGAGCGCGTTGATGCGTTGCAGGTGCAGTAATCGTCATTTCCGTTTCATCCGAAATCCAAATCACAGTGGGGCTATAGAAGTTTCATTTCAATATGTTTAAAGTGGTACCTACTTACCAAAAATGTTATGAATTCGAAGTCGATGGTTTGTATCTAATTTTTCAACACTGTGCGGTTTAGAGTTTCATAAATTTCGGATTAGTTTAGTATGTCTCGTTTGTACCTAATTTTGGGGATGCTTAATGCTACGTCCAGACTGAAGCCAACCTTCCAACTCCGAACTTAGTTCGGAGTTGGAAGGTTGGCCCATCGTGTGGTCGCTGCGACCAACCCTCCAACCCCGAATTCCGTACTCCAAAATGGCGGACATGAAACAGCTGTAGCTACGCTGTATCTTTTTCAGTTGCCTACAATTATTACGTACGTGTAATCATAAGATTATATACACGACATGTTTTCAAACAATTGTTATACCACTCTCCGTAATAATATAGTCATTTTAATAGTACGCGGCACGGTGTGGACAGCTGCGGCAGGCTGGTTCGTGTGAGTTGGCCGTCGGGATCGCCTCGAAGGCGATCCCGGGCCAACGCGAACTCCAACCTTCCAACTCGAACTTCCAACGCACGAACACCCCTCCACACGATCGTCCAAACGTTTGAAGTTGGAACGTTGGCCGCAGTGTGGGCTTACCATTAGGCTGACGCCAGTGAGATGTTGACAAGGAACAGGGTGAATACATCAACACTAATTAAGTTAACTTGCACAGCTCATTATAAAGCATTCACGTGTTGGACTTCCGGCTTCCTATGGGAATTTATGAAGCCCAGACAGCCTCCTGAAAGAAAAAAAAAGTGTTCACCTTTTCTTCGACACACAACCACATGTAACTTACCTAGACATTGAAAAAATGCGTTATATACATAATCTTATTATGGAATAAATAATTAAGGACTTAAAAATGGCAATGGTTAAGTCTTTGGTACATAAGAAAAACATTTGTATCTCACGTAATTTCGGTCGCCGATAAATTTATCAAACTGTTGTTATTACTGTCGCTCTTAATCCCACAAATACTGATCGAAAGGGACAACTGCAACTCAGGCTGTAATCATTACATTACATACCTAGTATAAAATGAAGTCGCTCAAAATGTATGTGCGCGTGAATCTTTAAACTACGCAATGGATTTTCATGCGGTTTTCACCAATAGATAGAGTGATTCAAGAGGAAGGTTTATATGTATAATACATGCTTATTATATTAGAGAAAAGCCGAGAAATTCAAATATCCAATTCAGGAAACGGTCAGCGGGCAGCTGGCAAGCGGATGGTGTGGATTTTATAAAGGTTGGGTAATGGCGTTGTGTTTCGTTAGCCATAGCAACGTGTGGCCGGGTCTGCTGGTATCTACATAAAACGATCAAAATTGAGGTTTTATATTCCCCATTTTCTCCTCTGAAACTTCACAGATTTTAAGTTTTTTTTATTAACTGTATTAGAAGAAAATACTGTATACGTTACGTCAGGTACGTTTTGCTTTTTTTTTAAATATATTGTCTATAATAGTAGTGTATACTGAACGTCTGCTGAAGGCGTTCAAACCAGGCAATTTTAACGAATTTTGGAGTCCTAAGTCCTACAAAAATTAACTTATCAAAAAAAGCAAAACGTACAAACGCGCTGGTGGTTGATATATATTTTTTCTTTTATTTATTTAACATAATGGTACAAAAATTACATGCTTTTATGCATTCAATAAAAAAATTCTAAATAAATGAAGACAATATAAGCGAAACTCAATCGAAAATCTGGAAACAGAAAAATCAGAAAAACATATTGACACCTCTGGGACTCGAACCCAGGACCTCTTGCTTTCCGGGCAAAGCTTTCCGTGCTTTCCTCTTGCTTTGCACGGAATTTTTCTGTTTCCAGATTTTCGATTGAGTTTCGCTTATATTGTCTTCATTTATTTAAATATTACAATTTGAGGTTTTACTCATAAAGTTAAAAATTAAAAATAAAAAAATTTCTTTCAAAAATACATTATTTAATACGGCTTACACCTTTTTTAAGAGCAAAGCTCGTGTTAAAAAGGCGGAGAAAACGAATGTAAATAATATCTACATTAAATTATTTAAAAAAATATTTACAGTAACGTCCAAATCCAGATAGGAAATTGGGGAATACGTTTGAATGGACAAAACGCTGCCCGGTTTCTTCTTAATGTTGCTAGCATTTTTTTGTGTAGCGTTCTTGAAATTATGACACGAAAACGACGAAATATAAAAAAGGCTACTTGCATTTCAAATACAATATACTCGAATGCACTTAGAAGTAGTTGAAGTAACTTTTGAAAAGAAACACTTGCTTGGAGGCAATCTTCATCACTGAATATACACAACAACAAAATAGACAAGACTGATAATAATTGTTTACCACAAATCTGTCACCGAGGTTTTCGCTAGTCTAGGATCTAGGATACGTCCATGTTCCTCTCACAAATCAATCATCAACACCAAATAATTCCGGCGTCAAGTGTACAGCAAACCTCCGCAATTCTCGAAATATCATTTGAAATGAGGGGGATTTCACACCCTATTAAATCATCCCCAATTCAACCCTTGTTTTCTCTGACGGGCGCCTGTAATATCTGATACTCGTGCCACGTACGACTATGTTTAAATGTAAATAAATAACGCTAATTTAGATTAGGGTAGGAAAACACTGGGGAGATACTTAAGTGTGAAGAATTCATCTGTCGATTGACATTTTAGCGCCAGTTCATCTGAGAAAACGTCAAATTTCCATAGGACTAAAACAAACATAATATATTCAGATGCCTTCCTGGGAGTACCAAAGATTAGGTCTAAATAAAAATTCTGTAAGTTCTTTCATTATCGGCATTGTCAGCCTAGGTAGATTAATGTTATGCAGGTACATGGTACGTAGGTAAAAAACTTAATTTTTACACATTTTGATATACAGATCTTCACCTACTCTTCCACTAACATCTATTACAAAGTAAGTATCAAATTTCACGGCATGAGTGTGATCAGTGAGTGTGATAATAATAATAATAATAAAATTTAGATTGTTTGACGGCGCTGTTTTTGTGAAAAATCACCTCAAGGGCGCTGTAAAAATTTATAATATATTTCTACAACCTTACTTTTAACTACAGGACAAACTATTATAACAATTTATGGCGAAAGAATTGCATCCACCAACCGACCGGTTCGATAAATCGATTACTTATACAAAAATATATGTACAATGCATTTGATCAATGAACGCAATGCTGCGTAAAAACGCATGTACCTACATAATATAATATTAAGGTATCATTTATATTCTATACAGCCATAAAATATACAGAACCATTACTTACCTGCGAGGTCACTTGAGATTATTTGACTGTTTATTTCGAGAAATTTATACTGATACATACAGTTTGCATGCAGAGAACATCATTGGAAAATTGATCACACTAATCACTAATTACCGAATACGTAGAATGTGTTCCAATATTTTGAATATTTTATTGATTTTTTTTTTTTAAATATTATTTCAATGAGCAAATCATTATTAATATCGATAAATTTAATGTAATTTTAATTTTAAGGATTCTACTTGCGGGTGTACTGTACCTGTAA
Source organism: Limnephilus rhombicus (assembly GCA_929108145.2). Lineage (NCBI taxonomy): Eukaryota > Metazoa > Arthropoda > Insecta > Trichoptera > Limnephilidae > Limnephilus > Limnephilus rhombicus. The sequence goes on from OV815270.1 coordinate 17,602,453, forward strand.
CAATTGTATCCATCGTCAGATTGGAGAAAAAAAATGGTTTAGCCAATTTATGATGTAAAGTGATACACCGCTTTAGAGACACCTAAGCGTGCGCGTAAAAATGTTCCATTTTTTTCCGAACCATTATATTTGTATTTTTATCATTCGGTAAATTTCGCCATTGTGCATTTAAGCTTCTCATCTAAAAAAATGATTTACTATTTCTACCTTCACATATATTTTCACTTTTTACTGTAAAAAAACGCACTTCCTACTTCCTATTCCTATTTATTACAGTTGTCTTTGTTCACCATTTTACAACTTGAAAAAATATAACAGTGGGTATGCAAATCATATCGTCCATCTTCTGTTTGAAACTGTTTTCTTTCTGGACCATTACGGTTACGCGACCTTCCCCTGAAATAATTTATTATATTAGTTAAATTTATTACTTTACTGTTACTTTTACTTGTATGTCGTTTAAACTGGAGCAGTTAATGGTCCCATGGGGCTTCCAGGCCATAAAATAGGCAAATAACAGCCCTGAAATATTCTGGAATGTGCCATTCCTGGAGTTTGAAATATGTATCTACATAATAAAATTTGAATAACTGGACTGTTGAAAAAAATGCACTTTTAAAATGGTTTAAAGCTGATACAGGCATGTCGGACTTTTTCATGCCAAACTTAACTTTGAGTTTGAGGACAGTTAGGGTCGTCTGTTTCAACAGAAAGCTAAATCGTGTTCTAAAGTTAAATTTTAACTCTCAGTTAAAGTAATGAGGACGTTAAATGGGACCGCGCGCTGTTTCAAGTGTATTTTCGCTTAAGTAATAGTTGTCAGTGTGACCAGTCTAAAAAGCAGAATATTCCTCGGAATTATGTGACAAAATGCATCGAAATATTTTTTGATGCGGCAACACCGTAAACTAAATCAGAACTGTCAAAATATCCGGTTGTATTTTGTTTCGCGTCGTAGGATCTGACGGCTTTGTTCCGTTAAAAGTATTTGTATGAATATTTACAAATAAATGACGACCTATTATAATACAATATGATTGTAATTTACTTTCTAGTAGTTGTGATATCTCCCTGAATTTGAAGTGTCGCATATTTTTCGAGATCTTCAATTCGTATCGGTAGTTACTAGCGATATTAATAGAGCTTTCCGTAAAGGCGGCTTCACTCGCTAACATAAATAAACCCTCGCTAATATCGATATACGAAGCGAGTCTAACCTACTACTCGTGTTATATTTTTGTAATGTGTATGATACAATAGGAACACTGATTTGAAGATCTTGTAAGATATGCGATACATCCATTGATAGAGCTTGTCTTTAAAAGGAAACGCCAAATATGTCGATATCAGAATTGATTCTGTTCAACAGCAAGATTTTTTCGACATGCGGTAACCATATTATTATTGACGCAGGAACGAAATATTTTGGTTTTCGCTGCAAGACATTGGATGAGGAACTCATCGTCATTATCATCCTCTTCTATAATATTTATCATGATTACTGATTAGTATATTAGTAATCAATGTTGAAGCACCCATTTCCGTAGGTACATTACTTCGACCAGAACTGTCAAATATGCCAATATGGCGGAGTAACTCTAGAGTAACTATCGGTTTTCGGAAAGTAAGTACAAAAGTTAAAAGTAACGTAAAACAATCAGTCAAATTGATTGAAAAACGCATTTTGCTGAAATTTAACTATAGTAATGGCGTTTTGTTTTACTTTTACTTTAGCGAGCGTTGAAACAGACGGCCCTAAGTATATCAAATCAAAGGGAATAATATTTTTTAATCAAGAGGTATTGCAAATATCTAGTATGGATAAGTGTTATATTTATTTTTTTCTCTATGTTTATAATAGCCAGGTAACATTTTGAATACCCACGTCACGTGAGATAAAAATTAAAAGGAGCAATGACACAGTTTTATTTGTATGAAGAACGGTAGTCTTCATGGCATGTAATAAAAATCAAGTAAATAAAAATATTTTTACATTATATTATAAAATAAGGTAAATAAAGAAATCAATTTTTCTTCCCTTTATACGAAACTTTGGAGTCTTTTGGTGAGTTGGTTACAATTATTTAGAAATGACGATTACCCTACCTACTGAGTTAATATAATGAAAAATAAATTAAATATTTGACACCTTAAAAAAAACATTTCTGGGGTAGAAATTTTAATTTACATGCGACAAATTCGTTTGTAATTTGCATTTACGACCATCAAACTCCTAGAAGAATTCGATGACGCCCAAGAAAGACATGGCATGACCAAATTAATCAGATACTCGAGTCGGGCCATGTCAAGAGTCAGAATATGTATGAGGCGATGTGTGAATGTAAAGGCAAGGGGTGTGCCAAGACCGAGTTGTTTGGCGGTCCGTCCTCTCTGCCTACCCCTATGGAGAAATGAAGTGATGGTTAGTTAGGTCGGTAGTTAGTTAGTTAAAATGCTTTTTATATTTTATATTTCATCATATTTCTACGGTAAATAGAGCAAAATCATTTTTAAAACTAATTATCATTAACCCACAAATAATCAGGCCTCAGCAGGGGTAAGCCACCCAGTGAGGCTAACATTATTGGATTGTACTATGAAACGTATAATTTTGTATCCATAGATAAATAAATCGCCAAAGTTTTTCTTTAATTTTCTATATTTTAGAATTAAACAGCACACATTCGTACTTGATATCTGCTATACTTTTATATAATTTGTCAGTTTGGTTAAAGGCGTTTAACCAGCCAGCGGACGAAAATCCACATTTCGTCGAAAGTTGTTCTTCCGATCGTGCAGGACGGTTACAATGAGAAAGATTAATTATTCTCCGTACCAGCTTTTTTAAATTATAACTCAATATCGAATTTATTTCAATCCAAATTAGCTTTAATTTATACCTTCATCCAAAAATGCTGAAAGGCGTGATGATAAAACTATTAAAATAGTATACTTTTTGTAGTTATTTTTTGATTATAAGTATTTATCATTTTTCAATAATGTCTAAATTTAATAAGAATGTTAAAAAAATCTGAAATATATTAGTTTGTAAGTGCGCAAATAAATACATAAATGGACCAATTTTCGTCAAGAAACACATGTACGTACATATTTTTTATTGATTTTATTGAAACTAAAATTAAAATTCTAATACATAACTTTGCTAGATAATGTATTGATTTATTTTACTGCATGATTACATTATTTGAAATGGGTGTGGTATAATACAAAAACTTTTTTGAAAATTTAACAAATCTGCCAACGACCTATGGAATAACCTTATTATACTAAAAATTAAAAAAAAATCTAAAAATTTATTACAAACGAATGCTAGATAAAAGAACAATCTTTCGAAATCCATTTATAATTTTTTGTGGAAAAGAGTCAATACGTCTAAAAACTTTTTTGAAAATGATGTATTTCAGGCTTTCTCTGGTAATGCCCTCTTAAGAAGTATTTTAGCCTTAAAAAGAAGAAGAAAGGGAGATACGTAAATACGAATGTAAGAAGGAGCCCGCTAAAATTAAAAAATATATATATAATTATGTGAAAATAGTGAAAATATAATAAAAACTACTCGTTCACAATAGAGCAAAAATAGAGTAAATAGAGCAAAAATCATTCGACAAATGCTTAATTTGCATTAAAAATACACTATGAATTTTTTCATTGGTGTAAAAGTTATAACATGTATGTATGTAAATAACGGAACAAAATATGTTTTTAAATTTTCGGAGCACACTTCGCGATTTTTTCTATAGAGGGAATTTCATATAATTAACGTTTGGGCTCTACAAATGCTTAGATAATATCTTCAAAAATAGTATTAATTTTTTTAGGAATTTAAAAACTGAAAGTATTCAAGGGAAATATGTTAGAAGTCGGTAGAAATGCGGTATGCGGGGTCTTAAAGAGTAAACCTTTGAATATATTTGTACACACCGGTAGATCCTATTGAAAGTTTTTAAAACTGGAATGTAGCAAGCCCGTAGTCTCCTCTCCCCCCCCCCCAAAAGGCCCAATGATGTTATACACAGTTCTTCCTCCGATGGGTACACTTATGAATTTCGTTTAAATTTAGACTCGGGATTCAATTCAACGTGGTTCTTTTTAGGTTTTTTGTTTTTGTTTCAGTCTTCACCTTCCTATAAAATTATTAATAAATGTACTTATTTTTGATCCACCAAATACACCACTGTACAAGCAGGGGTCTCATTAAAATTATTTACCTCTAGGGCGATTCCGCTATAGACGATTCTCTACATTAATTTTTAAATCGCAGTATTTGTTACTTTTTTGATATCAGTGCAAAGAAGAAAATCAATATTTAATAATAAAAAAAGAATTTTGGATTTTACTTCATACTGAAATTTTTGGCGCGCTTGGAAACATTATCATTCGAAGAATCGATATATAAACTGCAAAATCACACCGTGCAACACTTTTTTGCCAACAGCTTTTACCGATAGTTTGAGGTTATATTTTACTGCTAAACGTGTAGTGACAATATTAATTTATATTTATGTGTCGAAAGATGTAAGTAATTTTTGTTATTTTTTAAGCATCATTGACTAGTCACTGTTAGCTTGTTGCACCCGAGATGCAAAAAGATATAAAAGTTTGTGTTGTTCACAGAAATAAAGTACTAACGTTTTAAAACTTTGTAAAATAAAGAAGAAATCAAAGGCAAACTTAAAGCATTCGTTTTTAAGAGTATAATGTTAGCTGAATTGAAATAAACGTTGACTCAAATTGGTTGCACCCGCGATGTGATGTCAGATCGCGGGTGCAAATCTTTGACAACTAGCCTTATTGTGTCATTTATCGTATATTTTATTGTCTTGAATAATAATACGTATGCTGTGTATGATTGGTTATTTATATTTAATAAGGATGTTTATATTATATTCCCCTTTTTACAGAAACATGGGTTAAAATGATAAAAGAACGAAGGAAAGAGACTAGGTAAATATACTATAAAGAAAATAGGTGAAAATTTAAAGAAAATCCTTGTTCATATTAGTAAGAAAAGAAGAAGTTAAAGGGTCATGTTGGATTATAAACGGAAAAGCCTGAGAATTATATCAGGCATTCAATCAAAACATTTAATTCAATCTGAATTCGGCGATAGCATTTCCGTGGGACGAATCTCATCTCAAATGCATATTGGTTTTGAAATCTCCAAAAACCACCACTGAAACAGAAAGTGATTGGGACGATAAAGATTTGGAACATCTTACAAATTACAAAATACGAAAGGAAATTCTGTGTCCTGGTGTATCTGTGTCTTCAGTATCAGATCAGACTAAATCCTTCTTGCCACCTAAAACAAAATTGCGCATTTCTGATGTTTACAGAGATTCAGGCGACGAAGCCTTAAGTTACGAAGTTCCAGCGTCTCTTTAACTCTCAAAATTACCACAGATCCTCCACACAGCATCTCTAAAGATGACATAGGCCCTGATAGGAATTATTTTTTTCAGGGCCTCCTCTAATGTAAAAAAAAACATATTAATTATTTTATTTAAGATAATTAATATAGTTTAGATACCAAAACATATTAATATTCATTGAATAATAATGAAAATCGTAAATTATGTAGCAGAAGTTCATTTTGAAGACTTTTTTGAAGTTGGAAATGCCAGAGAAAAAGATTGATGGAAATAATTTGTTCATGGAATTTTCAGCGACTATTGACGTTTTCGAAAAGAAATAATTAACATAAGTGGCAAAGAAGTGTACTGATTAGTTAAAAGTTTTGTTTGAGTTTTTATTTCGTTCTTCTTCAAGTTTTTTTTTATGTTTAAATCCACTTAAATTAGACGGGTTGCACCCGCGATAATTTGGTGTTGCACCCGCAATTGCTTCAAAGGCGAATAATTCATTGTTTATTTGTTTTCCCTATATTTTTTAAAATTTTGTAGTTGATTAATTTAACACCTAATAAAATATAAAGGCATATCATAATAAATATTTCTCAATTAACAGACTTTTGTGTTTTTGTCTTACGATCTGGAAAGGTATGTCCAAATTTGTTCCACCCGCGATAGCACTTTGAACCTCCCTCCTGACTATTTAAATTCTTAAATAAAATTCTTATAAACGAATACAAAGTGAATATGTTAAAATGTAGCTCTTCCGAGAATAATTTAATTTTAAATGTTTTTTATTTTATAATTAGGAAGCTTTACATGCGCCTAAATGTTGCACCCACGATTGTGGAATCGCCCTTTACCTACTCAAACATACCGGTTCAGCAACATTTTAAAGTAAGTACATACCTACCCACATGTCCCACGTAGGTAAAAACATAGTATTTTATAAAATTAAATGAAACCAATATGATTTTAACTAAAACATACGTTTTTTTGGGTATATAATAATTACGATTATACACAAGGATTAAATAAAATAAAAGTAGTAATAATTTACGTATTGATATACAAGTTGAGATTCGAGGAACAACTCATCGAATGCTCCAAAATAAGGTTGACTTCCAACTCATATAATGTATGTAGGTAGGTACTTCGGGTTCGCTCTGTACTATGTGTTTCATTATTTTTTTGTATTTTTAGTAGGTTTTAGTTTTTATAATAAATTAAAACTTAAAAAATAATAATATTAGGAATTTTTGAAGCTACAATCATTGAGATACCTCAACGGCAAGACAACCCCCCCCCCCCTCCCCCAGCCCACGTGCCACCTTTTACAATTTTTATTCAAATTTCCATTTTTCATGTATATTAAATTTGGTACCTAACACGGGTACCTATTTAAAACATCTAAAATTCTTGATTCGATTAGGGGAGTACCTACTTTAAATAAATTTATTAACTTTAAGATTTTCAAAAATAGAATCCTGATTTAAAATGTCATTCTCAAACACGCGAACTGTCAAACGTGCGATAGTCGTTAGTTTTCTGAAATTATCCAATTTTCTGCGCAATTTTCTTAATTTTTCTCTTCAATAACTATCCTTGTACTTCAAGGAATATTCTAAAAAAAGAATTAGAGAAATCGGTTCAGCTGCTCTCGAGATTTGCGCTTAGCAACAAATTCAGCGATTCATTTTTATATATAAGATATGACTGGTAGAGTTGCGTACCTACTACAACACTATTTTACCAGATAAAGCAAATAAACTTTAAAAAAATTAAAAACAGCCTGAAATAAATTCTTTTTCATCTAACTTTGTAGGAATAGTAGTAAGATATTAAAAATCCTACGTTTGAAAATAAATCAACACCCTTCAACAGTAAGTTTGGAGCAATAACTGTTTGTTAAAACGTACGTAAGGAAGTAAAAACATGAAATCAAACATTAAAAATGTAAATGGCCTCAACGCATAAAAATATCTTCTGAGCCTATTTCAATACATGAATGCTTCATGGCCAAGGACACCTAACGGCGAAAGTGATTTACTGTTCGTCTTCGTTTTCACTGAAATACAACGTGTTTTGTTCAAATAAATAGTATCTGGAGACGCATGAAGATTCTTCAGTGATAAATGCAAACGAGCCGTAGAATTTATGTTCAACCCTTTCGTTTGCCCAGTTAGGGATGAAAGACAATAGGTAATATTACTTTATTGTCGTCATCTATATTTGACTTCCATAGAAGCGGTAGTTTGTTTGAAGGCCAAAGCGGCTGTTCTTCATTTCTCTTGGTATAAATATTACTAAAATGCTTGAATCGTATGTCAAAATTAACTACGTACACTGAAGAATGGAAAAATATCTTGCCATGTGCAAGTGTATTTGTAAGGCACCTACTTGGTACTTCTGAAGATAGTTGGTGATTAATGATTATTTATAAAATACCTCCACATTTACAATCAAAATTACACGACAACGTTGATAGGTACCTACATAATAATTGGATAATTTGTAAAACGCCGTTTTGTGAAAAATCACCTCGAGGGAGCTTTACAATTTATAATGAATTCTTAGGCTCCATTTAATTTTATTATTTACAAATATTTACAGAAACATAACATACCTGGCAGGCCACTTCTGAAAGGCACACTTTATTAGAAAGTTTATTTATGGGGAAGATACGACTTTGCACATGGAGCACATTATATTTAAAACACTGGACATTGCATGATTTTAGGTTTATAAGAAGATTAATGCCAACGTTGAGTTAATATTTATTTTGAAAGAGTAGAGAATTTTGGACTCTTTAGGACATGAGATTTTTATGAAATGACCTTTACAAAAGCTTATAATACATAGATAAATAATTTTAATATTATTTGGCGTACAAAATACGCGGCTCTCTCTGCAGCATTTTATCGAGTAAACCATTGTCGAAGTATCGTGTAAGTAGGAAGGTAAGAAAAGTATCACAAGCTTTCTTGTAAAAAGTAGAATAGATGAAAAAGCATCATTTATTGTTATTGAAACGCCCTTGTTTATTAATTTTGTCTAATTGCAATGATTAACAAACTACAAAGACGCTGTCAACAATGCCAAACATAATTATGATGGCAAATTAGCCTTTAGCATTTTTTTCTTTTTCTACTACGAAGAAGTCTTAAAAATGTTTTAGGCACGCGACAATGCAGCCTGAAAACACCATTTCTTTGACAATACACAATATTGAAACACTTTCCTCGGTCAATCTGCGTCGCCTATTATTGTGACAGTTTCTGGGACAATGCGGTGCCGGAGATATTTATGACTTTCCTTGGGGATGTTTCCGTTTCATGTAACGCTTGTTCCAGGCACCGTTTATTGCTTAATTTGCCCCGTTAGGGAAGGGGTTGGCTGAGGGAGCCTTCACCGAACCCTTTCAGAGGAGAAAACATGCCCAGCCCTTTACTGCTCCGAAAGAGTTGACCTCGAAGCGGTGCAGCTTAATTGGTGACAGTTATGGCCCGCAATTTAGTATTTCGGACTTTTAAGAGAACGGGGTGTCTGGAAATGTGCATTTACAGTATTTATATTATTAGCTCAAGATGGCGCACAATAAGAACATAAAGATATTTTTGCAACAGCATCTTTTTATATCTGCAATTCTGCAAAATTTTAGCAAATATAATAAATTTTATTTATTCTTAACTGTTTTTCGCAAAATATGGCACTTTAACCATTATTTCGCAAAAGACAGAATACCCCGTTCATAACAGAATCGTATGGGTAATTTTATTTTTACGATATAATTTAATGTTTTTAACAGAGGGAGCTGTCTACGTCGTTTATGTGTTTTTTGTAATTATTTTTTTATACAACTCTATAGAGTTAATAGATAAATATTATTTATAGCTGTTTGTCATAAGTTCTTAGGTTGAATTTGACATTTACGTAGTTCATATATGATAACAAATTTAGTTATTTTTACCTTTAAAAATCTTTAAAAAATACAAGAAAAATTATGTAATTTTCGGTAGGTACCTAGTAATTTTTCACCTTAAATTTTTACCATCTTGATAAGCAAATATCTAACAATTTATAATAACGCATTTGAAATATCTAAATTTGCATCACACGTAATTAATTTATTGTTAAAAAAATATTAGAAGTAAATATAAAAAGTCGGGGAAGCCCGAAGAAGATATGGCACGATCAAGTGAATCAGATACTTGGGATTGGCCATGTCAAAAGTCAGAATAATAGAAGAGTATGTATGAGACGATGTATGAATGTGAGTGAGGCAAAGAGTGTGTGCCAAGACTGAGTTGTGTGGCGGTCCGTCTTCTCTGCCTACCCTGCGGGAAACGGCGTGATGGTTAGATAGTTAGTTAGTTAAAAAATATTAGTTAACCTAAACTCTAAATTAATATTATAAAAATTTGTGAATAATTAGGTGATAGGTTAATACGTTATTAAATAATGTAGATGTAAGAGATTGTTTTTATTTCAGATGCAGTTAGTGTTCTTTACATTCGGACAGGCCAAAATACATAATACTTACAAATCGACGCCTTCTAAGAATTAAATATCTACCGCCTAATAAGTATCTACCTGACGATTTTTATTATTACTGTTTGACGTGATATGATTGTGATGATGTGAATGACAAATATGGTCGAAGCTATTTATTCTTATTACTTACTATTTAAAAAAATCTGATTTGACCAATTTATTTTCAGTTAGCTTTAACCAACTTTTAACACGCTAAAGTCTACCATAGCACAAAAATAATAATCCTTTCCAGTTAGGTATACGATAGATGCACATAAACTCACTCACTAATATAGCAAAAAAATAAGGAGTTACTGGAATAAGTACATTTCTTAATAATCGTAAATATCGTTATAAAAAAGTTTTTAAAATGCTACTGATATTTTCTTCGCAAAAATGTCACTTTACCTATCAAGGTGACGCATCAACGATCTGGATATAATTTCATCCTTTCTGCTCGTGAGACTCGGAAGTGAGATTCACCCTTATATTGCTGGATTGCAAGTGTAGTTGTTGAACCAGAAGACGGCAGAAGCAAAGGACGCCGAACATGGCCCAACAAAAAGCATTGTTGTACCAACAATTGCGCCCAATTGTCCTAAAGATTGTAAAACAATTTAAGCCAATATTGTTGTCCCCTGTTTTGACTGCCGTAAGAAATCGCCCGACGAAAGATTCATTATTAAAACTGTAGGAACATAAACATTTTCCAAGCAAATGGGACAAATAAAATTGGAGAACATTAATATTTTACAATGCAATATATTTCGACACAGATACGCCGCCGCCAGGGAGGAAAAGAAAAAAACCTTCACGGATAGTGAATCTTTATAGCCATTTATTGCAGTTATAGCATTGTCCTACAATACGATAGGTACATTGTTTCAGAAGTAAGACAGTATTTAATAAAAATGACTTATTTCTATGTATTTGTTCTTCATGAGAACTGACTACAGAACAATGAATCTACATTGTTAAAGCATCATCTAATCATACCTATATATATTATATAGACCCTTTCGTGGACTTAGAAAAGCAGCGCCAAAAGTAGAGTGAAATATCGGCGGTACCTACCTACCATATTATTTAAATATAAAATAAATGGATGTAATATTACTTAATCGCTTTTATGAATTCTCACTTCTGACACTTGAAGTCGAAGCAAAAGTTATAGAGTTCATTACCGGAGTTACAAAACCAAACGAGTATTTTTAAAAATTATCTAATTTACGTTACCGACGCGCCATTTACCAAAGGGGTAGGCAAATTTATATTAATTAATTAAATATTAATCTTTGTCTTTACTAAGTATAAAATGAAGTCGCTCACGTTGTTTGTGCGCTTAGATATTTTAAACTACGCAACGGATTTTCATGCGGTTTTCACCAATAGATAGAGTGATTTATGGTGTGGATTTGATTTAACAGATGGCGTTGGTTATAAAGGTTTCGTTAGTCACAGCTAACGTGTGGCCGGGTCTGCTAGTCAATAATATTTTCCGCTTCGAGAAGAAACGTACCCATTCGAAATTCCTTGACTTTTAGAGAATTGCAGTATTGTCCAATATTTGAAATTAAAATCCTAACTTTTTTTCTCCATAAAGTGGTTATACCTAGGTGTACACTACAATATATTACCGAGAAGATTACAAATTTGAGGTACCAACCTACATGAATATTTAAACTTATATTTACGACAATTTAGTTCATTTTCAAGTTTCGTAAAGGATCTTTTCAAGTTATGTCCGTATATTATTATTGGACAGTTTGTTCATAAAACAGAATTAATAATAGAAATTGAACAGAACTTTCAGAAAACTCGAAAAATAACTTAAAAAATTTCATGAATTGTTTACATTCTATGAAACTTAGTTTTTAAATATGCTCCCTCTTCTGATCTTTTAAATAAAAATATTCTTATCAATTACTCGACTTGTAGGTTAACAAAAACATTTTCAATGTAATGAAATTCAATCTGTATTCCCTTGAACAAAGGGATTGGTATTAATTATTTTGGCTTTAACATTATTATTGTTATTCCATCAGGAAATGAATTAACGAAACCTAATTGCCCTCTCTAATGTTTGTTTTAGTAAACCTCTCAAACCTTCTTGAACAGAGGGACCCAAATTATGAGGATGTATTTATTTTTCTAAACACTTATTAAGTATATACCTACTTGTATATTTTCCCAAAAACTATCTATACACTTTAGCTAAACATTTTAACCCATTAATTCGTCATCAGATTCAGTTACCGCCGCAATTACAAAATATCTGTTATTTATAACACCATAGTACCGCTAACAGAGCTATCGAAGGCTACAAAATCAGTTTAATAACTGAGTGACAAAGTCAGGTCACAAAGAGAACCCGCTTCTTCTCTTTGTGTAGCTGCATAAATAAATATAAACACAGTCCTAACAGTTAAAGCACAAAAGAGCAGGCGTAAGACCAACGTTATGAAAAAAGCTAATTGCTTTCAGTTTCTGGAAGAAGATCGAAGAGCGATATTTCATTTTTTTCTTTATGCGTTTATTGGTCCTTCTTCTGTAGAAGTTGAAAGAGGGACGAAGATGGTGCACCGTGTTGCATTTCCACTAATTTTGAAATGCCTCTCATTTACAGATGCATTTTTTGATGCACGTTCAGCAGATGGGTGTGATGCAAAAACATGGAAAACTGAGATATCTGTATAATAAATATAACATAGGTAGCATCTATTTTAGCACCGACATTTTTTACAGCATATAATATTCTGAGAATATCTTATAGCGATAGTAGATTCTGAGATCTGAGGATTAGCAAGCAAAATATGGATATTAGGGATGGGTTTTACTCAGGATTTTATATATATGATAAATGATAATACGTAATAGAAAAGCTGTGTCTGGATTAGATTGTTTATTGAAATGAATGCAATACATATATCGTTACCCTTTTTTATTAATTTTTTCAAATGTATCTTGAAAGAGAAACCTTTCATCCAATAACTATTTTGGTACCTACGTAACGTACTGAAATAGCAACAAATTTGAAGAAGGCACAATCTTTATACAGGGTGTTAAGGGACGCAGGTAATTGACTTACTTTCCAGTGATTCCAGACATTATTTGGAGTAAAAAATGTAAATGAAATTTTGGTCTCCGGTGACTTTTTTTGATGACTTTTTTTTTCCAATTTTTTTTCTTCAAATTCAAACAAAAAAAATTCTTCCGCGTGTCGTCACTGATCACTCAGCCGAGTAACCTACCAATAATAATATTTGGATGATTTATATAGCGCCGTTTTTGTGAAAAATCACCTCAAGGGCGCTGTACAAACTTATAATACATTTCTAAAATCTAAAAACTACAAGCTAGGCAAACAATTATAAACAACTTATGGCTAAAAATTGCATACATCGGTTCAGTGATCACCGATACGAAAATATGTGTACAATATTTTGACCAATGAACGCGATGCTGCCTAAAATTTAATGAAAACAGGACCATACTTACCTGGGAGGTCGCTTGAAATTAACACTATATTGTCCATTTAAAGAAATTTAGATAGAGTTCGCACGCAGAGGACATTATTGTGAACACATGTTATTTAATCCTGAAAAATATTTTAATATTAATATATAATGTATTCTTTGACGAGTGTATTTTGGAAAGTAAAAGCAACATATAAAGGTGGGTGGTGCAGTAGTACCTATAAGGATTTGATCTTTCTAAATGTGATTCGTCAAGAGACAGATTGATGTGTAAGGAATCGAGTAATTTTAATTCAGTAAGGAAAGTGTGATTAAGACATATCATAGACAATACAAGTATGATACTCTCAAATAGGTATATTTAAATTACGGGTATGAGAGCCCAAAAAGGAAGGTTTTTAGTTTGGACCTAAACTCTGTTGGGCTTGTTATGCATCTTAATTCCGGAGGGAGTCTATTCCAAGCCTTAGGCCCAGATACTCCGAAAGCACGATCTCCAAACATAGTATTTGGCTTTCGTTTAGGTTCTATTAGTCTGCCTTTAGCAGATGATACCAACCTCTTACTCCGCCTCCAACTGTCCAATACCTTTCATTTTTTTTATGTTTTTGTAGAAAAAATAAAAAATAAAAAAAAAACATCGAAAATGTCACCCGAGAACAACATTTCATTTGCATTTTTTTCATTTGCATCGAAATAATGTCAGGAATCACTGGTTAAAGTATGTCCCTTAACACCCTGTATTTGACCACAGTGTAAGTTTTTTTTAAAATTGATAATATTTTACCAAAAAAAGATTCTTACATCGTATAAAATTTATTATATTCATCGAGTTACAAAAACTAATTCCGTTACCAACATATATTGTATTCTAAAAGTACATAATATATTAATCAATCATGGAAATGATGGGCAAAATGTTAAAAAAAAAAAAAACATATATCTCCTCTTTTTGTAGACTTATAATTACGAATTTTTATTAAAAAACACCATTACAAAACCAATCTTTCAGAATACCGTAACAATGTTTAATTTGTTTTAATTTTTCAGAATGAAATCCTATTACGTCGTAAAAGACGCATTTATTTTTCTAAAAATATTTCGACGATGCAGATCGAAAGAGAAAAAAAATTGGAGAAGAATGACATATTTAACAATTTTTTTAAATTTTTTGTCCTTTACAGCATCTCAACTTTCCGCTGTCGATATATACATACATATACATTTGCACCTCGCACTTGTATATTCTAAAGTGTTAAAAAACTGTAATTGTAAACGTGCTTTCCAAGGAACAAGGAACCTAATTAATAATTACACAAACTTCTTGATAGTTTCCCATAACACTGTTTTGTACTTTTGGTTTCTACAGAAAGTGACATCTATTATAACTTATAACTATTATAGAGTAAACAATACATTTCGTTAAAATCCATAACTGTCTACGAGAAATTCATTATTCATTTGTCTTGAGAATATAAAAGCCACAGTATAAACAAAAATTACGGTAAGACACGATATCTTCGGGAACAGTTTCACCATTGAAGTCTAAAAAATAAACACAACTAGTTTATATTTGCAGAAAGCATTCTTTTTAGGGTGAATTCTTTTTTTAAAGTTTATTTTAAAGGAAAATAATATTTCATGATAATCGAAACGAGAAGGAAAAAAATGATTATTATTAATACGGAATTATAGAGGGTCCGAAGAGCTAAAAAACGTTTCGTTAATTAATGTGACAATAAATAAGAATAAAATAAATAAATAACTTATTAAAAAAAAAATACATCCTCAACCCCCAGACATAGAAAATATTAAGTAGGTATATCGATATAATTTCGATGTAGGTCGGACACCATTTGTGAAATTCCTTATCAAATATTTTATTGTCGTATGTATATAGGCCTATATCCTCAAGCAGGAAAGCTAATCCTGCTGCAGTTGATAGGAAAGTACCTACAAATTTAATTAGGAATTATTATTTAATTAATGAAACCTTAATTAATTGAAGGTTTACCTACGTATGACATTTATCATCATCATGTCCGGCACTATATCATGGGCTAGGGTAGGCAATTAGAGTATTGCTCCCTTTTGGTGGAATATCAATTATTATTGACTGAGCGTGGCGAGGTCTTATTTCATCTCAAACATTTGCCTTTAAGACGACAATATATTCTAAAATATATTCAGGATCTTAACGACGTAAGTAAAGAAACTGCGACTCAATTAATTCTAAAGAACGTGTTACAAATATTTAAAATGTGGCTCCATGTCTCACTCCCGCAGTTATTAATTCATCGCCCAGAAAAATAAAATATGTTGCTTACCGCTAACTTTATAGTTGAAAAACGGGTTATAAAGTTTTAAAATTGTTATACGTAAAATATATTAATGGTAAGGTGTTGTTTTCATTAATCTTTAAAACAAAGAACTTACATCCCCAGTGTTCTATTGGAATAAAAAAGTTATTTTTGTTACGAATTCGCCGGAAATGATTAAAATGTGAGTTTGAGCAAACAAAAATTATTAGGGTTTTGTACCGCCTTAAATTTGTTTTTTACGTTCCGGTTCCCGTTCAAGATGGTGACCTTGTTGTATGGAGACATTTTTATGATCGTGGTCCCTCTACTACGAGCTTTCGAATCGGAATAATCAATATTATGGTACCTACCGGCCTGAAGAAAGTTCGAAAAATAATTCTCATTTAGGTGATGACATTTCTTTGGACATAATATATAAATATTTATGGTTCAAATGTGATCGATCGTCGAATCGTCGTGTTTATTAATTAAGTAGGTGGGTATTAAAGTACCTACTTTTGGTTTTGATTTATTAAATAAGTCCAAGCAAGATAAAATTAGAAACATATGTTTTTGTATGCGAGGTCTACAGTATTCCCAGAACTACAAATTATATACTATTATTTATCACTTTCTTTTTCATTGATAAACATGTTACAATGTTTTTGATTGATTTGAATTTGTTTTACATTCATACCTAGGCGGACGAAATGATTTAAACATCTTTGTGTTTACAAGTAAATTAAAAAAAAAACTATTTTTAATTTTCAGTTTTACAATTTATGTACGCATTCAGTTTTACAATAAATACACGAAATGAAATCAATATTTAAAAACCTGCCATTACAGTACACAGAACCAAACAAGACTAAACAGAATAATAACGTAGAACCTACAAGCTAAATAGCTGTAAAGAAGTTGATATGTATCTACAACTATCTACGAAAGCAGTAGACTGAAAACTTCTTCGGAATCTCGCAAGGACATTCTCACGCGTTGCTCTATCGTTGTTCTCTCGTTCTCTGTTTTGTTCGTAGCTCGTTGTTTACTAAAGCCAAGGTTCTCGTTTATTGATTGGTAGTTGGTTTGCAATAAAATATTTCATAGTCGAGTATAAAGGAAGCATTTGTGCTCTCACTCTCAGCTCCCGATATCCTGCTGCTTTCCAAAACGGCTAATTATCACTTTCGAAGAATATTTTAATGATTTTTATCCACGTAGGTAACTTTTCGTGTGATTTAATATTCCAGGTACTTGGCAATGCAAGTTGCAGGTGGTTCTAGGAGTATTGTTGGATAAAAAAGTGTTTAGGTGTTATGCGACTTTCCGAGCCATTGATTAATTTTGTGAAATTTCTTGATATGCGTTACGCCGTCAAGACCTGCAGTGATGCCTGCCCAATAATATAAACATTAATATATATATATACCTAACAATAATAATAATTGGAAAATTTCACCTCAAGGGAGTTGTACAATTTATTATATTTACATTTATTGTGAAATCTCAGGTTCCATCTATTTTATTCTTTACAAATATAGGACATGCGAAGTAATTCATTGATTTTTATCAAACGTACACAACTCAGTCGTGGCGACGAGGAGAGCTATGACTAGGTCGTGGTTTCGAGTACGATTTGCATCTAAGTAAACATACAGGTTTGCTGTATAAATTATTTACATTTTATATGTACATAAGGCTTTCTGTCCGTTATCGGAAAAACAATTTTTTTTTAGTATTTTAATTTCTGTTTGATTTTCGTTTATTTTTTTTTTTAAATTTTATGCTTAATTTTTTGTTGTTTATGTTTGAATTTTATTTTCATTTATTGTTTTCATTAGGTACCTACCTAATAAGTAATACGTTATCATATTTTATTTCTTTTAGATTTTTATTTACTCTGTAAAATATTATTGTACTACCTATAGTTCATGTAATAAGGCAGACTGGGATGGCATTATCCTCCCAGTCCTGCTGTAATAAAAATTAAATAAATTAAAATTAGTCGCATTTTTGCCTTCAAAATAATTGTGGAGAAGTCTGTGCTAGAAATAGTAGATTGGTGGGTCCCGGGGATTGGATAAAAAACGCCTCTGCCATAGGTCACCCCAAGTGGTTCCCCATGTTTGGTGACTTAGCAGCAGTGCCCGGGTTCATGTGGTAAGGTTTGTTGAGATCTTAGCGGCGGATGTGTCTTCCCACCAAGCCAGGCCGGATCGGGAGAGACTGGATAATAATATATAATAATAACGTAGTATTTATATAGCGCAGTTTTGTGATATTTCACGTCAAGTGCGCTTAATTATAATAAACTTAAAATTAATCCTATAGTGTTCCTTACGAGTTCTTACAAAATACAAAATTGATTAAATAATGTGAAACAAAGAATATACAGTCCATATAAAGCAATTCCTAAAGAACAATATTAACAACAAGAATTCTTAAAATTAAATTATAATAAAGAATAGGAGGCAGTTTACGTTTAGAAATAATAATAACAGAGTGCACAGAGTAACAGTGTGAAAAGAATATACAGTATATACAAAGCAATTCCTAAAGAACAATATTAACAAAAAGAATCATTAATACTAAATTATAATAAAGACTGCGTTGGCTGCGTAACATACGAGAGTGGACCGGCATTCGAAGTGTGGAGGAGCTATTCCGGGCAGCGCAAGACAGAGAGACATTCTCAAGAGTGATCGCCAACGTCGGGGGGACCTGATACGGCACGCAAAGAAGAAGAATAATAAAGAAAAAGAGGCAGTTTACCTTTAGAAATAATAACAACAGAGTGCACATAAAACTATAGTAAGGAGGTAATCGAAACCAAACAATTACCAGAAACTTGAGGAAACATGGCTTATTATAGTAGATTGGATGACGTAGACCTTTTGACCTCTCCAGCAGGACTCTCTTGGAAAATCGCCTTGCTCCGCAGTGGGAGGGATAGATTCATACGTCTGTCACTCCTGGACACACTGACACCCAGACTCCTACCCACTATTCACCCCTGTTGCCTTTCCAGAATTTCCTATCCTTCCTTTCCTAAAATGACCCTCCATTCATCATCAACAAAGATGATAATAATAAATTCCCCTCAAGGCCTATTATGATGGCTGTTGAAATTAAAATATGTAATAAAATAAAATATTTTTTTGTTTAAAACCACGATATTTATTAATTTTTTAACCGACTGGTTTCGCTTAACTTAAGCATCTTCAGGGTACAAATTAATACTGGTTTTAAACAAAAAAGTATTTTATTTTATTAAATATGTCAAACCACAAAGTGATTGCTTTCTACAATAATATTAAAATATATGTCTAAATGCACAATGATTCATGCGTTGATTTTTTAAATTAAAGTATGTGGGATATTAGAAAGAACCAAAGAATCCACAAAAATCGGAAACATTTGGGTCTACGTCTTGCTGTTATAAAATAATATAACTTTCAACGACACGTGCCTCTCAATAGCTTCGAAAACCTTCAAAAAATTTCACGATCATATCGACAAGCCCCACAATCTTAAAATTAGTCGAATCACCACCAATTCACGGTAATAATAAACAATTAGTTTTCTCCGTTTGAGCACTCAAACTCTGTTATCCATGGAGAGAGACGACGACTTGCGAGATTTATGCTCCGGAGCCAATCAGCAATTACGAACAATGCCTTTAATGGTCAGGTTTATTTTGGAAACATCGAGCCCAATGCCATTTGCATTGTCTCTTTATGCATGTCCCGCTCAACATTGTGTAAGCACACGCTTTTCTTTTGAACGGGCGACAAAAGCGCATTAGCTCCGACAATAGCAATGTTTATCTAGACTTAGTACGAGAAATGTGGAAATTAAGAAATGCGTCTAACAAAGCATGCTTTAACGGGGCATTAATGATTTCATCCGTTATGACTTATTCATGGCAGGTTTTCTGCCATTTCAACCGAGTAATATACATATGCTACGCTTGCATGCATGCTACGGGTTATCGTTATAAGCGGGTATGGGTACCGCCGCCCCGGGAACCATTGATTGGATAACCAACACCTATGCCACAGGTCACTTCAAGTGGTTCGCTAGGTTGGTGACTTAGAAGGGGTACCCGGGTTCATGGGGTGAGATTTGTCCATGTCTTGGCAGCGCATGCTTCTGCCCACCAGCTACATGGCAGGCCGAATCGGGAGGGAATGGTTGAGGGAGTCCCTTTGACTTATTAAGCCGTAATCTCTCAGAAAATCATTTTGTACCGCAATGGGAGGGATCTTGAACACTCTGACCCCCAGATTCCTACCCACCCCTCAAATCCTCTACCTTCCCAGAACTTCCTCTCCTTCCTTTCCTGAAAAGATCCTCCACACAGCATCCCCAATGCCCTAGGTCCTGAGAGGAATTATTTTCCTGAGGGACTCCTGTGTGGACCTAATGTAAAAAAGATGGTGCAGGAATCTAATTATGAGATTTATTGAATTTACCTACCATGAGTCCATCAATGTCGCTATAAAAACTCCCAACTTCACTGAAGCTGTACAACCATAAGATCACCAGGCCCACCAAACCCAAACTTTCAACTATATTTTAAGTAAAATATATTAAACATTGATAATTTGTAGAGCGCCGTTTTTGTGAAAAATCACCTCAAGGGTGTTGTACAATTTATTATATGTTCTTAGGATCTAATTTACCAACACATACCTGGCAGGTCACTTCCGATTAAAAAAAAATTTGTTGAAAAGGTGACCGGACAACTCGGAATGAAATCAACTCAGAACCAACTCACATAAGTCAGTAAGAGTGATAAAAACATACTTATACATAAAAAATTGGTTAAGGTCGTGGTTATCGGCTAATTTAAAATTATTTTTTTCATAGCTTTTAAAAATGACTTTTTAAGGAGTTGTTGAGTTGACTTTATTTTCAGTTGGCATGAACCAGTGGAAAAACACTTAGCGAGGTGTTTAATTTCACATTTGCTATTTTACCCTCCATTACTATTGTATTACAAATATTAGGAGATAAGT
The DNA here is from genome assembly GCA_929108145.2 of Limnephilus rhombicus. NCBI lineage: Eukaryota > Metazoa > Arthropoda > Insecta > Trichoptera > Limnephilidae > Limnephilus > Limnephilus rhombicus. Next base: position 17,623,155 of record OV815270.1, read on the forward strand.
AACAGAAGTAGAGTTGATATTTATTTTAAGAGACTAGTGAATTTATACGAAATGACAGTAAAAAGCTTACAAGTTGTTAGTTTCTGACAAAGATATTGAATTGAATATCTTTGGTTTCTGACTTTATGGATACAACTGTCTGAAATTGTGTGTTTTAAGTTTAGCTCTAAATTCTGTGATAATTCTTAAAGCATGTGCAAGTCCATTCCGAACTTAGTATCTGGTGAGCGCTTTGGTACCTTCAACCTTCGGATCATATGGTATGAAAACGCCTCCAACAACCCCCAACTTCCAACACCCAACCACACCGACATAAGAATATGCCGATCAAAAATCACAACCCTCATCTTAAAAATACATCCAAAGTGATATTATTTTAGCAAGTAAAATCAAGTCCACTAACCAACTCTTAACTACATACAAACATATATTCAAGATGTAAAATCGTTAGCACCTCCACCAAACTCTCAACCGCATATTTAATTTGTTTACCATTATAGTCCATTAAAATACGGTTGTGTCTGTAACTCCAGTTCAACGATCTGTTTTTGAAGTAAAAATTCTTTACGCACGCTTGACTTGGGGAGTAAGCTGGTGAATGCGTGACGAGAGCGTTACGAAAAGCGAGGCGAACGGTAGTTGAGAGGGTCATTTGATATGTCTTGTCACGAAATATTACTATATATAATACCATGGCGCTACATACCAGGGTGGAATATGGCTCCTCCACATTTTATTTCTAAAATAGGCATGCTTTTTCCAAAGGCATCAATATTAAGAATGTTTATATAAAATCTGCAGGCGCCATTGACATAAATCACTGAGGGTGCTATCGACCACCAGCAAAGTAAACAAATCGACCAATGTTCCGGATGCAGCCATACCGGGTTTGTTTTTCCAAAGCAAAGAAGGTCTTGAGCCGGTCCTTGGGACGGACCTACCTACAGTACCCAATACCCATGTTATAATATCCATCTACTATGTAAGCAAAATAACACACGTACGGTCAAGGCACGTGTGTAAAATAAACATATGAAAAATGTAACCTGTTCATAAGCCACAGAGTTTTTTTTTTTCAGATTAAAAAGCATATTAGAACTATGATTGAAGACATTGATATGAGAGGACCCATTTATAGTTTTAGAGAGTAAGGAATGAAATTCTGGTCTTGAAAAGACACTTGTTTTAGGAGGTAGGAAACAAAAGATGGCGTAGAATTTATTCCACATTTTACCACCCGACGTTTACACAAGATTGAGTTATAATTATAAAAAACAACACTTACGGCAGTTGTTCCCAACTTACCAATCGATCAATGAGTCTCCGATCAGCCAAGTGATGCGTTTAGTAACGCTCGATTCACCTGTTGGTCGGAAGAGCGTATTTGTGAGTTTGAGGAGTGGTGAGCCAAAATTTTGGTTCAACAGTTGATCAATAGGATTGGGAACAACGGACGTTAGATCTTATTGGGGATGCGTTTAACTTGCCTCCCGGGATCAATGAAGATAATTATTCGAAGCACCTTTCATAGAAATGTCGATGGATCATATGAGGGAATCTATTAAATGGATTGCGTGAAACTGAGTTTCAAAGCTTCCAGGTGTCAGTTCCAGAACAGAGGCAACTATCAAACTCACTGCAATACATAAATTTGATCAATTTAGCGGATTTCCTGTAAAAGTCGCAGTGGTGCACCTAGGGTTGCCAGATACCGGCTTATCTTTTCCTGGACATTTCTACTACTACTGAAAAATAATGAGATTTATTTAAATCAGATATCAACTTTTCCTGCGAATAGGGTCCTAAAACACTGTGTATGATTGCCGAAGCCTTTGTACATCCACATGACATCTTTGCAGTTATTTGACTATCTGGAATTATTTAGTGTAATTTTTTTCCCAAGCAGTCAAAACTATTGTAATTCAAATCATATTTTACAGAGTATATCCCTATGGTTTTACAATATGATAAACTAATGCTACTTCTGCAATTACGATCGAAATTTCTTCCTTAGTATCTTTCTTTGTGAAAAAAGTGTCCATGCACCTTGAAGTATTTTTGCCTGACACCATCTTTTTATGCTTGGCACTATTGGCGTGAACTTACAACAATGCAATGCAATAAAATTAGTATTCATGAATTTCGGGACAGTAAGGTGTAATTACTGGACACGGGACCACAAGCAAAATTCCGGGACTTTCCCGGAATTCCCGGCCATCTGGCAACCCTAGGTGCACCGTATATATCTACACAGCGCCGTTTTATGAAAACTCACTTGAAGGGCACTTGGCGATCAAAAAGAATATGTATCTAGGAATTAATTTTAAAGAAAACAAAAAATAATTATTTATCTAAATAGCTAGGTAGGTAGGCACCTTTTGCATTTGTGTCGATTGCACAGACTTTATGGAATATGCAATTAAAATTATCATTGCACTTAATATTTTTGAGGATAAAGGAAAGTCGTTGTTAATCATGTCGGTAACTATTTAAATACTGTGTATATTTTTAATTTAATTAATAAATCATGTTCATCTAATGATGATAATAGTGCTGATTTCAGTAGATTATTTATCATTGATATCAAAATTCAATTGAATAACGAAAATTACAAACACGACTGCCTAATGGAATATACCTAGTGGCGGTCGGTCAGTTGTCATTTGGTTGTCATACGTAACAAAGAAATAATTCATTTTTCAAAGAAAGTATATTGATTTTTTTAAACCTTCGTAGCTCATGAAGGAAATGACGGTGCTAGCTGAAAATAGCAAATTCAAAAAATTACAAAATTAAATTGGCCGAAACTCCCCTTTCATGAAATTCAGTTGCTTCATTTATTGCTCTAGCAATAATACTCTTTTTTTTTTTTTTTTTACATGAGCTCCACACAGGAGGCCCTGAGGAAAATAATTTCCATCAGGGCCTATGTCATCTTTGGGGATGCTGTGTAGAGGGTTTTTTTAAGGAAAGGAAGGAGAGGAGAGTTCTGGGAAGGAAAAGGGTTTAAGGGGTGGGTAGGAATCTGGGGTTCAGTGTGTCCCGGTCATCCGCCTCCAAGACCTAGACAAACCTCACCCCATGAACCCGGGCACCCCTGCTAAATCACCAAACGTAGCGAACCACTTGGGGTGACCTATGGCAGAGGTGTTGGTTATCCAATAAAGGTTCCCGGGGCGGCGGTACCCATTCCCGCCTCCCAAATTAACGGCGGCGGTACCCATTCACTCTGCTATAAGTTTAGATTAGATACCTACTTAGTTTAAACGTGATTGATTATCCAAATATCAAGCAAGTGGCAAACTGTGTTTGATGACTTAGCAGGGGTGCCCGGGTTCATGCGGTGAGATTTTAGCCTTGGCGGTCGATGCGTCTGCCTGCCTACTGCATGGCGGGCCGGTTCAGGACCAGGAGAGAATAGTTCTGGGAGGTCCTTTGATCTCTTCAGCCAGAGTATCTCGGTAAACTGCCTTGCAATGCAGTGGAAGGGATGGATTCATACGCCCGTCACTCCTGGACACACTGACCCCCAGATCCAACCCAACCCCATATCTAACCTTTTCCTTCCCCGCACTTTTTTCCTTTAAATTACCATCCACAAAGTATTCCCGAAAAATGACGTATAGAGAAATTATTCTTCTCAGGGCCACTTGTGTGGAGCTAATGTAAAAAAAATATCGGCCAGCGCAGTAGGTGTAAAAAATTTTCGTTTTATAAACTGTCTTCCAGCTTCCGCCAAATAAATTATGATTATTCATCAAGGAATCAGTGAAGAAAAAATAAACAGTAGGTCGGTAAACAAATGGACCCCGAGTAAGGAGAGCACCAATAAAATAAAGATGGAATAATTTGGTCAGACCACCCGCGCAGGCGCGTTGGGCGGCTAAACCCATATTGTCACGTCTGGCCGCGTATACGCGTTATCCACCCAACCTCAACTTACTCATAACCTATTCCCAAATTTATCTTAAATTCGTTTCACTCACTACTTACATAATTTTTGTAAGTATGTCTGTGCGTTTATCATGCCGGTCGTTGGTCGTTTTATCGGTTCATTTCAGCCGTAAAACTCTACGTTTAAGTGTTTTTTAAATTTTATATCCAGTAGATTCGTGCAGTTAAATAATGGTGTATTGCTGTGTAGGTGTTTTGGATTGCTAGTTCTAGTACAGATAGTACCTATCTGTTAAAATAGTAATGATTTTGAAAGGAAAACAAACACATTTTATAAATTATAATTAAAACATTTTTCGACCACCATAATACGGGCATATGCTTAGTGTGGTAGTCAAAAAGCATGTAAACAACTGCATACAAAACTTGTGATATGAATAAAGAAAAAAAAATAAAGCAAAATATTTAATATTTGGAACGGCAAGTTGGTTGGGCCATACAAATTAATGAGTTATTCATATTAGTTTGCTTTCTTCCTGGTATAATAGGTACTTTGACAAAATATTATAAGTCCATTTCGTGAAATACCAACTTAAAGGGTGGGCACAGATCGTGTAACATACAAAATAACTAATTTAAAAGCAGAACTGCCATATTTGAATGATATAAAAGAAAAATGCAACAATATAACTTTGTAAAAACCACTTATATAGTGTGCAAATCCGACCGGTTTCAGAACAAACGTTCCTTCGTCAGGGAAAGCTTATACTAATTTGACAGTTTCGAACAATGTTTTATTATGGTAGGGGGTGGAGCCGTTGTTAGTTAATAATGTAGATTGGGTGGGTAGTTATTAGTGTAGTGGGTGGGTAGGGGAACAAATCCATGATTGGGCTATATGACAATATTTTTTGTTTGTTGATAATAGATTCATTATTTTTAAGGGATTTTTTTAATTTCCAAAGCTTCTAAGTTATCTAAACGTTTTCCTTTATGATTAATATGAAGAATATTTATCCCTGTATTTTTTTCAAAACTATGGTTATTTTCAAGGATATGGTTAGCGAACTCAGAAAAAAAAAAAAAAAAAAAAAAAAAAAGATATAAAAGAAGTTTTCAGAGAACTGCTATTTCCACATAATGCATAATTATGTTTTAGTTCGAGTTATAAGACATAGATGGCTCTATTACAGATATATCGTAGAGGTTGTCTAGTTATCCGAGGAATGAAGTCGATAAGTAGTAATATAATATAATAAATAATACAAGGTCGCCCCTCAATGGTGAGTAACGAGATACGGGGGTGAGTTTCGAGGATCAGAGAGATTTTGAAAACATAATAGAGAGGACGTTAGCCTTCAGGCTGATCTAGAGTGTCGTTCCTGTGTGTGTTTAAGAAAAAGTAAAAGACACGTAATTAGATTTGAAGAAGGAGTTTTTGTAATCAATATCCATTCATAACAAATAATACCTACGAATGCGATGAGTTGCTTGTCTTAAATAATTAATATTTTCAAATATTTTTTTTTTTTTTTTTACATGAGCTCCACACAGGAGGTGCTGAGGAAAATAATTTTCCTCAGGGCCTATGTCATCTTTGGGGATGCTGTGTGGGGGTTTTTTAGGAAAAGGAAGGAGAGGAGAGTTCTGGGAAGGAAAGGGGTTTAAGGGGTGGGTAGGAATCTGGGGTTCAGTGTGTCTTGGTAATCCGCCTCCAAGACCTAGACAAAACTCACCCCATGAACCCGGGCACCCCTGCTAAATCACCAAACGTAGCGAACCACTTGGGGTGACCTATGGCAGAGGTGTTGGTTATCCAATAAAGGTTCCCGGGGCGGCGGGACCCCTCATAACCTCAAATCATCAGAAACACATCCTATCAATTATTAATACAGGTTTGTTGTTACGAACCCGAAAAATAATAAAGTTTTGAGGAACGTTTACTAAAAGTATGATACCTTATCCATTTTCGTCAAAACATATTCTTTCTCACGAATTAAGTGTCAAATAAATTCTTTCATATGATTCTGAATTCTATAGAGTCTCAATTCAGAATTGTGTCTTGCCTTAACCCACGGAACGGAATTTCCGAGTTTGCAAAGTCAATGTTCAATGAGTGTGAATCCCAACCGCACTTATCCCACTAACTTGGTAATAAAGACTCCACAGAGCACAAGCCAAACTAAACCAAGCCAGGCGCAAAACTACAAACACTATCGCACCCTTTACACGAGCCCCATACAGATTGTGCAGATCGTGTACAAGTGGCAAAAAACAGGCCAGTCGTGGCCAATATTGAGAATTGAGACCCATTTGGAAGATACTCAATTTTTATCGATAATAATTTACTTTTATCGTGAGAAAACCCCTCAGGGGTGTTATCTTAGTATCTTAAAAGACCGTAAACTTTTATGGAAAATGCTATCAATTTCATTCGACTTTTTAAATTTCGCCTGTGAAACTAAAACATCCTTTATTTAGAGATCTCTGTTATCATTGATTATTTGTCTAGTTATAGCCTTATCTAACAATATTTTTACAGAGCAGAAAAATGATAAATTTATTGTTTCTAAATGTTATGAATTTTGATTGTCGATCAAATTGGTCTTAAATTCTAACTATTGGAACTGTCTATTAATTGGAACCGATAAGAGTCCTGAAATACTCAAAGATTATGTTAAATCCCAAATACATATTATGTAGAATGACAACCATTTCCACTTCCCACTACACCCCTAATTCGCTTGTTACATTCGTATTTTCCCCGATCTTCAGACAGGTCTTCCTTGCACCGGATATGGGCCCAAGTAAGTCAACTAAACTGAGATTGTTCAGTCAATAACGGAAGTACCCGAGGAATTTTCGGTGTGTTAGATACCTGAAGCTAAATTTAATAAAAATTCTGATAGTAGAAGAAGGTTTTTATTTCACGAAAGTTCAGGAATATGACCAACATATCGATGAATTAAGCAATTTAAAAAAAATAATTGCCTGCAACCTGGGACATCGACATACAGTATGTTAATGCAAGTACCTTGTCCGCCTCACTGTCTATTCTGAGACGGTTATAACATATATTATCTCCTATAACAAATAGAAACGTTTTTATCTAAATTTTAGGAATCTCCAAATGTTTATCGGCCCTGAGTCATTTCGCTGAATGATGCAAATCGAGCTATGTGTGTATGGAATGTGTGTCAGATTTTAACAGCTGCTATAATACCGCTGTTTATTTTAACTAAGCCTCTTGTGGCTTAAACTTTGCGTTAATGTCTCGACCAAATTTACAGCTTTCGAAATGTTTGTTTTCAACCTAATGTCGCTTCTTATGCTTTGAAAACCTTGCGGCTTCAGCGAAATTAGGAATATGATTAGGAACGAATTAGAACTTTTCTAAGTGAATGATTCTGATTACCTTGAGTGAGATAAACATCTTCTTGTTATTGATAGAGATCGAGAGATAAGATTTGTACAGCCTTTCGTGAATTAGAATGTCTATTATTATTCGATATTCTAAAGTATTTTATAGGTAAGTAAGAGATTTTAAAGAGATGTGTTTAGTTTCTTCCTAGATAGCTAACCTTCTGGAATACTCTATTTAAGCTAAACATCCGTTGAAACAACGGGTATTTGATTATTATATGTTTTTGGATGATATAATTATAAAAATCGTCTCCTTTTTATAGTTTTATTCTTAGATATGATTGTAAATAAAAATATGTTTTGGAATTTAACCTGATTTATTTATTAATTAAATTATTATAATCTTCCTTAGACCTCTAATGGAATAGGAACATTTTTTATTAACGTTGGCATGCAACGTCAATTAGTAAATGAAAATAAAACTGTCAGTTTTTCGGCTTCATATGGCACGTAAAAACATAAAAAGTAATTAAAACGTCAAATAAATCATTTTTCTTTGGCGCAAGTGACATAAAATCAACTTTATGTTTACCGCTTATCGCAAGTTGGCGCACATACTTTTGGTCATTCGCTTTTTCTTATAGTGGCACTTTCCACACGTTTTCCTTTTGCGGTTTTCTCGACCTGGAGATGTTTCCATGTCGAGAAAACCGAAAAAAATAGCTTTCCTCGGAATTTAATGGTTCATAATTTTTATCACTCTGCACATCATCCTCCGACACCAAATCTTCTGTCTCACTAGCAGAACTATCATCAATATATATATATATACTATAAATGTATTTACAAATATTTTCTTAGATATAATATTAAGAATGTTTAAATTGTTAGAACCTGCAGACAAGCTGTCATATGACAGCTTTGTGGGTCTACTCAAATTTTTTGTACAAAATGTATTCTGTAATTAAATAAATAATAAAAAAAAAAAATAAAAAAATGGCATCGCTATTTAGTTCTTGATGTAGTAGATTAATCATTTCATCTTCTTTATCTAAAATATTCTAAACCTAAAAATAATTACAAATTTAGAATAAAAAATTCACGCGCACTCGAATTAAAATACTGACGTTAAAGCTAACCATCCGTCGAAACGACGGGCAAAGGTCAAGTATCTCAAAATCTGTGATGCTTACCTGTTCACTGCATGCGTCACTGCAACGAGCACACCGGCGACTTAGTTGGCTAGCCGAGACAACACATTCGGACGCGGCGTTAAAAAGAGACAGCGATATTTCTTAGCGCTGCCCGTCGAATCGACGGAGGTTAACTATCCAGGGTTAAGTAGGTAATCAAAAAAAATGTTTTGTAATTACATCAGGTAAAGCATTTTAAGGGGACCCTGTGGAGGTATACTAGATGGATAGAAGAATGAATAAATTTAAAAATAATTTATTTTTTTTAACAAGCTCGTTTCTATTACAAAAAAATGACATTGTCGAATTGAATCATCGTGAGTCTAAATTCAAACGGCTAACCAGTAAATTAAAATTGCTTTAAATCTTCCTAACTATCCTAATGACCGGTGTGCGCAAATACAGTTTTTTTTTTCATAATATACATATAAAAAAGAGGCCGCGAGGAAAAAAAATCCCTCAGGGCATATTCCATCTTTAGGTATGCGGTGTGGTGGGTGTTTTTATGGAAAGGAGGGAGAGAAAGTCATGGGAAGTAAAAATCTACGAGGGGTGGGTAGGAATTGAGATTTCGTGTGTTCAGAAGTGACGGACGTATGAATTCATCCCTCCCGCTGCGGTGCAAGGCTCGAGGGTCGAGAGAGTCCTGCACGAGAGGTCAAGAGGCTCCCTAAACCAGTATCTCTCGATCCGGCCTACCACGCAGTAGGTGGGCAAAAGCATCCGCCGCCAAGACCTAGACACACCGTACCCCATGAACCCGGGCACGCAAAACGTAGCTTGCCACTTGGGGTGACTTATGGCAGGGGTGTAGGTTATCCAATAAATGGTCCCCGGGGCGGCGGTACCCATACCTGCCCCCCAAATTTTGTCCTCTTTAAAATGATTTAATTGTTAATAAGATGTGCTATTGAGCGTTCAATGTGAATGATTTTCTTTGTCTGGATCTCCTAGCTGATCTCTCCAGAAGGAAATATGGTTGATATGATTTTCTTTAAAATACATCGTAACCTTTCACTCAAATAAAAATTCCGTACACGTAAGGTTAATTTACACTCAGTTGGAAGTTTTCATTCCCATTAGACACTAGAGTCGACATGATAAAGTGTTACTATTCGCAGTACAAATGGATAGATATCGCGCTTAATCCACGTCTTGTAAAGTGCGTTTCATGTTTCACCGCCTTTACGGCTTTTATCTCCGCTATACCAATATCACTTCAGACACTTCATTCTACTGCTTGCTGGTAGGGTTGCCGTGTGTTCCCATTTGTCAACGTTTTGAACACCGAACATTTTTTTATGATAAGAGTACTTTACTTCTTCTTCTTTACTGTCAATAATTAAAACCTTTTTTGCAAACTCACTAACTAAACAGACTCCAGATACTAATATCTACAGAGCTAAGGTCGGACGAATATCTATGACGGTCCCAGTGGTGAATAATATCTACAGAGCTAAGGTCGGACGAATATCTATGATGGTCCCAGTGGTGACTAATATCTACAGAGCTAAGGTCAGACGAATATCTATGACGGTCCCAGTGGTGACTAACATCTAAAGAGCTAAGGTCGGACGAATATCTATGACGGTCCCAGTGGTGACTAATATCTACAGAGCTAAGGTCGGAAGAATATCTATGACGGTCCCAGTGGTGACTAATATCTACAGAGCTAAGGTCGGACGAATATCTATGACGGTCCCAGTGGTGACTAATATCTACAGAGCTAAGGTCGGACGAATATCTATGACGGTACCAGTGGTGACTAATATCTACAGAGCTAAGGTCGGACGAATATCTATGACGGTCCCAGTGGTGACTAATATCTACAGAGCGTAGGTACACTAATATCTACAGAGGACAGCTGAGCAAGAGGTTGTACGGAAAAGCATAAATTACTTAAATTACTAATTACGTAAAGGCTTAAACGTTTAAAGTACGTACATGAAGTTTTGGCATAATATTACGTATTTTGCTGTTTACGAGGACAATAATTTATTGAACAACCATGGAGGTCATAATACAAAGATATTTATTTATTTCGAAATACACGGCACCACAACCTAACCAAACCTAACCTAACCTAACTGACATAGAAATGGTCATGGTAACAGACTAAATAATTTAGAAGCACTCGAAACAAAGAAAGCCGTTAAAACAAAAACCCAAATCCTTAATAATCAGCTAAATATGTCCAATAGTCCGATATTAGATTTTTACATACATACATACATAAATAAAGTTTTTTTTTAAACTGCATACGCAATATTATGTTATTCCAATATGCTATACACAATTGCAAATCCAACCTCAGCCAGAGCTGTAGATATTCGTCCACACTTTGGTTCTCATAGATACATAGATATTAGTTAGCAGTTCGTACTGTAGATATTCGTACGCACTTTGGTTCTCATAGATATTAGTCAGAAGTTTGAGCTGTAGATATTCGTCCACCCTTTGGTTCTCAAAGATATTAGTCCGTTTTTTTTCAGTTTTTGGAATTCCTGTAGATATTAGTAGACACGTCCACTAAACATAGGCAGTTAAGAGTTAAGATGAAGCAATACTAAATAATGCAAAATCATACAAAATCATAAGTATTTGTTTTGAAAATTGGATCGCTTAGAAGTATTATAGATGCTTCAATTAAATACTACATGTAGAACATATCTTGGTCCTTAAAAGTGTCGGTCAGTTTTTTTTTATTCTTTTAATAAGCCTTTAAAAAAATAAAGTATAAGGTCTATAAAAAACACTTTCAAGTCCAAACTCTCCTATTTACAAACGCCTTTTCGGATATGATTTTATTGTTTAATGTGGCAAATTCAGTTCTTTTTATAATAATCGCAAAAAAATTATATTTACGAACGAAGTTCACAAAATAAAATAAAATATGCATTTTCGCGTTGTTATTTTACAATACGGCCGGCGCAGTAGAAGAATTTGAATTTTCAAAGTGAACTCTATGCCGTCCACCGAAGGGCTACATAACTTGTCACGCCCGTTTTTTATCAGTTCGCCCCGGACGGAGCGGGGAACGGACGATAGGCTCCGCGTCGCTTTGTTCCGTGAAATCAATTTTAAATTTCTGTTTTATTAAACAATACTTAAAAAATGAGTTAATGTTTTTTTCAGGCCTTTACGAAATCAACCTGTAAAAAAAATCTTAAATACCTTTTTCAACCTTTCCAAAAGCTTTTTCTCACGTTTTTTTAAATTCCTCCCATAAAAGGGCGTGAATTCCGATTTTGATTTTTTCCTGGACATTGGATCGCAAACTACTCAGTTTTGGTAAAGATACTACCTACTTGATTCATTGCCATTAATACGTTCAAGGTACATTGCACATGCATGAGGGTATGAATGTAAGGTTATACACATATAATAAAGAAGAACACAAGATATGTCTTATGGACATTCAAATATTTGGTCAATCCGGCGTTAAATTTTCAAAATACAACTGTGTTTCACTGAGTGATCTGGGATATTAGACTAGAGTGTCAGTGACACCAAGCGCTTGCTAAGTGGGCCAAATGAAATAATTGTTTCCATTCAAATTTTTATGGAAGGCACTTCCAGTTTTCTTCTTTAGACCTGTGCCCTTCGATCAAGTGTACCCTGCCTGTGCCACACACAGCTATAAAATATAAAAAAAATATTTGACTTGGCCTATTTCAGCATATCGCTCGCCGTATATTCCCATTGGGAATGTATGGCGAGCGATATGCCGAAATACGCCAAGCCACATGATCTTTTATCTTTATATTATTATCATATTAATTTCTTATCATAATATTAGTTTATAATAATAATTTGATTATTTGTAGGGCGCCTTTTGCGAAAAATCGTCTCCATCGCGCTGCACAATTTATTACGAGTTCCTAGGATCTAATTTTATTTTTTATGTGTGATTATGTTTGCTGCCTTATTAAATAGATATACTAAGAAGCGTTTATATTATATTGTCCTATTTCACAGCATCTCATCGCTTCACACTCGTTAAAAATATAATATACGCAGGTCTTACATTTTAGGCAATGCAAATGCAAAGGTGGGTTTGATGCCTGGAACGTTTTTGGTATCATTTTTATAAAGAGAAATTTAAACCTTTATTAGGGAAGAACGTGCCGGTAGGTAGGTATAAGTGCTAAGGCCCCGTAGAAATAAATTAAAAGAAATTCGTTGTCAGTTAAACTGCGTTCCCTTCAAAGCACAGCAGCCTTCTTCAAGCTTATGCGGTGTCGAAGGTACCTGGCCCTTCCACCTCTAATCCATCAGATTATATTTATCAGTCCTAGGGGAGCTTTTTTGAAAATTCTTTAGTTATATTATTATGCGACTGTTCTACCAAATCTACATTTTGGTACTCCGCAAAGTAGAACATTCATAACTACACACCTATGTACAAGTCCCATTAGTAAAACAGGGGTAGGAGGTAAAAAGGTTGTCTTCAAAAGAGTTCAAACTTACAATTTTAAGCATGGATTAATAATTACTTAAGTAAGCGGGTACCTACTAAATAAAGCAACATATATTTATAGAATGATTGTATGGATTTCATAAAAACCTTTTATCTCGCCGTAGACATCGACGTGACAAACTGATTTCTGTGAAAACATAATTTTATTATCACGTACACTTCCGGGATGTTGCTAAACAACAAAATACATAATTATGTCGTGCGATGTTTGCCTTTTCGTCGAAGACTTGTCTAACAAGCAAGTTTTCCAGGTACGACTAACAAAATCAGACGTTAATCTCATCGTATCAGGTGATGTGATACATAGTTTTAATACTAAGTACCTACTCTTAAAATAGTTCTAGCACCACTATCTATCAATAGTAAGACCGTGTTTGAGACCCTTTGCCAAAAAACTTATTCCATATATTAATGTTGATTCATTAAACTATCCTTTCTTTTATGTCCGTGATGATCAATCTTTTAAGTGGGAGGGTCAATTAATTCATTTTCAATTTTTCGCGGTTCGCAAGGAGTAGAGTACTTACAGCTTGGCACGGTTAACTTTGCAATCGATGGTGTCGCCAATTTATTTGTATTTTCTAAGACAATTATGTTTTTAATTTAAAAAATCATAGACCGCAAAAATCAAAGCACCGCATGCGAAAATTTTATATCTCCACAGTAAAATCAATAAAAATGCTTTTAATTTTTACCATTCTTAAAGTTCACAAAAAAAAATACTTGGTCAAATCAATGAATGCCGTAGATTTTTATCATTGGGTAAGTTAAATAAAATTTTGCTAAGAAAACTTTTGGAAGGTATACTAAAATGCACCAAACATGGATCTCAAAAAAAGAAGGTGGAAGGTGTTTTCCTGCAATTAAGGTTGAATCACAAAATTCAGTGTTATTGAATATTCTTGCGTGTGCAGGAAAAAGTTTATTATTTTCAGAGGCTTATTCAAATCTTTAAAGAAAGACCTAAGTTTTTCGCAAAACCCCCTTTGCAAAGCAAAATAGAAACTAATTTAATTTTTTTTCTCAATTTTTTATTATTTTATTTAGCCAAGTGGAAAATACAAACAGGGCTCAGGCCGCGAGTTGCTCACCACTGCCATAATAATAATTAATAATTATTGGATGATTTTTAAAGCGCCATTTTCGTGAGAAAATCACCTCAAGGGCGCTTTACAAATTCATTTATATATTTAATCTATAGGTACCTAATTAGGTTCTACAAGTTTCTTATATTATAACTAAGGTTGATAACGGATGACTTACAACTCAGACTATGCTACAAACGCTACAAACTATTTTAAGTGTTCTTCATTAAATTGCCAAAAATTAAGATACTTTTCTCGGTGTAAAAAAAAGAATTGGACAACAAAAACACACTCGAAGATGTGATACAGGAAGACGCCACCGTCATGCCGTAGGTACCGCTTTGAATAAATGCAGTTCTGCTGTGATTTTCATCATAATATTAGGCTATGTATTTTCCTACGGTAGGATGATAGGTAACCAGGTGAAAAGGTCCCTAAAGGTTAATTATTGTTCAGTTATTTTCTTAAAATAGCTTTTTTTACACATTGGATTGGTTGTAACAAATCAAATCTTTAAACGAATAATCAATATTTTTCCAATTATAAAATACCATTTCACATCAATAACCTATTAGTTTTAATGACAGTTTTCTTTGAAAAAGTTACGAGTAAGAATTACCGCTATCAGTGGGACGAATTTCCAACTAACGCGCTATAAATAGAGGTGTTTTGCTCTTTATCTGCGGCAATAAACTGAGTTGTTTATATTCTAATCAAGGACGGCCACGAGACGTCAATGTCGATTGTTCTAAAAATGTCGGTTGCTTTTGAAATCACAAGGCCCGCTTTTTAATGTTGACAAAGCGATAAAAATAGTATTGGCGGTACGGTGGTACTGAGAATAATAGGAAATAATAGTGCTTGCTTCGCTGACGATGGCTGATTAGTACCCCCCATACGGATACTTCGGAGCAGCGGAGCAGCGCGTCACTTCTGGCCGCCGCGCCGCGGAGAGAAGTAAAAACCGAAAGTAAGAAAACTTATGACTTTTCTGCACGACAGCCTGAAGTGGTGCACTCCGAAGTGTCCGTGTGGGAGTTGCTATTATGTAGCGAGTAGCCTCAGAGAGTAGGAAATTTTCAGAAGAGGAAGATAAGAAAATTTATCCAAAAAATGAATTAAAACTAAACTAAGCTAGTAAGGAAACATCGGAAAGTAGGAAGGCCGTACCCTGCTTACTGCATACTTACGTCTCATTTGATCAATAGTGTCAAAATACAAAATTATCAAAAATCAAAACCTGCAAAATACCTTTTTTTTAAATAATTTTATTCCGACAAAAAAGAAGTTGATGAGAAGCGACTTTATGAATAACGAGGGAATTATTTTTCATTGTTCTTTGCGTCATAATAATAATAATTGGCTAATTTATATAGCGCCGTTTTCGTGGAAAATCACCTCAAGGGCGCCGTACAAATAAATATATGTATAAAATAATTAATATTACTGGCTTATAACTAAGATTTACAATTATAACTAGTGACTTACATCTGAGACTTATAGCTAGTCGTCATAAGAGGACTGATACCTTTTTTAAGGTGTATTAAAAAAATAGCTACATAACTCAACATACTAGGTATAAAATCCAGGAAAAATACGATAAACAACAATTTCTGTATATCTGGAAAACGGTGACCAGCCAACTCAGAACCACCTCAGAAAAGTCATAAAGATTGATGACCAAAAACTTTAGCAACTCGCCGCTCCCTTGGACCATGCGTAGTATTTTGAAGACCCCCCCCCCCCCCCCCCTCTTAACTGGTCACTTAGTATGGGTACGTTCCCTTAGGGTTAACGGCTATTTTAAAATTATTTTTTTCATAGCTTTTAATGATTTTACAAAGAGTTGATGAGATGACTTGATTCTGAGTTGGCATGGAACCCTGGAAAACTACTCCCATTGTTATTAATAATAATATTTGTATGACTTGTATAGCGCCATTTTTTGTGAAAAATCACCTGAATGAACCTAACTGCTATAGTCTAGAGAAAAAATATTAATTTTTATTTTTATTTTAAACTTTATGAGTAAAAACTCATCCCTCCCCCCCGGTGACCAAAAACCTAAGCAACTCGCCGCTCATTTGTACCAAGCGTGGCATTTTGAAGACCTCCCCCCCCTGAACAGGTTACGTAGTATGGGTACGTTCCCTTAGGGTTAACGGCTATTTTAAAATTATTTTTTTAAAGAGTTGATGAGTTGACTTGATTCTGAGTTGGCATGGAACCCTGGAAAACTACTCCCATTGTTATTAATAATAATATTTGTATGACTTGTATAGCGCCATTTTTTTGCGAAAAATCACCCCAATGAACCTTAATGTTACAGTGTAGAGAAAAAATATTCATTTTTATCTTTATTTTAAACTTTATGAGTAAAAACTCAAATTGTAATATTTTATTAAATGAAGACAATATTAGCGAAACTCAATCGAAAATCTTGCCAATATCTGTTTCTGATTTTTCTGTCTCCAGATTTTTGATTGAGTTTCGCTAATATTGCTTTCATTTAATTAAAAAATATTCATGTTCACATATCATTTTCAGAACTAATATATATCGGTATCGATTTCGTCACGAATATAACATGAGAAAAACTTTTATTCTTTATATAAGTACCTACCTACCGTTATATAAGTAAGTACCAACTTGATTAAAAACTCCCCACCTATTTATTACAATGTTACAAGAATGTCTTTATTTTGAGGGAAAACAGAAAATGAACATTTAACAAAAGTTAAACATTTGATTGGGAATACACAAAGAAAATTATTATTTATTATGCACTCGTCGTAAATTTGTTAGTTGCAGTATAAAATTTTATATAAAAAAATAGTTCACGTTGCGTCGGAGTCGTTGAAAAATACATCATGATCCTGCCTAAAGTGCCTAATTACTTCATGAAACCTTAATCTTTGACCTTGTTGGAACGTGCTGGAGCTTTAAATTCAAAACAACAGTCTTATTCAGTAGCACACTCCTCCTGAAACTGTTCTCTCTAAAAAATATTCTGTTTACGAATCAGGTATTGCTTACATTTTTCCAGGACGAAAAGGTTCGATTTTCCCACAATAAAAAAAAATTTCAATCCCCATTAGACCAAAGTGAAGGTATGAAAAATTCTCAATTTTTTCGTGGAATTTTCAGTATAGACAGAAATATTTTCAAGACATGGCCAAGACAGTCTAATTCAAATTTACTTATTATTATACTTTTTCAGCATTTTTTGTAACGCCAACTTTAATTTTATGATGATTGCATTGGAATATTAAGTTCTGTTTGCAAATTTGATCTCTTCTACTCTCCATAAACGTAATTAAGATAAAAACCACTTGGTAAATACTTAAGTAAATGCCAGACTGAACTGCGTTAAGTGGCCATTCATTTACATATTAGGTTAGACGAATTTTGCTTAATTTCGACCCCATAAGAAAAAATAAGAATAGGCCGACCCCCTTCCCCCCTGTTTAATATTTATTACGTAAGAATATAAAGGAAAAAATGAATACACATTTGGTTTGTTTTAATGTTTATTTTTCAAAGTAACAATTTTTAGAAATGTTTATTTGTACTTAATAATTTTAACTTTGTTAAATACTTTTTCAAAGTATAATTTTAACTTTGCGCATTTTTGTGATCTTACGTATATCTTCTGGTGATAGTATAGGTAGTTATATGTAGTTTTAATGTGTCTCAAGAGAGGTCATTCAATTGTACTATATGACAGAGACAACTGTCGCCCATTCGGGTGTATAATCCGAACGGATAAGAAGCTAGCCAATCATATTAGATTTACAGGTGGGCATCATCAATGACCATTTCATCTACTCCAGATTAACACAGCGCATCCTTTAGTTAAATATTCGATGTAAAAAAGTCGATAATAAACCCGACTCGTAACCAGGTCGAACCTAAGCATTATTTTTTTATTTAATTTTTTTATTTTTTTATTTCATAAATTTTTTATTAGTTACAGATATTTGTTTTTTTTTGGCTACCACACTGGGCTCATGCCCGTGTTACGGTAGTCGTATATTTAATATTTATTTAAATTAATACAAATACTATTTTATTAAAACAGATGATTAAATATGTAAACTAAATAAAAATTATGAAATATTTAAAAGTAAGTGAAAAATAAAGAGAAAAAAGATCATATTTTAAAGAAAAGTAGAAATAAAAATGAAAATTCAAATTTTGAAATACAAAAATTAATAATAAAGATTAAATGTTAAGAACTCAAGTGTTCTATACAAATATATAAATTAAAACATATAAGTAAATAAATTAAAATTAAAAAATAAATAAAATTTAGTGAAAAAATTAAGAGAATAAAAATAACAACATTTTAAAGAAAAATAGAAATAAAAATGGAAATGGAAATTAAAATTTTGAAATGCAAAAATTAATAATTAAAATGTAGTGTTAAGAACTCAGGAATTCTTTAAAGTACGCTCCTCCACTTTCGAAAATCCAATGTTGTACACGTGTTATAAAAAGAGAATTAGAATTACTTGACTTTATGTCAGTACACACATTATTATATTTTTTAGGAGCGATGCACCAGAATTGTCGTTGAGCGAATAAGGTTTTAGTTTTTGGGACCACGCAACCCAGGTTTGATGAAAAGCGGGTGTGTGCTTGATGTTGTGGAGCAATTAGTAGATTATTTTTTCGTATATAACAAATGCTTGTTTTAGTAAATAGCTGTCGAATATCTAAGACCCTGATTTTTGCAAAGAGTTCATTTGAGGGATGAGTAGGTTGACATTTAAATGTAATTCTCAGAATTAGTTTTTGAACTAAAATAATTGGTCTAATAATGGTTTCAGCACAACCACCCCATCCCACCATACCGTATGTTGCTATGGATTGGAAAAGGGCAAAGTATACGCTTCTTAGAGTCTGTAAATCTAAGATAGACCTAAGGGAGCAGAATATATGGCAGAGTTAACGAAGTTTTTTTACTGTGTCACCGATGTGAGCTTCCCAACGTAGTTGGTTGTCTATGATTATTCCCAAATATTTAACTACTTTTGATGATTTGAGGGTCGAACACGTACAATTAATATTAGATGTGGTTTCCGGATTGTCTAAATTGGGTGGACACGAGTGGATGATTGGTTTAGGGCAGTTGTTGGGTATATTGTATTTGCGTATGGAAAATGTCATATATTGTGTTTTGTCGATGTTAAGTGTGAGGAGGTTTGTGTCAAGCCAATGCTTTACTTTTATTAGAGCATTATTAGTTTTGTTAATAACTGATTGCCATGTTTCATCTTCGAATATTAAGACCGTGTCATCAGCAAATGATAATATTTTTCCACCAATATTCATGGCACATAGTGAGTTGATATATATAAGAAATAAAATTGGTCCTAGTATGCTACCTTGGGGTACACCACAGGACACAGATAGTTTATTGCTTATATGTATTTTGTCAGATTGGATGAGAGTTTGTTGTGTTCGGTTTGATAGATAGTTTTCAAACCATGTGTAGGCTACTTCAGTTATTCCAATTTGCTGCAGTTTTTTTAGTAGTAATGGATGTGAGACCGTATCAAATGCTTTTGCGAGATCGAGAAAAACAGCAAGTGGTTTGCGACCAATGTCAAGATTATAGGAAACGATCTTTGTGAGGGCGGCTATTGCATCTGAAGTACTTCTACCTTTGCGAAAGCCGTATTGATTGTCAGATAATATTTTGTTATCTTCGAGAAACTTACAGAGTCTATTTTTCACCGCTTTTTCTACAACTTTAGATATTATGCTTAGTAAGGATATCGGTCGGTAGTTATTTACAAATAATTTGTCTCCCGCTTTCAAGGTTGGAATTAATGTGGCCTGTTTTAGGGAGTTAGGAAAAATGCCAGTTTTGAAGCTTAAGTTGATTATGTGTTTAAGAGGGGATGCGATGTAATTTTGAATGTGTTTGATTATTTTTGTGGAGATATGATCAATTCCCGTGGAGTTACTGTTTTTAAGAGATGCTATTAATCTATTGAATCTCACGATAATTGGATATGTATTGTTCATCAGATAAAATTCTCAATTCTCTATCATCCATTCTACTTCCAAATATAATGCAGACAGACATCTTTTTGACTGTTTTTACTGCCTACCTTCTGCATATTTAAATTATTTCCCTTCAGCTGCAGCATCCCGAGTTTATACGGCCCTCAATTTGATCTTTTGTCAAAAATACTACGACAACGGATAAATTCAGAGATGTGTCGAACAATGGTGGCAATATGCTACCGTCATGAATTTCTCAGCAATGAGAAAGGTTCCGATATCGCAATTTACAGCGGCTATAATGCGCTGTCGGCACTACTGACCTTATCTTTATAGATCTGTAGCGAGGCAAGGCGAAAATATCAAAGGGATTTTACCGCCCACATTATTGTTATCGACACCATCTTGTGTTTTCGTGATGAGTCTTGCGCAAGCGTCGCGATTAGCCGCTAATTGATACTCAGATTTGTTTTGGGTTTTTGATAGGTATGACCGAATGAATACATGCAACAGAACAATAATGATTGTTCTAAGAAATATACTGGAAGCTGTGGTGTGGAAGGATGATGATAATTTGACATGCCTGTAACCATTGAGGTATATAAATAGAGAAGCAAACTTCATTACCGCTCATCGAAAAAAGCGTAACCACTTACAACTGCAACGACGTAGCTTTGGAATCACTAAACATTTGAAAGTAAACATATATTCGTCTCACTTGCACAAGTCACGAGAACATTACCACCGCTAGGATTAGACAAAGCCAGAAACGCAAACCTGCAATAGCGGCTTGGTGTTGCCTACAATGTGAAATTTTACCCAAAATAAACAATGAAATAGTTTTTTTTTTATGTTAGTTTGTAATAAAATAAACTTATTTAAATTATTTTAAATATGTATTTTTCATTAAATGACTAAAAGAATGCACAACTAATGAAATAATGAAGTCATTATTTGTTCCAATATTTTTTATTGAACCAATAGTATATAATACTCAAACAGAAAATGTTTCAAAAGTGTTTTCAAAGTTCATTTATCAGCAATCGAATTATTTCCACCCACTTCTCAAGGCGTGCTGCATCTTATGGTGCCCTGCAAAATTATTAACATAAAATACGTAAAAAAATATAATTACTTACTAGATTATTCATTAATAAACTAAAATAAGTTTTGATAAGTTTTAAGATTTTCACGGCCAAAAGCATTTTCGTTATTTGTTTTTGGGGTGTTATGCCGTGTTGCGCTAAAAAAATAAGTTTTAATAAAATAAGTTTTAATTAAGTTTATTGTATGAAGATCAAAACATAATTTTTATTAAGTATTTTAATATGGTTACCTCCATAGTAACTTATTCCATAAATTATGTATTCTCCCATTAATATGGGAGAACCAAAACGACTTTTTAGTGGCAACACTGAACCTATATTAGAGTATTTGACATTTTATTTCATTTTCTGCTTTGTTTTATTAAATGTGAATATGTAAACAATAAAATTAGGTGTGGAAAGTAATTCCACTTGCTTTATTATGTTGAATCGCATTTTTTCGCGACGCATTTAACCATTTTGGTGATAGTTTTGATCGCGTATCGTCCGGCACAAGTCGGTCGGCGTCACAATGAGCACTGAATTGACGTTAGCGGGGCATATGCTTTTGGACATATGTACAGTGGCAATGCTTTGGCGCGGTCATTAGTCATCTAGTATATATATATCAATGCCTGTAACAAATATGAAATAAGGTTATTTCAATATTTATGTCATTGGAAAATGACAGAGAAAAGGATTTGGTAATAGGGTCAATCTTAAGCTTCCTTCTTCATTCGATTTTATTGGTTCAAATTATTTTTTGAGCTTGGTTTCTTCACGACTGGTATTTTCAGACCAACATTCATAAATTTCGCAAAAAGAAAACTCGTATGATTTCTTCACAATGATTTCCTGACAATTCTTGGAGCACGCTTCATTTGCGCAGACCAGTAATTTATGTGATCATGTTGTGGGTTATGGCGAAGATATTTAAAATGATTAATGTGCAAATTTATAAAGAAGTTGATAATAGGCAAAGGCATACTTGGAAATCAAAACACAATCAATTTACAAGTATCTACGATAAAAAATTATTCAGGTAAGAACTGATTTATTCTATTTATTCTTACGATCACCGACAAAAAATATTTAATTAAATTAAATTAATTATCTTGTCATATTTAATGATCTGAAATCAGCACTCACAATCCCATATCCTATACAGTTACGAAAAATCCTTTTTTCGTCAAAAATTCTTCTTAGTATATTTTTATCGAAAGAAAAGCAAATTGATGCAGGTTAGGTGCCTTGTATACCTAGGTACATTTTTTATAACATAACCATGATTGAATTGGTAGAAATTTATGTATGTCCATATTACTGAAGGTAGGTACATATTTTTTTATACCTTGTTTATTCTAAAAATAATGTTACATCATCATTTACAGAAAATATGTTACAATGTGTATCGATGGCCCAGTATTAAATGGAAACATCTCCGAAAAACCATACATATGGGTCATTGATATGTTTTATGGTGATACAGCGCTCTTGAGGCGATTTTTCGCAAAAACAGCGCTATATAAGTTGTCCAAATTTATTATTATTATTTATTATGGTGATGACGGTAATATCTATGATATGGGTACGGTTCCACAACAACTCAACAAAGTGGTATTTCACTAAAAAGTCGTTAAAAATTATGAAAAGTCATTAAAAGTTATGAAAAGTCATTAAAAGTTATGAAAAGTCATTAAAAGTTATGAAAAGTCATTAAAAGTTATTAAAAGTCAATAAAAGTTATGAAAAAAATAGCCCATAACCTAACCTAAGGTAAACTTTTTTAACCAAATAGGTACACGAAAAGTAGTGTATTTCCCAATTTTAAACAGCAACAAAATTAATAAGAATAATTTGTACGGTTTTAAATAGAAAAAAATCGTAATAGTTAATATAAAACTGGGTTCATTTGAATGGAATTGATAATTAATTGTATTTTGAATTTGAGTTGATTATGTTTTATATTTGAATTGTTTGAATTTGAATTGAAATTATTTTACATTTGAATTCTAATATTACGATTATTTCCTGTACTTGACTTCTGATTTACATTATTTAATTTATTTTTATTGTTTATATTGTATAATGTTGTGTGTACTGAATTAGTGATTTTTTTTTTTACGTAATTTAATTTAGTTGCCTTTATTTTATTTTAATTTAATTATTTATTTTGGGTATTATATTTGAGACACTGCTGAAAAACGGCTACTTTCCAGGAGAAATCCTGAATTACAGCTGAGCAGTGACCTTTTTGTCAATAGAATCAATGATAATAATATTTCTAATTTGATAATTTGTAGAGCGCCGATTTTGTGAAAAAACACCTCAAGGGAACTGTGAATGATGAATACATAAAATGTGTAGGTAATATTGTAAAAAATCTGTTGCAGAATAAACGTTTTTATTTTTTATGACTTTATTTATTTTTTATTTCTTTTTATTGAGGAAACAAACAGTCATACAGTAAAATAATTTTATAACAATAAAACACATATGTATTTAACATTTTTTATGTATTTGTGTCCGGGTTAAATCTTCCCCACAGGAAAAACTAAACCCTTCCTCACACTTTTCCACAAATGATCATGTAGTCAATCCACGCTACGCAAGTGTATTATATAAGTATAATAAATACAAAACTATACGCTTCAGATTTATGTCAGGTTTAAATCGTTCCCGCAGGAAAAACTTAACCCTTTCACGCACTTTTATAAAACGCACAATTCCACCTAGTCAATCCACGTTATGCACTTGCACTATATAAGTATAATAAATCATATATAAAGAACATCATGTATTATTTTGATCCCTCAATACAAATATTTAAAAAATCCTTTGTAATCCTACATGTATTTAAAAATGACTGATTTTTGCATTTTTATTTATAAATTCTTTGACAAATCTAATATGCCTAAATTTTGAATGAGAGAGCTAGGTATAATGCCAGTAGCCGAAATAACAAATGTCTAGTCTAAAAATTTATAGTCTGAGATTGCCAAATTCTTTTAATCTCATTTCCTAAATCTGTATATTTTCTTATTTTTTCAGAAACCGATTTTTGAATATTAAGAATATATTATTATTTTTATTATTATGACTAATTGTTCTGTCTGTTAGTATAGTTTTATCATAATATATTTTATAAAATTCATTTTCTAAAAATGAATTTGGTTCATATTCATAATATGGTACTATATTACGGCAGTCAATCAAGTTATGTTTAGTTACCAAACTTTGGTGGATTATTTTTAAAACCTGATTGTGCCTAAATGTATACTCGGACGGCGCTAATATAGAACATCCCGATATAATATGTTCTATAGCTTCCGGAAAAGCCAAACATTTTCTACATAAATCATCAATTTGATTTATATCTTTGATTATATGCTTCCTATAATTTTTAGTAAATTTATTTGTATTATTTAATTTATTTTTATTTATTTTTTTATTTGTATATATTATTAATAATATATTATTATTATATTCAGATGAATCCACTTTTATATAAACTATTTCGATTTGTTTCCATTTAAAAATGACAACATTGTTTTAAATACGAGGGTTTGATGTAGAAATAAGTAAAACCTATTGAAATTTGAAATTTTTGCATTCGTGCGCAAAAACAACGTATTGATTATCTCAAAACTACAGATTTTGACTCGTTGCAGCTTTATACTGGGCCATCGGTATAACAATAATATTTTCATGTAATCTATTTATGTATGAGATAATTATTATAACGAGTATTATAATATTATGACGTAGCAACTAGTGACGTTAGCTTTGTGATTGTATGGGTTTTATAGTGTGACGTATGGTCTATGAGGGTGTGTTCATTTGAATCGGACGTGTGTGGAGTATGGAGTACCTGTGTATGAAGTTTATATGTATGTGTGCGAAGGACGGGGGGAGGGGAGGTAGCAAGGTGACACACGGCGCACTTTGTCAAAGCGACGCTAATGCTAACAATCAGGGCTGCGGAACCATTTGGAAAGGAAAACGTGTAGTTTTTTTATCGTCGTGATATGAAGCTGATTTATAATTTGTTTTAATTGGTTTTATACGTGCGACTGAAAGTATCGGGATTCAAAAGAATTTCAATAAGGAAACTGTGAGCATTCCCGAAATGCCGTTCATATATTTAACTGGTATTGAAAAATATTATTATAATTATGTAAAGAATTGGAAACGATTCTTTGAATCGTTTTGGACAATACGAGTATAGTTAATAATACTAGCTATTACGAAGGGTATCTATGTATTACATATACAGGGTGTCCGGGGGTAAAGTGCATTAACTTCGGGAGGTGAATCTACATGATGGTAGGAGTAAAAAAGTTTAACAACTTTTTCTGAAATTCCAACATTTTTTTCCCATACAAAAAGATGTACATACTAAAAATCCTTAGTATGAGGTACGATCTTACTTGCTGAGAGCCTGCCGGGCGCCTGACTCGATTGTGATAACAGCGGAAAATAATAAATCTGGCCGCACACGCCGGACTAATTTTATCTTTTTACCTCAAAACTACCCCAAAAAGTTGGAATTTCAAAAAAAGTTATTTTTTCTTTTTTACTTGTACTATCATGTAGAATCACCTCCCGACGTTAATGCACTTTATCCCCGGACACCCTGTATATTACATTATGTAATTAGGTAGAAGATTCATGATTATTATTAGTTTGATGCATTTATATAATTATTTATCGTTATCAAGTTTAATTTGTAGAATTACATTTTTCATTAAATTTTAAAAAAAATGTATTTAATCAAAATTATCAACATGTTTCGAAATCAATGGTTCATCATCAGAATAATATGAAAATATTTGTGTTCATGTAGTTAAAATGACGCCACATTTACGAATATTTATTTACTATATTATTAACAGTTTATTTATAAACAAGCGGTGTGATTATTCTAACGCGTGACAGCTGTTTCACCTTCTAAAGGATTTATCAGTTTGATAATGTCTTCAGAAGGCGAAATAGCTGCCACGCGTAATAATAATAGCAAACTTGATTATGCATAAACTGTTTTTATAAATTGAATAATACGTATATACCAAACAAACGAGATAAAGGTTATAAAGGTACCTAGTTATGCTACATTGCATAATTTCAACAATATTTTTTTTCAAACTTTTTTTTTGTTAATTGCAATTTTTATAAGGGAAAGAATTATTTATAGAACCCAATGGAGTATAATGCCCAAGAAATGGAATTTTACGAAACTACTAAATTAATTTTCAAATCACTAAATTTTAAAATGTTGTTCTCCCCCAGATTGGTCATCAAAAGTGCCGCCAAACAAATAGAGGTGTTAAACATTTGGTTGTTTATCCCGGCCTGGGGGCTTATTTATTGTGCTGTGTATTGATACAGTGATATAACCGGAGTAAGTACTCAATACCTCCTCCCTCCCCCTCACGCCACTCACACACACACACACTCACACACTCACACCAACAACTCCCACAATTCATTACGATCACCATCGAGTAGAACACATTATATCTATTTATTTGTATGCGTATATTATTATTACTATATAATATTAGGATTTCGCAGCACTGGGCAGATAATTCCTAGAACTGTGATATGTAGGCATAGATTTAGAAGAAGAAAAAAAACTATATCGCCAATTTCATAAGTTCATTCAAAGAAATTGATATTCTGCTCTAGGAAAAATTTCGATTATTTGAGGTTTGCTCACTTTCACCAGAAGTAAGGAAAAACTGACCTTCATGAGGAAACGCTCAAAATACACTTTAATCAGTTCATTTATTTTGTTTGCGTGATGACCAAACGAACGCATTGGTAGGAACATGATATGCACAGTTGCATAGTGTCCAGAATCTCTTTTTACAAACTGTAAATTGGAAAAACTAAATAAAATTTGGAGTCGCTTTGGTGATATATTTTTTACCATTTTGACGCATCTACTATGCAAAAGTACATACTGCTGCATATTAAAAAAGTGTGCCTTGTTTGTCAAGAACATCAATAATAAATAGTCGTCCATCTTCATCCCATTCATGAAATACATAAAAGTGTGATGATTTTCAATCGGAACTAAAATGACGTCAGAGGAGAAAACTTACTTTCCCAAACTATGCATATCTTCATTCGATCATGCTGTTGATTGAGACATTTTTGCACCATTTTAGCAACGCTGTGGGTAGTGAATTCAATCCATGCATAATCGTATAATGGAAAAAAGGTAGATTTCTATCAGCCAATAATTTTTAAGATTAATGAATAGGATATTTAGGTTTCCAAAAGACACCGATGCCTTAATAATGCCATGCCTTAAAATTATTACTGAATAAAACGAAAAAAAAACGTTATAAATTTGGGAGGTGGCTGTGGGTACTGCTCATTTACTGGATTACGAACACCTTTTGCTGTAGGTCACACCATGTGGTTCGCTACGTTTGGTGACTAGCCAGAGGTGGGGTGAAGTTTGTCCGGGGTGTTCGCGTCGTCCTGCCTGCCAACAAACAGCCTGGCAGGCAGCATCGGGAAGGAATGGTTGAGGGAGACCTTTGGACCTCTCCGGAAGGACTATCACGACCCGCCTTGCTTTGCACCGCGGTGTAAGGGATGGATTCATGTGTCCGTCACTCCTGGACTAATTGTCCCCCAGATTCCTAATCACCCCTTATACTCTTTTCCTTCCCAGAATTTCCCCTTCTTCCTTTCCTAAAAATACCCTCTACTTAGTATCCCCAAATATGACATGCGCTCTGAAAGGAATTATTTTTCCCAGGCCCTCCTGTGCGGGGCTAATATGAAGAAAAAATATATAAAAAAGATAATTAGATAATTACATATTTAAAAACCATTTGCAAAGCCATTACCATTAGCATTTTATGAAGCATTACCTTTCGGCGAACATCAAAGATAAAGCGGGAACGATCTAATTCACAAAATTTGTACAGTAGTCAACAGGTGCAATTCCACGCATACTCTCTACTGATAAGGCCATAGCACGCTAACTTCAAAGGGAAAATGCCGGCGAATATACTATCATAATCTATCGATAAGATATAAAATCAATTATTGAATTTGCCGAACATTTGCCCGGAATTATGGGCACTAAAGCGGCAGTTGTATGAATTCAAAGGTGGAAATTATACACGGAATTCTATTGTAGTTGTGTCACATTTGGTGTCGGAAATAAAACATTTTATTGGTGAGGAGATAGCGAACAACTCAGTTCTGAGGTGGGTAGGTATTCACTTGTACTGGCAATCTACGCTTGCTCAATCATAAACTATTATCATGTGTGTGTAACCGTCGTTATGTCTAGTCTTGGGAATGTTTTCTTATTTAAATATCCACTGCACAAAAGTGCCAACTACCAACTGTCCGGAGCCAGTGGTACAATGCATGCTGTTAAGCTGAACAGCAGAGCGTGGAAGGGTTGGAGAAAGGAAAGAGGAATGTTGGAAAGCACTAAACTATTCGGATTTTGTCACCATAAAGGGTAAAGTCATTTCAAGCAGTGTTTAGATTCTGAATGGTGTTCTTTCACCTGGGAAGGAAGGGTTGTTTCAATTATCCCATATCTTTGGAGTGATCCGACAGTTACCAATTTCAAACCTAAAATTGACATAAAAATACATTTAAAAATAAGTAGGTATGGACATTAAACGAATTAATTTGCTGTGTTGATTATTTGTACTTATTCGCCGGTATGTGCAGTATTATAGACAAGTAATTTTATTCTTGATGCATTTGAATGAAAATATGTTTTGTACATTTGTTATTCGGCGGTAAGTCCTCTCTGCACAACCCTTCGGGGACATTTAATGATATTTTGAGTAAGTGTATAGATATAACTTATTTTTCCTAAACAGTCCACATATTGTGTATATGTAGGTATGTCGGAGGGGCAAACTGTCGGGGGTTGAACTTCCTGGAAATAATTTCACAGAATTTGAACATTTCATTAAAGTTAAAATTCGAATTCTATGAAAGTCGTATTCAAGTTCCGACGTTAAAATATACTGTTAAACATCCGGCCCATAATGAAATAATAACAAAATTGTATAGAACTTTTACAGAACTTGAAACTTTAACATTCAAATTTGATGAATTATTCAAATTCTGTGAAATAACCCGTTCTAAGAGTATCTGGGGCTATGGGAAACTTAAAACAACCCCTTCAAAGCAACTTTTGAAGGGAGGCGTCTACTAATATCTACAGGAATTCCAAAAACTGAACAAATCGGACTAATATCTATGAGAACCAAAATGAGGATGAATATCTACAGTCTACAGCTCAAACTGCTGACTAATATCTATGAGAACCAAAGTGAGGACGAATATCTACAGCACTGGCAGAGGTTGGATTTGCAATTATGTATATTGGAATAACGTAATATTGCGTAGGTTAGGTTAGGTTAGGTTTTCCGTACAACCTCTTGCTCAGCTGCCCTCTGTAGATATTAGTCCCACCTACGCTCCATAGATATTAGTCACCACTGGGACCGTCATAGATATTCGTCGACTCCAGGTACTAATATCTACAGCCTGTATGTCGGACGAATATCTACAGCTCATATGTTGGACTAATATCTATGAACTTCAGAGTGAGGACTAATATCTACAGAGTTAAGGTCTCGACGAATATCCTTGACGGTCCTAGTGGTGAGCTGAGTAAGAGGTTGTACGGAAAAGCATAAATTACTTCAATTGCGTAATTACTAATTACGTAAAGGCTTAAACGTTTAAAGTACGTACATGAAGTTTTTGCATAATATAACATATTTTGCTGTTCACGAGGACAATAATTTATTGAACAAAAATGGAGGTCATAATACAATGATATTTATTTCGAAATACACGGCACCACTACCTATCCTAACCTAACTTAACTGACATAGAAATGGTCATGGTAACAGACTAAATAATTTAGAAGCACTCGAAATAAAGAAAGCTGTTAAAACTAAAACCCAAATCCTTAAGTGTCCAATAGTCCGATATTAGGGATTTTTATATACATACATAAATTAAGTTTTTTAAACTGCATACGCAATATTACGTTATTCCAATATGCTATACATAATTGCAAATCCAACCTCTGCCAGTGCTTTTTTTTTTACATTAACACCACACAGGAGGCCTTGAGGAAAATAATTTCCCCCAGGGCCTATGTCATCTGGGATGCTGTGTGGAGGGTCTTTTTGAGGAGAGGAAGGAATGAACATTGGTCTTGAAGAGACCTATGTTGTAGGAAGGAGGAAACACAGAGGCCGGCAAATCATTCCACAGCCGAGCTGTTGAACATAAGAACGATTCGAAGAAACGACCCGTTCTCATGTGACAAATGTCAACCGTGTACAAATGTTGGGCACGCGTTTGGCGTGTTTCCCGACTATGCACCGGTGCCGAAGGGATCAATGATGCTAGTTCCTCGGAGCATCTTCCATTGTAATACCGGTAGAACAAGGATAGCATTTCCACCCGACGCCTGTGCTCTAAAGATTGCAATCCGTCTGTTAAGATGGGAGAATCTATCAAACGGACCGCCCGTTTCTGCACAGATTCGAGGGTATTTTTCAGGTATTTTGGAGCTCCAGACCAGAGGTGGCTGCCAAATTCAACCGTGGGGCGCACTTGCGATTTGTACAGGGTTAGCAGTTGTGCACTATTAAAGTATCTGCGGGCCCTATACAGTACGCCCAGTTTCTGGGAGGCTAACTTTACTCTGGCTTCGATAGAGCCCCCATACCTGAGCTGGTCACTTAGGGTTACACCAAGCATATCAATGGAGGGCCTGTTCGGAAGATTGCTTCCGTTAAAAGAGACTAGATTTTCATTTCGATCCCTTTTAGACGTAATCAGACAAGATTGGGTCTCTGAAACAACAAATTCAACGAGATTATTTTTACCCCAAGAGAAAACACTCTGAGGTAACCGTCCATTCTTTGCTTCAAAGTCATACGAGCTGTTGGAGTTTGTGAGCCCTTTGGGGGCTTGTCAAACAAAAAGCTATCATGAACTGTACTGTCATCCGCGTAACAATGAATTGGTGCACATGACAAAAAGTCGTTGATGTACAACAAAAACAAAGTAGGAGACAGAACCGATCCCTGTGGGACGCCAGCATTTACCGAGTGAGAGGAAGAGGTGAAACCATCGGCTACCGTCTGAATCGACCTCTCTCTCAAGAAGTCGGCAATCCACGTACACAAGGATGCGGGAAGTCCGTAAGAAGACAGTTTGTTGACAAGTCCTCGGTGCCAAACCCGGTCAAAGGCCTTGGAAATGTCCAGTGCAACCGTTTGGGTCTCACCGAAACGTTCCAGGCATCGCCCCCAAACATGCGTCACATATGCGAGAAGATCACCGCACGAGCGGTTCCGCCGGAATCTGTATTGACGGTCGTTAATAATTTTGTTCTTCTCGAGGTATGTGAGCAGTTTGTCGTTGATCACACGTTCCATCACCTTAGACAGAACTGATGTGATCGATATTGGGCGGTAGTTGGCCGGGTGGGAGCGGTCACCCTTCCTTGGAATAGGATGGATAACCGCTTTTTTCCAACCAGAGGGCACAGAGCCAGTCTTCAGGGACATTTTAAAAAGCTTCGTCAAAATTGGAGCTATTTCTGCAGCGCACCTCTGCAGTACCAGGGCAGGTATTCCGTCAGGCCCACTAGCTTTATTTACATCAAGCCCTCGTAAAACATGGAGTACTTCGATGCCGAATCCTCAGCTTTTTCATACGAAAACCGTAGTGAGGAACCGACGTCGGGACAGCACCTTGGTCAACGAGGGTTGAGTTATCCGCAAACATTTTACCTAATAAGTTAGCCTTTTCGGTGACGGTATTTGCTAGTGAGCTGTCAGGTCTGGTAAGAGGTGGCAGACTGGATTTGCAGAAATTGTGACCTATTGAGCCCGCAAGCGACCAGAATTGCCTGCGCCAAGCTGTTCTGTCTTCGGATGTTCTAGATGTGTTGTAGGCTCGGTAAGCCGCGTTTTTTCGTCGCACTGCTTCAGCGCATTGTTGACTGAACCACGGCTTAGAGCCTACACCAGTTTCCTTAACAGTAGATTGGATGAAGCCATCCATCGCGGATGTGATGACTTCACCAATTTCCTGGGCACATCTTGAGGGATCCGAAGTCCGAAAACAGACAGCTGACCACGGGAAAGCATTGAAATGTGCCCGCAGACCGAACCAATCTGCTGACCTATAGTGCCACACTTTTCTCTTCAGCCTCTCGTTTGGTGGTCTGAAGTTTACAGGCGTTTTTTATCCTAAAGGCGCTGTGACTTCAATCTTGTAACCGTGTGGCACAGTAGTTAAAAATAGGTCTAACAGATTGGAACGGTGAGTCTGGACATCAGGAACCCTTGTGGGCTCCTGAACCATTTGCTCCAATCCGTAGCAAAGGGCAAAGGATTCCGCTTGGCGTCCAGCCGAGTCTGTTGATCCTGAGAACTTCAACCAAGGTTCGTTATGAACATTGAAGTCCCCCAGGACCACAAACTCTGCCGTAGGGTAGCGGGGCAAGAGGTCATCAATAGTGTCGCTTAAGTGTTTGAAGAGCTCGTACGTGTCTGATTCGCTAAGGTTCGGTGAGCGGTATATACACGCGTAGAATCTTACCGTACTGACAAGATTGACGCGTACCCACATTACGTCGAATCTGGAGTTTTCCAGATTCAACAGTCGCAGACGGTTGACGTAGATATAGTGCTGTAGATATTCGTCCATACTTTGGTTCTCATAGATATTAGTCAGCAGTTTGAGCTGTAGATATTTGTCCTCACTTTGGTTCTCATAGATATCAGTCCGATTTGTTCAGTTTTTGGAATTCCTGTAGATATTAGTAGACGCCTCCTATTCGTCCGACCTTAGCTCTGTAGATATTAGTCCTCACTCTGAAGTTCATAGACATTCGTCCAACATATGAGCTGTAGATATTCGTCCGACATACAGGCTGTAGATTGTAAATATTAGTAACTGGAGTCCGTTTGAACCCATAATTGCATAATTTTAACACAACAAAAATACAAAAAATATAAATATGTTTATATGCAGTAGGGTCTAGAAATTATTATCTGTACACCGCCCTTGAGGAGATTTTTCTCAAATCTGCTCCATGCGAACTATCAAAATTTAATTATTAACAATGTCTGAATAAAATTATGTACCTACGTAGGTACATGGTACCTCGGTACCTGCTAGCCCAAGCTTACCCTATCGATAAAATAAACAATTATTTGGTTTTTCCCAAATTAAGGTTGTTAACCACCGGAATAATGCGGGTAGGCGACTAATCCCTAAGAAAAGTATCAATATTTATACACAAACGGATTAGGAAGTAATAGATCCTATTTACAAACAATTTCAAATTACAAAGCTGACGACCTTTTACTTCGGGTAAGTATAAAAATTGAGATAGAGAGGTAGCAGGTAAAATCGTAATTTTATATGGCTCAATGGGACTAAGTAAGGTACCTTTCCAAAATATTATGGTCACTTATTTTTCGTACAATCGTATTTTTATATGCCTTAAAAGGGTAGATATCAATACTTTAGGATCACTTATTATTCGCACGGTATAACTATCTCAAAATTTGGGAAGCGAGTAAGGGTACTGCCACCATTTCTTGGATAACCAACCTCTGTCGTAGGCCACCCTGAGTGGTTCGCTATGTTTGGTGACTTAGCAGGGGTACTTGGGTTCGTAGGGGTGAAGTTTTTCCGGGTCTTGGCAGTGGATACGTCTGACCACCAACTGCGTGACAGGCCAGATCGGGAGATACTGGTTGAATGAGGCGTTTTGACCTCTCCAGCAGGACTCTCTCGGAGCATCGCCTTGCACCAGTGGGAGGGATAGACTGGACAAAGTGACACCCAGATTCCGACCCACCCTTCATACCTTTTTCCTTTTCAGAACTTCCTCTCCTTTTTTCTTAAAAAGACCCAAAAAACAAAAGACAGCATCTCCAAAGATGACATAGGCTCGAGGAGAATTATTTTCCTTCGGGCCTCCTGGTAATAGGAAACTTACTGATCATTTCCATAGATATCTAGCAGGAAACGGGATTTTTTGCATTCCAAAACTGATTATCATTAGCATTTTTTTTTTATCAAAAAAATAATCTCTCAAGGCTTTTGTTACCTTTGGGGATGCTGTGTGGAGTGTCTTTTTGAGGAGAGAAAGGAGTGAACATGGGTCTTGAAGAGACTCGTGTTGTATGAGGGAGGAAACACAGGGACCAGCAAATCATTCCATAGTCGAGCAACTCAAGAACGAGCCTTAGAAACGACCCATTCTCATATGACGTTCACAATTTTATGTCAACCGTGTACAAATAATGACGCGCGCTTTTGTCGTGTTTTCCGACAATGTACCGGTTCCGTAGAGATCAAATACGCTAGTTTCTAGGAGTATCTTCCATTGAAATACCGGTAAAATATGGACATCATTCCCACGTGATGCCTGTGCTCCAAAGGTTAAGATAGTTAGATTAATTGTTAAGATAGGGGAATCTATCAAACTGAACGCCCATTTCTGCACAGAGTCAAGATTTTTTTTTCAAGTACCTTAGAGCTCTAGACCAGAGGTGGCTGCGAAATTCAACAATGGGGTGCATTTGCGATTTGAACTCTTAAAGTATCTGCGGGACCCTGTACCTATAGTACTTACGCCCAGCTTCTGTGAGCCTAAATTGACAGTGGCTTCAATGGAGCCCCCATATCTGAACGGTATCTCAGAGTTACATTAAGCAAGACATTTTGGGCATGGTTATGAATTATTAATAAGACATAATATTCTCAATGAAATTTTTGAAACACAGGAGGCCCTGAGGAAAAAATCCTACGCAAGAATCCATCTAGAGAAATTTAGATAGTTTGCACGCAGAGGACGTTATTGGGAAATTGTTAATGCCATTATTATTTAATCCCGGTATATATTTTAATAATCTTACATATGAAAATCCCGTGTCACAGTGTTTGTGATCGCACTCCTCCGAAACGGCTTGACCGATTTTTATGAATTTTTTATGTATATTTGGTAGGTATGAGAAAAGGTTTTTAAGTATATTTCGTACCGCTAGGTGATTAGGGTGTCCCTATCCAGAAAAAAAATCTATTTTTTTAACTTTTTTTTTTGTATTTTTTTTATTTGGCATCAAAAAATTCCTATAACCCCAAATTTTAACTCACCTACCCCCACCCTCCCATTTTTAATAGCGATTTTAGTATTTTTGTATGAACAAATTTAACCGTCTTTAGTATTTCAAACAGAACAGAATTATTTAAGTTGTTGAATGACAGATGGCGCTACATCCACCTCATCGAACTTTCATCCACACTTGCGCAAGACATTAACGAGAAGCGTCGCGTCATTTTGATATGTCATTCGGCATCATGTTCTCGCGTGGACAAAACATCGAGCTTTTTTGTGTTGGCTACTGTGTACGGACTGACAAAAAATATCGTACACTCAATTGCTCTTCGAAATTCATATTGATTTTCTTTATTTCATTTTCCCACTTTAGTTTGTGTTTTTTTTTGTTTTTATCGGCGGTCATCGTCTACAGCGCTCCATTCCTCTTTCTGTCATAGATCCCATCCCCACACACTTACAATACATTCGTTATTTTTTATTTTTCAGAACAACGTTTGTCGGGTCAGCTAGTAATATATAAAATGTTCTTTAAGGCGGTATACAATCCTAATATTTTTTGTTTGCTCAAAACTCACATTTTAATTGTTTCCGGTGGATTCGTAACTAAACTAACTTTTTTATTTCCATGCCGCATAAGGAATGCGAGTTATTTACATTTTAGATTAATAAAAACAGTACCTTACCATTAATATATTTTACGCAGAACGATCTTAAAACTTTACAACCCGTTTTTACTATAAAGTTAGCGGTAAGCACCAGATTTTGTTTTTCCAGACGATGAATGAATAATTTCGGAAGGACAACATGTAGACACATTTTTAATATTTGTAACACGTTCTACAGAATTAATTAAGATGAACGCGGCGGAAAGGTCCAAACTCCAGGCTTGCTAGGGTGAATTCGACCGTACGTTCATCCAATACGCCGTGCCGCGGCGTATATTTGTTTACACGCTTTCTTCACTTACGTCGTTAAGATTCCCACATTATTTATCTTCTTCTTCTTTTCTTTGATACGGCAAATTAGACAGTAGTTCCGTCCAATACACGGGTCGCGAGTCGCAATTTGGATACACGGATTCTTTACTTACGTCGTTAAGATTCTGAATATATTTTAGGGCATGTTGTCGTCATAATGAGAGAGTTTGGGAAAGCAAAAGCAAAATTTTATGTATAGTATATAATTTAATGTACTACAAAATCGACTCCAAATTTGATATAGGTACGGTGTTTCCGAACACCGTGTTTATAATATATACAAGAAACGTCTATTTTTAATCAAAGCATATAATTTTTTTTTGTAAGTTCTAAAATTTTAACTAAATTGTTCGTGCGTATACGTACTACATGCATTCCCATGGTAGGGGGGGGGGTCAATTCTAAGGGGTGCAAGGGAGAAAAAGGGGGAAGGAAAATTTATTAGAAAGTTTTTTGAGACCTCTACTTACCACAATATTTTTCACATCGATAAAAGAGATGGCGTAAGGAATGTAATGTATGAATACTTTTCTCTTTTTTCCTACCCAATTCTGAGGCTGATGGGGGGAGGATGAACCACCTAACCCTCATCTCCCTTGTATGTCCTACGCCCTAGAACCTAATATAAAGTCTCTGAATAGGTAGATACTAAATAATGCAAATATTTTGCTGAAAACATTTCAATATTGGTCATCATATAAATTACCCGCACTTTCTATTCGTAAAAACCCGGCAAAACCATTTATCCAGGCACGTTTTGATTTTGGCACAATTTAAAAAATAATAATAGTATCTCGTCTGACATACGAGACACACTTATACGACAGGGATAATAAAGTCGGTACGCTTTTACTCCTTGTCGGCGCTCCTCTCCTTTGAATAGGAACAATGGTAATAAAATGGGCACTGCATTGAGATGCTTTACTACCGGGCTTCCGGATAAGTAAGACCGAATTTCAGTGCCTACCTACTGAAATGTACCCACTGACCCGTTGTAAAGTTCCTTTCTTCCTTGGCTGCTATAATATAGTTGCTACCTTACACTGTCTCCCTATAAACTGCTACCTACCCACCCTAAAATGTCTCTGAATTCGGCTGAAATGAAATGTTGGTTTATAAGACTGAATCGGTAGCTGACTTTCGACTTTTGATATACTGGCATACAGAGCTCTGGCCAAAAAGGCCCCCTTCTCTTTCTTCACGAGTTTATATTAATTGGCTATAGAAAAATTAATATAATTTAGAGTTTTTATTTAATTGCTTGCAATGGGATGCAGCCATTGCAAATAATTAAAAATTGTTTGAATTATTTGCAATGGCTGCAAGGTTAATCTCTACGTAGGATTTGTTTTTTTTTTATGTATGGTATGTACAATTTCGTCGTTTGGTGGGAGAGAATCGGTAGGTACCGTCGAGAGGGATCTCTCCCCTTCATAATAACAATGGCAACAACGTATTTTCACGTCCTATTTCCTGAAAATTCCTTCATAATTTATTCATTTTTCAAGACTCCTGTTACTAATTATTGACTAATATTGCTACAGTTAAAAGTGCTCAAGCAGATTATATGTAATAATTATTGTAGTTCGAAAGCATTATCAACAGATAAAATATAAAAAATAATCACGGACATGTCTTCAATCAGTTGTTCTTAATAAAATAATATTCAAATTAATAGATAACTTTGTATTAACCACTTAATTATTTACAAAAACCCAAATGTTTCGTCAGTAAAGCTGACTTCTTCAGGATTTTGACAGAACTAATTTAAAAAATAGACATACATAGGTAATAGAGAAAAATAATAGACATAAACAATAATAAAATTTGAAAGAAAATAATGTGTAGGAGACAAGGGGCAATATAGAACAATTAAAAATTTAAAAGGGGAATGCATTTAATAATGGGTCATTTAAAAACAATATTTGATTATTAATAATATTTAAATTTGCATTAACACTCTTTCTAATCTCTAAAATTTCTAATTTGTCCAACTGAATGCCATTGACAAAATAATATTGATAAAATACAGCCAGAAAAGTTGAACTCTGATCAGTTAGTTAAATTATGCGAATGGAAGAAGTGATAGAGGTCCTGGTTAGATAATGCAGGACATCTGGGTCAGAATAATGACAAAAATAAAACACGAATGTAGATAAAGCAAGGACTGTGTTTCAAGACAGAGGTGGGCAGTTTTAAATCCGTTCTTAACATTCCTGTGGGTTGTTAATTAATAAGCATATCCTGAAATTCAACCCTGGAAACAACTGTTAAGTTCATACGTACATAGCCCGTAGGAAAAAAAGATTCTCAATTTCATATTCACATTTTTAATATGCATAATGTTTATATATATATATATATATATATATATATATAACGGACAATATATCAGAACTATTCGTTGTATCTATTTTACCTTTGTTTACCTCCCGATGTCAGACGCGTGGGGTTTAAAAGATTGTGGTGCTAATATAGCTAATGATTCCAAATTATTCATGTCATGCTTTCTGAGATGATTTATCTGGGACGCATATATTTCGGGTACTTAATACTTACGTCTACGATTATGTAAATGTAGGTACACCGTACGAGCCTACAATGAACAAGGAATTTTAAATAGAAGTACACTGTGTATATTACCTGTACACAATACGTATTTCTTGATCACTTATGAAGACACCTACGCAGTACCTATACGTAACGATGGTTGTGTTTAGAAAACTAATAAATTTATACATTTTAGTTACATGGTATCTGAAAAACCTCAAAATAATATAGATATTATGCTGAAAGTTTCTACGAAGATTTGCAGTACAGTGGAGTAGTTATCGCTGAACAGATATGTTACTGTTGATAAATCTCTAACTAACTAACTAACCATCACGCCGTTTCCCCGCAGGGGTAGGCAGAGAGGACGGACCGCCAAACAACTCGGTCTTGGCACACACTCTTTGCCTCACTCACATTCATACATCGTCTCATACATTCTCTTCTATTATTCTGACTTTTGACATGACCCGACTCAAGTATCTGATTCACTTGATCGTGCCATGTCTTTCTCGGGCGTCCCCGACTTCTTCTACCATTCACATTCGCGTCGTATATTCTTCTTACACTACTTCCTTCGTTCATTCGCTCTACATGCCCAAACCATCTGAGGGTCCCTTTCTTAATCTTACTCATTATGCTTACATCGGCCTTACATTCTTTGCGGATATCCACATTTCTCACACGATCATACATTGTTTTACCACACATACGTCTCAGGGATCTCATTTCAACAGCATTCAGTTTACTTTCATCCTTCCTCTGCCAGTTCCATGCCTCACTGCCATACATCAGGGTAGGCACCAGGACTCCATTGTGGACTGCTAGCTTCGCTTTTTTTGACAGTTTTTTATTAGCGCCAACGGCATTCAGTCCACCATTAATGGAGTTACCGGCATTCACCCTTCTTTCAATATCTCTTTCAGCCTTCCCATCTCTCGTAAACATACTACCCAGATACACAAACTCATCCACCTGCTCCAAATATTCATCATTCACAACTATGTTGCATACTGTTTTCGTACTCTCCCTTTCAAACACCATGACTTTAGACTTACTTACATTCATCATTAGCTCATTCTTCATACATACTTCGTTCATCCTAGATACG
The DNA here is from genome assembly GCA_929108145.2 of Limnephilus rhombicus. NCBI lineage: Eukaryota > Metazoa > Arthropoda > Insecta > Trichoptera > Limnephilidae > Limnephilus > Limnephilus rhombicus. The sequence goes on from OV815270.1 coordinate 17,663,075, forward strand.
AGAGACTGTAGATCTTCCATAGTGTTAGAAATCAGCACCGCATCATCAGCATACAACAGGCAACATACTTTCAGATTACTCAATTTCGCGCCCAATCCCACCTCTTTCAATTCTTGCATACAATTATCCATGTATAGATTGAATAACCATGGTGACATTACGCAGCCTTGCTTGACACCTTTTGTGATGTCAAACCACCCCGTAAAACCACCGTTTACCCTAACACACGCAACGCTTCCCTCGTACAGAGACGCAATTGCCTGTATGAGATTTGTATTCACTCCATACATGGACAAAACCTTCCATAGCTTTTTCCTGTCGACTCGGTCGTATGCTTTTTGTAGATCTACAAAGGCGCAGAAAAGTTTCTGGTTTTTCGCCAGAAATTTCTCAGTAAGCATACGCAAGGAGTAAATCTGGTCCATGCATCCCTTTCCACTCATAAAGGCACCTTGCACATCCCATATTTTATCCTTTGTTTCCATTCTTACCCTTTCAATCAATATTCTTCCGTACAGCTTGCCGACTGAACCTATGATTTCCACATTCCATACGTGACCCTTTACCTTTGTATAACGGCATGATTACAGCCCTTCTCCAATCTAATGGCGTGTAACCCTCCTCTAAACACTGGTTAAAAAGTTTGCACAACCATGTGAGAATAATATGGCTATCTCCTTTAAAGTATTCGGCAGCAATATTGTCGAAACCAACAGCCTTACCATTCTTCATGCATTTTATCGATTTTTTTATTTCATCCACGCTGATTTTGATTGAATTCACTCCGTCATCGTTCATACTCGATTCACTGCTGGCCTCACTATCATCCGGATTGCTTTCGAAAACCTCCTCAAAATATTTCATCCATCTCTCTTTTATTTCTTCCTCATTCGTCAACATTTTTCCATCTTTCGATTTTATGACTTTCCGGCTTCCGTTCTCTGAACCACTCCGGGACCTTTTGACCTCCTTCCAAAACAGTTTAATGTTTTCTTGGAAGTGTTTTGTCATTTTTATTCCCTCTTCCTCTTCCAGGCGTTTCTTTCGTTCTTTCACTCCAACACTTACTCTTTTCTTACATCCCTTATAAACTTCTTTACTAATAAATCTCGATAAATCTCGATTACTGAAAAGCTTCTCTGAATCAAAATCTGAACTACGTAAAATCCAAGAAAAATATAGACAATGATAATTTATTGTCCAAATATTTCACACAAATTATACGCCAATAAAAGCTATAAGAAAAGTTTATAACGCATGTAATTTGGTAGTCAAACATGGACACTAACGAAAACCTTAACAAATAAACTAAGCGTCTGTCAAAATAGCATAGAAAGAAGTGTCGTTGGAGAATAGAAGAGATAAAGTAAAATTAACAGAAATAAAAAAACAGAACTCAATGCAAACAGGTAAATTCTGTACATCGAACACTAAAATGGCGATGGACTGGACATATGTTGAGAGAAAGGCAAGAGAAATGGACTAGAATAGTAAAAGATTAGGTATCCAAGAGACGGTAAAAGAAACAAAGGTGGACAATCGAAAAGATGGGAAGATGATCTAAAAAAGGTGGCTGGTCCAGAATGGATCAGAGTTGCTAAGGATAGAGAAAAATGGAAATCTTTAGAAGAGGCCTATGTCGAAAGACAAGCTGTATCTAAAAATAATGACCCGAACGTTTATAATTTAAAACAATATTAAAAAAAAATAATTACATAAGAAAAATGTTTATAAGTTTAACAGCAATAAAGGCTAATTTTATTTTTATTTTTATTTTTAGTAGTTATCCCTGAACGGTTATGTTAGGGTTAAAATCTCGATTTCTGAAAGTTTCTCTGAATCAAAATCAGAACTACGTAAAATCCAAGAAAAATTTGGACGATGATAATTTATTGTCCAAATATTTCACACAAATTAAGTCTCTATCTAAATAATAAAAAAATGGATAATTTGTAGAGCTATTTATCATGAATTCTTAGGTTTAGTTTTATTATTTCCAAATAGATACAGAAAACATACCTACTTACCTGGCAGGTCACTTCCGGTAAATACACTTTTATTAGAATATTTATGCTTGGAGAAGATACGACTTTGCACGCAGAGGACACTACACATAAATCTCTGGACTTGAACGATTTTACATTATTTGCTTCTCTCTATTACTGTCGATAATACATTTATGGGAAGACTAATGATAACAGGATAGTTGATTATTATTGTTTTTAAACATTGGAGAATTTAGGATTCGTTAGGACAGGAGAATTTTCATGAAATGACCTTAATTCCCGGTAGTAGCGTTCAAAAGGAAGCAGAAGATGGTTTGAAAGGGAGATACGTAAATACGAATGTTACGAGAGAGATCGCTAATGTTAAAAACGATTATATTTAATGAAACACGACTCGTTTAAAATAGAGCAGAAAATTCTTGGCAAATGTAAAGTAGGATTTAAAGATAGGTAGGTACCTACCTACACTGTGATTTTTTTCTAAAACAAGAAAAGAACAAAAGGTGTTTTCAATAATTTCGGAGCATACTTTGGGTTTTTTTCTATCCAGGGAATTTCATATAATAACCTTTTCAGCTTGACAAATGTAAAGATATTATCTTAAAAATTAATAGGTTTTTTAAGAAATGAAAAATTTTAAGTGTGAGAATTATGAATTTATTATTTAAGGTGATATATGAATTAATTATTTAAGTGTGCCCTTAAGGTTATTTTTCACGAAAATGGCGCTTTATAAATCAGCCAAATATTATTATTATTTATTATAAGGCAAAAGTGCGGAATGCGGGGTATGAAAAAGCTTACATTAGTTCTAATTTATTTGCATTTTCACACAATTAGTTATTTACTATATAGCGGGCTGTGAAGCTGAAGGTAAAAGATTTTTAGCTTTATGGATACCTACGACTATACAGAAAAGGTGAGTTTTAATTTTAGTTCTAAATTCTGTATGGATAAAATTAGATCCATAAGGATTTAAAAAAGTATTATCTGAACTTTTATTTGCCAAGCTTTCTGCGAAAATTCGCATAAAAGCATTTAAAAACACGTATAGTGATTCCATTTATATAGGTACCTATTCTAATATCTAACGCAAAAAAAGCAATAACCAATGAACACAAATAAACAAAATAAAACGCATACACATACTCCCTATACCTACCTTAGTACTTTGGAAAAAAGTGCAATGAGGATAGAACGCCAAACACATTTTCCTAAAAACATGCCCTCGCTTCATCCTCACAAACAAAAGCGGTTTCTATTGTGAATTTGAAAAGCGTGTAGCCGCCATACGATGATACAATCCACCCTCCATTATTTTGTCAATTTATTACGCTAATCCCAGCGCAACCATCAAATGGTCTTATCAAAATCGATCCTCTCCTAAGCGCATGCGCGAGGCGTGTTTCCCGAGCTCCGCGCCCCCAAACCTCGGGCAGGGCGTGGCCTCGCGGCGGTCCCTTTGAAGCCCCGACCGCCGCATCCCTTCCACCGGCAGGCCTCCCCTCCCCGAGGCGGCCCCCTCCACCGGGCCCCGCTACCTAGGGCCGCCTCGGAAGCGCTGACTACCCATCAGTCTCGAACTACCGCCGGAGTCGAATACACCGGCCAAATACCAAACGTTAAACCCAGTGTTGTTGTGATAGGTACCGCCGGGTACTTTATTCAATACAAAAAGAAACATTCGTTTTGCGTCACCAGTTTATACAAACAATCGATTGTGTTAAGTTGAAGTTATCAGATAAGGATTTTAAGTGGAAAAACTATTGTGTGAATTTATTTGTGATTTGGTTTTTCGGGCAAAATTAAAATTTACCCGAACCAAATGATGTCTGACGACGATATTCTGCACATTGAAGAGCACAGAGAGATAAGAGGTAAATATTTGTTTTTCGTTATCTACCACATATTTACCTGTTTTTAAAAACATTTCATGACATATCTACACTTTAAATGCATTGAAGAATTTTCACAAATATTATTTATTTAAATAATAAAACACATTTTTACTATGATAGATATTTATTGTATTTGTCTTCTTTCTTCCAATCTACGTGTGCCTGTAAATAATCTATCTCTCCTGCTTAGCGATAATAAATAATTGTCGTCAATTATATTTTTATATTTTGGTTTTTTAACACTAACATTCTATGTTCTATTTTTCCAACTGTGATAGGTTTTTATAAGATTACAAGATATTAATGATATTTTTCTTTCCAGAATTTCCTCCAGATTTCCCAATGGAAGGGCGCGTGAAGGCAGAGCCACACAGCCCCGCCCTGCCCACCCCCCCGCGCACCCCTCCGGAGCAGCACATCTCCCACCACCACCCCTCCCCGCCCCACAAGCCCGCCTACCACCCCCACCTCCCCAACCTCCCCCAGCTGGACGCCATGGCCCAGCACCACTGCCTCACCCAGCAACACCATCTCTGGCTGTCCCAGCAACCTCACTCTCTCCAGGCTCCTCCTCACATGATGTACAAACCTGCTCATCACGCCATGCCTGTCTTCCCTCCCTACGAAGTGCCAAAGATCCATTCAACTTCCTTCTCTTCGAGTCATCCTCCTGCATTTGCCGCGTACATGCAATCCCAAATGGGCATGCCAACTTCAGCATCATACTCCAACGGACTTCCCGCAATCCTAATGAACCAATGGATCAGAAACGCAGCTCTATACCACCAAGCTTCAAGAGGATACCCTCCAGTAGATCTTCAGAAACTTCATCCCTCTGGAAGGGCACCCGCTCCACCGAAGCAGCCCGGAGCTCCCAATGCGAGGCCAAAGAAGCAGTTCATCTGCAAATACTGCAACAGGCAGTTCACTAAGTCCTACAACCTGCTGATCCACGAGCGCACTCACACGGACGAGCGGCCCTACTCCTGCGATATCTGTGGGAAGGCCTTCAGGAGACAAGATCATCTCAGAGACCACAGGTAAGATTACTGTACAATCTCAAAAATTTAAAAATTCTCTCCAGTCTTTATATAATATTCAGATTTATAAATTCGTGCTAAAGCAAAGACGTGCCGCGTAAATGCTTCCAAGAATATTTTTACCAGGGTGTAACCGGCACCCACTCAATTCTTATTGTCTTCGAACACTTTTTACATTTGTTAAATATTAATAATGTCGTTGAACTTGGTCTCAACTGTCTGCATTATTATTTCAACGTGACATTTCAATTAAAGTGTGTCACTCGACGGTTGTCGGTTTATAATTGAATCAATATGTAATTATGTATGTATATTTTAACTGGCGGCGGCGGCTTACATAAATAGATACTTGCGCTGATAGCACTTTCTAGTTTAGTGATTTGTTGATATTTCAAAATGAAAGCCTTTCCCTTTAAATCATCAGTAGGTACCTACATACCTAACTATCTACATATCTACCTAGAGTACCTACCTATAATATGTTTGTTATATTCTGAATGTATAAGTAATTTTTTTTCTTCTCCTTTCTCAGATATATCCACTCCAAAGAGAAGCCTTTCAAGTGCACAGAATGCGGTAAGGGATTCTGTCAGTCGCGCACGCTGGCGGTTCACAAGATCCTGCACATGGAGGAGTCTCCCCACAAGTGCCCCGTCTGCAGCCGCAGCTTCAACCAGCGCTCCAATCTCAAGACCCACCTCCTCACACACACCGACATCAAAAACCACCAAAGCCTGATGGACGGTTGTCCAGAGGTGACCTCCACCAGCCAAGGAGCCGACACACCTCCAGCCCTCTTAGACTTATCGCAGAAGACCTCTTCACCTACATCCCACCTCCCGATGTCGAGTCCTCCGGCAACTTCCTTCAGACCCGTGCAACAAACGGGACCAAAGAAAGCACTTGGCTTTTCGATAGAAGACATAATGAAAAGATAAACTCTCTTTTAGTGGCGTCGAATATAGTAAAAATGTTTTGATGTTTTAGTAGTATTGATTGGCGTATTGAGTAGCTGGGTATCGTGTACTTTAATTTTATATTCGACTGTTTAGTTACATTTAATTAAAAAATATATGGTTTATTTAACTAAAAACCAGGAATTTGTTGATTACCAAATATTTTTAAAATATCGATTCCACCAAGTATTTATTTGAAATCTCCTATTATTATTATTATTTGAATTTATCAATTCAAAACTATTTTTATTTTAATGAGCGCATTCAATTATTGGCTATTCCATCATTTTGTTGTGTTAGGTGGTAATGAGTTCTCTCGGGCCGGTCCCGATTTATTTGAAACTTGCGACGTGTTTTATTACTTCATTTTTCAAAACACAGCATTGTTCAAGTTCGTGCGTGGTCACTTAATAAATGAACTGTCCGACCCACACACCTGGAACCTGGTGGCTGTGAAAGGCACCTTCGCTTATGGGCCGGTCTTCACACCCACTTGGACGTTGTATTGGTTTTATCCTAATTAATAGGCACTTCATATTGTATTGTTTTTTGTTCTAATGAGAGCTTCCAGCGATCTTGTATTTTATGTAACATTAAGAAATCATGTTTTATTGCCGGCTCGAGGACAATTTGTTCTCGTTCGAAATTGATTTAAAGTTTTGTTCTTTGATTTACCTATTAATTTGTATCACTTTATTGAAGTTCCTTTTAATTATTTGAATCATTTCCTAAGATCATTGCCAAAGATCTTTTTACCAAGAAATATGTTTCATGAATCATTTCGCGTTGTTAATTCGAAAATAATCACAATTTCAAGCATTTACTTAATTTAAAATATCATTTAACGTAAATGTTGGTTATTCAGTCCTTATAGTTTACCGAGGTTCTGATTTCCAACTCGATATAATAATGTTAACAGGTATTATTAAATTCATTTATTCGTGTATACTCGTATTACCGGCTTTGGAAAAGGCAATGGTTAATTTAATAAGAGGTTCTTGTTACTTGTGTTTGCGGCAAATATTTAGGTGTGAAACGAGTATTGACACGAACTATTTTCCGCCCTTTATTTTATACAAGTTTAATTTTAATTATTTGTATGGCAAGACTGATATTATTTATTTTAAGATGTAGATTTGAATTATTTATTGTTTAGCCATAAGTTTTACTCGTTGATCCCAGTTACCATACCTCAGTTCATTCGACAAATCATTATTTGTGATAATCATGTATTATTTAATAAATAAAATTATTGTAAATATTTAAACTTAAGTATAAAGTACTTAACAATTTAGTTTGTAAGAAATGTTGACGAATTCAATTTCTCAGTTAGTGGAGGATGTATTATAAAAGGTTTTTCATGACTTGTGAGCAGTATTTGTTGGTACAAATTATTTCAACTAAAATCGTAGACAATGAGACTATTGAATTTAAAGGCGTTAAAGAGTACAATTTTTTCTCAGTATTAATTTATTTATCTAATTTTTATAAATACCATGTAATTATTATTAGCTACGTTAAGGCATTGTTTTGTAATCATAAACCATTGTAAAGATACTATGTGCATACACCAAAAGAAATATATATATAAAATATAACTATATAATACATAAAATAAGCAAAGTATTTTGATCAAACCTTTCCTACTCCAACCCATTACCTAACCCTTATTAACTACTTGTTAGCACAATAAAGAAGAGATTATATTCTGAAAATTTTTATAGATGTGTGCACGATTAATTTAGACCGTTCACCAAAAAACAACAACACTGCATATTTGTATACACTCATACTTAGTGTATTTTTGGGAAATATTTCTTTCAGTATGGCTTTACCAAGTCATAAAATAACATCTAACTATTAAAATACTTCGATCAAACTATCTACGGGTAAGCACCTAGGTACCAAGTTCAATTAAAATAGTTCTTACGAAAGACACTGAACTTGGAATTCACCTATTCGTAGGTTATGAAAAGGTTTAGATACGTGGAATAAAATATGTAAGTACGTTCATAATATATTACATTCAATAACGAAAAAACAATTCTTGCTGGCAAAAATTAATAATTTTATTCTATTGGCAATTACGATGAAAATAAAATTTTATACAAATGAAATACGGGCAGAACTATAATTAAACGTTGATTGCAATTTGCAACCATGTTTAATTACTAATACATATGCAGAGTTTAAATGGAATAGATACGTTAATACTGCTTATATTCTTACTGGAACAGTTTTATTACCCCACAATAATCAGAAACCAGTAGAACGAGCAAAGCATCGTTAATTATTGTAGTGGAGTAAAAGGTCCAGGCTAGCGTCAAACTCCCCCATCAAGTGTCATCTTGCGGCGACAGTGTGAAGCGCAAACTCTCAGGCACGAGATGTCGCTACTTGTCACCAAATACACCGAGCGGCGCAAGCCGAGATCCTTTCCCACGGAGGAAAGAATAGAGTCCTTTCCTAATCAAATTTTCGGATAGGTACTCTGGGCTTTTCTCTCTATAATTTTTAAATGCATCAATAATTTTTTTTTAGTCCGATGTAATTTTTGTAATTTGTTATTTAAAACTACTTACTAGTATTTTCTGCCCGGTCGCGCCCGAGTTAACGCCCTCTTTTTATTGGGCACATCTCAAAGAGGAGACATTTTGAATGCATCCATCTAATACAACCGATACACATACAACCGTTCTTTTTAACATTTTTGTGGATAAATTAAACCTTCGCAGCTCTTTTTGGAAATGACACGTAGAGCTAAAAAATAAATGGGGCATTTGTAAGGAAATTCCATAGAGTGCAATTTGTGTAATTTACATAGAGCCCGAGCTAGTTCAAGGGTTTTGCTGCTTCACACACAGAATTTCCGTTACGTAGTTTTTTTTTTATATGAGCTCCACACAGGAGGCCCTGAGGAAAATAATTTCCCTCAGGGGCTATGTCATATTTGGGGATGCTGTGTGGAGAATTTTTTTTTAAAGGAAAGGAAGGAGGGGAGAGTTCTGGGAAGGAAGAGGGTTTAAGGGGTGGGTAGGAATATGGGGTTCAGTGTGTCCTGGTCATCTGCCTCCAAGACCTAGACAAACCTCACCCATGAACCCGGGCACCACTGCTTAATCACCAAACGTAGCGAACCACTTGGGGTGACCTATGGCAGAGGTGTTGGTTATCCAATAAAGGTTCCCGGGGCGGCGGTACCCATTCCCGCCTCCCAAATTGAAGATTGTTATACCCATATTTGAGATTATAATTTTAACGAGTCGTTTAATGTAGGTAGAGTATTTATTTCTTAGGTATACGTTTTTTCGCCTCACTAATTGCTCTAAAAAAAACGCAAAATTATTTTTAATTCACAAAATGTTTTTTCAAGTGTTTCTAGTAAAAACGTTCCCGAACTAAAACCATCAATTATTTACCAGACTTGATTCTTTTGATTGATTGAAATGGTTCGAGTTAAATCTCTCAGCCAATTTAGAATAATTATCGAAAGATCTCTCAAAATCCTTGGCGCTACATCGATTATCTGGAATTATGTTTTTATGTCGTAATTATAAAATTTCATCCGATGCCTTATAAGATATTATACATAAATGTTTAATAAGAATGAAACGAATCAAACATCAATCATACAATATTATAATTATCTTTGTTTGATAAATCCAACAATGAAAACAGGATCGTTTTCTACCCACTCATAATAATTGTTTTTAAAAAAATGTGTAGTTAATATTACATTTGATAAACGTAGGCAGAAGTACCTATGTACTATATACCTATGTATGTTTTTGAATTATTAGACTCAGTTCTGATTTAATAGGGATTGTTATATTCGCTCGCCTTCATACGTTTATTTTTTTATGTTTTATGTGTACGGATGTCTCTCACTGTTTCTAAAATCTCTATTCTAGACAATGCATTTTTTTTCCTTTTCAATATGTTGTATTTTTTAAACGTGTAATATTTGTATAAAATGTACTTATCCGTAATTGGGAATAATGTGTTACTCACCATGTTTTTGTAATACATTATAATTTATAATTAAATAAATAAAAATTAAAACTTTTTAAAATTAAAACTTTTTGAAAATAATTTATTTATAGTTTCTCTTAAGGGCGATTAACCAGCGGCCAAGATTTCATATTTCGTCGAAATACGGTCTGGCGATCGTACCCTTGCAACTGTACAGGGCGGTTTCGATGAGAAAGATTAATTATTCTCCGTACCAACATTTTTAGATAATAACCCAATATCGATATTTTTTCAATCAAACTTTGCTTTGATATTTTCCTATATTCAAAAATGCTCAAGAGTGAGGCAAAGAGTGTGTGCCAAGACCGAGTTGTTTGGCGGTCCGTCCTCTCTGCCTACCCCTGCGGGGAAACGGCGTGATGGTTAGTTAGTTAGTTAGTCTCAAACGTGATGTAAAGCTATTAAAATTATGTACTTTTTGTAATTATTTTTTGATCATAAGTTTTTATAATTTTTATAGTTTTTATAATATAAGTCACAAAACATGTGTGCGGATCTTTTTTTAAATGATTTTATTTAATCTAAAATTAAAATTCTAAAATACAGCTTTCACAGCAAATTTAGTGATTTATTTTACAGTATGATTATATGATTTGAAATGTGTGTTGTTTAATATAAAATTTTGTTTGAAAATTTAAAAAATCTGCGTGAAACTTACAGTACTAAAAAACTTATGGTAGGTACTAAAAAAACACATTTTCTCAAAATTCAAAACATAGCTTTACTATTTTCGTTATTTGTTTTTGGGGTGTTATGCCGTGTTGCGCTACCTCCTTCTTTAGCCAACGTTTCGGACATCGTTGCAGCTTTACTAGCTTACTAGATAAAAGAACACTCTTTCGAAATAAATTTATAATTTTTTTTGGAAAAGAGTCAATACGACTAAAATTTTACTTAAAAATGACATATTTCCGGTTTTGTCGGAGGAATAGGGATTGATAAAACTTTTTGAAAATAATTTATTTATAGTTTCTCAAAGTCAAGTATCTACGTCTCATACATCATACATATTACGTCTGGTAATGTTATATTATCGTGAAAACAAGCTAATGGGTCATTATGGGTGCTCACATGAGTGGTTAATTACTTAAGTTGTAAAGAATGTAAGTATGTGACGTGATAAAATATATTGTAAAGTACATTTTTTAATAATCTTATTCAAAGGCCTGCAATATATTTTGTTTTCAATTTTTATATTATCAGTAATTTTTTTTTGTAACTGCATTCAAACTGTTCGAATCATGAAACATATTATAATGCGTGCATTTTCTTTCTATGTATATCATTCGTTTCGGCATTATTGACAATAATTAATTTAATTCTGAAGACAATATTAGCGAAACTCAATCGAAAATCTGAAAAAGAAAAATCAAAAAAGATACTGTCACATCTGGGAATCGATCCCAGGACCTTGCCGGGTCAGTGCTGAGATGTGCCTATACGATTCGGTCATATTCAACTGTATCGTTCTTCGATCAAGAACAACCAACATTATCTTCATTTTCTGAAGGCATAATTTTATTGGCTGCTATCTTTATGTTTGATTGCAAGATTGAAAGTCTTGGACAAATTTATACATTTTTATTAAATATCCGACATCTATTGAGTTTTCTGCAAGTCTAGAATGAATATATAGGTATTTTTAATTTAATGATTAAAACATCAAATTTTAAAATTTAATTAATGAAGAAATTAATTTATTAATTAGCGAAACTCAATCGAAAATCTGAAACAGAAAAATTAGAAAGAGATACGGTCACATCTGGAACTCAAATCCAGGACCTATAACTTGCCGGATCAGTGCTCTACCAACTGAGCTAGTAAGTACATAATAAGAAAGAGCATTAAAGAAATACATGCGTTTATAACCGAAGACATGAATGATGTAGAAGATATGAAATGACAAAGAAGAGCAATTAACATACGGGCCGGAATGCTCTCAAGGCGGTTCTACCACTGTAGCGACGATGTCAGAAAATTACTCTTCAAGACATACTGCACTGCCCTGTACACATCTGAACTGTGGACACAATACCCAGCAGCGCAATGGGATAAACTGAGGGTGTGCTACAAAAATGCATATAGGCAACTTATGCAACTACCGAGGTTCTGCAGTGCCTCCACGATGTTCACCGAGGGGAGTGTGCACTCATTCCCAGCCTTACTTCGCCACCGACTAGCCAGCTTCTGGAGCAGGACACGGACTTCAACCAATATCATTGTCGTGGCTGCATCCGAGTGGCTCAGTTCCCCAATAAATGAGCGATGGATGCAGATGATGAGGCGACCTCCCTGATGGATAATCCTAAAATATCTTTATTGTTTTTAATTCTGTTCAATTATTACTTATTTTAATTTTATGCTTATTTTTTGTCATTTGTGTGATAAATTTTGTTTTCATTTTACGTTTTAATTAGGTAATAATAATAATAATAATAAATTTGGACAACTTATATAGCGCTGTTTTTGGGAAAAATCGCCTCAAGAGCGCTGTACAAATTAACATGGATTTTACATTAGAATTTACTTAACTTAGGAGGCTCGATAACAACTCGTCTTGCAGCTATCAAGCGCATGGAGTATTGGAATTCTAGCCCCCCGATAGTACCTACCTAATATGTAAACATTTTTTTTTCTTTTATAGTTTATAGTTGTTTATGTAATATGGCAGACTGGGATTGCACTACCCTCCCAGTCCTGCTGGAATAAAAACTTAAATAAAAAAACTTAAATGAATAAATAAGGTCCATTTTTCTTTTTTTTACAACAGCTCCACACAGGAGGCCCTGAGGATATACAATTCCCTCAGGCCCTATATCATCTTTGAGGATGCTGTGTGGAGGGTCTTTTTAGAGAAAGGAATGTGAGAAAGTTCTGGGAAGGAAAAAGGTATGAGGGGTGGGCTGGAATCTGGGGATGAATGTGTCAATGAGTGAGAGTCGTACGAATCCATCTCTCCCATTGTGATGCATGACGATGGGTCGAGAGATCCGGCCCGCCACGCAGTAAGCAAATGTATTCGCCACCAAGTCCTAGACAAACCTCACCTCAAGAACCCAGACACCCCTGGTAAATCACCAAACTTAGCGATCCCGTCGGGGTGACTTACGGCAGGGGTATTGGTTGTAGTTGGGTGATGCTTATGCAGGGCAGTATTTTTTGGTTTGGCTTTCATACCAACTACATAATAGAAAGAAAATAAGGAGCGAATAAGGTTTAACCCAGAGGGAAGGCAATAAAGAATGTTAGTTTTTTAAATGTGCTTGTGAACACGCCATGCTTTTAACTACCGATAAGTAGTCAAAAATACTAGAAAGAATGAATTTACCTGAAAGTAGCTCAGGAAACTAATGTAGTCTTGCTAATGATTTATTGTTCAGACGTTTCGTATTGACTTTGATTACAGCAAAAAACCTGCGCTTCTTGACGTGTAAATTTCATTGCTGAAAAATGAACATTTTTATATTTGACTTTGGTTCTGAAGGCATAAAGTGTTTAAAAGTGGCTATTTGGCATGCGAGTTGTGAGATATTAGAGATGGATGGTTCATAGCAGGCTGTTGCTCAGGTTGCTGGGTGCTGGGTGCTCAGATTGCGGTCACAATTAAACCCCGATTTGGGCGAATTATGGAAACCCTAAAACCTAAAACGATTATTTCAAATCTTCGACTGTTGAAGAGTTCGGATCGAAGAGTTGCGGCACGCTAGCTGGACTCATTATCAAGTCAAACTTAATGTTGATGTATGGATTTGTGATTAAAAGGAAAGAATGAAGGAAATGAAATAAATCATGAGTGGCGGAAAATTATCCCATTCCTCGTAAATCACCCGCAGAAGTTTAAGGGTCGAATCATTTGTAAGATAAATCTTGCTTCTTCATACAGATTCCGCAGCTGGAGTAAAATTTTATTAAGCAGGCTGTTTCAAAGGCTTTTTACTGCAGAATCTTGCGTTTTAAAGTCACTAACTTATTTAAGCTGATATTTCGTCTGCTGTTAGTTTTAGCTAAGATTTTAATTTTATTATTTTTTACTTTAACTCCACACAGGACGCCCTGAGGAAAATAATTTCCCCCAGGGCCTATGTTATCTTTAAAGATGCCATGTGGAGGGTCATTTTGAAGAGAGGAAGGAGTGAACATGAATCTTAAAGAGACCCGTGTTGTTGGAAACAAGATGTTAAACAAGTTAGAGAAAGGAAACTCAGATGCCGGCAAATTATTCCACTGCCGAGCTGTTGAACTCAAGAACGAATCGTAGAAGCGACCCGTTAACGGTAAAAACAGGAAACAATTAAAATTATTTGTCTGATATGATTCTGACAAAATTGTACAGAAATCATTAAATCAAAAGAAACATATCTGCTCAAAAGTAACACATTATTTGTAATGATATTTTAGAAACCTAAGGCTTTATAAAGCTGTAAATGTGAGATAAACATATGAATATTAATTTTTTTAATTGTAATATTTAATTTAGTGAAGACAATGTTAGAGAAATTCAATCGAAAATCTAGAAACGGAAAAATCAGAAAAAGTTATTGGCAGCTCAGTTGGTAGAGCTGCGGCCCGCAAAGCCGAAGGTCCTGGGTCCGAGTCCCAGAGGTGCCAATATCTTTTTCTAATTTTTCTGTTTTCAGATTTTAGATTGATTTTCGCTAATATTTAATTAAATTTAATAATTATTTGAAAATCCTTTGATTTTTAACAAATGTACATAGATTTTAAAATCCCTGTGCATTAAAATCGGCATCAGTTCAAACGTCAGATCTCCTCGCCAGTAAATAAAGAAGGACTGCTCAATAAATCATTATCCTTCCAATTTCTGAATAAGCGAACCCCAATTATCTCTGGAATAATTCACCGCGGATTCTCTGCTCGTCTTATTACCTATATTGAGTATGGAACATTCCGATCTTTGGGGAGACACTCGGATCTCCTGAGAAACGCTGAAGGGAGTATTCCAGGAATTTTAAGGTGTATAGGATTTATTGAAAAGGCACTAATTTCATAATTGCTCTCACTTTTTTCACAAAAAAGGTTTGCAAACTCAGAAATCTGGTGTTCAATGTATTCACCAAAAAAACTACGATAGTTAAGGTAAGTTTATTTTATTTTTTGTCAACGAATAAATTTTCCCTAACGATTCAAAATGTGCCAATTTTGATTTGCCGCTAAACCGGCTTGTTGGTTTTTATTCGTGAATTCGGCGACGTTGACGTCACGCCGGGCAACGTTGACATTGGCGTTTTCTATGTCATAATGACGTTTCAGCCTGTTGGAACCGTTTCGAAGTGTGCGGTTTTTCAAATCAATAGTTCTGTTCGAAAATATTAAAATTAAAATTTTGAGTACTTTTATCAGAAACAGAAAAATAAAAATTAAATCTTCCACACATTTTCAGAGTTATTCATAGTTTGTGAAAATATCCCATTCTGAGCATAAGTTAAAACTCATACATCCACTAGTCGTGCATTTTGATTTGGAAATATTTTATCAACTTCACTTTAAATTTTAAAGGGTTAATATAATTTTTGATAATATATAATTTTTTTTTTCTGAATACCGTATAACATTCCCAACTGCTCTCTCTGGAGAAAATAGCATCGCCAATTGGGTATGTTGTGAGGTAGAAAGTGCGAAGGGGAAGGAAATGGGGGAAGAGGAAGGTGGGAAGAACCTGGTTATTCTGAACTGGTTTCTAAACACTGCTAAAGCAATTTCATACAACGTATAGTGGTCTTACACTAGGGCGATACTGGGAGTATCTTCCATTAAATCGTTCCGTAAATATACTATACATAATTTTTAATTAATTAAGTTTGAAATTACACAAATCAATCATATAAAACTTATCAGTTTTTGCACCAGCATTTGAACCCACAACCTTCGGATTGCTAGTTGATTTTAGTCAGGTTTTTGTTGCATTATTTGTAAGATCTTTTCTCCCCGTAAAAGTGTCTTCGACACCAACTGCTGGTGCAAAAATGTCATAACCAAAACTTTTTTTTTCCGAAAACGTTTGTTACAAAAATATTTTATAAAAATACTTTAAAAATATTTTCAAATTCACATGCATATTGGAAATGTCCAACAACGATGCAAAACAACAAACGCCCAAACCCTCATTCGACTTCAACAATCCTAAATGTTATTTTCCAAGAATACCTTCGATTGCTTTGGGCAAAAAGCTTCAGATACGATTCCGGTAATCCTGTGGAGCTTTGATCACGCGATGTTTAGAGCTTTCTGTGAACTCAAATAGGTGGTGATTGGCCAATTAAGTCACCTATCAGGATGATTGACAGCTGCCAATCAAACAACCTTCCATATTTCATATCGACGCGTGTTTGTCGGACCGTAGCCTGCAGCTTTCAGGTTAAAAGCTTTATTTCCTTCCGGGTCGAGTCGGAAAGATAACGTTAGGAGCGACGTAAATCAATATTTGAATAGATCTTTGTGGAAATTAGTTTTCTCTAAGGCATTTTCGTTTTAATTGCCTTGTGTCATTATCCGGCGTTGCTATGCTTAAGGGAACCAAGTGACTATATTTGGTATTTTGGTTTGTAGATGAATTTTTTGAAAATATCTTTCACATATGCCTAACAGAAATAATAATATTTTGGCTTTTTTATAATCTTAAGAGTTTCCGTTAAACCTTACAAACCAAACATTTGGTTATAAAACGGAACCAACCGTATTTCCTTTTGGTAAACCATATGCAGATGACAGATGTTTTTTTTAATTTATTTTAAATCTAAAATACTGAACCAAACTGAATGCTTTTGTTTTAATAGAAGTCAAAAGATAGTCTAGTAAACTTGACAGTTATTTTTATTCTGTGATAAAACGTAAAACAGATAAAATTACAACTTTTATTTACAAAATTTCAACACACAACTTTGGCAATTTTTGGGACTAGATAGAAAATTAGATTTCCAAACCATATACCTAAATATTTACTATAGAAAAAATTGTTGTTTTTAATTTAGAATGTATAAGGAAAATTGCTTGTTTTATTTTGAATTTCAACTATTTACAAAATAGCTGGAACAAAATTTTATTTTTTTTGTAATGGTCGAGTGTAATTTCCTAAGTTTTGAGTAAATAATGAAAAATATTTCATAAATAAAATTAATTCAGCTCAAAAAAGGCTTTTTCCATGGTTTTGTTTTTTATTTCACCATTTCAAACTAGCTGGTGCAAAATTTAGTTTTTATTGATTTCTATTTAGTAACAAATTATTTGCAAAATGAGGTACTTATTAATGCTAAAAGAATCTCATTACAGGTCACAAATTACAGATGGTCGCCTTAAAAATAAAAAAACTTTCTTAACTTCTATCTCCATTGCACCAAAATGTCAGTTGGTTCCCTTAAACATAACGACTCTTATTATTGTGTAGGCTTAATGTTAGTTATTTCTCAATCGCACTGATTGGTAAAACCTTCAAACAATATTTATTATCTACGTATAAACAACACCTGATATATTATTAAGTACCAACTTCGACGATCCTTTCGAGCGTTTATAATTCACATCTATTTAATTAGCTTTGAGAAGTAGATACCTATATTTCGTAAATATCACTTGTACTATTATTGTTAACACTTACCTAATCTATGCACCACATAGGAAAATATTTGAAATGAAAAACACGCGGTTCCTTTAATGTCTCACTTGGATAAGATCAGATAAAAATAATTGGCATTAATATTTTGCAGATTTTTAAATAAAGGCTTAATTGAAAAAAAAAGTTTTAGTAGTTATTTAGGTAGGTACTATTTTATATAATTTAAACTGAAGTCTCCGGCGTTGCACGAGTTTTACACAGAGTTTTTCGAAATCAGATATTAACAGTAATTATCTTCTTATTTCAAATTTTATTTGGTGATCGATGAAACTGCACACTGAAATGTGAAAAATTTCATCAATCTCCAAATAAAATTGTTGACTTGTACAAAAAATAAAGCCACGCCGCCACAGATATTATTCTTTCTATGTATACTAGCTAAAGCTTCCGGGGTTGCCCGGGCTCTGAGCAAAATTTTTCTATATCTGTGTACAGTAACTTTCCTCTTATTTTCAACGTCAAGTGTGCAAAATTTCACCAAGAAATATCAAAATTCTGCTTTGAGGGTTGGGAAAAGGGGATGGGGGTGATTTGTACAAATCTCATATAGACAGTCATCTTCCAATTGTTTTAAAGTTCAAGTTTACAAAATTTCATCAACCAGTGAATAAAACAGTAGATTAGTAAAAAAACAAACTACGCTGTCTGCCACTCTTCATTATACGTCTTATGTGGAGAGATACGATGTAAACCCCATCATACAGATTATACAGAATATCCAATTTAAGCATTAGGTATTTTAAGAAAGATCACTTAGTAAAGCTGTGTCAAATTTGTAAGAAATAACTAACAAGAGGGAGGTTCCTTTGCCACTGAAGTGAGCTTAAAGCTCCCTAACCGTCCGGGCATACAATCTTCGAGTCAGGTTAATAAGATGGATATCCTAATTTACATATTAATTTAAATTCGGACCATTTATCTTAACGCGCTTGCATATTTAAAAGCTTTTATAAATATTAATATAATCTTAAAAAGCTTTGCCTTTCTTAAAAATGTTAATAACACTGAGGCTTTTGCGTAAGCCGCGATGCAGTCCGTTGTCAAAGATGTAACAATAGCCAATAACCTCATCCCTACACATAATCACCCTAATCCAATGCAAATCAAAATAATTCTTTTGTTCTAGTAATCTAACACAAATGGTAGAAAAATAACACTCATTTATCATTCTACTAAATAAACAATGCAATCGAAGCATGTATGTACATACATTCAATTTGAATTAGTTTCAGATTCGATAGAGAATTCAGAATACGGTTAATGGGCTTGACTGAAATTTTCGGAAGGAATTTATTGGTTCTGTCCTTAGTGTCCTGGCGAACTAGAGTAGGACTGATGTGATTTTAGATTATCACGGCCAAAAGTATTTTCGTTATTTATTTTTGGGGTGTTATGCCGTGTTGCGCTACCTCCTTCTTTAGCCAACGTTTCGGATAGCGTTAAAGTGTCCATCACTAGGGCAAAATGTGCCACCTTATACTGACTATGAATCACACATATGCCCTGATGATGGACACTGTAACGCTGTCCAAAATGTTGGCTAAAGTGGGAGATAGCGCATCACCCCAAAAATAAATAAATAAAGTAGAGTGGGTCTCTTTAAAGTTTTGGTCCTTGGTCCAATTTTACATACTCTATTTTGCCACTAATCTTTTCACAAACGTAATACTAATAACGATGGGGGTAGCAAATGTAAAATCGTGCAATGTCCAGTGTTTTAGTCGTAGAGCCGTATAGTAAACAAATCTGGAATATTGTCAAAGAGATTTGCTATACCAACAAAACTACCGCACCTATAAATAAAATAACCATTGCAGACCAAACACTAGATACAACAAATCATCCGGAAAAAATCGCAAATCATTTCAATAAATTCTTCTCCACAGTCGGATCAGACTTAGCAAATAATATTTTAAATTAAAACGGAATGTCAGAATTTAACCTTGCAAATAATATATCGATCGATAATCTAAGCTATGATCCATTTAATCTCACTCCTACCACAGAACAAGAAATCACTGAAATAATTTCATCACTCAAAAACACTCATTCAACTGGAATCGACAATATATCCACTAAATTGATCAAACACCTCAAACCAATCATCACTAAGCCCCTTAAACATATCATAAATCTAAGCTTTCAAACTGGCCTCTTCCCAAATTTTTTAAAACACTCAACAATTATTCCTATCTATAAATTAGGGGACAGATCATCAGTGAATAATTATAGACCAATATCCTTGCTGAGTCCGATATCAAAAATAATTGAAAAAACGGTAAAACGAAGGCTATACAAATTTCTTGAAGACAATGACATTTTGTCAGGAAATCAATATGGCTTCCGCAAAGGTCGTAGTGCCGCAGATGCAATTGCAACATTTACAAAAGCAATCTCTGATAACCTTGATAAAGGCCGCAAGCCCCTCGCTGTTTTCTTGGATCTAGCCAAAGCCTTTGATACTGTCTCTCACCGCACACTTTTGAAGAAACTCCTTCAGGTAGGAATAAAAGGCACTCCCCTCAAATGGTTTGAGAACTATCTAAAAAATAGGTCGCAATCGTCTCTTGTAAATTCTGCTAAAGAATACAGAAGTACAAGTTTACCAATCACGTACGGTGTGCCTCAAGGTAGTGTATTAGGCCCACTTCTCTTTCTAATATATATTAACACTTTATGTTACTTGGAAATTGATGGAACTATAATATCTTTTGCCGATGATACGGTAATCATCTTTGAAGCTGAAAATTGGAACTCAAATATGGAAAAAGCAAATAAGGGCCTAAATAAAGTAAAACATTGGTTAGACGACAACCTTCTGACTCTTAATATTGACAAAACAAAATATTTACTTTTCTCCATACGTAAAGTCACTCCTCCTCAAAACTGTCCTAATCTTATCATTCACTCATGCTCACAGAACCATATTACCCCTACGCCTCCCCACAATAATTGCTCATGTACCAACCTAAAAAAATCCGACCAAATTAAATATCTGGGGATTGTTATAGATGACCAACTGCGTTGGGAGGACCATGTCAATTTCACAACAAAAAGACTCCGCAAATTGTGCTATATATTTCTCTCTCTCAGATCAATCCTGAACCTTCAAACCATGAGATGCATATATTTTGCACTTTTCCAATCAATAGCCACATACGGTATCGTGGGATGGGGAGGCTGTGCAGCTTCAATTATATATCCCATGATCTTAATTCAAAAGCTGCTACTAAGGATTATATTAAAATGTGACCCATCTCACCCATCAGAGCCACTTTTTAAAAAATTCGCAATCCTAGACATTAGACAATTATACGTTAAGACAATTCTCATACACATAAGGAAAAATGATTTAACACTCAAAATTCAACAAAATATTTACACCCGCTATTCATCACACCAAAAATGCAAAATTCCTCCAACAAAAACATCTTTCGCCCGACGACAGTTCTCTTACATCGCGCCTAAAATGTTCAACTTACTGAGTATTGATATCAAGACATCGAAAACTGATGATCTTTATGCCATTAATATACAGAACTGGTTATTTACTCAGGGAAGGAAATATTATAAAGAATGACTTACATCTTAAAAACTGCTCTTATTTTTTCATACTTCTCGAGTAAAAAATCTTATCTCTAAATTAATTTTCAACCAAAACTTTATATTACGCTGATGCTTTTTTTTCATATTTTTTGACTTTGTTCGTCGATTTCATATGGTGCCTAGGAATACTTGCTTTTGTTTTTCGGGGTAAAAGACTATCATTGTTCATCTGTATAGATTTACATATTTATTCTTATTTTTATTTCTATTATCTTTAAAATATTATTATTTGTTACTTTTATTTTTATTTGTTATTCTATTTTATTTTTATTTATACAAGATTCACCTAGTTTAACTCCTTTCCTGTATGTGATCATGTACCTAATACTAGTATGAATATTTTCCTTAATTTGTATGCTATATGTTTGTACTTTCATATACATATATATGGATGATTATTAATATTATATACTTAAATTATGTTATATTTTATAACATTTTATGAATCTCGACTACCATAATACGGGCATTTGCCTAGCTTGGTAGTCGAAATACCACGTAAAACAATCCTGTAATAAACAAAATGAATAAAGAAAATAAAAAATAAAAAAATAAGAATGTTTTCTGTATCAATTTGTAAGTAGTTAAATTAGATATAAACCAAGAAATCTTAATAAATTGTACAGCGCCCTTGTGGTGATTTATTATTAAAACGGCGCTCTACAAATTATTATTATTATTATTATTGAGTTAGTTTTTACTACATGAATATAAACTAATAAGCACAATGTAACATTTCATTTGATAAATTTAAATATTTTTACAGTAAGCATAACATTTCTTTTTAAATATATTCATTCTTTCTTCATTCTTCATACTTTCAGGCATTTCATCATACATCTTGAGTCCTCTGTACATTAGGCAGTTCTGTGATTTTGATTTTTTCATTCGTGGCAATCGAACTCTGTTTATATTGCTTGTTTCGTAATTATGAATGTCTCTATTAAAAACAATTTCATCCTTAAAGTATTTTGGCATTTGGTTTTTCATAATTTTATGCACAAAAATTAACACATTAAATAGTAGTCTCTTTTTTATTAGAATCCAATTTAGCTCCTCTCTCATTTTATTAATCCTTGCGTATTTGCCTTTCCCCAGCAAACATCTCATGGCTTTGTTTTGTATAACTTCTAGTTTGTTCAAATTTTCTTCATTGGCCAAATATAACATCGTAGAGCAGTAGTCCAAATGTGGAGCAACGATAGTTTTATAAATGAGCTCCGTAGTGTTTCTATTTAATTTACGTCTTAGTCTTCTAAGAAAATTTACCTTTTTTGATACCTTTTTTAGCACATATTCAAAGTTTGCTGTGAAAGTCAGTTTTGAGTCGAGTATTACACTCAGGTATTTGATTTAATTTACTTTTCCAATTTTTTCACCATTAATTGTCTAATTTAACCCTGTGTTATGTGTTTTATTTCCTATTTCCATATATTTTGTTTTGTTTACGTTCAGTTTCAACTTGTTTAATTTCAGCCATTTTGCTATATTTTGTAGGTCTTCGTTTATTTTGTTAATTGCTTCTATGTAATCTTCAAACGAAATATAGATTAAGGTATCTGCAAATAGTCTAATTTTGCAATGTTTAATAGTTTTGATAATATCATTTATGTAAATTATAAATATAATAAATAAATATAAATAGATAATATTAAAAATAAATATAAATAGAAATAATTCCGATTCTGAGCTTTCAACTTTCGTTACCTGTTTTCTTTTCTGGAGATATTCTTTGAATAGATTCAGAAGATTAATAGAAGCGTTCCGCAGGGATCTGATTTCAAGCGTCTCCTAATCGATCGTCACATTTAAAACGGAGCTGAAAAAATACATTTAATGATATTGTATTATTTAAAAAAATTAAGCATTATTGTGATTCGATCGCATAAATTGTTACCAATATTATACCTACCAATAAAATTATTATTAAATTGCATCCTTGCTACCAAACACCTACTATACCGCCCACAAATTCAACTCAACCATCAGAATCTGTCAGTTTCGAATCATGTCAAAGTAGTCAGCGCAAGTCAGAAGGTAACCGTTTGGAGCCCACTGCATGACTGCAATCGATCTATTTTAGACACCTGAGTAATTTTACGTGGGTTTATTTTTTTGAGGTTTGACAAACTATATCTACTTGAGTATTTGAGTATTGGAAGGTTGATATTGGGAGATATGTTTTATTCGTTTACATATCCACCATATATGACAAATAAAGTGTATAAGAAAAATATTTAAATTTTAGATATATTAATGTTTAGAATTTTTAATGTTATTTTCAAGTCGATTAGTTCTTATTTTCGAAAGTGATAATATCATTACATATTACGTATAGGTACATCTATAATATAAAAATGAATCGCTGAATGTGTTGCTAAGCGCATAACTTTCTAACGACTGCACCAAATTGGATAATTCTTTTTTTTGTGTGTTCGTTATTGTCAGGACAAGGTTTTTATAAAACTTCTGGTGAGCTCTGGCATTATGAAATTTGTATAAAAAATTGATATTGGTGGCACGCGAGGTTTGAAAACTGAATGTATGGAAAGCGGGAGGGAGGTAGTGATGGGGGAGGGGGGGAGTTGGAGGAGGCGTGGTGGGAACCCCCTTACACCATGCGAGCGAAGCTAGTATTGCGGGAAAAAGCTAGTATTATATCATATTAAGGGTAAGAAAAAAGAGAACACAAGTCTTAGCTTAAATTTCTTCAATAATAGTAAAATTACTTTGTGGCGTCATTTGAATTTTAAAATGAAAATAATTGAATTTCTACCGATTTCTTACATATCTCCCTTAAACATTTGAAGTTTTTAAGCTCTTAAAAATATATATGTTATTTTTTAAGATAATATCTAGACGCGTTCCACGCCGAAACGCAAATTATATGAAATTCTTTCGATAGAAAAAAATCGCAAAGTATGCTCCGAAAATCATTATGAACACGTTTGTTTCAGTTATTTTACAAAAGCTATAGTTGAGAAAAAAAATCACAATGTTTCTTTAAATGATTTTTGCTCTATTTTAAACGAGTCGTGTTTTATTAAACATTTTCACAATTTTCGCATCGATTTTATCGCTTTAAATATTAGCGCGCTCCTCTAACATTCATAATTACATATCTCTCCATATTCTACTTTTTGAGCGATTATATATAATATGAAGAGAAGAACAAAGCGCACAATAGATTTTTAGTCAAGCTGAAAAAATCGTTGGAATGAATAAATCTCGCTAAAGATAATATTTTTTTACAGGAACCCAGTTATACCAGTTATCAGAGATATCGACGATATCTGTGGACATTAGTAATAATGTCGGTGATGATTCCAACGATGTCTGTAGACATTGTTATTATAACCGGCGATGACGAAACATAATATGCCGTGAAGAAAAATGCTAATAAAGAATTTTGTCGAATTGAAAAGTTGGGTACCTACGTCTGCTGACGGGAAAAAAATTTTCAATTAATTCCAATTACTAAAAAAATAATCTGGAAAGGCAGTATTTTTTTAAAATCTACCCACAATAAAATTACAAATATATTTATGATGTATACATAATGTTAGAGATCGGCGATGAGAAATCGTAAACACCTATTTTGACAAACGCACACTCTTAATTATTTTTCTCCTTTAATATCTGACTAAGAAAATGATTTGAATCTTTTATATGAGCATTTACCTATACAGAGGCTTCACTGGGATTTTTGTATCAATCTGAATTCTGATCAGTCGAGCGATTCCATATCTTTTGTGGAATCGTTATTTGATAACGGACGTTATCTCCTGTCAGATTTGTGTGATTTTTACATATTTACTGTCACATATTTTATGTAGTTTAAAGGATGAAAGCAGACTGAATGCTGTAGAAATGAGATCCCTGAGGCTAATGGTGGTAAAACCATGTACGATCGTGTGAGAATCGTGGAAATCCGAAAAGAATGCAATGCTAATGTAAGCGTAATGCTTAAAATTAAGAAAGGGACGGTCGCTCAGATGGTTTGGGCATGTAGAGCGAATGAGAGGAGTAAAGGAGTGTGAAGAGAATATATGACGCAAATGTGAATGGTAGAAGTAGTCGAGGACGACCAAGAAAGACATGGCACGACCAAGTGAATCAGATACTTGAGTGTACACCAAGTGAATCAGATACGGGACATGTCAAGAGTCAGAATAATAGACGAGCATGTATTAGACGATGTACGAATGTAAACTAGGCAAGGGGTGTGTGCCAAGACCGAGTTGTATGGCGGTCCGTCCTCTCTGCCTACCCCTGCGGGGAAACGGCGTGATGGTTAGTTAGTTAGTTATTTAGTGTATTTTAGTTTAGATTTTTTTTTTTACAGTGAATACCGCACAAGAATCTCAACTGCTCCCGTCTGGAGCCAGTGAGACTATGGCATCCCCAATTGGGGTATGTTGTGAGGCTGAAGGTAGTGGGGAGGGGAAGGAGGTGGGGAAGAGGAAGGTTGGGAAGTATACCTGGCTATTCAGATCTGGTCACCAAACACGGCTAAAGCCATTTTTAAGCAACGTTTCAATTCTGAATGGTGGTCTTACACCAGGGCGATACTGATAGTATCTTCCACTCTGGAACATGCCGCAAATATAGTATATATTATTTTAAATGAATTAATTGTGAAATAACACAAATTAATCAAATAAAATTTATTTGCGCATGCCGGGTTCGAACCCGCGACCTCCGGATTGTGAGTCAAGAGTCTTACCCACTGGACTACGGAGGTCGTCAAAACATTTTAAACACGAGTTCTTGCAAGTAAGCATGGTTATTTATTCATTTAAAGGGCAAGGATGATACCACTTGATAGATAAACAATAAGGGTGGGAGATACGAATCGAAAGCGATCTGTCTCTATCCATTTTGCAAACATATTTAGATAGGGCGTTTACAAGAGATAATTTGGTATAAGTATGTATGTGGATTCATTCTTCGGGACATATTAAATATTTTTTTGTTAAATAAATACCTACATAGCATAATGTTATGTACACTGAACTTACTGATCCAATCAATTCTGAAGATTGATTGTTTGCACAGAATTCCAAAGTTTTTAGTAACTTACTCTTAACTAACAATAAAAATATATGCCTACGTCATTTGTATATAATTGCACTCTCTTACCTGTCATGGAAACCGTTTTCTAAAATGAAATGTTTGATTGCAGACTTAACCCGACTAATCCCCACATAAAGAATCGGTGAACTTTCCACCGAAATCGTTGTTAATCTTCATTAGCGGATCTCGGCTGCTTATGGCCTGGGAGAACAGCAGAATTTGGAGCTTCGAATTCCTCTGTGCAATTTTTTCGCGCCCAATGCGGATGCTTGATCGGTTCCGCTCGGTTCCCACACTGCGGCTGCTTGGGCCCGATGCCCACTGCCCGTGTCCTGCCTGCTGGTAATTCAAAGTGAATTGTTACAGGTCCGCTTCGGAATGAAACTCTACTGGTCCCCTACATACAATGTAAACGGTATCAACTAGCCATGAAAGGATATATAATATGTAGCAGAAGTATTAAATAAAAATAAAATAAAAAAAGTTGGGGTCAACTATTAGCAGCAACACAGCTTGCTTTTTAGCTAAATATCCGAATTGGCATGGCAGTTTTGGAGATAAAACAGTCTATACTGTCGGTGATGGAGATAATTTATCGGGAACAGAGCGGATTGCATAACAGGGTGCATAGTTGGATTGCGGACTTTCTCGAAGTTAGAACAATTCAAAACGATAGGGCCCAAAATAATAACATTTTTCTTATATACGGGTGTTAAGGGACGTACTTGACCTTTCCCATGATTGCAGTTATTATTTGGAGTAAAAAATGTTAATTAAATTTTGGTCTCCGGTGACTTTTATTTATATACATATATTTTAACAAAATATATAAAAAAATATTCTTCCACGTGTAGTCACTGGTCATGTAGTAATCTATCAAGCCCTCACCCCGATCCTAACTGTCCAATACCTACTGATTTTTTATGTATTAAGTTGGAAAAAAAATCATGAAATATGCATGTGACGAGGGGCCAAAATTTCTTTTGTATTTTTACTCCAAATAATGCCAGGAATTACCGGTTAAAGTCAGTCAAGTACGTGCGTACCTTAACACCCAGTATGTAAAAAAATCTTATTATTTTGAACGGCTTATTCAAAACTTTGAAAACAGATTTCAGTTTTCAGAAGACAGTTTTTACACTTTAGCAAAACGCAAAATTAAATATGCTTTATGGCATTTTAAAAAATATTTTATTTAGCAAAGTGATAATTACGAAAAGCTCGCGAGTCACAAAATGGGCCGCAGGTAGTTCATCACTGGTATTGCAGTTTTTTGATTTTTGACAAATATTTTTAGATTCGTCAAATAATCTCCGGAAACCGTTTTCTCCAAACGTGTGAAATGCAGATACAGTAATGCTCATGTAATGCATTCTTTTGCATTACATGAGCGATAGATGTTATTGTATCCGGAGATTCAATGGATCCGGCCCTGACCAGCGCTTTCCACCGCATCAATCACCGCTGCGTTTCAGTCCCACACAGGCCCCCGAGCCATCACGGCAGCGCCAAGGCAGACGGGGACACCGCACCGACCAGAGGTAGAGACACGGACACTGACGGACAGAGTGGAGCTCTAGTGCGCGGTGCGCGGTGGGGGCGGCCGATCTGCTTCTCATGCTTATCGTGTAACGAGCGTGACTGCCTTTAACTGCGCATTTCATGTTTTCCTGGTAGCGTGGAGCGGTATTTTCGGAAAATTACTTTTGTAGCCTACAAATAAAATACGCAATTAGAAAAATTAATAGCTCTATGTATACATAAAAAAGTAATCTCAATTTACTTCAGCGTTTTTACCAACGCACAGTGTTGTCGAGGGGGCAAAAATACATTTTCTCAAGAATGTACCCTAGTAGTCTTGATACCTACTGATTGTACTGAGAATGCTTAGATATTATTTATGGATTCGCTCATAGATATAAAAGTTTTTAAATGTTTTAAAAGTTTTTATTTACGTTAATCATTCATTACCGGTAGGTATTTGATTGTCAATTTTATCGTTAAACTTTTTTTTTCAACATTTTCATTTAAACTTTAATCGAAAGATTTATTTGTTTAATTTAAAAAAATACTTTGTATTTTGAAACAAACATGGTATTCTATAAGGAACGAAATTATGTAAATATTTTTCAACTTAATAAGAGGTTTAGTTATCGATGTCATTTGCGGACTCCATGAAATATTGGTATATTGGTTCAGGTATCTAGTAATAACCCCTATAAAAATCAGGTGCGACTAGTGAGAGCGCACTTAGGCCCGCCTATCGCCACTAACGTGGAGTGACGAGAGTAAACCAATAGCTTTTGTTATAGAAGGAAAGTCGCCAAAAAATATAATTGATCACTTTAAGGGTCGGGTTTGGAAAACATTAGCAGTAGCATCCACGTCTCGTAGCAGCAATACTAGAAAATTATATACGGGTAGTTAGAAAAATGTGTAAAGTTACTAGTGATTAAATTTTTTTTACTGTTATCTTACAAATTCTATAAGTTATACATACTGCAACTTTAGTTAAAACGCTGAAAAAGGCCTTCGCGATTATCTCTCCTGAACCTGTTGTAAACATTTTTACCAAAAATCCTTCCGTAATCTCAGAGTAAACACTATGTTAAAACACGCTATTAAATTAAAAACACTTCAGTGTATCTAGATTTTTATTGTAATTCGCCTAAACTTTCTGAATTTTTCAACTATTCTCCGCCATACAAAAATGTATGGCAAAATAATACGCCGCGCGATGTCTTATATAACGGTTGAATTTCACAGAATTCATTCAGTTGTGAGATAGCGGTCAAGGTGACACCACGCATATTTTTTTCGCAGCAATTTTGTTCGCTGTTTATTCGATTTTCGAAGGAATCATTGAGGAGATAGGTGTTACAGTAACCGGGTAAGTAGAAATAAAATATATTTATCATTATCTAATAAATTATTTTTAACTTGATTTACAGTTTACAGATTTTTTTTTTTTTTAAACTTCAGGTACCTTCAAAATGGGTAAAAATAAAGGAATTCTTGCTTACCGTGCCATAAAAAATAGACCCTCCCACTGGAAGAAAAGGAGAATAAGGTAATAATGTAAAAATTTAATTTTTTTACTGATTTCTATCACAGGTAGTTCGAAGGTGGACTGAAGTCATTTTGCTTTTTGACATCTAAAAATTTCGGAATCCATCTTGAATTTCTCTGTAGTTATCTACCGATTTGGTTCAATATCAGAATTCGGGCGTTTAGGAGTGCACTGAACTCGGATCTAATGTCAAAATGCAAAATTTCGGCGTCCATCTTGAATTTCTCGTGTTCTCTACCGATCTGGTTCAAAATCAGTATTAGGGAGTATTGGCGAGCACTGAACTCGGATCTAATGTCCAAATGCAACATTTCGGCATCCGTCTTGAATTTCTCTAGTTATCTACCTATTTGGTTCAAAATCAGGATTAGGGCGTTTGGACGTGCACTGAACTCGGATCTAATGTCAAAATGCAACATTTCGGCATCCATCTTGAATATATTAAGTACTTTGACGATTTGGTTCAAAATCAGGTTTAAGGAGTTTGGGGTTCACCGAACTCGAATTTAATGTCAAAATGCATAATTTCGACGACCATTTTGAGTTCTCTACCGATTCCGTTCAAATTGTAACTAAGTTTTATTGAAAACAACGACTGTCAGATCCATTGATAAATCGAATGAATTTCGATGTTGGGTAAATTCTGGGTTGTATTATTACAAATAAATTTATTTTATATGTTTTTTTAGGAAAGCAGCAGAAGCAATATAAATGACGTCGTTATAACAGAAACTATCAGTGAACATGTAAGTTTTTTTAAATAAACATAAGCGGCCTGAGTAATGCCTTCCATATAAACTTTTTGCTATAATGAATGATCTACCACACTTTTTGTGAATGTTTAGAATTATCGATAATAGACATGGAGAAAGGATGATGTCATTACAAAATGACAGTCTTATGAATAAATGAGGAGCTAACACTTATCACTCTGTATTGTTTTGTATTTTTTTTATTAATAAGTTTACATTACAAATGTATAGTATAATGTCCTCCACGCTAGCAATTCACCTGTGTTGTGGAGGACATTTTTCAATTGTAAAATTATATAATAGTAAACAAGTATATAATAGTAACTTTGTTATTTTTGGATAATGCTGTGAAATAACTATAATAATTGTGGGTAATAATTAATTTATTTTGAACTTACATATAACATTTGCAATTTTACCTGTAACACGCACAACACGAGTTAAGCGTGTTTTATACAAAGAAAAAAAAACTTTTCAACAGCCTTCTATAAAAAAACAGAGTGGAAGATACTTTATGTATCGCCCTGGTGTAAGAATACTATTCAGAATTGAAACGTTGCTTGAAATGGCTTTAGCCGTGTGTGGTGACCAAATCTGAATAGCCAGGTACTTCCCCTATATTATTCCCCTCCCACCTTATTCAGCCTCACAACATACCCCAATCACTGGCCCCAGGCGATTGATAACAGTTGGGACTTTGTAAGGTACATAAAAATAAAAATAAAACATTTAGTTGTTTCTTAAAAATTTGTCTGAACTTCTTTATATTTTTGACTGTCTTTTTCTAAATGTGCTTCGTTCTACTTTATATATATCAAAGATAAATTGTAAAATATATTCTTTCTTACTAGGTATTAAAAAAAAATTGTATGCATATAAATAAACTTTCAAAAACAAAACTACCGGTTTTTTAATTTCTAAGGCGCAGAGTAAAAACTGGTTGTCGTAACTTATTCACACCCATTATTTTTTGGTAAAATTATAAAAAAATTAATAACATTATACAAACAATATATGAACCAAAAATTTTTTCCACATCAAAACACCATTAGATTCTATGTCACATTGAGTCAAAAACTAAGACGTCTGTAAAGGTCCAGGGGCTAAAAAAAGTCCACGTATCCTTACCCTTGCATAATATGATTTATAGTCTGTCGAGCTGTATCAATTATGTTGGCAATAAATTAAAATTTTACAAAGCAAGTGTATTTTTATTCCGTATTTTATCAAAATGCTCACCAGCCGTGCCTGAATCTAACCGAAATACACAGTAGATCGCGGCGGCCGAGCTTGTTTGCAACTACCAAAAATACCTAACTGCAGTGAATGGGCAGTTGACCCAGGCGCAAATGTCTCTATGAGCTATCCACGCTATTCCACAATATGATTCTTAGTATGTTAAGCTGTATCCATTATTATAGTAGGAACTAAATTTTAATTTTATAAGGCAAGTGTATTTTTATTTCCTAAGTCCGTAGTGTCTAGTATACCCACATCTCCTCTAGTCAGACGCAGGCGGTCAGCTGCGGCCGTGTTTGTCTACAAGTACAAGAAATACCTAACTGCAGCGTCAGCGCGGTTTGATACCCGACCCTTAAACTAACTTTTTTTAAATATACTTATTTAGGATAGAAGTTCTTTCTATTCAAAAGTCAGGGGTTTATTTCATCGCTCCTACTACGGTGTTATCTAAAATGTGGCATGTCTATTTTAAAAAAGTTTTTGATTACGATAATATAATATTGATTGTTCATCCAATTTATTTTAGATCGTATTTATCCAGAGGCTGGTCTAAGATTTTAATTTATCCAGTGTTCAAAAATAATACCTGCAAATGTACCTATTATGCAAGTTGTGAAGCACATTTTTATTTGATTTAGAGAAGTGAGTTATTTTTTGTTTATGATTTTAATTTAATTAATTATAATAAAACACTGAACTTTTTTTGGATTGTAAATCACAAAGTCCAATAGAATCTTAATAAACCCAAATTAAAAATAAATCTGCAAATGACGCGAGCTTTTTGAATGCTTGGGAAACAAAATAAAAATAAATAGATGTCCCTATCTTCTTTAATTTCTTCGTCATATCGCGTGTGTAAAATATGAACAATCTCTAACACAGATCAGCAAACAAATCAATAGTAATCACAGCTTATAACAAAAATGACTGTATTTCAATCCAAATACAGTAAATACACACATCAGACTTTATAGCCTACAATTCGTGTATGATAATTCCAACCCAGTCACGAACGGCAGATGCTCAGAATTAATTTCTAGAATTGATACGTCAATTGGCAGTCTGAATGTAATGCCATACAATTAACAGGACTTCAGGACTAAAGCGTGCCCGGTAGCGAGGTAAAATTGAAATTTATCATATTCTCTGCACGCAATCCTTGAGACCAGGGCATCCTCGGGTTATTTGTGCAAGTCCTTACGCCTTACACGATCGATAGGTTTATCGATGAGGGCTATTTGCATAATGAGATGGTGATCGGATCCTGATGGGGAGTGAGTGATGGCTCTGCAGGTTTTGCTGCAAGGAGTGACGTCTGACGCGTGGATTTGATGGAATGGAGAAATTATTCAAGATTTCATGGTTAATGGATTACGTAATATTGATTAGGTACTAATGTTCCTATGTACACTGGGGAGTTTGTATCTTTAAACCGCGTGAGCAAACTATTTAATGTTTCCTTACATTTAAGGACATTTTTTGCGTCAAGGTATTGTGATGATTGCATGGTATGTACACAAGAACCAATTAACGACCGAAAATACCTATAGCAAACCGGTAACCAAATGGTTATTATTGCTAATTACTAGGTATTGGATAACAACTGCTTCAATCGTAACGAATGTGTAGAACATGGTGGCCAACCTTTTCAGCAGCCAGGCCAAATTTTAGAAATGAGATTTCCTACCGGGCCGCATAATAAAATTTCTTTTATTATTCAAAGCAAACACGAAATTTAATGTTTTTTTAAAGAAGATGTAACAAAAATGAGAATCAAACATATTTATTAGATTAGAGTTAGGCAATACAAATAATAATAATAATTAAATAAATGTAATAAATTTTAGCGAGACGTCTGATATTGTTTGTCAGAACTATGTGCGTTGATGTTAATAACGATTGATGTTGTTACTAAACGCAAACAGTTTTCCAAATGCTCATCGGTGATTCGTATTCTTATTGGAGATTTAATATGCTTCATTCGACTAAAAAGCTATTCACACGTATAAGATAGTGTTTCCAAATAGCGAGATCATCGATAGAGCCATTTTTGTAAAATGCAGGATATTTCTCCTTGTCCAAATACGTTTTGTAAAACTCTTCCAAACAACCTGATTAAATTTCTCCTTTAACTGTGCATTACAACACATTTCAAAATGTACCATTTATAAAATTCCTGGCGTTTACGTTTACGGAGAATAGCGTTGCAAAAGCAGCAAAAAGCTCATGATGCTTTTTAAAATCAGCAACGTTGTGATTGTTTCTGAACACAAATATACCACAGAAGAAATTGTTACGATAGTTGAATCAATTTCCTGAGATACTTTATATGAGATATGATACGAACTACGCACGTTGGAATGTTTTTTTTGTAGTTTTATGTACACTAAAAGAAAAAAAATTAGACACCCAACGGGCCGTGGGTTCGCTACCCTTGGTGTAGAATATCCTGAAGACTGTAAACATTATAATATGTGAGTAGAAACCTCGAAGGAAACCTTTCGAGGTATGTTTGGATCTTTGTATCTATCTCAGTAGATTACAGGAGTAAACGTTTTTTTTAAGTTGCACCTGATAGGGATAAATGACAGATTATCAAAATTATCATTGTGTTCATCTCCCACAAGACTTTAATTGGACATTTCTTCAAAACAACCTGTCGTTTACTTATCCTAAACGAAGTTTAATTTTCCTACTGCCACTTCTCTAACCTTCTCTAATGACAGTTGGTGATGTTGCTATTAATATAATATTAGTTCCTGGAATTGTACCCCCAATTTCGAGTAAAGGTTGATGTCTTTTGAGAAGCCATGGAATAAGGATAATGTCATATTAATTATAGTCACATCAAGCGAAGGACATTACAATAATTATTGCTTTACATTGACTGCTGCAGGACTAGATACGAGAGACGCTTTGGAATCTGGAGTTTAAAACTCATTTTGTAAAAATACACAAGGCGTCGAACGAACTTTGTGGTTAAGTAAGGTTGATTTTATTATTATTATTATTGATAATAATGACACGTTCTCTCGATGGCGCTTAATTGAGTTAGAAACGGTATTTACAACAAAAAGAATACATTTATTTTCTTAATAATTGCTGAATGTGTTTGTTGGAAGAGCTAAAACCTAAAACATGTAAGTAACAACTCACTGAATCATTAAACTATCGTTGAAATGATACACGACCTAATATCAAGAACTTGTTTGTTCACTTCTTGTTAAAAGTGAGAGCAGTTATTAAAAATATGATTTAATAGGTGAGGTATCTGATAAAATTGTCTTTTATTTTTATTTCTTCAATGTTAACCTCACACCTTCGGCTTTATTAATTATACAGTGTTATAATAACTGCATGGACCGTTCGATGAAACCAAAATAATTCTCAGAAGACGTCGTCACTTTTTCGATAAAACGTAGAAGTCGAATAAACATAACATATTTTCCTCGTCCCTCAAATTTAGTGTATCACACGAAATTACCGAGGATTTTTTTTGACTCGCCAATCTAACCTACGAATGTACCCTATTAATTGCTAATAAGCAGGTAGCACTCCTAAATTTGTAATTTGTACCAAGCCGGGATTCGAGCCCGAGACTGGGGCGCCCAGACGGCGATAGGGGCGGGACGCTGGCACTGGACCACTGGCTGGTGGCGGCACTTTGGGGTTGTGGTACCTACTCAGTCTACACACTTATCTAATTCTACTACTCTCCATGACAACTAACTGATAGTATTCTACCCAGCAAGTGACGCGTGTTGTGAATTAGTCAATAATATGTTCATTTCCCAGTGTCGGTTTGGCATGAAATCACCTTTATGGTGGATGAGCGTCATGA
Organism: Limnephilus rhombicus; assembly: GCA_929108145.2. Lineage (NCBI taxonomy): Eukaryota > Metazoa > Arthropoda > Insecta > Trichoptera > Limnephilidae > Limnephilus > Limnephilus rhombicus. The sequence continues at coordinate 17,698,224 of OV815270.1, forward strand.
GCGACTTTGCACTTAATAAATTATGTGAATACCGCACAAGTATCACAACTGCTCCCAACCGTCTAGTCAGTAAGACTACGTCTTCCCCAATTGGGGTATGTTTTGAGACAAAAGGTAATGAGAGGGATGGTAAATAAGGAAGAGTACCTATGGCGGGGGTAGTACCTGGCTACAGCCAAATACGACAAAAGCCATTTCAAGCAACTTTCCTTCTGATTCGTGGTCATACCAGGGCGATACTGAGAGTATTTCCACCTGTGTTGCAATTTTGATGTATTTTCCGCTATTTTGGAACATGTTGCAAATACACCAGATACTATATAAAATAAAAATTGTGAAATAACACAAACATCTATTTATGCAAATTAAAAATTATTTGCGCACGCCGGAATTTGAACCCCTGACCTCCGGATTGCTAATCAAGAGCTTTATCACTAGACCATGGAGGCCGTCTGAAGAAGGTTTCAATAAAGAATTGTCAATGAGGTACTTTTTAGGACAAAATGTACAATTTATTATCTTTTATACAAAAATGCACAAAAAGGAAAGTGTCCGTTCGTGGAGGGCGGGCAGCGAAGATTTGAGTTTTATTCGGAGGTTGATGAGGTTTTGCATACTCCACCTTCTAAATAAGAGAATGGTCACTGTCTACATTATACTTTGAAAAAAATGTGTAAAGTCCCGGCAATGCCAGGAACTTCAGCCAGTTTGAAAAAAAAGTAAAATAGATGGTTTATTACTAAGAGGGAGGTATTTAAGTATGTACCTACTTACAAATCTTAAGATTTAAGAGCAAATTTTGGTTTTGATTTATTAATAAGAGAAAATTAGAATCCTACTTTTCTGCGACTATTCAAGAAACTGCTAGTATTTGTTTATGGATAAGGGGATACTATTTACTAACCGAATAATAACAATGATACAATGGCTCCTAGCTATGGAGACACCAATATTAAATTGAACATCTGCATTTTAAAGCGTGTTATTTTCCTAATCGGCAACCTGCTTCCCAGCCCACAAGCATCTCCTCCCTTTTCACATAAACGCCAACAAAATGTAACCAAAAGGTCGACCGCAAGACGAACCAAAAAAACACTTTAAATTTATTTGAGAATGTCCTCGGGCTGTTTCCCTGGTTATGATTGACGGATATCACCTCCGAAGAAGTCAGTCTTCTAGTCCAGAAGAACATCATCAGGGCTCAGGGATCAGGGTTGCCCTTCTGTTGGCCTTAGGGTAGGCTGAGGAGGAAGGCTCCGTAGGAAGGTATCGAACACCCAACACACCCACCGTAAAGGGTCGTGCAAGCGCTTTGCTTAACCGCTAATAATTATGGACCCGAGAGACATATAATATTAGGACGAGGTATTCAGAAGTTTATTATGGTTTGAGCTTTGTGAAGCAGGTGCTCTACTCAAATAAATTTCTCAATAGGTTTTTAAATTTTTAAATCTTCTTTAAAACTCCTCCGTTGTCGTCGTTTGGTTATGTTTCTTGGCTACTAATCCGAAGGTGGTGTTCAAATTCCGGGGAGCGCAATTAAATTTTATTTGATTAATTTGTATTATTTCACAATAAATAATAAATAAAATAGGACATTTCCGACACGTGGTAAATCGATACGTTGCTTGAAATTGCTTGAGCAGTGTTTGGTTTTGGTGACCAGATCTGAATAGCCAGGTACTTACCCTCCTTCCTCTTCCCCATCTTCTTCTTCTCCACACTACATTTAGCATCCAATTGGGGATGCCTTAGTCTCACTGGTTCCAGACGGTTGGTTGGAGAAGTTAGGACTCTAGTGCGATACAAAATTAAAGGGGTGAAGGTGAATGTCTAAATATTTTTTATTCAATACATAGGTAACTAGGTACGCCCTTAACACGTAGAAGTCGAATATACTTGTTATTTATTAAGAAGCTATGCTAGCATTATTCGATGGCATACTGATAAGAAAGCTGGAGTACACGAGCAATGTTTGCATTTGTTTACACGAGCAAATCCAGAAGAAATTCCTCTGGTATGTTTATGCGGAAGCATGGAACCTATCCAAGGTTCATGCACCATATTGACTTACTCGAGGAAACTCATTCTGTGAGTCTAGAAACTTGGTGGATGCTATTCTGCTTTTCAAAATTTGGAACAACAACAAACAACAAAGATGTCCTGGCAAATCATAGCACGACGAGGGGAGTGGTGCTGTTAAATGAACTTGCCATTTACATAGATGTAAGTGATTGTTCTCTACATGCCTTAAAACTATTATTAAAGAGTCACCTGCCTAAATGCTGAAATGGTCACTAAATTGTACTGAAATTGGAATAATTCTGTTGTACAATAATAATTTTAAAAAATAATGAAATAAATTTAAGTGATGAACTTATATTTAGAATATAATACATAACTTAGTTGAAGCATGCAATTGCTAAAACTAAGAAGACAGTTCTTGGTAACAGGTAAAGGAAAGTATATTATAAATATATTATGGTCACAGGTGTGTTATGTAGGAACTTACATAAAATACTGCTGTTACAGGAAAAACATAATTTGCAACATTGAGTCCAATTACTTGTCGATCATTAATAGAATTTTTTTTAAACAAGATACCCACTCAGATTGATCATTGTATAATTTATAACAAATATAGTATACATATACAGCCTTACTAAAAAAAACCACAACACGCCCGATAACCCTAGTTGCTGCAGCAACATGAATAAAACAAAAATACAATAACACACGATAACATTACTGATAAGGTTTGTTCTTAAAACGTATTTTAAATCTGGCAACAATGTTATTTTTATAGTCTAAGTACTAAATTGTTTGTTTTATTTCATAAACGCTAGGTGGCGGCGCCTGCGCATTCGTTGTTCGCGTTCATATCATTTCGCGCTGGAAGCTGGAAGCGCGAAACAATTTCGTCTCGCGGATGTGTGTGCATATTACTTACTATGTGATGGTTAATTTCTAAATATGACTAATTTACTCCTTTATTTATATAATTGATATATTTACCGTGTTTTGTGTGGTTTTTCATAAGTTTTAGTCAAGTAATAAAACTCGTACTTTGAAAATTGAAGTGTCAAAAACTATTTTATACGATACATGAAAATTCAAATTTACATAAAGGATTTTATTTTACGAGAATTTAATGAATGTAGTGTTTTTTAAAATAATAATATCTAATACATGTGTTCCTAAATGTATCAAAGAAATTAACGTCTTTAGAGATGCAAGAAATCTGTTATAAAAGCCGGTATAATTTTTAGGTTAGTTTTTTTAGCAATAAAAAAACTTTGAAATTTTTTATTATTTTTTTATTGTATGCACGAGGAAAAAGTGAGGTGATAGTTTCCTTCCAAATTTATTACATAAAAGGAATGTGTTTTTGAAATTTTGATTTTTTTTTAATTTCTCTACATTTTAGTCAAAAAAATTTTGGTAAGAAATTTTTTTCCATTTATTTCCGAGTTTGAATCTTAAAATATGTCAGTTTTTGAAAACTAAACTGTATTTCAAATACACAAATCTAAAAGGTAATTTTATCTAGTTTTCATAAATGGTATTTGTTTTTACGACACCTACAAAAATAAGAAATATATAGAACATTCAAAATACTTTGGAAAAATTCCAAATTTCGTTCGAACATCAATCGCTAAAACAGAGATAAACTACCCTCTCAGGCCGTTTAAACCATGTGTATTTCTTTCAATGAACAAATTTTTAATTAGTAATGTTTTCACATTCTGGAACGTTTTGGTGAGACCCAAACGGTTGCACTGGACATCTCCAAGGCCTTTGACCGGGTTTGGCACCGAAGACTTGTCAACAATCTGCATTCTTACGGACTTCCCGCATCCTTGTGTACTTGGATTGCCGACTTCTTGAGGGAGAGGTCGATTCAGACGGTAGTCGATGGTTTCACCTCTTCCTCACACTTGATAAATGCTGGCGTCCCGCAGGGATCGGTTCTGTCTCCGACTTTGTTTTTGTTGCACATCAACGACCTTTTGTCATGTGCACCAATTCACTGTTATGCGGATGACAGAACAGTTAATGATAGCTTTTTGTTTGACTAGCCCCCAAAGGGCTCACAAACTCCAACAGCTCGTAGGGCTTTGAAGCAAAGAATGGACGGTTACCTCGAGAGTGTTTTCTCTTGCGGTAAAAATAATCTCGTTGAATTTAATGTTTCAAAGACCCAATCTTGTCTGATTACGTCTAAAAGGGATCGAAATGAAAATCTAGTCTCTTTTAACGGAAGCAATCTTCCAAACAGGCCCTCCATTGATATGCTTGGTGTAACCCTAAGTGACCAGCTCAGGTATGGGGGCTCCATCGAAGCCAGAGTAAAGTTAACCTCCCAGAAACTGGGCGTACTGTATAGGGCCCGCAGATATTAATAGTGCACAACTGCTAACCCTGTACAAATCGCAAGTGCACCCCACGGTTGAATTTGGCAGCCACCTCTGGTCTAGAGCTCCAAAATACCTGAAAAATACCCTTGACTCTGTGCAGAAACGGGCGGTCCGTTTGATAGACTCTCCCATCTTAACAGACGGATTGCAATCTTTAGAGCACAGGCGTCGGGTGGGAATGCTATCCTTGTTCTACCGGTAATACAATGGAAGATGCTCCTAGGAACTAGCATCATTGATCCCTTCGGCACCGGTGCATAGTCGGGAAACACGCCAAATGCGTGCCCAACATTTGTACACGGTTGAAATTTGTCACATGAGAACGGGTCGTTTCTTCGACTCGTTCTTATGTTCAACAGCTCGGCTGTGGAATGATTTGCCGGCCTCTGTGTTTCCTCCTTTCTACAACATAGGTCTCTTCAAGACCAATGTTCATTCCTTCCTCTCCTCAAAAAGACCCTCCACACAGCATCCCAGATGACATAGGCCCTGAGGGAAATTATTTTCCTCAAGGCCTCCTGTGTGGAGTTAACGTAAAAAAAAAAAATCCGCGGCCGTTTGTCAATTGAATAAAATTTTCACTGGGTTTTTTAGTAAGGCTGATAGTAAATAATGATTTTTTATATTAATAATTACATTTTCTGGTGGACACAGTCGTTTGGCAGAATCGCTTTCCAGTGACAATATTATAATATATTATATCAATTGCGTTAATTAGGTATGAAGCAAGAAGAAGAAATAAATATTGGAGAGGATAATTCATGCATCGGTTTCTGTACCAGGATTTGGGGTCAGGTGAAACGTGGGATAGCTGTTTTGTTTTTGGCAAAAACAATGCATCTATAAACATTGATGGCTGTCTTTTTTACATCTGGGTTTTATAATGCGTTGAAAAGAGATAGAATCATAATTTTAATGTGATTTTTTTTTCTTTTTATCTTAAATATTATATTGAGGCATTGATATACCTACCCAATATTATTATTGTGTGATGGCTTTGAAATACCTCCGTGGATATTCTTTTTGGTGTCATTTTATCTCTAAAGATAATCTTTACATGAATATTAAAATTTATGGTTTTCTAAATGTTGTTTGCGCTAAAACGAATTACACAAGCTTTCTATATTTTAAACAAATAAATCGACGAACGTTGAAAAGATCTTGAAATTTACCTACTTTCATTGCAATTATGATAGAAAATAGTACCTACTCCTGTTTATAAGAATTGATAATTTCTATGAAAACTGATTGAGAATGGTTCATGCCAGGGCTAGTATGCACGCCATCGACTTCTCATAGGCCTTGTATGAAAACGAAGAAGACAGATGATACAAGATAAGATCACGAGATAAGGAGTTAGGCATTATTATTTTTTTTTTCAAAATGGAAAAGATTATGCCAATTGAAATTATCCGCGCGAAACTAAAATTTCGAAATAGTAAAATCTGTGCTAATTTCTGTTCACTAAAGCCTACAGTTTTTACAGGAAATTTTACTGCTACAGAAAACAACTTCTGCTCTCAAAATGTACAGGTATTTTCTACATAGTCACTTGCGCAACATTAATTTTAAATTGTTTCAAATGTTAACTTACAATACGAACTGAAGACAACAGACACACATCCACATATTTGCAATGGTATTACGATAAGATCGTAAATTCATAAAAGCGATACCTTTAGAATCAATCGCTGGATGCACGTGCCTGCTGTGGTTAAGATATAAAATGCAAAATATCTTCTTCATATCTTTGTCGTAGGCTGAAATGCAAACACCAAATGATAATAAAATTCACAATGCGCATTTTATTTGTGGGCGTAATTGCTGGGGAGCGTCTAGCCACAACAATGTACAGGGACCTTTTTTATCATTCTCTCGCAGTTTGCGGCTTTCTGGGATAAAAAGATCCCGCACTGGGAGTCGATCCCACAACCTTTCCAATCTGAGCGACACGCCTTAACCACAGGGCCCGCCACGTCATACAAAGTCCGGCTTGAACCAATTTGACCCAGGCCCAATTTGATTTCGTTTAATTTAATATGTGTTTTTGGAAAAATCCGACTAAACTGTCATTTACAGCCCGGTAGGACGGGGCAAAAAACAGGGACCGGCTTTAAAGCTCGAATTGGCAGTTAACATGGCGGATAATTATATGTTTGTAATATTTTTAATGGCATTTTGTAGCCACCACGGCGTTACTGTCAGTTGGCTCTCGGTGGAATGACTTTTATTATTCATGTTTCCAAATTAACCAGATGCCGTTTTGTCAGGAATTTATCACTGGAGTTCGCTGAATATAGGCAGGAACGAGAGATGCATTTTTTCGTTAGGCGATGTGCCCCAAGGAAGTCGTAATAATGCAGTGAATTTAAAAAATATATATATTTAAATTAACGCACATTAATATTTGCAAGCATTGTTTTTTTCACGAATGAAATATATTTAAACAAAAGAAATAATTAAGTAAGAGGGTACTATTATGATTATTCGGATAGACGTAAAAAATACATCTATTATTGAGAAATCATTGTGTATAATAACGTAGCTATATTGAAAAATTCATTCATCATTGGCCTTCCAAAAAAAATTGAAAACGACTTAACATTTAAAACAAAACAATAACGAACCAATTTGGTTCACAAAGTTATTGTTTTGCTTTAAATCATAATGTCACCCACAAAGTGTCGGTTTAAGCGGACAAAAACAGAAAACATTTATTTACGTTCTCTTTTCGCGATATTTCTGTAGAAAATAATGGCGAAAACGTAGAATAAATTTCAAAGATTCTTACAACCATTTTGCAATAATCGGTTCCTCTATCCCAATTCGCAAAAATGTTGTAAACAGACGTAACCAAGACATTTCTTTATAAAATGACTAATTTCTATTTGGCGTAGCCTACCTTGATATCTCGTTAATAAATAAAAGTTTGTTTTTTACTTACAACGAATTTTAATCCATTTACCCCATAACATTTAATGTTCACGACTATGTTCAAAATGAGATAATAGATTTGTAAAAGAACCACCCCGTTAAGATTTTTCCACGCATTCATCGCATACTTGAATCGGTTTTGTTCCATTTTTGGAATCGTGCCAGATCCCAGACCTTCCCGCGAACTTCACAGGGCTCCAGAAGACACTAAGAAGAAAATTACAATATCCACGCGCTCCGGTCACGAAGCGGGACCCTAGGGACCCAAAAGCGCCGACCCGCGGACCCAAGAGCCGACACAGGGGGTGGGAACTAAGGACCTTTGATTAACAGAAAACCTTTGATCATAATCGAAGGATCGTGAGCTTACGGACCTCAGTGTAATTATCCGTTTATGACTCACTGCGAGAAGCGTGGTATAAAATACCCCATGAACTACATACAACATAGACCTTAGAAAATTTATAAACATTTTGTCGGTCAACAGTGTGTTGGTTTTATTGTGATTTAAGGCTCGAAAGCGTAACGTATTAGTCTATTATCGTGTTTGTTAAATTGTTAAGTTGAAAGGTTGGGGGCTCATTAAAATATCATGGTCTTCTTGTATTACGCTCGTAAAAAGTGTAAATAAATAAACTTTTTGAGGAGTGTTTGTTTTTATTTTGTATAAAATCCTATTTGTTAATATCTAGTAGTTTTTTATCAACCTTGAAAATTCTTTTGTATTTCTTCGGCATTAATTATGTAATAATTTCTAGATATTTTGGTTTGAAGAATTTTATTTTTCAATGTAGATTTGTTACTTTATATTTTAAATTTTCTGCTACCGGTTTCAACACATCCATTCATTGGCAAACACTCTTCAAAACAAAAAACCTTGAAAAACTTTGACAAAGTATGCTCAAAGAAATGGGAGTATTTAAATACAATGTATTTCAACAAGAATGTGAACATACCTACGTATCTGTTTATTGTTATCATGTTTAATTTGTAGAACTCCATTATAATGTTTGGTTTTTGTTTTACGTATATTTTCAATAATGATGATATTTAATTTTAAAAAAAAATTTTATAGTACATAAACAAGTTCTGATTTTACACAGAGCACCTTTATGCAAAATGATTGTGACAAGTGCGACTTTGTAAAATGTTTGTGACAGTTCAATGTTGACATAATAGATAATAATACTTTGTTTACAGATTCGATATTTTTAAAGAAATATTTCTTTAAATCTATTACAGAGTACCGACGTTTGTGAATTTCTAATTGAAAAATATGACGTTGTTTACAATTTAATCGCCGTGTTCAAATACTCAAATTAACCTCGGGAAAACCGCTGTTCTGCTTGACGAAACTGTTTATTTTCTTCAGTGCAATTTTCTGAGGTAAAATATAAGCACAAAATTATATCAAATCAAAACAACCATTTAACGTATTTTGTTGCTTGTTTTAATTCAGAGAAAACACCATTTAGATTAACTACAGTATCACGAAATTCCCCATTATCACCAAATTGGAAACATTTTCATAATAATATAAATACTCAATAATGTATATGTTTATGATTCGGGCAAAAACGAAATAAAATAATTTAAAATCCATCCTTCGAAGAAATTACGCCTCCAGATTACACTGAGTGGATTTTTACGTGGTCGAGTGATTTTCTCATAATGTGGTCCAGGGCCGATTTTGGGAATTTCCCTACCCCGTGATTAGCGGTGCTGGCTGTCCCCTGGTGGGGTAAATAATAACCCGGTGAGAAAAGTTCCCGCGGTGCCTATGACGCCCCTATAAATTTCTAGTAAACGCCTCAATAATGTATCGTGGAATTTTAGGCACCATATCATGGTAAAAATTCATAAGGGGCAAAGCGTCTGCTAATCATCTATATCTATACTATACTGATTTGTTCCGAATCAAATTTGTGCTGGCTCTTTCAATAATTATAATAAAAATAAAATAAAACTATGACGTGAATGTGTTAATAAGCTAAAATCAGATAGGAGGTTCGAGCAACTAATTAAATTTTCTCAAACGGTGAGATCGGACGTTATGAAAATTGCACAACCTTTTTATCACAATTTCTAATTAAACACCACTCGCATTGTAATATTCTTCAGGTGCTATTAAAATATATTTAATGGTTGGAAAATTGTTTTATTCCACATGTCTGTTCCAAATTTATTAATAAAATTATTGTTCATGTATATATAGAATACATTTGATTGTTTGTCATCAAGTTTAATTCGTGGACTCCATTTAAATTTTAAGTTTTTTAATATTTTTAGTTAAAATATTTATTTACGAACAAGTTCTGGTGTGGAATAATTATTACGCGTGACAGCTCTTTCGCCTTCTGAACCGAAACTGTGGTAAAGTCACTTTCAGACGATCTAATTATATTTCTTCAATACCTGTAGGTACTATCTTCGGAAGGTGAAACAGTTGTCCCGCGTCATAAGAATTAAACAGCAGAACGCGATTATCAATAAACTTGTTTTTAAATTATTTAATAATAATGTTAATAGATATGAAAATAAACTAAAATAAAAACATTTCTTTCTAAATGTTTTTATGAAATTTTCTTCAACTAGCTGCATTAAGCGTGTCTAGTCTGTTTTAAAATCTATGTACTTTTCATTGAACTCTTCTTTAAATTCCTGTTCTTTTGTAAAAATAATTTTCTTTTAATTGTATAATGTTGTCCTTCCCGAAATGACTTTTATTAAACTCATTGGGAATAATGTATTAAAAATATTATGAAATAAAAGAAAAAAAAGTAATGGGAAAATATTTCGAAAAAATATTCGGTTAACATTCGGGCAAAGCCGACAGTACCGACTAGATTTTTTTTTGTTATGTATAAAACTTTTTAAATTTTTTTTTGTTAATATTCTGATTTGTGCAGACTATTTCTGAAAAAATAATGCTCTTATTTACTCACTGAATAATATTACTGGTGAAATTGCAAAATCTTATACACTATAATCGCGTTGCGTTGTTATGATTCCATTTTTACCTTATTAATTTCTTCCATCCTTAATCCCGCCGAGACTTGTAGAAATGAACGTGTTACGCCCCTGGCCGGCGCTCTCGGCGCCCCTTTGGACATTATCCCCAGGCCAGGCCGCCAGTGCCGCCCCGGCCCGAGGCTCGCGCGGGGCGTGCGCCCCGGGCTGCCCCGCATCCTTCTCCCCCTCCGCCCGCGACCGTAAAGGGCACGCGGCAGGAGTCAAGAAACGAGGATAGCGGACAGCTAAAGAAAGGGACATAGATGAGGCCTGTGTTGATATCAATAAGTTAAATTTAGATAATAATCAAAAATATTTTTTCAAATTCCGTTCAGTGGAAAAAAGTATAAGCAAAACGGCGAACACATTACCACACGAACATAGATCATGGTATTTGTACATATAATAGATACCTATATACAATCAGCAATATTTTTTATCTCCTTTTTTAAAAAGATTTTACTTTTGTTAGGTTATGAAAATACATTGCGTTATTGATTTTAATTTATAGGTACATTAATACCTGTACGTCCTAAGTAAAAATACAATCATTTCTATGACATAAAGAAAAATGTGAATCATCGGTGGTGTTCATAATTAATTCATTAATTTTCGTGAAATCAACTGTTTACCTTTTATTAGTTTGTAGATATGTTTATAAATTAGTCAAAATTAAACTAACTATGGATTTCCTCCTTGTGACTTTACCTCTAATAAGACAAAATAAAAAAAATAAAAATTATTTAAAAACACAGACAAGATACACCACATTATAAAAAAAGACGGGATAGAAGCAATACGTATCATTTTTACTTACTAATCGGTTTCGCACGAGGTTTTCACTTATTTTTTCAATAACAAAAAACGTGTTAAATGGGACATTTAAATATGTACATGTATTTCGTAACTCCTCAGCTAACGGAAAAACTACGATTTGAAAACGGTTGCGTTGACTTAAAAATTCCATAAATAAAAATCTTTGCAAATTTCATCACACCAGGCATCACTGCTGGAGATTTATTCCTGCATCAGCACACGGGTTCAATATTACCAACTCAGACAAAAGCTTATTTTATCATAATTTCCTTTTTACAAAACACTTTCATATTTTCATCCATTCCATTATCTCCCACTCTCCTCCAGATTTACTACACAAATTTTACTATGACCACTAATAAATAAAAATTAACTAATCCACGGGACCAAGGGTGCGAGGTCGTTTTTTATAGGCACGACCCACGACCCTGGCCCTTAGCATCGTGAGGGGGTAATTACTAATAACACTAATAAGTGAATACACAACTTCGTAATTCACACTCTTGTTTATTTTATTCAGTTTTTGTTACACACGAACTAATAATAGTAAAAAAGGTTTTAGGTTTAAATCGTGAAGCGTAACTTGGTAGAACGGAATAGAAAACGATGTTTTAGGGGGTACCTAAGTAACCAAAATGGGGAGGAACTTATTTAAAAATTAAGGTTGATAAGTGGTTTTTTTTAAGTAAATTTTCTTCAAACTTGCTTATTTAAGGCGCCCTATCCCCGCTCAAATAGAGAAAGATGGAGAGATATGTAATTCCGAAAATTGTGAAAATGTTTAATAAAACACGACTCGTTTAAAATAGAGCAAAAATCTCATGGGGGTTGCCTAAAACCGCATTTATTGAAACACTGTGAATTTTTTCGTACACATAACTTATAAAATAACAGATACAAACGTGTTTGTAATAATTCTCTGAGCATATTTTGCGATTTTTTTCTACCGAGGGATTTTCGTAATGTATAGATATTTTCTTAAAAAATAACATGTGTTTTTAAGAGCTTAAAAACTTCAAATGTTAAAGGGAGATATGTAAGAAATCGGTAGAAATTCATGTAGCGGCGGTTTAATCAATTTGTTATTTGATTTTGGGAGGCGGGTATGGGTACCGTCGCCCCCGGGAATCATTTGTTGGATAACCTTTACCATAATTCACCAAGTGATTCGCTACGTAATGTGACTTGACAGGGGTGCCCGGGTTCATTAGATGAGGTTTGGCTAGGTCTCGATGGTGGATCGGTCTGCCCATTTACTGTGTGGCGGGCCATACCGGAAGAGATTGGTTGAGATTTGACCTCTCCAAGACTCGAAGCAGGAGAAAACTCTCTCGATCCATCGTGTTGCATCGCAGTGGGAGGGATGGATTCATTCGTCCATCACTCTTGGACCATCCACTGACCCCCAGATTCATACCAATCCCTCGTAAATTTTTCCTTCCTTTAATTTCCTCTCCTTCCTTTCCTTTAAAAGACCCTCCACACAACATCCCCAAAGATGACATAGGCCCTCAGGGAAATTATTTTCCTCTGGGCCTCCTGTGAGGAGCTGTTGTAAAAATATGTATGTAATAATCAGTAAATGATTATTTTTGTTTGATTTTATGGCGGCTTGGCTTTATATGATAAAAATAATATGTGTGTAAAAATTATCGCTCATTTAATATTATTAAGAGTTTGCGAAAATATTTCATTCCGAAGATTTTGAAAAAAAATCCATTGAAGTTAGCGCTTATTTTATGGTTGTGTTTACGTTCACATGCATGTAAATAAAATAGTTATGTTATACCGCTGCGCACGTGCGAATCGTTAAAAAACGTGAGAAAGTCAAAGGTGAGAGATTACAAGGAAGATCACCGTCTATTAACTGCTATTTAAAAGAACGTTAGGTATCGAGCACACTGCGGTAGGTGCCGGGACATTTTTTCTATTTTTTGATGCCTTATTCCTATTATACAGGCTGTCCGGGGGTAAAGTGCGTTAACTTCGGGAGGTGATTCTACATGACATTATAAGTAAAAAACATAAATAACTTTTTTCGAAATTCCAACTTTCAGGGGTTCTTTTGCGGTAAATAGATAAAAATAAGTTATGTCACAACCATGCAATGTTGCCACGATCGTGCCCGGCGGGCGCTCAGCAAGTAAGATCGTACCACAAACTAAGGATTTTTAGTAGGTATCTACATCTTTTTGTGTGGGAAAGAAAATGTTGGAATTTCGGAAAAAGTTGTTAATCATTTTTACTCCTACCGACATGCAGAATAACCTCCCGAAGTTAATGCACTTTACCCCCGGACACCCTGTATTACAGACCGAAGATTGAAAAAAATTACAACTTGGATTCTTATACATACAACAAAGTCTATCGATACCATATCAGGAAATAATAAGAACACACATAGTAAATTATTCGCACCTTAATAGGGCAATAAAAGCTTTTTTCAATACACGAGAAACTTTGAGATATTTTACAACTCTGTCTAAATTTCCGTTCTGCGTAATGAGTGGACGCCCATACGGAAAACCTGGTATTGTTAAAAGAAAACAACCCAATTTTTCTTGTTTTTTTGGTTGATGACCACTGTCAGATATGAACACACTTATATTTGGAATCTTCTTTATAATGCATAGCCAACTAAAATCTGACTCGCTCTCTCATTAAGCATGGTAGGCGGCAGGACTGGGACAGAGCCTGACTAATGTCAGTGATTGCACTATTGACCCTAACACGAGCGAGACGCATTCTTTCATCAGATGTATGTAACCTTTGGTTTATTAACTAACCGATCACTGTCTAGAATATGATATTTATGTTCTGTTCTACTCTAAGCATGTTCAGCTCTTAGATTATAACAACCTAATCCTGTTTTTTCTTGTTAATATTGCAATGGTAGTTAGATTTTATTTTAAAGATGCTATGGAAGTTTTATGCTTTTTACTTACCTGTTATCTGGCATTAGGTATATTATGGACACATCTGGTTCATGGTTCCTAAAATATACAATACACCGATATAAATTTAAATAATTCTACATCCCTCTTTACTACCCGGCTACAACATATGATATTTGAAAGAAGGCCAGCTTTTTTTAAAGATTTCATGAATTGAAAATTACGCTTAACATGTTTCATTACAACTTTTTAATTTTTTTAATAAATTTAACTCTTCTTTTGTATTGGTCGGCATTGGGAGCCTTCGCCGCTCTGTATAGTTGTAATGAGTTATGTGATTTTAACCTCTTTTAAAGAGGGTCTCATAAAACACTTTTGCGTGTATTTCAATCTTACTTATTTATTATTTGAGTTTTTTTAATGTGAAATGTCTATTTTTATCATTCAGTTAAATATTAGTTTTGATTTTGTTACGGTTTATATGTTCTTGTTTTATGCGTTACATTTATTATCCTCATTTTTTCATTTTTAATTTTAAAGTAGCCTTGGTTGAGATAATGCAAATGAATAGTAAATAGGAATTTTCGTTATTTGTTTTTGGGGTGTTATGCCGTGTTGCGCTACCTCCTTCTTTAGCCAACGTTTCGGACATCGTTGCAGTGTCCATCATCAGGGCAGATCCGGCAGATCCGGTAGATGTGACACACATTTACCGGATCTGCCCTGATGATGGACACTGCAACGATGTCCGAAACATTGGCTAAAGAAGGAGGTAGCGCAACACGGCATAACACCCCAAAAACAAATAACGAAAATGCTTTTGGCCGTGAAAATCTTAAAACTTATCAGTAAATAGGAAATTGATATGAAATATTTTAAAAAAATGTGTAAGAACAAGTGTTAAGTATTATTATAATAATGTTTTTAATCATAATTAAATTGACATTCAGTGTAATTAGGTGCGCATTTTTGATATGTTATTTTATAGATACTTGGAAATCAATTTCAGTTACGATGGCTTGTCAGTATAGTTTTATTCCTAGTTGTAAATCCTTCCATTCTGTAGGTACTCGTATATTATTCAAGTAAATCTAATTTATTAATTCTTCCAAATGTATTAATTTATTCAATATTATTATTAAACAATATAATTTCGGTTGTGTATACGTACGAGTAACTTACCAAAATGTGAACGTAGCATTCTAAAGTAAGTAGTTTAGTAAATCTGATGAATTTATGCACCGTTCTTATGTAATGTATTAATCTTGTATGTATTTTTGTAATTTTGTATTAATCTTGTATGTATCTTGTATGAATTTTCCCTTAAATATTCTTATGTTATAATTAAATATTCTTATGTATGATATTCATTTATGTACCTCTACGCCTGTCTCAACACAGGTATACCCTAGTGAAACAGGCATCGAATAATGTAATGTAAACATATCTTATATAGATAAATAAATAAATAAATGTAATTAATTTATGTGGTGTATGTGGTGTAATTATGTATAAATATTTATAAAAATTTATTTTTTTTGTATACTATTCATATGTACAACGTAATTTCTTATATGTATTAAAACTAAATTTGTAATGTGTAAGAAATTAATTACATATTATTATTATTATTATTATTAATGGTCAGCATATTTGCCTTCGGAGCAATCTTTCGGGGTTCGATTTTCTGTCGTAGCATTTAAAAAAATATATTTATTTTCATTCATGTTTTAATTTTTACGTTTATTTTTTTTTAAGTATAATTTTTCGCGGCTCCACGCTTTACGTAGTATAAATTGAAGTCTCTCCGGCTGTATGTGCGCTTAGATCTTTTAAACTACGCAACGGATTTGCATGCGGTTTTCACCAATAGATAGAGTGATTCAAGATAAAGGTTTATATGTATAATACATATATATTATAGTAGACAAAAGCCGAGAAATTCAAAGATTCAATTCAGGAGCGGCAGCTGGCAAGCGAGCGGTGTAGATTGTGGCGTATGTTGTGAAGGTTGGGTAATCTTTACATAGTAGATATAAAATGAAATCGCTCACGCTGTCTGTGCGCTTAAATTTTTTAAACTAAGCAACGGATTTTCATGCGGTTTTCACCATTTGATACAGTGATTAATGAGGAAGGTTTTAGGTATATAATTTATCAAGGTTTTGTATAAATTGGTTGAAATATTTTATATATCTGGCCAAGTGCTGGCAAACGGGCTGTGTGGATTTGATTTAACAGATGGCGTTGGTTATAAAGGTTGGGTAATGGCGTGGCGTTGTGTTTCGTTAGCCACAGCAACGTGTGTTTGGGTCTGCTAGTTTATATAATAATTTCACAAGAAAATTATTTTCTAAAGATAAAATTTATGACCCAAGTTCAAAGAGAGGTATCATTAGACATTAGTTGAACAAAACACGTCGGATTAAAATAATAATGATCTTTTAAAGCATCGTGTAATTACAATCATGCAAATTTACATGACTTTTGATCTTCAATAAAGATCCAACGTGAATTCTGTCGTAATGATAAACGCTTTCGCCAATATTGAGAAAAATACGTGTGGCATAAAAAAGATGAAGAGATTTGAGTGGGTTGAAAAGCTGAGTGGGTATAAGCAATAAGCGTTTAGGTACTTGGAACAGGTGTATAAATAATAGGCTGTTCGATGAAATCGAGGAAAATACTTAATAACCCATTCTAAAGTAGGTATAAAGCAATTGAAAAGGGGTAGATTTAGTGGAATTATGGGGAAAATTTCAGTTTTGTAAGGAAATCAGCCAGGGAAAGGGAAATATTTTTTTAAATATAGCGATTGTAGGGTCGTGTAAAATGTAAATTGTGTTGAGTAAGGTAATGTCAGAACAATACATTACCACGCGAGATTAATATAATTAAATAACACAGTTTTTTCTTAAAAACCTGAGCAACTAAAACCGTCAGACTTTTGAAGTTACCTATCCTTTTGTTCGTTAGTCTAGTTCTAATATAATATACTTCATATTTGGGTTTAGTTTTGAAAAAATCTGGTTTTAGTTAATCGATAGGTTACATCTTATTTTATACTAGGTGAAGAACCCGGCCCCAATTCTAGTAAACTGGGTACAGTATTACGGTGGAAATATTGTCAATAAATGAAAAAGCTTATTTTTGTAAGCATTCGATTCGTTTCAACGTATCATCATATCTTCCTCGGGCGTCCCAGACTTCTTCTACCATCCACTTCCACGACTAATTTCTAACACTCCTTTCTTCGTTCAATTAGTAAATTATTTAGAATCAACTCTCCCAATTGATTAAATGTGTTAGAATAAACATAAAAGGTAGTAAAAATTACTGAAATATTAAATAAAAGTTAACAATAGCCATATTGCTATTATTAAAATATTTGAAAAGTTGAATAATCCCAGATTGGTCGTGTCGTGAAAACACCCACGCACACTACTTGTATAATTTATTGCCTATCTAATTATCAATAGCTTATTTAATTTATTATTTGGCAGTTGAAAGTGCAAATGAATAACTTTAATGCAGTCATTTCAAATCTCCGAGAACAATTATGTGTGATTAGTTTGTTTGCTAATTAAAATTCTCCAGAAGAAAGGAGTGCCGAATTAGGACAATTATGATTTTACTTCGAAGTCACTGATTATCGTTTTATATCTTGACCTTATCGATATAGGTAGGTACACTTCTATTTAATCGGATTTAAAAGATGACACAAATGGAAACGAGATAATAAGTTAGTAGAAACATGTAAGATCTAAGATCTGAACAGTCAGGTAATATTACTAATTCAAAATATTATTCTTTTCAACCACTATCTTTACTCACTTCCTTCAGCCTCACAACATTCTCCAATGGTGATGCCACCATTCGAGCCTGATTGCCTACGTACAGTTGGACTCTTGCACTGAAAACATAAAAATAGGAATTAAGGCTTCTGAATTATGGGAATGTAGATACAAATAAACAACATAACGTATTTAAGAAGAATGTCAACGTCCAATTTATCAGAGTATAAGAGTTTCTAACCCCCGTACCTCCCGATACCGTCAACTGTCTAAATAACTTCAACAATATGACAACAATATTACCTATGGCTTTTATTGGTGAATATGGCTGACCCAGAAAATCTAAATACATTTGATAAATTTTCTCCTTGGTGGTTTGAATCATCGTTTGAAGGTATGTCTAATCGTCCTCCTTCAGAAGACTCTAGTTTATCACGTGGGATCAGCTCATAACCTCAAATTTCCCATAGCAGCCTACACCTAGCAGCTAGCAACTAATAGCTAATAGTCTCGAGATGCTGTGACGCAATAATGATCTCGGGGGAGGAGAGGAGACACGTCATGTCCCGCGGCAGTGCTCATCTAAATCACCCGAGCGTGGGAAATCCCAGAAGATGGACGCGTGCGGGACGCTGGAACCGCGGAATTGAGCGGAATATACCGTGCTTCTTGAGATCGTTCTAGAAAGCACGAGATGGTTCTTCAACTCGCAATTCTTACTGGCACATAATAGTGAATAGAGCTATTTTTCAAGAAAACGTGTGGGTGTAATCTGATTGGACGTAGTAGGGTAATTATGGCACCAATAATTTTGATGATTGTGGTGAGGTATAGGATGTGAGCAAGGTTAAAAAATGGTAGTGTTTTGGTAAGCATGCTTTACTTATAGTACCTTAACACAATACTTTTCAACCTGATGTGGAAGCTCTGGAAATAGTATTGGAATCGAATTTAATCAAAGAGGATTCTCGAACCTTCATTCCACAATCGCAGGCCTTCCAATATTAATGATAACTTATGTTCTTCCTCTGGTGCCATCTTCTATTGGAGAATGACCATCTGCAGAGCGATCTTCAACCTGCAGCCAGGAACAATTTAGCAAAACACACTCACGTCTCGTAGGTTTTGAAACCATGGAAGTCCTTCTTGGCCTATTCTATTCTATAGGTACTGAATTGTCTAACCGCAAATGTCCTCTCTTTCATGTGATGGATGCGAACTGGTGGAGGTAAAAAGTGGAACGCCGAGGTTACCGCAAATTTTAAAAATCCTCATAAAATCGTGACATAAGTTAGTTTGCAGTCAGAACTCCTCCAGTGTAACGTATGTCAGTGATCACACTCATATCAGAAGAGCAATCTGCCCACTGCCCACGTGGAACAGCCACAACCGGAGCGAAGAAGTGCTGGTGAACGCGCCACCCTGTTGAACAGGTGGGCGAAATCATTCAATTGACTGGGAACATACAAAAAAGTGCTGTGGTGATCTATGGATGCTTTCTTAATGGCATTTTTTTTTGTATATCGCAGATAAATCAATGAGTTTTGTTTTGCTTCATTTG
The DNA here is from genome assembly GCA_929108145.2 of Limnephilus rhombicus. Lineage (NCBI taxonomy): Eukaryota > Metazoa > Arthropoda > Insecta > Trichoptera > Limnephilidae > Limnephilus > Limnephilus rhombicus. The sequence goes on from OV815270.1 coordinate 17,717,653, forward strand.
AAAATTACTGGTCCGTAGGCGGCAATGGCGGCCCTAAGGCTTCCTAGGCTTCCATGGATTTCGGTGGATTCAGTGGCAAGAAGTGAGTCTCCATCGTAGATCTGAAAGAATAATAAATAATAAAATAAATTTAATAAATTTAATAAACTGCCTAGCATAACAATATTACTGCGCGTCTAGACAGGACATCATTTCGACACTTATTATCTGTCATTCTGTAAAAATTGCGCAGAAAATTGGATAATTTCAGAAAAACTAACGACTATCGCACGTTTGACAGTTTTGAGCATGACATTTTGCAAAACAATGATTGTTAAATCAGGATTGTATTTTTGAAAATCTTTAAGTTGATAAATTTATTTAAATAGTTTGAATCGAATCAAGAATTTTAGATATTTTAAATAGGTAGGTACCTATGTTAGGTACCAAATTTAATATACATGAAAAATGAAAATTTGAATAAAAATTGTAAAAGGTGGCACGCGGGCTGTTTAAGAAATGAATGCACTGGGATTGAATATATGGAACGCGGGAGGAGGGTTGGCGGGACGAGGGAGCGGGAAAGGGAAGAGGGAAGGCGGGGAAGGTGGAAGGGGAACTCGGGAGGGGGGTTCGCGGGACGGGGGAAGGGGGAGGGAGTGGAGTGGGGATAGGGAAGGTGGAAGTGACGGAGTGGGAACGCGAGAGGGGAAGAGGACTCAGGAGAAGAAGGGGAGGCGGAAGGGGAACGGGACGAAAGGGAAAGGACACTCAAGGAGAAACAATTTCTTTATTAAATGGCAAAGCAACGCATGCCGGGACCAGCTAGTTAATAATAAAAGCACTAGTGAAGATTAAAATATAAAAGCATTGAATAATTTTTCAGTATTTTTCAGCTTCAATCTTAATAATTATAGAAATTTGCACAACTTTTCATGGAATTTCTTCAAAAATGGAATTCATTAATATTGTGAATTTATATAATTGATGAATTTATAAATTATTATTAAACTAGCGTCGAAAATTCACGGGATGGTCTAAATTCTTGACAAATCCAAATAAAATAATTTTCTGTTAAAATTATTCACGGATAGTCTAAATTCTTGACAAATCGGACCCAATTTTGAAATAAATAATTTCATGTGAAAAATATTTTATTATATGCAGGTAGATACTTCTTCGCTTGCCTGAAATCTTAACACAATTATTAAAATATTTTAAAATTGTATTTAAATTCAAAGACATTTTGTTCTCATCTCAATTTAGGAGGCGGGTGTTTTTTTTTTTTACATGAATACCGCACAAGGGTCCCAACTGCTCCCGTCTGGAGCCAGTGGGACTATGGCATCCCTAATTGGGGTATGTTGTGAGGCTGGGGAAGGAGATAGGGAAGAGAAAGGTGGGGAAGTACCTGGCTATTCAGATCTGGTTACCTAACACTGCTAATGCCATTTCAAGCAACGTTTCAATTCTGAATGGCGGTCTTACACCAGGGCGATACTGAGAGTATCTTCCACTCTGGAACGTGCCGCAAATATACTTTATATTATTTTAATTGAATAAATTGAATAAACACAAATTAATCAAATAAAATAAATTTGCACGCCGGGATTCGATCACGCGACCTTCGGAGTGCTAGCTAAGAGTCATTCCGCTGGACTACGCCGGCCGTCATGGGTGCCGCCGTCCCGGGAACCATTTATTGGATAACCAACACCTCTGCCACAGGTCACTCCAAGTTGTTCGCTACGTTTGGTGACTTAGCAAGGGTACACGGGTTCATGGGGTGAGGTTTGTCTACGTCTTAGCAATGGATGATCTAGACACAATCAAAACTAGATTTCTACCCATTCCTCATACCCTTTTCCTTCTCAGAACCTCCTTTCATTATTTTTCTTAAAAAGATCCTCCATACAGCATCCCCAAAGATGAATACGCCCTGAGGGAAATAATAGGCACTACCTACAGCTTACAGTAACTACTTACTTGCAATCTAGCTTTACACATTTTACCATTGGAGGTATCCTTTTTAGATGCCAGATTTCCATGTGTCCGTACGTTGTGAAAGTTTTGAAAAATGTCATACCTCATTACATAGAAAAGCACGCCATATGCTGGGGTTTGCCATTGCAACAAGATTATTCGCGTGTCTCGCCCGTTCCATATTCGGCTGGTAATTGGCAGTTGTCTGTGACCGGACTGGTTGCATGGTGTTCAGTATTCGGTATACAATGTTCTCATGACGCGGGCCCGTCTAATTGAGCCCCATAAATTTTATTCCACATGCCTACGTTTAGTTCCTATAATCTCCGCGTGAGAATTCAAAGCGCTGGTCTCTGTTCGTTATGGGCCTAGCGATCAATTTCATGTAGAGTGCTTCGTATATTCAGATTACCGATCGTTTCACGCTAAATTGGCTAACGATATATCAATTTTTATGTAATTAATTTGAGTTATTGTTTTATCTTTATAGATATTAGGATCAATAAGATTTATTGATTGCCTTTCATTTACGACAATGCATCAGAATATCGAATTGTTTTTCAAGGAGGGACGGGTACTTAAAAAAATGAAACATTAACATTTAAATTGGCTTTAGGCGTGTTTGGTTATCAGATCTGAATAGCTATAATAGATCAGTAATTCCCCATCTTTCCCTTCCCCATCTCCTTCCCATTTCCGCCTTCCTCCTCACCTTCAACATCACAACATTCCCCCAATTGGAGATGCCATAATCTCATTGGCTCCAGAAGATAGGAGCAGTTGGGACTATTGAACGTAATTCAAGAACATAAAAATAATAATTAGTTGTGCATCTGCTCCAATAAATGCTCGGATGTGGCGAAACCGGTTGGTATATTATTATAAAATAACGAGATATCACAAAGATTTTCCATTTTATATATTCATTTATCGTTTTAAAATACATAGGTACCTATACAAACCTATGTTCTAATACATTCCTTAAATGAATATGCATTATAAATTACTAGCTGGTTCCCGGCATGCGTTGCTATGCTATTTAATAAAGAAATTTATTATCCCTGCGTGTCCTTTCCCATTCTTCCCGTTCCTCTTCCGCCTCCCCTTCCTCTCCCGCGTTCCCTTCCCCTCCGCGTTCCCACTCTGATTTTTCCACGTTCCTCTCCCCACTCCACTCCCCCCGTCCAGCGAACCCCCCTCCCGAATTCCCCTCCCCCCTCCCGAGTTTCTCTCCCCACTCCCGGGTTGTCCTCCCCCCTTTCAAATTCCATACATTCATTCCCGGTACATTCAGTTTTCAAACAGCTGGCGTGCCACCTATTGCAATTTTTTTATACAAATTTTATAATGCCAGAGCTCTTATACCTCCGTAGTCCAGTGGGTAAGACTCTTGACTCACAATCCGGAGGTCGCGGGTTCGAACCCGGCATGCGCAAATAAATTTTATTCGATTAATTTGTGTTATTTCAGAATTAATTCATTTAAAATAATATATAGTATATTTGCGGCATGTTCCAGAGTGGAAGATACTATCAGTATCGCCCTGGTGTAAGACCACCATTCAGAGTTGAAACGTTGCTTGAAAATGGCTTTAGCCGTGTTTGGTGACCAGATCTGAATAGCCAGGTACTTCCCAACCTTCCTCTTCCCCACCTCCTTCCCCTCCCCACTACCTTCAGGCTCACAACATATCCCAATTGGGGATACCATAGTCTCACTGGCTCCAGACGGGAGCAGTTGAGATTCTTGTGCGGTATTCACTGTAAAAAAAAAAAAAAAATGTTATTCTGATGTTTTGTTGATGATGATATTATTGTAAAGTTTCATTAAAATCCATTCAGTAGGTTTTGCGTGAAAGAGTAACAAACATACATCCATACAAACTATCGCCTTTATAATATTAGTAAGATAATATATATAATAAATTAGATAAATTAATTACATATCGTAACTTAAATTCATTTTTTTTATATTGCCTTCAATTGTATACCTATGCTCTGGTACTTCGCCAAAGATCTTCATTGCCCAGTACGTTGATGAAGTTCAATGTAAAGTTGCTAAATTTGAACATTAAAAAAGAAATTAACCTGTATCTTACTTTGTCCCTAAATTCCATTTTATTATTGAGAAAGAGACCATTATTTATCAAATTAATGTTGAATGCGCATTATTTTACGTATTATGTCATTTTACCTTAATATCAAGATTGCAAAGTGCAAGCTGCAAGTTAATTTTCGCAACATGATTTTTTACCTAACTTATAAAAAAGTGTGTTAAATAACGTCTATATCAACACACAGGCAATAATTATTCATAAATCACGATCTGAAACTCACGAACTTTAGAAAAAGGTTAATCTTTCGGCGATGAGTAATTTGAATTCCAATAACTATTGGTCGAGTTGTGAAACTATTATCACACCTGTGCTTCGACTGGAACTAAAAAAAATGCTTAAAAGTATTAAGGTTTTTGGGCAATATTCACGATAAGTTTTAAAATTAGGATAGAACCTTCCATAAATGTTGTGAAGATAGGGCTGGGAGACAAATATCAGATTTACACTAAATAGGAGCATTTTCTGCATACTCGGGTGTTACACGTAAATATGGGAAATCGATGGCATTATTTTATGGTTTACCTGGAGTTTATATATCAATGGATGTGAGACTCTCAAATGAACTTTTTTATGTGAACTCCAATCCTACCTCCTCAAGGGCGGATCCAGGATTTTTTTCTGGGGGGGCACAAGTGGCGGACGGGCAAAAAAATCAACAATTACTCCTAGAATTTTTTTTGGGGGAGGGGGGGGGTAGGGGGAGGGGGGGCACAAGGGGCAGACGGGCAGAAAAATCAACAATTACGGTTAGAATTTTTTTCTGGTGGGGGCTCAAGGGGCGGACGCGCAAAAAATCAACAATTACTGTTAGGATTTTTTTCTGGGAGGGCACAAGGGACGGATGAGCAAAAAAAAATCAACAATTACTATTAGAAATAAACTTGAAGTATCTTACTTCAATTTATTTCTACAAGTTCAAGTATGCATAGGAAGGTTTCTGAAAGTGTCAAAACAATAGAAAAATTAAATGTTTAATAAAGACAGTTTTAGCTTCTAAGTATGTACTGTGATGGAATCTCCACAGTGCACAAAAATACCGTCTCGGGTATACCCCCCCTATAAATACCCCCCCTAAATCCGCCCTTGTACTTCCTCTCTACTTTCCGGAGTCAGCGGAACTCTGAAACCCCATTTGGGGTATTTTTTGAGGCTTATTTAAGAGAGTGGAAAGAGATGAGGAAGATGAAGGTTGGGAAATACCTAGTTATTTGGACCTGCTAAGCAAATACGGCTAATGTTATTTCAGAACGTTTCGATATTGAATGATTCGTTCTTTAACCTTTCACCGGGGCGTTTCTGAGAGTATCTATACCACTGTGGATATAGTTAACCACTCTAAAATTAGTTACTTTGTTTGAATTGTTTTCAAAAGTGGAACTATATATTCCCCTTCTCCAAAACACTATTCAAATTACAAATTTAAAAAAAGGATATTTTTCAAAATAGGTGCATTATTTCTACTTAGTTTTAGTACCTACCTACACTAGATTATGAAAAATTATTTAAGGTACAAAAAACACTTCACCGATACAACACAGCAATTTCTACCATAAAATTACTCAGGTATCTACATACGAGATAATTCATGCAAATTTTTTGTTCCCATCTGTAGATAGATTTATGACGGCCTCAAAAACCTGCCGATGTTCAATATGATCGTAAATAAGTGTTTTGTTTTCTTTTGACCCGTGATAATTCAAGGAGGAACGTACTTTTACGCGGCAAGAAAAAAGACAAAAAAATTACAGCATTTATGGTAATTCGCGAAAATGTTTATTACCCCTGACTTTTAACCTTGCCGCCCGGGAGGTCATTTATTGCGGAATTTTTTGCGAATTTCGGGACTCGCGAGGCCCCAATCATCCCTACGTGACCGGTCAAAGGTCCGGCACCGTTCCTAGAACAATGAAACCTAAAAAATTGAGTCTTTAAATTCTTGGAGACGCAAATTTTTGGTTTCTCCGTGTAATTATTAAAGTTTTTTTTCAAAGCAACAATGGAGTATTTATTAAAGCAAATTTTAGGTCGATCACATTTCCGACCAATTATAGCAAGATTTTAATTTTTTTTTTTCTTTCATTCGTCTGTCGATTACTGTATGGGTTTTATTCACAATTATATTTAACCCCTCAGTCCTCGACCACATTTTGTCAAAAATCTTTCCGCGATTCAATGAAATTCAAATATTTCTAAACATACCCGTAAACTAAAATCGAAAAGTGATAAAATACGCTTTCGAATTTTATAAATTGAAATACTCGTACTTATGTAATTATTAAAGTATAAAAATTTTGCATGCGAACATAAAAAAAGTTAGCTAACCGATCTATTTTCTATCTAAAATTATTGATAACGTAAAACAATGAAAATACATTTTTTTTTTTTTTTACAGCGAATACCGCACAAGAATCTCAACTGCTCCCGTCTGGAGCCAGTGAGACTATGGCATCCCCAATTGGGGTATGTTGTGAGGCTGAAGGTAGCGGGGAGGGGAAGGAGGTGGGGAAGAGGAAGGTTGGGAAGTACCTGGCTATTCAGATCTGGTCACTAAACACGGCTAAAGCCTTTTTTTAAGCAACGTTTCAATTCTGAATGGTGGTCTTACACCAGGGCGATACTGATAGTATCTTCCACTCTGGAACATGCCGCAAATATACTATATATTATTTTAAATGAATTAATTGTGAAATAACACAAATTAATCAAATAAAATTTATTTGCGCATGCCGGGTTCGAACCCGCGACCTCCGGATTGTGAGTCAAGAGTCTTACCCACTGTACTACGGAGGTCGTCACTTATATAAATATTTTATTAGACAAGTGTAATGTAAACTAACTTATGGTGACAATAACTTGTCACCTCACTTATGTCGTTCAATATAAAATAATTAATAAAAAATTCCAAAAGTCTCATAATTATTTTTCAAATTTCGATACGAAAATTGGGTTTCGTAAAGGTGTACATTTTACTTCTTTTGTAGTATACTTTTAGATTTGAATATAAAGTGTGGTGTTTTATCTTTCTAACACCGCTTATATCATATTTATCACTATCCGCAGTAAGGGAGACAACGATTTCTACGAGAGCAGTATGAGTTGTTCCGAAAGGCGAACAAATCGGCCTGAGGGGTTAATGAACCTCTGATGAAACCAAAAAATATATTATCTATATGAGGGAATGTCAATATGAGTGTTCTACTAAAAGGATTTTTTTTCTCTACTTCGAAAAAGAAGAATACATGGGATGTAAGTAGAGGGTCTTCTAGAGAGGAAGAAAGTGTAGAAAATGATTCTAGTTCGTAGATCTACCTACATTGAAAAGGAGAGAAAATTTAAATGTTTGCATTTCGCTCCAAAGCCGAAATAGTTTTTTAATCGATTTGATTTTTATTGGTGATGAAAACGTCTCATTCTCAAATATTCATAATGTTGTGTTCGTGGAATTGTAATCCGTTCGTTGAGCTGATATTTGTATTTAAATAATAGGTAGGTACTTGGCTAATTTATATAGGTAGCACGATTTTTGTTAAATATAACTAATTTTGAGACGGCCTCCATGCCGATGGGTAAGGTTCTCGACTACGAATTTGTGCGTGGCGGGTTGAAATCCCGGCGTGTTATTGCACAATTAATTCATTAAACCTAAAACACGTAGTACATTTGTCGCACGTTCCAGACTGGAATGTGCTCGTATGGCCCTAATGAAAGACCACCATTTAGACCAGAACTATAACTGTGCTTGAAAACGCTACAGCCTTATTTGGTGACCAGATCTGAATAGCCAGATACTTCCCCACCTCCCTCTTTCCCTCCCAACTATCACCTCAATCGGAAAAGTCGTAGACTTCAGACGGTTGATAGCAATTGGCATTCTTGTGTGGTATTCGCATAAAATAAAATAAAAAGGGCGCTAAGCGCAGCTTGATTTGTAGAAACTTCACACCGAAAATGGCTGCTAAATACAACAAATAAAATTGTAAGGAACAGTTGTATGGAGAGTCATTTTAATTTTTTTTAATTCGGTAGGTGGATATGGGTACCGCCGCCCTGGGAACCATTTATCGTACAACCTAACTGCTATAGGTCATCTCAAGTGGTTCGTTACGTTTTTTGACTCAGCACGGGTGTCCGGGTTCATGGGGCGAGGTTTGTCTAGGTCTTGGCCGGATCGGGAGAAACTGGTTGAATGAGACCTTTTGACTTCTCCAGCCGGACTCTGTCGTAGCCTTGCACCTCACTGGGAGGGATGGATTCATGCTCAGTCAATCCTGGACACATTGACCACCAAATTCCTACCACCCCTCATACCTTTTCTTCCCTGAACTCCCTCTCTTTCCTTTCCCTAAAAGGGCCCTCCACACAGCAGTCCTAAAGATGACATAGACTCTTAGGGATATCAGGGCCTCCAGTGGAGATAATTTAAGAAAAATAGAATGACACATAATATTATATTAAGTTTCAATATTTTTTAACTTAGGTTCGAAGGCATCGTAAGTACATTTTGTAGGTAGGTAGTAGTTACCTTATTCCATAATTAAAAGTTTCAAGAAACCTTTCAATCCGAATCTGCTTAACATGACGTTAAAATATTTTCTAAAATAAAAGAGTCGGGTTCATCGCATATTCAATAGGTTGCGGTAAAAAACGCCAAGCCAGTCATTACCGATATTGTCCAATGTGGGCGAGCACAACATATATAAGCCGATACAACCATCCATCACGCTGCTTTCACAATACCACAGCCGAACTGAAAAATAACCGGTAATTATTTTTCAATAACATCGTTTTAATGACAACAATGCTCCTAAGTGAACCTACACACTTCTATTATAATGTATTGGGATGTTATTAAGATTTAATGATAAGGAACTTAAACGGGAAACTGTAATGTACCTATATATCCGAAATTTCAGAGGTAACCGTATAGCCTTGTATGGCGAACATAATGTTACTTTTGTTTAGCAATAATAAAAGAATGCTTGTTGGATTCTTGGACCTTTTTCTTTTTTAATTAGCTTCGTACAGAAGGCCCCGAGGAAAATAATTTCCCACGGGGCCTTTGTCAACTCAGGGGAGACTTTGTAGAGTGTCTTTTAATGGAAAGGAAGTTCTGGGAAGAAGAAAGGTGAAAAGGGTTGGTGGGAATGTGGGTGTTAGTATGCCCAGGAGTGACAGACGTGTGAATCCATCCGTACAATGATGGGTCAGGAGAGTCCGACTCGAGAGGTCAAAACACTTCCCTCAATCTGTCTCTCTTGATCTAGCCCGCCACCCATCGCGGCCAAGATCCGGACAAACGTCACCCCATGAATCCTGTTAAGTCACACCTTTTAAGTCACCAAAGGTAGCAAACCTCTTGAAAGACCTATGCCAGAGGTGTCGGTTATCCAATAAATAATGAATCGGCGGAAGTCGTTTATGAAATGTTCATTCCAAATCGAATTTTTTATTTCCATTACAAAAAAATCTTTTGACATACGCTCTAAAGCTGAACTAATTATGATGGATCACAGAGGTCGATTTTCCAGTCATAACACTATACATTTCAGTAGAATCGCAGGCGATGCTTTCGATAAGATTACTCGGCGATTAATTTTAACATTTTATTTTAAACCGTATTGATTTAATTTTAAAATATTGTTGAAACAGAAAACAACTACTGGTAACTCCATAATATTCAACATCAATACAATGATATTTCTAGAGGTGATGGTACAGCTACGTAATTACCTGTAAATTTTATGGTTTATATAGGTAGTAGGTAGGTCCTTAGTTCTTAGTACACCCAATAGGTAGGTCCTTAGTTCTTAGTACCATATTATTGTAGCAATTCTAAGTCAACATGCCAATATTATACTCCTATGCGACGGATTCAACAGCTTGGAAACAAATACTCCGATGTTGTTGATATATTTAATACATCAATTTCAATATATAAGCATACCTTATTGAAGTTTTTTTCATCAAGTAGGGGAATGTGTTGATGAAACTGTTTGAATTGACTAGCATATTGGTGGTGTTTTGTCGGCTGAAGGAGAGAAGCTATTTTTGTATTTTTTTTGTTTTTATATTTTATGCCTGCAAACTGTGTGGATCAAATTCAATAGTATTTTTGCTGTATATTTGTTTATGTGCAAGTGTTGTAAACAGTCATTTCCTGCACTATTTACTAGTATAATTTCGTAAATATTGTTAAGTGTATATATGTATGTAAAAGCCCAAATGGGCGTAAATAAATAAATATCTTACGAATGATGTCCAAAAATTAGATCAAACGTTCCTTAGAATGTATAACACTCGTTTAGGAGTCCGTATCATAAAACACCTGACAGCTGCCTACTCAACGTGGGATGGCGAATAGGTATTATTCTTGTTTGTTATTACTTGTTATTTATGTTTGGTTAACATTTATTTATTATTTAGTTAAAATAAAATTATACGAAATTATCTAAGGATTGTTACATTAGGAGGTACGCTAGCTCGCGTACACGGTATCGTCACCAATTTGTTTGCTGGAATACGTTATTGTTTAATACGACAATGATTTTTTCTTAATTATTTTCAGCTGTCAGTATATTTCGTCACTTTGGTTGGACAGAGTTCTAACTTAACTTTACCTTGGTCTGGGATAAAGGATGTAAATGGTTGCGAAGACGATTTCTCATAATCTATTTACCGACTGAGTTTGTGGTAGAATCTTGTGTAAAATACTAAGACGGACATTATACATTTAACTTAACACGTTTTCATTTATACTCGTCGTTCATGTAATTTTCATACCTTGGTATATCTCATATATTACGGTAGACAGTATAGCCCTGTTGAAAGACTTCCGTTAGAATCGAAACGTTGCTTGATATGGTTTTAGCCGTGTTTAGTGACCAGACTGAATAGCCAGATATTTACCCACCTTCCTCTATCCCATCTGCTTTCCCTCCCCACTACATTCAACCTCCCCAAATACCCTAAATGGGGAAATCACAGTTAAAATGGCAGTACAAGAACTGCACAAGAGTACCAACATAGCAGTTGTTACTCTTGAGCAGTTTTGCTTAAATCTTTTCCTCATTGCTGAGTATCGTGACCACTGCAATTTTGTGCGGTAGGTATATACCTATCCACGTAAAAATAGGTATATACCCATCCACCTAAAAAATAGGTATATACCTATCCACGTAAAAATAGGTACCGATTTTTAACTCACTCTTTCGCCAATTATTATTTTACTAGCGCAGACCCCTGAAAAATCAAGGGTTAGTCTGAATTATATACAATAATTTCCAATTTGAAAATGAATATTTAAATAATTTTCCATTATATAATAGCTATGTAAGTACTTCATCGCTTGTCAGAATTTCTCACATAATCAGTATCAATTTTCAGCAAATTCAAAGCAAAGCGAATTCTAGTTCATTGAACCAGAGCTACGCAGGACAAACATGCTACCGAAATTAGTATTTTGATTCCTCAGTACAAACGAATTCAGTTATTCTTTTCAGTTAAAACTTAAAAAATGCTAATATTTTACAATATGTCTCTAAGGTCCTATTCGTGACTGTTTAATAAGACAACAAGATACAATATGAATTTATTAAACATATTTATTTAAAAAAAAATTTTTTTTAAATTATGAGATCATTTTTGAAAGGCATTTAATTATGACTGGTTCATTCGACTCACTGAATGATTATTTTTTTTAATTTGATCATCGTGCTTTAATTTTTAATTATTTGTAGTGATTGTTAAACGATTATCGCAACAAAATCATAATAATTCGCCATAAAAAACGCGGCGCCATGTTCAGCGATTCTGAAAATCCTTTCGGAGCGTGAGAATTGTATTAATAAGAATTTAATGTTTTAAATGCTTAATAACTGCCATATATAAATAATTGTTTGATGAGGCACTGCCCTCTCCTAACCAGGCATATCTCCTCCCCGACAATCCACGATACCGAGAAGGAGTTCATAATTGTTTTGGCAGAGGCCGCGTTTAATATTGCTGCGGCTTACGAGGCTCTAATGTTACAAAATTTATTATTATTTCTTGTTTTCACGATTAGTCTAATACAATAGATTTTTTGTAAATTAATTTGTGTTAGTACAAAAAATTGCTGAAGGTTCATTTTCGGTGGCAAGGTAGGTTCCTAATGAGACGGTCTAAGATTCAACTTACGACAAATCTGTGTTTTGGACATTAGGCAACTAGATTAAAGACATTAGACAACATATAACTGCTTTTGACAATGTCCAAACTGCTCGAGATACTAGAAGCAAACGACATAATGTATCACTTATTCCTTTCGCTACAACTTTTGGCCAGAGAAATTTTGGCTACTTTGGCAATATTGCAATAGTGCTGGCCATTAGACAGAACGCCTTATTTTATATAAATAAGACACAAAGTATTGGATCATCAGCTAAGACAGATCTAACATCAAAGATTTTATCAAAAACCTATTTAGTATGCACTTTCAATGATACAATGCTGATTGACTTTTACTTTAAACGTAACACATTATGTTGTTTTTTGTATTTTTTAGTGACCGACCGAAGGTTCGGTTTCGGTTTCGGCAAGTTTCGGCAAAAAAATCGAGTTTCGGCATCAGTTTCGGTTTCGGCAGAATATCTGCCGAAACGAAACTCTGCGTTCGTAAATTATCGTGCGTCTATCGTCTGACTTCAGGTGCGTTCGTGGCTCGTGTGTCACCCGCCATCATCAGCTGAGTTCGCATCAGCCGGTTAAAATACTGTGTCAGCCGGTTAAAATACTCAATTAATGAGGTCCTTCCTTTATAATGTAAGTGTTGATTATTTTTGATTCTTTTTTGTTCCAAGGAGTAGTTAACAAATATGTAAATTTTTGTTTGTTTTACAGATATTTATAAAATAAATAATTATTTTTTCACACTCCATTACTGTTTTTTTTATTTAATTTAACACGTGCAATAAGAATGTTGTGATTGTAAACGCAATTAAAATACTCAATTAATGAGGTCCTTCCTTTATAATGTAAGCGTTAAATAAGTGACAATATTTTATAAGCGTTAAATAAGTGACGTTAGTATGTGACAAATTTTTGTTCCATGAAGTAGTATAATTTTTGAATGTTTTATAGCAGTATAAAAAATAAATTTAACATACTTCAATTATTGTTATTTTTATTTCATTCACATGTTATCTGTCTGTATAAGTGTAAAAAATAATCAAAATAGATTAGAACAATAGATTTTTAACATTACTAAAAAAAGTTTCGGTTTCGGTTTCGGTTTCGGCCGAAACTGAGACAGATTCGGAAGATTCGGTTTCGATTTCGGTTTCGGTAGAAATTCACTAGTATTTTTGTTATAAACTGCTTACGTTGTAAACTCAGCCACCACTTACACATAAGTACGAGTAGGCATTTCCAATGGTACGATGATGATTGTCTTTTACTTTTTTTTAAACGTAAGGCAGTATTTTTTTTCTATTTTTGTTATAGGTACCTAAATGATTATGTATGAAAACTCCACCTTCACTTATAAGCATGCATTTCAAATGGTACTATGCTAATTGTTCTATTTTTGTTATAAACTGCGCCTTCCCTTAACACGTGAGTTCCTAGTGAGACAGACATCGCACCCTCCTGGGTGGGATCCAAATCCAAACACGATGCCACCGACCACTAAATCGTTTACTAAAATAAGAATTTATATGAAATAACTTATTATCAGGAAGGTTCACAATTCAAATATTAAATCTATATTTCATATTGCGTATTTTAATTTACAATATCTAACATACTCGTATCTTACTTATCATAATAATATATTTTTTTAAATAATAGCTCAACAACATTGAATACTTTGGATTATTAATGTATTTTATGATAGGTGCTGCATAAATTATTAGAGTAAACTTCCGGCGAAATTTGATACCCAAAAACTAAAAATTCTAATATATTTTAACCAAGTCCGCCTTTCACATTATCATGAACTTCAAATAAAATTATTTATAATAAAATATCTCTCAAAGGTGACGATTTATTACACATAATGTACAACGTTAAACGTTAAAAGTAATAATGTGTTTTAGGCCTACCTGCGTTAAATAAATTCAGATCAGTAATCGATAAAAGCCATTATCATAATCATATTGGTTGTTAAAACTGTCAACTGACGCGATGGAGGAAACATAAAATAAACACCTGAAGAAGCGACCCTTCAAGTCTGGCTAAAATAATGCAAAAGTTTAATATTGTGTGTGAGTAAAAACACAACGTATGTTAGAACACAACCTTTTCGTTGTTTTTTGTTTTGTTTTAGCTTGACCCCGTTTCGAGGAAGGCTTTAGCGGGCCCGGAGCTCCCCTGGCAATAAAGCTATTAAACTACAAAGCGTGCACCTTGCCATATTATTCCTTCGTGCACCTTTACAACATTAACCACATAAAAATGACGCCTTTGGCTAGTTGGCACCCCAAACAACTACTTTTTAATTATAGGAAATTTTAGAGGAGCCTTCTAAATGCTGACTATATTGGTACAATTTATGTAAATAGTAGATCGGTATAATTAAATGCTAAAATATGTTTTTGTGGCTTGTATTATACTGCTTCTTGGGGATTGATTCTCTTACAATGTTATTTATTTTTACATATTTAGATACAGTTAAATATTTATGAAATTATTATTCCGTAACACCGCCTACCAGCGCCCCAGGAACAATTCATTGGATAAAGAACACCTCTGCTATAGGTCACCCCGAGTGGTTCACGTTTGGTGACTTAGCTGGTTTGCCTTTGTTCTTGAAGTGAGTTTTATCCAGGTCATGGCACCAACTGGGGCAGGCCGGATCGGGAGAGACTGGTTAATGGAGACCCTTTGACCCCTCCAGCTGGACTCTTTCGGAACGTCGCCTTGCACCGAAGTGGGATGGGTAGATTTATAATACGTCCGCCACACTGACCTCCAATTTCATCAAACACTCATTCCTTTGTCATTTCCACAACTTCTCCTCCTTCCTTTCCTAAAAGACCTTCCCCACAGCATGAGATCGGCCTTGAGAAAAAATATATTCCCCAAAGCCTATTGTGTACAGCTGATTAAAAAAAAACTCTCAATGTAAGTATAGGTACCTATACTTAAATTGAGAGTTTTTTTACGACCTCCGTAGTCCAGTGGGTAAGACTCTTGACTCACAATCCGGAGGTCGCGGGTTCGAACCCGGCATGCGCAAATAAATTTTATTTGATTAATTTGTATTATTTCACAATTAATACATTTAAAATAATATATAGTATATTTGTAGCATGTTCCAGAGTGGAAGATACTATCAGTATCGCCCTGGTGTAAGACCACCATTCAGAATTGAAACGTTGCTTGAAAATGGCTTTAGCCGTGTTTGGTGACCAGATCTGAATAGCCAGGTACTTCCCAACCTTCCTCTTCCCCACCTCCTTCCCCTCCCCACTACCTTCAGCCTCACAACATACCCCAATTGGGGATGCCATAGTCTCACTGGATCCAGACGGGAGCAGTTGAGATTCTTGTGCGGTATTCACTGTAAAAAAAAAAATGTACTCGTACGTCGTAATAATATAATATGATCTTTTGTCGAAACAAACAATCTTGAATTATTTGACAAGCGTTGTTGCAATTAGGTATCGGTCTGGTAATAAAAAAATCAGCTATTTAATTTTAACTGAAAGTTAAAAATAATTACAACCTACTAAAACGCCCATGATGTAGGTAGGTAATATTTTTATTCCACAGTGCCAGGGGGATGGAACAACCCACTCTTTCGTCGTCAGCAAAAATTTGTTAGCTTTTCATTATTCAGCTTTTAAAGCAGAGGGACTGAAAATATTGTCTATCTGACTAAGTTATTCGTAAATCAATTTGGGAGGCGGGTAAGGGTACCCCCGCCCCGGGAACCGTTTATTGGGTAGCCAACACCTCTGCCACAGGTCACCCCAAGTGGTTTGCTAAGTTTGGTGACTCAGCGGGTTCATAGGGTGAGGTTTGTTTTCATAGGATGCGTCTGCCCACCAACTGCGTGACAGGCCGGATTGGGAGAGATTGGTTCAGGAAGGCGTTTTGATCTCTGTAGCAGGATTCATTTGGAACATCGCCTTGCACCGCAGAGGGAGGGATGGATTCGTAGGTTAGGTTAGGTTAGGTTAGGGGTTGATATTGTTTGCTGATTAATTTTATTTTACTTGTTGACCACATGTGGCTGCTCGACTGACTATTTGCCGACAGAAAAATTTAAAGCCGACCAAAACCTCAATAAGTTGACCATTTAAATCATGGGTCGGCAACCTGCGGCCCGCGAGGCGTCTTGGTGCGGCCCACATGATTCTCGCCGCAACGCACGTGACGGACGATATCATACACAACACAACGGAGTGAAAGGGAGCGAGAAAGGGAGATAAGGGATAGCGAAGGGGGAGTGATTTGCAAATCAAAGCTATAGGTTTGCAATATGATAAAGTTCATAATTGGCTTAATAACTACTTATCATTGTATCATTTTGTAATCTGGTCAACTCAAGCAAAGACCTTGATTTTTTTGGTATTAGCTTAAATGATTTCTGTCGCTCTTGAAACAATTGAAAATATTTTATATTTACCCTAATTTTTGCAAAGTCTTGACGTGACTTGACATTTACTATTTTCTTCTATTTTCTCTGTTTCTTCCATGTACCATCCTCATCCTTACATCCCATATCTAAATTTCGTGATACATTGTTGCAAATTGGACGTAAGTCCGTTAATAAATAAATAAAATAAAAAGTAATCTCAGATTTGCTGTCAACTTTCCCTAAAATAAAAAATTTTATTAAAAAAATACAACACTTAAAATGGCTTTTAAAGGAAAAACTTGGTGGATTACAATGGAGGTTTGCCTTTTGAAAACTACAAGGAGTTTAAATGAGCAAATAATTACTATATTTTGTATTACCTAAGTTAGTGAGCAAGCTTTTTCGTTTCTGAATTTTCGAGAAAACAAACACTGTTCTCAGTTATCGGATTAACATTTACACGCAATACTATGCGACTCTACCTCAAAAATGGAAGCTAAAACATATAAGAAAACTTGCAAGTCAAATACAACCACAAAAATCTCATTGATTTTATTAACAACTATAATAAAAGTCTTTTGTCTTGATGGTCTTTTTAAGAAAGGGAAAGATAGGAAGTTCTGGGAAGGTAAAAGTCATGAGGGGTGGGTAGGAAACTGGGTGGCAGTGTGTCCAAGATCGGTGGACGTATGAATCAATCCTTCCAATTGCAGTGCAAGGCAATGAGTGGAGAGAATCCTGCTGGAAAGGTCAAACGGTCTCCCTCAACCAGCCTCCCTCGATCCGACCCGCAGGTGGGCAGAGGCATCCGCCGCCAAGACCTGGGCATACCTCACCCCATGAACCCGGGCACCCCTGCTAAGTCACCAATAATCAGGTATTACTGTAATGACATAATATGACCCAAGTGCGGCCTGCACTAATCCCCACATAAAATATTTGGCCCTTTTACAACAAAAGGTTGCCGACCCATGATTTAAATTATAGCCTTCGTAAATCGGTATAGTTGTACATAATTTAAAAATATATATACCAACACGAGTTAGCTCATTATCTTAAAATGTCATTGATCCCATAACATCTTCTTCTCTGCCTCTTATCTAAATTGGATTGACATTTCATTTATCTGGGATGCCCTCATTCGTTGTTCGATCAAAGTAAACCTTGTTTCATCAAGCATGCACATGGGGGATCTATTTCTTCTGCAATTATTCTCCTTTATTATATTTATTATTTCCATTTTCAGCAATCGCTATGTGTAAAGGGATGTCAATATCCTTAATACCAGCACACTCATATCTTGAAAAAATTGTTCTTACGAATTGAAAATCACTCGCTTGCTTCAAGGATTCCCCGCTCCTGATTATGTTACACTCTGTATTCCCATCTCCTCTTTATTTTACAATTATTATAACCATATTTGACCACGGACCAAAAATTCTTAACATTTTTCTCGCGTTCTCAGTAGAGGATTATCTCACAATGGCGCCCCGAGCGTTTTGCATTATCTAGAAGAAACAAACTCAATAACAAGAACTTCCAAAATGAACACAATATGCAGAGGCGGCTCTAGGGGTCCAGAAGTGGAAGGTCATTTAAAAAAATGATATTACCTATGATACAATGTCATATTAAATATAACAATATTCATTTGTAGAAACCTCACGAGTTTGAGAGTCAAATTCACCCACATACGTCAAATTACGTTTAATATAGTAAATTATTTCATGCGACAAGCGTAAAATATGCGAAATCAACCTACGTTTATCAAACCATCTCTTTCAGACGAATGATATTCAGCATGCTCTGTCTCCCTCACGGCTCTGACCCAAACCGTCTTCAGAATCCGAAAACTTTTTAAAAAGGGACATAGTGCCATCTCATTTATTGTGTAGTGCGTAAAGAGACAGAATATATGATACCAGGGCATTTCATAATTTGACCCAGCCAATCGCAATGCGTGGGAAAGGAAGGTTCCATTTAAGATGTTAGATGTCACTGCTTGCCGCTGCCGGCTTTCTCTCGCGGTACATTTCAAATACATTAGAATAAAACCAGTTGTTTTGATTTGCTTAATATTTCATAATAATATTGTTTTACTGTCATCTTATAATTTTGGGAGGTTTTTGACCAATTTTCCTGAGGGAAGGACCGCCACTGACAATATGTAAAATAATAACACTATCTGTACAGTGTAAACTAACTAATGTTGATTTTAAAGAGTTTTTTTACTCTTGTGTAATTTTTTGGTTGAGTGGGGGGTATGATATAAAAAAGAAAAATCATTCATCACAGCTAGTAATGATCGGACTGCGAGCCACAGTTTTATTCCCCGGGGGTCCCGTGGGACCGGGCGCGCGCAAACGCAACACCTGTTAGCATTCACAGGGGTTTCAGAAATATAACAATTTTATTTTTTACTTTTATTGTAAAAACTACAAATTTGTTGCATTCTCTGGGTTCATTAATAGAGTGTTTTGAAGAGCTCGGACGGGTAAACAATTAAAGTTACCAATTTTTTTTTTAACACAATTGAAAAAATATTATTCCACACGAAAAAACTCTCTAAGGAGTGGAAGATATTTCCGATATTACCATTTCGAGAGTTTACAACTCAAATAGGAAATGCAAACTGATTTGTTTTTTTTAAGTTCATGCTCAATAACGAGGTATTTTTAAACCTACCTCTTTTATTCAGACCCCAAAATATTCCAACTTGCTCTGGACAATTGTGACTCTTGTGCGATATAACATGAAAAAGATGACGACGTTCATATTCAACGTACTGCAATATCCGTATTCCTTCTGCGTTTTAATAAAATTTTCATTACAAGCAGCACATTATTGGTCTCTGCTTTTTTGAAATTTCGATTCTTTTTTGCATGCAATAAGGAACTCCAGTGAAAAATATAATGGCCTTAAAAAATATGTTCATATAGACCAATAAACGCTGATTCTGAATATATAAGTTTTATTTCATAATATTAAACGCAGAGTTTTTAAAAAATTATTAAAAAGTGCATTTTTAAACCTCTCCTTAAAGCACAGCGTCAAATTAGCATTACTGAAATGGTGAATGGTGACGTCACTGTTAACCTGTCACCTGGTGATAACGTTTTGAATGTTGTATTGACATTAGAAATCACGACTGAAATGACTTGAAGTGCACACGTACGCAATTCAACATTTCGTGTTTTTGGTTTATTTTCATACTGTTTATAGAGATTTAGATAAATAATAGTTGTTGTGTTTATTGACATTATTTAGGCCCTCAACAATTTACGAAAAGGGCTATATTTGCGGACAATCTGCAATAAATTTTGTTTATTTGAGGTTAAAGTCGTGTCATATTTGACATTGGTTTATGTGTTTTCAAATTGTTTTTAGTATAGGGCTTTTTATACAAGTTATTACACAATCGTCATGATCAGTGTATTATAAATACCAGTGTTTCTGTATGTGTTATACATAATAGAATGCACAAAATCACGTCTGAACACAAAATTAGATGGCTTAAGATGTCATTTGTATTTGCAATGAAAAATATGATTTATTGTTTTTATATTGCACTTTGGTACAATACAATAACAGTAGCGATGTAATGAGGACATTTTACCAATGTTTTTCTATATTAAAAGCAGTTAATCTTGAATAAAAAACGACTTCTCACACCTAAAATTCATACTAGTCAACCGCAATCATTCCGCCATATTGTCCATTTAAAACAGGGATGTTCTGCCCAAAAAAATTATTTCCCTAGATTTCGAAGTGAAATTTCCCTAGAATTTCACATTTACGCAATTACCTACGAAGCCACCTGACTGTGAAACACTAATCCTGTTATATGTTAATTAATATGTTTAATTAATTGGAAAGATATCTGAACTTGGTAAATATACTAATAATACTGTGCTTATCCAAATAAAAAACTTTTTGCTACGTGAAGTAATAATTTAAAAGTACGAATAGGTACACTCACCACTGAATTAGAAACTGAATTCCAGATATAAAAAAAACACTTTGCAAAATAAAAATCAACCACAATCACCGAAAAAACGGAACTTAAAACATAAATAAATTTTTTTTTCAGAGGTCCCGTTTATCTTTTTAGATACATAGGGAACGTACCCATACTACGTGACCAACTTTTTGCACTTTTTAACCCCCCCCCCCCCACCGTGACCAAAAACCTAAGCAACCCGCCGCTCATTTGTACCAAGCGTGGTATTTTGAAGACCCCCCCCCCCGAACGTGTCACGTAGTATGGGTACGTTCCCTAATATCATTTTAAGTTGTCAGTGTTAAAAATAACATTGCATGTAAGTACATGAACAATAATTAGGATTCATAGGAATTCCAAAAAATATATATACGTATATATATATATATATATATATATATATATATATATATAGTAATATTGTCATATGTAATAAAAATTTCGAAATTTCCCTAGATTTTGTCCTGATTTCCCTTTTCCCTAAAAAATATTTTTCTCCCCTAGATCTAGGGAAATTTCCCTAGACATAACATCACTGATTCAAAATGACAAGTTGAAAGTAAATAAACTATCGGTGCGTGAAGACGTCACACAATCCACCATAGATACGGTGCTTTTCGGGGGGTCTTGAAAAATTAAAACTTTGACAATTATTTAAACTATTAAAACTAACTATAAAAATAAAAATAAAAATGCAGTTATTTAAGTTTGAAGGTATTTATTCATTAAAATAAATTTAAAAAAATCGACTGCAGTTCTCTATTAACAATGATATTATTCCTAACAAAATAAAGCGTAATTATTTTAAACAAAGAATTTTTCGTGAATTTTATTTTATTGATATATTTTTTTTACAAATAGGTGGTATCACATACTATATAGCATGTGTTGTATTTATTATTATTTAGATCGAAAATCCGCCAGATGAATTTCTCAACAACTCACCCCGAGGGGGTAACGTGCCCCGACCTGCCCTACCCAGTCTGCCGACTAGCCATTATTAGGTAGATACCCACCTACTGCCCAATCTACCCATAGATACTGAAGAAGTCTTTTGGGGGCAATATGAATTATATTAAATTTAAAACATGGGCGTACCGTGGCAATTTATAACCCATTGTTATACATAATATGTAATAATATGCAACTTTTATGTTATTTTTATACATATTAAATATAAAAAATGTTAGTGACCTATTTTTACCGCTTAAGAAGAAGATAATATTAATTAATCTGAACGAAAGATGAAACAGAACAAGACACTGAAAAACAAAAAGGAAACTTAATATTAACTTTATATTACTATAAGCAATAATTGTCAGCCTGAAACACTCATTTACATTGAAAAATCTTCCGAGAAAAGATACTTGCCGCCAACGGGACTTGAACCCGTGTCCTTCTGATTGCCGGTCGGATGCTCTGACCACTGAGCTATGGGGGCTTATCAAATACCCGCCAAATAATTCAATATATACTAGTGTTTCATTCAACAATTACTGCTTGTTATATTTTTTCCACCTGAAAACAACCAACTTTATTTTTGCGAGAAAGACATTGTTAGTGTTAAATCCCTCGCTAGGTGGCGTCGAGACAAATTATGTCTGCATTTATTGGGGAAATACTTTAAGTATTTTATTTATCTTTAAGTATTTATCTTTAAGTATTTCCCCAATAAATGCAGACATAATTTGTCTCGACGCCACCTAGCGAGGGATTTAACACTAACAATGTCTTTCTCGCAAAAATAAAGTTGGTTGTTTTCAGGTGGAAAAAATATAACAAGCAGTAATTGTTGAATGAAACACTAGTATATATTGAATTATTTGGCGGGTATTTGATAAGCCCCCATAGCTCAGTGGTCAGAGCATCCGACCGGCAATCAGAAGGACACGGGTTCAAGTCCCGTTGGCGGCAAGTATCTTTTCTCGGAAGATTTTTCAATGTAAATGAGTGTTTCAGGCTGACAATTATTGCTTATAATAATTGTTACCCTTTGTGCTATGCATAAAAATCTTGTCTAAACGTTAGTTTATAAATTAAAAAATAATAATTAACTTTATATTAAGCTATTTTATATACTTTTCATTATTTTATGTATCTATTATATTATTGTATCAAAAATTTTCAATTAAAAAAAAATAATAATAATAAAAAACACGCGCAACTGGGACCGGAACCAAGGATCTCTTGTCTTACCAGGATACAGCGCCATAACCAGCTAGGCCATTGGGACCTATATTTTTTTTCTACGCTGTGTCCCTGTCCGATAAGTTCGAGTCCCAGACGTGACCGTTATTTTTTTTTATTTTTCCGTGTTTTCTTCTGTTTCATGTTTCGTTTAGCTTTATTAATATTATCGACTTCTTCGGTGATATATTACATTAATGGGTACGATCTTCAAATGTTGTTAAAAAATTATTCCTTAAAAATTACTTATTTTTACATTTCAAGTGATATTTCAAAGGTCGGAAGCTCATGACGGATAATACTTTGCAGAGTGGAATATACTTTCAGTATCACCCTGATGAAATGCAACCATTCACAATCGAGACATTGCTTGAGATGGCTTTAGCCATGTTTGTTGACCAAGTCTGAACAATGAAGTTTGGTGGATTTTGTACAGCGTATCGTTTTTGTGAAAAATCAGATGCTTCCCCAACTTCCACATCCCTATATCATTGCTCACCACACTATCGTCTCACTGACTCTAAGGTTGGGAGCAATTGGAAACCTTGTGGGGTATTCACATACATTTAAAAAAAAAAAAAAAAAAATTGTTGTTTAATTCCAGGCATAAAGTCTGTGCAAATTTGCCACAGTGTCTCACTCCGTACAAGCTAGATGGCATATCACATTGAAATTTTTGAACGATGACTTCACAGGTGTACCTATTACCAGATGACAGATGCAATATTAGAGTGATTAATGCATAGGTTGTCTGATACCAGAGTACAAAATCTGATTGACAGTTTATGAATGTTTCAGACGAATTTATTCGATTCTCGTGGCGCGACGTTTTAGGTTATTTCTTGAGTGGTGTTCTATTTCGTTTCTGAAAAAATAGAGCTTTCTTTGGAAGGTATGAAACGTAGTTTTTTTTTTTAATTCTTTATTGTAAACTATTTTAGATTATTTTTTAAATAATAAATAACTTGTGCGTTTTTTGTGAGCTGATAAATATTATATTTCTAACTTATCGAGAATTTATTTCGGAGTGTATATCAAAATTGCACGAAAATTTTCATTTTTTTAAAATAAAGCAACCAATTTTATACCCAGTTTCAATATTTTCTCTGCATCAAGCTTATTTTGTAATTTTACGGACACCACGTACGAAATTTCCAGGAAAAATTGTTTGTGACATGGAGGAGTTTGCGGAAGAAAGAAAGACTTCAGGAAATGTTTAATAATATTTTAAGTACATAATATATATGAACTTGAAAATCTCAGTGTACCTTAGTGGTGAAAACCAGATGAAAAGCGGAGGTGGGCTTACTTTAATCAAAATGTATAATTTTCTGAATACTTGTAAATGCTGTGCATGACCAAGAATGCACACACAAAAGATAAAATATGTTTATTCTGGTTATAAAAGAAAATTTAAAAAGTTTCAAAACAAAATTGAAAAAAATTGAAAAAAAAAATTAAGCTTTATCGCAAATTTTTTTCATAGTAGGGTTAAGTACACCACATAGGTGAGTTACAATTACTTGATTGAATTATAGTATTTACTGTATAGCTTAGCATATTAATTTTTGGAGAGAGGAGAGAGGAGAGAGGAGAGAGGAGAGAGGAGAGAGGAGAGAGGAGAGAGGAGAGAGGAGAGAGGAGAGAGGAGAGAGGAGAGAGGAGAGAGGAGAGAGGAGAGAGGAGAGAGGAGAGAGGAGAGAGAGGAGAGAGGAGAGAGGAGAGAGGAGAGAGGAGAGAGGAGAGAGGAGAGAGGAGAGAGGAGAGAGGAGAGAGGAGAGAGGAGAGAGGAGAGAGGAGAGAGGAGAGAGGAGAGAGGAGAGAGGAGAGAGGAGAGAGGAGAGAGGAGAGAGGAGAGAGGAGAGAGGAGAGAGGAGAGAGGAGAGAGAAGAGAGGAGAGAGGAGAGAGGAGAGAGGAGAGAGGAGAGAGAAGAGAGGAGAGAGGAGAGAGGAGAGAGGAGAGAGGAGAGAGGAGAGAGGAGAGAGGAAAGAGGAGAGAGGAGAGAGGAGAGAGGAGAGAGGAGAGAGGAGAGAGGAGAGAGGAGAGAGGAGGGTTGGAGAACTAGACTATTGTGATCTTGTAAGAGCTAATATAGCGTAGCGATCAATAAGAAAAAAAAGTTTCTTTATTCATGATTCACTTAATATCAGGAAAAGAAACATTTTTGTCCTGCAAAATATCAATCTGTTTTCGTTCGGCAAAAACTATAATATTGTGGTTAATTTTATTATTTATTTCTTAGCGTTTCCCAAGAAGAAGAGATAATCATGCGTGTGGTGTATGGTTATATGAAACTGTTAAAAAGGTTTTAATACTAAGCAAACATGAATTTCACCACTCTGACCACACACTATAATATGAATTACGCCCATGGATACATAGTACAGCCTGGCCCATAAAAAAGCACCTGTCTTTAAAATACGAGCGTAAAATTGCCGGAACGAGCGATATTGGGTGACGAAAGCTCCGGCACCGTCTCGCATTTAAATATTGGGGCGAAAGATGTTCTACAAAATTAATTTGATGGTTTCGGTGGATATATTGCAAGAACGTAAATTACTCACAGACGTCACTTATAAGGTTATATTCTTACTAAGAAGGGCATGTTGAATTTTAGAATGTGTATTGAAGAAAGTGATGTCTTATTATGTAATATTATAATCAAGTATGTATGGTATGATTTGAGCGTTTTATTTTTTTTATTGTAATATAAAAAATATGAGTTACATATATATACACATATTTCACAAAATATTATATTAAAGGTCGTATTTAGTCAAGTATACCTTATCAGAAAAGAGGAGCTCTTGTGCCTGATAAGAGAGCCACGATTCTTATTTAGGTTTTAAGTTATAATATGAAATATAAAATATAATATAAAATATAACATAAAATATTTACTTTTTACTGTAATTTTTTTTTGAAAAATTGTTTAATTTTATTTATTTGTTCTGATTCGGTGATGATGCAACGTAATTCATAAGGGAGGTTATTATAGTTTTTTATGGCTTGGAAAATATAATGATTTTGCATTGGGTTGTTTTAAAATTAGGTGTAATACATTGGTTTCCATTTCTCATTAGTTTGTAAAATTCTTGATAGTTTTTGTTATTTTTTTCTTTACACATTTTTATAATAGAAGCTTGTTTGAATATGTCATCGACATTTGGTACTGGAAACAATTTGAAAAGTGATTCTGTTGAGAAGGTAGATTTTTTTAATATTACTTTAGTGATGATTCTTTGTGAAACTTTTACTGAGTTTAGATTGTTTTCGTAAGATCCTCCCCACCCTATAATTCCGTAGATAAGTAAAGAATGAATAAGGGCATAGTACACGTTTATGATAATTTTTACATTTAAAATATTTCTTAACCTACAAATATATATATATATATATATATATATATATATATATATATATATATATATACATTTCCTTATTCTCTTCACTAACTTTTTTTTTTTTTTTTTTTACAGTAAATACCGCACAAGAATCTCAACTGCTCCCGTCTGGAGCCAGTGAGACTATGGCATCCCCAATTGGGGTATGTTGTGAGGCTGAAGGTAGTGGTGAGGGGAAGGAGGTGGGGAAGAGGAAGTTTGGGAGGTACCTGGCTATTCAGATCTGGTCACCAAACACGGCTAAAGCCATTTTCAAGCAACGTTTCAATTCTGAATGGTGGTCTTACACCAGGGCGATACTAGTAGTATCTTCCACTCTGGAACATGCCGCAAATATACTATATATTATTTTTTAAATGAATTACTAACTAATTGTACTAACTAATTGTACTAACTAATTGTACTAACTCTGAAATGTGACTATTCCACTTCAGGTTTTGATCAATGATTACACTGAGATATTTAATTATTAAACAATATGTTTTTTCATCCTACTACCTTATTTTTCTTTTTCAGGATAAATATTTTTTTTAAATCATTAGTAATTTCTACAGTTCATAATAAGTGTTAAATCATTTCATACTCCTTTATTATGATTTTTTTAATGGATTTGATATATTTAATTAAGTCATTGAAATTATTTATTATTGAAAAGAGTTAAGAAATTTTATATCCAGATTGATAATAATATAAGTGTATCGATATTAGACATTTCAGAGTGAGAATATCAACATGATGCTCCCACAAAGCTTCTATAAATTTAGCAATTTTTTAAAAACATTATCTCCTCCCTGGAGGCCTTATGGGGTAATAATCTTTGGGGATGGTGGGTCTTTTTTGGGAAAGGAAGGAGAAGAAGTTCTGGTAATGAAAAAGTTTGATGGGTGGGTAGGAATCTGGGGGTCAATGTTTTCAGGAGAGACGAACGTATAAATCCATTCCACCCACTGCGTTGCAAGATGATCAAAGGTGGTCAAAAGGTCTCCCTCAACCAGTCTCCATCCGCCCGGCCACGCAGTTTGTGGGCAAAAGCATCCGCTGCCAAGACCTAGACAAACTTTCCTCCTTAAACCCGGGCACCCCTGCCAAGTTACAAGACACAGTAAACCATTTGGGGTGACCTTTAGCAGGGGTATTGGTTATCCAATAAATGGTTCCCGGGGCGACGATACTCATATCCGCATCCCGCAACGTAGCTTTTCTAATTGAAAGACATACCAATTTATGTTTTCTTTCAAAGAAGTATGTCCGGAAATAACTAAGGTCAGTAAGTGGAAATAGTTCTAAACCTTTTAAATTGTTCAGACTCATATAATTGACCGGTCAGTGGCAGAGATAAAAAATGTGTCGGGTTACCACCCGTGGGTTCCATTCCAGTTCTGGCTAAGTTGTCCATCGTTACACATCACATCGATATTTTTCTCTTATAATGATGGTACGAGTATGTTGTAGGACTTTTCCAAATTATTGATACTTGCGGACAAGCTGTCATGTGACAGCTTTGTAGGACTACCTATTTTAAACTCAATTATCTGATTCTAATAATTATGCTTATATATAAATAAAATTAAAAAATCTGATTGTGCAATTTACAAGCATAGAAGTGAAACTAGAAAGCCGCTAGATATCGCTTTCTTTTCATTTGCCTGTTTATTTTTACGTGGTTTGAAGATTGGATATTAATTTCACAAAAAAACGTTTATTTTTTTGGATTTCGTAGGATTTGAACATCCGTTCGCTGGATGTCTGTCTCTCTGGCCACTGAGACTTGCCGAGCGCCTCGCCCGCAGCGCTATCGGATTCTTGCGCTAAAGCGAGAATTTACCGCATTGTACTAGAACCGAGGACTGAAAAATAATAAATTTCAGTGACGCATTTCCGTTTCATCCGAATTTAAATCACTAACGGGGCGAAAGAAGTTTCACTTCAAAATAAAGTCTAACTTTTGATTCATCTCCATTCAACTCATTTTAGCATTAATGCCGTAACTATTAGTTTAAGATTGATTTCAATTATATAAAGTAACCATATGTTTTAAGATACTTTATTTTGTATAGAAAGTTCATATATTTTATTAAATAGTGCTGAAAAGAATTTTTTTTTTTATTCAATTTAAATGACGCCAACCGGTGTTGTTGCTATTATTGAAGAAATCATCAATTTTGCAACACATTCATTCACTCTGCCTGGGATGTCATGATGCGTTGCAAGCATACTACTTGATCATGGCCATGACCCTTGTTTCTTTCTACATGCACATAATAAAATATACGTTCATAAGCTAAAAGCTATTTTCACTTCAAGATATCGTATAAGAGTTATCATCACCTTACGTAAAACACAAATAATGATAGTACAAGTTATGGCTGTGGCTGGATATCCACAATCCACATGTTCCTCAGGTGGAGAGTATTACCTGTGAGCATTAATCTCACGGCGAATGACAGTCACTGTTGACATTGCTGACATTCGTGTCACCGCAGACGGAGAAACGTGTTATTACCCAAACAACTGTGTACCTAATGACACTAATTCACCGGTAAATGCGTTTGTACACATTCCTTGAATTCTTAATGCCAGTACACTTCTGGCTAGACGAGAATACGAGTCTTCAATGTGAAATTTATACACTTACGTTAGTACTTCATTTATGATGTTTGTTCATTATAAGACAACTCACGTTTGTGCAATTGATCAGAGGAAACATGCTTGTTTATGAAATACAAACATTACAAATTCAAGAGGTAAATATGGGCTCTACTGTCGACTGCATATTTTGCCCAATTATTACGTTACCTTCTACTGCGGCACACACTCTCTATAAGCTGCTTTGTTATTACCTATTGAACGCACATTGTACATACATTTCATATATTTCTCTTTATAGAAATTTAAACTTTAAGCTACAAAGAAAGATATTATTGTTAAATACGCGATCGCGGGTTTACGTCTGAAAAACTTTGCCGGCACCTATATATAATACGAGCTCGAACCTTTGAACTTGCAATCAATTAGTTTAAGTACAGTCTCCCTCTAATATCTAACTTGTTACCCAGGTACTCAATTAATTTTAGTAAAAATACAAATAACTTAGTTTACATTAATTCATTTATAAATACACCATTTAAATGTTTCGTGAATTGTATCTTTCGTGTAGATATATGTATATATATAAAGTGATGCAAATTAAGTTACAGTCTTCTTAATAAAATAAATGATGTCATCACAAAGTGAAAAGCTTTTAGAAGAAGTTTTCTTAAAAAAATTACTAATTTTGAATTCCGTGCTGTATATAAGTAATAACTACCGATGCACAATAACGCGATTCTCAATAATACACTAAAAATATAATTTTTGAAACTAAACAAAGCTTGATTTTAAACACTTGCATCATAATGTACCTACTTATATGTAGTCCCAACTGCTCCCGTCTAGAGCCAATGAGACTGTGGCATCCCCAATTGGGGTATTTTGTGAGGCTGAAGGTAGTGAAGTGAAAGTCATTTCAAACAACGTTTCAATTCTGAATAGTGGCGACCACCAGGGCGAAACTGAGAGAATCTATTACTCAGAAACTTCCCTCAAATTTTCCGTATGTTATTATAAAGTATGTTGTAATTAATAACAATTTGGGAGGCGGGAATGGGTACCGCCGCCCCGGGAACTTTCATTGGATAACCAACACCTTTGCCATAGGTCACCCCAAGTGGTTCGTTACGTTTGGTGATTTAGCAGGGGTGCTCGGGTTCATAGGATGAGGTTTGTCTCGGTCTTGGAGGTGGATGACCAGGACACACTAAACCCCAGATTCCTACTCACCCCTTAAACTCTTTTCCTTCCCAGAACTCTCCTCTCCTTCCTTTCCCTAAAAAAAAACCCTCCACACAGCATCCCCAAAGATGACATAGGCCCTCAGGGAAATTATTTTCCTCAGGGCCTCAACACAAATAACATTTATTTGAGCCGGGATTCGAACCCGCGGCCGTCGGATTGCTATTCGAGAACCTTACACACACTGAACCCCAGATTCCTACTCACCCCTTAAACCCTTTTCCTTCCCAGAACTCTCCTTTCCTTCCTTTCCCTAAAAAAACCCTCCACACAGCATCCCCAAAGATGACATAGGCCCTCAGGGAAATTATTTTCCTCAGGGCCTCAACACAAATAATATTTATTTGAGCCGGTATTCGAACCCGCGGCCTTCGGATTGCTATTCGAGAACCTTACCCTTCGACCACGGAGGCCGTCTATACAATATAAATTTTAACAATTGCATCTCAGGAATTTACAACCCTTATTATTTTTCTATTACTTAACGAAACCGAAAAGGACTGCCCGAGGGGGCGGAATATTTCACATTCCTAATAAAAATACAGTCTTCTTTTACTGTCAGACAAAAAATTCTAATTGTTTTATTAGAAACATATCAGACCTAAATACGATGGTCGTAAAAGTTATAGTAGAAAAGGAATCAAAACAAGCAACTTTGTCTAAGGCATACCTGCGCTTGGAAGATAATTTATAAGGATTATTTCAATTGCCTACAATCGCAATAATAAGAAAAAATAAAGTAGGTACAAACCCCTCCGCAACGTAAGCAGATATAAGCGTTAAAAATAGGACAGCAGTCAAGTACAATAAGCGTGTTTATACGTCAGCGCGTGTGTTTCCATAGAAATCGTTATAACTCCGTTATTATTTTAGTTACATCCCTAAAACAAAAAGTCAAAGGTCGATAGTAGATCAAGCTGCACATTTCTATTAAGTTGTCTATGGAAATACATAACAGGAATCAGCTGTCAATCGTGTAGTTGACAAAAATATTTACCCGCGCAAATTTGCTACCGGCATCTCCACCGCGCTCCACATTTTAAATTTTTATTAAATATTTTTATATGAAATGATAAAAAAGTGAGGTGACAAAAGTGTTTATTACACATATATACAATAGAATAAGTATTGTTGTTTGCATAATCTGTGATTTTAGTACCGTTTTCACATAAAAACATCACGTGAGTCATTTTTACCTATTTTTAATGTTTGCGTTCTAAATTTTAATATTTACAAATGCTAATATTTATTTCTAATATAATAATTTGAAAGCCTATTTTGTAACCTTTCTAAAACAGTTTTTACTATTCGGCTACGTTCAGAAATGTTTCATTTATAGAGCTTTAATTGTGAAGCGGTTATAAGTAAAAGTTTTCGTAAAATGTCATTTCGTTTAACACACCAAAAGCTAATATTCTCGAAAATTCGGAGGGGTTTTAAAAGCAAACTTAGCTTTCGTGAACGTTTTTACCGAAATCTAAATGCAATATTCATGTCATAAATAGATAGATACATTAAACGAGTAGAAATCCAAAAAAGCAACTTTGCTGACAGTAATAATAAAAGTATAATATTGCAATTCTTTTAATAAATTGAGACGATGACATATTAGGTACTTTTTTTTTACAATGTCATCTAAAAAAAGGGATTAACACGATGATGTAAGCAAAAAATTAGTTTATTCGACTTTGTAGATACCTTTTATGCCTACCATTAAATAAAATGCACACATAAAAATAAACCAAGGTACTTAACTTTTTTATGAAAAACCGCACAAGAGTCCCAATTGTTCCTATGGCATATCCAATATGTTGTGAGAGTACAGATAGTGGGTAGGAGAAGAAAATATAGGAATGTGAGGAAGTATGGGTGTAGGAGGGGAACGAAGTCTGGAAGAGAAAGATTGGGTAGTACCTGGAAATTCAGATATATTTTTTTTTTACATTAGCTCCACACAGGAGGCCCTGAGGAACATAATTTCCCTCAGGGCCTATGTCATCTTTATATTCACCTATGATGCTGTGTGGAGGGTTTTTTTAAGGATAGGAAGGAGAGGAGAGTTCTGGGAAGGAAAAGGGTTTAAGGGGTGCATGGGTAGTAATCTTGGGTTCACTATGTCATGGTCATCCGCCTACAAGACCTAGACAAACCTCACCGCATGAACCCGGGCACCCCTGCTAAATCACCAAACGTAGCGAACCACTTGGGGTGACCTAGAGGTGTTGGTTATCCAATAAAGATTCCCGGGGCGGCGGTACCCATTCACCCAAGATATGTCTTAATTGTGGAATTCACCAGGTCGATACTGAGTGTATCCCAGTGTATCCACTCTGGAACGTGTCGCAAATATACCTTATATTATTTTTATATGATTAAATTGACTCAAAACAATCAAATAATATTTTCTTGCGCTCGCCGGGATTTGAGGCCGTCAAAATCTATAACTGTATGTATAACATACATACCTACAAAACGTAGGGTGTGCTTAAAACGAAGTTGTCTACTTATATGAAAAATATCTAACAATTTTTATGTTTGGTTTATTGGTATAAGCCGCAAAATCAATCAACACCAGTAAAATGTACAGAAAACCAAATTGTAAATTGACCCCTATTAAAAAATTACCGATCAAAAATCACCCAAATGACATGAAAAATGTTAGGCCCAAATGACACCGTTCTATTTAAATATAGAACAAGCAATTTTTAAGTCAGTACAATTAAATGATTTCCACTGCTTGGCAAATCTTCTTCGAATCAAGAAAATCAAAAATTCTTTTATTTTTAACCACAAACCGAAAATAATATGAAATGAAGCAGTAAAATCAATCGAACAGTGAGCTCTGGCGTCAGAAAATTAACACAGATTTTTCAGATATGATTTTAGATTTTTACGGCCAAACGTATTATCGTGATATATATTTGAGGTGTTATGCAGTATTGCCCTACCTCCTTCTTTAGCTAACGTTTCGGACATCATCGACGTTACCGATGAGTGGTCATCAACACATCTGCCCTGATCGTGCAACAATGAAACGCTGCCCGAAACGTTGGCTAAAATAAATCACGATAACCGATTTTAGTCGATGTCACTGTTAAATTTTTTATAATTAATAGCCTTGCGTCTGTCGTACACACTCGATTCACAAATAGATACAAGCGGAAGTGCTGCCATCTATATTATTAATTTGCTAAAAAAGTTACTTTTGTTATTCGGTTTCGAATTCAAGAATTCGTCAAAGGATGGCGCCACTTAAATTAACAGGTCGTGCCCCCCAAGGATTTGTAGAATTTGAGTGTCTCTCCGGATATGGAAAGATTGACGGTAATGCTTAAGAGTTGTGAATACCTAGTAGTATCACGCGGCTATATATTACATAATATGACGCCATTGCCTGTCGCGGTTACTTCGGCCCGGTGACTAGCTGCCACTGGAACAGGCTATTTTTGGAACCAGTTCCTATCGGATTTTTAAAATGGTCACCCAACACTCAAACTAGGCGAAGCCGAACTAAAAGCCGCCCACAGGGCCTAGCAGCAAAAACCTGCGGAGCGGGTTTTTAACTGCTAGTTTTTATAACTGTCACAAAATAAATGTTTCCAAAAAAAATGTTGAAGCTCGGGCAATTCCGGGAAGTAATTAATAGTAGATACTTAATGAGATAAATGTTTATGTATCCATATATTATTGGCTTATTAATGTATTTTATTTCAGTTTTCCCATGATTAAATAATTAAATGACATCGCACCGCGAGTTCATTAATCCCGCCAACTCGTTTTTTCTTGTTGTAAAAAATGCAACAGAATGGGCCGACTCAAAAATGGCCATTCCCTCAGCGGCAAAAGCGGAGCGGAGCTAAAAAACGAGACCCACGCTTTGAAAAATAAGGAGAAAAAAACGGCCAAAGCTCAGTCGTGACCTCTGACGATTGGAGATATTTCAGAATCATGTCACCGCCTGAGGCACATTCACAGGAGAGCCTTAATAATATTTCATTTATTTATTTATTAACTTCTGGTAAGATGTAGGAGTTGCTAGCGTGCAAAGGGTTAACTGCTTATCTTATTATTATTGTTTTTAAAACTAAAGTTTTTTTTTGTTTCTCATCGGTTTGAAATATTTGAGGCATTCTTTATATGGATATCTTAATCCATTAATTCGAATATCACGGCCAATGAAAGGCAGATAGGTATTTTTTACTTAAAGGTTTCATGCCTACAAATATTTGAAAATCTGAGTAACTCAATTGTTTTTTTAATGTTTTTTTTAAAGTGACGATATAACTAAGTAGGTACAATTAGATTCTAGGTACCTGTTAATATTTCTAGATCTTCTTATTTGTGGTTGAATTATTGGAAATAAACTTTACCCGTTACAGTTTTATCACAGGTAACTATACTTTTTAGGTAGGTTGGTATCAGAGGCGTGCACTCCATATAGGCACATAAGCACTGCCTACCCTACCGTATTTGTAAAACATAAGCATGTAAATAATGTTACAATTTATTAAATTATTGCTAAAAAATAATATCACACTTTCAAAAATAAGCGCGAAAAAGCTGATCAACCGAAACTACGCGAGCGCCAAATAAAACGACATACTACAACGTGGCATAAACTGTAACTAGAAACTGCACGCGCGCCCTCCGTCTGCCTCACTAAAATGCGGCCTAAGCAGGAATTATTTTTGCTTAAAGCTAACTTCTTACAAGATTATCAATGTTTACGAAATACACATAGCATAGAGTAGAACTGTCGTTTTGAATTTGCTTCTATGAGGTTTTTTGTTAATATTAGGCAGTGCTTTCAGTGAACAACATTAGCAAATGGCAATCAGTGACCACAGTGACATCTGTTATCTATTTATCCATTTCTATCAACTCTTTCTTTCAAGTCTTTTTAAATCTATCAAGTCTTTCATAAATCCAATAATTGGCTTGTGATAATATGCATAAATGAAGCGATTATTTTGATATTTCATGTGGATTAGATAATCCAAACCTACATCATCTGCAGCCAGCAGCAATTAGCAAAAACTTGATCTGTATTAACTTTTTTTTATTTATTTATTTGAATCAATTCGATGGTTTTCCTACTGCCTACCTAAATCAGCAAAGTAAACTACGGTGCTAACAGAATCAATGTAATTTGTATTTCGAAGTAAAATTTCATTTACACCAAGTTTCGCCGTCCCAAATTAGTTTAAAAAATACAGTAAACGTTTGGAAAATGCCTACACAATTGAGGTTTGTTTTACTATAGGTTTTTCAATTTGGGCGGCCCGTTAATCATTTGTTGGATAACCACCACCCCTGCCATAGGTCACCCCAAGTGGTTTGTCACTTTTAGCGACTTAGCAGGGATGCCAGGGTTCATGCGATGAGGTTTGTCTAGGTCTTTGCCCACCTACTGCATGGCGGGCCGGATCGGGAGAGACTGGTTGAGAGAGACCTAACCTAGACCACTCCAGCCTGAATTTCTCGACATATCGCCTTGCACTGCAGTGGGAGGTATGGATTAATACGTTCGTCACTCCTAGACACGTAGACCTCCAAATTCCTACCCACCCCTCACTTACGTCCGATCCAGAACTTCCTCTCCCTCCTAACGTAAAAAAAAAGATTTTAGAAGCAAAAGGTTATAACTATAATTAAAATTGTTTTCCAATATGATATTTCAGATAAATTTTTTGATTTGTGTATAAATTTGTGTTTTTTTCTATTTATCTGCTCTTTTATTTTATAACCGTTCACAATACATTAATGGTTTTAATACATCAATACAATAATATAAAATTTAAAATGCATTCATTAGCAAGGCCACAGATCTATCTACCCATTTTAATGACTCGACATAATGAATATGGCATGTTCCAGCGTTATTATTGTTTTACATTTCATCACATTATTTGGAATGGTGGCAAAACATATCTTATTTCACAATAGCACATTTACCTATTTAAAAGTAAACCTACCTATCCAAACACGCAACAGAATGGAGTCAAGAATAACGGGTGGAAATACAGCACAGCCTTCAAACGTTATAACTCAACACCCAACTACAAAAAGTGCTGTCAAATAAACATCGGATCACACAGAATATTATTTAGAACGGTTCTTTAAATCAGTCCGAAGAACTATGTGGAAATTCGCCCACGACCGGTCACGAACTCAAATGACCGTTCCGAGTGAGACAAATTTTAAGTCCAGCGTTTGGTTATTTAAACGAATGTGTAAAAAGGTAGTTTCGTTTTATCGGACGTACATTTTATGGTAAATGTAATTGATTAGATTTTTGCACGAAAGTGTCGGTTGACATTTTTCGTCTTGGCTTAGAATTATCGATTTTATTAAATTTATATTCATAAGCAGGGTTAAAATATTTAAGCAAGTGATAAATTTTCGATCTGTGTAAGATTTTTTGTGGTTAAAATTATTAGATATTATAGAAGGTTAAAAACAACGACATGAAATATTTACCGCATTATATCAACAGATGTCACTCATTTAATCGTGTCGTCGACTGAAATAATTTAAATAATGCTTAAAAGCAGGTTGATAATCGAAGTCAACCATTATTTGTACGTCAGTGATCTGCAGTTGTCCTAGGGGAATTATATTAAATACATTATACCGAATTATACCGAAAGTTACCGATACAATCCTTGTCGATCGACCGTGCTAGGGATCCTAGTTCGAGTCCGATTGCCATGTTTGCCATGTTTTGGTTAGTGAAAAAGTCTGAACTTACCTATTTAACTTCTGGCAAATAGGAAATAATAAAAAAATACAGTAGGAAGCAAAGACGTTACATACTTTAGACGCGGGGTAGAAATCTTAAAGTGGGAAGCCAAACGCAAGACAATTGTACTGTTCTCGATTTCTAGTACTTTAGTACTAAACTGTCACTCGTCAAGTAAGGTCATGTCTTACCAGTGGGAAAATTGCATTTAAAAAGCGCCAAAATGCCCTCCTGTATTATGAGAAAATGTTTCCATTACACGGCAAACATTAGTAAAAGTGAAGAAATAACATTTAATTTATATGTACACACAAATTACTTATTATTATCGATTATTAAAAGCAATACAAATAATTTTCATGTTCCCCGTCCGACAATTTTGTACGTCATTTGAGAAAAAACACATTGTCTTATGGTACGGTCACACTGAGGTCAACTTCCAACTTCAAACTTTCGGACGATTGCGTAGAAGGGTAGTTCATGCGTTGGAAGTTCGAGTTGGAAGTTTGGCTTCAGTGTGAATGTAGCATAACTTTTTAATATATGAATAACTTTTGAATTAAGAAATTACTGAAAACCGCTGAAAACAAAAGAGTGTTGCTTATTGCCACATTATATTAAGAGCATGTGAGACTATGGCGAGTCTATTTATATAACGTCATTGGTAGGAAGTACATAAATGATTTAATTTCCGTAATGGAAGGTGTCTTGGGTCATTTTCAAAATCGAGTGCAGTTCACACGCAGTAGAAGTGAAACCTTCACCCACACAATCTCAACTAATAGGAGCCTTGAAAAGTGATCTCATAATCAAAGCGGCCAATGCGGTAAGGCTTCTTCTCATTCTCTCGCAGGCTAAATCCTATAGACGAATTTGTCTCTTTTTAGTGTCTTTTTTTCGTTTCATGGAGTTTCAAATTACAACGGTGCTAAGGAAATTTCACTTAATGCTTATGTAGATACATATATTATAAGAGCAATAACTTCTTTTCTTAGGCAAAGAAAATATAAATTTTGGCTGTATGGAAAAATACGAAATAAATTTGATTCGTAGCATTATGTTTCATGACAGAGTATACCAGTTCCAGTGAGAGATTGTACGTGATGTCATCGTTCTAATATCTTCTATCTTTTTCATTTTCAAGCAAGACGCATGAGAAGGAACGGTACAAGGTATGAGCTCTCGCTGGGACTAGTTTTTTTTTTTTTTTTACATTAACACCACACAGGAGGCCTTGAGGAAAATAATTTCCCCCAGGGCCTATGTTATCTGGGATGCTGTGTGGAGGGTCTTTTTGAGGAGAGGAAGGAATGAACATTGGTCTTGAAGAGACCTATGTTGTAGGAAGGAGGAAACACAGAGGCCGGCAAATCATTCCACAGCCGAGCTGTTGAACATAAGAACGATTCGAAGAAACGACCCGTTCTCATGTGACAAATGTCAACCGTGTACAAATGTTGGGCACGCGTTTGGCGTGTTTCCCGACTATGCACCGGTGCCGAAGGGATCAATGATGCTAGTTCCTCGGAGCATCTTCCATTGTAATACCGGTAGAACAAGGATAACATTTCCACCCGACGCCTGTGCTCTAAAGATTGCAATCCGTCTGTTAAGATGGGAGAATCTATCAAACGGACCGCCCGTTTCTGCACAGATTCGAGGGTATTTTTCAGGTATTTTGGAGCTCCAGACCAGAGGTGGCTGCCAAATTCAACCGTGGGGCGCACTTGCGATTTGTACAGGGTTAGCAGTTGTGCACTATTAAAGTATCTGCGGGCCCTATACAGTACGCCCAGTTTCTGGGAGGCTAACTTTACTCTGGCTTCGATGGAGCCCCCATACCTGAGCTGGTCACTTAGGGTTACACCAAGCATATCAATGGAGGGCCTGTTTACAATATTATTATAGTTATGTTGACAATCCGTTAAGAAGCTTTCGTAAAAGACAAACTAACATGGACAACCAGTTTTGTCCCTTGTTCAGATACTTTTTTAGATTAACTGTGCAACCTAAGCTTGCGGATATTTATTAGAAGACTTTGGTATAATAGGTATCTCTACCTGCCTATATAAAATAAACCTGGCAAACTTCCTTACAGGGAGTTGGCTTTACTTTTATACTTTTAGTTTAAAAAAATGCCCTAAAATGCAGATCCAAAAATTATGAAAACCTAATATTTATTTATATTACTTTATTCAGTGCTCTCATATTTCATCATTCTGACTGATTGGTTTTCCCGGTAAGGAAGTAGGTACGTACTCGTACCATAAAATAAAAAGTTCGCTCAAGAAGCGCTGCTCGGCGTTACGGTTCTCAGATGAAATAAATTGATCGCTATAAGATGGTGAGAACTTGGACAAGTGAAAACATTGCGCCAGATCATTAATCACATCTCTTGCCTCCGGTGTTGGTCTCACGTGAACAGAGAAGGTAACTGGTAACACGATGGTGGAGGCGATCAAAAGCTTAGGACTCTGTGAGAAGCTCTCATCAACCTATTGTTTTGTTTTCATATTAGGCTGTTTGGTACATTCTTTGAGCGGTTCAAAATAATTAACAACGTGCGTTTTTCTCTTCCGCTCACTGGATATGGCCAAGAAAATCTTCTTTATCTCAAAGTTCTGGTAAACTCGTCGATCGCTATCAAGATTTCTGTATTTTCAGGCAAGATTGTTGTTTTTTTCAATAATAGTTTTCATAGGAGGCTCTAAGGAGAAAATAATTTCCTTCAGGGAATGCCTGTGTCATCTTTGGGGAAGGGTCTTTTAAAGAAAAAGATGGAGGGGTTGTTCTGGGTAGGAAAAAGTTTGAGATGTGTAGGTGGTAGGAATCTAGGATCAGTGTGTCCAGGAATGATAGACGTATGAATCCATCCTCCCACTGCGGTGCAAAGCGGTGGGTCGACATAATCCTGCAGGAGAGACCAAATGGTCTCCCTCAACCAGTCCCTCCCGATCCGACCTGCCATAAAATAAGTGAGCAAGCGCATCCGCCTTTAAGACCTCACCCATCACCGGGCACCCCTACTAAGTTACCAAACGTAACCAATCACTTGGGGTGACCTACGGCAGAGGTGTTCGTTATCCGATAAATTGTTCCCGGGGCAGTGATACCCATACCCGCCTCCCAAATTGAAATTATTGTTAAGTATTACCATGTCTTACCGGTTGGTTTGCTCGGCCACCAAAATTACGACAATATTGTCGGACCAAATCTATTTCATCTGTCATGATTTTGAACGCGATTGATATTCAGTATATAATTTCACCATTTTGCTTGG
Source organism: Limnephilus rhombicus (assembly GCA_929108145.2). Lineage (NCBI taxonomy): Eukaryota > Metazoa > Arthropoda > Insecta > Trichoptera > Limnephilidae > Limnephilus > Limnephilus rhombicus. The sequence goes on from OV815270.1 coordinate 17,757,738, forward strand.
TGGAGTTATTGTAGGAGGTCTTTTTTTGCTTTGTGAATTATTTTGTATTGCACATTTATTACCGCAATCTTGAAGGGACGCCAGCAAATCGTTCAGAACATTAACGACCAGCGTATTGCCCGGCAAGGCTGTTGATGAGCAAGACAATAATTGTTTGGCAACAGACTGTAGGAGGCAATATGTCTTGTTCGTTTACTACTACCTCTATAAATATTCCTACGTATCACAATCCGTAGATTTGTAGACACAATGTATAAAACGACACATTTTCCATACATAACATCACAAATCATCAATTTTTCAAAACCGGAGGAATATTTTCCATGCGATTGGAAAATGCTTTTTTCCGAACTATTTTAGAAATTTTTTCAATAGATCTGTTAACCGTGGGAACATTTTTCTCGGATACAATTGACCATCTGTAAGGGGTAAGCCTATTATAAAGGTATCTTCAGAAGTATTAATAACACAGTTTTCTTGACCGCATCGTATAGCCCAGAGCGGTCAATAAGTATAATAATAATAATATGCTTAATGCTCATACTTTTACTCTCTGCTCCTAACTGCAATAGAGATCCATCCTCAGTACCAATGTAACACAAAAAACTGAAGAAAAAACGTTGAACTTCATTAAAAAGGTAATCTCAAATAAGGCAGACATTTTTTCCGTAAAAGAATGATTTTTTCCTTTTAACTGAGAGGCCTCTTTTTACAGGTCATTATTTCGTAAGAATTCTTTGATAATGCTAATGCCTGTCCATATTACAGCCAGTTTCTCACGGTACACCCCCTTAAAATGGCGCCGTTAGTAAAATTGTATAAACATAAACACAAATAAATGCGTATAAATAATAATATACAGTCCGAATGCAATGATCGGGATGGTCCGGGTCGATCCAACGCCATTAGTGGCTCGTGATAGTTTATTGATTACAAATTTTATTATTATATCTACTTAGAATACTACAAAATATGATTCACAGCCCAGTTCCACTTCTTTTTTTTATCGTGATTCAGTTAATTTAGTTAATTCGTGGTTTATGACACATTTAATTGGTGCCACAGAAGTAGACAATGGTCGTACCATTAATTCGATATAACTTTTATATAAATATTTTTAATGTGAATATCTCACCAACTACTGCTCCCAACCGCCTGGAGCCAGTGAAACCACAGCATCCCAATTGAGATTTGTTGTGAGGCTGAAGGTAGTTAGGAGCGGAAGAAAATGGGGAAGGAAGGTGGGGAAGTATCTGGCTATTCAGATCTAGTCACCAACACGGCAACAAGCAACGTTTCAATTCCAGGTCTTACTGGTTGTCTTACGCCAGGGCAATAATGAGAGTATTTTCCACCCTAGAACGTGCCGTAAATACAGCTTATATAATTTTAAATGAATAAATTATGAAAACACAAATCAATCAAATAAAAATTATCTGCGCATGTCCGGGTCGCTAGACGAGAGCCTTGTTCCTCGACCACGGAGGACATCAAACCACTAACAACTAACAACCAATTCTTTCAAAATCATATCTAGCCACCAAATCAGTCAATTAAAATAGACGATTGATTCGATCGTTAAATTATTTTTTAATATGATCATCACTCCAAAACTTGTTTTGTCCGTTATTTTTTAATCTGTTAGACAAACGTTTGGCCCCTTGTTAGATAAAACAAATTTTAATTTAAAAATTTATTTTTTCATTGTTCGTAAATTCAGTTTGCGGCGTCATTTTTATTAAACGAAAAAAATCACGTTGGATACACCACTTTCAATCAATTCAATCAATCAAAATTATCAAAAAAATAATATTGATAATTTTGATGGAATATACAAAGTGATATATTATCGTGTAAATAAAAAATTCTTGCTTACAAGTGGCTTTTTGCAATTTTTTTCCGTTTTGCAACCCAAAATGTTTATTAATCCAGCTTAGATTTCCAGTAGATTTTTTTTGTAACGTTTCCACTCCGCGCCACTGCAATGAAATGATCGCAGATTCCGATCATTATAAGAGAGGTATAGGCGACGTTTATGAATCATATCATTACCTTATAGCGGGCCGATCAAACGGTGGGGCGCGGCGTCTCCCCAAAGGGGAAATCGCACCTAATAAGGCCGTGAGATTTATTAGTTTTGATTATTGCCGGGCCAAAATGTCGCCTGAACATTCTACTAAACTTGTCTCAATATAATGGATGACTTTGAAAAATTGAAAGAATATTATTATTGCCAATCTAATGCGCAGTGGCGGCTTGCGATTTTTTTGCGTTAGTGGGCAATTAGAGAGATAAAAATAAAAACTTAATTTCGAACTGTTTATGGGATCTAGACACATTTTATAAGTCACAGAATTCACATTTTAAATGGAGAATTTCTTTTTTTTTTGAATATATAAAAAGTCGAGAAAAAAATCGAGAGAGTCCCAAATTAATGCTCCTAGCCGCCTGGAGCCAATGATACAACGGCACCCGCATTTGGGGCAGGTTGTGAGGCTGAAGGTAGAGGAGAGGGGAAGGAGGTGGGGTAGAGGAAGGTGGGAAAGTACCTGGTTATACAGATCTCACACGGCGAAAGCCATTTTAAGCAACGTTTCAATTCTGAAGACGGTCTTATACTAGGGCGTTACTGAGAATATTTTCCACTTTGGAATGAAATAAAATACTTCAATCAAATCAAAAAACCTTGATTATGTCCAGAAACGGGCGGTCCGTTTGATAGATTCTCCCATCTTACCAGACGGATTGCAATCTTTAGAGCATAGGCGTCAGGTGGGAATGCTGTCCTTGTTCTACCGGCATTAAATTGAAAGATGCTCCGAGGAACTAGCGTCATTGATCCCCTCGGCAACGGTGCATAGTCGGGAAACACGCTCGGCTGTGGAACGATTTGCCGGCCTCTGTGTTTCCTCCCTCCTACAACATGAGCCTCTTTAAGACCCGTATTCACTCCTTCCTTTCCTCAAAAAGACCCTCCACATAGCATCTTCAAAGATGACATAGGCCCTGAAGGAAATTATTTTCCTCAGGGCCTCCTGTGTGGAGTTAATGTAAAAAAAAAATAATTGCGCATGCCGGAATTAGAATGTGCAGCCTTTGGATTTCTAGTCGAGAACCTTACCCCTTGACCACTGAGGCTAAATCCTGTAATCGTTTTTTTTCTCTACATATTTATGTGACAGTTCAATATTTTCCTTGTACCGCCAATAAAATTCTCTCTTAATGGTCAACTTTATTATTTGCGACGCAACAAGAAAGCAAATGTGGAAACCGCACATTTGCGGTAAATTGAAATGCAGCAGTTAAATGTTTTAACCCTAAATAATCCATAAAAAAATAAGACATTTGAACCCTAAATCTTTTAAGTCTACACCGTAAAAAGATAATTGGAAAGCAATAGTGACAGTGCACCTACACACTACACACATGCATTGACCTATACACACATGCTAAAGAGATACATCGAAAGCAGAATATTGTGGGTTGCGGGTTCAAATCTTGGCGTGCGCAGACAAATTTTATTTGATTCAATTGTGTTATTTCGCAAATCATTCATTTTAAATAATAAATACGTACCTAGTGTAGGTATTTGCTGTCTAGTTCAAAGTGGAAGACACTCTCAGCATCGTCCTGCCGTAAAACCACCATTCAGAATTATAACGTTGCTTGAAATGGCTTTAGTCGTGTTTGGTGGCCAGATCCGAATTACCAGGTACTTAACCACCTTCCTCTAACCCATTATTTCCCCTCCCCTCTATTTTCAGCCTCGCAAAATGTTTGGGGATGTCGTAGTCTCACTGGCTCCAGACGGAGACTTTCTTTCACATAAAAAGATTATTGGTATTCACATTAAAAATATCGTACGCAAATATATTGAAATTCTTCCTTTGATCAAGGAATCCTACTCACCCAGTCACTCTTCAAACACTGTTCATTTTTGTACGCCTTTAAATTTTTAAATATGTACGACTTGTTTATTTGGTACTTTCGGCTAAGTTGATATCTACCCCAAAAAATCAGACCCGCGGCGTTATCTTCTGATATCAGTTTTTTTGCCGTCCGCGTTCATTAGACAGAAGTAGGTCCTAATGATAAGGTACCGGTACACGGTGATGGTGATGGTACATTGCTGTGTAATGGCGATGTTTATCTACCGGCCCCTGGTGCAATAGTAGTCATTCGGTTCCGACGTAATGGTGAGGATCTTGGCTCGGGACAGGAACGGACTTAAACGCAGTCAAAATAGGCCCATTAGTTTCTGGGCGAATATTGCATAGTGGACGAAAATTTTTTGTCTCCGAAATACGCTTTTTACAAAATTATTTTAATTGCTTACTATATTTAATTTCCTACTGCTTGACAGTTTAAATGACGTAATACTAATAATAATAATAACGTAGTATTTATATAGCGCAGTTTTGTGATGTTTCACTTCAAGTGCGCTTAATTATAATAAACTTAAAATTAACCTACAGTGTTCCTTACGAGTCCTTAAAAAATTAATTAAATAATGTGAAATAACGAATATACAAAAATATACAAAGCAATTCCTAAAGAACAATATTAACAACAATAGTGAGTGCTGTTTTGGCACAGGACAATATATAATGATAAACCATCACGGTGCCATTCAACAAGAATCATGATAATACATGATAATTTGTGCTCTCATATTTGTACGTAACATGCTAGTTTGTGTAATGTGTGATTAGGTACTGATCACTGTGAAAGAATGAGTTTTTGTTATATTTATTTTCAGGTTCAAAGACTTCAAAATCCAAGACCCTCTTTTCAGTACCGTGTACAGAGTACAGGATCCAGAAAATTACCTGTGATAGTTTTATTTATTTCAAACATACGGCACAACATGTGCCATTGACATAATTATATTTATATATATTATAATACAATAACATAAGAAAGTGACATATAAATGTAAAGTTAAATATAAAAACAAAAGGTAAAAGAAAGGAGTTAAGGTAATGAGTAGTAAATAGAATTATGATGTATAAAATGAAAGAGTAAAGTAAAAGTGTAAACTATAAAATATAAAGTATAATGGAAAAGTAAACAGTTAAGATAAAAAGTTGAAAGGCAGGAAATAATATAAACTATAATTTACCTTTGTAAATAATATAAATTACAAAAGTTTTAAAATTAAAATGTGAAAAATTTGCACACCTTCAGAAAAGTTTTAGCTTCCAAACGTGTCGTATCCTTCGTACTATAATGTTATCATTAATTTATATAGGGTGTTAAGGGAAGTACTTGACTTACTTTAACCAGTGATTCCTGACATTATTTGGAGTAAAAAATGCAAATGAAATTTTGGTTTCTGGTGACATCTTTGATGTTTTTTAAATTTTTTTCAAATTTTGTTTCTTCAAAACCTAACAAAAAATACCATCAACGTGTCATCACTGATAACTCAGCCGAGTAACCAAACAAACCCTAGAACCCTAGACCCTAACTATCCAATATGATTACCACAACAAGGGCTTCAGCCTAGTATGGTAATCGAAAAAGACAATAAAATGTTATGTATAAAAGATTATTAAATAATAAAAAAATAAACAAAAACAAAAAATACCTACCGATTTTTTATGTTTTAAGTTGAAAAATAACATTAAAAATGTCACCGGCGATCAAAATTTCATTACATTTTTTACTCCAAACAATTTCAGGAATTGCTGATTAAAATAAGTCAAGTACGACCCTTAACACCTTTTATTATCTCCATAATTTTGAATCTAGTAAATTCCTTTCAACCTTACAAATACTACATAAATCCAGTTAATTTTGTGCTTCCTTCATTGTGCCGGAAGATATCATATTTACTAAAAAAAATATTTTCCTCTGTTATCTGTTTGACTTGTTTGTTGACTGATTTCTGTTTTTCGGTGTCTTGGGCCGGGGCCGCCGGTCCGGTTCGCCCCTGCTCCCAGTTGCTTCTACGCTCTCCGCTCTCGGCTCGGCTGGCTGTGTGACCCTGCCTGGGTTTATGCCCGAGGAAAGGAATGACTTATTCCTGAGAAGAATGTTAATTCACATTATCCGGACTTTCCCACAGTTTGGGCGCGCGACCCAACTGTGATATGTTGTGCCAACCAATTATGGCCTCCTAGTCCTAGACACAGTCGTGGTAGGCACTAATAACAATAACAAATAATTTATTAGAATGGTTAGCTGTTTATTCATATCGCAAGGCCGCCACATTTAGCGATTTTAAATACGTTCGATTCGATGTTTTCTAAATTGTGTGAGGTTTCAGAAGACCAGTTCGAGAATTGTCAATTAAAAATAATCGGTAATAAAGAATTCATTTAAATGCTTCCTGCCGAAATTTCAAAACGAAGTACCTACCTACATTTTATCTAAATGCATCTATATAAAGAAGAGTGTCTATGGCAGATGGGCGGTCTAGTTTTTATACATAAGATTTACAGTTTTATTCAGAAATTGACGAAATTTTTCGTACTTGGACTTCAAACCAATAGGAAGGTCACTGTCTACATTTGATTTCGAAACACTGTGTGTAAATCACGGACAACGTTGGGAGTATCTACACAAAACCCAGTAAATGTGAAAGCCCATAGCTGGTAAATGTAACTACCAATTTTTTAAATAATTAATTTTTAACAAGATTGTTTTCATCGGGTGGTAAACGACTATTTAACAATTTAAATGTATATTAAAATTATATATTTCTGAATTATCCGGAGAAAGCATAAATACGAGCGAGAACTTTAACATACGATCGCTCGGTATGGTAGGTGTAAGAGGCCATAAATCACCCTTAATTTGAAAAACATGTTAGTTAATTCATTCGGTTAGTCGAATAAAATATTCACACAAATTTGCAGACACAATGAATTAGATTAGGAACTTCAGGAAATGGCATGCATGAGAAAAGTAGTCGTGCCTACTTGCAGAACACAGAACACAGTGCAGAACAGGAACAGAGTGCAGAACGGCCGATGGCAATCTGCAACAAAAGCAGAAGGAAGCCTTACATTTTAATACGTGATGCATCGCGTGCTGTACAGTGGGCGGGGCGATACTTCATCATCCGTAACAAATTTGAATACAAAATGCGCGGTAGTCGATTGTTTTCATATAAACGAGCACATAGAGCTCAAATTCGTGTGGGGCTACCCTTCATGCACGGAGACAATTGAACTTAATCAAACTTGGAATCTCTCCCCGTCTCGTTCTGCGTGTAGCTGGCCTCGTAGCGCCGTCCCGCTTGCCCGGAAACTCTGGAAATTTCCACAGGGTGGGAGTAACCGGGGAGCCAATCGCGCGCGTATCACGGTAGTCGCGTGGTCCAAGCCAATTTGGGCCGAAACGGCGTTTCATTCCTTTTGACAGTCGGATAGATACCGAATTCGGGTGGGCGGTGAAATGGTTGAATTGTTGGGCTTTTTATAAAGCTGTACGGGCGATACCTATCTACGATATTCTGGACAGAATTGTTTGTATCGTTACTGTATTCGGCTTGACTCGGATAACTTTGCAATCAGCGATGTCACCACCATAGACGTTAAGCCCTCAGGCCTCGGTCATATTTTGTCAGAAGGTGAAATTTTTTTTACTATGGAATAAAATCCAAATAAATGATTTTTTTCCGGAGATATCTATATGAAAACCAAAACCTGTTTTTGAAAGGTGATATTTAGAAATAACCATATATTTTTTAATTATAAATTTTTGAATGCAAAAATAAAAAAAGATTTAATAATGGCTCAGGTAGGACGTTTTTCAAACCAAAATTACTGTTAGCGATTTTTTTTTTACTTATGGCATATTTTATTATATACGGTATTTATAAACGGTATCGTCGCTTTACTTTTTTGTCTTTTCATGCGAAAATGTAAAAAATTCCAAAATGTCATAATTTTTTTTTGCGGTCGAAAACTTTCTTTCATAAAGAAAGATCTTTGAATTATTTTGCGGTTAACTTTTAGATTTGAATATAAAGTGTGGTGTTTTCTCTTTCTGATGCCGTTTAATTCATACTTCTCACCATGAAAGTAGGGGAAACACGATGATTGAGACCTATATAAGTTGTTCCCAAAAGCGAAGAAACTATTCTGGGAGGTTAAATATATCATTGCACTATACATGATGGGTTGGTTAAATTGGACTATTTGGAGCATCGAACTATTATCTAAATCACATATTATAATTTATATAGCTTTATTATCTAAATATTATAATTTATATCAATAATTATTATAATAGAAACATTAAAAATCGTACTTCCGTTAATGGATGCATACTCTTCTAGCATGAATTACAAATTCAGTAACTCGACAAACACTTTTCATTGGAAATTATTCTCCGCTAATCTGACACCTCAACTTTAAGAGTAGCCGCAGTTTGCACAAAATTTAATGTCATGAATGTCCGAATGCCAAAATCTTTGAATTTTTTTTCGTGCAGCACTAAAAAAATTAAATTTGAAGACACAAACTTGAAATTTTTTGACGGTTGTATAACAAAAACACTTGCGCTTTAAGACGACAATATACCCTAAAATATATTTAGAATCTTAATGACGTAAGTAAAGAAGCCGTGTATACAAATTGCGACTCGCAACCCGTCTATTGGACGGAACTACTGTCGAATTTGCCGTATCAAAGAAAAGAAGAAGAAGATAAACAATGTGAGAATCTTAACGACGTAAGTGAAGAAAGCATGTAAACAAAAAATATACGCCGCGGCACGGCGTATTGTACGAACGAACGGTCGATTTTACCCTAGCAGGCCTATGGAGATTCGTCTTTCTGCCGCGTTCATTTTAATTAATTGTGAAGAACGTGTTACAATTAATATTTAAAATGTGTCTCCATGTTCCTCCCGAAGTTATTAATTCATCGTCTAGAAAAATAAAATCTGGTGCTTACCGCTAGCTTTATAGTTAAAAAACGTGTTATAAAGTTTTAAAATCGTTGTACGTAAAATGTAATGGTAAGGTACTGTTTTTATTAATTTAAAATATAAATAACTCGCATTCCTTGTGCGGCATGGGAATAAAAAAAGTTATTAGGTATAGTTAGGAATTCGCCAGAAATTATTAAAATGTGAGTTTTGAGCAAACAAAAATTATTAGGATTGTGCACCACCTGAAGTTATTTTTCTGACCACCTGCATAGTTATTTAAGTCAAGTCTACGTACCTACGTGCGAAATACGGCAGAGACATGTCGACTGCGGTTACTGGATAATGCATTTAATCCAATCCACTCGCATAACGATCTGCGGGTGCAGTCGGCGAGCTTCAAAGACATTTGTAATTAAAATTACCTGCAGTCAATTGTAAAACAATTAATTGGCAATTTCTCCTTCTTTTATCGTTTTATTACCTTGTTTTCGTATGAACGCTATTAGTAGCGACCAGCAAGTGCGTACTGGAATGTCGTGCAAAAACAGGTACGTAAAACCACTTGCGAGGTCTTCCATAGATGCTACAGCTAGAAGCCAGATAATTACAAGATTTTTTCTTAGGGGGTTTTAAACATTACCACAATTTCAAGTAAGAATTGTCTGTCCAACTGAAACAATGTTTAAAAAATATATGACATGTAATTGAAGTGATTTTAAACACATCATCAGACTCAAGGAACGGTAGCGCGGCCTTTTTCATGCGAAACTTAATTTTGGATTTGAGGACAACACACCCGTCTGAGTTTTTTTAGGTTTATTCCTAGAGGAAAACAGTAAACCTCATAAATGTTTCTTTAATTTTATTGAAGCGGTTCAGGCAAGACAATTAGTTCTATGACACCTGATATCGTGTTTGGAGAAACTTGTGCATAAAAATGAAAAAATATATATATATATATATATTAAAATACCGTCATTATTATTTTGAATTCTTGTGTGAAAAAACAATTTGCAATTAGAAAGATCAAATAAAAATTAAATGTATATTTTAATATAAACCTACAGATATATAAAAAATGAAATAAAATTTCCAATACCGCGCATTAGTCCCAGATCCTCACTAATCGGTCCATGTGGAACTATAGCATCCCCAACTAGAGTAGGTAAATAATGAGAGTGAAAGGAGTGGAAACAGGGAAGGGATCGGTTATAACTTACATAAAGAAATGGAAAAGCGCCGCAGGCAAATTTTTATACATGGGATCCCCATGTGATGTAGTACCTATCTGTTGTGGGAGGTGTGAGAATATAAATTATTACTTCGGAGTTCAAATCAATAAATTGTTTAATTTTTGTTTTTCGGAAAGACAATATCCCATTAATATTTAGACGCAGTTTTTCTTGATTGGAAATTCTTTAGTATTGTCAATGGAATTATTTAAAACACCATGCGTTGGATTTGCAGCCAGGCGTCGCGAGTTCAATCTAATGTTAGCTAAATCTTCCATAATTGCAAAAGCAACATTTTCCGCTTAAATAAAAATGTGAAATAGTAAGTCCTGCATCCTCAATATATATCGTTTTGGCATATTAATAATATATATTCAATATTAAAAAATATATTCGGTCCCTGACCGCTCCCCACCCTCCCAGGCAGTTTTTATTATATTATTATCAATTAACATGTATGAATGTGAACGAGGCAAGGAGTGTGTGCCAAGATCGAGTCGTTTGGCGGTCCATCCTCTCTGCCTACCCCTGCGGGGAAACGGCGTGATGGTTAGTTAGTTTAACATGTGACAGATGGTTAGGGGCCATTCATTTATTACGTAACACGAATTTTGCTAGTTTTCGACCCCTCCCCCCTATTATAAGGAAAATAAAAATAGACCAACCCCCTCTCCCCCTGTTTAATATTTATTACGTAAGAATCTAAAGAAAAAAATGAATACACTTGTGGTTTGTTTTAATGTTTCTTTTTCAAAGTAATTTATTAATTTATTTGTACTTACAAGGGTACTAATATTTTAACTTTGTTAAAAAAGTAAAGTAAAGTTTTTTTTATATCAAAGTATAATTTTAACTTTGCACATTTTTGTGATCTTACGTAAGTACTATCGAGACTCCCTCCCACCCCCTTGTTAGAAAAAATAAGACATGGTCGACCCCCATCCCCCACTAAATCGTCTTACGTAGATAATAAATGAATGGCCCCTTATCATTTTTTTAAACTATTTTGTTTTAGTTTTCAACATTCACGACTATAAAGCATTAGGTGAAATACCTATATTTAAATACGAATTAACGAAGTTATAGATAAAATTGCTTATAACATTGAAGGACACAGAATTTCCACATTTTTGGTGACAGAATTTTTAGAACATTTAAATGATTTATCTTGATGAAAGACTTTAAACTTTAAGTATAAACAAAATACCTCTTCATATTAAATTATATATTTTCATTGTATCATTTGAAACATTTAACTTTATAATTATACCCTTTGGTTTAAATTATTAAAGGTAGTTTGGCTTATTTACTGCACAAGTGGCAATTTCTCAATTCCAAAGTACATTTTCACGTCTTGTGCCTGTTCTTTACTGCACTGCAACCCACTGCAAAATATTATTTATTACTGCCCGTGAGTGCTTGGGTTTTAAAACTTAAGCAACTGGAACTTACCATTATTCACATACACCTCCTGGTGAAAAATTTGAGATATCAACAGCACAAGCTGTATAAATTCTGACTTCCATTGCCAAAATATTCTTATTTGCATTGTATAATAAGATTCTTCTCCATCGCAAAATCACATTATATGGAGTCTTGTTCGGATTGGGTGTCAAAAGTTTTTTTTCAGTATTTTTTAATAGCCAGTTACACTATCATTAAGACTTATTACACTTAGTGTAGCCAATGGTTACTTCCAGCTATTCACCTATATTGCCAACGCACATGTCACAATATGCCAATTTGAATAGGGAAAGATATTATTCTTCTTTTGCATGAACAACAGGACTGAGGTATTTCACAAACCGGAAAGCTGTTCAGGTGCTCAGAATGAAATTCTCGATATTTAATAAAAAAATTAGAAATGATTACAAAATTAGTAATTAGGCGATCAAAGTGATTTTATTACAGTACATGAGGACCTACCTAGATTTTATTTGGTTATATTACGAAGCGCGATGTACTGCCATCTATCGGCAAAGAGCGTAGTTTGTTTAAAATTTGGGTAACTATCTACTACCTTACTAGCTTCCTACCTGCCTGGGTTATTATTATTTTTAAATATATGTTTTTTTTACAATAAACATACAAATATTTTTTTCAAGGTTTACAAGGTAGTAAAGAAAAATAATAATAGCTTTTCCTCACCACAAACAGGCGGCTCCTTGTGTTTTATAAAAGGAAAATTCTAGCTCAAATAATATTCTTAAGTAACAAAATAATGTAAATAATAATAACAAGAAAACGAATAAGAAGAACGCAAGATTTATCGATAACGGAAAAAGAAGAATTTTTTAAAATATTAACAAATATGATCCCATATAGTATCTATAGTTTTATATATCTTTCAAATTTAAGCTGAAATTTGTGAATATTTTCGATCATTTAAAAAAAGGTAAAATAAGTTATTCCTAGAAAGAGGTAAGAATTTTGAATATGGGGGTGTAGAATTTGAACAAGGTGTTCGATTTAGAGATTTTAAACTAACTATGCAATTTTTTTCATAAAATTATTTTTCTCATTCTTGTAGAATAAGAAAAATATAGTAATAAGAAATTAATCTTGATTTTTTTAGCATTTATCAAGAATATGCTGCAATATTTCCTGATTTTTTTCCATCATAATTTTTTTCCCCAATTTCGAATTCGATTAGAAAAATAAATTCACAAAATAAAATTTTCTTCCGCTCGCAACTGTAGCTAATTTTCATGTTGCTCATTCAAACAGAAATATTGAATTTGTCTTTTTTAAAATAAATACATCGACATATTATTTCTGGAAAATATAGAGGAATAAGAATTACTGATTCGGGTTGTGTAAATGGATACCTATCCATACCTACTCGGTCTTGAACTAAAATAGAGGAAGATTTTCTTTTCCTTTATTTTTTTTATCTGTTTTGAGGACAGTTTGAACCATGGATATATGAATATATCTGGACCTGCCCTAAGTGATAAACACGTATTATTTCCCCCTCCCCATGGAGCCGGCTATAGCTCCGCCTTGGAGCCAGCTGGGCTTACGAGAGCGTCGCTTGAATCTAAAAAATGTGTCGTCATCATTCTTGTCCTGACCAGCGCGCTGGTCACATCGCACATTTTACGAACAAAAGTGAGAGCTCGTGCTAAACATTATACCCTAATATATGTGAACGTAGCGAATGTGGGCGTTTCTCCAGTGAGTTACAGGGTTAAGTAAATTATGAAAAATTTGTAAAAGTGTCTCAACTAAACACGGCAACAAAATATTCCCGTGTGAAAAGGGGCGAACTTTCTTTACTACGCAAATATGATAATGACGTGGCGGGCAATTCGCGCTCCCATGTAAAAAGGTCTATTCATTAAAAAGCAGTTTTGCTTTTAAGAACTAAATGGTGATATTATAATGCGAGATGCCTATATACTGTCAGATTGATTTTTTAACGAATCACAGTCATCTTCCCCTCTTCACCCTCCATAGTTTGGTTTTACCCCTCATCTGTAACTTCTGGTCTATTAAATTTGGATGTCTATGGTTTGAACCCATTTTATTTACAATAGGAGACCCCGAGGGAAATAAATACCCTCGAGGCTTATGCGATGTTTGGGGATGATGTGTGGAGAGTCATTTTAGGGAAAGGAAGTTCTGGTAAGGAAAAAGTATGAGGGGTGATTTGGAATCTGGGGATCAGTGTGTCCAGGAGTGACGGGACGTATGCATCCATTCCTCCCAAACTCCCAAGTACTGATGAGCAAGGCGATGGGTCCAAGGAATCCGGCTGGAGAAATCAAAAGGTCACCCTCAACAAGTTTTACCACATCCGGACCGCCACGCAGTGGGTGGGCATACGCATCCGCCGTCAAGAACTAGACAAACCTTACCATGAATCCTGGCACCCCTGCGAAGTCACGTTAGTAGTGAACCACTTTAGGTGACCTCTAGCAGGGGTGTTGATTATTCAATAAATGGTTCCAGGTTCCAGGTACCCATACCCGCCTCCCATTGATTTTATGCATCTCCAATCCTATAGGTAACTAATTCAGAGATCTTTATGTAAAAGTATTCTGTCAAGCGCAAAATATTCGCACGTATGAAAGTGTCTGTGTTCGAAATTTATATGTAGAAATAGGATCCCCGTCGCAGAGCAAGGGTAGAATTCATAAAATGTACGAATTTAAAACAATGATTCGGTTAACATCGGATTACATTCGTGAAACTTCGGCGACACGTGATATGCGAAGAGACTTAAAATGCCAACCGTGAACGTTAAGGTACCATGCGAAAACACTGTATTGGGCCTTCTAACCCCTTGCTTGTCAAGGCTTCGACGGAATATAAAGCAATCTTAGAAATAATCAAATTTGAGACATTTTATTAGGCATGATCTAATAACCTATTTTTTCAATAGAAATAGGAAAAAGGGTACTTACAATAATTGATACGTATAATTAAGAGAAGCGATGAAGTAAATATATACTCGCCCCAACATTATTTTATTTAATTGTGCTTTCCTTTGTTTAAATTATTGTCGTACGATGTTGTAATTTTACAAATTTACTAACGATGTTCATAAGAAAAGTAAATTTCTGATAGTTTTTAAATTTACAATGTTTGTTTTGAAAAGCAATGATCCATAAGAGGCAATTTCAGCACGGTGTGTCCCCCCAAAGATATTGAAATATAAGGTCACCCCCATTTCACCAGGCAGGGAAGGCGGAAGATGCCTGAGGAGATAAATTCACTGCTCAAAGAGAAAATAAGTTCAGTACTTTCAACATCTCTCAATCTTCCTCTTATCTCTCATATCCTTTATTAACCACATTTCCTGCTTTCTTCCAGTACTTGATATGCGAAAAGGCAAAACAGGGATACCAGGAGGTTCATATTGGAATTGAAAACCTCGAATTAGCAAAATAGTAGACCATTTCCGACGGTTTTTTGAGGCTCTTATCTCACATCTAAAATCATGATCAACCTTTTTAATAAGAGTGCCAGTTTATGCATTTTCATTTATTTCCCAGGCCACAGGGAGAAGAGTGGACACAGATTGACATGGTAAATTTTTCATTAGGTGATGTTGCAAGTGGCAAACCTAATTATATTATGTAAAATGATAATTTTAAAAGAAAGTGCCGCATGCAAAAATTTTATATGTCCAATGCCAAAACAATAAATGCTTTTGATTTTTATCAATCTGAGATATTAAAAACGTATAAAAAATACTTGCTTGAAATTTTTAGAACTTGTTGATTTTTATTTTTCGGAAAAATAAACAAAATTTAGTAAAGAAAACTTTGGTATTTTGTAAAACGGAAACTTTTAAAATGCATCAAACCTAGATCTCAACAAAAAAGCGTTGCGCTACGAAGGTTAATTTTTTCCTACGCTTAAGGTCGAATCATAAAATCAAAGAAAATGTTAGAAAATTCTTATTATTTTGAGTGGCCAATTCAAAACTTTGAAAAAAAAAACTAAAGTTTTCCGCTAAACCGTTTTGCAAAAATATAGAAGAGAAACCGTTGAAAATTCTGCACCGCAAATTTTTTGATAACTTATTTAGTCGAAATGTGCTCGCGGGCCGCATCTGGCCTAGATCTAGAAAAATATACCGGATGCTTTTGACCCGTATTGTGCACAGGGCAATAGTTTCAGTCTCAGGGTGCTTCGGAATTTTGACAGTAACACCTTTATTTCGCTTAGTAAACTTCACTGCTTAAAATACTCGTAGTTTTATCACTCTATTTACTAAATATGTTTGCGATAAACTAAAACACAAACTGCAGTTACAACGACAATCGACAATAATCGCCGCCATTTGAAATTTTTGCGGGGTTTTTCTCCTGAAAAGTGGTGTAAAGGGTTGCACAGGCCCATTGCAAACTGCGCAGACCTCCATCGTAGTACATTGCTCGCACGTTCCAGGTTATTTACGGCTCCGCACACCGTTGTGTCCGTAATCGAAACCAAACACTCTGACTCGAACATACGTAGATAGGTGCTGCGAACATTATGCACAATACCTACCTATCGAATGCAGCATGCAGGTTCCTATATCTACACGTTACGTGCATGCTAACACATGCAACACATGTGAGAGATTAGTGGGTAAAGTGCTGCCAGTGAGATACTTGGTGAAGCTCTGTACCTATAACATTTATCACATAAAAGGATTTTTAAAAGTTATATTATTATATCGATGGTGGAAAGGCAGAATGACTATCAAGCTATTTTTTTCAGCCGTATGGCTTGTTAGTCATTCTGCCTTTCCACCGTCGATGTATAATGTATGGCGCATCATGACAAAAAAATAACGCTATCACATTTACAGATGCCATATTATTATAGTGATTCGAAGTGATCAAATATCAGAATCGAACTGTAAAGTTACGAAAAACATGAATTAAAAATCTAGATTAGATAATATTTAACTATAAAATAGTTTTTCGTCGCTTAACTAATGATGTATTTATCAATCATCGACTCCCTGATGGGATAAATTATAACAAAAACATCAATGGCTAATAGCAAAAAGGTTATAAACGCAATTTTTCTAAAGACAAGTTAAGTAATCTGGACATTTACCTCCAAATTTAAGGCATAGTTGGCTATTCGATTAGTTCACAATCTGTTAGAATTATTACTATAATGTTCATTGGATTCATACCATATTCAACAAAATCAAGGCCGACTAGTACAGGCCTCGGCGCGCTACCACCAACTTACAAAATCTGAAGTTAACTTCACTGTTTAAAATAGTCTAATCACTATGTTTATTTAATATGCTTGGGGTAAAACAATACACAAAAAGCAGTAAAAACGAGTATCAACAACAATGGCTGCGATTTGATGTTGATGCTCGATGCACGATGGCACTGACTTAATCAAAAACGGCCTTGATGAAAATTTGCTATTTGTTGCATTTCTGTCAATAAGATTCATGGGTTTAATTTAACTTTTCCTGACATTTTATGAAGGCAAACTAGATGATTTTGTTGAAGAAGTAACACATAACTACCATAAACCATTTCACTAATCAATTGCATCTCTAGCGATCAGATTATTTTAACATTTTATTATATTACTACAGAGTCACAACTCTTCCAAAATGGTTCACAAGTTCACTACTCATCTTTGCGAAAATGTTGCCAAGGAATTTTGTATGTAGGCTGTTGCTGGTTGCTGATGCTGATGGTTGCTGATGTTGATAAAAATATATAATATTAGTAGGGTTTTTAGGTAACAATCTTTCTCTCCCGATTAAATACATGGTCTCTAATGGTGGGTTTCTTCATTTACGGAGAATGCTAAATGCAATGCTTATTGTAAAAGTAAACTTTATTTGATTAATTTGTGTTATTTCACAATTAATTCATTAAAAATAATATATAGTATATTTGCGGCATGTTCCAGAGTGGAAGATACTATCAGTATCGCCCTGGTGTAAGACCACCATTCAGAATTGAAACGTTGCTTGAAAATGGCTTTAGCCGTGTTTAGTGACCAGATCTGAATAGCCAGGTACTTCCCAACCTTCCTCTTCCCCACCTCCTTCCCCTCCCCACTACCTTCAGCCTCACAACATACCCCAATTGGGGATGCCATAGTCTCACTGGCTCCAGACGGGAGCAGTTGAGATTCTTGTGCGGTATTCACTGTAAAAAAAAAAAAAAAAAAAACGGTCAAATGCATTGAAGGGAATGGAACGCGGGAGGGGAAGGGTAGCCGGAAAAGGAACGGGACGAATGGGAAAGGACACGCGGGGAGAATTTCTTTATTAAATTGCATAGCAACGCATGCCAGGAACCAGCTAGTAATCTAATAATGAAAAAAATGGAAAGGAAAATAAGAGGATTTAAAAAACTCTAACGTGGGTTCACACGGATCATTGTTAACCAATCAACAGGCAAACCAGTGGAAATTGTACGTAGCCAGCTAACAGCAGGCACGCGTAATTATTGTAAGTATTAAAAAAGAAAGCGTGTAGATTGAAAATGAAAAGCTCACAGGAAATGGATTATAAGTCTTTGACTGACAAAAAACCTTTCAACTTGTAACACACATTTCAGAGAAATACCTCATTATATCGACTTTACATAGTCGCACGGTTTTAACGTCAAATATTTGCATATTTTAGCAATGTATTATATTCATCCTGTTTGCGAAACGAACGTACTAACACCTGGCTGTATGCAAAGTCAAATATCGAACGCATCAAAAAACTTACTCAATTAATATGAAGTAAAAAGGAATAATTTGACCACACCATTTTGTCATTGAATTATATTGGGTGAAATATTTTTTTGATTTGGTGGTGTATTTAAACCAACTGAATGTGATGGTTAGTTGTGGGTTTACGTGCAGGTTTAAGACCACTGGTACTCGGTCACTTTTGCTTATTTGGACGTTGGAATATCTACAGGTAAATGAAAGGATTTTCAGGGCTGGCTTCAGTAATTTTGAATTGGACATTTTTATACAATCTAAATAACTACTGACAATAGTCCTAGTAAACGATGTGTACCGATTTATTACATTTTCCCACACGGTAAGTTTTAAAGGTCTTAAAAATATATATATGTTATTCTTGAAGATAATATCTAGACTTTGCCCGCTCCGAAACGCAAATTATATAAACTTCCCTCGATAGAAAAAAATCGCAAAGCATGCTCCAAAAATTATTATTAACACGTTTGTTTCAGTTATTTTACAAGTTATATGTATGAAAAAGTTCACAGCGTTTCTTCAAATGCTGTTTAAGATAATGCCCGCGAGATTATTGCTCTATTTTAAACGAGTCGTGTTTTATTAAACATTTTCGCAATTTTCACATCGATTTTGTCGCTGTAAATGTTAGCGCTCTCCTCTAACATTCGTAATTTCGTATCTCTCCATCTTCTTCTTTTCGGGCCCGGTTGCAGAGCCAAGGAAAATACTTCATAATCTGCTTGTTAATGGCGGGAATTTAATTATTTTAATGCAAATTATGCAGTGAAATATTAAAATGAATTATTGGTTTGTGCCCTATATACGCAATATGAGTATTAATAAATGTTTTGGTACGTAGTAAAACACAATTCTTCCAAGAAAGGTAGACAAATATATTATTGGATTGAATCACCGATACAATATTGTATTTGTATGCTTTTCTTCAAACATCACCCTCATGGAATAAGTCAGAAATGACTTCATTTTTTTAAGACGGTAATCTCAGAGGTCAGTTTGCCAAAATGCGACATTACCAGCCCATTCACAGACAAGATAAAGATATATTTTATTAGTAACAATTCCATTCAACAGAGATTGTGTACAGTATTTATTCATTAGAGTCACGTGGGGTAACCGTACGCGGAGTGTAAGTGTTCGCAGTGATGTTTCTGACAAGATGGTACCTATTTCGCGCTCGCGCGTTCCTTAATTCACTAGCGTATTGGGTCGCATTGAAGCAGGACTTGTGTTCAGTATATCATAATTTAAAAATAAAAATAGGTTTTTTCGTACTTTTCTAAAAAAATTCATCTGCTACCGATATGTTTGCTTACCGATGTGTGTGCTATTGTGTAACCAACTGAGTCAGAGCGATGTGGTTTATGACAATTTTTGGTGAAATATTGTTAGTTACTCGGGTGCAAAGTGATAATTCTAATAAAGATAACCACAAATCTGGTTTTAACACTTACCCTACGGTATGCGAATACTTACCCCGCACATGGGGTAAGTGTACGCAATTGACATGCATGTAAACTTTTTAATATAACTTTTTGATTTATGAACCACATGAGGTTTTTACGTTTGTTTGAGATTCCTTAATGATCAATCATATTAATAAACAAAAACATTGACTAAAATACCTAATGCTTTTTAATACAAAAATCCCAGTGTAAAAATTGCGTACGGTTACCCCACGTGATTCTATGTACCAAAAAAATCGTTTAACGGTTAGGAGGTATTTTTTATTATTATTAACTAAGGCTGATTATTTTTCAGTGGTAGTTGGTCTTAATTTATTTTCATTGTTCCTAGGGGGTAGTCATGGTTTCATTTTACAACATATACATTTATAAATTTAAAAATAATGGGATAATCTGTAAGGGGTGGTCCCCCATTTTTTTATTTATGAAAATTTATTGTTATTGACGACAGTAAAATTAGTTTTTCGATATCTCCAAAAATGAAGAATTTGTAAGCTTTCAAAGTGGACTTGGGTAAAACGAAAGTACATAATATGCAATGTTGCTCGTGATGTCTCCAATTAATAAAATGATACATGTTTGTAAAAAAAAAAACATGCTGAAGACGATCTCATTCTCGACAAATTACTTCCAATTTTTAAAATGGCAATTAAAATTACTTTTGGTTAAAAATATCATTAAGCATATTATAAGTTAGTATCTACTATATCGCTTGTCTGAAATCTCCAAACAAACACCAATTTTAAAAACGATTACACAATTCAAACCAAAAGTTGAGGTCATTGAACTGGAGTTACAGATACAATCGAAATTAGTTGGTTTAATACTTACTACTAAGAATATACTCGTATACGTGAACCACTGAAGAAAAATTAGACTCCGAAATAAGCCGCGTTGATGATACCGGTCTCATGGATATATTGGCATAAGCGATCATCAAGAACAAAGACATTTGTACTTGATGATTTTAAACCTAATTTTTAACTTCAGAATTCTTAATTAATTCAATTATGTCGCTTTTGAGATCAACAGCAATAGATTATAAAATTTAATTTATTGAATTTTTTATTAAACCAAGTTATATTGTAGCATCCCTCCGGTCCTGTTGCAAAGCGAGCCAAGCCCAAACTAGGCCCGAGGGGCCCGCTGACCCCTGACATCCCCCACCACCCACTCTCCCCTCAACCACAATACAAAACTTTACTTTTATTTTTAATCTGACCCCACTGTCCCGAGCCTCCCCATCCAAGGCTTGATCAACCAAACAACTCATTAATTTGGCCATCAAATTACTATTTGTGCGGAACAGTACTCACTTAAAAAGCATTTTAGTTATTTTTTGGTTGACCTTTTTGTTCGGTGCCTTTTACTGAAGTAGTCGAGACAGGCGGTTTGATTTTGCGCCTCAATATTGGCACGGGCCCGCAAGAAGAATATAGGCCCGGTGTATTGATTAATACCTACAAGAACATTAAAAAAAAAAACAAAAACTTTTCCTCAACACAATGGCAAGGAAGTTATTCATGTAATATTATTAATGTTCATCTTTATCATTAAGGTGAAGCCACTACGGCATAATGCAAAATCATATGTTTTTGATTTCGCTTAGAAATATGTTCAATGGTTTAATGAAATACTGTGAGTAGAACACATATTGGCCATTAATATACCTAATCGATTTTTTTAAAGCCCGTATATAGACCCAGAAAAAGTAAGAAGTATCATGGCCTTAAAACTGCTTTAAACTTAAAAATATCCTGCTTACGAACTTGTTTTCAGTTATTGTTTTATTGAATAATGTGACCAATTAAGTTCTTTAGAAAATGATCTTAAAACATTTTAATATTTGTTACTGAACTTCGCAAAATAAAATAAAACATACTTTTTGGCAATGTTTTTTTTTAACAAGTGGGAGTTTAAACCTTATCACCATCTATATAAGGAGTGTTATTGTAAACGGTGATTACAAATTTTATACGACGTGGTGCATCGACATAAGTCTCCTTCAAATTTCGTCTGTTTTTCCCTTTTTGCCGATTTTCTCCATACGAAACCTCTCACCGTATGGAGAATACTATGCTCCTATTCTATAAATGTGTCTTTCTGTCTCGCAATCTATAATTTATAGATATTTTAGTTTCACGGTTATTCATCTGATATCATTTTAACTAACTAACGTTAGCCTAACTAACTAACATCATGCCGATTCTCCTTGGGGGTAAGCAGAAAGGACGGACCGCCAAACAAACTCATCATCACTATTGGCTCTACAACCCCTGGTGGGTCTTAGCCTCCTCAAGAGTCTTCCTCCACTCATCTCGGTTTTGTGCCAGCTCTCTCCAGTTTAGAAGCTCCAAGATAGATATGTCTTTGAGGACGTTGTCGCTCCACCTTAGTCTTGGTCTTCCCAGGCTCCTTCGCCCTATTGGTCTTGAGTTCAGCAGGGACTTTGGTGCTTGATGCTCGGTCATTCTCTCCACATGACCAAGCTACCGAAGTCTTCCCAATTTTATAAATTTTGCGACGTTTAGCTCCTTAAACAAAGTATAGAGCTCATTGTTATAACGTCTGCGCCAAAATCCATTTTCTAGAACCGGTCCGAAGATGCCCCTCAAAATTTTTCTTTCAAAAACGTCCAGTGCTCGCTCATTCCTCTTAGTTAGTACCCAAGTCTCAGCTGCGTACGTAAGAACTGGTCTGATAAGTGTATACATACGTCTCATGCATACTCTTCTATTATTCTGGCATGGTCCGACTCAAATATCTAATTCACTTGATCGTGCCATGTATTTCTCGGACGTTCCCGACTTCATCTACCATTCACATTTGCGTAATATTATGTTCTCCTTACACTCCTTTCTTCGTTCATTCTTTGCTGATCTCCACATTTCTTACACGATCAGGCCTCACTGCCTTACATCAGGGTAGGTTCCAGCTCTCCTAGCTTCGCTTCCTTGGACAGTTTTTGCACCAACGGCATTTATCCTTGTTTCAATATTTCAATCGCCTTCCCATCTCTCGTATACTTATTTCCCAGATACAAACTCATCCACTTGCTCCATGAATTCATCATTCACAACTATATTGCACACTGTTTACGTACTCTGATAGCATTTTTTTTCATATTACTTACATTCTAAAAATGAGTTAAACAGGTTTGCTGATATATGCATTAAGGTGCGATAAAAGAGTGCCAAATGTGTTCAAAACGAAGTGTTTAAAATTTTTTTAATTTCTTTTCCATCTTTTTCCCCGGATTCACTTCAAAATTTTCATTATAAGAGGTTATTTCTAGTGTATATAAAATGTACTTTGAATCCTTTAAACTATATTTTTGTAATCTTCCATATCAAATATAGTATATTTTTACGAAATCATTTACAAAAAGTCCTAAGATTGAGTCTCTCAGAATAATGCCGAAATTTGAGAGTAAGAACGATTTTGCTGGTATTTGCATACACTGCCTTGAGATAATTTAAATTATTAACATTTTTTTTTATTAAATAAATCAAAATTTTTCCTCTATTTCGTGTTTGATTAAAAATAGTTATTTTTAAATGGTTTATCTAACATTTTTGAAAGATTTAACAAGGGTGGGTTTGTTTCTGTAATGTGAAATCAAAGTTAATCCGGAGGAAGAAGATGATATCCAAATATTATTAAAAAAATTACGTGATTTTATACCTCCATTTAACACCATTTTATCACTATTAGACAAATCAAAGGAAGATTTTTTTTCCCATACAGTTGTGACCCAACCTAATATGCATTCTATATAAAGAGCTTGAATCAAACGTTACTTCAATAAAAATACAGTTAAATAATGTATCAGGGCTACAAGTTATTTAACTGTATTTTAATACATTCGTTCCATATACGTGGTATCATACATGTACAATGTTCCACATGTTTATAGCTTATAAGCCACAGGGTAAGTGCAGCAAAATGGTATCGTTTATAGTAATCCCGTGCTCCATAAATCACAGCAGAACTAATCAATCTCGTTCTGTCTTTCCCGAAGTAATGCCCGTGATACCCGACATCGTTCATCTCACACACGACGGAAAACGGTTAATTGTTCATTAGATATAATGATAATTGCTTGATTGTGTGCAATCAAGAATACTTAAACCAAAGTATCTACTAATTGTTCATAATTGCTGGTTTTTATATTAGTCAAAAACCAAGTGAAGAAATCTCAAGGGATCTGAATGCATTTTCTACAAAAAACCAATAAAAAACAAATACTTTTTGATATGTAGGTGTGTTGTATGAGTTATTTTTAATGGAGAGCTTAAAAACATTTATACCTAGATACTTCTGACGGATTACGCCTTTATTAAACATTCGTTTTAACGCGTATTTCAGATGCTTAATTGAATAGTTTTCTAGTTACCTTATCGCGATAATTTTTATTATTATTAATAACTGGCTGGTCCCGGCATGCGTTGCTATGCCTTTTAATAAAGAAAATGTTTCTCCCTGAATGTCCTTTCCCATTCGTCCCGTTCCCCTTACGCCTCCGCTTCTTCTCCTGCGTCCTCTTCCCCTTTCACGTTCCCACTCCGTCACCTCCACCTTCCCTCTCCCCACTCCACCCCCCCCCCTTCCCCCGTCCCGCGAACCCCACTCCCGAGTTCCCCTCCCCCCTCCCAGGTTTCCCTCCCCCTCCCTCCCTCCCGCTCTCCATACATTCAGTTTTCAAACCTCGCGTGCCACCAATAGCTTTTTTTAAATTCAAATTACATATTGCCAGAGCTCACCGGAAGTTTTAAAAAACCTTGTCCTGTCCTGAACACACAAAAAAAAAGAATTATCCAATTTGGTGCAGTCGTTCGAAAGTTATGCGCTTAGCAACACATTCAGCGATTCATTTTTATATTATAGAAGATGAGTAGATACTGCAAATAATTAAATGGTAAGTAAATAGGGTATCTAAAGGAAAGTACACAAAGACAATAAATATTGTAGTTTTTTATTTAACTTGCAGTAAAATGGAAAGAGTAATTTTAAAATCTAAAATGATATAATGCCATATGTTTTACAACCCTCATATTTTATTTGTTGTTAGTGTGGCTAATTTTGAAACGAAGTTTGAAGTAGATCCCGTATTGTGGAACATTCGAGAACGTTCTTGAATGTTGTGGAATATTCTGGAACATTATCGACCATTCGAAGCCTTTTTTGTATGGGTGGGGCTACCCATTGGTAGGGGTATATAAAGCAAGAACCGTCGTGGATTCGAACGTCATTTCATTCTCATATCAACTCCCTGAGCGAAGCCGGGTATCCCAGCTAGTTTAAAGTAAAACAATAACTTAGTTACCACCGCTTTTATTTTTTATATACTTAATACCAATCGGGCTTCGCTACAATCATAGCTTCTTCTGTGTAGTACCTGTACTACTCTGTAGTGTACTACTCTACTAGAATATAGTTTTGTACTACTCAGAAGTATACTACTCTACTAGAGTATAGTTTTTTTTAGTATTGTACTCCTCAGCAGAGTATAGTTTTGTACTACTCAGTAGTCTACTAATCTACTAGATTGTAGTTTTGTTCTACTCTACTGGAGTAAGTACCTATTGTACTTACTATTCAGTAGAGTATTGTACTGCCCTGAAGAAGCCACGATTGTAGCCGAAACCCGGTCGGCATTAAGAACATAAATTAAGGTGTTTCTGCTGAATTAATGTTTAGTTTAAATTTAATTTTTTAACTCAAATTAAGTATTTTCACGGCCGGCGTAGTCCAGCGGTAAGGCTCTTGACTCGCACACCGAAGATCGCGGGATCGAATCCCGGCGTGGCAAATAAGTTTTATTCGATTAATTTGTGTTATTTCACAATTTATTCGTTAAAAATAATATATAGTATATTTGCGACACGTTCCAGAGTGGAAGATACTCTCAGTATCGCCCTGGTGTAAGACCATCATTCAGAATTGAAAAGTTGCGTGAAATGGCATTAGCCGTGTTTGGTGACCGGACCTGAATAGCCAGGAACTTCCCCACCTTCCTCTTTCCTATCTCCTTCCCCTCCCCACTACCTTCAGCCTCACAACGTACCCCAATTGGGGATGCCATAGTCTCACTGGCTTCAGACGGGAGCAGTTGGGACGTGCGGTATTCATATAAAAAAAGTAGGTATGCAATAATAATATCATTTTGAAGATATTTCACAGAAACCACTTAGAATGAAAACAGAGCGACTTAAAAATAGGTGTAAATTTTTTTGTTGAAATTAAATAACAAACAAGGTATGTGTGAGGGCGATAATTAAAAATCCTAGTATTAATCCTTTAACACTGATCCATTTTATTATAGCCAACCCTTTGAATGAGTGTAAGTTTATCAAATAATTATAGATAGGTAACCTTTATCGAGAGACCACCAAAACGGATCAGATTGTGGAATATTAATCAAAATTTTATTTTTATCGTGGACTTAAATTGAGTGGATCACCCCATTTTAAATTGTTTTTCTGGATAAGGGTGACATTAAAAATCTTACTATGAGTATGAGTCATGATTGTGCATATCTAGATGTATTATTGCAGTAATAATAATATTTGGATGACTTGTATAGCGCCGTTTTTTTTTTAAAATCACCTCAAAGGCGCTCTACAAACTTATAACATATCTCTACAGTCTTGCTTCTAACTACAAACTAGAGAAACCATTATACAACTTACGGCTAAAAATTGCCTTCACCAGGTCATCGATCACCGTTATGAAACTATGTACTATGATTTAACCAATGAATGCGACGCTGCGTAAAAATGTACTGTACAGGCAGAAAATATACAGGACCATACTTACCTGGGAGGTTACTTCAGATTAACACTGTTTATTGTTTATTTAGAGAAGCATCCATCAACCGGTTTTTTTTTTACATGATCTCCACACAGGAGGCCCTGAGGAAAAAAAAAATCCTCAGGGACTATGTCATCTTTTGGGATGCTGTGTGGAGGGTTTTTAAGGAAAGGAAGGAGAGGAGAGTTATGGGAAGGAAAAGGGTTTAAGGGGTGGGTAGGAATCAGGGGTTCAGTGTGTCCTGGTCATCCGCTTCCAAGACCTAGACAAACCTCGCCCCATGAATCCGGGAATTAGGTATTTGCTAGGTGTTTCACAACAAAATGTTCCTGGCTAAAAATGCTGTATGCGCAGCAGTCGAAAAACTATACATACGAGTATATTAATTCACTCTTACAAAAATTGAAAGTTTAGGTATTCTTCACTACACCAAAACACTGAAGTCTCTCTTATGAATTAAGGATGGTTCCGCAGACAAACATATTTGATTATAAATGGTGTACCTCTGCAAAAAATAGGAAACGGTTTGGTAGATATTCGATTTGTAAGGTTTTTCAATTCGGGAGGAGGGTGTGGGTACCGCCGCACCGGGAACCATTTATTAGATAACCAACACCCCTGCCACAGGTCGCCCCAAATGGTTGGCTATGTTTGTTGACTTAGCAGGAGTGTCCGGGTTCATGGGTGAGATTTGTCTAGGTCTTGGCGGCGGATCCACCTACAACATGACGGGCCGGATCGGGAGAGACTGGTTGAGGGAGACCTTTTGATCTCTCCAGCCAAACTCTCTCGACTCATCGCTATGCTCCGCAGTGGGAGGGATGGATTCACACTTCTGTCATTCCTGGTCACACTGACCCCTAGATTCCTACCCACCTATCATACATTTTCCTTTCCTTAAGAAGACCCCCCACACATCATCCCCAAAGAAAACATAGACCCGGAGAATTTTTTTTCGTCGGGGCCTCCTGTATAAAAAAAAGTACCTTCAGTAAAACGAAATTATAGAATCTCAAAACGCGTGTTTAGAAAAAATATTTTCAATTATAATAACCTACTGTCTGAAATGACTATAATCCACCCAATAATTTCGACACTGACAAAAAAGCCTTCACTAGAATTTACCCTACACATGAATTTATGAACATGTGATTAAAAATACATCGATCCCTACCAGCGACATCCTTAGTATAATGCCTCCTATAATTTAATCCAATCGATAAGTCAATCAAGCGCGAAGCGAGCATAAAAAAGTCTCGACTTCTCCGTACAACTGAAACCAGACACCTAGACAAAATGTGTGGCTTAATTAGCCGTCTTTAAAAATATATCATCTAGCTGGAATCGATAATTAATTAAGATTTTAAACAAGATTGCGGCCCGTGGTACGACCAAAGGCCTTTTCCCCTCTCTGTTTGACCAATTATGTTAACGTGTCAGATTGATAATAAATCTGATTATTAATATTCAGCTCAGTGGCCACGGGCAAAGGTATTTTTCGACTTATTGCATTTGCTCCAAGTAAAAAAACATCAGACACCTTGTACTTTTTGGTTTTGCCCGTTGGCAGTTGCATTTTTTGTGTTTATGAATCTTTTTAAATGTACGCGGACAGTCAATCGATCTTTGTATAGTTTTAATTTGAATGTTGTGTGCGCCGTCTGTCGATTGCCGTAGCTTTTCTGTATTATGCGAATATTAACAAGGTATTTAAATCATGTTTAAGTATCTTATTACGACAAAGTCTGCGTTCGTAAGAATCATGAGGCAAACATAATTACTGAATCTTTGGAAGTTTATTAAACGTGAAATAGTAGTTAGATACTAAACTTGTAGATAAATATTTTTAAAGATTATTTTTCATTGTGTTGTATTAAAGTTATATAAAATACATTGGATGATGATGATAGGTTTGTAATCTTGAAAACAATCTCTGCTGGCGCGATGGCAAAATGACAACATATATGTTTTTAAATATTCGATTTCTAAGGCGGCAGTAACACCCCTAACTGTTCTTTTAAGTTTTTAGACACAAATGTTCCAGATCTTCATTATAAAAGCCAAAAGTAATTCGGCACGTTAAAATATTGTTAGGATATTGTGAATTGTCGCTGGGCTTAATCTAATCTTGATTGTATCGTTAATCGAAGGATCTCGTGGTATGGAATTTTTCCATGCATTTATCATTCTTATCGTAGCTCTTTTTTGGTTTTTCAATCTTTTGAGCGGACTTCCGCAAAAACGATCGAATCGAAGAAACGATCCGTACTCATGAAGCTAACATCAACTGTGAACGGAAGTTCAGCTCGAGCTTCATGCACGTGCATCGGTGATCAATGCTGCTAGCTCCTTAGAGAACAATTATTTCGACAACTCTTTAGGTAGGTATATTATTTTAGGTCGAGGAGTAAGGTTCTCGACTAGCAATCCGAAGGTCGCGGGTTCAAATTATTTATTTAATTTTTCCATTATTATTAATTTTAATTAATTATTTAATGAATTGTTTAATTACTATTATTTAATAAAATGTTATTATATAATTATTTTTTTTGTCAAATATTTTATTAATTTGTGTCGTCCTACAGTTAAATTATCAAAAATAATACACAGAGAATATTTGCAGCAGAATCCAATATCGTTCTGGTGAAACACCACCCTTCAGAATTGACAAGTTGCTTGAAAAGACTAATGTGTTTGGTGACCAGATCTGCCACAGCCAGATAACTCCTCACCTTCCTCTTCACTATCTCCTTCCCCTCCACGCTCCCTATGTAGCTTCATTACATACCCCAATTCAGAATACCGTAGTCTGACTGGCTCCAGACGGTTTGGAGCAGTTATGACTCTTGTGCGGCAATCATATAAAATTGATTGATATTGGGCGTTTCTCTGGCCAAGCGTAGATAGTTAATTTATAATAATAATAATAATATTTGGATGATTTATATAGCGCCGCTTTTGTGAAAAATCACCTCAAGGGCGCTGTACAAACTTATTTATTTATTTATTATAGATACAAAAGTACAAATTACAATTAGGAAGCTTTGCCTGTCCAACTAGGAAAGTTTCCCATTCCAGGATAGGCAAATTGACATGTTTAGTTCATATTATACCTGAAATGTACATAAATTACATAACAAAAAACAAAACCAAAAAAAAACCAGAAAATTTCATTTTTTTCTGAAGCTATGGTGTGTAATAAAGAAAATGTATATAAAATATATAAATATAAGTACACATACATTTTTTTGTGACAAAGTAGAAAAGGTAATCTGGTAGCATATATTATAATCGGATTTACCGAATTAACCTGGTAACATATGTATAATACATTCAGATTTACAAGATGGAGGAATTACAAGAACAAGATACATTAATACATTTCTAAAATCTAGAAACTACAAGCTAGGCAAACAATTATAAACAACTTATGGCTAAAAATTGCATACATCGGTTCATTGATCACCGATACGAAAATATGTGTACAATATTTTGACCAATGAACGCGATGCTGCCTAAAATTTAATGAAAACAGGACCATACTTACCTGGGAGGTCGCTTGAAATTAACACTGTATATTGTCCATTTAAAGAAATTTTGATAGAGTTCGCACGCAGAAGACATTATTGTGAATACATGTTATTTAATCCTGAAAAATATTTTAATATTAATATGTAATGTATTCTTTGACGAGTGTATTTTGGAAAGTAAAAGCAACATGTAAAGGTGGGTGGTGCAGTAGTACCTATAAGGATTTGATCTTTCTAAATGTGATTCGTCAAGAGACAGATTGATGTGTAAGGAATCGAGTAATTTTAATTCAGTAAGGAAAGTGTGATTAAGACATATCATAGACAATACAAGTATGATACTCTCAAATAGGTATATTTAAATTACGGGTATGAGAGCCCAAAAAGGAAGGTTTTTAGTTTGGACCTAAACTCTGTTGGGCTTGTTATGCATCTTAATTCCGGAGGGAGTCTATTCCAAGCCTTAGGCCCAGATACTCCGAAAGCACGATCTCCAAACATAGTATTTGGCTTTCATTAAGGTTCTATTAGTCTGCCTTTAGCAGATGAAGTTGCTGATCTAAGGGTTAATCGTCTCGGACCGGTATTTTCCGGGACGCATAATTCGGAGATGTATATGTTATAAAGAAAAAAAAGTGCCTTTCTCTGGTTTCCATATTTTTACGTTACCATTATCACCTTGGCGACGATTCTCCCATGCCAAAAACCTTCATGTTAGAAATATATATTTGCAATTCTGCTTCTGACAAAAGTCTTCTAGTATTTTAGGCTATACACCAGATATCACCCATTCCCTCTATTGGTCAAAGTGTGGTCGCTCAAATGTGGTTTATTTTAACATGATAATAATAAAGTTGTTAAAAATACATTCTTGGTGGCACCATTACTATCAATTGGATATTGATTCAACAAAACAAAAAAGGAGAAATCCCATCTCCTCGCACCTCGATCGGCGTTTTTATCGTCCTGCCTGCACTTAGGCCCGATCCACCAGCCGTAAGTCTACTGCACCGGGAGGCTTATCTCTATCGTAAAGATGTCCCTGGTGCATACTGCATATAACTTGCATCTTGCCTCTTGCACCTTACCAATCAATGACGAAGTAATGGATCAAAGGCGTAGTATAACAATGTTTAATTTAACTAATAATTTTTATAATGTGTTTGGAACATGATACTTTTTACCAGTTTCATTCCTGATTCGAAAGACATTGTTTTAATGTGACCTTGGAAAGACATTATCGTGTTTGCATGAAAAAAAAATCTAATTTAATTATTCATCCAATAATACAAATTTTTTTCGCCAACCGTTTTTCTTGTCGACTTTTAGAATTATACTTCCAGAAATTATTCAGCAGCTCAGTGTACTAGTCTGCACATTCACCTAGATTTAGCCCGAAAAAGGAGAATTTTGGTTAACCCCTCAGGATAAATTGTTCAGTTTTCTGAACAACTCAACTTACCTACTATCATGGTTAGAAACATCGTCTAAACGGTGTTAAGAAGAGAAAACATCCCGATTTATATTCAAATCTAAAAGTTAACCTCAAAGTAATTTAAATGAACTGCTATTTGAAAAAAAGCTATGAAAGTTTAGATTTGTGTACTAATTATTTTTACACGAAACTTCAAAAAAGATATGTATGTGTTTTTATTTTTTTCCTTATCAGTAATTTTAGTTAGAAAATACATAACGTGAAAATTTTATGTTTCAATAATCATATATTTTTTCAGATTAAGTGTGAATGCCTATTTTTTCACCTTTCAAAAATAGTTTTCTGTTTTCGGATGCATTCAGAAATATTTCATTTGTTTTGATTTTATTGCATAGCGAAAATATTTTAACCTTCCGACGAATATTTTAAGTTTAAATTTTTTAATGAAATAGTCGATTTGATTGATCCTTGATTGTGTGCATGAACGTACATCGTGTTAATTCAAATCAAATTTGTTCAAAATGTTAATTAAAAAATTGACGACAAAAGTTAAAAAGTTTAACTGCTTAAGACCCAACAATGAATCTACTTTATTTAAGGGGTCGTCCATTAATCACGTGAGGCTAGAAAGGAGGGGGGGGGGGGGGTTCGGAAAAAATCACAAAATACCACAAGGAGAGGGGGGGGGATATAATGAGATATCACGTGTATTTATTTTTCGTTGAACACACGATTTCTAAAGCAAATGCCAGTAGGTTTAGAAATCCTGCTAGCAGTCTAAAACCTTACCACATATCACCAGGGGGGAGGGGGAGTTAAAAAGTTGCTAAAAAACATCACGTGATTAATGGACGACCCCTAAAAACAAATAAATAATTAGGTACAGGAAAATCACATTAGGCAAAGGTAATAAGCATTCAGTTATGTATGGCGAAAAACCATCACATTTTTTTCGCTATCTAATAAATAAAACGAAAGAACGATTTTATTATTTTTTATTTGTAATATAAATAACATAAGTTACATTTACATATATATTTCACAAAACATTATTTTTAAGGTCATCATTGGTCACGTATACCTTTTAGAAACGAGGAGCTCATGTGCCTGATAAGGAAGCCACGATTATTACTTAGGTTGTATGAAAGTGTAATATGTTTTGTATAAAATATTTATTTTTTACTGTAATTATTTGATAACTTTCCTGTCTGATCTACTCGTACTACGGCTCTGAACTACTATCCGAATACCGTGGAAAAGTCTGTCACCGTCTCTATTCCTTGGGTGGTCGGAATCAACACCAATAATCATACCAAATAATGAACATCCATTTGTACAACTGTTTTCTTCTGTTATCGCCATCGCCTTGTAAGGTATTCCGACACCCAATAACTTGCTGCTGGTAATTAGGATAATAAATTAGTAACTTAATACAAATGTTGAAATTTGAACATAATTGTAAGTTAAATCACCGGAATTTTGTTGTAAATAATCACAAGAAAATTAACCTTGAGAATTTTGTCTGGGAAAAATGGATACGAATTAAATTTGTGTTTTCTTGAAACAAATTAGCAACTATGATGGCGTATTTCGTCGTTCGTCATGCAATAACGCGAAACGCGAATGTGACAAAACGATCCTATTTCATCGGGACACTAAACTATAGAGGGTGGCGCCACAATTTTGTGGTGGACACCAGGATTGTCGCTGTGTCGGAAAATTACTGTTGTTCCACCAGACGCAATTTACGCAACTTGGGAGGCAGGTATGGGTACCGCCGCCCTGGGAACCATTTATTGGACAACCAACACCCCTGCCATAGGTCATTTCAAGTAGTTCGCTACGTTTGGTGATTTAGCAGATATTCCGAGTACTTGGGCTGAGGTTGTCTAGGTCACGGCGGCGGTCATTTCCTGACCTACTGCGTGGCGGGCCGAAATGAGAGAGACCGCAATTCATACGTCTCACTCTTAGACACATTGACCTCCAGATATGACCACCGTCCCACCCCTCATACCTTTTTCCTCCCCAGATCTTCCGCTCCTTCCTTTCCTTAAAAGGACCCCCCACACAGCATCCCCAAAGGTGACGTAGGCCCGGAGGATTTTTTTCCTCTATCCCATCAAAGGAAAACTTGATGACCTCCAACCTCTATGGTAGATCAAGGTCTTGGCTCTTTACCCGATGGTTGTACTTAAAAACCGATGGTTGTACTTAACCCGATGGTTATACTTAACCCGATCTTGACCCGATGGTTGTACTTAAAAAACCGATGTTTGTACTTAACCCGATGGTTGTACTTAACCCGATCTTGACCCGATGGTTGTACTTAACTCGATGGTTGTACTTAACAATCGCTTCTTTACAAACATTGCCTCAACCCTAATAGATAATAACCCGAGTCTTAGTATTTACTCGAATCAAATTGCTCCCGACCTTTCAGAGTCTAATGATACTACCTCTGAGCTTTCTACTTTCAAAGAAATAACAGAACTTGAAATCTCAAGACAAATTGACAACCTTAAAGAGAAGTCTGCAAATGGCCCAGATAACATAAGCAATACCACCATCAAATCAATTAAAAAACATATTATCATTCGATTACATCACATTTTCAATAACTGCATCAAACACAGCATTTACCCCAATAATTTTAAACTCGCTCACATTATTCCAATACAAAAATCCGGATCCCAATGTAAAACAGACAACTACAGACCAATAACTTTAACTTCACAATTATCCAAGATCTTCGAAAAGTGTTTAAAACGACAAATTATGAACTTTTAAGAATCCAAGGCAATCCTCTCAGCTAATCAATATGGTTTTAGAACTAACCTGTGCACCGACGACGCTGTATTTAGTTTAACCAAAAACATCTAATCTAGACTCTAACACTAAATCTCTAACCATCTTCTTGGACCTAAAGAAAGCGTTCGACGCAGTCAACCATAGAATTCTATTAAAGAAAATCTTGGTACATGGTATTCCTCAAGGAACTGTCTTAGGGCCAATTCTCTTTCTAATCCACTTCGCTTTTCGTGTTAATTTTTTTTCCATTATTATTTGCTCTTGTCTTTTCTTTTATTTCTTTCATTTTCTCTGTTCTGTATTTCTTATAAATTTTATTAACAATTTTTTTTTCATGTACCTGTATATTTTATGTACCTGTCTCTTCGACTTGGTCGAAGACCTGTCTCAATTTAAAAAAAAGTAATTGTCAAAAGAACCCGTTGACAAACTGATATCAATCAAAAATGTAAAAAACTGTAAATAAATAATAAAGGAATTTTATTAATAAAAAAAAAATCTACATCAATGACCTTTGCAATATTGTAATACCAGGTAAAATTCTCTCTTTTGCCGATGACACTGCAATCACAGTACAAGGTAAAACTTGGGAAGATACAATCAGTAAAGCCAACAAATGCATTGCAATAGTCAAAGATTGGCTAGATAGAAATCTTCTTAGCCTAAATTACGATAAAACTATTTTTATTCCCTTTTATAATTCCCAAAAGTCATCCCCTAAAAATAATCTTAACTTGAAGTTCCATAATGTTAATTGTAACTTTGCGACATGCACAAACTGCGAAGATGTAAAATTAGGAAAATATATCAAGTACTTAGGTGTAACTATAGACAGCCAACTCAAATGGACTTACCATGTAGAAAAAACTGTAAATAAACTGAGATACTTAAATTACATATTCAAACGTATGAGCAATATCGTCAATACAAGAACCATGAAACTTGTTTATGATGCATTGGTGCTTTCGTCCATTTCCTATGGAATAATCGCCTGGGGAGGAACATACAATAACCATATAAAACCATTGGAAATTGCTCAGAAGTCCATCATTAAGGTAATGTACCAGAAGTCCAAGATGTATCCTACCAATCAGTTATTTCAAGAAACTGAAATACTTGAACTAAGGCAGATCTACTGTATCCAATGTCTCAAATATATTTTTACACGTCCAAACAATTTCAGTAAAAACACATATCGTTCTAGCCAGAGACATAACACGTGCTTGTACACAGTGCCTCACTGCAAAACCAGACTGGCCCAAAGACACATTACCTACATTGCCCCAAAACTATTCAATTCCATACCCCACTCCATCAGCAAGGATCAAAATCTGAACGTACTAAAAAAAATGTTAAAATCTGGGTAAAAAATAATTTGTAACTGAATAAGTTTTTTCTGTAATTCAATCAGCTTCTAAAATGTGGAGTCTTTCTGAATATTTAGAATAAAAACAGGAAATATATATATGTGTATATATATTTATACTCGTATGTACATGTGTATTTAAGTATGGGTGTAAATGTGTGTTTATCTTAGATATATTTTAAAATTTTTATACTCCTATGAAGTCAATCATGTTGATCACTGTAGACACTATGCATATATATATATATATATATATATATATATATATATATATATATATATATATATATATATATATATATATATATATATATATATATATATTTTAATTTGTGTGTTTATCTTACATATATTTTTTAATTTTTAAACTCCTACGAAGTCATTCATGTTGATCACTGTAGACAGTGTAGACTCTATGCTTATATATATTTTTTTTATTTTTTTATAATTTTATTTTAACTACCACTGTTATCCACATAATATAATACCCACACACAGGCTTCGCCTTTGTGGGATTTTTTTTTGTTACTAACATTTTTTGTTATTATGTATTTACCCATATGTAAATGTACCAAAAAAACTTTGCTAATAAAAAAAAAATTAAAAAAAAAAAAAAAAAATCCTATCTTGACCCGATGGTTGTACTTAAAAAACCCGGCAAGAGCAGTAAAAACATATTCAACAATATTTAGGTACCTACTGCACATTTAGATGATATGATTTTTAATAATAAGTGATTACGCGTTATCCATTCAAACACCACATTTTTTAATTATCAATATGAAATGTAAAACATAATACTTTAAAACGCAGACGCAGCAACTTGAGCTACTCACAAGAAGGTAGTTAAGAATGTACTCATTCATCAAATGCCTTTAAAAATTAAGATAATTTTGAGAATAATTAAATTTTCATTTCAAATTCAACTCTTTTCTGCTGCACAAGAAATACACCTTATTTTCAAAATACACATTAAATAAAAAAATTAAATTAAAAAAAAACAATCAACAATTAACAAGGATTTCTAATGAAGGTGCTTATAGAAAACTCAATTAGTCCTATACGACAGAGCCTATAATTTGACCAGTTAGAAGCCTACATTTGCCATTTAGCTTTATCATGACTCTATCTACTTCCATATCTATTAAAAAATCTATTACCGACCAGTTGTCAATCGTAAATAAAGCGGGACGACCGCGCCTTTTGGACCAGGACGAAAGGCTTTGTTTTTACGGAACAAATAATGACTATTTCAGGATCATAGTGATTTGTGAGACCTTTACTATTTGAGCTGGCCAGGATTTGATGGGAAGTAAGTGATGATAATAATTATTAAAATATTTTGTTTTATCCCGCGAGTATTTTATAAATTAGGTTTTTTCTACGTGTTTTCCAATGCTCGCAATGAGTTTGTCTGTAAATTACGAATTTTGTTAAGTGTTATTTGTTAATTCATTTTTTTCCTTATGTGTGTTAAGAAATGTACGTAGTAACCTTTGCATGGGTCGTCCGTACATTGTCCCGAACATTCCTTGCATGCTGTAAGTTCTTTAGATCATGTTTGCAAGAATAGTTTGAAATTATTTTATGTATAAAAGTACTGTATGTATCTAAGTATAAATTATGTAAATATATTAGAAAAATAGGTGCAATGTCAATATTTTCTCCACTTTAACCATATTTTCGTTTTATTATCTGTCTTCGTAAAAGCCCCGAGGAGTGTTTATAATTAATTTGTTTATTTATTTGTAAGAAACAAATAACTTTTACATAATATACAGTGATAATAGATATACAAGAGAGCTGAAGTCAAGCCACAGAAGTTTCTTAAGCTAAAGTACATTGGAAATGAAGTTTTAATATCTTATAATTAATTTTGGGTTATAGGAAGGGGAGAGAAAGAGGAATGTATGAAAAGGATAGGAGATGCTCCCGATACATACTTTACTCTCATATTAATAAATAATCGATCGTACGCGTTACTTCATATCGATATTTCTGTTGTTATCGATAATTTTGTATTACGAGTATATTGTGCACATGCACGAGGAATTGGGGAACTTTTTCTAATATTTGTTCCGCATGAATAAATACATAAATATTATTTGACTTTACTTGTAGGTATCTATATCAAATTAATTAATTAGATTGGTGGATATTGAATGAATTACATGACCAATTTCTTTTTTTTATATCTTGCTAGGGCAATTCCGATGAGTTGTAAAACTTATTTTAATTAAATTATTTTAGTTACCAATCTTCACCTGCTGTAAAAATCAGTAACGGAAAAATCTGTTATTTTTTCAATAAAAACTGCAGTTTAATTAGGATTGCATTTAGGGCGTACCTACCTTTCCACATGTTACGTATCATCAAATCTTTTTACAGGCTTTCGTTTCCCCCCACAACATTATTTACAAGAGAAAATATTTTATTACTTGCCACTGCCTTCTTCAAAATGCAGACTGTATCAAAGCGATTTTTTAACCCAACGTAAAAAATGTTTATCGTCAAAGAGCGAAGACGCAAACTAATAAAACGCCAAAAAGAATTCACTGAAATTCGAAAACAAAATTTGTTAGGTGCCACATTACATGTTCCGTAAATGTGGTTTCCTACATTTCTCATTTTTCACGGATCGACCAACCTGTTATCGCCTCCCTCGTCACAATGGAAAAAGGATGAGATGAGAGCGAGATGCATATAACCTGTCCCACAGTGCCATCTTGGAACCTTCGCACCTGTTGGCTTTGTGATAACAAAGTGAGATACCAATAATGTGTGCACATAGTTATCAGAAGGTTCAGGTGTCATCAGGTAATCGAGTAAAAAA
The DNA here is from genome assembly GCA_929108145.2 of Limnephilus rhombicus. Taxonomy (NCBI): domain Eukaryota; kingdom Metazoa; phylum Arthropoda; class Insecta; order Trichoptera; family Limnephilidae; genus Limnephilus; species Limnephilus rhombicus. Next base: position 17,796,312 of record OV815270.1, read on the forward strand.
GATGATAATTTCAGACCACTAGTAAAAAGTTATAAAATTTTGTCTCATTGATACTGGACCGATACATACCTTTGTACTAGAACCTCCATTCTAAATATTTTACTGCGATCATTTGATATGAGATTTAAAAGCTTTTTTCTGGGATAAATAATATCTACTGTTTTTTATGGAAAGTGGCACTAAATAAAAATGCCGTATCAACCAGGTTTCCAAAAAATTCCAAATTGTTTCTGAAAAAATCCCTTTTAATAATGCATGCTAATGCTTGTCTATATTATATATATAAAAATGAATCCCAGTTTCTCTTGGTCACGCCATAACTTCAGAACGACTTTACCTATTTGATTCAAACTTTGGGGATTTGTTGTGTGCATGCTCGCGATGGTTTCTATATTCATTAGTGAGTTCTGGCATCACGAAATTATGAATTGCTAACCGTTAATCCGATTGCGATAAAACTTTGGGGATTTGACGTCTGCATGCCCGCGATGGTTTCTATACATATACAATAACGAGTTCTGGCGTCATGAAAATGCGTTACTAAATCGTTCATCCGTTTGCGAGGAAACTTTGGCGAGTTGTTGTGAGCATGCCTGCGAAGGTTTCTATATATATTGGTAAGCTCTGGCATTATGAAATTTGTATAAAAAAATTGCAATAGGTGGTATGCGAGCTGCTTGACAACTGAATGTATGGAATGCGGGAGGGGGGTTCGTGGGACGGGGGAATCGGGCGAGGGGAGTGGGAAGAGGGAAGGTGGAGTGGGAACGCGAGGGGGGAAGAGTCAACGGGAGAGGAAGGGGAGGCGGAAGGGGAGGCGGAAGGGGAGCGGTACGAATGGGAAAGGACAATTGGAGAGAGAAACAATTTCTTTATTAAGTGGCATAGCAACGCATACCGCGAACTCGCTATAATAATATAAATGGAGCGACCGATCGACGTGATTATTTTAAACAGAAATAATTGAAGGACCCCGAAATGACATAGGCTACTTTTTTATCCCAGACAAAAATATATAAAAAACATTCGATTCTTGTGGGAAAATTCTTCATACAGTAATTTCCCCCTAATACCATGCGAGCGAAGCCGCGGGTAATAACTAGTTGGAAATAAAAATTTGTAAAATATTTAATTTTCGCCTTTCATAATATAATTCAGTTTTTGAATTATTGTTATTAGGCCTGTGGGCAACTTAACTTCTAATTTATTTCCAGAACAAAATGTCAACGAAATATGTAGAAAAATTCTCTTACTTCTTTATTAATTATTATTGGCGGTGTTGTGGCCTTATAAACTGAATCATGTAACATTATTATAAAACCGTTAAAACGGAGCAGCGATCTAATTCCGGTCTAGAAACGCGCTTCTCATATTAATAGAGATTAAAACAGTTCCATGTTGCAGCTAAATAGATGCAGGACATACTTTATTATGTGTAATCCGTGCGACACTTGACACAGAAGAGACTTGACTTGAATCAGGGTGGAGCAAAAATAGATTAATATTCAGATATTTGGGTACTCCAGATAAGAGGAAGTTAAGATTCGAAAATATCTGAATGACGACTAGGTGAATAAATGCCAAGGATCGGCACATGAAAATATCTGAATGACGACTAGGTGAATAAATGCCAAGGATCGGCACATGAAAATATCTGAATGACGACTAGGTGAATAAATGCCAAGGATCGGCACATGAAAATATCTGAATGACGACTAGGTGAATAAATGCCAAGGATCGGCACATGAAAATATCTGAATGACGACTAGATGAATAAATGCCAAGGATCGGCACATGAAAATATCTGAATGACGACTAGGTGAATAAATGCCAAGGATCGGCACATGAAAATATCTGAATGACGACTAGGTGAATAAACGCCAAGGATCGGCACATGAAAATATCTGAATGACGACTAGGTGAATAAATGCCAAGGATCGGCACATGAAAATATCTGAATGACGACTAGGTGAATAAATGCCAAGGATCGCCACATGAAAATATCTGAATGACGACTAGGTGAATAAATGCCAAGGATCGGCACATGAAAATATCTGAATGACGACTAGGTGAATAAATGCCAAGGATCGCCACATGAAAATATCTGAATGACGACTAGGTGAATAAATGCCAAGGATCGGCACATGAAAATATCTGAATGACGATTAGGTGAATAAATGCCAAAGATCGGCACATGAAAATATCTGAATGACGACTAGGTGAATAAATGCCAAGGATCGGCACATGAAAATATCTGAATGACGACTAGATGAATAAATGCCAAGGATCGGCACATGAAAATATCTGAATGACGACTAGGTGAATAAATTCCAAGGATCGCCACATGAAAATATCTGAATAACGACTAGGTGAATAAATGCCAAGGATCGGCACATGAAAATATCTGAATGACGACTAGGTGAATAAATGCCAAGGATCGGCACATGAAAATATCTGAATGACGACTAGGTGAATAAATGCCAAGGATCGGCACATGAAAATATCTGAATGACGACTAGGTGAATAAATGCCAAGGATCGGCACATGAAAAAGAATGAAGGAGGCCTATGTTCAAAGCTGGTCGATGAAGGCTTATGATTTATAAATATCTTCGAGAAATAAGAAATCCTTATAAGCGAGAAACATTACCACGTCAATAAACCGTTTGAATAGGTGAATTAATTCAGTAAATCAACCTGATAGGAAATGAGAACACATTTAGTAGTTTACGACAAAATCTATAATTTTATCTTTTAGGAGACTACATTTGCCATTTAGCTTTATCAAGACTCTATCTACCTCCATGTCTATAGTAAAGATAATTAAATTAAGGTATAAGAATTCATTCGAGATGTAGCTCTAAAGAAGAATACTTAAAATAAGCTGGATGGACAGGGTTACGAATGAAGATGTTATGGTTCGGATGAATAAAGAAAAAGAATTTATTAAAACTATAACAATCCGAAAACTTCAATATCTTGGATATATGATGAAACATCCAGACATCCAGAGGAGTACGAGATCTTGCATCTCATAATGCAGGGAAAGATTGCCGGAAGACGGGGCTCTGGAAGGAGAACCTCATGGCTGAAAAATCTGAGATAGTGGTTTGGCCAGTCTACCGTAGAGCTGTTCCGGACTGCAGTAAACAAAGTTCTCTTGGCGAACATGATAGCCAACGTCCGTTGAACGGACAGGGCACAAGAACGAAAAGAATAAGGATCTTGTAAATTTTTCAGTTTTTAAATATCAATGAGCCTGTTTTGGTATTTAGATTCACGTATAGTTCTTACTTTCTTACGATTAAGTTCTTAATAACTAGTTTCACGGAATTTGAACAATTCATCAAATGCCAATGTTCTTTTTTAAGATCTGTGAAGGTTCCTTTCAAGTTCTATTACTATATCGTTATGGGTTCTATTACTGTATCATTATCATTATCAGTTTTTTTTATATGAATACCTCACAAGGATCTCGGCTGCTCCCATGTGGAGCCAGTGAAACTATGGCATCCCCAATTGGGGTATGTTGTGAAGCTGAAGGTAGTGGGGAGGGAAAGGAGACGGGGAAGAGGATGTTGGAGAGGTGCCTGGCTATTCAGATCTGGTCACCAAACACAGCTAAAGCCATTTCAAGCAACGTTTCAATTCTGAATGGTGGTATTACACCAGGGCGATAATGAGAGTATCTTCCATTTTGGAAGGTTCCGCAAATATACCATAAGCATCTATATTATTTTTATTTAATTAATTGAGAAATACCACGCCGGGTTCGAACCCGTGACCTTCGGATTGTGAGATGAGAGTCTTCCACTTCGACAACAAAGGTCGTCATTAAAATTTGAACAATTCATAAAATTTAAATGTAAATTTTCAAGTTTTGTGAAGGTGCTCCAGTTGCCAGTTGCTCCACAAAACTGAAATAATAACAGAACTTGAATATAACTTTCACAAAACTTAAAAAATAACTCCGAAATTTGACGAATTGTTCGAATTCTGCGAAACAACTGGCCCTAAGTACGACACTCTAACCACGCGACCACAGTGAGGATGAACAATTTAAAAGTGTTTAAAATCCACCATAAATATGAGATTTGAATTTGGTAAGTAATTAATTTAATTGGTACTTTGTCATAACCCTGTGTAATTCACAGATTGGAACCCGCGATAAGGCAGTGCTGCTCACATAAAACAGGTGTTAACTCATCATTCATTATAAAAACTAGAAATACTTCATTCGTGCCTATCTTCATGTTTCATCTGTAATTTATTTAATAGTCAGTGTTGGTCGCCGTGTTATATTTACCGTTCACATTCAAAGGATATTTTAGCTGAGGCAAGTCGTTTTAGTTTGTTATTAGGTTGTAATCTCAGAGTAATGATCTTTTGTTCACAAATAGTAGAAACAAAAATTTCTCCAAAACAAAAAAACGACTTCAAAAAATGCACTAAAAACTAAAAAAATAATTTCGTATTCTTCTACAACTTAATAATCAACTTACTTTTTATACTCATCAATATGTAGTTACGATTGTTATTTTTGGAGACGGTGTCAGCCAAGGTAGGTTTGTAACTACATACATAGTTATAGGTGAGATGTGCTTGTGTCGCACGCGCGACTTGACGAGGCGAGAGCGGGCCGCGCTGACACCGACTGACACCGACTCCAAAAATAACAATCGTACCTACATATTGATGAGTAGAAAAAGTAAGTTGATTATTAAGTTGTAGAAGAATACGAAATTATTTTTTTAGTTTTTAGTGCATTTTTTTAAGTAGTTTTTTTGTTTTGTTAAAATTTTTGTTTATTTTTTGATTTTTAGTGAATCTGAAGTACACTAAGTAATTCGATTGAGATTCGGCCGAGTATCGTTAATTTGCTCTTAAGAATTGGAGAGTTCCGTTACTTTGTCATGGATCCCATGATCAGAACCTAACGAAACTCTCATTAAATTATCCTTGAAGTACATCCTTTACAAAAAAAAAAGAATCATCAAAATCGGTTGGCGTGATATTGAGTTATTCGTCCATTTGTCGCGCACATACTTAATGCAAATTTGAGACTTAAAATTTGATTCTTTTTTATCCTCCTTTTCGAAATCGTTTAATGAAGATAATCCTTAAAGATCATGATGAACATAATTAATAATATCCAAAAATCGCAAAACTGATCATCATTCATAGAATTGTTAACAGGTATGGATATATTTTCTCAATTTTTTAGAAGATTTCTTCATTATCAACCTGAAAAGAAACCACAATAGAGAACTCCAGTCCAATATATTTATTTTTTATTAATGCATAATGACCTTCTAACTTATATAACTGCGTTTTTATTTTTATTTTTAGAGTTAGTTTTATTAGTTAAAATAATTGTCAAAGTTTTAATTTTTCAAGACCCCCCGAAAACCACCGTATGAATGGTGAATCGTGTGACGTCATCACTCCTGAAAAATTTCTATGCGATCGAGCGATCAGCTGATCAACTGCCGCCATTTTGAATTTGGTTGTTCGTAGTATTCTCCCATATTCTCCCTAGAAGTAGCATTACTATTTTTTTTTGCAGTAGTTTTTGAATATTTTCAATAATAGAGATAAACTAATAAGAGATACCTTTATTTTGGAAACATTATTTAGGCCTAAATAATTTTTCAATAAACACAATAAATAAATCTTTATAAACAGTATGTAAATAAATGAATAAATTAATACGAATTCTTGTGTCATATCATACATTCCCATACAATGACTTAACGGTGACGTCACGACACGTCGAACAGTGACGTCACCACTAAAATTTCAATAACGCCAACTTGACGGCGTATTTTTACGACCCGTTTAAAAATGGACTTTTTAATAAATTTTTTAAAACTCCGCGTTTAATATTATTAAATAAAGCTTTTATATTCAGAATCAGCGTTTATTGGTCTATATGAACATATTTTTTAAAGCCATAATATTTTTCACTGGAGTTCCTTATTCAGAAACAAAAAATGTTTTAAGCTTGTTTTTTAAAATAGCTCCACACAGGAGGCCCTGAGGAAAATATTTTCCCTCAGGGCATATGTCAACTTTGAGGATGCTGTGTGGAGGATTTTTAAAGGAAAGGAAGGAGAGGAAGTTCTGGGAAGGATAAGGTATGAGGGATGGGTAGGAATCATGGGGTCAGTGGGACCAGGAGTGACAGACGCATCAATCCACTCCTCCCACTACAGTGCAAGGCGATGTTCCAAAAGAGTTCTGCTTGAGAGGTTACAAGGACTCCCGCAACCAGTCTCTCCTGCCACACAGCTGGTGGGCAGACACGTCTGCCGCCAAGACCCGGACAAAGCTCACCACCCCATGAACCCGGGCACCCCTGCTAAGTCACCAAACATAGCGAAACACTTGGAGCGACGTATGGCGGAGGTGTTGGTTAAGAGCGTTTAACGAAAATCCACATTTCGTCGAAAGTTGTTCTTAAGATCGTGCAGGGCGGTTACAATGAGAAATATTAATTATTCTCCGTACCAGGTTTTTAAAATTATAACTCAATATCGATTTTATTTTATTCCAACTTTGCTTTAATTTATACCTACATCCAAAAATGCTGAAAGGCGTGATGATAAAACTATTAAAATTAATTACTTTTTGTATTTATTTCTTGATTATAAGTATTTATCATTTTTCAATAATGTCTAAGTTAAATAAGAATGTTAAAAAAATCTTAAATATATTAGTTTGTAAGTGCGCAAATAAATACACAAACGGACCAATTTTCGTCAAGAAACAAATGTACGTATATATTTTTTATGATTTTATTTAAACTAAAATTAAAATTCTAAAACATGCGATACCCAGATAGTGTATTGATTTATTTTACTCCATGATTATATGATTTAAAATGGGTGTGGTATAATACAAAATCTTTTTTGAAAATTTAACAAATCTGCCAACGACCTATGGTATACCCTTATTACACTAAAAATAAGCATTTTTTCTCAAAATTTAAAACATGCAAATGCTAGATAAAAAAACAATCTTTCGAAATCCATTTTTAATTTTTTGTAGAAAAGAGTCAATACGTCTAAAATCTGACTTAAAAATGACATATTTCTGGTTTTCTCTGGTAATACCCTCTTAACTAATAAATGCTTCCCGGGGTAGCTATACCCATACCCGCCTCCCAAAATGAAGTTTATTGCTTGGTTTAGGCTGATCAGTAACAACTTCTGAAAAGGCTTCAACTTGTTTTCGTGCTCTCCTTCCCCTTTACAGTTTCCTTCTGCACACCATTATTCAATTGGGGGTGTCAAAGTCCGACTGGCTCCAGATTCAGGTGTTCGTATGAAATCTCATGTATGTCATGTGTTTCCTATCTTTTGCCTTTTGCGTTTTTTCACTTGTACAGTGCAACACATTATCCCCTGATAGACATGAATTATTAGTACAACAATCCAATACTCCACGCTAATTACACCACCAACGTGTATCGGGAATCATGAGTCCACGGAGCGCATAAATCACTAAAAGTAAAAGTAGTTTATTAGGTTCATATCAATTTCACCTGCTGAGGGGGCGTGATAGAATTCCAGCAACGCGTGACCCCCAACCTCCCGGAGCTCATATTCTTAATAGCAATCCGTAAATATCTACAGAGTATTTGATCAACAATACAGTTATATCGTGTTGTTTTCTTACGTTCTCCGCGAGCTGACCTCCTGGTAAAAACATTTCTACAAACGCGTAGTTCAAGTTGTGCAATACCTTCCTCAAACTTCAACTGTGCATTTTTTAAGATTTCAATCGAAGTGTGTCAAGTTTTTGTAATGTGTTTTTTTGTTCTATTTTAATAGATCAGTCGTGAAAATGAGTTTTAAATCTGAAACACAATCAAACTGTAATAATAATTATTATTTTTATATCAGTTTGATATAACAATAATTAAACATTCTAAAGGCACATGTAATTAATTATAGTTAATAATTTCACCAATTGAACTGTCTTGAATATAAAATATTTTTTATGTTTTTTAAAAACATCGATAGTAATAATCCAGTCTATATCTATCTTATTATAAAAGCTGTTTATTTGGTTATAAATTTAATCTAAGTATCGTCTGTCTTATTATATCACCAATCCAATACTGCTGCTGGAATAAACTCGGATTTATTTATGAATTGAATAAATACATATGAAAATAATGGTGCTGCTGAATGTTTTTTTCCCGTGGTTTACGAAAAATTCAATCACATCGAATAAAAATGCCCATGCAGTATTCCGCTTACACGATGTTCCAATCTACATGACAATGGTCTCCCACAATGGCAGAGTATAAAATTAAAATAATCCAAGCAACTTCAGCAGTAGGTACAATGGGAGATGTCCGACAGGTGTATATCGTAAAAGAAATTTATCGCGATTCCCCAGACTTGGCAGTCAGGCCGAAAATATGAATTCGGCAGGTCTTTTAGTACCAAAAAGACATAATATTTCTATCGGTTATTCTTTGATTTTATTTTTTATTTTTGACGTAACACCGGGGGTCCACGGCGGCGTTACAATTTTCCATAAAATGGTGATAAATTTCCGTCGAACGATTTCATTAAATTGACCCTGTAAAAATTCCCATTATTTATTTTGTATTCCACCGTTACAGATACAAAAGAACTCTTTCTGAGATATGTGAAAATTTATTTTCAGAAGCCTGGCTGCGTTCAATAAAGTATTTTGATCGTTTTTAGAATCTAATTTATTGAATATTACTGTGGATTCATTAGATTGTATCTATTATGTGGAAGAGTAGAATTAATCGAAAATTCTACAAAACACACATTATATGCATATTTGTTAACAAATTGCTATCAATTTAACGTAAAAGCATCTCCATTTGGTTTCTGTAATATATTTTTTGCACTATTTGAATGGACACTTCACAGATTTTAACATATTTTCACATGACTTTTCGTTTTTTTTCTTTTAAGAATTTTCGTTTGTGTGCGCTTTTTTGTATTTTCTAATGGATTTATGAATTACTCCTTTAAGCGTCAATAAACTAAAGTTTAATTTAAAAAAAAAAACAACTAAAAGGATCCATTTTGTAGGTAATAACAACACCAACCAAAATATTGTTTTATATTGACCGGTCAGTGGCTGTGTTATCATCGCGTCTAGGTCCTCCCAGGCATCGTGAACTCTGTTCCTAGGCTGACTAAGTCCTACTGACAAGACAAGCAACATTTTCCACTTACATACCATGGTGATACACTAATATCTCTATTTTTATGTTATCTATTTCAAAAGAATTATTCCACGGTCTGCTACTTCTATTTATCTTTTCTATAATGTTAATGTAATTACTTGCATACTGCTTACTAACCCCGTAAGCATGGACATTGAAGGGTCTAGAGTCGTTCAAATAAATGTAGCTTCCTTCAATGAAAAAGTAGAGCCTTGACGTGTGCGGTGAAGGAGGAAAATATATGTTTCCTTATAACGCCGTTGGAAAAGTGGTGGGGTCCTCTCCAATTACCATGGTGATAATAGGAGATTTTCAAATATTGCCAGGTTAGTCGTAACCTTGAAATGTTTGCCATTCGTAAAATAAATAAATGTAAAAAATATAACATAATAAAAAAACAGGAATAAGAACTTTATGAATATTTTTCAATAAAATTCTGACGAAACACAAAAGTTTGCCGTTTACATCGACTATAAATTAGAACGATTGATCATTATTAATTCGGCATAACATTCGGCAATAGAACATTTTCAGCACGTCACACAGGTATCATCAAAATTTATTGTCACCTTTGTCCATTATTCATGGCCGCTCCTACACTAAATAGAAAAAAACTCAGGTATAATGCCAAACTACGAACAAAGATGATTTATGCAAGGATTCCTTATGAAATGCATTGTCCGATTCGATTCTTGGGCCACCGTTCCCGCCAGCTAAAAAACCTCTCAAAAGTACAAATGCTATGTCATCAACACCTCCGATTGTCGCGAACAATACAAAAAAAAAATCATTTTGATATTTTATCCTAAATCATAGATAAAGCATTCTAGTCTTTGAGATGCTACATCAAAAATGTGTTTTTCCTGTAAACGACAAAGAGAAACTGCAACCTTTCGGTCTTAAAGCGAATGAAATATCACGAACGAAGCTCATTTTTTCACCTTACAAACCATTAAGAAACCATTTCTCCACGTCAAGGACCTTTATAAGTCGACTTGTAAGATCATTTTCGCTGTCAACAAAAGAATACACTTCATGAAAACGTCATTAGTACCCGGTTACCTTCCAATGTTATGCCCCTTTTGGAATCTCGTTTTCGATATAAATACGTACAACCATTGCTAATTTATTAGACATTCAGAAAAGGTGCTTTACGTAACAAGTTCTTGTCAATGCATGTGTTTTACACTATAAATAATAATGTCTAAGAGTTTCATAGTTTTGTGGGAGGAATATTCAAAGGGTTAATTAATAAACCTGCATTCAATGCTTCAGTATGCTTTAGCAATAATCGTTACTCATGTTGTCTACTGACGATTGCTTCATTAGTCCCGATTGTTTGCTCGTTTGTTCGAATGTTTGTTCAGATTATTGCTACGGCTTCATTTAATCATACGTCTTCTTTTTGCGAATCCATTTCTTTGTTAACACTGAGAAATTCAACATGGTATGTAAACATTTTTTTTCTTTTAGACATCTCTGAAGAAATGCAATGCTTTTCACATTTCCAATGAATTTATTTGCTTAAATACTTTCGTATATTTTATGCAATGTCTACTACTATTTGTCTACTCAAAATTATTTTATTTACTCTCACTTGCTTTTAATATGCGCAGTGATTATTCGTTCGTGTCTCATAATTTTCAGTACGTGTTTTCATAAAAATGGTGTGTTGTACCAAAGTTTTAAATATTATTCAGTATTTATGTAAGTTAGTATCTTTAAATAACTACAGTGTGCTTTCATTTTCATTTTTTTAAGATCATTTGCTGACTTCTATAATCATCATAATTGGTTTTTCTTCATATTCCTCATTTAAAACACTTTCATGCTGCATGTTTTGATTAAATTTATTGGTTTAACTTCGGCTGTAAGCTGAAGCTAAGGAGAAAATAAGGTGATAGAATCTAAAATTTGAGAGAAAGAAGGAGGTTTGAAAGCAAATGTACTTACATTATCTATTTAGGTGAACTATCAATAAGTTAGTATTATGATATTTAATATATTTATTGGAAAAATCTGCTTCTCTAAATACTGTGTATTCAGTTTATATACCAGCGCGTAAGTAAGTTCAATTTGGGAGGCGGGAATGGGTACCGCCGCCCCGGGAATCTTTATTGGATAACCAACACCTCTGCCATAGGTCACCCCAAGTGGTTCGCGACATTTGGTGATTTAGCAGGGGTGCCCGGGTTCATGGGGTGAGGTTTGTCTAGGTCTTGGAGGCGGATGACCAGGACACACTGAACCCCAGATTCCTACCCACCCCTTAAACCATTTCCTTCCCAGAACTTTCCTCTCCTTCCTTTCCTTAAAAACCCTCTACACAGCATCCCCAAAGGGAAATTATTTTCCTCCGGGCCACCTGTGTGGAGCTCATGTAAAAAAAAAGTACAAAAAAATTAACACTGTGTATAAATTCGGTTGCTATTCATACCAACTTATTATTAATATATATCGGAACTATGTGTCCGACAAAACGATAAGCGATAGGCAGCTTACTCTAAGGTCAGCAGATTGAGATGTTACTAATCGTTTAATCGAACTTTCTAGGTTAAATCGAGCCGTTTACTATGATCGATCTTTTCGTGTAACTGGCCCGCTCATTTGGAACAAACTTCCCTCAGCTCTTACTAATATCCAGAACTTGGCTGAATTCAAAAGAGCTTTAAAAACCAACTTATTTAAAAAATCATACCTTCCATGAATTTTAACTCCTTTTCAATCTACTATAATAAGCCATGTTCCTCAAGTTTCTGGTAATTGTTTGGTTTCGATTACCTCCTTACTATAGTTTTATGTGCACTCTGAATTTGTATTATTTCTAAATGTTAACTGCCTCCTGTTCTATATAATTTAGTTTAAATGATTCTTGTTGAATGGCACCGTGATGGTTTATCATTATATATTGTCCGGTGCCAAAACAGCACTCACTATTGTTGTTAATATTGTTCTTTAGGAATTGCTTTGTATATTTTTGTATATTCGTTATTTCACATTATTTAATTAATTTTTTAAGGACTCGTAAGGAACACTGTAGGTTAATTTTAAGTTTACTATAATTAAGCGCACTTGAAGTGAAACATCACAAAACTGCGCTATATAAATACTACGTTATTATTATTATTATTATTAAGGGTATTTTTGAAGTCAAAAGTACAATTTTATAGTATCTAAAAATCATTACGGGGAGCCAACTGTAGGCAGATCAACTGTCGGGACACCATTATTATTATGTCTGATAATTATGTATTATAAATTATGGATAATAGCTAACAAAACATAACACAGTACAGGTACAGAATAACGTCTATTTTTTACACTCTGTGTAACAACCATTAATAATTGGATTCTTTCTTTAAATCAAAATCAAAATGCTAATAGTGTCATTTTCGTGGATATTAAAAAGTATATAAAAGATTTAATCAAATAGATCAGTGTAATAAATAATTTTCCTGCCCACGCGGCGGCGGAGACGCTACGTCCCACGAGAAGGACAACAGTTGCCGACAAAGGACACTTTTTTGTCCTTTTGTATTAAACGATGCCAATATATTATGAGTTTTTGTCGACCAAACTCACCACTCAAAGGTTACAACTTTGAGACAAGAACAAAATTGAGGTTAAGAACAACGTTAATGTTTTGTGGTCAAGATTGATGCTAAACTTTAAAAATACGTGTTTCAAATTTCAACCGCAAGATTTGAGTACTTGAGCACGTTTTTCATAAATTAATTAAAAACCATTTAATTTTCAACTTAATAATATTTTGTAAAGCTCTCTCATACTATTTGTGCTCTAGCGAAAGCAAATAAATAAAATTATATGAATTATAAAAACCTAAATTTTATTGAAATTACTTGAATTAACATAATCCTAAAATATTATTAGAATTTTTTAGATAATTGCAGTAAGGTTTATTGTTGAACAATAAACATATTTATCTTAGGGCGTACATTATTCCTTCCTGCTTCCTGAATTCTGCCGGAATTATGCATAATTATTTAAAAATATAATGGTAAATTATTTCATTCAATTTGGTATGGGTACCGCCGCCTCGGGAACCATTTGTTGGATAACCAACACCTCTGCCCTAGGTCACCACAAGTGGTTCGCTACATTTGGTGACTTAGCAGGGGTGCCCGGGTTCATGAAGTGCGATTTGTCCGGGTCTTGCATCTGCCCACCAGCTGAGTGGCAGGCCAGATTGGGAGAGAATGGTTGAAGGAGTCCCTTTGAATTCTCCAGCCGTACTCTCTCAGAACATCGCCTTGCACCGCAGTGGGAGGGATGAATTCACATGTCCGTCACTCCAGGACACACAGATTCCCAGATTCCTACCCACCCCTAATACCCTTTTCCTTCCCAGAACTTCCTCTCATTCCTTTCCTAAAAATACCCTCCACACAGCATCCCCAAAGATGACACAAGCCCTGAGGGGAAATATTTTCCTCAGGGCCTCCTGTGTAGAACTAATGTAAAAAACGAGTATGCTTTAGACCACACGACTGAAGTAAAACTTCTTTAGCTACATCTATATGATAGGAAGAGAGAAAGAAAATGTGCGCGCGCACTGCTCTCTCTTGCACCTACAGTGTGATACAGACAATAGGCCTGCACTGTGTCTTAGATATACGAAACGTAACTGGCTATGAGAGAAAGAGAGAAAGAAAATGTGTGCTCGCACCTCTCTCTCTTGCCCCTACAGTAATATACGAAACGTAACTCACTCTCTGTCTATCTTCACTGACTTATATCTCCCTTCTCAACTAACGTTCGCCTAGCTTTTCGTAACGCTCTCGACACGCATTCACCAGCTCACTCCCCAAATCAAGCGTGCGTAAAAAAATAATCGTTTTACTTTTCTTTGTCTTGCCTCATTTTTATAAAAATGCAGGTCCATCACAGATACCAACATTACCAACGCCTTTTATAACCTTCCTATTAAAACGTCAATAAATCGCGTGGAAATCAAAAGATACCAACCGCGATTCACCATTCCGTTCCTTTATCCTGTCCCATTACCGAATCTGACAACACAACAGTTGGTTACAAGTGTCTCTAGTCACCTTTCTTTTCTTCTCTTTTCACTTCTCCTTTGCCATTGTGTTCTCGGTCGTTCCGAACTGTTCTCAGTTATATTTTTCTCACGCATTGAGAGTCCAACAATCGCACAAAAGCCGTGACAAAGGTACCGAAACGAATCGCCTTTTTATGATACCGCGATATCAGTTTCTACGATTTTGATTTTGTCCTGACTAATCATTAAAGCATTTTATTCGAGCTTTTGAATTTGAATGGTCGCGCTTTGTAATAAGAATGATAATGATTAATAATTTTGAGTGTGCGTTTTGTCCAAATTAAACGTATTTTCTGTCTCTGCCCTTTTCTTTTGTCCATCTTACCACGTGGGCCAACTGAAAACTTTATGTGGCGCAATAATTTATGTTTATCGAAGTTTTTTACAAGTGAAGAGCGTTTTTTGTACGGCCTATCAAACATTTTATATCACAATGAACAGGCATAAACCGTAAATTAAATCAAACAAATCGTCCTCCAATATTCATCAAAATAATTTTTTGACACATAGGCTGTCTGCAGAACTACGAGTACCTACATATGTCAGAATTGATACATATAATACTCGTAATTGTTGTGCTATCGCGTTTGTTGTAACTCATTGTTTTGACGGTAATCCCATTTTTTTACATAAGCTCAGGACCTGTCAACTTTGGGTATACTGTCTGGAGGGTCTTTGTAGTGAAAGGAAGGAGGGGAATGTATGAGGGATGAGTAGGAATCTGGGGTCAATGTGTCAAGGTTTGACGGATCTATGAATCCATCCTTCTAACTGCGATGCAAGGTAACAGGTCGAGGGAGTCGGACTGGAGAGGTCTAAGGTATGTTTCTCTCAACCAGCATTCGCCGCCATGAACTAGACAAACATCACCCCATGAATCCGGGCACCCCCGCTAAGTCATCAAAGTAGCGAACCACTTGGGGTGACTCATGGCAGGGGTTTTGGTTATCGAATAAATGGTTATTAAAAAATATATTTAAAAAAAAATCCTATGGTTGCCATTATATTTTGCAATATTTCCTAGTTTCACTGAGTGCCAATTGGTATTTTTAATAGATTTTTTTTACTTTTTAGTTAAACCTGCAACCTCCCGAGATCAGGTTATTTAAATACGTCGTTCACAACGCTACAAAAGCCAAATTCATCTGTCAGTCATCAACCATTAGTACCTACTCTAATTAATTAAAATCTAATCATTAAAAAATCTAAAAAATATGCATAAACAATCTGAAGTTCGGATATCTTACAAATTCCTGTTTAGTTCCGCAAAATTTATCACCAGTTATCCGCTTCTTAACTCCCATGCGCTGTAACCAGTCGACAACGTTTAGCGAATCAGCGTTGGACGTGATAATGGGTGATAAAGAATATTTATACTTTTCTTAAGTTCCCATGGACATAATTCAGTTTCTGACAAACTGAAAATGAGACGTGTAATACATACTCGTAATTTGCAATCGCTTCAGTATGTTTTTGCTTACGCACTACAAGACTCGGGATCACTAATATAATCGTGTATTGTGTTTTGCAAAGTTTATTGAGCATTTCGTGAATTGAAGATACACCAGAAAAAAGGTTCGGATTAAAAAAGCATGTTAACCATGTTAGTGAGATCGTTGCTTCAGGATCTTCTGGTTTCAAATTATTAATCTAAATGTGTCCTTCCCTCTTTTGACCGATTGCGGAATTTGTCTTTAGTTTCCAAAAACTATTAAATTTGACTCCATTACAACCATCTGCTTGAACCTGAAAAGTTCTCCTTTAATCCGAAACTCTCCATAATGCTTTACCCTTACACTACTTTAAAGAAGTTTGAACAATAGGCTAAAAAAACTGTGAACATGAACATATTTAATTTCAATTTTTCAACTTCGAATGCATTCAAAGAAACAAAACAATAAATTACCAATGTGAAATAATTGACTTTTTCAACGAGTATACTTATATGGGATTAATGGGATTAATTATATGGGATTAATTACTTATTTGTATTATGTACATAGATAACATATACATTATAAAAAACCAGTAGTATAGTAACAACACACGTCTCACAGGAAAGAGGCCTGAAAATATGTAAAATAGCAAAAAGTAACGCTGGAGTACTGTGTACCAGTGATTTTTAATAAGCTCAAACATAAATTAGTTTTTAAGGAAAATGAGATTTTAAGCATGAAAATTGTGAAGATGTGGTTTATGAATGACAAAATCGATATATGTGTAAAAAAAAACAGAAAAAACAAAGAAGAAAAAGAAAGATATCATAAATAATTTTCACTTCTAATATTATAAATGTATACATACATGCATGCAGCATGCAGCCATGTGGCAGCTTCGCGGGACTATATATTTATTGTTCAAATTATATATTTTGTTAAGGGGTTTTTTATTAAAATCATTTTTAAAAAAAAATTGTGACTTTTTGGTGGAATAATCGTATTTAAACAT
The DNA here is from genome assembly GCA_929108145.2 of Limnephilus rhombicus. Lineage (NCBI taxonomy): Eukaryota > Metazoa > Arthropoda > Insecta > Trichoptera > Limnephilidae > Limnephilus > Limnephilus rhombicus. Next base: position 17,813,059 of record OV815270.1, read on the forward strand.
TTGTTTTTTTCCTTCCTGAAACTAAAATGAATCCTCGTACTCCATTCTTCAACTCCTATCAACTTTAAAACCATCTTCCAATTCTTGAAGAATGGTTATTTTTTTTTGTATTATGCAGGTCTTTTTTTAAATTCTATCGTAAAACCATTCCTTGATTAGGTAAAATCATAGATTATATATGGACGCTGCACGATGTTGAAATGTGGGTGAGTTTGAGGACGTAACAAAAATAGCTTTGTAGCTAACGTAAGGAACGTAAACTGGCGTACTTACGTTAATTCGGAACAACTGAAAATTTATGAAGACAATATTATCGACTATCAATCGAAATAGAAAAATCAGAAAAAGGAAACGGCCACATCTAGTGAACTTCCTAGAAGTGATATCTTTTTCTGATTTTCGATTGAGAGAGTTTAATATTATAGGGAGAATTTCATTAATTAAATTATTATATAATTATTATATATAATTATTATATTATAATTAAATATCTAATTAAATATATATAATTAAATATTATAATTTTAAATTATAATAAAATATTACAATTTGAAATTTTTTTATGTACTATAAAAATGAAAATATATTTGTATTTTTGTGTTTTAATTTTAAGCTCCGTCAGAGCCTTATCTGGGCATGCTGAACGGAGGATATTTTTGAGCTAATATTGCTTTTCAGAAATGGGAATACGTATAATCACCAAAGTACTCGAAAACTTAGTTAATCCAGAAACATCAAAAATATAATAATTCTAGAATATGACTTCAGCAGTGTTACACCCAGTTTAACAAATATATGGAGGACACAACTAGGAGGGCTCTGCCCCGACTAAAGGCCTATGTTATATTTGGGGATGCTGTGAAGATGGTCTTCTTGAGCTAAAATTGCTTTTCGGAGATGGGAAGACCCACAATTGTCTGAAGACTAAAAAACATAGCCGACCTAACAAGTTAAAAAATACAATAATACTAGAATATGACTTCAACAGTGTTACACCCAGTATAATATATGGAGGACACAATTAGGAGGAGTGTGCCCCGTGGTGCACAGCGGGGGGCGAGCCACCCAATCCATTCAAACGGTTAAACAGGTGCTTTTCTTATTTGGGTGCTTTGCTTCGGTTAAACCACTGTTCTAAATTATTCCAAATAAAAATAATTTAAAAACCGGTGATCTTAATGGATTTTCGTGTTTAGGATAATATGATAATTTTGTATCAAAGGATTACGCTCTAACTTATTATTAAAATTGGTAACGTACAAGTGATATGTAACTCATTATCCAATAATTTTACTCGCCTGGACCTAGACAAAGATTCATTAATTAGTTCTAATAATATTTCATATACGATGACCTACGTCAAAAGTCTTGGGATCTGAAGACAGCGAAATGGTGAAAGTGCGATACCATCAAACATAACTCTTATGATAAGCAAGTGACGTCCTTTCGCGGGGTAAGGCTCTCGACTAGCAATCCGGAGGTCGCGGGTTCAATTCCCGGTGTTCGCAAGTAACTTTTATTCGATTAATTTGTGTTATTTCATAATACACTCATTTATATATAATTTATAATATATTTGCGACAGTGTTAGATACTCTCAGTATCGCCCTGATGTAAGACCACCATTCGGAATTGAAACGTTGCTTGAAATGGTTTTTGCCATTTAGCTTGTTTGGTGACCAGATCTTAATAGCCAGATACTTCACTAAATTCCTCTTGTCCATCTCCTTACCCCCCCCCCCCATCTACATTAAGCCTCACAACATTTTCCAATTGGGGAAGCCATAGTCTCACTGGCAATTTGCAAATTTGTGTTAAAATCAAATCCACGCCGTCCGCCCGGTCGCAGACACTCAGATTTATTTACATATGGAACGATAGACAATATTATTCCACCAAAATATACCTAGTGTAGGTAGGTCTTAGCATTCACTACTTCAAAAAATTACATCATACCATTCATAACTCCGAGCAATGCCGGATAAAAGTATGCTAGTATTATGTATTTACACATATATTCGATTTTTCCCTTTACCATTAAACATGTTTTAAATTCTACACAACTGATCAACAAACATTTACCAATCATTGTTGGTAGTTTATCAGATATGTAAAATTTTAAAGACCTTTAATTAGTAAGACCCTTAATATTCAACAAAAAATACTGTCAATTATACACCAATTAGCAAACATACAATTCTTTCAGGTGAAGGGAAGGTATATTTAAGACTTTTTATACATCCTGTTACGTAACTATAAATCTCTATAAATACCGAGCAGATAAAGTGTATCCCCGGTCCAGTTGGCAGAATTGAGATATAATTATTTGAAACATTTTTCAGCTTAGCTATTATTTATCTAATGACTCCCACTCCTGTAAAAACGACCCTTGGAACGTTCGAAAACCTCGTGGCAAAACATCCATGGAAGTTAAAAGCATTACAAATTACAAAAGTCTCAATGAATCTTTTTTTCATATTAAAAGCAAAATCTCACGACCAAGATCGCTAACCCCCACGTCATTGGGTAACCCATATATTTATATTTCATTTACGAAAATTAAGCGATGAAAAATGTTTATTTCCATGATTTGAAATTCTCTAGATTGGTCCTGGAAGTTATTAGGTTGACTTCATACATAGAAATCTGAGAAGTTACTCACCTGCATTATCAAGGAAAATATTTCTTTCCCAGAACTCTCATCTCAAATGACCTATGTCATCCCCAAAGATGACATAGGTCCTGAGGGAAATTTTATTTATTTTCCTCAGAACCTCCTGTGTGGAGCTCACGTAAAAAAAAAAACAATTTTTAAATATTTTATCATCACTCTTAATGACCTTTCTGAGTTGGTTCTGAGTTGGTTTCATTCTTAGTTGGCCGGTCACCCTTCAAATTACATAACGTAGACATAACAAAAATATTAAGTTATGACCATTTAATTTTTATTTCTTAATGTTGATCTTCGTAAAAATTTATGATTTTTTTTAGTACCTACCTTATCTCGTAGGAGTAGAGTAGTACAGTAGAAAAAAATAGTAAACCGTAGAAGAAAGGAAATAATGGTTGCCCTAGCAATCAGGGAAACCCAATTAGAAGTCAATATTAATAGAAACCTAATTATAAGTAAAGTTATAAGTCAATCGACACGTAAAAGACAGCAAGTTACTATATTAATAATGATGGGGCACATATGCTTTATTGCATTCCAATGGTCCAATGAATCCCACCGAAGTGCGCCAAAAGATATGAAAAATGCATCTTTACCTCGGAATTTCAATACTCCTTACAAAATGGATTTTCAAATTTATTGCTTGTTTTGAAGGCGGCTAGCGTACTGTACGGGGAAGCGTTATTTATGTTCTCATGCAAAAGGCATCGGTGTTAATTGAAGTAGATGACCTTGAAGGGTAGACCCCTGACCTCTGACGAGAGGTCACACATTCTACCTTTACGTGCGCTAAACCATAACCATACTAAATTCGTAATACGTACTAAATCACGGGACAACTTAAATTTGTACGATTCTCTGCACGTGTTTCTTTCTAACGTTTTAATGAGTAATAAATTGTTATTAACCAACGGATATCCAATCAATGAAATTTAAAATATACGTTTTTCAAAATTAATTCATTATGAATAACACATATCTAAAATATTTGCTGCACCATCCGTAGTGGTAGATACCCTCAGTATCGCCCTGACAATTTAGTGAAATTCCACCATTCCATGTCTGAATAGCTTGGCACTTCCCAAACGTCCTCTTCCCCATCTCCTTCCCCTCCCCACTACTTTCAGCCTCACAACATAATATTTCAAATCGGGATGCCATAGTATCACTGGCATCACGCAGGGATCAGTTGCGACTTTTGTGATGTAACTATTCACATTTTTTTTGAAGTAGATACTACGTACGAAAAAAAAACCTAAAACGTATTTTCCACGCATATTTCGCAAATTTTTTTGACATCCATAAAAATATCGGCTAATTTGTGGATTATTATCTACTAGTGTATGCTTATTATATGTACAGCGCCCTTGAGATGATTTTTCATGAAAACGGCGCTTTATAAATCAGCCAAATATTATTAATATTATTAGTGTCTTTTAATGTGTCTACTAAGAAAAGTGTATTTTTCATGCCATATCGATATAATAATAAGTAATCCAAGTCAGAATTCATACATAGAACTCCAGATATTTTTACAAATTGTATGGAATCGAGATCTAGACAATGCGAAAAAATGACAATTTTTCTAATTTAAAACAAATATAAACTCATTGTAATCTGCAATGATTCCTTCCTCCTACAACATTGGTCTCTTCAAATTCCAAGTGCACACATTTTTCATAAAAAAATTTCTCCACACGGTATCCCCAAATATGTTAATATATAAGTCTTAAGATGAAGCCATACTAAATAATGCAAAATCATACAAAATCACATTTTTTGTTTTGAAAATTTGATAGCTTAGAAGTATTATAGATGCTTCAATTAAATACTGTGTGTAGAACATACCTTGGCCCTTAAAAATATCGGTCATTTTTTTAATAAGTCTTTTAATAGGCCTTTAAAAAAATAATAAGGTCTATAAAAAACACTTTCAAGTCCAAACTCTCCTATTTATAAACCCCTTTTCGGATTTGGTTTTATTGTATAATATGGAAAATTTAGTTTCTTTTATAATAATCGCAAAAAAAACAATAACTCAATATCGATTTTATTTCATTCGAAATTTGCTTTAATTTATACCTACATTCAAAAATGCTGAAAGGCGTGATGATAAAACAATTAAAATTATGTACTTTTTATAATTATTTTTTGATTAAAAGTATTTATAATTTTTCAATAATATCTAAGCAAAATAAGAATGTAAAAAAAATCTTAAATATATTAGTTTGTAAGACCCGTAAATAAATAGTCAAACTGAAGTATTTTCATCACAAAACGCGTGTGCGGATCTTTTTTTAAATGATTTTATTAAAACTAAAATTAAAATTCTGAAACATAGCTTTCCCAGAAAATTTATTGATTTATTTTACTGCGTGATTATATGATTTGAATTGTGTGTCGTATAACACAAAATTTTGTTTGTAAATTTAACAAATCTGCCAACGACCTTAAAATTTTAAAAATAGCTTTACTAGATAAAAGAACAGTCTTTCGAAATCAATTTATAATTTTTTGTGGAAAAGAGTCTATACGTCTAAAATTTGATTCAAAATTGACATATTTCCTGTTTTGTCTATTGTTCCCTCTTGAGGAAAGTCGAGTCTCGAAAGTGGATTCTAAAATATATTGCACATATCCCTTTCAGGCTGGCAAAAATAATAATAATTTTCATTTTCAACAAACGATATTGATACCTGTAATTTCGAATTACCCACATTGTAACGTGGGTTTGAAAAGATCTTACGTATCTTATAATTTATAAGTCATGAAATTTGAATGCCGGTTGAAGTATAATGAATGACTGATTTACGTGCTATACAATCATATAATCACTGTGCTGCTAAAATATAATGTAATGCATGCTATAATAACCTCGGACAATGATCTAACTCGAAGAAAAACAAGCATTTTCTAATAATAAATTTTCACTGTTTTTCTTACTCTCTAAAAAATACGATGATGAAGGCATTCTTATTTTATTTTTACGTTGACGAATAAATTTTCAACGTCGTTTTGAAATGTTACATTTTTGATTTACTGCCAAAACGACATGTTGATGAGGCGTTGACGTCACGCCCGCCAATGTCAGTATCAGCTGTCTTACCAGACATTGGCTTATCTATGTCATTATGACGTTGTAGCCAGTTGGAATCGGAATGTGCGGTTTTAAATAGTTTCTTTAATCAATAATTATGAATGAAAATATTTAAATAATACATTTTTGACGTTATTCGTAGTTTGTGATAATATCCAGTTATTTCAGATAAATAAAGGTCTATATAATATACGACCTTTTTATGTGAATACCTCACAAGAGTCCTAGCTGCATTTGTCTGGAGCCAGTAAGACTATGGCATGCCCAATTGGGGTATTTTGTAAGGCTGAAGGTAGTAGGGAGGGGAAGGAGATGGGGAAGTAGAAGGTGGGGAAGTACCTGGCTCTTCAGATCTGGTCACCAAACACAGCCAAAGCCATTTCAAGCCACGTTTCAATTCTGAATGGTGGTTAACACCAGGGCGATACTGAGAGTATCTTCCACTCTGGAACGTTCCGCAAATATACCACATATTATTAAAAAAACAATTAATTGTGAAATGACACAAATTAACCGAATAAAATTTATTTGCGCACGTCGTGATTCGACCCTCGACCGTCAGATTGCGATTCAAGAGCCTTAACCTTCGACCACGGAGGCCCTCTCTCTGATCTAATCTGATCGAATATATAAGGCACATTACATTCTACATTATAAGTCCTTACACCGTGCTTGACTTCATTGATCGATTGTGTTTAAATTAGTCAAAATTTATTGTACAATAAAAAAAACCTATGTCTGATTTATTATTAGACTATTATCGACGGTGCTCTTAATAAACACTTTGATGTTTCAGAGAAAACGATGGGAAAAACAACCGACGCCACACGCGAAGTTATATTAAATGCTGTATATGGAATTATCTGCAGTAATAAAGAAAGAAAAAAAATCCAATAAAATAATAAGAATAAGAAAATTCTTACCCCATGTACTATAGTTGATTTAATTAAAGTATTTGGAACCCCTAGGCGAGAAATCGAAATGAAGTCTCTGCGTAGGTACTGTCTGTCTACCTTCCAAACAGAAATTCAGAAGACAGCAAGTTTCTTAATAGTTTGGTGTATAAAATTTTGGGTTTATGTTATTAGGGTACCTTGGAAAGTAGGTTCTTCACGGTTCTCTTTTTACAAATGGAACCGACGATGAATTTAAATAAATTATTCCAAATCGTCTCCTTGCCCAGTTTTGGTCGGGAGCGAGGACTACTCTTGACTTCTAAATAATGGAGAATCGTCAACAAATTCCTTGCTCCATTGTGGGCATTATGTGACCCCTCTTCCTTCAGACACCGCATTATATTTAAAATTTAATGTAATTTGTTGACCATTTGTTGATATTTTAAATAGTCGGCTTAGGCACGCTGGCGCCCAGAGGATAATTTACAATGGAAAGATGACATAAAAAAAATTCAATGATCTCATATTCAGACGGTGAAAACATAATTTAACGGAATAGACCCGTAACATCATTAAATAATGTTAACGATAAAGTATGACTACGGTCATCGCTTTATAGTTATTCGGGGTAGTTTTGACAAAATTTTATAAGATATTTAAAGGGTTTAATCTAATTTATAACATTTTTAAACTACCTAATCCTCGAGGCGCCAACAGATCTGTGAGAAAATTATTTGAAAGCTTAAAAATAGTTAAATTAATATGCCGATGAGCGGTGAACTTTGTGTTCGTTCTATTGCAATTAAACCGCTATTAATTGTGACACAGTACATTTTTTAGTCTAATAGCATTTAATTTTTAAGTTGGTAGAAGGTTGGAATTAAAATATATGTACTTCTCGCCCACATTAATTCACTTAAAAAAGTTATTGATAGGTGCCTCAAAACAATTTTGGCTAGTGGAATTAATTTAACGAAGAATCTATCTACATACTCGTATAAAAAAATAAGGTTTCGTACGTTTGAAACGTTTTGACGATGGATTGACTCAAAAATTTTACATAACATTACATTTTAGCAGAAGAGTGTTTCTATATATATAATGGTAAGCTCTGGCGTTATGAAATTTGTTTAAATGAAAATGTGTATATTTCATATAATTAAGCGGCAGAGAGGGAAGCAGGAGGGGGAGGGTAACGTAGTAGGTGGGAGGGGTGATGAGGGAGGGGGTAGGCGGGAAAGGTGGAAGGGGAATGCAGGAGGGAAATGGTACGAGGGAGAGAAACGGCGACGCATGGGAAAGGACAGGCAGGGAGAAACAATTTATTTCTTTGAATATGGCCAGCTAGTATATACTGGTTTTTAAAGTGATAAGATGTGGTGTCAGATGTCATAAAAAAAATTATATGGTCTACAAAAAATCATAAGCACAATTTATTTGAGATTCTACTTGAATTAAATTGGAATGAACATTTATTATTTAATTATCAAGTACCTATATCGTTATATCGATGAACATTTAAAAAATATTTTGTCTTATACCTGCTGAATGCTATTTATCCTTGTACACTATTTAACATCACCAGTTCGTTAACTTTTTTTGGTATAAAAATGTAAGTGCTAGTGTAAACTTATTAATATATTTTACCGGTTGACGCACACAATAAAATTACAAGTCGGTGGAAGAGCCTTATTTAAAAGAATAAATCATCGCCATATCTTGATATACCATAATCATCAATTTCTGTAAAACTAACCGACAAAGTAGTAGCCGAGTTAGTCAAAGAAGTATTAACAATGGAGAAAAGTGAAGCGGTTTGCTGACCGTTCGAGGCTGGAACACAATAGGCCGAATTAGGAGCAATCTAGCAAGACAAAGATAAATAGGTTTAGCCATCCAGTTCTAGTAGCCGGACACAAAACACACACGGCAATACGGGATGATAGAATCCGGGACTACCTGCACTTCTGGTGAATAATCATTTGTCAGGTGTGGGGAATGCGTACAACGCAACGGCGAGAAGAAAAACTGTGCTACGTTTTTATGCTTAGGACGCAGCAAAATCTTCAACGAACGAAAATAATAATTTTAGGTCATTCAATTTCTTCTACGATTATTTGATTTACATTTAATATTAACGTCATCTTGAGGAACGCTGTGAAGTAAAGAGAGGAAGGTCAGCCATCTAAAAATATTTGGCACGCGTTTGGCGGTGCATCTTCCTCTGGAGGTGCATCAGTGCCGAAAGTACTTACCAATAATGTCAGATTTTCCTTGCTTCTTCCACTAAGAGACGATTAGAATAAACACATAACTCGCACTTTATATAATATATGATTTTTTTATTTTTTTATTAGTTTTTATATACATATACACGTACATGTAATATAATCGTGAGTAATTACATTTTCAGGTTACAATCGGATTAAACTCAAATCATTAATTACTAACATGCAACATTGAGTAGAAACAGTATAAACATATATATTTATTTATTTATTTAATTATTTATTTATCTATTGTTGTTATACGCCCGTAGGGGCTTTTACATAGATTAGAAAATAATATTTAAGATATCGAGGATTACACATACATAGAATTTATACCAAAAGTTATAAAAGTGAAAAAACTTTTAAGAATATACAAGTAGTTTTTAAAGAAAAAAAAATATGTATATAATTTATAACCTTTACGAGAGTGTAACTACTCGTGTGTAAAGGGACGAGAAAATATATATATTTTTTTAAATATTTTTTTTTTAATTAAAAATTATAACACATACATTATAAATACGTACTTACATAAATAAAATGTAATAAAAAAAATATATAAAAAAAAAATAATAATATAAAAAAATAAAATAATATAAAATAAATTGTTGAATAAGTATTGTTAGTTAAAGGTTAATGCGGTTCTAAGTGCCTAAATTATTTAAGATATTATTGTTTAATTTATTTTTAATTTATTGTTGTGAGATTCTAATCTCAGCTCTATTGCTAGTTGATTAAACCACACCACTCCATTGTACATGTAGTAGTGTTGTGCAAAACTGGTATGCATTAATGGCGTACATAAGCGACCCATTGTGTTTTGCCTATTGCTCTCAACGCGTACCATGGCGTGGTGCGACTTCTTAGAATAGTCTTTGTGTATTTGAAGCAGCTTATGTTTTATGTATGTATTTTTTAGAGGTGGGATTTGAAAGTCTTGGAAAAGTTGAGAGGTTGAATAATCTGATGGTTTCTTAGTAACAATTTTGATTATCAATCTTTGAGTAATTTCCAACGGCAAAATTGAGGTTTTGTAAGCTCCTCCCCATGCAACGATACCGTATTGTATTATCGAATGGGCTTGAGCATAGTATATATTTTTAAGAATTTTTAAGTTAAGTATATTTCTTAAATTCTTAATCTATTAATAGTATTGGTAATTTGATTCTTCCACTTAAGGTTAGTATCTATTATTACACCCAAATATTTTATTTCTTTTTTATTTGCTATGCATAGACAGATCTAGACATAGATGATCTCTTGAATTCTTTCCGTAAAAGTACAGTTTTTAGAAAGTTTTCTAATGGTAATTTTGAGAGGTGCGATTTTTTTATAACCTTAATTTTTAAGTAAACTAAACACCATTCTAATTCGACCTATAGCAATTACTCTATTCATCATAAAAGTTATAGCAATCATATCACCCCGGCACCAGATCACCATCGCCTCATCGTGAACTGTTTAGTATTCATGCGTTTAGTTCAACTGTTTAGTAGGCATGCGGTGCGTTGTCAACTCGCTCTCGCAGTCACCGCGCTTACGTCTCGCAGTCACCGCGCTTACATCTCGCTGTCTCTGCGAGCTGTCGCCCAGTGTAACCGCGCCGTAGTCCGGCCATATCCGCGCCGAAACCTCGGGGATGTTGATGGCTGGTTGACGGCGCGGCGAGGCGAGGCGATGCTCTTCCGATGCCGAGCTGATTTGTCCGATAGCCTTAAACTAAAACATGATGGATGCACTGTTAAAAAATTTAAATAAAATTAAATTGTTTCCACTTTCGAACAAATTTCGAGCTCTTTTCTGAGCCTTAGCTTTCAGTCTATTCCTGAGGTAAAATAGCAAGATTAATTATTAAACTGTTGTTTTTTAATGTAGAAATTAACGTAACACATCGCAAGTTTTATAATCCCAGCAACACCACTATTCCTCACACCGCAACACTCATGCATCACTCCAAATCCTTCATTACCCCAACCTCTCCATCTCCCACATTGAATAATGCTCCACTTGTGACTCTTAACCTCAAACAACATATTTTGGTTCTCCGTGTTTAATTTGGATCCGGAATGCATAAATACCTACATTAATACTGATTGGATCATGGTAATTTTTGAGGCGTAGGATGGACAGACGGTAAGACGCCAATTCGCAATCAATCGGCTACCTTAATAATCTTCGGCGATTTAACATCCCCGCGCTTTATTAATATGTTAATTTCTTGTCGAATTTTAATTAAACATTACCATAATATTTGTATGTTACAATTATTACTTCAGTTAAAAGGGACATCGCTTTGAAGTTTCATTTCACCTATGGCCCCGATTCTTGACTCTGAAGGCGGGTAGAAAAAAATATGTTTTTTTTAATATGTCAGGTACGCCTCATACGTCATACAAATTTCTAGTGTTATATTTTCGTGAAAACAAGCTTAAGGGCCCAAGTGGTTATAGTAGAGAGACTTAATATATAAATATTAAAGCTATGCGAATTGTTCTAACAAAATATATTTAACAAAAAGCGTTGTACGACGGCCGCCGTGGTCGAGGAGCATGGCTCTTGACGCACAATCCGAAGGTCGCGAGATCGAATCCCAGCGTGCGCAAATAAATTTTATTCAATTAATTTGTGTTATTTCACATTAATTAATTTCCGGCACGTTCTAGAGTGGAAGACACTCTCAGTATTGCCCTGGGGTAAGACAACCATTCAGAATTGAAAAGTTGCTTGAAACGACTTTAGCCGTGTTTGGTGACCAGATCTGGATAGCCAGGTATTTCCCCACCTTCCTCTTCCTCTTCCCCATCTCCTTCCCCTCCCCACAATCTTCGGCCTCACAACATACCCCAATTGGGATTGCCATAGTCTCACTGGCTGGGAGCAGCTGGGACTCTTAAGAGGTATTCACATAAAAAAAGACACTATCACTCTTTTACGATCGATGAGTAATGTAATTTTCAGGTTCTTATTTATGAAACAATAATTTAATCAGACGATGCACAAAAACACTTGAATAGTGAGATCTCGTGCCATAAAATTAGCGCAAAACTCTGTGTAATTTATTGGTTAAATTTTTTAATTACAAAAAAAAGTGGCTTCAAAATTTTAAATTAAAAAAAAAATTACCAACAGCACCTTTAGCCGAAAAGTACAAAAAAAACTGGTTGGTTATGAAACAGTCCAACTTGAATAAAAAAAATTAACCTTAAAAATTATAGAATTCTTGGAGTTGGATTTACCATTAATCACAATAATCAAATAAAATTTTTGGACAGGCAGCGAAATGGTGCTACTTGATTGTTTTTAAAATCCAAAATCGATAAACATTTTCTCATTAATCAATGCACCTACCTCAAATCGCAAATAGGGCATATCATCTCAATCATTATAGAATCAACATTATTAAAAAGAGCAAATATTCGGGGAATTCATTAGGCCTTTGCAGAGTTCTATTTTGAATTCATCATCTAATTTTTTCCTGTCCAAAATGCCATATTTTAATGGGCTTTTTAAATGGCCAATACGTTTTTCAGAGCTATTAATCCGCCCTTTTTTGCTACCGACGCTCTTCTGTTCTATTCAAATAGCTTTTTTGCCGGCATTATTCATTTCGGAACATTTCGACATTTATTTCTAATTTCAGAATGTCTTGTCTACCTTCGGAGTATACTTGCAAGTGGCTCGCGGTGTTGTCTCAAATTCGGTGAAATATAAGCGTCGTGTCGTTCTAATAAATCATATTAAAATTGAATGTATTTAATTTCTTTAATATTAGGTACTTGGAGAAAATGAAGCAGACTGAATTGTTGAAAAGGGTTTAAATTATTAAAGATTAAATTATTTGTCTCCGTGGTTTTGGCAGTACCGCTCTAATATTGTTATATTTAGAAAAACTTTTAAAAATGTACATTTCAATATACGTACGAGTATACGTATGGATATGTTACCTACGGCAAATTATTATTACAGCCTTACGAATAAAGAAAAACACTTAACTACCATTAAACGGTGTTTCCGTTCGGTGACCACTAAACGGTGTTTCCTCAACGTTGCTAAAAACTGAGGCTCTGCAACCGGGCTCTAAAAGAAGAAGATGGAGAGATACGAAATTACGAATGTTAGAGGAGAGCGCTAACATTTACAGCGACAAAATCGATCGAAAATGTTTAATAAAACACGACTCGTTTAAAATAGGGCAAAAATCTCGCAAGCATTATCTTAAACAGCATTTAAAGAAATACTGTGAATTTTTTCATACATATAACTTGTAAAATAACTGAAACACACGTGTTTATAATAATTTTTGGAGCATACTTTGCGATTTTTTTCTATCGAGGGAATTTTATGTAATTTGCGTTTCGGCGCGGGCAAAGTCTAGATATTATCTTCAAGAATAACATATATTTTTTTAAGAGCTTTAAAACTTACCGTGTTTAAGGGAAATATGTAATAAATCGGTAGAAATCCGGGTTGCGGGCCCTTAATAACATAATGACCTTTTTATGTTGGCTGAATTGAACTTTGATACATTTGCGCAAGCGCAGAACCATGTTATTCCATTCATTTGCAGGAAATTTTATTTTGTGACATCTGATATTTCACGCGCAGTTCATTTGTATTTGTTGCGCAGTAATGATCATTTCACTATTATATTAGTATAATTGAACATAGTTACAATTATTATTTTTAATTTTTAAACTAACGTTTAAGACAAGATTTTTATGCATAGCACAAAGGGTAACAATTATTATAAGCAATAATTATCAGCCTGAAACACTCATCCACATTGAAAAATCTTCCGAGAAAAGATACATGACGCCAACGGGACATGAACCCGTGCCCTTCTGATTGCCGGTCAGCTGCTCTCCCAATTGAGCTATGGCGGCTTATCTTATACCCACCAAATGATTCAATATATACTAGTGTTTCATTCAACAATTACTGCTTATTATATTTTTTTCCACCTGAAAACAACCAACTTTAGTTTTTGCGAGAGAGACACTGTTAGCGTTAAATTCCTCGCTAGGTGGCGTCGAGACAAATTATGTCTTCATTTATTGGGGAAATACTTAAACTTGTCAAATATTAATTATTATTTTTAATTTTTAAACTAATGGCGTCATGTATCTTTTCTCGGAAGATTTTTCAATGTGGATGAGTGTTTCAGGCTGATAATTATTGCTTATAATAATTGTTATAGTTACAATTATTGGCGTGTTTTTGTCGGTTTTGCTTGCTTTTATAATGTCATATTGTTAATTTAATTTTGTTAACTAAAAAATATCGATTATTGCGGAAAAATGATTTTTTTATCCGCTTGAGTTTAATAAAAGTTATTTCATAAAATAGTTATTGGGCGTTTGTAAATAAATAAAAAATTCGAGTTATCAACGTTTAACTTATGCATAAGTGAATCCAAAATGTCAGATTTTTTCAGATACTCTCAAAACGAGGAAGTTATGTTAAAAGTTAATTGTACGAACGAGAAAAAATACAGTTTTCCTCCAAATTCATTAAATAGAAGAACTGTGTTTTTTTTAATTTCTGTACATTTTGATTAAAAATGTTTTCGCAATATTTTTTTCTATTTTTTCCGGGTTTGAAGTTAATATATGGCAATTTTTAAACACGAAAGTATATTTCAAAAACAAAAATCTAAAAGGTAATTTAATCTAGTTTCTTTAAAGGTGTTTGTTTTTACGACTTCTTCAAAATTAAGAAATTTACAAGATATTTACAAAATTCGTTTAGAAATGATTAATAAAACAGGCCTATACATCACAATATATAAAAAAAAACCCTGGTGTGTAAGCAATGTTTATATTGTTTATATATTTCCATGAACAATTTTGAACAATTAATTTTTTAATTAGTGATATTTTCAAATCCTCAGTCAATTATTTATCAATTGAATAAAATTTTCACAGCGTTTTTTAGTAAGCCTATTAAGGTTTATCAACAAAAAATATTGTTCTGATCGGCTGTCTTGTGTTCGGTAGGTACCTACTTAGTTGTAAATTTCTTCGATAGTTTAAGGCGTGTATGTAGTGTACTGCTTAAGATAAATTCTAAGAATAATTGAATAAATCAAACATAAGACGTGTTGCATTAAACCTACTGAATTAGCTGAAAAGGATGAGTAGGTACTCACTCGAATGTTACCTCAAGGACGCATAACATGGGTTTTATCTACTCCCCAAGCAATTATTAAAATAAATCAGCTTTAATATATCTCTTTTCTAAATAAAGTAGAAATATTTGTTATCCTCTTTGACCTCACCAATAAAATTTTCTCCTTAATGATCTCGGCAGCAGTTGGGTGACGGCCCAAGACTAAGACCCGAGGTCCCGGGCCCCCCTGACCCACGTTTCGGGGTCCCCATCGGCCCCATTCTTCATATCTCACCGTCAGAAGGAGGACCGCGACCCCCGCTGTGCTCCTGAATTAACTAAACACCCTCGGGACATATAGAAAACCAAAGAACACAATTACCCATCAGGTGAAAAAAAACTTTAAAATTAACGGCACCTCATAAAAAGGGGTTTACTTTAACCGTCAATAAAAACAAACATTGAACAAATGAATATATTTGTTGGTGATAACTATTTTTTAAACTGAAATATGTAAATTAATAAAATGTGTCTGCCCAAAACTACACACCAGTAAAAAAATAATTATCTTTTCTTTGAACGTTTTTCAAGCGACTTCTTAAAATTAGTGTTTTTTACAAATGTGTCCATTTACTCGTGTTTGTGCCTCACTTTAAGATCCACAACGTACTTTTGATATTCTGTTGAAAGTGTAGGTTATTGGTCGGCGCTTTTCTTTTCCAAAGTTAAATTAAAATTGGAGTTCCGAGTATAAATAAAATTAACATATTAGGTACTTTTAAATTATCTCTTTTGGAATACTTTTAATTACTAAACTGTAAATCTGTACCCTGTCTCAGGCATAAAACTCATTAGTTCGATGTTACTTCCCATTAGTATGCTCACAAGTGGGTTTTAAGGAAAATTAAGATTACGATGACTACTTAATAAAAATAATTTATTTTGTATCTACCTAAATATATTTCCGGTAAACTTACTATGCATTCTAAATTTACTTGTTTTTGTTTAACAGCTTACTTGTCAAAAATCGCTAAAAATCTTGCAAGAAATTTTGTTTTCTTTTGGACACTCCTTTCTTTGCAACATGTGTCGAAACCATCTAAGAGTCCATTCTTAATCTTTTTTCTTTGCGTTTATATCGGCCTTGCATAATTTTCTGAAATCCTTATTTGTAATTAATTTGTAAATGGATTTATCTCAAACACGCCTTAAGAATCCCTTTTTACTGCAATATGTCTCTGCCAGTTTCGTGCCTTATCGCTACACATAAGGGATTGATATTCTGATACCATATATAGATACTTCATTGAAAACATTAACATGTGCTTATATTTGAACTTGTAGATGATCACAAAATATGAGTAGGTACCTAGAATCTAACTTTTGTTTCTATTTTTTTACAAGTGGATTGTGCTATTTCGAGTCCGAGTTTCAACATTATGGCTACAGATTTAAAGTCTTATTATTTTAAATAGAACTATTATTATTACACAATTAAACAACCACACTCTAACTAGATTACTCAATACACCTTCCCATCTACCCTTGCCTTTCGTCCCTTTATTCTAACCCTAAGTTCCCTCCAACCTTCCCCAACCCTCTTCGACATATTTTGAAAATGATATCACCAATATTGTCACACCTTCCTTGTTTAAACCAAATTTTA
This sequence comes from Limnephilus rhombicus, assembly GCA_929108145.2. NCBI lineage: Eukaryota > Metazoa > Arthropoda > Insecta > Trichoptera > Limnephilidae > Limnephilus > Limnephilus rhombicus. The sequence continues at coordinate 17,829,767 of OV815270.1, forward strand.
ATTTTTTTTTTAAATGATGTATATTATAGATTGATGTGGGTAATCGTATTACGATACACACAAAAAAATTACCTAACTTCATGAAAAATTAAACAATAGTATTTTTTGGGTTCTTGTCTAAAAGGACTCATGAAACATTCAAGGCCCTTATTGAAAATGTCAAGAGACATAGAGTTATCCCTTTTCATGCTATGCAGGGCCAGAACGTCCGTTCTGCCATGTGGAATCCAGAGCCATGGTGTCGACCCTGGCGGTAGTTGTTTGGTACTAATAATATATATCATTCCAGAAAACATGAGCTTTCAATAAAATTAATAAGAATTTCATTATGTTTAATTTAAGATTTGCTGTTAACTTTTCCGAAAATAAATAAATATGGATCGAAAATAAGGCATCTGATCTTACTCCATGGCTAGGGATGGAAATAACACAACATTGTTAGCTGAAAAATTCCGTAGAGAAAAAAGATAGATACCGTTTATTTACGATTTATATTTATGCCTATAGAGAAGATTACATCACTGCGGCAAGGAGATGTACTCGTTTAATGCGTAGGTAACAAGATGTTTGTAATTGGAAAGCTTAAGATAATTGACAGTTTTAATTATTCTCCATTCAACACATCATGTATATTTGTTAGACGTCCAATTATATTAAACAATACGCTCATGAATACGTTTAACTTTCAAATTAGATACAGCCGGATTCAAATGATTAGGTACTTGGATTAAAATCAAGTATAATTATTTTGCTTTTTATCCGGCGTTTGCAAATAATAATTCTAAAATAGGGTTGAATGTGCGTAGGTATAATGCAGTGTAAGTTTTTGTTGATGTTTTTATTAAATGAAATTAATTAAGTTTTTTAAACCAATACCTTAAGTTTTCTTCATCGGGGTTCAAAATATCTTGAAAAAAAGTCACAAGTATAAGAAAAGTCAATTAAACATAGACAAAAAATATAAAAATAAGCAGAAAATAAGTAATCACATATTATTATAAAAATTATATATAAAATATTTCAATCCATGAAGACAATATTAGCGAAACTCAATCGAAAATATGCGTTAAGAAATTGAAGATAATGTTGATAGTTCTCGGGAATCGAATAGACACAATAGTTCAGTTGGTTGAGTTCTGCCTGGTAAGGCGTAGGTCCTGGATTCGAGACCCAGATGTGACCTATCCTTTTCTGATTTTTCTGTTTCAGATTTTCGATTAAGTTTCACTAATATTGTCTTCAACCTATTCTGGGCCGCTCGTTCACCGGTGAGATCGGAAAAAAATTTCAAAATAAATGAATTCATATGCGTTTTTGACCCTTATGTATAAAGAAACTGTATCAAAAACAAGGTCAGAATCGCTTGCGCCAACAGTATTTTTCATACCGCCAAAAGTTTCATTCACCTGGAAACACAGGAATATTTTTAAAAGTTATCTGTGGAATATGAATGTTACATTTTACCGCGAAATGAACTGTCAAAGTCAGTCGATGGTCGGTCACAAAAACATCAAAAAACCTATCAATTCATCAAATAAACACAAGTAATGTTGTTTTTATCGATAGTATATTGTTCAAAGAATGTGTTTCGGTAAATAAAATAAACGATAGCTCAAAATAAATTATCACTTCGAAGTATGCTTTCTGATATTTCATAAGAAATACTTCCCGGCTAGCAAGAAGAAAATTTTAAGAGGAATATAAACGCTAGAAATATTTCGATTCTCATGCCTGCAAAATTTAAAATCGAGCGTCTTATTTTCACGAGGCAAGTAAGCGAAAAAGTGGTTTATATTTATTTTGTGCATAATTTTATAAGAACGAAAAAAAGTTAGAACATAAAAAATAGAAAATAATAGAAAACCTTAAAAATAGTCTTAGCCATAAAGGGGTATTTTAAAAAAATGATTTTTTTATTACTACATGGTTAAGTCATGAAAAAAATTTTTTTTTAGTGGTTTACGCTTATATTTTTGGTTATGTAAATAATAATTTTATTGTAATTCCAATACATAGAAAAGCTATTAAAAGCTTCAAATTATCCGTAGCGTATTTTTTGATGTTCATACTGTAAGCCGATTCGTCGTAAAGATTAATCTAAATAGTATCTAAACAGGATTTTAAGTATAACTTCATCTTAAGTTAAAAATAATAATAAATATTGATTTATAATATTTTTAAATATTTACATGGCATAAATTTTTTTAATAAAAAAAAACTTGCAAACAGACCCTCTGAAGACCCTGTGGAAATATTTTGTTTATTTTTCGTAGTACTCTACAAGTTCTGACAGGAATGTATTTCATGAATGTTCTTTTAAAATTAAACGAATTGCAATGAAACTTGAATCTTGTACATGTGTTTAATATACCTACCTTATTTACATAAAATGGACAACACACCTGCTTGCAAGTATCTACCTATCTATAAACAACGAATAAAGTACCTATGTACCTGAAACCACTATACAACCCAATAATATTAATAATATAATATTAGAGATAGGCTTCATGTTTACAAGATATTGTGGAATTTATGATGTCTTAGGTTAGGTTTACGAAGGTCCATCGCCTCACACCGACTGACCTTGATCGCAGTGACTCAAGTTTCCCGATCATAATTCAACAAACTGGTACCAGACAAAAAGAATCCGAACTCACGAGGAATTCGTCACAGTATTAAAGAGCTAAATAATAAATCCGATTATAATGACCTGTCAATACGGATTAATATATTAGTATTATAATTTCGGTCCAGACCATGCAGGGTTCCTGTCCAAAATACACCATTGATATCTACCAATGAAGGAAGAACCTAAGTCAATTCGTGAGTATGTTCCCCACGAATGCCAAGTACATACTATAATGGTAAACGAATATTGACCCAATTCCAGAAAAAAAAATTATGTTCAACCTAAAGTCTTTTCGTAGTTATAATGCTGTTCCTTGAACATTTTGTGTATTTAAGAATAGTTTTTGCTCCCGGCTTCGCTCGCATAGTATTAGGGGGGGGGGGGGTCCAACTCCGCGTTCCACCTTCCCTATCCCCACTCCACTCCCCCCTCCCCCCCTATCACTCCACCCCCCTCCATACCCGTTACATACATTTTTCAACACAATCAGTAACAATCAAACACACGCAGTTTTGCATTTATAATATTAGTATAATTTTAACTATCAAAGGGATCTCCATAGTAACCTAAACCAATAACAAAATGACAGCGCACGTCAAATAATTACTTATAGTTACCAAGCAATGCTTTGCTTTTCATCTGGACATTAAACGTTTAATAAATAATTTCATAACGCCATAGCTTATTCATAACCCCAATACCTATATATACACTATATACAGCCTATATTACTCGCAAATAATGTAGTTTGTATTAGTTAAAGATTTTTTTAAGTCCATTCAGTATATTTTGCGTGAAAGAGTAGCACACGTACATCTTTTACACGTACTTTTTAATAGGATATATTAGCCAAAGAATAAAGCTATTATTTTTATTTTTAACTTAATGAGTAAAACCTCAAATTGTAATATTTATTTAAATGAAGACAATTTTAGTGAAACTTAATTGAAAATCTGGAGATAAACGGACACTATCTATATAGACCGGTCAGTTGTTGAGTGGTCATAGCGCTTGGGTCCCACCCGGGCGTCGCGTGTTCGATTCCTCGGCTGGCTAAGGCCTCCATCACAACACAAGCAACATTTTCATTGTTGGGTTATTCGTAACCCGGGAATGTTTGTCTTTCTAAAAAAAAAACATAGCACTTAGTTCGGGTTTGAATCTTGCAATCATATATAAAGATAACAGCCAATAATAAAATGCTTTAAGAAAATGAAAATAATGTTGGTAGTTCTTGTACAGTTGAGAGTGACCGAATTGAATACCTTAGCTCAGTCGGTAGAGCTATGGCCATGAAAGCAGAAGGTCCTGGGTTCGAGTCCCAGAAGTGCCAATATCTTTTTCTGATTTTTATGTCTCCAGATTTTTAGTTAAGTTTCGCTAATATTGTCTTAATACATGTTATTTTTATATTTCCAATTTAATTGACAGTAAATACCTAACTAAATATTACGAGCCTTACTAATAAACGTTTCACACAATAATGAATTTTTACACAATAATTGATAAACGTGTATGGTAAATGGATATTTATCAGTGAGGTCAAATTTAAAAAGCATTTATTAGTCAGGGGTCACCTATATGTAATACTAGGAGAACACCATGTTCAACGCAGCCCAGAGTACCTACGACGAAATGCCAAGAGCTGTCGACTGGCGGATGTGAGGCTAGTCGCTAGTGTTGCCAAAGTTGTGAGAATAATTTGGCTAGTGAATAAACGCTTTTTTTCAGCAATTTGCTAAAAAATAAAGTATTAATATTTGTTTATTTTTATTCCGTCGCGCGTCGTCTAAACAGTAAGAAGCGGGTATATTTGACGAAGAAAAAATAATAATAACGTGGCACACCTCACAATCCAATAGATCACAATCGCCCGAAACGGTGGGTGAGGAAATGTTACAGAAAATATTTCACCCTGGGTGACTCGGCGCATTTTTCTCCGATACAAATCATCACGAGATGTCGCGGCCAGGGGTGAACTGGAATCATTTTTGATGAGGTAGAACTTAGTATTTGATGAAATTCTTTTTCCAAAATGACTAACAAGTTTAATTATTTGAATTCAAATGAAAATAAAAAAGACTTCATAAGAGTCAGTGTATTAACATATAACAAACAGCCAACGTCGATTCTGACTATTTATATTTTATTATATTGTAGTCGCAAAATTAATTTCGGTCCTTCTCAGCTCTTACAAGGTACCATCGCGGACGAGGTGGTCAATATCAGATGAAAAATACAAAACACCAATGTTGACCCTCTGCCCTTGGCCCCGAGTTTATTAAAAAATTTGAAATATATTTTATTCTAAAACAACGCACTTAATTCTAGTAATTTTTTTCTTCTTTTAAATTGGTTAATTAGACTAACGTTTATATCCGGAAAAAAAGGGTTGTTGGGTGAAAAGTTGACATTTGAAAAACGTGAAAATCATTTCCGTATTATAATTATTGTAGGATTTATGAAGCCGAAAGTATGATAAAAAAAAACACATTTGCCTCAAATTTGATAAATTTCGACATCTGTCAAAACTTTAAATGAAAGAAAAACACATTTCAAACATAAAATTATTATTTGTTTATATAAGCAGCTACTTTGTAACGAGTCATTATGTTTTAAAATAAAACCATAACTTAGTAAACAACACTTTAATAACTTAGTAAACACCATGTTTTCTAAGTAATAGGTAGTTATATTTTAAAAAAGACTTATTATTTAATCAAATAATGCTGGTACCTGCTTTATTAATTTATTTATGTATTTTTATTTTAGTAATTTGTACATTTAAGTTTTAATTAATTATAATATTTCATATTGCAAACTAAATTTTATGTAGTTTTATGTAGCTCCTACAATACATCTTGAACTTTCCAATTGGTGTGGACTTTAATGTTTCTGGTAGCGTGTTATATAACTCAATTCCTTTGTACAGTAAACTGTTCTGCGCATTCGCCTTGTCTTTTTTGAAGCCTGATTTCCTTGCACGTCCTTGTGTTATGTCTGTGAATGTCATTGTTGAATATAATTTTATTTGAGAAGTATTTTGGTAAAATGTTGTTTGTTATTTTACGTATAAATATCATCGTATTCAAGGTCAGCATCTGTTTCACGGTTAGCCAATTCAGTTCCTTTAACACTTTGTTTACTTTTGAAAATCTATTTCGCCGAAGTATTTATTATTCTCATTGCCCTGTTTTGGAGAATTTGAAACTTATTTTGTTCTCGTTCGTTACATAGGAAAAGGATAGTTGAGTAATAGTTAAAATGTGAAGCAATAATTGATTTGTAGATTTGATAGTGATTGCAGTTTTACTATATAGGTTTTGCCGAATTCTTCCCCAAAAAGATATTTTTTTCCCAATTTTATTTTGTGTATATTCTGCATGCTTGTTGAATGTGTTAGGAATCTAATATAACTCCTAAGTATTTCATTTCAGTAACATTTTCAATAATCTCACCATCAATTTTAATTTTGTTTTCACCGAATGTCTTCTTGTATCCAATCATCATACTTATTTTGTATTAATTTAAGCTTATAGCTTATTTTAGCCATCTTGATACATTATTTAGCTCATTATTTAAAATATTTATTAGTTCTTCATAGTTATCTCCAATTAAGTATATTAGTGTATCATCGGCAAATAGTCATACTTTGCATTTTGAAAAAATTTTCACCATCTCATTTATATAGAGTATGAACAATAGAGGTCCAAGGACCAACCCTTGCGGTACTCCTAATTTATTTTCCATTGGTTTTGAATTTTGAAAAATGATTATTAATTGTTGTTACCTGCTTTCTGTCTTTCAAATACTCTTCTATTAATTTAATGGCTACAGCCAATGGCTAAACCAATTTCTTTAGACTTTTTTATAAGTATTTCTCGATCTATAGTTTAGAATACCCTTTGAAAATCCAAAAATATTGCTAAGATATATTTATTACTATTCATTCCTTCCTTCCATTCTTCGACAATTACGTTTAATGCTGTTTCACATGAGTTATTAGATCTAAATCCTTGATATTAAATATTGTGTTTATTTAGGTATTGCAAGATTTTTTCTTTTATTATCACTTCAAGAATCTGTTCATATTTTGGTATGGTCAAAATTCTTCACATTTTCTGGTACTTTTAACATTTGGAACCGGTATAATAGTAGACAGTTTCCACGACCGTGGAAATTTTCCTTCTTCAATCGTCTCAATAATAGAATAATAGAGTAGATCAAATGACCAAGATGGAAAAACATATCTTATTATACTAATGCTTAATCCATCTGAACTATTCTTTGATTTTATTTTCTTTAAAATTTCAAATAAATATTCTGCATTTATTTTTCTTAAGAATAATGATTCTTTGTTTGAGTCGATATTATCACTTGTGGGGTTAACTGCAATGTTGGGTATTAATTTGTTAATTTGAGTGATACTTTCAATAAAACATTTGTTTTATTGAAAGTAAGTTTTCTTCGTTTATCTCTTTTGGGAAGCTTACTATTTTTCTGTCGTCTTTGTTTTCGCCATGTACTAATTCTTTTATAAGTTTTCATAAACAATTCCAATTTTGACAATCGATACTAATCTGATTTGATTCTATAATGGAAATCTCAGGTCATTGAACCGGAATTAAACTACTCCCACCAAGAGGTTGTATGACGTCATCGAAATTTGTCCTCTTCCTTCTCATGCGTCTTTTTTGAAAACCAAAAAAACAGAAGATGCTAGAACAATTACCCTACGTACGATTTCTCGCTGGGATTAGTACTTACAGAGACACGCAACCGAAATTATTAATTTTTGTATATGGTTTGCACGCATAACGTTGGAAATCCTGCGCATTTGAATGTGTGTTTGATCTAAATCTTCGTAAGCATGTTTGTGCATGTATAGGCAATATAAAAAAATAAGCTTATAATAAAAAACCAGGTAGTAGATAGGTGCTGGTGGATCCGAGTCCAGTCCTGGGGGTGATGAGTGCACAATTGGCGCATAACGCAAGCAATGATGACCAGCGAATCCACCATTTGTAGGTGGAGCACTGTTTCTTCAACTCAATATATCACGGAGATCGATTATTATTATATTTTAATATTCGGGCCAAGGAGCATCCTTACATTTATTCATATTCAAACTAAAGGCAGAGTCTATCTTCACATTGACTAATACGTTTTGCCTGTGCGAAGAATAAAGTATAAAAAGATGTATTTAAAAAATATATATATATTGTTTTGCAGGGTTAAGTTATACATAAATTATTTTATTAGGTTAAAATTATTTTTAAAACATTGATTTTATCCACACAGGCTTTAATCAGTAAACAAAAATATTTAAAAAAAAAAAACGGTAAAACCTAGAATTTAAAACCAGTCAATATAACAGAGTATATATTTTTAATATATATTCTATGAGTTCTAAATACTACAACCGGATTACATTAGAATTTATCCATAAAGCCTTTTTTTGCACAACATTGTCATTAAAAAAATATAGGTTGTGTATAGAGTCGATTTCGTTTAGTTGGGAAACACCAGGCCAAAAATATTTTGTCCCAAATAAGCGACGAGGTAGGTAAAAAAAGTATTTATCTGTCTTTTTTACATGTCCAAATATTAGATTTATTTGAATTCTCTAAAATGTATTTTTAAACTTTATAAATTAAAAAAAAGATTACCTACAGGAAAATAATTATGTACCATAGACTTCATATGTCTATGTTATGTACTAATTATGGGTATATTATGGTATATGACGGCCGGCGTGGTCTAGCGGTAAGGCTTTCGACTCGCAATCCGAAGGTCGCGGGATCGAATCCCGGCGAGGGCAAATAAATTTTATTTGATTAATTTGTTTTATTTCACGATTAATACATTTAAAATAATATATTGTATATTTGCGGCACGTTCCAGAGTGGACAATACTCTCAGTATCACCCTGGTGTAAGACCACCATTCAGAATTGAAACGTGGCTTGAAATGGAAAGCCATTTCCGCCGTGTTTGGTGGCCAGATATGAATAGCCAGGTCCTTTCCTTCCTTCCTCTTCCCTAACTTCTTCCCTTCCCCACCACTTGTGAAGTATTCATATTTAAAAAAAACACATGAATATGAAAAAAATCACATGTTAAAATAACAGAAACCCCAAAAGTGAATTTTTGTATGCACGGCAGAGAACTGCGAACTAAATAACTTTATGTTGACGAATGTCAGCGGACGGCGAACATCTAGCATAGGCGAAGTCTGCCGAATTACTGCCGAATTACTGCCGAATGACCAAGAACACCCGTAGCGTGGCGCATCGCCTCTCCTTACTTTTGCATCGACTTCCGATCGGAAATTGTCCCAATTAAATGAAATGGTGTCCTGATAACTGAAATAAATAATTATTTTATTTGGTTTCCGTTCCCTGGGTTTTGTCCCAAATAACCGGCTGTCCCAATAAACCGGTATACCGAATATTAATTAATTATTATAAGCAATAATTATCAGCGTGAAACACTCATCTACATTGAAAAAATCTTCCGAGAAAAATATTTGCCGCCAACGGGACGATGTCTTAATTGTTAGTTTATCAATTAAAAAATAATAATTAATATTTGACAAGTTAAAGTATTTCCCCAAAAAATGTAGAAATAATTTATCTCGACGCCACCTAGCGAGAGATTTTGCACTAATGATGTCTCTCTCACAAAAATAAAGTTGGTTGTTTTCACGTGGAAAAATGTAATAAACAGTAATTGTTGAATGAAACACTAGTATATATTGAATTATTTGGCGGGTATTAGATAAGCCGCCATAGCTCAATGGTCAGAGCACCTGACCGGCAATCAGAAGGACACGGGTTCATGTCCCGTTGGCGGCAAGTATCTTTTCTCGGATGATGAGTGTTTCAGGCTGATAATTATTGCTTATTGTTACCCTTTGTTCTATGCATAAAAATCTTGTCTTACACGTTAGTTTATCAATTAAAAAATAATGATCAATTAATTACTAGAAAATGTGTTTTAAATTTTACACCAGATCAAATTTTAAGTGTTACAAATTTTTTAAATTTTTAGCCATTTATGTATGGTAAACAGTTAATCAGTTATGTAAAATTTAAAAAAAATTGTAAGAGCCTGTATATACATTTGAAAATGAAATCTCTTCTCTTATCATGTAGCCACGGTCTGATGGTTTATGTCACGTGGATGTTTTTTCAATACACCTTGCGTTGAAAACTGAAAATAAATCAAATAGGCACATGCTTACCTTTTCTGGGCGGTGTTTGCTGATAGGACACACTGTTACTAGGGGGACCGTCAGTTGAAAGGGAACATTTTCAACAATATGTTTTCGTGATAAATAAACACTGATTTGATTGGGGGCTAGATACTAGGTAATTGTCGTTTAGAGAAAATCCAAAACGTACCTACATAAATACTTGGTTTATTAATTTATTTATATGAATACACGTTTAGATGGGCTTTTGAAATATGCGATATATCTACTTTGTGGAACAGTGATCATGACCAGTGGTGGCTGAATTGGAAACGCGTTTGGGCCCCACCCAGGCGTCGTGTGTTCAATTCCTCTTGGCTAAGTCGTCCATCATGACACAAGCACCATTTTCCGCTATGTGGTGGTAAATGCTGTCAGGTTATTCGTAACCCGGGAATGTTAAAATATTGAACAAAACCCTTGCAGAAGAATAGTAGGTATAATGCTAACATTGATTATTATTATTATTGAGGTGCTTTATAGCCAGTTTGTAACTATATTTCATGAAAATGAACACATCTATAATTTCTGAGAAAGTATTGCCATAAAAAATAAATGATTTGTTTTATTTCATTTATTTATGGTGGCTCTGATGCGGTTTGTGGGTATGATGCGACTCTCTCAAGATCTTGAGCAATGTATGCTGGTTTGAGGCGGTCGATGCTCACGGTGATTTCCTTCCCTTTTACCAGTATGGTATATGCTCGTTCGTGCCGACGAACGACTTGATGAGGGCCGCTGTAGGGTTGTTGAAGTGGGCTCTTGGCGGTGTCGTCCCTCAGGAAGACGTGAGAAGCTGTGGGAAGATTTTGGAAGATGAAATGATGTCCATCACCATGGCGGGTACCTTCAATTGGTTTCAGCTCATTGAAGTGCTGCCGTAGTTCCTTGAGGAAGTTTCCGGTGTCGTCATCGACTTTAGGTCGTGCTATACATAGGAATTCACCGGGTAAGCGGAGCGGCTCGCCGTATACTAGCTCGGCTCAAGTTGTAGCGAGATCATCTCTCCAAGCTGCTCTAATTCCCATGAGTAGGTACGGTGGGAAGTATTTCCGTCCAACGGCTTTTCTGATGGCACTTGATCGCTGCCTTTAGTTGACGATGAAATCGTTCCACCATGCCATTTGCTGCGGGGTGGTATGCAGTTGTGTGGATTTTCGTCGTGCCTGCCAGGCAATTCAACTGCCTGAACAGCCTTGACTCAAATTGTCTCCCTTGGTCCGTAAGTAATGCGGAGTGGAGTGACGAATCTTGTAATCCAGCCCTTGTAGAAAGCGCCTGCCACTGTTTCAGCCTCTTGGTCTGGGATCGGGAACGCCTCTGGCCATCTCGTGAATCTGTCCACGCACGTGAGGCAGTATCGACATCCTTCTGAGGAGGGCATGACGATTATGTCGATGTGGACATGCTCAAATCTAGCGGAAGGCTTGGGAAAGGCTCCCAAGGGTGTTGACACGTGCCGTGTCACCTTGCTTCGTTGGCATTGGAGGCAATTGCGTGCGAGCTCAATAGTATCGGCTTTGATGGCCGGCCAGACGTAACGTTGAGTTATAAGCTTGACCGTGGCCTTGATTCCAGGGTGGGCCAGCTGATGGACCGCATTGAATGCCGCAGATCTGAACTTCTTCGCCCCCGGTATGTCCACTGAGCACGCCATCACGTATGCGCTTGACTGGGTGAAGGCTTGCCAAAAGAGGTACGTAATAGGAATTTTCCTCGATATCACTGGTGCCTTCGATCATGCGTGGTGGCCGATGATACTAGTCAAGCTCAAAAATAGGAAATGTCCACAAAATCTGTTCAAGATCTGCGCTGATTACCTCTGCGACAGAACGGTCATCCTTTCTTTTGGAGACTACCTGATTGAACAAATAGTTGACATGGGTTGTCCTCAGGGTTCAATCCTTGGACCTGAGTTTTGGAACATTTTTTTTGATGATTCCTCCAGGCTGCCCTTGCCTGAAGGATGTATCTCTGTGGATTACGCTGATGACAAATTGTATCTGGTCTCGGGGAACAGCAGAAAGGAAGTTGAGAGTAAAGCTGAAGAGGTTTAAGTGTGACTTTAGAATGGGGAAAGAGAAATCGGCTGACCTTCGCTCCCCACAAGACCATGGGACTCCTGATAAAGGGTAACCTCAATAGAAGTAGAAATCCCACCATCAACATTGGAGATACCAACATCCGATTCGTTGAGAACACTAAATACTTAGGCGTCACTTTGGATCGAACGTCCTCATTCTTGACCCATGTTAAAAGCGTATCAAGTAAGGCCCAGGCCCTCTTTTTGAAATTGAGAAGAATCTCTACTGCTGAGTGGGGACTGCGCTCTCCAGCGCTCCGTCTCCTATACAGGGGGGCTTACGTGGCGCAAGTCTCGTATGCGGCCTCTGTGTGGGAGCACCGCCTGGAGAATGCACTTATACTCTCGGCGCTCAAGAGAGGCCAGCGAGTCCCCTTGCTGGCGCTTTCGGGTGCGTACAGAACAGTTGCTTCGGACGCTTTGCCAGTTTTGGCCGGCGTTTTGCCTATCGATCTTGAAATTAGGGAGGTGTTAACAAAGAAGCTTCTAACGAGAGGAAGAACTGCCACCCATCATGGTATTGAGCTAATACCAGGTGGAGCGGTTTCCCTCCCAGGACTTCTTAGAGAGATGCGAGAAAGAACTTTGAGAGAATGGCAGGAACGTTGGGATAGGTCAAATATGGGAAGGTGGACTTTCTCCTTCTTCCCGTCAGTTAAACTCAGAATGGAAGGGGCGTACATCACTAGGGATCATCATGTGACCCAACTTCTGTCCGGTCATGGGGAGTTCAGAGGGAGACTTCATAGTCTCTCTCTATCACCCCATTCTAACTGCGCTTGTGGTAATACTGATCAAACAGCCGAGCACATTCTGTGGCACTGCGAGATTTTGACGGATGCCCGAGAGGAAATGCTCGATGGCTTGCAAGTTACCACGAGACCAGCTTGGAACGCGGATCTCGTTTCGAATAAGGTGAACTTTGAGTGTTTGAAGAAATTTACGAAAGTCTGGGTTGAGAGATGGCCTGATCTTAGAGTCGCTGACTAGCTGTAAAATCATGTAGGTACCAGGTGTATCTGCTCTTGAATCCACGGACATTCTCTTTACTTTATTACATCTACTGCTAGAATTTTATGTTTTATGCTTTATATCTGTATATATATATATTTTTTTTTTTGTTATAATATCATCTCTATCTTAGGTACCTTTATCTTATTCTATTGTATACATTTTGTTCCTATTTCTTTTATTTTTCTGTGACTTACCTTTTTTTTGCTTATTTTATTTCTTTTCACATGGTTTATTTTAGATTTCACTAAGCTGTGCTACACGATGTTTTATCGAGATACCTGTTTATTGTTTTCATTATTTTTCATCAATTTTTTGTGATTTTCTTTTTTTTCCAGCTTCATATTCCAAGGAACACTATTGATTCAACTAACATACTCGACTTTGTTTTTTTTTTAAATTTTGTTTTGGTTTCTTTGTTCTCTTTTTCTTTTTAGTCTCACAATGCTACTTTGCTTCGCTCAGAAGGCTGAACTGAACTGCATCTATTTATTTTGTTATGTTTCTTTTTCCCCTTCTGGGGGTGCGTTAGACCTCGTCCTTGCATCAACAGGAGTCGGTCGACGATGGCACGGTGCCCTCTAAAATTAATTGCGCCACCCCCAGCAACATGTGCAGGCTTTAGGTTTGGGGGGGGGGGCGACCTCGGCCCTCCTTCGCCTTGCCTCCGGCTACTCAACGCTGAGTTCCTTAGGGTCGTCGGGTATTTCCCCCCAATCTCCCATTTACTTTTGTTTGAGGCATCACCGAGGAACCGGCTAAGGGGCGCGGAAGCTGAGTGTGGTTCACGACTAGACCGAATGTCATGCGCATTCTTGCTGGAACTGCCAATCGATTGAAGAGGACTCCCAACCGTTTGCCATTCCCTTATTACTTATCTACTGTGTCTTCTTCCCAAACAGGTGCTTGTAGGATACGCTGGATACAATCACCCAGCGCTTGCCACCTCGTGGACTTTCACCAACCTGTCTCATTGTCTTGCCTATATTTTATCATACTAACACCTATTGTATCTGTATTTCCTGCTAAGCACTTGCATACTGCTTACTAACAACGTATGCAGGGACATTGGAGGTCTAGTTTCGTTATCAAATGTAGAGTCGTTTTCACCAAAAAAATTAGAGTCCTTGAAAGAGCCTTGAAGGGGTAACCATCTGTTACCTATACCAGGGCGGGTAAGTGGTGGGTCCTCCAATGAACTTCTTCGTGACGAAGGGTCTGGCTATAGTAGTTGAGACGTCACAGTAGAGATACGCGTAAGTACCAGGAATGTTGACCTTTTTAAGCTGTAGGCTAGAACTTCACTGCAAGTGTTGTTCCAGTTCAGGGTCGCACATCTGATCAGCTGCCAGCGCTGCGTAGTCCAGAGGAGTGTCTATCGTCTCGACCCTGGAGAGAGCATCCGCGACGATGTTGTCTTTTCCGGAGACGTGGCGGATGTCAGTTGTGAACTGGCTGATATAGTCCAGATGGCGGAATTGCCTCGGTGAGCATTTGTCCGCTTTTTGTTGAAAGGCAAACGTGATGGGCTTGTGGTCGGTAAATATGGTGAACTACCTGCCTTCCACCATGTGGCGGAAGTATTTCACAGCGAGATAAATGGCTAGGAGTTCTCTATCATATGCGCCATATTTCTTTTCAGCTGCCGCAAATTTTTTTGAGAAGAATGCTAGAGGCTCCCAGTGACCTGCGACCGAATTGATGGAGTGCGGCCCAGCTGTAGTATCAGACGCATCGCTGACGATAGAGAGTGGGGTGAACGAGCAGAGTTGCCTGGGCAAGAGCTTCCTTGCACTTGCTGAAGGCTTCTACTGCTTCGGCAGTTCAAGACACGAGTTGCTTGCCTTTCTAGTTCCCTTTTAGTAGGTCATTGAGTGGAGCTTGCGTCCTCGCGGCGTTGGGGATAAATCTCCGGTAAAAATTTATAGCTCCCAGGAAACGGCGAAGATCCTTGATGGAAGCTGGTTGGCTGTAGTTGTTGATGGCTTTCACTTTATCTGGGAGGGGTGAAGTGCCTGCGTCAGACACCATGTACCCTAGGAATTTGACCTCAGTCAGGCCAAAGTGGCATTTGGCGGCATTAATGACAACACCATATTCCTGAAGGCGCTGGAATAATATCTTGAGGTGGGCCATGTGCTCTTCCTCTGACGTCGAGGCAATAAGAATGTCGTCCATGTAGGCGTAACAGAAGTCCAAACCTCTGGTAACCTCGTATACGAAGCTTTGGAAGGTCTGGGCTGCGTTGCGGAGGCCGAAAAACATCACCGGGAATTCGAAGAGTCCAAATGGCGTTGTTATTGCTGTCTTCGGAATGTCCTCAGGGGCAACAGGGATCTGGTTGTAGGCTCGCACCAAATCAATCGTTGAGAAGATCTTGTTGCCGCTCAGTGCCTTGGATGTGGCGTACGGGGTATCTGTCCGGAATAGTTCTGGCGTTCAATCTTCTATAATCGCCACATGGTCTCCACTGGTCATCTTTCTTGGGGGATGTCCAAGAGCTCTCGGAAGGTCGAGCGATTCCAAGACGGACCATGATTTCAAACTCCTTCTTGGCGAGTTTTAATTTGTCAGGAGCAAGCCGTCGTGGCCGTTCGACTGTTGGAAGTCCTGGCGTAGTATTGATATGGTGCAGTGTTGCGTGACGAACTTCCTTCCTGGCGCCGTCAGGGCGAGTGACGTCAGGGAACTGTTGAAGTAGATTGTGATACGGGGACGTTCCTGTGACCGTCTTAATGGAAACGATTTTGTTGTTGCTTCGTTTTCCCGTGATTGTTAAATTCATCACCTGGTCCAGCAGTCGTTTATTCCGGACATCTACCAGTAGCTCGTATTTGGCAAGAAAGTCTGCTCCGATGATGGGCTTGGAGACGTCTGCAATGACGAAGCTCCAAGTAAAGTCGCGTCGCAATCCCAGGTCAAGGTTGAGCGTTAGGCTGACGTAAGTAGCTATTATGCTTACAAAATACTTCACCACCTAGATTGATTGAAAAAATCTTGTTTATAATGTATTTATAGGAAAATGTTCTGTCTCGAAATGAACTGTCATGCCTAAGACAAATTAAAAATTTTGAAAAGCTATTCTATTTTTAAGATAATATTAAAATATAATTTCATAAGTTTAAAGTCATGGTATGTGAAAGAAAGAGTAAACAGTACAACAGTGTGGAATATAGTTGTGAATGATGAATACTTGGAGCATTGGAGGTTATCCACCACTTACCCGCCCTGGTATAAGTAACAGACGGTTACTCCTTCAAGGCTCTCGCAAGTTTCTATTTTTTTTGTTAAACGAAGCTACATTTATTTATGTTGAACGAATCTAGACCTCCAGTGTTCTTGCATACGTTGTTTAGTAAGCAGTATGCAGGTGCTTAATAGAAAAAACAAAATGCAAAAAAATAGGTTATTAAGACAAAGATAAATTTAAATCTTGGAGCAGGTGGAAGAGTGTGTGTATCTGGGAAGCATGTTTGAAGTGAAGCAAATAGCCAACAATGGATTGCTGGTACCTGCCCTGGTGATAATAATAATAATTTTTATTTTAGTTATTCGTACATTTAAGTTTACAAATTTCTAATTAATTATAATATTTCATATTCACTACATTTTTTCAAGTTTCATGTAGCTCCTACACTACATCTTGAACTTTCCAATTGGTGTGGACTTTAAAGTTTCTGGTAGTGTGTTATATAACTTCATTCCCTTGTACAGTAAACTGTTCTGCGTTTTCGCTTTGTCCTTTTTTTGTGGCCTAGTTTCCTTGCAAGTCCTTTTTTTTTACATGAATACCGCACAAGAGTTCCTACTGCTCCCGTCTGGAGCCAGTGAGTCTATGGCATCCCCAATTGGGGTATGTTGTGAGGCTGAAGATAGTGGGATGGGAAGGAGATAGGGAAGAGGAAGGTGGGGAAGTGCCTGGCTATTCAGATCTGGTCACCAAACACGGCGAAAGCCACTTCAGGCAACGTTTCAATTCTGAATGGTGGTCTTATACCAGGGCGATACTGAGAGTATCTTCCACTCTGTCCTTGTGTTATATCTGTGAATCTCCTTGTTGTATACAATTTTATTTGAGAAGTATTTTGGTAACACGTTGTTCAATATTTTGTGGATAAATACCATCGTGTTCAATCTGTTTCACGGTTAACCAATTTAGTTCCTTTAACATTTTAATTATTATTGAAAATCTATTTCGTCGAAGTATTATTCTAATTGCCCTGTTTTGGAGAATTTGCAACTTGTTTTGTTCTCTTTCGTTGCATAGGAAAAGTATACTCGAGCAGTAGTTGAAGTGTGGAGCAATAATTGAATTGTAAATGGTGATTGCAGTTTTTCTAGAAATTTTTGGCCGAATTCTTCCAAAAAAGGATATCTTTTTGCCAATTTTCTTTTGGGTGTGTTCAGCATGTCTATTGAAGTTTAGTTTGGAATCTAATATAACTCCTAAGTATTTCATTTCAGTAACATTTTCAATAATTTCACCATCAATTTTAATTTTGCTTTCACTGGATGTCTTCTTGTATCCAATCACCATACAATTTGTTTTTTTTTGTATTTAATTTAAGCTTATTTATTTTTAGCCATCTTGATACATCATTTAGTTCATTATTTAAAATGTGTATTAGTTCTTCATAGTTATCTCCAATTAAGTATATTAGTGTATCATCGGCAAATAGTCGTACTTTGCATTTTGAAAATATTTTCACCATGTCATTAATATAGAGTATGAACAATAGAGGTCCAAGGACCTCTATTGTTCACCCCTGTGATACTCCTAACTTATTTTCCATTCTTTTTGAAAATTGATTATTAATTTTTGTTACCTGTTTTCTGTCTTTCAAATACCCTTGTATTAATTTAATGTCTATAGATGAGAAATCAATTTCTTTAAGCTTTCTTATTAGTATTTCTCGATCTATAGATTACGACATTCATTCTTCGACAGTTACGTTTAATGCTGTTTCACATGAGTTATTAGATCTGAACCCTGACTGTTCTTGGTATAAAATATAGTGTTTATCTAGGTATTGCAAAATTTGTTCTTTTATTATCACTTCAAGCATCTGCTCATATTTTGGTAAGGTGTTGATTGGTCGAAATTCTTCACATTTTCTGGTGTTTTTAACCTTTGGAACCGGTATAATAGTAGATAGTTTCCATGACTACGGAAATTTTCCTTCTTCAATCGTTTCATTAATAATATTTAATAGAGTAGATCGTATAACTGGAAAACCATCTCTTATTATACTAATAGTTAATCCATCTGAACTATTATTTGTTTTAATTTTGTTTAAAATGTTAAATAAATATTCTGCATTTATTTCTCTGAAGACCAATAACTCTTGGTCTTCAGAAAAATGATGGCTGCAGTGAGGCATGAAACTGGCAAAGGAAGGATGAAAGTAGAATGAATGCTGTAGAAATGAGATCCTTGAGGCGAAACCATGTATGATCTTGTGAGAAATGTGGAGATGTGCTAAAATGCAAAGATGATGTAAGCGTAGTGAGTAAGATTGTGAAAGGGACCCTCAGATGGTTTGGGCACGTGGTACGAATGAACGAAGAAAGGATTATAAGGAGAATATATGTAAAGAGTCAAAATAAAATAAGAGTATGAGACGGTGTATGAATGTGAGTGAAGCAAAATACCGAGTTGTTTGGCGGTCCGTCCTTTCTGCCTACACCTAGGGAGAAACGACGTGATGGTTAGTTAGTTAGTAAAATTATAATGACTAATTTAAAAATTATCTGTATTTATTCCGTATTATTCCTACTATTTGTCGCCTTGTGGTCACCCCACCACCAGGTGGTTTGATGCCTGGTGACCATCGTTATAAACGGGTTGGGTGATTGAATAAGGAGAGAGATCTGTCGAACCTTTCGGATCAAACAACGATTATACTCAAGCTTGGTTCTTGCTTCGACCAGTGAACATTTTTTATAAAGACGGGTATTTAAAGCGTGAAGATTAAATGTAATTCTTCTCGGCACACTTTTGATACCAGCTTTATCAACTTCACGTTTCTTGAGCAAGAAAAAAAAGAGTTGATTTAATATAATTACTTAAGATTAAAACTTGTGGGTTCATAACAATGTACCATGTACCTGAATGGATAGTTCATTCAGATTTTTTTTGAAATGTTTGTAAACTTGGTAAGAACCGAACTTATTTTCGTTTTTAAGTTGTAATTCTGCAAGGTAGCAAAATACTTACCATAAATAAATAAACAAAACACAAAACCATTCACATACTTACTAAAATTGACTAATTACTGGTGTACTTGTAAATATTTAAATACTGTAACAATATTAAAATAGATGTATTGATACACAAGTATATCTACATAATTCATTTTGATAAATATCACGATAAATAAATGATAAATATCACGATAAATATCACGGCAAGTTCCAGAGTGTAGATACTCTCAGTACGGCCCGAGAGCAAGACAATCATTCAGAAATTAAAATGGCTTTAGCCGTGTTTTGTGACAGAATTTGAATAGCCAGGTATTTTTTCCACCTTCCTCTTCCCCAATCTCTTTCTGCTCCCTTTTACCTTCAATCTTACAACATACCCCAATTGGGGATGCCATGCGATAATCACATAAAAAAGTTGTACCTCTCAAACCACAATATTGCTTTCAAGAATTTATTCCTTAATAGGTGTTTTAAATTTGAAGCATTGCTTTTAGACGCACTTTAAATTACGTAAGTAACTTTTAATTTGCTATCATTTAAGTCTAAGCTCAAAAGCAACTTTTTTAACGTCATTAGGCTACAAAATTATCGAAGTTTTATTTTTAACATTGATTATGCAATTCGAATAATTGAATTTGATTATTTATTCAGGTGTTTTTCACTTTGCTTGCGTAGAAAACGCCGTATATTTAAAAATGAAAAATTGTGTGGCACTGGGATACATATCTCGGTCCTGTTTACACAGGATACACAGGCAGGAATACACAAGACGTACCGCAGTCGAAGGCTTTACGCACAATCTGCTAGTACATATAAATTAAGCCGAAAGTTTAAAGAACATCCGCTAAGTCCTTTCCAGATAAGGTCAAACAGCACAGAACAACGATGCCTTTCATTAAATCATCGACTATCGGGGATATTTCTCTCGGTGCCGACCTAATATGACATTTCGATTACGTTTCTTTTGTTCGACTGATGTTATTTATTCGTCTTACGGATCGGTCGGAAAGAATTCAGTATTGGACTTATTATTTATGAGCGGGTGAAATGAAAAAAAAACGAATGGATTTCATAACAAGCGCCCAGACAGTTGCTTTCCACCCCCCGCAGAAAGTTGTCTAATCTGATTATTGGAAATCTAAAACTATTCTGAATCTCACCGGTTGCAACCACATCATCAGTAGCGTTCCTTCGTTCAGGACAATTGGTCAAAAACCTCTCAAAATTATAAGATGACAGTACCTAAAGCATTGAGTAATATTATGCTAATCAAAACAACTGATATTATTCTAATGAATTTTAAATGCACCGCGAGATAGCCGGCAGCGACAAGCAGTGACATCTAATGTCCTAAATGGAAGCTTTCTGTCCCACGCACCATGATTGGCACGGTCAATTTTTCAAATATCCCAATATCATGTCTTCTGTCTCTTTACGCGCCATACAATAAACGAGATGGCACTATACCGCCTGGAAGAAATGTTTTCGGATTCTGAAGACAGTTTGGGTCATGGCCGTGAGCGAGAGAAATAATGAATATAATGCGTCTGAAAGAGATGGTTTGATAAACGTAGGTTGATTTTGCATATTGTAGGCTTGTCGCATGAAACAATTTAGTATATTAAATGTAATTTGACGTTCAAACTCGTAAGATAATTCCAAATGAATATTATAGTGTTTAATTTGATATTGTATCATAATATCATTTTTTTAAATGACCTTCCACTTCTGGATGCCTAGAGGCGCCTCCGCAAATCATAATACTTTTTCTAATGTTACTTTTAAGCTGTTTGGTCGCTCTCATTATCAATAATCTTTTGACTGGGGCTGCTAGTCAAAAAAGACTAGCTATACTCAACATATACAACATTATATACAGGTACCTGCGTAATAAGTGTATTTTTCAAATCACAACGTACAACGCGGCTCTCTGATCGCTGAACATCATTACTATCATGATCATGATATAAACAATAGGTATCTATGTTATCACTACTCAACCGTCATAGTCACCACAACTTGTTCAAAATACCACTTGGCAGAGCAGATGTGCTAGCACAGCACAGAATGTTAAGAGGAATAGTGCTGTTGAAGAAGATTTCCATAAAAATGGATATATTTCATTACTCTTTAAATATTCTTTTTTTTGTATAGCTATCTTTCCAAATGTTAAGAACGTCGAAATAAATCTTATATTATAACTGGAAAAAGGGTGTACCTCAGTTGAAGTCAAGAAGTGACTAGGTACCTACCGTAAATAAATTTAAGAATTCTGTAGAAATACGAAAACTTATGCTTTCGGAAATGAACGTAAAAAGCATAATATAAAGCTTATTTTAAAATCGCTTTTTCTATCTTTCTCTCTTCATCATATCTTTCCTTTCACCTCCCCACCACGTGTCATGATCTATTGATGATCAATTATACAAACGTCATCGGGCGCGTTCATTCCAGATGATATCTCCAGCCTCCTTTTATTCTCCTTTTGTAATCTCCGACTGCTGCATTTGAATAAAAGAGGGTAGTGTTTAAATGATTTGATTGTTGTTTAAAAGGGGTATACGGAACCATTGTGGGGCGGTCCCTTTGGCTGTCCATTAAAAATCCAAACATTTTTGGTTGAATTCTTGGCATCTGTTAACAGTGCAATCGTTGAGGAATAGTGGAATGTTCAACATTAAAATATCTCATTAAGCACGCTCAATTCTTCTTCTTCTTATTCTCCTATTGTTGAACAGAAAGAATGCCTCGATTCTCTGTATTGATTAATGTTACATCACTTTGGAATGTTGGAATCTACGATCAAAATTAAGAGTTTATCTAGTAAGCATCGTAGTAATTAGACGTAGTGATTTTAATTCGTCAACAAACCCCTATGAAATACGTTTAAAAATACATTTTCGAGTTTTTCATATTTATTTTTATTTATTAACGTCTTGAAGGCTTTTGCACTATACTTTTTATATGTAAATTATATATTATACATCAAAATATATGTAAATTATATATTATATGTAAATTATTCAGGAGTAAGATAATAAATGTACACACAGGGTGTTAAGGGACGTACTTGACTTACTTTAACCAGTGATTCCTGACATTATTTGGAGTAAAAAATGTAAACGAAATTTTGGTCTCCGGTGACATTTTTGATGTTTTTTTTTTTTTTTTTCTACAAAAATATTAAAAAAATGGTAGTTGTTGAACAGTTGGAGGCGAGCTGAGGGGTTCGTTGGATACCCGGCTGAGTGACCAGTGACGACATGGGGAAGAATTTTTTTTTTGTTTAATTTTAAAGAAAAAAAATTTGAAAAAAAAAAAGTTGTCAAAAAAAGTCACCGGAGACCAAAATTTCATTTACATTTTTTACTCCAAATAATGTCAGGAATCACTGGTTAAAGTAAGTCAAGTACGTCCCTTAACACCCTGTTTATTAAAAAACGTAATTAACTGAATATGTAAGACATAAATATGTACAATACAAGTAAGGTAAAAGCTAGTAAAAGGAGATCAATAAGTGTAAGGTGTAAGTATAATAAGAATAAAAAAAATAAAAAAATAAGGAGTTAAGGTACTATGAAAGTACAATGCAATTACAGAGCAATGTGTTGTAACTTTGTTGATCTTATTGTAAACATACACATGAATGGTTTGGTGTAAGGCAAGTTTGTAATTAGCAAATATTTATTACGCATGATTGGATGTTTTACAAATCATAGCTGATTTTTTTTTTTTTTTATTCCAGTTATAAGAAAATTACATTTTCACTCATTTAACTAGAAATAATTATACAAATTAAAATAAAGTAAATATTTCAATACAGCGCTATTCAACATCATTATTTTGTTTATCAAGAATAAATATTAATAATTTTTTTTTAAATTTACCCAGCTTCTTTTCGTTTTTAATGTCGTTTGGGAGGCAATTATATAAGTTGCCTCCCTCGTAACCAATGGATTGTTTACCATAGTTAGTGTGGATGGTGTTTAAATGTATGTTATCGTGTTGTCTCGTAAAGTGTTTGTGTACTTGGGACGTTTTAATGAATTCTGTGTTTGTGTGTACAAGTTTATTGTTTATTTTGTATATAAGGAGACATGTATTGTATTCATATAGTTTTCTTAATGTTAGTAGTTTTGTTTCCATATATATTTTTTTTGTGGATGTTCTGGGCTTGTAGTTAAATAGTTTTTTGATTACCTTGTTTTGTATTACCTGTAATTCATTTATGTATGTTTCACATGCGTTTCCCCAGATTTCAATCAAGTAATTTAAATGTGAGTGTACGAGACTATAATATAAACCTTTTTTAAATTTATTTGGCAATAGATATGATATCCGGCTAAATACGCTAATTAAGGGGATGATTTTACCTTTAATACCTTGTATATGTTGTTTAAATGTCAAATGCTGATCAATGCACAGCCCAAGATATTTTTCCTGGATCAGGATTTGAAGTTCGTTGTTTTCAATTTTTAAGGGTACATGAGGAGGAATTATTTTACGGGGTGAGCTTAAGATCATGTATCCTGTTTTTTTAACATTCATTGTTAACATATTTGATTGGAGCCAACTGTTGATTTTTTCTAGATCTGTTTGTGCATTTTATAGTAAGATATCTAAATCTGTACCCAAGTAAAAAATTGCTGTATCATCTGCATATAAAAAGATTTCACCGTTTAAAATTAATTGCGAAATATCATTTATGTAAATTTGGAACAGTAGTTGACCCAGTATGGATCCCTGCGGAACTCCATAGTTTATTGGAACGTATTTGCTATTTTGATTCTTAATGCTAACAAATTGCTTTCTATTGCTAAGAGATGATTTGAGTAGATTAAGAGCAGAACCAACTACACCAATTTTCTTGAGTTTCTTGAGAAGGATGTCGTGACTAACTGTATCAAAGGCTTTTTGAAGGTCAACTAATATAGATAAAATATAATTTCCACCATCAATGCCGCTTCTAAGTTTACTGATTAAGTCATTTATAGCTCCTAGTGTGTTCGATTTTTTCCTAAAGCCGTATTGTTTTTTATATAAGAATGATTTTTTTAGCAGAAAATTGTTTAATCTTTCGTAAATTACACGCGTTCAAAATTTTTTGATAAAATTGGTAAGATTGAGATGGGTCTGTAGTTTGAGGTATTTGTTTTGGACCCACCTTTGTGAATTGGTATCACCTTAGCAATTTTACAGCTATCGGGAAAAGTTCCTTCTTTGAAACATTGATTGATTAATTTTGTTAGAGTAGGAATCAATTCTGTGGAGAGACTTAGCACAGTTTTATATGTGAGTGAATCGTAACCCGCACTTGCATTTGGTTTTAGAGATTTTAATATTTGACTTATTTCTAACTCCGTAGTGGGCTGAAGATATAAAGATTCAATGCTGTCATGCACTAACGTTATTTCATTGGCTGGATTGTGTTTGACTTTACCACGTATATTATCGGCTAGGGAGGAGCCAATTTTGCAAAAGAAATTATTAAATTGGTCGCATATCTCTACATTGTTAGTGTTTATTTCATCATTAACGATTAATTTATCACAAAAATTTCTTGAGGTGTAAGATTGGTTCTTAAGAATATTATTAATTAAGTTCCAAGATTTTTTAATGTTATTTTCGCATTTTTTTTGTTTTAAGTTTCGTTTTTTTGTAGTGATATTATTTCTTATTTTTAAAAATTCTGCTTTTAGTAATGTGTTATTTGGTTGTTTTTTTAGTTTCAGATGTAATTTATTTCTTTTATTGATTAATTTTATAAGGTCTTTGGTTATCCAGTCTGGGTTATTTGTGTTTTTGGTTTTAATTTTT
The DNA here is from genome assembly GCA_929108145.2 of Limnephilus rhombicus. Taxonomy (NCBI): domain Eukaryota; kingdom Metazoa; phylum Arthropoda; class Insecta; order Trichoptera; family Limnephilidae; genus Limnephilus; species Limnephilus rhombicus. The sequence goes on from OV815270.1 coordinate 17,854,768, forward strand.
GTGGTACTATTAGAATTAATTTTTGTTGTCAGGTAGTTTACAAGATTATCATAATTTAATATCGAATTGTCATTCAAATTTAGATGAAAGGGATTTTGCATGACATCATTCTTTAGATTATCAAGATTAATATGTGTGTATTTTTGGGACGATTTTAAAGATGTGTTTTTAATATATGTGTGAATTACGTCAAGGAGTAGTATATTGTGATCAGATATGGAATTATCACAATTCGTAAGTGAATATGATAGTTTTGTATCTGTAAATATATGATCTATGATTGTGTTTGTATTTTCTGTGATGCGTGTGGCGTGTTTTTTGTTTATTTTGTTCAAAATAGTGTAATTATTAAATCTAATTGTAGTCGTATATTTACAAGTATGTGCGTTGGTTGAGTCAAGCAGATTTATGTTGAAGTTTCCAAATACAATACCTCTTTTATACGATTCGAGATGAGAGGACAGTGTATAAAACGGCGATAAAAGGTATACGTAGGTAATTAAGTTAAGAGTAAGTTAATTTACATAATTAGGTGCCACACAAGTATGTAGTTACATTATCATGGAAAGTTCTACAAATAAGTTCGATAAGTTGTTTATAATATAAAAAGTATAATAACCAGAATATGTAATAATTATGTAGTACAATAATAATTTAATAATTTTGCATTAAACATAGGTAAAGTACTAATTACCTAAAATGACGCTTGAAGCAGTGCATTAGTACGTCGATATTTAAGCACGTCTGTAGTAAAGTATTAAGGTCATTGGCTCATTTTTAAACTTAAAAACATTTCTAAATTTCACCAACAATTGCAACAATTGCACAAAGGCAATTGTGATTCTAGTAAGAATTGAAATGATTTCCGTGTTTTAATATAATTAGTTCTGTTAAAATCTGAATTGAACATTAATCAATAACCTAAGGAGAACACAATGTTTGTCTTTCACAATCCCCGCGTTTTTGCGGTTCCACATAAAAACAAATTTTTAATATTCCATGAGTAGTGCCACTAAATCAATGAAACATAAAATAATCACGTGGGCAAGATTTAAAAGCACAACATTTTAATATCATAATACTCGCCATAATGCTATCTCGCCATATTTTTTCTCAGAACTAATGTCATTAATAACTATTATTTGTCAGCAAGTCTTAAATTATGTCTGTAGGTGTCGAAAATGTATTCATTATCTATTGTCGTGGTCAAAAAATTAATGTTTTACAGTGTTTTCTTATTCGATTTATTTCTGGTGAAACAGCCGTTTTTTTAGTAAATTTAGAGTAGCCCAATACTCTGGTTAAGGTAAGTCAATGAACTCTTTAATATTTACCATGACGATTCACGGTGGCGGTATCGTGATGGCATAAAAAAGGCAATAAACATACGTTCCTTATCACAATATTGTTGCAGCTCTTTCAAAAGATGAGATACACAATGTACGTAGGTCTGTTCCCTCCAAAGGAATTTTTTTTTTTTGCATCTCTCTCATGTACCGCTCCGTGACGTCTCCGTAGACCCCTACCAATACTACTTGCCGTGATGATAATTTTGAAAGTATGGAATACGTTACAAGGATAATATTGAAGTGTGAATTTCAAAAATTCAAAAAGGTTAAATGTTAATGCGGTGAGGGTATAGCTTTTTTTCTTAAACATATAATGCTGCCACTCTTTCTTACACACTAAATGATAATAGTCCAAAATGATTCAAACTGTGTACGTATGTCTGCGCCCCCCCAAAAGAAACGTACAATAATTAATCATTAGGAAATAGTCACACGTATTTTGTGTGTCTCACCATTATTTAATGTGTAAGAAAGAGCTGCAGCATTATAAGGAATGCTTTATAACAACGGTACCGTTACCGTAAATCGTCACGGTAAATATAAATGCGTCCAATAGATCCACATTTTGTTCATTTAAATTATATCGGCACTTCAATTATTGTTTTCCCCAATATGAAATGCGAAGACACGTGAAGACCCAAGCGGTGCAGGGCCATGTCCGTGGTCCATACGGCCACGGTCTTCATCCCGTGGCGTAAATCAAAGGCATCATGTCTGGTCCTTCAAGCCGAGGGCTTTTCCCATTAACATGAGAACACCATTAATTATTTATGGGCGGCCGAGGCTCGTATTGATGATACGCCATTATGTGTCTCCAAGCACAATGCTATTCTCCGAGCTACAGCCTCCAAGGGAATTGTTGCAACTTCTTCAGGTGATTTCAAAATGTTTCAATAATTGGGTACAACAACACAGAACTAAAAACATTTTTACACTTCTCCTTCCATTATTTCTATGAGGTTTGACGGCGTTCTTGATTTAGTTATAGTTTTGCTCACTTAACTTCCTCGCATACGATTTATGTTTTTTACGGCTAACCAAATTATTTTATTTTTGATTGTTATGTTTAATGATTTTAACTATTTGAAAACAATTCCTAATCATCCAGCAGCTCCTCCGCAGGGGCAGGCATGAGACGGTCCCCCACAAATATGATGACAACCAAACAATACATGATATACAATACGTTAACAATGATGTACAAGCTTAAAAATAATATGCTCCCAAATTATCTCCAAAGTAATATTACGTACCTTGAAAATATTTTCAATTATCCTACGAGAAGACGCAGAGGTTTTAGGCTTCCAAAACTAAAATTTCGTGCACACAAAACAGTGCGTTTTATAAAGGGCAAAAACTTTATAATAACCTACCAAATGCCGTAAAGGAAGCCTCAAGCCTTAGCACCTTTCGTGGGTCATGCGCTTTATGCGTAAAAAATAATATTTGATTCAACATACTTACCAAAATTGTCTTAGTCACCTACGTAGTTATCTGATATGATGTATTTTTGTCTAGTTATCTTTTTTTTCTTCTTAAAATGTATTTGTAAATGTTACTGTAACTCGTAAATTGTTTTTTTTTTATTTTTATATATTTTCCTACTAGATGTGTGAAAAAATTAACGTAGGTACATCTAAATAAAGATTCAAAACAAACACATATCTTTCTTTGAACATCCTCCACTTTGCAAATATATATTTTATGGGGTTAATATGTGGTGACCCTACTGATCGCCCGATAGTAGACCCCTGCTTATCTATCCCTGTTCTTAAATTATGTATTTTTGTACATTATTTACCAATTTCCAAATACATAAAATCGATTTGTTCATATGAAGCGGATACTTTGTGATGTGACATTATTAATTTAAAATAAAGCAATAACTTTGAGTCCAGCCCATTTTTGGTAAATTATATATTATAACACACATGTAACCTAATGTTAGTAGAGTATTATACTGCCCTGATGAAGCTACGGTTGTAGCGAAACCCGGTCGGTATAAAGTATAAAAATAAAAGTGGTGTTTACAAAGTTATTGTTTTATTTTAAAAAACATAAAATCGACTTCAAAAATGCATGAATAATGAGGTGGTGTACGTATCAACGAATTAATTTACGATGTCGGTTTTTTTATACTTATGGCTGATAATAAAATATACAGAGTATATAGACAAGTAGTTTTTTCTCGATGCATTTGAATGAAAATATGTTTTATACTTTTGTTATTCGGCGGTACATCCTCTCTGCTCACCTTCGGGGACACCTAGTTATATTTTGTGTAAGAAGGTATACCGTATGTTTCCTAAACCGTCTGCACATTGTATGCCGAGGGACTAACTATCAGGGGATAAACTATAATAATATGTTCCTACTTATTTCATTATTCTGTCTCTTTTCATAAGTCGTTCGTAGTACTTGAATATCTTGATGGTGTCGTTCCTTCTTGGAACGTTGCGACTTCTTCTTCAAACGTGAATCGTCGTTTGAGCAGTGTTCTATGATTAGTATTTTTCTTCTTTAATAAATTACGAGTTCCGTGAAAACTTCAAAATTACAACTGTGTTAATCGCTGCAAAGAGGAAAGTGGAAATTGGATAACAGACACCTTTATACTGCTACAATGAGTTTATGCTAACTTTTTTTCCTACTTCCAGACAATATATAATATTGTCTGCAAGATAAAGGTGTTCTAGTAATGGTAAACAATTGTTTATGAAATTTACACTAATACAAGCATTTGATGATTTTGAGGTTGCATGTATGGCAACAATATTTGCTAAAACCCTGTAGTTGCCCCTTGGCAAAAGGTCATCCATTGTTGCATTGGAGTTTGAGTGTATCGAATGTGGTTTATTACAAAATACGCATACACACATGCGACGGCGAGCACACATGCACAAATTACACAACCGTGAGCAAATGTACATTATGTTATTATGTACATTTGCATTAAAACATCACTTATGCAGTATTCAAAATACATAGCACGGTCGTTAATTGTATGTTTTAAGAAAAGTTTGATTAGAATTTATATTAAATCACCAGAATTAAAATCTGTAAAAAAAAACATTAAAAATCTATTTACCCATAAAATACATAGTGTACATTAAATGCGATATATTAACAAACAGATAATTTGGAAAAACGGTTTTTTTTATGTTTCCAAACTTTTCTTTGACACAATCTTTTTTTCTTCATTTTTAAAATTTACTTAATATTTCAAAGTATTAGGTACAGAGACAAAAAAATCCTTAGGGCCTATGTCTTCTTTGGGAATGGGAATGCGGTGTTGACGGTTTTTTTAGGGAAAGGCAAGGAGAGGATGTTCTGGGAAGGAAAGGGTATGAGGGGTTTATCCGGGGACGTATGAATCCATCCTACCACTGACAGGTTGAGAATCCAGCTGGAAAGGTCTAGATAAGGTCTCCCTTAACCAGTCTCACCCGATCCGGCCTGCTACGCAGTAGGTAAGCAAACGCATTCGCCACCAATAGACAAAACTCATTCCAAGAACGCGGGCGCCCCTGCTAAATCACCAAACGTAGCGAACGTCCTTAGGGTGACCTAATAGCAGAGGTGTTGGTTATTCAATAAATGGTTTTCCAAATGGCACCACATGAACTGACTTTCTACTTTGTATATTTAATTGTATACTAGAAAAAAAGTTTTTGTACCGGTTCTGAACTGAGAGGGTTGAGTCCTACCCTACGCACCAGTTTAATTACGCCTGTTTGTAAGATTTTAATAAAAACTTTATTCTTCTTAAGTAGATATGACGAACATATTAAAGGCCGTACCTCATCGCTACGCGTTATACCATGTCTGTACGATATTGGCCATGCACCTCACGGTTCTCTGCCCAGCTCTCTGCACAGCTCACGGCTTAGAACGAGTATCTTCTTTGAGCTCATAAAATAATTGGATTACCGTGCAACACACTGGTACCTACTTAAGAACATATTCGTTACTGGATTGGTATAATCAACAATCGCAATAATTATAATTGCTGTTAAAGTAAGTAGTACTTGTGTTCTTTAACCTTTAACTGCTGACGTGTTTTTTTACGTATTCTCTGAAGTAGGGCCTGGGCGGCCCGTTACTTTAAATGTTTATATATTAGAGATCCCTGAAAATTTTGAGGTCCAAATTATTATTTATTGGACAATTTAAATATATTTAAATAAAACAAAATTCTTTTTTATCGTTAAGTAACTTATATTTAACAATTTATATGTTGTGTAATAATTTTTGGAAAAAAATCACTTGAGATCAGAAATCAGTCTTAATTATCTATTAAACTAAATAAAAACAATAAACTCACTTTTAAAATAATATTTCAATAGTGTCTCAAATAAACTGTAAATATAACACTTTTTGAAAAGTTGTTAATGTTTATTTTTACATAGTAAAAATCGAAAATAAACAGAAAATAGATGAAGTTTTCCCCCTTATTAAGACATTATATTTCATGGAGAAGGGTTCATTTGTTTCAATAAATAGTGACTTTAAAGCTAAATTATTGTAAATTACTTAACACTAAGAACCTTGGATTAAATTAAAATATTAAATACGTTTTAAATAAAATAGCACGCCAAACGAATAATATATTTCAGGTAAATATAATTGTAGATACACCGCAATAAATTATTAGGAGTAAATTTTGGCTATTTTTCCGGGGTTTGTAATAATGCCCATAATCCGACATTAGCGTGCCGACATTACTGCGCTTTTAAAGTCCGAGCTTAAAGCTCACGTCCATCACATGCGCATGTTTATTCAGAGGTTTAGTGGCGTTTCGGCGAACGGCCAGTAATTGGTCAATAGCCGGGATTTACCGTGCGGGGGTCACGCGGGCCGGGCTCCTCGCATAAACTTGCAGTCACATCAATCCGCTCTTTATGCAAACAGATAAATCAGTCGACTGGTGGGCGGGGGCGGGGGGAGGAGGACCGCCCACCGCCCTGGAGCCTACCCACCCGGCCGCCCTCCGCCAGACACTAGCCCTAAGACCTTAAAACTTCTGAGAAAATAAGTTCCGAATTTAGAGTTTGGCGAGTAACTCTCTAACGACCACGTAACAAGCCGACTGTAGGTAAAGCCTAAGAAGACCGTATGAAACTCACTATGATACTGATGGCGAGAGTAATATAGATGGGTCATAAAATGACCAGCCTTAGTTCTTGAATGGCGTGTGATCAATCGCCAGGACAATACTGAATGACGCCATGCGATGCTAAGGAAAAAGGCTTTTATGTCATTTTAGAAAATATCTGTATGTTTTGGAGGGGGCATGGTTACTGCCGCCCCGGGAAACATTTATTGGATAACCAACACCCCTGCCACAGGTCACCATTAGCGTAGCGTGGGGAGATGGCGAGGGAGGCGGCCTGCCCGGGCGGCACTTTTAAGGGGGGCGGAAAATTTACACAATAAATAATAATATTATCTTGGAAAAATTTAAACCATTTCAAATCATTATTTGAAAAACCATTTCAAATCATTATTAACCATTTCAAATCATTATTTGAAAACTTTCGTACAGTGACACAGAGAGCACATTCAATTTTGCGCTCAATACTAATTAACAGTCTACAGTTGTTTTAAACAGTGAAACAGATAATATAACGAGCCAGTGACTTATTGCAAGTTTAAAGAAGTTGTAGTGCAAACCTGCTGGATTCTAAAATCATAACTGAGTGAGCATTTCAATATTAATAAAAGTCAAAACAATAAGTATTATTGTTACCCAAGCTACTACCGCCCGACCCGGCCCATACTTTCAAGTAGTTCAAGTCACTCCACCTTAAATCCAGGCTTAACCATCGTCCATTTTTCAAAAAAAAAAAAATTTTTTTTTTTTTTAATTTTAACAAAATGGAATCCCAGGGATTTATCAGTCAGGCGAGAAACGCGGTTGAGGCTCTAACCGATCTAATAATAGACCCCAGTAACAAACTGAACAAAGATCAAATTGCGAAAATGATTCCAAAAACTAATGCTATTCTTGGAACCATAGCGCAAATGGCTACAAAAATGGCAGCACTCGAGGGTGAGCTAATAGCTTTTAAAGCATTAACCAACAAACCTAACCCATTAGAATCTACATGTGAAGCGGCCGATGAGCTTGAAGAGAGGAAAAACAGAGCAAATAATCTCATAATTATAAACGTTCCCGAAAGCACACAACTGAACCAAATTGAAAAAAATCAAGGATGATAATTTACTAATTACAACCATTCTGAAGAAAATAGACAACAATATAGAACCAAATTCCATCAACACATTCCGTCTTGGAGCAGTGAGGCCTGATAAATCGAGGCCCATTAAAGTGATCTTAAGAAACTCAACTGAAGTAATGAATATTCTCAGAAAAAAAAACTTTTATCTTAACAACTCCCCTGTCAAAATTTTTTCCGACCAAACTCCGAACCAAAGAAAATATTTATCAGACCTACGTCAATCAATGGAGAGTAGGATACAGGGAGGAGAAGTTGGACTAACAATCAAATATATCAACAGCAAGCCGACAATAGTTAAGAAAAATCCAAAAAACTCAAACACATCAATGGATACGGCCAAAACATCCGCGGCTGCCGAACCAAACTCTTAGAGTTGCAAACTTCTATTCCTTTACTTCAAAACGTAGATGTATTTCTCCTTACTGAAACCTGGCTTGATCCTGATATTCACACCGAGAAACTTGGATTCTCATCTTATAACACCTACCGCCTTGACAGGAATCCAGCCACCAGCAATAAAACCAGAGGAGGAGGAGTTCTCATATCCGTCAAAAAATCACTGCCATCCACTCGATTAATTTGCAAACATCTAGACGTAGAACAGGTATTTGTATTACTAAAAACTAAATCAAGTAAAATTTTACTGGGATGTGTCTACATTCCTCCTGGATCCAACATCACAGTCTACCGAAACCACATTGATGACCTCGAAACCTTTAAAAATAAATACCCTGTTGCCAGAACAATTTTATTTGGTGACTATAATACCCCTAGCATTGATTGGATGAATAAAAACTCTTATAACAACTTAAGCCTACCAGAAAATGCTCGTGAAATAATAGATATGACGAACTTACTCGCTCTACATCAAGTCAATCAAGTCTACAATACCAATAACCGGCTGCTGGATTTAGTGTTCTGTAGTGATCTCTCAATTCACATTGTTAAATCAGTTGACGAGCTCCTCCCCCTAGACTCCCACCACCCCGCTTTAAGCATAACCATCTTGATGAATAACTCACCAGACGACACAACTATTCTTCCTAACTTTACTTATAATTTTTCCAAAGCTGACTATCCTAATATGAACCAATATCTTACAAATGAAGACTGGTCATTTCTTCACCTCAACAACAATATTAACTACAATCTTGAAATTTTTTACACAATTATCAACAGGGCCATTAAAAACTATGTACCACTTTCACATTTCAAAGAAGCGAAGTTCCCGAAATGGTTCAACAGCGAGTTAATCAACCTGATTATTTGCAAAAAAACTGCACACAAAAACTTTAAAGAATCTAAATCCCTTAATGACTATAAGTTATTTCACAATTACAGAACTCAATGTAAAAAACTGTCAAAAAAATCATATTATAATTATATAAATGGAATCGAAAAATCTATACCCTCTAATATACAAAACTTTTTCACACATGTAAACTCTCTTAGAAAAAACAAACAAGTTTTACCCATTTCAATGCACTTCAAAGATAAGAGTAGCACTGATATGAAAGTTAAGGTTAACTATTTTGCTGATTACTTCAAAAGTGTATATGACGAAGATATCCCAGAAAATTACATACCACCACCTTCCCTTATTGAGAGCATGCATATCCCTGCTGTACACATCAATATAAACGACGTTAAATCTAAAATTAAATCTCTAGACAAAAACAAAAAGGCCGGACCTGATAACGTGCACCCCAATATTCTCATAAATTGCATTGCTTCACTGGCTGAGCCGATTTGTCTTTTGTTTAATCAATCGCTTGATACAGGTTGCTTCCCGGACATTTGGAAACGTTGTTATCTAACGCCTATACTAAAAAAGGGTAATAAAAGTGATGTCACTAACTATAGACCTATATGTAAGCTATCTATAATTCCGAAACTTTTTGAAAAATTACTTCTTGATAAAATTTCCCCATATATTAACCGTCTCATTGTTCCAAATCAACATGGATTTTTGTCTGGCAGGTCAACTCTGACAAATCTCTCATTATATGAAAACTTTATATCAAATGCATTAGCTAACAAAACTCAAGTCGATTCCATATACACAGATTTTATCAAAGCCTTTGACAAAGTGTGCCATAAAATTCTACTGGTTAAACTACGTAAGCTCGGTATTGACGGAAAACTTTTAGACTGGTTTGCAAGCTATCTATCTGATAGAGTTCTACTTGTAAAAATTAATTTGTTTTATTCCAATCAATTTAAAGCTACCAGTGGTGTACCTCAAGGGTCCCATTTAGGCCCAATTTTGTTTTTACTGTTCATAAATGATATTGTTGACATATTTGATAAAGATGTGGATGTATTGCTTTTTGCAGATGATTTAAAAATATTTAAAATCATCAAAACCGCTGAAGATTGTGCCTGTCTACAAAATAATTTAAACAAATTAATTAGTTGGTGCTCTATTAACAAACTTTATCTGAACATAAATAAGTGTTATTCAATAAGTTTTTACAGAATAAGTCAACCAATTATTCATCCTTGTGAACTTAACAACTCTACCCTTACCTCTGTCGCAGAAATTAGTGACTTGGGCATAATTTTCGACTCTAAATTAAACTTCATATCCCATATAAACTCAATCTATAATAAAGGTATCAAAATGCTTGGCTTCGTTCTTAGAAATTCCAGAGGTTTCAAGAATATTTCAACTTTAAAAATTTTGTATACATCCTTAGTACGTAGTCAAGTCGAATATAACTCCTCGATCTGGTCCCCCCATTTTAAAATACATTCAGATTCAATCGAAAAAATTCAACACAAATTCTTAAGACACATTAATTTTAACCTCGGTATTCCCATTGAAAACATAAATTATAATTACTTGATGAAAGAATTAAATTTACTAAGACTGTCAGATCGAAGAATTATATCCGACTTAATATTAATGTTCAAAATTGTAAATGGTAGAATAGACAGTCCTGATCTAACTAAGCTCATTGAATTTCATATTCCCACGAGAACTACTCGTTCTAAAATCCTTTTTAAATGTAACAATAATCGGACTGAGTATACGAAACACTCACTTTTACCTAGGTTGCATGAAGTTACTAATAGATATGCTGATGTGATAGATCTATTTAACTGCACGGAACATAGGTACAAGACGGCTATGCTATCATATTTTTTTAATGACTATTAATTTTATTTGTATTATAGATTTTTGCATGTAAATGTATCTCTGGTGTCACTTCACAATGTATCGTCACAATTAACTGTTATACATACACTGTTTTACCATTACTAATATTTTGAATATGAATTTGTGACATGTAATTAATGTTTATGGCATACTTATGCCGTTTGTATTAAATTAAATAAAATGTTCTATGATACTTTCGTTTACGAATCCAACTCTTTTTTTAATTATTTATTAAAAATATCAATATTTATATTTTTTTAAGCTGCAAATTTCGCAATTCATAGGAAATCGTACGCATATTATGAGAGTAATACTAATTAAAGCTGTTAACTCGCAAACAGATTCACTCTTAATTAAAACCAGAATTGTGTTCAGAATGTATTAACGAGTGAATTTCAGTTGTGTATTCATCTCCTGATACATTTCGAAAGAGACCATTATTTTATTCAAAGTGCATTTATAAAATTCTAGTAGCAGACTATGTATGTGCTGCTAGAATCAAAGAGAAACCATTTTCATATTCTGAGTGTAGTTTTAATTCGCCAAATACAGATTTAATTTAACCCGTCTAATCACAGGAGACGCAATTTGTCCTACACATTTAATTGTAAAATAAAATTGTGAAATTATGTCCAACACATTTAATTTTAAAATAAATTTGTGATTGCGATAAAAAGTTAAGATCCAGTTTTATTACTTTTTTTTTAAGAAAGGGAATCTTTATTTAAAATTATAAATTTATTCTATTTTAGGTACTTTAATTCGAATATTCGCACGCGTGTATTTTTAAGCCCATCCACATTTCCAATATCAAAATTTTAATATTTAGAAACAATAATGTTATAATAAGCAGCCGGAAAAATTACTATATCTAGATTTTAGAACAATTTTGTTTTATGCAAAAGGATAAAAAAAAATCAATAAAAAAGAACATTTAAATTGCAAGGGAAGAATCGGAAATTTTGTGCAAAAACATTGACAGGCAAAAGTTTATAGATATTTTTACTTATTATTCGAAGGGTTAAACCAGTTTTCAGAATTTAAAATTCCATTTGAGGATTCATCTGCTGACACAATTCAACGTAAAACATTATCTTATTCGAAGTTCAGTTATAAAATTCTAGTTGCAGACTCTCTATCATGTATGTGCTGCCAGAATCAAAGAAAAACCATTATCATGTTCTGAGTGTACTTTTAATTCACCGCACACAGACTTAAATCAAACCAATTTTGTGTTAAGAATGTAAATTTCCAGTTGTGGATTCATCTGTTGATACATTGCAGAGTAAAACATCCTCTTATTTGAAGTAGAGTTATAATATTCTATTTGCAGACTATGTATGTGCTGCCAGAATCAAACAAAAACCATGTTCATGTTCTGAGTGTAGTTTTAATTCACCGCATACAAATTGGTTTTGTGTTCAGAATACAACGATAAATTAAATAACGAGTTGCAGATTCATCGTGCATCGAGTGAAACGTTACATTCGAGTTACATAATGCTGTAAAATTCTGAGAAATTGATTGTTGCATGTGTAACTATTATTTGGGGACTCATTAACGCAGTATCAATCAATCAAATTTGGAGTAGAATTTATAAACATGATTTTCGTTGAAAGAATACTCGTCAAATGTGATTATTAAAAAATCTGGCTCGTATATAAATAGGTCGTAAAAAAATTGGATTTCTGAACACAACCCCCCCCCCCCGCCGCGATGTTCTGAGTGCAGTTTTAATTCATCACATACAGATTTAATTAAAACCAGTTTTGTGTTCAGAATATAAGTGCTGCTAGAATCAAAGAAAAACCATATTTTTGTTCTGAGTGTAGTTTTGATACACCGCATATTTAGTTTGATTTAAACCAGTTTTGTGTTGTGTTTGAGTTGCATTCCATACGTAAGGGAGATGAAGATGTGAAATTCTATTACAATAATACCATTCTCGATTTCTGAGAGCAGTTATATATAAATTTGTAGCAGAATTTATAAGCATGATTTTATTGGAAGAGTACTGGGCACGTGGGATTATAAAAATTCGCATTAAAAAAATAGGATATCTACCCCCCCCCCACCCCCCCCCCTACGGTCAGCGCTTGAAAATCTGCGGAAGAAGTACCTGTAGAATGTTAGGGAGCGGGGGCGGGGGCGGCAAAAAAAATTTCCTCCGCCCCGGGCGGCCGAAACCCACGCTACGCCACTGGGTCACCCCTTGTGGTTAAATAATTGGTGGCTTAGCCAGAGTGTCTGGGTTCGTGAGGTGAGGTTTGTCTAGGACTTCTACTTAGTTAGCCCACCTACTGCATGGCTTGCCAGATCGGGAGAGACTGGTGGAAGGAGACCTTTTGAACTCTCCAGCCGGATTCTCTCGACCCGTCGCGTCGCCTTGCACCGCAGTAGAAGAGATGGATTCATACGTCCGTCACTCCTAGAAACATAATCCCCTAGATTCTTACCTACATCACAAACCATTTTCCTTCCTAGAACTTCCTCTCCTTCTTTTCCCTAAAAATACCCTTCAGACAGCATCTCCAAAGGCGACATAGGTCCTGGGGGATTGTTTTTCTTAGGCCTTCTGAATGGGGCTAATAAAAAAATTGATGCACCCAGATTATTTTATTATTTCTGGGTTTTCAACTCTTTAGTTAGAACCAACCCTTGGCCAGACTATCATATTGCATGCCAGCTGCAAGTCTATTTCTCACATTAGGATTTCAATAAATTTACCATGAGATATGTAAACGGTGGAAGAAATCGGGGATGGGGACGAGGAAGACGTGGCACGATCAGATACTTGAGCCGGGTCATTTCTAGATTCAGAATAATAGAAGAGTATTTGTGAGACGATGTATGAATAATGAGGCAAAGAGTTGGTGCCGAGACCGAGTTGTTTGGCGGTCCGTCCTCTCTGCCTACTCGGGGAAACGGCATGAAGATTAGTTAGTTAGTTACTACGAATTCTTATGGTGAAATAAATTAAAAAATTCCTTCTCAAATTTTATACATTAGCGTATTATGTAAATTGGCAGTAAAGAAATATCTATAACACCAGTAATATCTCTATTGACTCGTACATAAAATATGGGTAACATATCCCATAAATTACATATCGCTTTTACGTCATTGAAATCCCCGCCCTGGGATTGTCATTAAACATTTATTGTGGAAGATTTTATGATGATCCTCCGCCAAGAACCGGGGAGGAATATACTTCTTTTGAATTTCTTCGGATGTTCATGAGTTCATAACTCATAATATTATAATTTATTCACTGGGAGATTCACAAAGGAAACTTTGTTTGCTCAGTCGCATCGTAAACAATAATTACCCACTTCAAGTTTTTGATATTTACCAAGGGAAACGTTAAAAACTTTTTTTTAGAATACCTCACAAGAGTCCCAGCTGTTCTTGTCTCGAGCCAGTGAGACTATGGCATCCCCAATTGAGGTATCTTGTAGTGAGGAGGGAAGGAGATGGGGATGACGAAGGTGGGGAAATACCTGGCCATTCAGATCTTGTCACTAAACACGGATTAAGCCATTTTAACTGCCTTTTCTTTAACTGCCATTTCCTGCCTTTTAACTTTTTACTTTTACATTATACTTTATATTTTATAGTTTACACTTTAACTTTATACTTTCATTTTATACATCTTAATTCTGTTTACTACTCATTACCTTAACATATTTTTTTTACCTTTTGTTTTTATATTTAACTTTACATTTAAATGTCACTTTCTTTATGTTATTGTATTATAATATATATATAAATATATATATATATATATATATATATATATAAATATAATTATGTCAATGGCACATGTTGTGCCGTATGTTTTGAAATAAATAAATAAATTTCAAGCAATGTTAAAATTCTGAATGGTGGTCTTACACCAGGGCGTAAGACAAGTATCGGCATTTTTAAAATACAATGTTTTCTTTAAAAGTTTTTGTTTTATTGAATTAAATTTTAATACTTAAAGGCCATTCTTAGCCATCGATTTAAAGAGTGTTTGTTGTTGTTAGTGAAATAAAAAAAAATTAAATTAAAATGAATTGGATTTTTTTTACATTAACACCTTGAAGGAGGCCAGGAGGATATTTTTTCCTCAGTGCCTATGTCATCTTTGGGGATGCTGTGTAGAGGGTATTTTTGTGGAAAAGAAGGCGTGAACCTGCTTCTGGAAGAGCCGCCCCGGGAACCTTTATTGGTTAACCCAACACCTCTGCCATAGGTCACCCAAAGTGGTTTGCTACGTTTGGTGATTTAGCAGGGTTCATGGGGCGAGGTTTGTCTAGGTCTTGGAGGCGGATGACCAAGTCACACTGAACCCCAAATTCCTACCCACCCCTTAAACCCTTTACCTTCGCAGAACTCTCCTCTCCTCCCTTTCGTAAAAAACCCTCCACACAGCATCCCAAAAGATGACATAGGCCCTGAGGGATTTTTTTTCCTCAGGGCCTCCTGTGTGGAGCTCATGTAAAAAAAAAGACTCATGTTGTAAAAGGGAGGAAACACATCGTCGTAGAAACGACCTGTTCTCATGCGACAAATGTTAATTGAAAATGTTGGGCGCTGTGCACCGGTGCCAAAGGAATCAATGACGCTAATTCCTCGGAGCATCTTCCATTGAATTATTGGTAGAATAAGGGCAGCATTCCCACCCAACATAATCAGTGACATAACTCACTACCAAGTCAGAAATGGAGAGAAAGTTGAGACCAGTCGTATGAATGTCATTAAATTATTTCCCCACGAAGGGTTCATCTTGCGTATCCCATATCAGAGGTATAAATGTATTTAAATTTCCAATAAAATGTGCAATCATTGCACCTGTTACAAGTAATATGAGTGTTACGAATTGTCCCATCCGCCCACTACGACGCTGAGCAGGCTAGACTTATTTCGTTACAGCACTCGCCCCCTCCGTAATCTCCGTATTCGAGCTTGTTCTCTACATCAATCAAATGATAAATCAAATAATTAATTTCACACTGGTAAACTGCCTACGTTTGTACTCATTATTAGAGCTTATGAAACTCATTTGTGTAGTTCAGACACTTTTGACCAGAGAAATTTTAAATGTCACGTGACGAAACTATATAATGCCCTTCAACATCAAACAAAACATAACAAAAACTAATATATTTCATTTTTAAACATGGTTGAGAGAACTGATAAAACAAATAATTAATTTCGCACTGGTAAACTTTCTACGTTTGGACCCATTATTAGAGCTTATGAAACTCATTTGTGTAGTTCAGACTTAACTTTTGACCAGCGAAATATTTAATTTCGCGTGACCATAATGCCCTTCAACAGGTTGAGAGAACTGAGTGGTAATCAACTTGCAAATATGTATAATAAAAACAACTAGATATACAATACAAAAATATAAAGACCATGGCCGCTTCAGAATGGGAAGAGTGAGGACTGTGAAAATGGTGATATTTTATTATAGTCTCGTACATTCATATTTAAATTACTTGATTGAAATCTGGGGAAATGTATGAGAAACACACATAAATGAATTACAGGTAATACAGAACAAGGTAATCAAAAATCTATTTCACGACAGTTCCAGAACACACACAAAAATTATAAATAGAAAAAATACTATTGACATTAAGAAAACTCTATGAGTACAATACCAATATATGTCTCTTTATATAAAAAAAGAATAAACTCGTACATACAAACACAGAATTCATTAAAACGTCCCAAGTACACAAATACTCACGCGTTACATGCACGACAACACGATAACATACATTTAAATACCATCCACACAAACGATGGTTAGCAATCCATTGGTTACGAGGGTGGCCGACTATAAAATTGCCTTCCAAACGACATTAAAAATGAAAAAGGCTGGTTATTTAAAAAAATATATCATTTCTATTATGAATAAATGAAAGAAAGAAAAAGAAATAACACGTTCATTACCTTAGTGTATTGTAATGTAATGTTATTGTATCATTGAAGAAGAAAATAACAAAAATAATCTAAAGGAAAATACAAAAAACGCGCACGTCCCGGATAGACGACAGGTTCTGGGTTCCAGTTGCGACCATTATCTTTTTCTATTTTTCTGTGTCTTGTTCTCTTTCATATTTTCGTTTAGATTATTATTTTATTTTATTTTTTTATTTATTTATTACATAAGATACATTTATACAGTAAAATAACATAATAATAATATTTCAAAATAACTGTAAATATTAAAATGGGTACAAGTGTTATTATGTCTTGTTTGTCTATATTAGTTCCTAGCTAGGCAGATTGCCCGTTCTAAGGAACCAAATGCTGGTGAAAAATGCAAAAAACGTATTCTGAACAAAAAAAACAAAGTGTTTTTTTTTTGTAGATTAAATATATACTTAGTTCTTACTGATTGTGGCATTTAATAGTTAAGCATTTAAAATTTTAAGTTTTAAGTGACGTTATTTAACAATTTTTCAGACTCAACCCTACCTAAGCCAATCAACTATTTATTTATTATTGAACCGATGCATGTCATTTTACATGTTTTAATATTTAATTCTGGAGGGATTTTATTATATAATTTCGGTCCCAGATATGTATAAGTCTTTTGGAACTTCGACGTATTGCTCCCTGGGACCACAAGATCCTTTCTGGTGTGACTTCTTGTGATGTATTTATGATCAATTTTATCAAGTTTTTCTAGATGTTTGTGTACGTGGATAATAACCTTTTTTATATAGTTTTGACGAACATCAAGTACATAAAACTTTTTGTATAGCCGATCGCTAGAAAACCTATAGGGTTTACGCATAATAACTCTAACTATGGATTCTGGGCCTTCACTAGTGGATCTAAAATTGTTCTACCTGACGCTCCCCAACCAATACAACCATACGTTAAGATGGGGTTGCATAATCCGAAATATATTTTTCTTAGATCTTGCTGTTTGATTATATTTCGTAATACAAAGAATATATGTATCATTGTTTCCTTCTTCTGTCCTTTTTCTTTTTCCTGGAATAAAACACTTAAAAAAAGAGAAAATTCTTATACATTTGTTTGTTTTGTCCAGGGTTATCAGAATACTAGATGATTTTTTTTCAATGGCGTCATGAGTACTTTTTCCCTCTGTGAATCTAAATTAATTTTCATTTCTGATGGAGTTTTTTTTTACGAACGCAGTTAGTATTTTTTAGATATATTAAAAACATTGGTTTCATTTCAAGCTAATATTATTTTCAATAATTTTATTTTTAAATGCCTTTAAAAAATAAGCACCCACCTAAAAGGTGAGTGAAAATAATTAGGCTAGGCACACGAAAAAAAAATATTTGAAAAAATTGTTACAGTCCCACTCAAGATCATCACATTTAAAATGTCGCAACGCAAACATGTATCTTGTAAATTAATTGGGCAACTAAATTATTAAAAAATTGATTGATGGAGTCAGAATTCATTCAATGTTAATAAGATCGTTCAGGCTGAATGTCGCTCTGACTAAGTACCAAGTACATCCGAACTACCTATCCGAAAAGTGAAGACAACATTCCGGTATACCTCGTGTGGAGTGACGTATGGCGTCGGGGACCGCGATACAGCGACAAATAATACCCGGCCGTGTCCGCGCAGGCGCACAGTTGGGTGCCAAACTTATATTATTTGTCACTGTGACAACGCTTCCGTTTCCATACACGTGTCGACAGACGTCACGTGCTGAGATCACTTCTCTGAAAATATTCACAATAAAGCGTGCCTCAAAGAGACGAGATCGATCGTTTACATACAGATCAGTTATCAACAGATGATGCAAAATTGCAAACACACGGTGCACTTATAGATCATTGTTATGTAGCACTTTTGAGTTTACCGCACCAGAATTTCAACTGCCCAAAGCCAGAGCCGTTTTAACTAATATCGTTACTAACGTTTTAACTAATCATATCCAACTGTAAAATGAGGTCCTCAGCACGGGTAAAGCACCCAGTGAGGCCCACATTAGTCAAATATGTAACACACATGTATAAATCAGGTGAATCAAATAAAAAAAATAAAATAAAAAACTCCGGTATGCCAAAAAAGTTAAATGTTTTTGTAGTTAGGGGGGTACGGGGAGGTTAGGTTAACTATTTCTAGCTTTTGGAGATCCACCTTCAGTGGTTAAGCGGAATGACTTTCGGCTAGCGATCCGGAGATTTCAAACCCGATCCGGGGTTCAAATCCCGGCGTGCTCAAGTAAATTTTATTTGAGTAATTTGCGTTTTCACTCGTTCCAGAGTGAAAACGCAAATTACATTATCGCTTTGGTGTAAGACAACTATTCAGATTTGAAACGTTGCTTGAAACGGCTTTAGCCATGTTTGGCGAATAGATCTGAATAGCCGATTACTTCTCCACCTCCCTCTTCTCTATCTCTTCCCCCTCCCCATTTACCTTCAGTCTCACAACATACCACAATTAGGGAATGCCATAGTCTCACTGGCTCCAGGCGATTGGTAAAAGTTGGGACTGGTTCGGTATTCACATAAAAAAGCTTAGGTTGGATTGTTTCGTAAAATTTGAACAATTCGTGAAATTTCAAAGTAAATTTTCAAGTTCTTGCAAACAACTAGCCAATAATGAACAAAATTAGAACCATTACAGAATTTGAACCATTACAGAACTTCAAAATTAACTTTGAAATTTTACAAATTCTGTGAAAAAATCCGCTCATAATCCACATAAAGCAACGTTTCATTTCAGAATAGTGGTCTCTCACCAGGGTGATTCTGAGATTATCTTATCACTAAAGAGATACAAACATTTTAAAAATACACTTGTTAGAGAGTATTACATAAAACAAAAACAGATGGTAATATTAACTATACTGCCATTAATAGAGTTTTTTTCAAATTTTCGCTTTGCATTTGCACAAAATATATAAATTGACTACTTGAGTTATGTGTAACTACAAATTTTCAAGCCTATTTAGCTTGTAAATGTAGGTAAGTATTATCTAATTATAAAACAGATTCCTACTTAAATCAGCTAAAGGCAAAATGAAAAAACATGTACCTATATATAAAATCATTAACGATTACCCAATCAATCGTAAAAACCTACTTAAAGGTACTAAATATAATAGCTGTTTAAGCAACGGTATTATGTTTTTTATACCCTTGACATACAAAATTACATATCCTTACATATAAACACAGCGATATTATCATGTTACCAGGTTGATTTATTTTGAAGGTAAAACGTTAAATAATGTCCTCCGGTGATATAATTAATCGCGCAGTATTGCTTACGAAGCTTTAAATATATTTCCTATCATTACCTTTGTCACCAACATGGCTGTATATTTGCGAACATGCCCGCCGATTTATATTAAATGTCAAAATTTCAAATTAACATAAGCTTACAAGAATGGTCGGCCGGATAAGAAATGGCAAAAAAGATACGCGCATGGTTCCTTTTCATGTTTTAATGCAATCATTATGGTCGTTGCGAAATTCTTCAAAGTCATGGACATGGTCATATTGAACTCAAATAATAAATAAATAAACATATTTGGAAATACTAATTTCGGTTTCAATCAATGAACTCAAATTTGCTTTGAATTTAAGTGTCATTTTCAAAATTGTAACTTTACCTTACGTTAAAATAGGTACCTAATTACCTGTGATATAATTTATTTTTTTTAAATTTATAATTAAAAATTTTAAATTGTTAGTGATTTGTCGAAAATTAAGTTTTAAATAGATATTTTTTTTATTCAGTTCATTTTATTAAGACAGTTGTTAAGAATTTTTCGACCACCTTGCTAGGCACATGCTCTTATTGTGGTGTCGATTTCATATATAGTGCATTAAAATAATTTAAGAGAGCATATCAAGTACGAAATATAAAAAAAATTAAGTGAATTCCTCACAAGAGTTCCATCTGCTCCCGACTGGAGCCAGTGAGACCATGGCATCCACCATCAGGCTGAAGGTAGTGGACAGGGGAAGGAGATGAGAAAGATAGGAAAGTATGTACCTTCCGTTCAGATCTGGTTACCAAACACGCTAAAGCCATTTCAAGTAAAATTCTAAATTGTGACCTTACACCAGGGCGATACTCTCTGGAACGTGCCGCCACTCTGGAATATGTCACACTATTTTAATTGAATAAAATTGTGAAATAACATAAATAAATCAAATTAAATTTATTTGCTCAAGCCGGAATTTGCACCCGCTTCCTCCGGATTGGGAGCCGAGAGCCTTGCCCCTTGACCATGGATGCCATCGTATATAAAAAAAGTGTAGATTATAAAAGAATAGAAGAAGTACCTACCTACACGTAAAAATATACAACAGTAAAAGTAAAAGTAAAAGTAAAGTCAGAAGGAGGAAATCCACAATTGGTTTTATTTTGGCTATTTAATACTATGTACAAACTAAAATAAATGTAAACTGTCGGTTTCCCGAAAATTAATAAATAAATAAATAACTACCGAAGTAAGTACTAATATGTAAGCCAATATAAAAAGCGATATATACAGATAAATAATTTACATGTGGGAGTTACAGTGACATAAATAGGATCACTACTCTTCAGCAATTTTTGTATAAATTGACTTTTTTTTACATGAGCTCCGCACAGGAGGCCCTGGGGAAAATAATTTCCCTCAGGGCCTATATCATCTTTGGGGATGCTGTGTGGAAGTTTTTTTAAGGAAAGGAAGGAGAGGAGAGTTCTGGGAAGGAAAAGGGTTTAAGGGGTGGGTAGGAATCTGGGGTTCAATATGTCCTGGCCATCCGCCTCCAAGACCTAGACAAACCTCACCCCATGAACCCGGGCCCTTCTAAATCAGCAAACGTAGTGACCCGTTGGGGTGTCCTATGTATGGCAGAGGTGTTGGTTATCCAATAAAGGTTCCCGGGGCCGCGGTACCCATTCCCGCCTTCCAAAATGTATCCGACTATTCCGTGATTTTTAACGGGTCAATGCTAATATTTTTTTCGAAAGGTAGGTACGTGATTTATTTAAGGAGGGTTATTTTTTATAAGTAATTGATTTTATAAGGGCTTTTTATCTAAGTAGCTATCATCAAGATACCGATTAAGAATTATCCCCTTCTAAATCACTTTATTTACGTCCTCAATTTTAGCCTGCCATTAGCACTATCTGGCACTTAAATGATCTTTATAAAACACTAATCGGCAATCAAAACAGTTAATTTGATTTATACAATCTGTCTTTGCTGGAACCATGTCAACAATGTTTTATTTGAATTCTTCAGATTTGGAACCAAATTTAATTGTGCTTTGAATCATTGGGAACATGTACAGATTGAGATGGGGTAAATGTAAATTTTAGAATAAATTATATTTAGCAAAGCGGTTTTTTTTTTCAATTATTTCTGGCTTTCACCCTTCAAGGGTGTTCTAGGCCATCATTTACAATTACAGAGAAAGGAAGGGTGAATTTATATATTAATTTTATTTATATGTGCATATTTCAGAATTTTATGGAATATTGGAGTAGAGTTCAGACTTAGAAGAGATGAGATGTTGATTGGAGGAGAGGCAAGCTTTGGTGAGGTTTAAATTTGATTCTAGAAACAGATTTCGGTAAATCTCATAAAACTTTCACATTTATGATTATTAGATAAATAAATGGATATTAATATGGGGCCTTTATTTTTTATATCAAATCAGTTAAGTTTTCGTGTGTGCAAAAAAAACTTTTAAATGCATTACCAATGGTGGGTTGCTTCTCGGAACAACAAATTTCTGTGCCTCCACGCAAGTCGTCGGGAACATCACCCCAAGTGATTTTTTAATCCCAAGTGGGTTTACTTTGGTCACTTAGCAGGGGTGCCCGGGTTCATGAAATGGGGTTTGCCCGGATCTTGGCGGCGGATGCGTCTACCCACCAACTGCATGGCAGGCCAGATCGGTAGAGAATAGTTAAGAGAAACCTTTTGATTTCTCCAGCCAAAAACCCTCTCGGTCCATCGCCTTGCACCGCAGTGGGAGAGATGGATCTACACGTCCGTCGCTCGTAGTTACATTTATTTCCAGAATCTTTTCTGCCCCTCAAACCTTTTTTTTTCCCAGAACTTTCTCTCCTTCCTTTCCTCGTAAAAAAACCCTCCATACAGCATCTCCAAAGTGACACAGGCCCTGAAGTATTTTTTTACCTCAGTGCCTCCTGCATGAAGCTAATGTAAAGAAATATATATATATATAACCGGGGATATATATTAAAATACTTATTTTGAACTTTTTCTATCAAGTAAGTATAATCCATTAGACCCCATATTGCTACGTACTAAACGTCTTAGTCATCGTCTTCCTGACCCTACTAGAGAAGAGGAATTGAAAAATGCTACGTACTAAACGTATAGTTGTCTACAGTTGCCTTAGTCATCGTCTTTCTGACCCTACTAGAGAAGAGGAATTGAAAAAAAAATGCTCGAAATGAATAAGGAAACAGTGAAATGACAAAACATGACCCAATTGTCCCTAAAGGGCTTGCTATTTCACGTACTCTCATACCCAACACTAAAAAGTTCAAATGACACAGTATTTTCGAATAACATTTTTAATTCTGACATCTATCGCAGCAGTGTTATGGTTATCATAAATATTACACCCTATAATATAATGTCCAAAGTTGTGTTTTAGTATCCTCTCCCAAACTAACGTTCTCTTGTCACGCAGTCAGAAGTTGATTTAAATATATAATATTTTGACAGAACACACGTACACATACCGATACATCACATTAACGTGCTTGATTCAACGTAATTAATTTGCTTCTAACACGATACCAAATGAATAATGCAATAAAATATCTCTGATTCGGTTCCAACCTGTTTCACGACTAACTTGTGTTAATGAAACGACTATGAGCCTTCATTTTGAATTATTTCAAAAATACTTTGTTAACTTTATATAAAAAAATTCAAACTAGTGACTTAAATTGTTATCAATGTAGCATGTTTTGTGCTTTGGGAATAATTTATTCATCAGCTAGTCATCAATTTGATCGGAGAATATTTGCTACAGAAGGCTTTATCGTTGTATAATACGAGAGAATGATTTAAATCGGACTTTGGTGACAATATATATCGTTGGACAGTAACATACATGGTTAGAAATTATATTAATGTATGTACTGAATAATGGTACAGGCTATCCTGAATATTTTATTCATCAATTTAATGGACCTTTTTCTATCTTATGAACATTTACATTAATAAATTCATACCGCCAAACACACATTTGCTTGACTAAAGTATCTGTTTTATTTTATCCGACAGAATTTTTTGTTGGGTACGATTAAAGAACGAGCGTATTAAAACACGATGTTTCATAATTAAATTTAAAAAGTTGAAGGTAAAAAAAAAAGAAAATGATTTGATTACCCATGTTTTAATTCCTTGTCATTCACTCAAATCCGACATAGCTCCCAATACTTACTTACAATCGTATCCTTGAATATAACGTAAAAAATTGGCAATATTAAATTCTGTTGACATCGAATCGAACTCCGTTCCAGCAGTTGTGCTCCTGACAAATGGATATGGCCAAAAGCGGAGCCCCACTATTTCGCGCCCCGCAGCTCGCGCTCCGGGGCGCCGCCCCTTTAAAGCGAGCCCTCGAGGCCCCGGGCACTGGGCAGCCCAGGGCCCCTCGCTGAAATATGACTTATCAATTATTATATACGCTTCCAAAAATCACGAGTCACTGTTTGTTTTAATTTAATATTTCCAAAAAGTACATCATCAATTCAGATACCACTGTTCCGGCTCAACAGTGGCCATTGTTCGGTATAAAATGGTTTATTTTGGTATTTCTTCTTACTGGTTTCCAAACACCCCCCACTGCCTTTGTATTAAAGTTGGAGGCTACCCCATTCGGGATATTTATGTAAGAAGTTAATTCTTGAGAGATTCATTAATCAAACGTTAATTGAAGTTTTAATGGTCGATTTATATTTAGAGTAAACTAATGGATGAACACCGCTGTTTGAAACAGGAGTTATTTAGCAATAGGAAAACATGAATTAGTATTTTATTAAGAGTCTGTTAGGAAGTTCATTCGAGTAGAGTTGAAGCACTTATTTATGTAATTTTTACGCCATTACATACGAGTGAAAAAATACTTGGGAAAATTAATACTCAAAGAAGCTAGACTTACCCTTGACTACTGATAACTAATAATTTAATGACGTACCTAATTGCTTGTGGGTGTATTCGTCAGTCGAGTCGAGTATTTACAGTTTAAAGTCATTTACAGGTTGTGACACTTCAGTTGTATTTTTGAAAATGTTTTTTTTATTCAAATTACTAACAACATCATGAAGGCTCGTACCTGCTTGCAAAAGAGACTGATCCGATTTATAAAAAAAGGGAAACCATATCGGTAAACAAGATAAAATATTATATTTCATAAGTCAAATCCAACACAGAACATCGAACATAAAATGGAACGCCGATACGCTGTCAGAATCCACAAGCGACCAGCTCTGTCATGCACAACATGAACTTATAAGCTGTATGATTTACATTGAATTCATATTCCTCATGCTTTCAGTGCAGCATGGATGTGACCAGCATGTGTCTGGTGAACGGGTTCAGGAGGTCGCGAACCGGAGCCTTATTAGATTAGGTGTTTTAGGTTGGAACCCCGCGGCCCTGGACCCCGCCGAGAGATTCGATAAACTTAATGTACAGAAGTGACGGCCAAATGAACTTTCCTCCGTGCGCGCATACTTAATCTCCTTCTTCTGCCGGGAGAAATCGATTGCTTTTCAACACTTTCAAGGCGATACGATCCAGATAATGAAAAAGATTTCTAGTTGACTTTTTTTCTATTACTTCTAGTTTATATATATATATATATATTTTATATTTATATGATACATGTTACATAATTGTGGTATTTACATAAAGTAGATATATTGAATCACCATACTAGGCGGCTGCCTGTTTCATGGTGACCAATGGAGTAGTTATTAAGTATGAAATTTAAAGTTTAAAGTCAAGTGTAGACATATGGATTAAATATAAATGATGTTAAAATTGGAAAAATTAAAATAAAAAGTAGAAAGTAGAAAAAACACAATAGAAGGGAAAAGTGAAGTAAATTAGGATAAGATTATAAAAATATACACAACCTTATTCTTTTATTAGTATATGTGCACGTGTATGCAAGCACACATGTACGTGAATAGATACACACATGCACATGTACATACATGTACACGTTCATACACATACATATACGTACACACTCACAATACATATATATACATACACACACATATATATATATATACATATATATTTTATAAATTATATTTATATTTTATAAATTAAAAAGGGCGTTTTCATTTATAAAGTGAATCAGATAATTTAGACTTAATTTTATGATTGACAAAAGCATTGGTATTGGAAATAAAAGATGCTACTCTTTTCTACTCGAAACGTGCAATAAGTTACCGAAAAACCCTTTCGTTTTCCTCTAAACCCAATTTTTCCAACCTAACCTAGCACATCTCTTTTTATTATTACTTTACTTTACTTATACTTTGTCATTATGTAACGGATCATTTTCATTATCTATGATGTGTGTTTTATGTGCGGATGTGAATGTCGAAGGACCTTGTATGTGTTTTGAAGTGTGTTTTGACCACTGCATAAGTAAAAAGAATGCATATAAGGAAAGGAAAAATGGACTCACTGCGGAACCTTGTGGCACTCTCCTATATTGGCTGGGTTCATTTTGCACTTATGACTATATTAGTCGCAGTATGCGGGATTAATTGAGGATGCGGTAAGCGGTATATCAGAGATTTTCATGCGGCGATGGTCGATTAAAGACTGAATGTGGTTATGATAAAATAACAGGTATACAGGGATGGGTAGGAAAGGAACATGAACATAATACAAGTTACAAATACAGGGTCTATGATGTATGTAGGTAAGTAGTATGTAGGTAACGTAGGTACATAAGTAGCCCTGTATCTTTGTATGTACGTAAGTGTAGTATGTTTTGTGTAAATTTCCAACCAATCTACGTCACCACTTTACCTTTCTCAACCTAAAATAACACATTCCTTCTCCTTATCTACATATTTCTAGAAAAATTATTTATTTATACTAGGTGTGTTTTTGAAATTATTATTGGTAGTTTACTTCGCAAGAAAGAATAGTTCTTGAAAAATATTTTATTTATTTATCATAATATTGTTGAAGCGAGGTCTTGAAGGTGTTTGTGAGTTTCAGTTAGCTGATAAGCCCCTTCTATGGGGCTCCCCACAGCGTGGATCGCAGGGCTCCATTCCAAGGGGCTGACTTATGGAGATTCAGCAGAACTCGCTCCGATATTCCTCCATAGAATCACAAGTGGCAACTCCCCAGTCACCCATAAACCACTATAGCATCTCAAGTGGCAATACCGCCGTGGAATTTAATCGACGAATTGAATTATTTTAGATAGTATTTGATTTTAATACATTATTTATGTATTTGTAACAAGCTTTCTATGCTGTCCCGCATAGTAGATAAATTTAACATTTTAAAGTAATAACTATCAACATAAACAGGTTTTCGAAAGAAATTGTAGTTGAATATTGTAAATAAAACAAGATACGCCTAATAAACAACTTACTAATGGGTCGTTTTATGAAATAAGACAGTTAATACATAATAATTTTCGTATTACATTTACATAAAGAAGAGTGTATAGGTAAGTATTTGTGTTTTAAACCAAATCTACAGTTTTATTTCGAGATTGATGAATGCTTATCTCACTTAACTTTCAAAACAGGAGAAAACTCGCTGGGTATTTTAATTTTGAAAAAACTACCCCTTTTCACCAGCCGATTTTGATACTGGCGAAATTTTTATTTTTAATTACACAGGTCTACAAAAAAATAAAAATTGAGAGCTGTTTTGGTTTTTTTGAGTAATTCTTATGTTTTTGGGTGTGCTGAATCCAAAAATAACTTTCATTTTGTCACAGAACGTCACGTTTTCTGACAATGTAGGTATCATGTTAAACAAGTTATCATCTTAAAATAAAAGATAAAAAACCAAAAAAAAAAAATATTTGGTTGTAATTGCGTATTAAAACTTATTTTTTATCTAAAATACATTGATAAGTAAGTACCAAACACATTTCTTTTTCCCAGTGAGACTCCTTTTGGTACATTTTCGCTTATAGGAAGCATCTGGAAGGTCTCTCTGAAGCGTCCATCAGTAGTCTGCAATCATTGAGATGCTCCATTATCCCTGGTATCTTTTTTCCATCTTCTTAATACCTTGGTGAAATCGTTCACCTTGCTCTTCATTCACATATTATAAATTTTCTGAAAAGTAGTCGAGGTGGGAATGAAGAAAATGTACTTTTAAACTCATTTGGCAACCTAAAGCTTGAAATGCTTTTAACGATTTGTTTTGTAGTTAGGGTCTTTGTTATTGCCTAAAAATTCAGGTTACCCTTCCCGATCCCTAGTTCCCCTCCCCCCTCCCACATTCCATACATTCAGTCCCGGTACATTCAGTCTTCACAGCTCGCGTGCCACCTATTGCATTTTTTTTACACAAATTTCATAATGCCAGAGCTCACCAGTAGTTTTATATAAACCTTGTCTTGACAATAACGAACACAAAAAAAAGAATTATCCAATTTGGTGCAGTCGTTCAAAAGTTATGCACGTGCATACATTTCTGCGATTCATTTTTATTTAATTAATTAATTTTTCATAATTTCATGATGCTAGAGCTCACTATTATATACAGAAACTACCGCGGGTATGCACATATCGTATCCTCAAAGTTTCATCGCAATCGGATGAATGGTTTAGCAATGAAATGTTTATTGCCAGAGCTCACTATTGTATATACCATCTATATCTGTATATATATGTATACCGTTTTGCAAAATAACCTGACGTTCTGGAATTTTGTGAGTATTTTTCTAGTTTCAGAACACCTAAATACATAGAAATCAGTTGAAAACATCCAGACAGCATTTTTGTTGCAGACCTGTGTTATTTAAAAGTTAATTGAAATTAATTTTAATAATGTTATTATCAAGTTCTACAAGTATTTGAGTTTTAATTTTTGCTACAGGTGTTTCGACTCACAAGGGCAGTTTGAAAATGGCATTGTAAATTGTAAGCCGAAACAGCTGTACAAAAATAAAAACTAAAATACTTGGCGAAGTCCATAGTAGCATCCATATAAATCCATATAAGTCCATATAACAAAATTTTAGTTAAATTTAAATTTAAAAACACGAGTGTGCTTTAGACTTAGACCACACAACTGAAGTAAAACTTCTTTAGCTCCATCTATATGATAGGAAGAGAGAAAGAAAATGTGCGCGCGCACTGCTCTCTCTTGCTCCTACAGTATGATACAGACAATGAGACAATATGCCTGTCTTTGATATACGAAACGTAACTGGATATGAGAGAAAGAGAGAAATAAAATGTGTGCTCGCACCTCTCTCTCTTGCCCCTACAGTAATATTATACGAAACGTAACTCTCTCTCTTTCTATCTTCACAAACTTATATCTCCCTCTCAACTACCGTTCGCCTCGCTTTTCGTATCGCTCTCATCACGCATTCACAAGTCAAGCCAGCGTAAAGAAGTTTTACTTAAATAAAATAAAAAAAGTTGCCAGATTTTGCACAATTAAGAGGAAAATTTTACTTCCACACCTGATTTCAATGGACAACGTCGGGGATTTTTCCTTTATTTATTTGTTAAACGGATTTTATTTTAATTTTAGTAAATAAAATTTGTTGTTTAAAATAACGTTAATAAAAATTCATTTTATAAACTACGAGGCGCCCTGGATATGAGTTTTAACATCATTATTCATCTAACACTGTTGCACCGAGCGCTACCTACAGCTACGGGATTGCAATATTTTTGTACTGCAAAGATCTCGACGCGCAGACAGATCGCAAACCCAACGGGAGTACATGATAATAATTAAGAAGCGAAACCCCTACACGATATTGCGAATGTCTTAACCATTAATCGCCGGCTAATTAATGCTGTCAATTCCGTAATATGATGGAACACGCAAATGTTTAATGTATTACTTGATATAAAACAGGTTGTACGATTTGCAATACTTCTAACTTGCCCGGGACGAGCGTGATAAATGAACGTAGCAGGAATTTTATAATAAAACACTTTCTCGGCCTGCATTTTATGAGGTATGTGGCTTTAGATTACACTTTTTATAACACCTACATCAACACTCCTCTAAGTTTATTTATCTATGTCTTAACTTAAATCAAGTTATATCTTTTCATACAATTTGTGTGGAAAAATAATGTTAAGACAGTTCTAGATTTCTTTATCCAAGAGACTTTAAAAGATGTACCCCACTACTCCCAACCGTCTGGAGTCTGACTACTGCATCCCTGATTGGGCCATGTTGTGGTGCTGAAGGTATTAATGAGGGGAAGATAGAAAGGTTGGGGTAGTACCTGGTAATTTTTCTAGTGCACAATTCACAATGGTCACTAAATTTGGCTTTTGCCAGGTCAAACAATCAAGTTTCAATTCAGAATGGAGATTTTTCACCAGGGCGGTACTGAGTGTAGCTTCCACTTTGGTGCCGCAAGAATGCTCCAGATAAATTTTAATCAATTAATTGTAAAGTAACAAATTATTTAGTTGCTCTCGACGGGATTTGAACTCACAACCTCTGGATTCGTATGCAAGAGCCTCCCTCTTCACAATATTTGTAAAAGATTTTCAAGTGTACGAAAAATCGTTGTTATATTATGTACTTAAAATACCTACATATTTTCGTGCCAATGTTCTTACTCAGGTGCTAGTTATAAGTACCAATGACCATGCTATTGTCACATAAGTAAAAAAAATAATGCATTTATAAAGTAGTAATATTTACCGTAACGTTACAATTATTCTTTTCGCAGCTTTGATGTGTAAATCAGAATGCTTCCAAATTGGACTGAGGAGATAATAAGGGTTATATTCCACCGAGGTTGGAAGTACAATTATGTATTTATCATTATTTTTTTTAAATAAAAATAATCTAACAGTTATGTTTCAATTCGTAACATTGGGCCCAGAGTCAAGAAGCGTACCATTTTCACTAAGCTAGACTCTCTACGTAGACATATATATTGTGGAGAGTAAAGGTGAAATCAAACTCAAATCCGTGGAAGAAATTCTTAATTGCGTGGACGAGCAATGGACCCCGCGCCATCTAGCTATGGTACCTGTGGAGCTATTTGCAGTTAGACAAGAAGCTCAATCAGGCTAGTCCCTGATCACAGACAATGCAGCCATTTTGCTGCGATTCATCTCATCTCGGTATCCCACTGTTAATCTAATAACAGAATTTAAGAAAAGCCATTAATAACGCTTCTAAAAGGTAAAATAAAAGAACGCGCCGCAGTTGGTCACCTTTTGTTTGTCAGTTTATTCCTTTTATCGAGTCTGGAATCCGTGTTAAATTGTATAATGAAATTCTTGTCTCACTCGAGACTGTTCAATTTACTTCGTCAAGATATGATGTCCTTAAGAAAATTATGTGTGGCAAAATGCGTCTCATTCGTTAATTTATTAAAGATTTTTTAACAATTTGTGAACCTCGTCGAACGAGTTTGAAATTTGTTTGATTTCAATTCCATCGGTCAAAAATTATTTTGACGGTCGACCGTGTCACTGCAACAAATTGTATTTAACTCCGAAACGATATTTCCCCAAACCAACCGTGAACTGTGGAGAATAAGAATTGCCATGTATATTTGTGTTATGCATAATATTGCATTTAAAGCAATAAAAATCTTAACTCTGAACAAACAGAATTATTTGAGAGAGTTTGTATGCAAAGGGAGGGCCCGATACAGCGCAACATTTTACAACCGTACGAAGCGTGAAAAATTAAAAGTATTCATTTTGCTAAACGGTTTCCATGAAAATGAAAGCAAAGTATCTCTTTCGTATCAATACAAAAGTATGTCTGTGTTGTGAAACATAATGTTTTTGCTTTTGGAAGCTTGAGATTCAGAAGGTAGTCAAAAAATAAAACATTTTTAATTAAGCTAAACAAATTAGGGTTTCAACTTTTCAGAAAATAAATCTGTAAGAAGGGTAATGTTAAACAAAGAACAAGAGTGCGTAAAAATAAACAATACAAATGTTTAATTAAATGAAGCCAATACTAGCGAAACTCAATCGAAAATCTGAAAACAGAAAAATCAGAAAGATAGAATAAAAAATTGATAGTGTTTGCTATCATACATAAAGATAGCAGCCAACAAAAATATGCATTAAGAAAATGAAGATAATGTTGGTAGTTCTTAGTCGAAGTATGATACAGTTAAATATGACCGAATCGGATAGGGACACATTAGCTCAGTTGGTAGAGTTGCATCCCGGTAAGGCGAAGGTCATGGGTTCGTATCCCAGATATGATCGTATCGTTTTCTGATTATTCTGTTTTCATATTTTCGATTGAATTTCGCTAATATTGTCTTCATTTAATTAAATATTACAATTTAAGGTTTTACTCATTAAGGTAAAAATAAAAATTATAAAAATATTGTCTCAAACATACATGTCCGTGATTCATCTCTCCTTATCGGTTGATAGACCGTTTACGCTTGACTTTGAAGACTTGTAGGCAGGCTTCTCTTAGTTTTAAGAACATCCCGGGCAGTAAATCAATGTATCTTTACAAGTACCAAACATGTAATGTTATACAATCAATGTAATGATTCTTCATCTCGAGATCATTTTGCTACCTTCCCACGATCTTTCTCGAGTGAATCACTTGAATAATGGACCACATCGCTAGAGTTTCAATTCAATTGGATACGAAATACGAACCTTAGAATCCGTGGGCAATACTGCGCAGAGATACAAACGACTGAAACTATTTCAATCAGTGTATTCAGAAGTATGATTGTGGGAAATGCTCCACCTTTTGTTTTAACCGCATACAGCAGAATGTTGAATCGATAAATTAAAAGATCTCCCGTCGATCCACAGACGCTTTTGGTAGCGTCCACTTATCAAAAGCACAGCCTCCCAACCATGAAAGCCTTCACAATTAATCAAATTAATTGTAATTAAAGCGCCGTAATACCTGTATCGTTATGCTCCGAGGAAATAATATGCTCTACATGATTTCCAATGTAAATTTAATTTGTTGAATGTTTCAATCTCGGAATAAAGCGGCATTTAAAATGTGTGAATGTGGGTGGGTCCCGAGAATTAGCATTCTAAGAGAAGTTTGTATTCATGACATCCATAATGAAAGGTTAACTGATCAAATGTTTAAAATTCTGCCCGGTGAATACAAATCAATTAATACCGATTTTTTTTGTATTATTTGGAAATTATAATTGACCGATCATTAAACTTTTTTGAGAACTCTTGGTACAGTTATAACATAAAAAGCTGTTTGATCTATTTAATGTGTGTGGATCTTTTACTGTTTCTATTTTCTCAAACTCGAATCTCCGGATGATTTATTGACCATATTGTATGTAATGGTGTCATGTTTTAGTGTAGAAACAAAACGAATTTATTGCCTACGTGCTAAATGCGTAATTAATGAATCATTATTTCAAAAGAAAATAAGAAACCTGAGAAAAAGGTGTAGTCTATCATTGTAACCGTTGTAAAGTAGAGCCTAATGACAGCATGTAGCACGCGTATTAATAGTGCAAGTGTCTGCGGCATGTTCAGTTCTCGCCCTATCATGGCAATGTGCTGTATATATAGATACAATATTTTGACTTTACAGAGCTCAGTCAAATCCATTCGTCGAGCTATGTCACATAAACTTACTTTTTATTTATTGTGGTTATTTCCCAAGGATTTGATGAACTGAAAAAAGATCACTTACGTAATGGCAGAACATTCTTCATAACAATCACCACAATTACGCTGTTTTGCCGTTACAACGCTTGCCGTTGGAGACAGGATGTTTGAGTTTTCAGCTTGCAACATCGTTTTCGTCAAAAATTATAGACTTAAAAGTCAAAAAGTAAAGTTTGTCATAAATAAAGTTTATTTCATATGAATTAGCCAATTATTGTTCGAAACGATGGAAGATTTTAAATTTATTATTTAGTTTCAATTTGGGAGGCGGGTATGGGTTATCGCCGCCCCGGGAACCATTTATTGGATAACCAACACCTCTGCCATAGGTCACCCCTAGTGGTTCGTGCCCGGGATCATGGGGTGAGGTTTGTCCGGATCTTGGCGGCGGCTGGATCTACCCGGCAACCGCATGCAGGCCTGATCGGGAGAGACTGGTTGAGGGTGACCTTTTGACCGCTTCAGCAAGACTATCTAGGAACATTGCCTAGAGTGGGAGGGATAGATTAAATTAACGTTCGTTACTCCTGGACACATTGCCCCTAGATTTCTATCCTTCGTACATTTTTTCCTTCCACCTCTTCTGCTTCTCTTCCTAAAAATACCATCCACACAGCATCCGTAAAGATCACATGGGAACTGAGGAAATTATTTTCCTCAGGGCCTCCTGTGTGGAGCTAATTTAAAAAAAAAATGTTTTTTTAAAGAGTCATTTTGTTTTCAGCCTTTTTCCGTGAGGTATAAGGGAAGGTAAAATGAGTATCTACAGGTAATCTATAATAAAAATCCGAGTGCAGCTTGGAAATAAAACAAGCATTATATTATAATTTTATATATGCAAAATCTAATGACCATATTATAATTTGAGCCATTGATCCGCATACTTGACCAAACGTGTGCAGGTTTATAGCTTGTCTTATTGATAGTACTAAAGATGATAAGTACTATAGCCAGATAACCATCTCTACCCGTTCTCATTCCGCGGCATCGGGTTCGGTTCCCCCTAACGAATCGTCTCTCGTTTTGATTCCCACTTGAACTCGTTGCCCCTGCAAAGCATTATTGCCGTGCAATAAAACGATTAACCCTTAATGGCCAGACATAAAACATCGCAAAATTAATATTTTTACATTGGTCTGCGTGGAGATATTTCTGTGCAAGTCGGAAACTTGTTTAGAAAACTAATAAATCAATAGCTAATATCGCATTCAGGTCTCTTCAAATAATATTATAGAGCGACTAATACGTACTCTAGTCGCAGATATATTGACTTCTAATCAATGGACTGGAACCAATGACTTTTTAAATTAACTTTTTAGGTTGATAAAACAATGTGTGAGTTAAAAAAACATTTAATATATGCAAAGGACTGACGTACCCCTTTATTCTGTACGATATTATCAGCGATGCAGCTAACTGCATAAGCAAATAATAGATTCGAAGAAAGCAAACTAAGGCTTTAACTCAATGTTCACTCCACCAGCTTCCCACTTTGAATGATTGTTCCTTGATTTATGGTTTCAAATGTTACATGTAGAAAATTTGGAAAGGAATATATAAAGAATATATAATATATATAGAATGGTTAACAGATACCTACCAAAATATTGAATGACTGAAAGTATATGAAACCATTCCGACGTTATTGAAGGAGGAAGTATATTGAATGTATCCCCCTTCGTTAATGAAGTCATATGCACTAAAAGAATAAGATACCTCAACACCTCTCTTTATTCAATTAATGCGTATCAATCTACCACTATCTATTCCAACTATGTCTTTAAAAGAGGTATAAGTAATACTGAGAAGGGTTTGAAGATCAACGGAGTTGTCATTAATAACATAAGATACGCAGATGGTACTGTATTACTAGCTAACTGTATCGATGACCTTCAAGACCTATTAAATCTTGTTAATAATGCTGGTGAGCAACTGGGCCTAACAATCAACGTCAATAAAACTAAATGGATGACATTTGGACGACTAGATCACTCTGAATCAGTGATACAGTTAAATGGTTGCAATGTCGAAAAGGTGGAAAGATTTAGATACCTTGGCAGTATTCTCACGGAGACTCTTGACCCAGATGTGGAGGTTAGATGCAGAATTGAAGCAGCGAAAACTGCGTTCATTAAAATGAAATCCCTCTTCTGCAATGACAATATCAGCTTAAAACTAAGGCAGAGAATGCTAAAATGTTATGTGTGGTCGGTCCCTGCTCTATGGATGTGAAACATGGACCTTGAAAGTAAATACCATGAACAGGTTAGTGGCTTTTGAAATGTGGCTTCACCAGAGAATGCTCAAGGTCCCATGGACCGACATGATCACCAACACAGAAATTCTCAGGCGGGCTAGAGCAGATAGAGAACTGCTTACATTAATAAAAATCAGGAAAATTTCATATCTGGGTCATATACTTCGAGGGGAGAAGTATCACTTGCTTCATTTGATATTGAAAGGCAAGATAGGGTCGCCGAGGGCCTGGTAGGAGACAAATGTCTTGGCTGCGTAATATACGAGAGTGGACCGGCATTAGAAGGGTTGAGGAGCTATTCCAGGCAGCGCAAGACAGAGAGACATTCTCAAGAGTGATCGCCAACGTCGGGGGGACCTGATACGGCACACAAAGAAGAATCTACTATCAGTAATCACGTTTGGAGTGTAAGCATTGGGACTTATTGAAAATTGGAAAAACTAATCAATTGATTCTGATATCTTGCTCATCGTTAAACCATTACCATCACAATTCGCGTATTTAACGGGGACTATGATAAGCATGAAGCAAGACTAACAGACTAACTAGACGGCCGGCAGTTTTACACTATCGACTGGCGTCCTTGGAAAAAAGTGACTGACGACCTGAAGATAACTGCTGACTTCTGATTGACGACATCCACCAGGAGTTGACAAAACTGGAGACATATATCTAAGGCAGGCCTATATCTACATAAAACTAGACCAACAGAAAACATAAGAAGAAGAGTAATTTTTGTTAGAAAATTATGGTTTTTACAATATTATCATCACCAGATTATTTGGAGTAAAAAATGTAGGTCAGTGTGGACAGTTGAGGTCGGGCGTGAGCGACTGAGTGATCGGTGACGACATGTGAAAGAAAATTAAAAACTTTGAAAACGTCACCAAAGATCTAAATTTCATTTGTGTTTTTTACTTCAAATAATGTCACGAATCACATATTACAGTAAGTCACATAAGTCTCTGCATAATAATATCTGATTGTTGAAATGATATATAAATTGGATATTTACGATTCCATTTTATATAGGTAATATCCGCGATGAAAGACTCAGTCTCAACCCAGTATTTATTATCTGCCCTATTAAAAATGATCCTCCTCTCTTAATTAGCATTGTTATAACCGCGTTATAATGTGGACATAATAAAAGATAAAATGCCTTTATCCCTTTTCAAGACCCCACAGTCCAGAGGTAACTCTGATCAAGATTAACCCGCCATATTTGCATCTCATTTAATTTTATGCACCTAATTTAAGATGCAGACTTAAGAACCTTTTTATAACAAACGAATCTTGTCCATATTGTTAAAGCGATCAAATGATGTTCAAATACCCATTGTTTCAATAAAACGTAGATATAAGTACGAACATGGAGATTTTATGTTTGGGCAATATCGAGTATGTGGTCGAATGTTTAAAAAATATAGAGTCTGATCCGTCAAAAACGACAATAAATATTCCATGTTCAAAATAACTTCTTAAAAAAATTACTTTAATAATTTTTAGTGACCGAACGAAGGTTTGGCAAAAAAATGTTTGCATCGGCATCACTTTCGGTTTCGGCAGAAAATCTGCCGAACCTTCGCCCGCACCGAAACTGACATTTTATTTATGTTTGTTATTTATTTTTTATTAAGTTAAAAGAAATATAATATTTCGCTTTCTTGACTTAAGTACAGAGTAGTAGGTATGTATATAATGTAGTGTATAATATAGTAGTAATATTTTTAATTTTGTTCTAACAATTGAAGTTTAAATAGTTTTTTTAAAGGTATTTATATTCATCTCCATTTTTTCGTTATCTGGGAGGAGATTATATATGTGTACACCCTCGTGGCCAATGCTTCTCTTGCCACTTTTTGACACTTTTCCTTGACAGTTTTTGTGTACAATTTATTATGTTGTCTGGTAGAATGTTCGTGAACTTGTGACGTTTTTATAAATGTTGTGTTTGTGTGTATAAGTTTATTTTGTATTTTGTGGATTAAAAGCATTTTTTTTTTTTACATGAGCTCCACACGGGAGGCCCTGAGGAAAATAATTTCCCTCAGGGCCTATGTCATCTTTGAAGATGCTGTGTGGAGGGTTTTTTTTAAGGAAAGGAAGGAGAGGAGAGTTCTGGGAAGGAAAGGGGTTTAAGGGGTGGGTAGGAATCTGGGGTTCGGGATGTCCTGGTCATCCGCCTCCAAGACCTAGACAAACCTCACCCCATGAACCCGAATATGTTATATTCGTACAATGTTTGAGTGAGTTCGTCGCTCGTGTGTCACCCGCCATCATCAGTAAGTTCCTTTATAATGTAAGTGTTGATTTTTGTCATTTTTTGTTCCAAGAAGTATTTAACATATTTTGTTACTTTTTGTTCGTTTTATAGCAGTAATATAAAAAAAATATGTATTATTACTTTTTCACACACTTCAATTACTAAATGTTTTTATTTCATTTAACACGTAATAACTGTCTGTATAAGTGTAAAAAATAAGCCAAATTTCAGTAAACAATAGATTTTTAACATGTCTGAAAAAGTTTTGGCCAAAACTGAGACAGATACCGAAGATTCGGTTTCGGTAGAAAGTCCTGTTTCGGTCGGACATTAATATTTTTATTTTTTATGCACTCTTGCGATATTCTGCAAGCTTGTAGATAGCATTTTTGTCTTATTTTTAATGGTCATAATCAAATGAAACGCCGATTAATATATATACTCAATTTACGGAAAAAATTCTAATACAATATGATTATATTTGTGTGAAGTTTCGTGTAACAAAATTATATATTAATGAAAAATCTATAAGCTTGTTAAGTAGGAAAGTAGTACTTACCAATTTTCGTCAACTATGATTACAGTTAGTTTTTTTTTTAAATATTTAATTTCTCAAAGAAACACTTTCTAACAACCACGTTACTGCCCTAAGATCAATAGTATAATTATCAAAAAATCCAAATATTCATATTTTTGAGGCTTTTTATAGTTGCTAGTTGTGACAGCCCTGTGTCTTTCCCGTGTCGTGAACTGTCCCACGAGTTTTCTCACGGAACCAAGCGAGCCCCGGGCCCGGGGGCACAGAGATACCTCGGGTCGGGAAATGGGCAAGGTGAAGATGGGGGTTTGGGGGGATCGAGCCCCCACAACAGTGAGGCGAGCCGCGGTATGGCCTCGGACAATAGAGGAGACAGGGGCGGACATCAGATGCAAATTATTTATTAAAAATTCATTTTGACCTAAAATCATTGGCTTTTTAGTTTCAAAGGCATTAAAAAAATAAAGAAAATGCAGAATAAACTTTCGCAGTTCCAATATTAATAACATTATTCTATTTTACGCACGCGTGCACAATTGTACAACTTAGTTATTTTTTGTTAATATTTCCGTTCATAAAATTTAACATCAAAATATAATGAAATGAAATCCAGGTTATTGAGACTATTACGTACGTCCTAAGTATAACAAATATCACTAAATTTAAATTCATAAATGCTTCCTGGCGTAACATGGCATAACACCCCAAAAATAAATAACGAAAATGCTTACATCATTGAAAATATTATATTTCTTCAATATTCACAAATTCACTTTGTGGTGAAATTTTTAAAATATGAAAACAGATTAATTTGTACACCACTTATTTAATTAAAATTATCAACTTGGTTCAAAATTAATGGTTTCTTCATAACGATAAAATAAAAATTAATAAAAATTTGTACTTTCAGTTAGCTGATGTCATCTTTTTTATCATCGCAATGAGGAGTTTACGAATCCATATTATCAAATGAATGGTTATAAAAATATATTAAAAATGCGTCATTTGAAAAGGGTTACAATTAGAGTTAGCGATCGTTGATGTCCACAGTCCAGCGAGATTTTTGTTATATTTTTTCGATCACTGTGAATTACTATTACTGATAACTTCACTATTTTTCAAGCTTTTGACATTTCCTTTCGTGGTACTAAACTATAATACAAAGTATATTAAACCATTGTTAAATATTGATGACATCTACAATAATTTATTTTTATATGGTCAACGTTTCTACCATTTAGAGATGATAGTTGCAAATAAATAAATGACGGCGTTACTCTTCGACAGTCTCCCTCGCAACTGCCCTGTGCGAGACGATAATCATAATTATTGCCGCAGAGCTTGTTAGCCCAGCTTTATTAAGTCAAATTTTACGATCACACCATTCTGTGTATGATGGCGAGGTTCGTTATTGTACAATGGACGTAATATTTCTAATCCAACGCTTTATATTGGTCAATTATTTATTAACTTTATTTGCAAACTGGGTTGAATTTATGGTGCTCCGGCATCTCCCTTATATTACATAAATGAACTTTTATCATTCTATGAACACCCGTAGACATATTATTATTTTTTTAACCCATTAAGAAATTTTAAGTAGTACCTACCTACAATAATTCTTAGTAGAAATATTTTCAACAACAAAACAAAAAAAAGGGTACAATAATTTTAATTTCATATACGTCATTTTCCATACGATCAACGTGGTAATGTTTTATCAGAAAATTAATAGACCTATTTTAGTAAATATACCTAATGATGTGTTGAAAGTGATGCAC
Source organism: Limnephilus rhombicus (assembly GCA_929108145.2). NCBI lineage: Eukaryota > Metazoa > Arthropoda > Insecta > Trichoptera > Limnephilidae > Limnephilus > Limnephilus rhombicus. The sequence continues at coordinate 17,895,218 of OV815270.1, forward strand.
TACTGAGTAATGCAAAATCGTGAGTTTTTGGTTTGAAAATTAGATTGCTTAGAAATATTTCAGGTGGTTCAATTGAATACCGCATGTATAACACATCCCTTTGAAACAATCGAGGATTTTAAAAAAAAAAAATTATTAGGCCTGTAAACACTGCTTTAAAGTTCAAAAACTCCTACATACGAACCCCTTTTCGGTTGTGGTTTTATTGTATAATATGGAAAAAAATTTTTTTTGAAAATGATCATAAAACATTTAAATATTTGTGCCTGAACTCCTCAAAATAAAATAATGCTCACTTTTTGACGATGTTCTTTTCTTGAATAAATCGAAACAGGCGGCTGGTGTTAACTGGGAACTCAACTCTTCAAAAATTTCTCATTTTTTTCAGATGGTCAAAATATTTTTGCTTTACAATAAAATGCAAATATTTGGAATATTTCTGAGCACATTCAAAAACCAAAAACTGTTTTAGAAAGGTGATGAAATACGCTTTCAAATTATAGAGTTCAAAATAAACATTTTTTTCAATTATAAGAATTTTGCATACAAACATAAATTGTTTTTCAAAATGGCTCAACTTACGTTTTTTCTAACTAAAAGTTACTAATAATAAAAAATAAATAAAAACACATACATATTTTATTAGACAAAAATATATATTAGACAATAATAAGTATAACAAACACATATTGTAACCTCACTATTATGTCGCTGTATGTAAAAATAATTTATAAAAAATTCCCGAAGTTTCGATTCAAAACTTTGTGTACATAAAAGTGTACATTTTACTTTTTGGTGGCTATTTTTTAGATTGGAATATAAAGCATGGTGTTTTTCCTTTCTAACACCGATTAGAACATATTTCTAACTATGATAGAAAGGGAGTTACAGCGTTTTATATGAGACCTATGTGCGTTGGGATAAATATGGTCTCCTGTGATTAAACGGGTTAAGCCGCCGCTACCCAAATTTCTACCGATTTCTTACATACGAGTAATCTCCCTTTAACATTCGAAGTTTTTAAGCTCTTAAAAAATAAATGTTATTTTTTTAAGATAATATCTATACATTTCCAATGCCGAAAAATAAATTATATAATTTTTTTTTTTTATTATTTATTTATTTGTAATGTAGCTATTACTTTGTGGTTATCCATTATAGAAAAAAAAATTATATAAAATTCCCTCAATAGAAAAAAATCGCAAAGATGCTCCGAAAAATATTATACTTAAACACATTTGTTTCAGTTATTTTATGAAAAAATTCACAGTGTTTCTTTAAATGCTATTTTAGACAGCCCCCAAGAAAATTTTTTCTATTTTCAACGAGTCTAGTTTTATTAAACATTTTTTACAATTTTCGCTTCAATTTTGTCGTTTCAAATATTAGGGCGCTCTCTCCAACGTTCGTAATTACATATCTCTCCATTTTCATTTTGAGCGAGAATACGGCGCCTTAAACCTTGTCACCATCTGAATAAGAAGTGTTATTGCTACCGACCTGATCTTGAATTTTACATGACCTGGTGCATCCCCTTAATATTTATTGGGGTTTATAAGACTGAGATTTTAAGCATATATCCAACCACAATTTTAATTAAAAACACTCCCTAACACACCCTAATAGAGATCTCCAGTCCAATTTTTTTAATGTTTTTTAATGAATAATGACCTTCTAACATAAATAACTGCATTTCTATTTTTATTTTTAGAGTTAGTTTTAATAGTTAAAATCATTGTCAAAGTTTTAATTTTTCAAGATTCCCAAAAACCACCGTGTGTAAGGTGAATCGTGTGACGTCATGACTCCTGAAAAGTTACTATAGGATCGGGCAATCAGCTGATCAACTGCCGCCATTTTGAATTTCGTTGTTCGAAGTATTCTCCCTAGAAGTAGCATTACTATTTTATTTTTTTGTGTAGTAGTTTTTGAAAATTTTCAATAATAGAGATAAACTAATAAGAGATGCCTTTATTTTTTAATCATTATTTAGGCCTAAATAATGTTTCAATAAACACAACAACTAAATCTCTATAAACAGTATGTAAATACACGAATAAATTAATACTATAGCTTGTGTCATACCTACATTCCCATTCAATGACTTATCGGTGACGTCACGACACGATGAACAGTGACGTCACCTTTAAACATTTCAATAATGCCAACTTGACGGCGTGTTTTTACGACCGGATTAAAAATGGACTTTTTAATAATTTTTTAAGAACTTGCGTTCAATATTATTAAATAAAGCTTATATATTCAGAATCAGCGTTTATTGGTCCATATGAAGATATTTTTTTAAAGCCATAATATTTTTCACCGAAATTCCTTATTGTGATAAAAATATTGATTTTGCTTTTTTTTCTTGTTTTCTGTTTCTAAAGTAGGAACAGAATAATGTAATTATATCTTATTATAAGACTTTTTGTCAGTTAGTTACTTACTAAACTCGCATAGAAAAAATATGTAATAAAATCAGTGTCTCTAACGTGCTCAAATCGCTCACAGGCGAAGAACTTAATTTGTGTTTTACAAAAAATAGTAGAAAAACCATACAAATATTATAATTAGCAAGGTTATATATAAAAATGACAATATTCAACAAATATACAAAAAATAATATATGTAACGGAGGCTACGGGTTCATTCTGAAATGTGCGCGCTTTTCCTTGTCACAAAATGTTCCTTCTTACTGTTCGAATACATTATTGAACACCATAAATCCAAAATTTGGAGATAAATGGAGTCTGTCACGGGGTTCTCGGCTCGAGTTTTGCCTTTGGATTCCAACAACAATGATTAATTCAGAGCTTTCAGAATTATTAATGCACCGCAGGAAATTGAATACTGAATTGATTTATCGAACGCCAAAGTCTTACTCTGCAACACGAATCACAAACACAAGAACAAAATACTATAAAAACAGTCGTGAACAACGGAATTTATCTCATGTATGTTGTATTTCTCCTTGAGAGAGAATGGGATGGTACAAGCGAGTCAGCGATGTTTTACGATGTATTGATTTCAAATGTTTTTGACTTGTGTGCAAGATAAATATATTTTTTTAACTATGAAGTATTGTACGCTATTCCACTGTTATGTGTGACCTAATGATATTCGTTTATGCAGTTCTGAATGGCAACATATTGGTTGCCTTTTATAACGCATTGCTTTGAATGGTAATTTTATATAATTAAGATTAAGATGTTCATTAAATAGATAGAAAACGAACAAAAATAATTAATGTAATTGTTTAATCTCAACTTCATATTATGAGGTCAATATGAGTATTCGAACCACGAAAGTTTTGATACAGCTTTGAAAAATGCCAAAAAAATAATACCTACTTAATTTTATTACTGATCGTGTGTGTAAAGTCAGAACTCATCATGAAATGAATGACATTAGTAACAATATTTTGCTCGTAGAAAATATTCGTAGTTTACAAAACTTGGAGAGGATTTCCGCTGCCTGGAGGCTCTAATATTTTAAACTCCGATCTAGGCGGTTTTTTTTAAAGATATATTTTACAACATGTTCATTATGTTCACTATGACAGCGACTTTTTTCAACATAATAATATATGTAAAGGTCTTGTACGTATAACCTTGCACGAAATGATTATATTATTGATGACATTTCCACTTTTCTGAACCAGGGTACCACAAAACTAATTAAATCTATTTCTGCATTTTGAGTTTATCTAAAATTTAATTACCAATTAAACTTTATACTAAATCCTCAACTCTTCAAATCCTATCTTCATATTCCCTTACACTTCCGATCAACAATAACTAGCTTTTCAACAAACTACATCCATTATCCCATTAAAATATACCACCCACAGACATTTTAAGTAGGTAGGTATTACGCAATTAAATTCTATAATCACAGTCATACATCTGCGAAACATATATATGACACATATACAATCAAACGTAATATTTCGATACGGATAAGAACAAAAGGTATATCTAGATATTTTTGTTTCTTAAAATATTTTATAATATTCTTTAACTTAAGCTGTTATGTATATAATATTCTTCAACAAGGTAATATGCAACCCAATAGAAATGTAATATTATATTTAATGTGAGTATAAAACGGTTTCCCAAATATAGAAAAACATTTTTTCAAATTAATACATGTAGTAATACAATTCATTCACAATAATAGATACCATATCAAAAATGTGATCATCTCAGCACAGGTGCTTTCCGTACATAACAATCTTCAATTTGGGAGGCGGGTATGGGAACCGCCGCCTCATGAACTTTTCATTGGATAAACAACACCCCTGCAATAGGTCACCCCAAGTAGTTCGCTACGTTTGGTGATTTAGCAGGAGTGTCCGTGCTTAAGGGATGAGATTTGTCAAGGTCTTAGCAGCCAATGCGCTTATTGCTTGGCGGGCCGGATCGGTAGAGATTGGTTGAGGTAGACCTAACCTAGACCTTTCCAGCCGGTCTCTCTCGACTCATCGCCTTCCACCGAGGGATGGATTTATATGTCCGTCACTCCTAGACACATAGACCAGCAGATTCCTACACATCTTTATACCTTTTCCTTCTCGAACATTCTCTCCTTTCTTTCCTTAATAAGACCCTCAACACAACTTCTCCAAAGATGTTGTAGGCCCGGAAGGATATTTTTCCTCAGGGCCAGCACTTCAATACAATGCACATTCCGTACATATAATGCAATATTTTTTATTGGAATTATATTATAAGTGATTAATTTAACCGTAAAATAAATAGAAACATATAAATAAATCAATAAAATTCACCCAAAAATCCATCCATCCATTGCCAATACAATATAATTTTCTTTGTATCCTTAACAGGGTCGTAAATAAACCTGGACTGACAATATTCTGAGGTTCAACTTAACAGCTCGTCTCTTGTTTGCTCTGCTGATACAATGTTACGTTTTTCCGACCAGATCTCACCAGCCTTATTACCCCCACAAATCAAGCCCCAACACGGAAGCAGTAAATTACCAGGGGAAGACGAGAGGAGACGATGAACCAGTTGTCAAGCTAATTTATAGAGTATGCAGTAAAATGAGAAGTTTTATTTAGCACCGTCTTTATCACCTTTTTGTTGGAGTGATTTCACCGTATGTACGTATTAGTTATGGTTATAAGTTGATACCTCTAAGACTTAAATGTAAATCACTGGTTAAAAAGATCATTACTTATGTAGTTATAAGTCACTAGTTATAAGTTAAAATCACTCGTTGTATGCCTCAAGGCTTGCACAGTTGCTTGCAATAATTGTGAGTAACCAGCTATAATCTTAGATGGAAATCACTAGTCAAAAATCTCATTACTCGGATGCTTGCTATAAGTCTTAATTGTATTTTACTATGTAGTTTTAAATATTAATTGTAAGTCACTAGTAACAATTCTTAGCTGTATGGGTTAAGTGATAAGTTAAATTTCTTCATGTTTACCCTTCTACAATCAATGGAGAGCATGAAAATGTGTTTATATTAATTTTTTTCATTAGCTTCACGTAGGAGACCATGAGGAAAAAATTTCCCCCCAGGGTTTATGCCATCTCTGGTAATAGGTAATGTTCTAGGGAAAGCAAGAAGATTATGTTCTGAAAAGGAAAAATACGTGAGGGGTAGAAAGGAAGCTGGGAGGTCTATGAGTCTAGTAGTGTAGTAGTAAATCCATCTCTCCCATTGCAGCGCAGGGCGATGGGTTGACTGAGTCGGGCTGGAAAGATCTAGGTTAGATCTCCCTCAAACAATCTCTCCAGATCCAGCCCGCTACGTAGGATGCAAACGCATTGGCCGCCAAGATCTAGACAAACCTCACCCCATGAACCTAACTCCTGTTAAGTTACGATACGTATCGAACCACATGAGCCGAACTATGGCAGAGGTGTTGGTTATCCAATAAATGGTTCCCGGGGCGCTAGTACCCAAACCCGCCTCCCAATAAGTTATAGGTTAAATAAATTAATTATTATTTTTTAATTTTATAAACTAACGTTTAGACAAGATTTTTATGCATAGCACAAAGGGTAACAATTATTACAAGCAATAATTGTCAGCCTGAAACACTCATTTACATTGAAAAATCTCCCGAGAAAAGATACTTGCCGCCAACGGGCCAACGGGATACGGGCCGCCAACGGGATTTCCCCAATAAATGCAGACATAATTTGTCTCGACGCCACCTAGCGAGGGATTTTAACACTAACAATGTCTTCCTCGCAAAAATAAAGTTGGTTGTTGTCAGGTGGAAAAAATATAACAAGCAGTAATTGTTGAATGAAACACTAGTATATATTGAATTATTTGGCGGGTATTTGATAAGCCGCCATAGCTCAGTGGTCAGAGCACTCGACCGGCAATCGAAAGTCCCGTTGGCGGCAAGTATCTTTTCTCGGGAGATTTTTCAATGTAAATGAGTGTTTCAGGCTGACAATTATTGCTTGTAATAATTGTTAAATAAATTAAGTTGCAAAGCGCCCTTGATGTTGCACAACTTACTATGTCTGAAGGAAGACACAAAAAATGAAAAAAAAAAATACAGACGGTGTACTTACGTCCAAGATAAATCATACCAGAGACGTGTCAGACCTTTTCTAAATGGTACTCTTCAAAAGAAATCTTTAAAGCTAAAAATAATTACGTCTATTAAGTTCCAAACAAATCTTTAAAGTGTGAAAATATTTTTTTAAATAAATGTAAATAGGCTTCACTTGTTTTCAGAAAAGTATCCTTTTACATTATAAAAACGTTTTTTTTTTAAACATGTTTTTAAGGGTCATTATAGCCATTAATCGTCATTATCTTGTTCACGTGTGCTCAAAAAACGGTATTACCTAGATATGTTTGTGAAAAACCTACATTTTTGTCTAAAAACTCTGAGTAGATGTACAAATTAAATATTTTTGAAATACCGTTAGAAAGTTAGTAAAGGAAATCTGGTTTACAACACCATGATAATTATTAACATCTTTATTATTTATTTAAATTAGCTTCACACAAATAACTCCCCTCAGGGCTTATGTCATCTTTGAGGATGCTGTTTGGAGGTTTTTTTTAGGAAAGGAAGGAGAGGAAGTTCTGGGAAGGAAATGGGGAAAGGGGTTGGTAGTAATCTGGCGGTCAGTGTGACCAGGAGTAACGGACATATGAATCCAACCCTCCCAGTGGGGTGCGAGGTGATTTTCGGAGAGAGCCCTGCTGAAGAGATCAATAGGTCTCCCTCAACCAGTCTCTTTCGATCCGGCCTGCCACGTTGCAGGTGGGGAGACACGCCGGCCGTCAAGACCTTGACAAACCTCACCCCATGAACTCGGGGCACTCCTACTAAGTCACAAAACGTAGCGAACCACTTGTGGTGACCTGTAGCAGAGGTGTTGGTTATCCAACACATGGTTTCCGTGACGGCGGCGGTGCCCATACCCGCCTCCCAATTTGTAACCAGATAATAATGTGTTAAGAGTGTTTAACCAGCCAGCAGCGGCCGAAAATCCGCATTTCGTCGAAAGTTGTTCTCACGATCATGCAGGGCGGTAACAATGAGAAAGATTAATTATTCTCCGTACCAGCTTTTTAAATAAATAACTCGATATCGATTTTATTTCATTCCAAATTTACTTTAATTTATACCTACATCCAAAAATGCTGAAAGGCGTGATAATAAAACTATTAAAATAATGTACTTTTTGTTATTATTTTTTTGATTATAAGTGTCTAAGTTAAATAAGAATGTTAAAAAATCTGAAATTAGTTTGTAAGTGCGCAAATAAATACACAAACGGACCAAATTTCGTCAAGAAACACATGTACGTATATATTTTTTAATGATTTTATTTAAACTAAAGTTAAAATTCTAAAACATGCGATACCCAGATAATGTATTGATTTATTTTACTGCATGATTATACGATTTGAAATGGGTGTGGTATGATACAAAATCTTTTTTGAAAATTTAATAAATCTGCCAACGACCTATGGTATAACCTTATTATTTATTGTACTTAAAATAAACATTTTTTCTGAAAATTTAAAACATGCGAATGCTAGATAAAAGAACAAATCCATTTATATTTTTTGTGGAAAAGAGTCAATACGCCTAAAATCTGATTTAAAAATGACATTTTTCTGGTTTTCTCTTGTAATACCCTCTTAACACCTTTATTTTGTTATTCAGTCGCATAAAAGCAGTGGACGGATGGTCTCTCTCTAATGGATCGAACACTGATCCCTTCAATACTGCATCGTGGCAGGCTTATCGTTTATATTGACTCTAAGCGGTTAAGTACGAACTTTGGCGCTGTAAATTATTGCCAACTCGTGAAAAACTTTGCTCTTTATGTAGATGTGGTTTATTACATACCTATTGTTAGGTTTTTGTCTTCTTCCAAAGTAGTTCTTCTTTGCTTCTCTCACTGAGAGAAGCAAAACACAATGACTTTGAGATCAGTATTCTAAGGTCTTATTAATTTACTTTGTGATAGGTATGTTTAATTCACGGAATACTTGACGACTTTTTTTAATGACGAAATTAATATTTACTGAATTTTTTTCATTCTTATTAACATTAATGATTGTTTCGGTGTTTTTTTAAACGGGCGTCACTCTTGCCCAATTAAACTAAGGATAATAAAAGTTGCAGTTTGTCAACGTGGTTTAATCACGTTTATCTTTTTTCTTCATATTAGCTCCACACAGGAGGCCCTATGACACCTTTGGGGATGCTGTGTGAAGGATCTTTTTAGGAAAAGGAAGGAGATGAAACTCTGAGAAGGAAAAATGTATGAATCTGGTATTAATGTGTCCAGGAATAACGGATGCAAAAATCCATCCCTTCAACTGTGGTACAAGGCGATCAGTCGAGAGAGTCCGGCAAAAGAGGTAAAAAAGTCTCCATCAACCAGTTTCTCCCTATCCGGCCCGCCACGCAGTAGGTTGGCAAACGCATGTGCCGCCAAGACCTAGATAAACCTCACCCTATGATTTGTGAATATTTTAACAAATTATTCTCTTAATATTTCGACAAAACCATTTTACATTCACATAATATATAAGTTGCACTTACTGATTTCTGTCGGTTTTTAAAGATTCATAAACAATTAAAATTATTAAATTAAATCATAAACCATTTTTTCGCTCATTTATCATCGTTTTCAGAAGTATTAATTATCTCATTAGGGGGCATACATTAATTACGTGAGCTCAAAGGGGGGGGGGTCCAGCAAAATCTCACATTACCTGAAAAGAATATACGAAGTGGCCCAATTTTTTCTCACCAAAGGGGGGGAGGGGGGTCTAGATTGGAAGAAAAACTGCTGACGTAATTAATGTATGCCCCCTTATTAACTAATCTCATTCATTGGGAGCACTAATTAATCCTTCATATTTAATGAGTCTAGTTTTTGGACTGTTAATTCGTGGTGGAATTCCATTGCATTAGAATTAAAATTAAAAAAACTTTTGCACTTTGTTCCACTTATTTATCTATTAGGATTTTTTATTAGTAACGTTATTTTGTCTCCTCTGTTCAAAGCAATACGACGACCTCCGTAGTCCAGTGGGTAAGACTCTTGACTCTCAATTCGGAGGTCGCGGGTTCGAACCCGTCATGCGCAAATAAATTTTATTTGAATAATTTGTGTTATTTCACAATTAATTCATTTTAAATAATATATAGTATATTTGCGGCATGTTCCCGAGTGGAGGATACTATCAGTATCGCCCTGGTGTAAGACCACCATTCAGAATTGAAACCTTGCTTGAAAATGGCTTTAGCCGTGTTTAGTGATCAGATCTGAATAGCCAGGTACTTCCCAACCTTCCTCTTCCCCACCTCCTTCCCCTCCCCACTACCTTCAGCCTAACAACATACCCCAATTGGGGATGCCATAGTCTCACTGGCTCCAGACGGGAGCAGTTGAGATTCTTGTGCGGTATTCACTGTAAAAAAAATAAATAAAAAATGATAATAAATAAATTAAAAAATAAAAATAAATTGTAATAGTTTTTGTCTTTTTATTGAAAACACTTTTTTCGCAAAATTCATTGCTTCAATGTTAAATACAAAACAACTTATAATAGTAAGAAGGATTATATATGCAGTGCTTGCTTGGGAATATTTTAATGGAGTATAATAGAACAATACTACATACCTACTACATCAACTCGTTTGAAACCTATAAGGCAAAGGTTTGAAAAGATAAAGCCTCCCATATACGTAATTATATTAAATTACAATTATTACGTTTTACATTCGCATTATTTAATCATATACAAAACTAGAATTTAACCAATCGTTTGTACTATCTGGTTATATTATAGTCTAGCACGTAAGAATTTAATATACAACCATTTAAAGATCAGGAAGTACAGAGTGTTCGTGAAAACTTAAATTAAATTTTTTTAAATAATGATTCCTTCCGTTAAATAATATTCCGTTAAAATTTGCCAAGAATGAATGTGTTATATGCACATGCCTTATGTCTATATTATGCATATCTTTTTCTTAAAGTATCCCTCTTCTAAGCGTTCAACACTATTCTACTGCAGCATTCATAAGAGTAACTACATTTACACTCTACGTTACAACGATTTCATACTACGGGAAATCAGTACCTTGGTGATATTTAATATCAACTTGGCGAGTCTTGTGGATCACGTAAAATATTTATTCCAACACTATTCCCAAGCATATCCTGTATTTTTGTAAATCTGTAGAAAAAAAATATTTTCCAGTTTTTGTTTCTTGTATTTTTATGACTTGTGTGCGTTTTTTTTAATGTAATTTTATTTTTATTATTTCTTTATTAAGTTTCAAAATTATCTGTGTTTCGAAATTGTACTATCAATCATGTAAAGCCCCATGGGCGTTAAATAAATACATTTTTAGTTTTTTTGTTTATTCGCTAATTTTTTACGTGTTTTCTGCGTGCAGCGTGGTTTTGCATGATCAGATCACTTTTTTTTAAAACATGAATTACGCGCATGATGATATGGCATTATGAGGTTTAAACTACATAGCTCAAGCAATTTTGGCTACTTAACAGAAAAATTGTGGAATTTTATTTTTTTTATTAGAAAAATATTATTGCAAAATATTATTCGTAACGAGTAGATTACCCACCCCCCGACAACTCGTGGAAAACATTATTCACTCAAATACTTATTTTTGAGGAATGTTGTCTGAGACAGAAACCAAAATGCTAAAATTTTATTCTTTGTTGCTGTTGTTAGACCGTTCATTTCATTTCAATTTGGGAGGCGGGTAACCATTTATAGTCTTGGCGGCGGATGCGTCTGCCCACCAGCTGCATGGGAGAGAGTGGTTGAGAGAGTCCATTTGGCTTTTCCAGCCGTACTCTCCCGGAAAATCGCCTTGCGAGCAGTGGGCGGGAATCATACGCCCGTCACTCCTGGATACACTGACCCTCAGATTCCTACCCACCCCTCATACCATTTTCCTTCCCAGATCCTCCACTCCTTCCTTTCCTAAAAAGACCCTCCACACAGCATCCCCAAAGATGACATAGTCCCTGAGGGGAATTATTTTCCTTAGGGCCTCCTATGTGGAGCTAATGTAAAAAAAATTACTATATTCTCCAATTTCGATGGGATTTCAGATTTCTATTGCAAGGTTCTTACCACGCTGCAACGGAGGCCGTTAAATTTTATTTTCTAAAATATGTAGATACTTATAGTAAATATACGTGAAGTTTACCCTATACTGGGCATGGGCATGCGCACATGCCGGTTTTGCGTTAATTCCCGGCCCGTTTACTCAGCATATGCGCCGTAGGCGGACAAGTGTGAGTGGGTGCCTAATCTTTTGCTTATCCTTTCCTTAGGTTCAACTTACCTTTCGGATACTGGGAACTTCCCCCTTAAGTGTAAACCTAAGCAAGACCTGTCAGTATCAAACGAACTTTATGATTTTCATGGTCGCTGTCCACATTAGGTACATATACACTAATATGTACGTGAGTCTTATCACAACAGGGTTGTCGCTTCGTGTAAACTTACCTTTTACTTGTGCTATCCACAAAGTTACTTGTAGTGAGATAAGTTTTAAGATTTTCACGGCCAAAAGCATTTTCGTTATTTGTTTTTGGGGTGTTATGCCGTGTTGCGCTACCTCCTTCTTTAGCCAACGTTCCGGACATCGTTGCAGTGTCCATCATCAGGGCAGATCCGGCAGAACCGGTAGATGTGTAATTTTTAGTCGTGAAGTGTGTGCTTATTTACTTCGAAGCGATACCGTGTCGCCAGCACCACTAACTTTCACCAGTACAAAATAATCGTGACAAGCAGTGGCACGGTATCGCTTCGAAGTAAATAAGCACACACTTCACGACTAAAAATTACACATCTACCGATTCTGCCGGATCTGCCCTGATGATGGACACTGCAACGATGTCCGAAACGTTGGCTAAAGAAGGAGGTAGCCCAACACGGTATAACACCCCAAAAACAAATAACGAAAATTACTTGTAGTGGTTTGAGAAATGAGGTATTTTCACATGAATACGTTAATAAAGTGCGGAGGATTTAAAGTTTATTTTTCTGACATTGATCATCATCACACTAACAATGTGTAATTTTAATATTTTTATTCATAATTTGTGATTTTAAAAACGATCTAAAACTGCAGCCGAATGGTTCCAACTGGCTATAATATCATTATGACGTAGAACCTCTACTGGCTGGTAAGTCGGCTGTCCCCTACGGCCGTCATCATCGTCAACGTCGCCATATTCACTAATAAAAACACAAAAAATGTCATTTTAGCCGAAAATAAAAATAGCACATTTTAAACTGTTACAGAAAATTTATTCGTAAACATAAAAATAATTTAAAATGCTTTCATTATCGATTTATTTTAAAAAAATTCAAAAATTAAAACGAAAACAGTGAAAAAACCCTATCCCTGGTTTCGCACGCAAATCATATTATGTTATACTACACCATATGCATTTTTTAGACCACGTAATCTAGTAACTTTAAATTCAACACACTGCTTACTATGATATTATATTACAGCAATAAAAACTAGTAAAAAATAAGTTGCAGGAAGAAAAGCAATCTGCCCTACCCAAAACTATGTTGGAAAGGTGGCTTTGAAATATACTTTCAACAGCAAAGTAAACGAAAACAGAAAGGACATCTCTTGATACAGAATATCACACACTTAGGTAATAAAGAGTTTTGATAACATTATGTTCTAATGCCTCCATAATCAAATCCTTCTTTCAGTCAGCTCGCACCTGACCAGACAAAGGATGTTGGTCCAGCTGGCCCTCTCTGGCTCGGCCCGCTCTTTGCCTGATTCCGGGCCGTATTCCCACGGTGCCGGGCAGCGCGTGCCGGGCGTATGGCCCGGAGCTAGCTTCATCGTAAGGAGAGATCCGACGGTAATGAGAACTAAAAAACTGCAATCGATAACCAATACTTACACCATTAATCAAATTATTCACAACACCTCGGTCAGCATTTGGCGGTTAAAAGGATGGTATCACGATCATCATCAGGACCTCCTTATGGGTTTTGGGTATTTCTGCTATTCTATTCATATGGTCTGTAGTTGCAATATTCTCTGCGAATCAATTTGTGGACTGTAATCAATAATTTTAAATACTTTTCAAATTGATACTAATTACGAGATTTGATAAAGATTGGGATGTTGTAAGGGAGTGAATTACCTTTTGTCTTTTGCTATTCTTGTTTTTAAGAATCGTATTTTTGGTCTTGAGGAATAACTGTTGGTATTCTCTGCATAACGACCTCCGTAGTCCAGTGGGTAAGACTCTTGACTCACAATCCGGAGGTCGCGGGTTCGAACCCGGCATGCGCAAATAAATTTTATTTGATTAATTTTTAATTTTATTTTTTTTTTATTTATGATTAATTTGTGTTATTTCACAATTAATTCATTTAAAATAATATATAGTATATATGCGGCTTGTTCCAGGGTGGAAGATACCATCAATATCGCCCTAGTGTAAGACCACCATTCAGAATTGAAACGTTGCTTGAAAATGGCTTTAGCCGTGTTTGGTGACCAGATCTGAATAGCCAGGTACTTCCCAACCTTCCTCTTCCCCACCTCCTTCCCCTCCGCACTACCTTCAGCCTCACAACATACCCCAATTGGGGATGCCATAGTCTCACTGGCTCCAGAAGGGAGCAGTTGAGATTCTTGTGCGGTATTAACTGTAAAAAAAAAAAAAAAATCACACATAAAAGATTCGAAATTATACACACCAAGGGAGTATAAGTAGGTTACTATCCAGATTTCTTAATTGCACTGAGAGATTAATTTGTTGTTCATTGCAAGGGCTTTATTAGTAGATTGATTGATTTATTGTCGCAAATTGGCCATACACCGTCAGACAGGGAAAGATACTTGGATAGCAGGTTAGATGGAAGAAGGGCGATGTATTTAAATGTGCCAACATGGTTCAACTCGAGACCTTTTTCGCAACAAAATGTAGATTTATATGATTATAAAATGTAGCCATCTATTGAGATCTATCAAACTTGTAGATTTGGCAGCGCTCGTGTTGATATAATTTTTAGGCTACTCGGAAATCGAATAATATATAAATAATCTGCTGAATCAAAATCAAAAGCTTTAGACCACGACGTCATGGAGGCCATGAAATATTATAATAGAGCTTCCGGCAGACTTCTTGCGAGCTTTCAACAGCCAATTTAATTCGCATTTTTAAATATTGGCATCCTTTTGTGTTCCTCAACATTTCAAACACGGATTTTTTTATTAAAATAATTTTCTGATAAAAAAATATAAAATTATTATAGGTACCTTGGTAGGGACAAGTAATTTCTTCAGTACCTACTAAAATTATAGATTTAGCGATTTATTAATATTGACTTTTGAAGCAACTTCGAATTCTAGAGTTCGAACCGGAGTTACGGACAGACACACAGCCGAAGGTTATTACGTACTGTTTTAATCAAATTTATTTTCGCCAAATTTTTAACAAATTAAAAAAATAAGTGCTCATATTATTATTGCCGCTATGGTTTTCTTTCATTGTGCGATGATATCGATGCAATAGTAGTATTTCTATGCGCCCTCAAATGATGATAAATGGAAATAGTCTGTTCAGCTTCCACTCTGATAGATGAGATTAGATATGCTTTTCAGAAATATTATTTGATGCCCAATATGCCAAACCTGTGAATGATGAACCGTTCCGAGCAATGTGGGCAGTGGACAAAACATGCCAATACACCGTTAAAAGAAAATCTAAATCAATCATTCTCCTATTAAAGTAATGACAACTGTGATTTGATCTTTGTTAGAAACTTCACTAGTTTTTGAAAACTTTTCGTTTTAACAATTTATAAAAAAAATTGGAAAAATTGTCTTATTTTTGACTTTGAAATAGCATTGGCCTGTATGTAATTAACTAACAGACACGTAGATAAATAACTAACCATTGACAGACTTCGTGGTAGAAGGGCAAGACACTCGACTAGCGATCCGGATGTCGCTTGTTGTTTGTGTTTTCGCAATTTAATCATTTAAAATAATATAAGATACATTTGCTGCACGTTCCAGAGTTGAAGATACTCTCAGTATCGCCCTGGTGTAAAACTATCATTTAGCCGTTTTCGGAGACTGATCCGAATAGCCAGGTACTTACCCACCATTCTCCTACACATCTTATTCCCTTCCTCACTTATTTTCAGCCACACAACATACTCCAATTGCGGATTCCATAGGCTTTCTGGCTACAGGTAGTTATGAGCAGTTGGGACTCTTGTGCGGTATTCACATTTAAAAAAAAACATAGTGACGGAGAGAGGACTCACCGTCTAACAACTCTGTCTTGGCAAGCACCCGCTTCTCCTTCACTTTATCCGTTTATTCGTTCTACATGCCAAAACCATCTAAGCGTCCCTTGTGAGTTTACATTAGACATACATTATTTGCAAATCTCCACAGTTTTACAACTCATTCGCCTCAGGGATCTCATTTCTACCGCATCCATTATCTGCAAGTTCCATGCTTCACTGCCATATATCTGGATCACTGCCATACACCAGCACTCCATTGTGGTCTACTAGGTTCACTTTTATAGACAATTTTTTTGTTAGCACTAGTCGCGTTCAATTCTTTTTTTGATATCTCTATCTGCCTTTCCATCTCTCGTAAACATAGTTCCCAAATACACAAACTCATCCACCTGCTCCAAGTATTCATCTTCCAAGACATATAGTCTACAGTGAAAATGATGTTGGTGGCTGAAAATAGTTCGTTGACCTAGCACCAAGTTAAGACATAAAAAGCTTTTCTAGGCAAATTTTCACCGTAAGAGAGTTTTCGCTACTTCAGAAAATTGATGTCTGCTGGAGAAACATACTAAGGATTTGCTTGTCAAATATAACAACATGGTGAATTTAATTTGCATACGCTTACAGGAATTAAAAACACGATAATTGTATTCTATTTTCTTACCTTACTATTATTCCACACTCTTCACATCCCAACCCAATTGAATTCAGAAAAAAACTGTATGTGTGTGAGCGCTGCAGGTATAGGTAACGCAGCGAGAGTTGAACGCAATAAAAATGCTTATATGGGAACAATAATATGATTTTGCTACTATAAGATCAGATTTTGTGTAAAATTAACCAAACATTGAATTGATTCTAATTGCTGTGGTAATGTTTGTTCGACACAGTACTAACATTTATATACCGTCGACCAATAATGAAGCGATCACAACAAGTATTGAAGTTAGAGTGTGTAGATTATTCAGATTGCGAGTTCAGTCATTCACTCCAACCGCGGAAACTGTGTAGAATCGAAATTCGTTACATGCAATCATTTATCAAAGTAATAGGATAGCTCTCATGTATTGGAGACGCAATCCGGTCCATCGAAATACCAACTTCACCCAATGTAAAAAGCTTGCAACAAATCAATTAGGCATCGAAAAATTTTAGATTTGTTGGTCTAACATTTTTACCTGTTTGACCAGTTTTGCTATTCCACGTCTTATCTTTTCAGTATCTTCTTGGTTACGTGTAGAATTATTGACCAACAGTTTGGCACTGTGTAAATCTATATGTTTATTCATTTGACCTTTGATTCGTATCTTTGAAACGGTCTGTCAGTTTCTGTTCGTTGGTCTTAATTTGCTTGCCTTTTTGTTGGTTGTTTTGGCTGTTGTTGGTCTGTAATAGATATTCCTCTGCCCACAATATCTCTTGAGTTCTTCGAAGCGTGCTTTATGGACTTCCTCGCCTGGGGCATGGATTGGATTATCGCTCACGAGACTTTTCTTTGACTCGGCGTATTAAATGTATCTACCTACCTTCTCCATATGCCGTTGTATTTATGAAACCTCTTCCGAAACTTACCTGCTGCTTTAAAATTACAAATGTTTTCAATATCAACAAATGCAAAAATATTTTATATGTAAATAAATTAATGAACATTATTACTGAAATAATTTAGTATTTGGTTTGCTAACAATTTTGTACAAGTTGACTAAAAACCACAAATTTATATATTTATAGCTTTTAAAAATGTAAAAACATGGGTATATGTAATATTTTTTTGCATTTGCTCCACAAAAGAGGTCCTGATGAAAACAATTTCCTTCCGGGCCTATGTCATCTTTGGAGATGCTGTGTAGAGGGACTTAAGGAGAGGAAGTTCTGGGAAGGAAAAAGGTATGACGGTGGGTAGGAATCTGGGGTCGTTGTATCTAGGAGTGACAGACATGAATCCATCAGTCCCACTGCAGTACAAGGTAATGGGTCGAGAGGGTCGGACTGAAGAGGAAAAAAGGTCTCTCTCAACCAGTCTCTCCCGATCCTGCCCGCCAAGCAGTAGGTGGGCAAATACTTACGCTTCCAAGACCTCGACAAACACACCCCATGAACCGCTGAGTCACCAAACGTAGCGAACCATTTGGGGTGAATTGCGGCGGGGGGTTATCCAATAAAAGATTCCCATACCATAGGCGGTACCCATACCCGCCTCCCAAATCGCATTAAAGACGAGGTAACTACCAGCTCTGTATGGAAAAATATATACTTACCATTATTATTTTAGGTAATTTTAATCTGGTTTTTCGCTAATAAACCACCGAGAAGGTTTTGCATATTTACAATGTTTATAATATTTTATAATATATCACCCAATTAATGTCATGATATTATTTGTGATTGTGAAACTAATATCATATATATATATATATATATATGCCCTTTATGCTGTTATAGAGGAATCTTAACCAACTTTCACTTTATTGATGCCGCCTAAAAAATCGCGATAAAATTGATTTATCTTTAACGAAATGGGTAAATCAAAATCATCGAGTCTGGTGTTCATACCATAAAACCTATAAATTAGTATCTACCAACAATAATTATTATTATTTAAAGTTCATTGATCAATCAAGATAATTCTTGGCATTAATTTTGTATAAAAAAACTCGTCTAACACTTTCAATTCAGGTTTCTAAAATACAATTACTATTTTATTTTCAATAAAATCAGATATTCATTTTTAGGTGTTGCAATGTGTTATTATAGAAAATGCAGCATTTTCTGAAAAAAACATCACGCTGTTATTTCTACTAAAGTACGAATAGACTTCTTTAAAAGTTTATCGAAGGTAGTTTATAAAATTCACTGCACGGCTGACTGACTAAATATTTAATGACTTTTGAAGATCAAAACCTTAATTCAAGGTAAACTTTTATTATGTCTGAAGTTTTTAGTCATTACATTTTGAAGGGGGGCCTTACCTATTTTGGTGGCGGGTATGCATACCGCCGCCCCGGGAACCATTCATTGGATAACCAACACCTCTGCCATAGGTCGCCCCAAGTGGTTCGCTACGTTTGGTGACTTAGCAGGGGTATCCGGGTTCACAGGGTGAGGTTTGTCCAGGGCTTGGCGGTGGATGCGTCTGTCTACCAGCTGCGTGGCAGGCCGGATCTGGAGAGAATAGTTGAGGGGGTACCTTTGATTTCTCCAGCCGTACTCTCTCAGAAAATTGCCTTGAACCGCAGTGGGAGGGATGAATTCATACGCCCCTCACTCCTGGGCATACTGACCCCCAGATTCCTACCCACCTCTCAAACCCTTTTCCTTCCTAGAACTTCCACTCCTTCCTTTCCTAAAAATACCCTCCACACTAATTATTATTTTCCTCAGGGCCTGGTAAAAAAATATGTAAAATATTGAACTTAAAAATATTATTTTGAAGACTTTTTTTTTAGTTAATATTTTCTTGCTTTATTTCAAGGCGTTATCAAAGTACGTCACGACTTTGACAGAATTTTACCCAGCGGTTGAGTTCAGTATATTTATACACAGGTATACACGGGTAGTGGGCACTGGGCAGTGAGGCAGGTTCCTGCCATGATTGCCTTTCATATATTTGCTCAATGACACGCTTAGACATTCCAGACAGCAAAAAAAAACATTTCATCGAGTGTCTAACGCCCAGTGATGTTTAAATAACTGTTCAATAACACGGCACAAAAAATCACTGAAGATTTTAAATAATTAAATCAATATTGATGACTCGATAACAGTGACGTGCGGTGTTTTTTAACCTAATGAAAAATATATGTAGACTTTCAACGTCATCCTCCTAAACAGATTATAGTAATTTTTAAGGTATTTATTTGCACCCAAATAAAAACATTATTACTTACGTATAAATAAAGTTATTTTATAACATTGCTATAAGCGACATCACTTAGCCACATTTCAATAAACATACAGCTTTTAAAAAGCTTCGATTGAAGGCAAGATAACACGGCAAGTAAAGCTCTCGTCACAAAATAAACAATTTTTTTATTGAAATTATCCACTATTTATCGGTTAATTTAGCATTTTCTTGGCTAGTAAAGGAGATTAAATCTGTTTTTATTTCGGAATATCAATGAGGAATATTAAGTACCTTGACTGTCTTAATTTATTTGTTATTATTTCATCCGATGCTGTTCATTAAAACCTATCTGATTCTAAATCAATAAGAATTTTAAAAAGGACAAGTCAATTACTGTAGTAACATATTAGCATTTAAAGACAAGTCTACATGGTAACAACATTTCACACCTTTGTTCTCAATATCATTTGACGAACATTCACGATGTTTTTGCTGACCAAAAGGTTCAATCAATTTCTTTACAATTTTACACCGAAAATTACGACCAAGTTTGTGCCCCTGTGAAAGCAACCCGGAGGCAGACCAAGGAAGAGATGGATAGACTAAGTTGAAGAGGAATGGATCTGGACGACAAGGACAAAGGACGAATCTCAAGGGACCAAGGAGTATGCCAAATCGCGCAAATTGGCTGATGGGGTGTAGCGCCGCGATAATGCAGAAAATCATCTAAAAAAGTTAGAAAAGATTTTTATGAATAATTAAGAAATAATCGAAAAATAAAAAGAAGAAAAGCTCAGCCAGCCGGAAACTACGTTTGACGTCACAACCACTAGACCAGCAATCCAAGCTTTGTGAACGTTCCGACTGGGTGACCGCCACACCTTGAGAAGCGCATCCGCCGTATTGGCAGGTGATGCACAGATTGCATCGTGTTTTGCACTTAATGCTGAATAATGCACAATTATTCCTCAATTAGCTCATCCTGCCTTCAATTGCTGCTGATCAATCATGGAGAGTGACTTTCTAAGTGAATAAACATGAATCGCAAGCTCTAACATGAGCTGAGATCAATAATTGCTCATATTGCCTGTTTTCATCAACGTTAATAAGTTTTAAACGTATTGATGGGCTTACAAGTTAGTGTGGTGGGTTTGCACCGGGGATGGTGCAAGGTTCTCGTAGTCGAGGGCTTCCACAGATTTTATATTAGTGGTGATCAAATAAAGAGAGTTCGGTTCTTCTTACTGAGTTTTAATGAACAAGCAAGTGCCTAATATATAATGTTGTATCAAGTGGAGATTTCGAGTGAAGAGCCCTAATGTACAAAGTACATCCCTTATATATGTGAAGAGCCCCAATGTACAAAGTACATTCCTTATATGTCTCTTTCACGCATACGATCTCTCTCATTTCATCGTACGTAAAGTTAGTCAGATGTAATTTGAGATTATTATAACGATTAATTTTTGGTTTATTGTGCCATGTTGCGCTTAACCCTTATTGAGCCTACGCTTCGGACAACTTTCCAGCATTCATCATCGTGGCAGATCTGTAGATTGTGTATTATTTATTTTTAGATTGTTAAGGAACTTGAATTTTATTTGCTTTCTTTTATTTATTTTTCAGTACGCAACGTCGCGCGTCGTTACCATCATGTATGTTGCCGTCGTTACCATCGTCGTTACCGTATATATGTATGTAAAAGCCTAAATGGGCGTAAATAAATAAATAAATAAATAATTTGAACTTCAAAAAACGAAGAATAGACTCGTAGTTTTTTTCAATGTTTTGTAATTTTTGTGAAGCCGAGAAGTACGATCTTTAGGAATTAAGATTAGTAGGTAGGTACCTACCTACCTATTCTTTTTACCCTTAGTGGATATGAACAAATGACATACTTAACTTTGCAGTTGGTGGCGTAGATACTGTAGATTGAAAAAAAAAGGACTTAAAATAGGCATTTCGCTCGTTATTTCTTTCTTTGGCCACCTACAAAGATAAGTGTGTAAAGCAGTACCTATAAAAATTATAAATTCGTTCGTCATTCATTGATATTTTTTTATATCGTCAATTGCTTTTTTTCAATAATTTCTCTATTTTATACAATTTTTATAAGTTACCTTGACGTCTCAATTCGTCACGAATACAAAAAGTTCTCATTTAAAAGTATTCATAGTATTTTTATATGCGTGGGCAGTCGTTAGGTACCTTAGCACATACTTATAATCTACTTGTATAACTTAACAGAATCGGCTTATAGCAACACAATCGCTACATATGCAAATATTATGTCTCCCGAACAACATGCTAGTAAAATATTATGCTTATTTTGTTAATTATCACGCGTTAAATTGCCTCATTAAACACGGCTCTTAGTCTTCGTTCATACACGAAAAACACACACTTAAACACCGATATTATGCAAAATATTCACTATATTAATATTATTTATATTTTATGTAATTATTTATGAGGAAAGAAAAGTGTCATCGAGCTTCGGAATCACTGCCATTTTGATGCAAGAGATAGGTAATTTATTCACCCGTGTAATCGATACCATATTTAGATTTTTGATTAGATTTCGACAAAAATTCCTACTCACGACTATCTTTGGGAGAATTTATGCCTAAGTTAAGGTAAACGCACATTTATTTATTATTTATTTATAGCCTATTAGCCGTTTAGAAAAACTGGTTTATTGTTTCTAGTCAGTTTTACTATTTGGTTTATTATATTATTCAATAAAACTCGCACAGTTTCATGTTTGAATCCGATGGGATTTTTATACTTTTAGTACAATTAGATAGTTACTTATTGTATTGACTCTACCTAGGTATCCAAAATCAACAGATGGTTAGTTTTGAGGACGCTGTGAGTTGTGTCTTGTGACTAAGGTCGAAAGGAGAGGAAACATATAATTCAGCAAGATATTCCGCAGGCTGACTGTTGACAGTTCTCTGTGAAATTCGTATTTTTCGCCACGCTTTAGAGGTGACTACCTGCAGTGCGTCGGAGACAAGCAATAGTTTTCATTTTCATTTAAAACATTTTCCAAAGTGCTGTAGGAATATTTGGGTATGTAAATTTGAATTGAAAATTCAAAGGCGTAGCTACAGCATTCACATGGAGGGGTTCAATCCTAAGGGAGCGGGGGGCATGGGAGAATGGTTGGTCGGAAAATAATTAGAAAGTTTTTTGGTCTCCTACTTACCACAACTTATTATTTATATAACATTGATAAAAAAAACCTTTGACCTTAACATTGTCGGATGATCCCTACAGGCTGTAAGAGAAGTGTTTGACCCTTTGGAGACTGCGGAAAGAGAGTTGGGTTTGCAAATCAATGAAAATAAAACAAAAACATGATGCAAACCAGAACCCCTCACCGCAGAATAAAAGATAAAGTGAAATTGAAAGACAATTAAAATTTCGAAGTGGTCGAAGAGTTTACCTACCTGGGCTCCATCATAATGCAGGACAATGAAGACCCAGTAGAAGTAAGAAAGCGCATTACAAACAAAACTTACTTCGCGTTGCTGCCAGTGTTCAAATCCCGAAACGTACATAGGAAAACCAAAATAACCAATTATCAGAACGGTCTTGGCCTATGGATGTGAGGCGGGAACACTGACAGCAAAGTCAGCGGAACAGCTGGACATCTTCGAAAGAAAGGTACTTCGAAGAATGTTAGGAGCGGTGCGAGAAGGAGAGGCATGGAGATTGGAGAATCCGCCACAATAATGAGCTCTATGATATTTACCGAGCTCCCAGACTCTCCACCCATTTAAGACTCCAAATATTAAGATGGGCCGGACATGTGCACCGAACGCCAAGCACACGAGTACCGAAGAAGGTTCTGACAGGACACCCGGGAGGTAAACGAAAGGCGGGCAGACCTAGACTGAGATGGGAGGATGATGTCAGGAAGGATGCAAGAGAATTACTCCATGTTGCAGATTGGAAGACGACGTCCAAGGACAGAGGGCGGTGGAGGCTTATTTTGAAGGAGGCCAAGGCTCGAAATGGGCTGTAGCGCCATTGAAGAAAAAGAAGAAGATATAAAAAAGATGGTGCAAATAGTATCGTGCTATATTGGAATGTGATCTACGAGTAGGTTCTATACTCTTTTTTTCCTACACAAAACAGAGGTCGATGGAGGTGAGGGGTTTGAACACCCTAAACCCCCTGCCCTCCTTTTATATACACCCTTGAAAGAAAATATATGGTTAATAATGAATTACAAAGCATAATTGACCCCCTGAACATTATGTATCATATCAGAAAGTACAAGAATTGCCTTGCCTATCCGGCTCTGCGATGGTGAAATTATAAAGATTTTTTAAATTTAACTTGAGTTCTTGAGTATCAAATACTTTGTCTGAAACGCAGTTTGTAAAGCACTTGCCTTGGCGCAGTGGACAGCACGTTCGCTTGGAAAGCGAGAGGTCCTGGGTTGAAGTCCCAGAGGTGCCAATATCTTTTTCTGATTTTTCTGTCTCCACATTTTCGATTGAGTTTCGCTAATATTGTCTTCATTTAATTAAATATTGTTATTTGAGATTTTACTCATAAAGTTAAAAATTAAAAATACATATTCATCCTAGACTTGCAGAAAAGCCAATAGATGTCGCATATTAAAAATAAAATAGATAAACAATTATCCAGACACTATCTAGATAGCATTTAGTTCGGGTTGAATCTTGCAATCATATATAAAGAGAGCAACCAATAATATGTGCGTTAAGAAAATGAAGAAAATGTTGGTAGTTCTTAGTCGAAGTATGATAAGTGACCGAATTTGATATAGACACCTTAGGGAACGTACCCATACTACGTGACCAACTTTTTGCAATAATTTTAACCCCCCCCCCCCCCCCCCGGTGACCAAAAGCCTAAGCCCGCCGCCGCTCATTTGTACCAAGCGTGACATTTTGAAGACCCCCCCCCCTCCTAAACGTGTCACGTTCCCTTAGGGGTCGTCCATTCAACATCCCGTGATGTTGTCAACATCATGAGTCGGTCAACATCACGTGATGTTTTTTAGCAACTTTTTAACCCCCCCCCCTGGTGATATGTGGTGAGGTTTTAGACTAACCCCCCCCCCCCCCCTAAAATCACGTGTATTTTTTTTAGTACAAAGTATTTTGAAATTTTCAGAATATTATCACGAAAAAAAAAATACACGTGATATCTCATTATACTCCCCCCCCCCCCTCCCTTTCGAGCCTCACGTGATTAATGGACGACCCCTTAGCTCAATTGGTAGAGCATATGCCATGAAAGCAAAGGGTCCTAGGTTCGAGTCCCAGAGGTGCCAATATCTTTTTCTGGTTTTTCTGTCTCCACATTTTCGATGAGTTTCGCTAATATTGTTTGAGCTAATATTAATATTTAATTAAATATATTAAAATAACTTATTTTTTAGGTGTTCCTCGGCTTGCTGGCGGAAGTTTGTACTTGTTTGTACACTGCTCAATATCCAAACTGTCCACAGGCCATAGACCACCGCACCGCAGCAATAACGAGCGGCCATTGGTCATCCCGTTTTGTCGCCCGGACACGAGACACGGGACACGGGACAGTGCCGATGGCACGTGAGTAATATGGTACACGGGCCGGTGGGCGGGACACGAACCCGCGACAAGCAAGACCGGGGTGTTTGTCACAAGTGGTGACATACGAGTACTGATAAACGGATAAGATTTTCAGACTCCCACACTAGTCTTGGGGGTAGGTCCCGGACATGTGGCGAAAACCTGGATGGTAGGTAGATTGTACAAAATAATTGGAGAAGGAAAGATAGGGTGTTGGAAACGCTTAAAATACACAAAATTAACAATTTTATTAAGCAATAGGCGTAGATAATATCTATCCTGTCGCCACTATTGTTTAATCTCTATTCCAACTGTCTTTAAAAGAGCCCTTAGTAATACTGAGAAGATTCTGAAGATCAATGGAGTTGTCATTAATAAATAAGTTACGCAGAGGATACTGTATAACTAGCTGACTGTATCGATGACCTCCAAGACCTATTAAATCTTGTTAATAATGCCGGTGAGCAACTGGGCAAACAATCAACGTCAATAAAACTAAATGGATGACATTTGGACGACTAGATCACTCTGAATCAGTGATAAAGTTAAATGGTTGCTATGTCGAAAAGGTGGAAAGATTTAGATACCTCAACAGTGTTCTCACAGAGACTCTTGATCCAGATGTAAAGGTTAGGTGCAGAATTGAAGCAGCAAGAACTGCATTCATTAAGATGAAATCCCTCAGAATCAATGACAATTTCAGCTTAAATCTAAGGCAGAGAATGTTAAAATGTTATGTGTGGTCAATCTTGCTGTATGGATGTGAAACATGGACTTTGAAAGTAAATACCAAGAACAGGTTAGAGGCTTTTGAAATGTGGCTTCACCGGAGAATGCTCAAGATCCCTTGGACCGACATGATCACCAACACAGAAATTCTCAGGCGGGCTAGAGCAGATAGAACTGCTTACATTAATATAAATCATCGAGGGGAGAAGTATCACTTGCTCCGTTTAATATTGAAAGGCAAGATAGAGGGTCGCCGAGGGCCTGGTAGGAGACAAATGTCTTGGAGGAGCTACTCCGGGCAGCGCAAGACAAAGAGACATTTTCGAGAGTGATCGCCAACGTCAGGGGGACCTGATAGGGCACACAAAGAAGAATAATATGTTATATCTGGTATATACTCCAGGGCCAGATTACTTACTGCCTTTCCATAATCACGCAGTGAAGTGTTATTGGATGTGTGATCGTCTGTCCGTAGCCTCTCCTTATCATTCTCTCTATTATTGAACAACAGATTAATCATCCAGCGCCACAAGATTTCGTAATTAAACATTTGTAAAGATATGTATGATTACAACAAGGTGTTAAGGTTCATTCCTATTGTCTTGCTATGCTGTGCTAGAACATATGTTCTACCGTGTGTTTTTTTTACGTTGGCTCCATACAGAAGGCCCCAAGAAAAAAATACCCTCAGGACCTATGTTATCTTTGAGGATGCTGTGTGTGTGTGTGTGTGGAGGGTCTTTTTAGGAAAAGCAAAGAGAGGATGTTCTGGGATGGATATAGGTTTAAAGGATGTGTAGGAATCTGTGTCCAGGAGCGATGTATGAATTCATCCGTCCCACTGCGGTGGAAGGCGATATGTCAATAGAGTCCGGCCGGAGAGGTCTAGGTTAGGTCTCCCTCAACCAGTCTCTACCGATCCGGCCCGCCATGCAGTAGGTGGGCAAGCGCATTCGCCGCCAAGACCTAGACAAACCTCACCCGTTAACCCCTGCTAAGTCACCAAACGTAAAGACCACTTGTGGTGACCTATGGCGGAGGTATTGGTTATTTTAAATAAATGGTTAATGAAGAGTGGCGGTACCCATAACCGCCTCATTTTTATCATCATTTTTGGGTAACCTTATAAACTCAACGTTTACCAAAGAATGACATTTAGTCCATCGCTGGTCCACACTCCAAGGTGCGTCCTGTCCATTAGATATTTTTGCATAGTAATCATTTATGTTGGCTTTTTATTTGTTCCTACCTACACTTACATACTCTCAATTAATTCAATTTATCTTGTTGTGACCCTGGGATCCTACGACTTTGTTGTTTGTATTGGCCGGGTCTAAAAATAGGTTGTATTTAATTAAACAACAAAAAGTTTGAATAATAAGTGACTGGTAAAAATGAAGACCTAAAACATAAAAAGCCTTACTAATGAATTTGGTTTCAATTTTATACTATTGATGAACAACCGTGTACAATCTTTAATAATAAACTAAAATAAAGACCAAACTGATATTTAACAGCCATAATTAATAAACACATTGTTTATACAGCGGAAGAGGGTAGTTTATATATTGTATAAACTTAAATTTTCTCGTCGAATTTCTGAATATTTCCACTCCTTCCTTTCCAAGGTGTACATGCTATATATTTCTTCTTTCTAAAGATGTAATAAAATACCATATATTTTAATTATAAAATGAAAGACACGACATTGAAACACATGGCGACTAGGAACTGTGTACGACTCCCGCTTAAGGTCACGTATGAAAGTATGCTGAAAAATACAATATTGGATTGAGTCACCGATACAAAATTGAATTTTTCAGCCTTTCTTGAAAGATTTGGGTTTGTTTATGGACAAGAATATTTATTTATATTCATATTAAATATGTACGGGCGCAAACAATTAATTTACCTTAATATTTTAAAGCGTAACGTGCAAAAAGTATTAAAAACCTAAAATAATTTTATTGGCGCCATCTGTGAATGCGTAGATTATAACATTGCATGCTCATATTGAAAAGATCTGTAAATCAGCCACAAAGATGTTGGGTTTTATCAAAGTAACTAACCAATCTTACAGTTGTTATAAGGCTGCTTTTCTTTAGCTTGGTGCGTAACATGCGTAGCGTGCGTTTTGACGGCCGGCGTAGTCCAGCAGTAAGGCTCTTGACTAGCACACCGAAGGTCGCGGGAACGAATCGCGGCTTGGCAAATAAATTTTATTTGATTAATTTGTGTTATTTCACAATTTATTCATCTAAAAATAATATATAGTATATTTGCGGCACGTTCCAGAGTGAACGATACTCTCAGTATCGCCCTGGTGTAAGACCACCATTTAGAATTGAAACGTTGCTTGAAATGGCATTAGCCGTGTTTGGTGACCAGATCTGAATAGCCAGGTACTTCCCCACCTTCCTATTCCCTATCTCCTTCCCCTCCCCACTACCTTCAGCCTCACAACATACCCCAATTTGGGGATGCATAGTCTCACTGGCTTCAGACGGGAGCATTTGGGACTCTTGTGCGGTATTCATATAAAAAAAAGCATTCTCGAGAGTGGATCTCAGATATGGGGGCCAGAGGACATCGTCTATGTACAAATGGTCGAGAAAATACATAAGTATTTTTTACGATACCTCTATATAAGAGAGGTAGGTTTTTACCCATGGCTGTTTCCAACAGTATTTATCTCGGGAATGCTGGATATCCGCAGCCTTAGTTCCAAAAGAGATGTTGCATTCCTACTGATGGCTTTTAAGCTTCTAAATAGTTTTATATCTGTACCAGATATTCTGGCTAAAATAGGATTCTATGTTCCGGATAAATTCACGCGAGGCCGCCAACACAGTCTTTTGATTCTTCCCAGGTGCAGAACTAACTTACCAATGGTGATGCCCCTGGAAAGAACCACTGGGTTAATATTAATGCAGTTAATTAATTAAACGTAAATATATTTATTATGTATACACCGCTTTTGCAATGAATCTATTGGTTTTTACACTGTTTTTTGCAAATAAATTAAATAAATAAATAAAATGTCAATAAAAATAAATATTTTAGAAACTAGGGAAAATTTCCTATTAGATTATTGTGTTTAAAATGTATTCTAAGGTTTATAAATTTGGAATATTTTATTTTCAAACATAAAAGAAGTAGATAAAAAACACATATTTTTACTCCGACCGTTGAAAAATTGTAGAGAAACCTAAAATTTGAAAAAAAAAAACATTGCTTTTTTTATAAACGCTATGTTCGCTATAAGGCATTTGTGTTATTAAAAAAAACTTTCATGGAATTCTTATTGAATTTACGCAGTAATAGTCAGTTAAAAAATGATATGTCGATGTCTCTCCTTTACTAGATTGCACTTCGTTAAAATAAACAGTGATGTCTCTCCTTTACTAGATTGCACTTCGTTAAAATAAACAGTGATGTCTCTCCTTTACTAGATTGCACTTCGTTAAAATAAACAGTGATATCTCTCCTTTACTAGATTGCACTTCGTTAAAATAGAAGAATCAATCAAATGGATTTTCCGTTTCCGCACAGAGTCAAGGATTTTCAGGTAAGTATTTTGGGACTCTGGACCAGAAGTGGCTGTCAAATAAAACAAGTTTTGTACAGGGCTAACAGATGTGTACTATTAAAATTTCAGCCAAAGTTAATACAAGTATTTTTTCCTAATTAATTACAGCTCAGATGCCAGGAGCCTGCCTCGCAACACAAAGAGAAGTAAGCAGGTAATATGAGATAAACAGGCAGATTTTATGTAGGTAAGTATGAAAAAAAAAATATAAAATCATTTCAAATATTCGAGCTTAGCAAATAGATAATGATAAACGAAAAATATGCATAAACGAATAAAAATTGCTATAAATTGTGAAATAAACAATAAAAGCCTTCAAGGAAATATTTTATTGTCATTGTTTTATGAGCAGCGTGAGGTCATCATGGGCTGCAAGGAAGTAATTTATAACTGATTCTACTTAAATAGATCCAGTTCTTCTGTTATTAGAAACACTTAAAACATGTTTTGTTTTTACTTGAAAAGTCTTAGGTAACATTACATGTTTACGAGTAACTAATAACTTTGCGAGTACTTATTTATGTAGGTACATACATTTACGTTAATCATATTTTACGTACTTACAAAGGTGCATCATAATATGTATCTTCATCTGCTTTAGCATGAAAAAAATACATTCATCATCCTGATATTCCTAACATCATAAATATGGCATGGGGTAACGTGATTCATCCAAATACCATGAAATTTGGGGGGTGATTTACTAACGAAAAACTACGAAGGAAAAAAGCTATTTATTTCCAGCGAGCTTGTCTTTAGCTTAACTTTTTTACTTACCTACTAAGGTTGTTAGCGTCAATAACGCCTGGACATTGGGGGTAGGAACCGGCATGGAAACAAAATAATAAATAAAATGGTTAATCTTTCCCTTTTTTCAGCGTTTATTAGATTTTGAAAAATCACCCTTATAGTCTCTCTGTACGAGCATGATACACTTTGTATAAAGTAGTAACTTAATTAAAACTTCTTACTATTATAAAGATTATAAAGCCCCGTCATGAGGCGCTATTTATTCCAATAAACCATCCATCATGGTGTATGTGTCTATGTACTACGTAGATACATTCTACATTTCCACCGGTACCAAATGAACTTAACCATAGATAATCTCCAATCCCACTTGGCTTTCACGGGTAATTATAGAAGATCCATGGATGCTGTAAAATCAGCATTTTCATTGCTGCATTCGAATTTCGAACGGATATGAAACGATTTGAAAATGTGTAATGGCGGCTGGCGGGGGGCGCGTGCGCACTGCGGCCGCTCAGTCACCCGGCGTCACGCTTGCGCGCAGGACGTACGCCGCTTTTCTAGCGCTACCATCAAATCCACGAAACGTAACAAACAAACCAACCAACGAACCTGCCTGTGCCTTCTATCGGGAACCTTACCGAGTGTTCATCTATCCAGAAGTGTTTATTTTTGAAAATTAAACGGTGTTAGCTGTCCGTCAGTGAAAATATAATAACTTTTATGTGAAACTTCAACCGACTTTTGACATTAAAAAATTTAATAAATAGTGAATACGCTAATATTTTTGTAGTGATCGTGAAGAAAAACTATCGAGGTACGTGATTTAAAAACAATCTGATATTTGAATAAAGGCGGGGACATAAATCCTTTTTTATATGACATTGATGCAAGTATCCCAGATGTGTGATTAATTTACAACTGAACCCAAGCCGGTCATAAACACACGGCCGTCCGACTTATCTGCCGCCACCCGCTCGATCGTTAACTGTTTGCCCTTTTCAGAGCATTAAATCAATATCGCGTTGCGCGTCGCTTTATTCGGATTTTATTACGATTTATGCCTCTCTTATCACCGACCACCATAAAGTGCGCCGGGAAGTTCACGGCCCTCCATGGGAGCCCGGGCCGCGGAGCCAGGAACGTGATGCGAGAGATGAACCGCGCTTCCGTCATGCAGGAAGACATGCCAAGGAAGTCCGCCAACCAGCTCGAGAGTGCCATCATCAAGCTGAAGAACAACCTTCAGATCCAGGACGTCAAGAACCAAGGAGAGATGAACTCCGTTCTCACTTTGGAAGTTAATGACAGCAAGAACGATGGAGGAATGGACGCGACAGTTCGGCTTCAGGAGAGTCTTCTCCAAGGCGTTGTGTTGTCCCTTCAGAGTGCGATGGTCAGCTCTCTTCAAAGAGCCGCACTGTTGCCACCTGCTTCAGCAGCGGCCGCGGCACTTAACCTGCAAGCCCTGGAGTCATACTTGACTCTTCAGCGACTCGCTGCTCCTGTCCCAAACATCGTCGCTACTTCACCACCCCGAAAACATGACATTCTCAAATTAGCCGCTTCTGGTGCTAAAATATCAGAATCCGATACAATAGAATCGCATTCCAGGCCCTTCTCGCCTCACATTGCGGATCATGTATCAACTCCTGAATCCGTTGCCCTTACCGCCGAAGATATTGATCTCTCAGAAGAAGTTGTGGAAGACCTAGGCCTATTAGATAATGATGATGATTTTTCTTTGGATAATCATTTAGACCAAGTAAAGACATTGCCGAGTTTCGGACTCTCGACCTCTCCGATTGACACGAGCTACCCTAGTCTACTGATGAATGCTATGTACCACCAGCAGCTTTCTGGAAGTTCTTCTTCAGCCGCCGCTTCCCCACCTCAAATATCTTCATCGATCCTCTGCAAAACGACTCCTCTCCCCAGCCCTCCAGCGATACAACCAGTCAGCAATGGCGTCCGACAAAAGTCCGTAGCGGGAACTCCTCGGCCGAAGAAGCAGTTCATCTGCAAGTTCTGCAACAGACAGTTCACCAAGTCCTACAACCTCCTGATCCACGAGCGCACTCATACGGACGAGCGGCCCTACTCTTGCGACATCTGCGGGAAGGCCTTCAGGAGACAAGATCACCTTAGAGATCACAGGTAGGCCTGAACATAATAACAATTCTTTTTACACCCCATTCATCCAGGAATTTTGCATTGTTGTCTACTTTCCTGAACAACAACACAAACTTTTCATTCAAACGTTAAAAAGATTTCTTGGTCCGTTGAATGTTATTGAAATACTTCAGTTAATAAATAGCATTTTATCACGTATGTTTAATGATTAAGCATTGTAATCAATACGTCTTTAAATTTATCGAGTTTTTCATAACCCGTGTCACTGATTAGGTGCGTTTAATTAAAATTGAATAAAAGCGGAATTCAATTAAAATCATTGGTGATTAAAAGTTCACATTTGACGATTATAATTCGTGAATAAAGATTTTTTATGACTTATTTTAGTGATTGTGTATACGATATCGAGCGTATTAAGTATAAAATGTTAAGCACCCAATGAAATGATACGTGTACCACCTGGGGTGAGGGCTATTGACACAGGTTGATATTAAAGTGCCGTATTAACATACATTAAGAGAAACATTGATAACGCCAACATAAAATAAGAATTCAGGCTTTTCGTTATAATATTCTGAGAAACAGAAACATTATGGTAAAAAATATGTCGTCGAATAATCAATGGGTTAACCGTGTGAACATAAATTCCGATTAATTCCGTTAGAAACAAAATATTTTTTATTGTCGCGATTCACACATTATCTGATAATCATTTTTAAATTGATTTGATAGGTACCTAAATAATATTTATCTCCGAAACGATTGAGATAAACTTATCTTGTTGAGATAAACTATTCGGTCACTGCTGTAGGTATAACAAAAGCCACCCCTTGCTTCATCGTACACCGATTTACTTGTAGTACCTAATGTAATATTAAAAGTAAATTAAACTATATCTTTATGTACACTTGCTTGTTTCTGGAAGAAAGCAATGTTCCATCCGAATCGGTTATCTACTCGTACAAGGAGGCGCAAATCCATCATTCTATCGGAAGATGTTCTCATTTTTGCAAATGGCGTCTTATGTCATCATGAGTTTGACCTTTTCCGCACAGAATAATACTATACTTTTTTAATGTGAATTAATCCACATTTGCGATCCAATCCACAAGAGTCCCAACTGCTCCCAACCGCCTGGAGCCAGTGATACTTTGGCATCCCCAGTTAGGGTAGGTATGTTGTAATGCGGAAGGTAGTGAGAAGGCGAAAGAGATGGGGAAGAAAAGGTGGGGAAGTACCTAGTTAATCAGATCTGGTCACAAAACACGGCTAAAGCCATTTCAAGCAACGTTCCAATTTTGAATTGTGGTCTTAGACAAAGGCGATAATGCGAGTACCTTCCACTCGAGGAGATGCCGTAAATAAAACTTATACTAATATAATACAATTCAATGAGATAAAATTTTCTTGCGCATGCCGGGAATTTAACCCGCGACCTTCGGATTGCTAGTCGAGAGCCTTACCCCTCGATCATTATCTCTTACGAGAGGCCGAGGGGTAAGGTTCTC
Source organism: Limnephilus rhombicus (assembly GCA_929108145.2). Classification (NCBI taxonomy): domain Eukaryota; kingdom Metazoa; phylum Arthropoda; class Insecta; order Trichoptera; family Limnephilidae; genus Limnephilus; species Limnephilus rhombicus. Next base: position 17,929,187 of record OV815270.1, read on the forward strand.
TCTTCAAGAACGCGGAATAATCGCGTTATAATCTTTTTTTATTTACAAACAACGTTACTTACTGCCTTAGGAAATTATGTGAGAACTTTTTTGCCACCTTTTGTGTAGACACGAAGGGTTTAAAATGTATAGGTTTTCATACCATAAATATCGAAATTTTCAATAAATAAAATACATTATTTCACATGGATTGTTTTTTAAATGTAGTTAAATCATATTGTATAAAAAACACCACCTACTTTCAAATTCAACGTCATAAAAGCTTTTATTTGTTCATTATTAGTAAAACGCTGGTCTCACTAGAACCCTAAATCAATGAAACAACGAACAGATGATAGCATTCTTTTTTGTATATGAATATATTTCACTACCACAAACCAATTTATTAGTTTACCTTTATAAACAATAAATTAAGTGAACATTTATTCCAGCACACGAGCGACCATAATGATTTGTCCCTAAAACTCCGGGCACGAATGCCACCTATTATCTCGTATTTTTATTTTATTTCACTTCAGCCACGCATAGAGATACGATTGCTACACCTCCAATTGGAATCTAAACACCTCGGATGGCCGAATTTATCCAGCCGGGCCACAAAAGCCATCAGCTGTCAGGGTTAATGCATAACTAATGTTTTTATCGACACTTCAGTATGAGACACCTTGTCACAATGTTGGCCGCAATACAAAATATGGCCAAGTAACGCGATACGACCGTATCGTCTTACGAATGGTATCTCCGTATCCACTTTGCATTCGAATAAAAATGGTAAAAATCGATAATTTCGTCAGAATTTATGGCGTTTCGGAATAACAATATCATATCTCGCCATAAACACGTTGGGAAGGTGATAGAGACACCCATAGTTCTGCGCCCCCCAGAGGGAGAAGGAAATATTACTATATTTATTTAACTATTATGTAATAGAGCTCGGTTTGATTTCCGCATCTATTAACTTCTTATCTTGAAATCTGAACACCTCAGGAAAGTCCCAGAAGATGATTTCGACGGATAGTTTTAAAGTTCGGTTACCTCCCGGACACAGGTAGGCTGTGCGACCCTTTGGTCACAAAAAAAGATTGAGACATTGAAGGGTTGTCGCCCTGGCTACATCTTAATCACTTTTATAATTTCTTCTCAAATTGCACTTTAGCCAGATTCAAATTTATCAAAATCAGCCAATTATATCACTAAGTACAAAAAAATAATCCTCTGTAATGCTATTGAATTTTGGATAAATGCTTTTTGACGAATATCCCAGAAAAAATGTTGACGGAGCAAAATATAACAAGGTTCTTTCGCGTGTTTTTATGACCATTCAGAGAGAAGATTTGTGGAGTTTACAAAAACAAATAATTGCCTATCGTTTACCGACTTAGAAGTGGAATCAAAAACATAATACAATGAAATAATGTTGCGTTATTACAAACGTGGTTCAAAATCGCGAAAATATACAAATAAATTTTTAATTAATCATTTCCTTAAAATATGGATACTCGCGTAGCTCAAAACAAACTTCGTCCATTTAAATATGAGAAGCATTACTCCTTACTCATTACTTCACACCTGCGTTGTAAAGATAAATTTTATTAAACAGTTGTAGGAAGCAGAAAAATTCGTGAGCTTGTAAGACAAGCGTAATGCTTGAATGTACCAAAAATTATTAACATTTTAATTAATTCTAATTACCTACCTCCGGACACGTCACGGTGGTGAGCTCGGGTGCGCGTGGTTGTGCGTTGAGTTGAGTGGGCACGCTGGTGTGTTTTGGAGCATTCCTCCAAGAATTCCTGCAGATCGAACAACAAAGGTTAACGCCGTGAACAAGACCACAGGTACGATGACATCCTCATTTGCATAATTATAGGCGTTGTAGAATTTGATAAGTTCTGCGCCAAAGATACAATGGCCTCATGCCGAAAAGTGTTTTATAGTAATAACTATGTCATGTTACGGGCAACACTTATTGTTATATTATATTTTGTACTCTATGGCTGTGAGTTACAATGCGGTTACTATTATCACGAAGTTTGGAATTAGACCGTTTAGTGTGTTCGGAGTTATTGATCCTTTGATTTCAATAATTGGAAACTGATCCCGCTTCTGCGAATATGATTACTAAGATGACGCTCCAAGAATATGATGAGGATAAAAAGCGGCAAGAACTGGCTACTATTAGTACCTTGTGGTACACTGATTCACTACATCATATTTCGGGTAAAAAATTAAAAATATAACAAATATTTATCTGCTCAGGCTCTGATTTTTATGAATATCCGAATCAAAGAGTACTTACTTGGTATTTGTGATATGTACAATTCTGCCATGAGATTGTTCTTTAGTATTAGAGGCTAATTTTTCAGTTTTTTTTTTTCTTTACATAATATCTCCCACAAATCTGCCAAACAAATGAATGCCTTGAACCTACAGATTTTTTTCAATCGTATTTTATGCGCTGCTCGTACTTGCAGACACTTTCTCAACCAGGCTTTTGACATGAATCATTCAAAATTAGGATTTTTTTAGCCAACATTGCATTTATTTAGTTGCGGTTTTAATACTAAATTGTTTACATAACCTTCTAATAACACTTTTTCCGTTATGTTAGCATAACAAAATTCGAAAAGACGTGTTCATATTATTGCACATGCCATTGACAAATCTGTTAGTTAAACTTTTTTCTTAACATAATTTATATTTAGAAATGCTTTTAAAAATATTGATTTTTTGCCGTTTCCTAATTTAAAAATAATATATCTTATGTGCTAGCTCGTTTCCGGCATGCGTTGCAATGCCATATACAAAGAAATACATTGTTTCTCCCTGAATCACCTTTCCCATTCGTCCCCGTTCCCCTCCCGCGTCCCCTTCCTAGCTAGCTCTATAAATTATAGCCTCTATATTATTCTGATATGTGAGCTATATTTTTATAAAGTTTCATAAAAATCCATTCAGTAGTTTTTGCGTGAAAGATTAACAAACACACATACATCCATACAAACTTTCGCTTTATAATATTATTAAGATGTACCCATGAGTAGTACGTAACGGTTAAGCCCGAACCCTCGAAATATTTATATGATTATTTTTTGGGGTATTATGCCATGTTGCACTACCTCCTTCTTTAGACAACATTTCGGACGCCATTACAGAATACATCATCAGGGCAGATGAGTAATGTGAACTAATAATTGATATTTTTAATGGATTCAATTCTGCCTGGAGATTGTTCTTTAAAATTACGGGCTACTTCCACAGTTCTTTCCGCAAATCACATCTGATTACGTTCATGCGCTGATGATGGACCCTGTAATGCTTTCCGAAAGGTTGGCTAAAGAAGGAGGTAGCGCAACACGGCGCAACACCCCAAAATGAATCGCTATAATACTTTTGGTAGAAAAAATTTCGAATCATACCTCGACATATTTATAGTTTTTTATTGAACAATTAAATTGTATTAAATTATATTAAATTGTAGATAAAGCGACTTGTCTCATTTTTTGCATTGAAATTCGTTTTAAAAACTCTGCAGTTCGTGATCTGATTGTCATTGCCTAAAAATAATTGCATTATCTTATTAATTATGTTTCAAATTTTAATAAGCCACATCTCGCGGATCGAGAGACAGATTTTCTGCCATGGAGGTTGTTACGATATTAGAAAAAAATAATAAACGCAATTTCGCGCATCTTCACAAAGCTGGTAAGAATGCTGGCAGTCCTCTGCCGTACATTATTAAATTATGTTTTAGTTGTTTCGTCGTTAATAAATAAAGTCCCACGCCGCGGCCGCGACCAGATCGTGTGGACTGGAGAGGCAGAGGTGCAGACTGCGGGTGTATGTAGATGATAATGTTACCTGTGGAAAGAATTTGCTTCGGGTTCGCACACGGGAAGGTGTTACGATAAGAGATGGTGCTTGGGTCCAGTGGACTAAAGCAAAAAATGCACGACTCGTTGTTTGATGTTTGCTCACCGGGTTCGTGATACCTTGAGACTGGAGATAACCGCGATTAGACCAGTTTGACACGGTTTAGTAACTTAAATAAACCATTTTTAAAACTATTCGAGCCACTTAGAGCTATATCTATCATAAAATGACATATCCTCATAAAACTCGTTTTGTCTTCTTTTATATTACCATCAGACATTTTTATATAACATACACTGATTTATAATAGAGAAAATAAAGCCTTATCTTTGCATTTAAAAGTTTATCATAGGCGCTCCGGTATAATTTGACATAATTCTATAAAATAGAAAGAAAAAAAATTATCTAGCGATAACATTTAGAACACGTTTGACAAATGTGCTTTTCTGTTTCGTGTAAAATGGTAAATAAAGTTTTGCTAGGAAAAACTATCGGTAAACTATGCGTTGTTTGTATTCAAGATTTTAATATTTTAAGTAGGTAGTCTATGTCAGTTTGCAATATTAAAATTTGAAAGACTCTTTCGTCTGCTTTAAAAATCGGTATATTATTTTGGGATGTATTCAAAAACAACGAATCTATTCAAATTCAATGTCAAGCGAAATATTTGATGACATGATATTTTTTCGTTTAAACCCGTCAAGGGGTTAACAAAACTGTATTTGACTAAACATATGACTGTATAAAAAAACATTAATCAGGTATTTTTAATCCACAATATATCTACGTTGGAATGGGTGATCAATTCATAACCTCCTTTGAAAAGTCATTAAAAGTGATGAATAAAATATATAAAAAAATTGATTAAATAGATTACGTAAGGTTAGGTTAGGTTAAAATTATTTTTTTCACAGCTTTAAATGACTTTTCAAAGAGTTATTGAGTTAACTTGATTCTGAGTTGGTGTGGAACCGTTGGAATGTACCTACGTCTAAAGATGTAAGGAATCCAAAATAATTTAACAAATTTAATACTTCCTTCGTTTCAATTATATAAGAAATTCTGTTTTCAGGTTTGTACAATATTTTATTGATTGATTGTAAATTATATCAATGTTATTGTAATGCCTTAATTACTGCTATTACATTTGATACAGTTCTCGCATGCTTTATATGCCCAATCTATCTAATTTATTGCATTATTGGGTAGGCTTAGGAACCTACTGCTTTTATGGAGAAAAAATCGTTTTAAAAAACAGAACCATAAATAAGAAACAATGCGTCTTTAGATTATTGTTATTACATTGTTTTTTTGTTTTTGTTATAATCAGTAATATAAGTAGGTATAATATCAGTTGAGGTTAAACGGAACGCTTATAATCTACGCGTTCACAGATGGCGCCAATTTAATTATTTTAGGTTAACTCACTTTTTGTAAGTTATGCTTTGAAATATTAAGGTGAATTAATTGTTTGTGCCCGTGCATATTCCATTTGAATTTGAATAAATAGTTTCATCGATAAGCAAAATCTAATCTTTCAATAAAGGCTAACAAATACAGTATTGGATTGAGTCACCGATACAAATTTGGATTTGTATCTGTCCCGCATCTTAATATTTAAGACCATAACTTTCAAAAAGTGTTTTAATAATTAAATTGGAGCCAACTGTGAATGCGCAGATTATAACGTAGGTTCCGTTTAACCTTAAGTAATAAATTATTTTCTCAGTTTAAATCTTCCGATCATTAAACGGCACTTTCTAACTTTCTATCTTTTATTATAACAGTGTAGTATTAAACGGCTTTACCTCAACTCCCACTTTAGTTGCTTTCGAGGTTCCTCAAGGATCCGATCTTGGCCTTTTCTTATTCCTGATATTTATTAATGACCTTCCCAACTGTCTTTAGCTCCAGTTTTCTTAAATACGAATGATCAAAATTTTCATTTGTTTTCAATAAATTAAATAAAAAAATATTTACAAACATCTAAAAAAAGTTGCAATGTAAAACATATTTCAAAACATATGTTTATTATTATCGCAGCATTATTATTAGCTTTAGAGTTCTAGAGTATGAAAAAATATTTTGCTTTGCAATTTCCTTTATAAAATTATATTAGATAGCAAATCGCATTCATATAATGCATACCATTAAAACATAACAAGGCTACATTTTTTTTTTGTAATTCAGTTAAAAGGCGTGAAGACACCCCTCGATTTTTAGGATGCATCCTCGGCCGTACAACCGATCGAATAATTTCAGCAGTAGGCGTGTGGCGACCTAGCCGTTCACCACACGCCTCGTGCGCCGACTGTACACCTGTACCTGACGGGAACAAATCATGCATTCATCATCGGCTATTTGTGGTCGCGACTGGATTAGGCACTTAATTCGGCCTTAAGTCGTCATGTTCTATAAAAAAAATACAAGCGTTTGGTTGATACTTAAAAGCGTGGCTTGTGTTTTAGATAGGTAGGTTCTGACATGTCGGCAGTTGATCCTTTGTTTGGAATCTAGCCAATTCCTGTGGATATACGTAAGTGTGCAAAAAATTTACCTGTGCTCCTAGTGTGTTTACCTAATGCTCTCACTTAAATTATTCCGTTATTTTACTTCAGTGAACACTTGTTTTTTATACCTAGGATACTTCAATTCAAAGTTGATTTTAAAATATTCATAATGGTGTTTATCTACGCAATCCCTACAAATCGTTAATCCTTAGAAATCCGTGAATTTTACTTACCAGTATAGTAGGTTTTGAAACAGTCAATTAATCATGGGGGAGATTCATTTTAATTTTAACTTTTTTCCACTTGTTTATGTTAAATGAGTGGATGAGTGTTTTTCTCTTCAAAAAGGATTGTAATGCTTTGAAATTATTTATTAATTATCATCATCGATGTAAAAGTCCATCATACGTATTTTTTATAGAAAGCTTAAATTATTATAATAATTGGATAATTTATAGAGTACTGTATTTTAATGCGAGTTTTTAGGTTCCATTTAATTTTATTATTTACAAACGGATACAGAAAACATGCTTACCTGGCAGTTCACTTCTGATAAACACACTTTTATTAGAAAGTTTATGCTTGGAAAAAATATGACTTTGCACGCAGGCTGTATTAAAAATACTGTGTCCTCTGGAGTCTGGACATTGCATGATTTTACATTTGCTAGCCTCCATTACTGTTGATATTTCATTTATGAGAAGATTAGTGGCAAACTACAGTTGATATTTACTTTGCGTAATTCTCTCCCTTTGTGCTATGCATAAAATATTGTCTAAACGTTAGTTTATAAAATTAAAAATAATAATTAATTGTCTGTGTTTATACTTTATGCAAAAATGTAATATCTCGACAGGTAAACCTATCCTCTGAGAGAATTCTAGCCTTGGTGGCTATTGACCACCTCCAAAATTAATGACAAAAGATTTACCTTTCTTTCTACTCATTCTTGAAAATTTTAAAATACTTAGAGCACGTCTAAAGCATGGTAAACTTAGCAATGGAAACATTTTTATGTTCTATAGCATTGTAAAATTTACTAATTCTAGCTTTGCTAAAAAATCTCAATCAAACACTATTTGTTTTATTGTACAGACCTAATGTTTTTTGGCACGTTTCAAAGTCAGATATTTCGTGGGTTGTTGTATTTTTATTTCCTTCGAAAACTAAGCTTTATCTTGTTTTCTCTTATCGGGTAAACCCGTCTGCTTGTTTAGGAATAAATACATCCCAAAACACGTAATCTCGTTATACTTTCAAAAGACCAAAAACGTCCCGAGCGACCTTACATTTTAAAAGCTATATATCTCTCTTTCTCTTACTCTCATGCAAACAAATGTATTTTTCTTTTAACCAGAAAGAGAACGAAATAATGCTTCTTATTGTCTTTGAAATATAAAAGTTATCTTGGGTAGATATTTTACAATCTCGATCCAAAGTGACGGTTTCTGATTTTTCGCGCGAAACTGAGGCTTCCGGAATGTGAGTGCCAATATATTGAACCAAGCAGACGGGTTAATTTTCTTTGTGGGTTTTGTTTGTTCATTTGAAAAAGAAGCAGGTTGGGTAAAAAAACACCTGTTAAAACTTTGCATTCATGTGGGTTTCGATACTTAATGTTTCTACTTTTGTTCAAGACACCATAAAAGCGTGACATTCCCCTCGAATTTAAAACAATCTATAAGTTAGGTCTGACTAATAATTTGCACATTCTTAACACACGGCATCACACTTTATTATTGTTTTATTTTATTTTTATTTATTTTGATGCAATATTATTTACATTTTTTACATAATTCAATGATGTTGGCCTCACTGGGTGGTTTACCCGTGCTGAGGCCTCCATTTCATATACAAAATTATACACAATACATATAAATATATATATACATAATATTGGTGAAAGAAAGGAAAAAAGTAAATAAAAAACATACAATTAAGATAAATTAAACTTAAAAATTAGAGATTTAGAATTAACGTAAAATTAAGAATAAATAATATTATATAAGGTAAAAAACGATATTTTTAATACGTGTTGTGTGTTTGTGGGTGATTGTGTTTTATATTGGTTTTGTGTGTTACTTATATGTTTTGTTATTTTATGCTATGATATTTTGGTAGTATTGTCTATTTTGGTCTTTAATCCATTTTGTAATTTTGTGTCGGAATTTATTTTTGTTTTCCTCAATTTTATTTTCAAGTGTTAGACTGTTGAATGCTTTTATAGCGTGATATTGGTAATGTCTTTGTCCAAAGCTTGTATTTACCGTCGGAGTTTTTAAGTTTTCTTTGTATGCTTGTCTAACTGGTCTGTTTGTGATATTTTGTGTTTGTTGAAGGTTGTTTTTTTGGTCAAAAATGTAATTTAGTAGCGATTTAACATATAATTGTCGTATGTCTAGTACGTCACAACGGTTGAATATTTGGTCTGTATCAGTAAGTCTATGTTTTTTAAGTATTACCTTTAAGATCGTTTTCTGCGCAATTTCCAGGTGTTCGATAGCTGAGTTTGTTGCTCCTCCCCAAGCAATTATTCCATATTCTATTATAGACTGACATAGAGCAAAATATATTGTTTTCATTTGTTGTATTTTGTATATGTTTCTTATGTTTAGGAAAATGTGTATCGTTTTGAGGAGTTTATTTGTGACTTGTTGGATGTGATGTGTCCATCTAAGGTTATGGTCAATTATGATTCCTAGATACTTTATTTGTTCTTTTTTTTCTAGAGGAGGGCAAACGCAAATGTTGGTGTTTAAACATTCGTGTATTTTTATGGTGTTTGTGTTATTTTTTGGCTGTCCTGTGCTATTTATACTGTACGTTGTGAATTTTGTTTTCGATATGTTCAGTGTAAGTATGTTTGAGTCTAGCCATGATTTCACTCGCGTGATTCCTAAATTCGCTATGTTGTATGCATTTTTCCAATCCTTAGATTTAAAGAGTAAAACTGTGTCGTCTGCATAACTAACTATTTCACCGTCTATTTTCATGCTGCAAAGTTCATTAATGTAAATAGTGAAAAGAACGGGCCCTAGTATGCTTCCTTGTGGAACTCCATATGTAATTGGCAGTGGCTTGCTAATATGGTTGTTAATTTTTACTTGCTGTGTTCTGTTACTCATATAACTTTTTAATAGTTGGAGTTCCTTGCCTTTGATGCCTATGTTTTCTAATTTTTTAAAAAGCGTTTGGTGGCAGATTGAATCGAAAGCTTTAGCTAAATCTAGGTATATCGCTATGCATTTATATCCTTGATCTAAATTGCTATGTATATAGTCTATTGTTCACGCCAAAGCTTCTTTTGTGCCTATTTTTTCTCTAAATCCATATTGTTTTTCCGAGATTAATTTATTTTCTTCCAGGTATATTATAATTTGGTTTTTTATTACTCTTTATGATGGCGTTTTGATATCTTCAATGAACAGAGTGTTATAAGAAAATACAAATAAAATTAAGTTACGCAATCGTTTACAATGGAAAAAATGTCTTTATTAAAATTTCAAAAAAATAATATCATCACAATTTGGGAAGTATGGATACCGCCACCCTGGGAACCATTTATTAGATAACGAACTCTGCCGTAGGCCACTCCAAGTGATTGGATATGTTTGGTGACTTAGCGGGTTTATAGTGTGAGGATTGACCAGGTCTTGGCGGTGAATGCCTCTGCTCACCTACTCTGTGGCGGGCCAAATTTGGAGAGACTGGTTGTGGGAGTCCTTTTTACCTCTCCAGCAGGACTCCTCGACCCATCGCCTTGCACCGCAGTGAAAGGGATGAATGATCCTCAGGATTGAACTTACCCCTCAAGCCTTTTTCCTTTCCAGATATTCCTCTCTTCCCTTTCCTTAAAAAAAACTCTACCCAGCATCCTCAAAGATTACACAGGCCCTGAGGAGAATTACAGCGGAATTATAGGAAGGGCGTTTTGTAGGTTGTTAACCTTATACGTATTTGTCTAGGTAAGATTTGATTATAATAGTTACCTTTAGGTATTTGAAGAATGCTGAATCATGGCGACAAAGAAGATCCCAAAGCATATCTAACTTTTTTTACAAAACCTGAAGACGAAGAAAAACATTCTCAAAAGTAAATCACGTTTTCAATTCGCATTTTTCAATTCACCCTTTCAAATTCACTTATAAAGTAGGTACCTACCTATAAATAGCCGAATGATTCAATCCCTTGTACATGTGATACTATTTTATAATTACGAGTAAATAGGCAGGTGCATTGTTCATTTGTTTCTAGTTAATAGGTATTCAGAACCAACATAAGAATATAAACAAATAGATATATCTACTAACTTACATTTTTAATCCCTCGACCTTTTCTCGTCTGGGTCTACTATAAATCATTTTTAGGGTTTTCCCGTCGTGCAAGGTTAGAAGTTACAAATAACTTTTTAAAATTACAATCTCTCCAAAACATACGTTTTCTTAGTGATACTTTTATAGCGTTAGACGGCCTTTAATCCTAATGCTCTCCACTAGTAATCCGAATGTCAAACCCCGTGTTCAAATCCCGGCGTGCAGAAGTAAATTCTATTTAATCTAATTGTGTTATTTCACCATTTAATATAACTAACTAACTAAATAACCATCACGCCGTTTCCCCGCAGGGGTAGGCAGAGAGGACAGACCGCCAAACAACTCGGTCTTGGCACACACTCTTTGCCTCACTCACATTCATACATCGTCTCATACATTCTCTTCTATTATTCTGACTTTTGAAAAAAAAAATACATCTAATATAAGGTATATTTACCGCATATTCCAGGACGCAAAATACGTTGCGTGAAATGGTTTTGGTGACTAGATCTAAATAGTCAGTTACTTCTCCACCTACCTCTTTCCCTTCTCCTTCCCCTCCGCACTAACTTCAGCCCTACCATGTACCCCAATTGGGGTATTGCCACAGTCTCACTGGTTCCTGGGCATTGGGAATAGTATGGACTCTTGTGAGGAATTCACTTAAAAATATAAATAAAATGAAGATAACCTAATTACATATTGCCTTTTTTTTACCACACCTTCGTTCTATTAAGTTTATTATCCTGAGTTTACATTTTATAGTAACACTCTGTATAATAATCAATAGCCAATAATTTAATCAAAAGAGTAGGTACCTACCTACCTACTTAATATTCTTATACTTAACATCTCCAATCAATCTTAAAGATATTAACTTATTAAGGTTATCGACGTTTATGTGTTATTAACATGGTTATATTACCCCCCGTATAAATCGTTTTAATGGGAATCCAATAATTTTGTAAAATAAAACATCTTCATTTCATCCTCTTACTTACGGTCGTTATATGATCAAGCGTGAGGCTTATTAATTAATTTAATTACTCTTGATTATAACATTAAACAATGGCATAATAACTCTGGAAAGCTGTTCGATCGACATTTATGTAATTACATCATTCTTGGTCTGGTTGTACCGTGTGACCACAAAGTGGATAACCGATGCTGTTGTAATTAATGCAGCAAACATTTCTTCAAAATTAATTCCTACGGTATGTTCATTGGTTATAATTTCTTAATAAACTCTTGGATCTTATCTTCAAAGCCGGAAATCTAGTTATCTGATATTAAATCCAAACAGCTTAAACTCTCAAACGGTGAGGTCTGGCATCTTGAAAGTTGCACAGCTTTTTATTTCTGAAGTTTATGTTTCATCACAAATGTTTTCCACCTGTTAAGTAATTTCAAAAATGAGCTATGGATGCTTCAAATATCTGTCTTCAATATTGTTTGTTGGAAACACATTTTTCAATAAGATACTTTGATTTGACAGAGTGTTAAAAGTCAGGTAAGACAGAAGAAACGCTTAAAATCTTTGTCCATCAATTAACACACTCATACCATTTTTCAATGGCACCATATTAATACGTTTCATTCAAAACAACATCCTTCCTCCAAGTTTGAAAAAGATAAATAAGTTTAAGGAAAAAATCAAAACATGGGTGAAATAAATTAGTGCAGACATACTAGAAAATGTATTAAAAACATCATAGAAACTAAATGACGGAAAATCAAAGAAATCTACCAGTCCGCCTCAGCACAGGACCACCTAGTGAGGAAGACTAAGTACAAACAGATGAAATATTTATATACATTATCATATCTTGTAATTCTCATCAAACCTGTGATTAAATAGTCACTAATAAAAAATTTAAAAAAAAAACAGTTTTATAGTTAACGTCCTTGATTTTTAATTAGGTACCTACCAAACTTTAAATGCATTCTACATATTTATTTATTAATTTCTTAACGCCCTTTTTAGGGGATTGTGCACAAGGATAGTAAAAATTAAGCATATTATTTTGCATTATTTTGGTGAACGTATGCCTTGCGGTATGAACGAGACATGCGTGTATGAGTGAGACAGCATGAGTAACGTATAAAAGGTTGTGATTTTTGTCCATTCGTCGTCTTTACAAGACTTCCTAAAAGGAACCATTGTACATATCTCGGAATAAACGTAACTAGTCTACCCACGACTTAGTATTGTCATCCATCGTATAACGGAGTCCAGAATACATGAGATAACCGGCCACGGTCATCGCATTTATTGTACCTAAATTTAATGACAAATTGAAGATGTTGACGGAATTGGTGTAATTATTTCCCTCCGTTATTATTTTGGACAAAGAGGAATAGATATAGTTGGTAGTTAGTCCCAGAAATAAATCCTGACTTTCAGTATTACCCACTGCAATTCGGGACTATCAACTACAACATTTAATATTTTATATGGAAATACCAATTCATTGAAAATCCTTCTGTATGTCTATTTAAGCATATTCATATAATTTAAAAGAATGTTGTAGTTTAATATAATTTCTGGCATACTCGAATTAAAATTTAGAAAAACCTAAGAATTTATGTTGTATTCTTATCCGTTATTATTAGGGTTTATTTTTATATATCTTAGCTAATGTTTTTTTTTCTTCTTTTTTATGATTCAGTTGCTTCCCAGTCACCGTATGAATAAGAATCCTGCCCAGTCGGAGAATTACTCGTAATCGTAAATAACGAACCTCTATCGGAGCGAGAGCGAGACGCGCTTATGCGAGAACACGATGGTCGGAGAGGGACGGGCGGAATAAATCGTGATTTTCGCGGCGAGATTTGCTACGGCTTTTTAGGCCTAAAGCGCGAACTTTACCGGCGTACGATCGTTCCAATGATGTTCTTAGTTTGAATTTGAAATCGAATAGTTTGGAACGAGAAATTTGAGGTTTGCAATCAGAATATTTTAGAATCGACGAATTTGAGGTTTACAATCTGGATAGTTTGAACGAGGATTCTAAGGTTAACAATTTTAAAAGGTTGGAAGTAAGAATTTATGATTTTCAATTTGAATAGTTTGGAACGAAGAGTTAAAGTTTGCAAATTAAACAGTTTGGATACGAAGAATTTTAAATTTTCATGTCGTTTGTATTGATTACGGGGTATTTAAATATGTAGGTATATTGTTTTCATCGTATATAAACACAATTTCTTAGTGAAATGAATAGATACCTATATTATAATTAATATTATAGGTGAATAATGTAGAGATTCGCAAAGAATAAGAAAGTAAGGTTAAGAAACATACTCTTGGGCAAGAGGCATGGGCGGTTTTCAGCATGTAGAGCGAATGAAAAAAGAAAAGGTGTGAGGAGAATATGTAAACCGAATGTGAATGGTAAAAGAAGTTGGGGATGCCCGATGAAGACATAGCACGGTCAAGTGAATCAATACTTAAGGCTCTGCAACCGGGCCCGAAAATAAGAAGATGGAGAGATACGAAATTACGAATGTTAGAGGAGAGCGCTAACATTTACAGCGACAAAATCGATGCGAAAATTGCGAAAATGTTTAATAAAACACGACTCGTTTAAAATAGAGCAAAATCACGCGGACATTATCTTAAACAGCATTTAAAGAAACACTGTGAATTTTTTCATACATATAACTTGTAAAATAACCGAAACAAACGTGTTAATAATAATTTTTGGAGCATACTTTGCGATTTTTTTCTATCGAGGGAATTTTATATAATTTTTGTTTCGGCGCGGGCAAAGTCTAGATATTATCTTCAAGAATAACACATATTTTGTAAGAGCTTTAAAACTTACCGTGTTTAAGGGAAATATGTAATAAATCGGTACAAATCCGGGTTGCGGCCGCATTAAGAATCGGAATAACGGCACACAAGATTGCTGACAAACAATTTCCATACAAAGTTATTCATACAAAATCACACTAATTTCATGTCCACAATCGTCCAGGGCTTTTTAGGTTCATGGTTAAGACAGAGTTGTTTGGCGGTCCATCCTCTCTGCCTATCCCTGCGAAAACGGCGTAATGGTTAACTAATTGGTTACTGAATACCTGTTTTTAGAAACTGTAATGATATAATCCCGTAATATTGTTGTAATATTGTACCCGCCTCGGAACAGACTTAGTCTAGTGAGGCGGGCTACTAACTTGTGTGTATATGATTATTATTACAATAAACGACCGGGTTGCCGGCAAATTAAAAAAAAAAAAAAAAAAAAATCCTTTTAATTAAAAATTAGGATGCCTTTGTAGGTACCTGTACTACCAAAGAGAATTAAACCCCGAAAATACCTACCTGCCTAATATCAACGTGCTTAATAATAATAATTGGATAATTGGTAGAGCGCCGTTTTTGTGAAAAATCACCTCAAGGGCGCTGCACAATTTATTAAGAATTCTTAGGATCTTTCTAATTCTACTATTTACAAAAGGACACAGAAACATACTTACCTGGCAGATCACTTCCGATAAACACAATTTAATTAGAAAGTTTATGCTTGGAGAAGATACGGCTTTGCAGGCGGAGGACATTATATTTAAAAAACTGGACATTGCACGATTTTACATTTGCTTCCCCCATCACTATTAGTCTTTCATTTATGAAGATTAGTGACAAAAGTAGAGTTGATATTTATTTTGGAAGACTGGATAATTTAGGAGTCTTAAGGGCTGGAGAATGTTCATGAAATGACCTTTAAAAACGCTTACAAATAGGTTTTTTCCTACATTTTTACAAATTAGTTATTTACAGTGTCACGGGCATTGAATGTGAAGATTTTGATTTTAAGGATACGACTGTCTGAAAAGGCGAGTTTTAATTAATTATATTTAATAAAATAAATCCGTTGCGAAAGTAATAAAAACCCAGTTTATACTTTCTTAAGAAACAAATAAATATAGAAAAATGAAACAATACAACTTTGTATAAACCACTTATATAATGCGTAAATCCTGCCGGTTTCGGAACAAACGTTCATTCTTCAGGGAAAGCTTATACTAATTTGACAGTTTCGAACAATGTTTTATTGTGGTTATATTTTAATAACTATATCTATTTAATAATAATGTTTTATTATTCAATAGGTATAGTTTTATTTAATTAATTAACATTTTCTAAAGTTCCAAATAAATTTAACTTCCAACCCTTCCATTATTTAACGGATCATTATTTTTTTAACAACACATTTAACACAGTAATAACACTCATCGGTATCACTATTCACACTTTGGAGATAATAATAGCCATCAATTAACGAAATGCAGATTGGTTAACGCTTACCCGGATTGAATACATATCCCAAGGCTCGTTGAAGGGTTAGAAATAATTGTTACTTTTTAATTCGTTAATCACTGGCTTCGTTGTTCACAGTTGTATTTGTTTAACTGTTAATTTATCGAATCGTTAGATCTAAAATAGTGTCTATTTTATTGATAATAAATAATTATTATTTTGAGAGTGGAAATAATTTATTGGATTCTCGTTAAAGAATGGTCAATTCGCCTTGCTCAAGGTGTATTTGAACGTTTCGAGTTCATTAAAAATTGGCTGTTTCATCAAACAAAACGTATAAATCTTCATCTTGAAAATGTTTAGGTGGAAATTTTGCATCATCAAATGTCATGTTGAATTTTTTATTTATTTATAATTTTAAAAATTTTGTATTAATTTGTTTATGAAATAAAATTATTTATTACAAGTTAATGAATAAGTCCAACAAAGCTGTCACAAGACAGCTTGTCTTTAGATTCTCTACCAAATCCGTATGTGTTAATATTTAATACATAATACATAATAATGTAACATTTCTAAGTAGGTACCTACTTACAATAATTTTGAGTTATATGGGTATATATGATAAAAACAATGATTGATTAGTGGCTGTCTTGGCATCGCGTATGGGACGCACCCTGGCGTCGTGAGTTCGATTACTCGGCTGGCTAAGTCATCCATCACGACGAAAAGCATCATTTTCCGCTTACTGTGACGGTAGTATGTAGTCCTACTGGGTAAAACCTCCTGAGGTTTTCAAATATTGTCGGGTTATTCGTACCCCTGGAATGTTTGTCGTTCTTTCGAAAAAAAAATATCTTAATTAAAGAAATAGGTATATTTTGCTTTAATTAGAAGTACACGTACAATATATAATATTTCTAAGTACATTTAGAGTTTTAAGGAAACATTTATCTTAATTTAACTACAACACGGGCATGTGCCTAGTGTGATGGCCAAAAAATTATCCATTTACTGTAATGTATAAACTTTACTGAATAAAGAACATTAAAAAAAAAAAAAAAAATTAAAGAAATAAGTACCTATATTTTGCTTGGTTATAAATACCTACATATAAGTAAAATAGATAATGTATCTTAATGTAACTAACTAAAAATAAAGAATTGAGGCAGTAGGTACATTAAGATATTCAAAGATACATGGATTAATAATGTATTAACCACTGCTTTGTCATTTTGGGGAAGGGTCTCTCATTATTCACAAATTTTAAGTCCGCATTAAGTTTGTTAACAATTTGGCGTATTGCGTTCTGACATAAATTTCAAATTTACCTAATAAATACATAATCCATCAATTAAGTTTCTGGTGATCAATGAAAAAATTGTGCTCTGAAATTATTATTGATTTCTGATAATGTTTTACAAATAATTTTATTCTTGTACTCATTTATGTAGGTACTGTTTTTTGGTATTCAAAAATATTTTACGGGTGACCGCTTACTCACATTATTTATAAAATTTGGGGAAGAACAAATGCTTATATATTTTTGCCTGTTCCTGATTTTAATCGTGCCTTTAGCATAACTTGGTATTTCATCTAAAATGTTTTAAACGTCGGCTATATTATTTTTTATTGCATTATAGACATTCAAAAGCACCTTTCATTCTTATTATTTTTAAATCTTCGACATATTTCAATATTGATAGTAAATAGGTATAAATATGATGGCAAAAGTCGTAGGTTGCCATCATTTTTTTTTTTCATTTTAATCATATTTACATTTCTTATTTGTATGAAATAGTTTGGTGGAATTATGAATTTTCAAATTAATCGAAAGACTCTAATCTTTAAAAAACATTTTCTCTGGTCCTGGGGGGCCTCCAAACGCCTCCACGTTCCCTTGAACAAATCCTGTAGCACTGTAAAAAAAAGTCATTTTTTTATTTCATCGTCTGAAAGATGCATTTGTTAAAAATGCTCTAACCATTTTTTTTAAAGAAATTCTAAAAATTGACGGAGATAGAGCATTTAATGTGAAACCATTTTAAACAGTTTGTATATTGAATTATCCTTCAGCAAAACCTTGAATGCATTTTTATTTAAACTTTTTAACACGTTTTTCAACTTGGTGTTCCAGCAGCACCATTCAAATTAGATAAAGAGTGCATGTAACGTGACCAGTGGTGATATGTGTAAGAATTTTTTGATTGTTTTTAATTACCATAACTATATTTCATTACCATTAACCATCGGAGAGCAAATCGACATCTACATTTTTACTCCAAACATGCTGTGGAATCGCTGGTTTAGGTCTTTCGTACGGGTGTGTACACTGGAACTGAAACACTTCTAATTTATTTAGCAAGAATTTTTTTTATTTTTACCCCCTCTACATGGTGATTTTTCACAAAAACGGCGCTTTATAACTTATCCAATTATTTTACGCACCAGATTTAAATGTCCGGGTTTAATTTTCCCCACAGGAAAAACTAAACCCTTTCACACACTTCCCAAATGATCATCTGGTCAATCCACGTTATGCAATTGCACTATATGTATTAAAATTACAAAACAATACAAGAACAACATGTCAACCTACCAGAGACCAGATGGGAAAATAATTCACCGACTCCAGATATTTTCATATCAGAGGGTTCGGCTCTGTGGAATTCCTAATTGAACCTATAAATCCTACTGATCCCTCAATATAAATATTTAAAAAATCTTTTGTAATCCTACATGTATTTAAAATTACCGATTTTTGCATTTTTATGTATAAATTCTTTGACAAATCTAATACGCCTAAATTTTGAATCAGAGACCTATGTATAATGCCAGTAGCCGAAATAACAAATGGTAATATTTTTATATTCCGAGAATGCCAAATTCTTTTAATCTCATTTCCTAAATCTGTGTATTTTCTAATTTTTTCAGAAACAGTTTTTTGAATATTACAGGAATTTGGAATAGCTACATCAATGATATAAGTTATTTTTTTAATTTTGTCATGTAAAACTATATCAGGTCTATTATGACTAATTGTTCTGTCTGTTAGTATAGTTTTATCATAATATATTTTATAAAATTCGTTTTCTAAAAATGAATTTGGTTCATATTCATAATATGGTACTATATAACGGCAGTCAATCAAGTTATGTTTAATTACCAAACTTTGGTGGATTATTTTTAAAACCTGATTGTGCCTAAATGTATACTCGGACGGCGCTAATATAGAACATCCCGATATAATATGTTCTATAGTTTCCGGAAAAGCCAAACATTTTCTACATAAATCATCAATTTGATTTATATCTTTGATTATATGCTTTCTATAATTTTTAGTATTAATGACTCTATCTTGAATGGCAAGCATAAATCCTTCTATTTCTGCGCTCAACTCTCCAATACTCAACCATTTGTTTGACGAAAGTTTGTCAACATACGTTTGGTTGAGATAATTGAAGTGTTTTGCATGAATAATTTTATTTGACCAGGAATCTAATAATTCCTGGTTAGTATTTATAAGAATGTTGGCATTCTCGTCATATAAATTTAAAGGTGTAATGTTTCTATCTGCCTTACAAATTATTTTGTGCATTTCTGAGCTATTAGCTTTCCTATGGAAAAAATTTCTAAGCATTTCTACCTGATTGTGTTTCAAAGATGTTATTTTGACTACACCTCTACCTCCTAAATTTCTAGGTAAATTAATTCGTTCTATAGCTGAATTTGGATGATGGCAATTAAACTTTGTTAACGTAGTTCTAATTAATCGTTCTAAACTATCTAAATCTGTATTGGACCATTTAATTATGCCAAATGAGTACGTTAATAAAGGTATTGCCCAAGTATTTATTGCTTTTACTAAATTTTTAGCAGATAGATTGCATTTTAAAATTTTTCTGATCCTAGTTTGAAATTTAATCCTAATATCATTTTTAATACTAGTGTGATCTAATCTATTCGATTGCGGGTATCCTAAATATTTATAAACCTCATCCCCTTTCATACTTTTAATATTGAAATTTCTAAATATACCCTCGTCTCCATCTACAATTTTGCCTTTCTCTATATGGATCGTTTTACATTTATCTAAACCAAAAGTCATTTTAATATCATCTGAAAAAATTTTAACTACCTTAATCATTTTTTCTAAATTTGATTCAGAATTTGAAAATAATTTTATATCATCCATATATAATAGATGTGAAACTATACTACTCTCTCTTGTATTACCCTTAATTTTTATTCCAAACTTGCTTTTAATTAACATTTTAGACATAGGATTCAATGCTAAGCAAAACCAAAGAGGACTCAATGAGTCTCCTTGAAAAATCCCTCTTTTTATTGAAATGCCCGGTACTACTATTTTCTTACCTTTTAAATTTACTAGTAAATCTGTATTCCAAAAGGACATAATATTTTTCAAAAAGCTAATTATAATTGGGTTAACTTTATATATTTTTAATATTTTGATTAGCCACGAGTGCGGGACACTATCAAAAGCTTTTTGATAATCTATATAACAAGTATGTAAATTACGCTTTTGATTTTGAATTTGTTTTAAAATTACAGAATCAATAACTAATTGTTCTTTACATCCCATATGTTTTCTGCGACAACCTTTTTGTTGTTCAGATAAAATATTTTTTTCATCCAAATGAGTATATATTAAATCTGTTAAGCAAGAGGTTAAAATTTTGTATATTGTCGGTAGACATGTAATGGGTCTATATTGAGAGGGATTATTAATATTTTCGCTTTTAGGTAACATATAAGTAATGCCCTTAGTTAGAAAATTAGGAAAATTTTGAGGTTGTTTGACAAGTTTTGAAAGATTTTTTGCAAAAAGAGGATGTAAAGTAGTTAGACGTTTGTACCAAAAATTACGTATCCAATCGCAACCCGTGGCTTTCCAATTATGAGTATTTTTTATAATTTTGGCTAACAATTCAACCGATATATCAGAAAAACTCATTTGTTCAATGTCTGAACAATTGAGTTCTTCATTTTCTATCCATGAACCTGCCTCATTATGTTTTATATCTTTACTCCAAATGTTTGTCCAAAAATCGCGCATATCTGATTCAGATGGCAACGGAATATTATTATTCGAAATAATATTTTGTTTATCATCAAGTTTATTATTATTATGGTGGCATTCAATAAAACATAATTATAAAAAAACTAAAATATGTCGATATTTTTAAATATCTACTCGTAAATAAACAAAACACGTAGGCACCGTGTGAGGCGTTCACTTCGTCGACTAAACCTATTTCATATTTATCAATAATTTGTTAGCATCCTCGCTTATTAAGTCCGTGTTTTAGTTAATCTGTTCCCTGCAGACCTGTGTATTGGTTAATAACTAATGACCGGACAACGGGGCAACAGGTAACAAGTAAGAGGCGCAGGCGCTCTGGAGAGATCTCCTGCGCCGTCAAATGAGAATGACACTTGTTATCCGTATCCAATATAATTAAAGGGCACTTTAACATAACATGGAACCGTGGTCTAGCCGCGAGGTGTCGTGTTTCATCCTATGTGAGGTGGTCAACCCTTATATTTAGAATACTTCAGTTATAAAAAAACGGAAGAATTTTTTTGCACATTATTCACAATTTTTGTTTTGTGAAAACTTATGTGTATTAAACGTTTTAAACCATTCATTTAAAAAAATCTTAAATTTTGATAATATGGAAGATCTAAATAGTGAGAAACCTCGAACCGACGACGTATGGGAATCTGATAAGTGGGTACCTAATATATGTAAGACGGTTATTTTATATTTAGCGATACCATCAAATCAACTTTAAAAAATATATTTGGTTCATGTTTGATCAAGTAGGTTGGGTTAGGTTCGATTACGATAGGTTCATGTATGGTTTTGGTGCTACGGAATGAATGTTAAAATGGTAATTTGCGAAAATTTATAATTCCAACCAATTAATTTCCCATGACATTGAAAGAGTGTTAACCTATAAATACATTTTCCTCGAAATAGGAAATTGAAATTTGAGAAGAATATCTTTTTTAATTAAATAAAAATAATTGTTTGGCATATCGGAAAAAATATTTTGGTTGTAGTACAAAATTATTTTTCCCCAACGGACTTCGATTATTTTTTAAATTTTATTTATCGGATAATTTCATACTTAGTACCTTCTGGTTAGTAATAATAATAGGTATGTATTTATTCCGGTATACTGAAAGGTTTGAGCAGTCTCACACATTTCATAAAGTATACATTGGATTATAAATCGACTACATGGATAAGAGGCGTACTTAATAGCAACAAAAATAAGTGGTCAATGAATATATATGAAAATAAAAATAATTTTTCATATTTAGGTAGCTGTGTGATTTTAAGTATGTTTATGTGTCTGTTTGTACATAATAAGATAAAACCTAGTAATTAAAAAAATACGGTGCCTTGTGGTGAGTTTTTTTTTACAAAAATGGCGCTACGCAAATTACTAAATTATTATGCTATCATTATTCTACAATTTTATCTCAGCCATGTCAACCCTAAGTCCTAAGATCAGAAATAATTTGGATTGTTTTACCGATTTTGAAATTTCCAAAGGTTTTCGTTCTACTATGAGAATCTACCTAACAAATTAGGGCAGTCGCGTGTGAGGCATCCATTCTCACATCATCAATTTTAAGCAGTACACTGAGCTCTTAGAACAAAGAGTCTAAGATTATCACAATTTTCCTACAACAGTGAGAAGTTAGAATAACTCTTTCGACATTATACTTCAATTTACCAGCATTAGTTTGAAAGTATCGGTCTCTTGAGGACCCCAAAACATGTTGTACATTTCAATTTACTCGAGCCCGGAGGAAGTTAGATTTTCGTGAAACATATTTTACCATTCGTAAAAAATAGCCACGGAACACAAAAAAACGAAAGTCTTCATGTTCCAACCTGTTTCGGTCGAATACTTGTTATGAATTCTCTTTTTTTATCGCATATAAATAAGATCCTAAAATATAGCCCTTGATACGAACACGTTAATGCTCCATGAATTTGTATTTTATGTTAGTACGTGCTAAAGAGATTCATTTTACAAGTATTTACCTGCTTTCAACATTCATCTAATTTTTGTTATTTAACCCTTTGGACCCCAGAAAAAATCGTTATTTAATCATATAAATATTTTATGTTGTGTTATAGATAGATAATGGCTGGATTTTAATACATAAACTGTAGGTAAGTAATCAAAGTAGATACACGATGTGAGTACTGTGAAACCTACAAAATCATGGTTAAACCTACATAGAATATTTTAATTCGTGACCCAGTGAACATTTCTCTGCATTGTATTTTTTGTACATCAACCAAATTTTAGGTACTAGATTTTTACTATCCTTTTGGTGTACTTGAATATCCCGGCTGCCTCGGCCATCGCTTCTCAATCATTCAATCAAGGGCTGCATGTTTTGGAATATACCGATATCCATATTGTGAATCTTCAACTGTACACATTCATTCAAGTGGGTTTTTGAAATATTACCGGAACACTGATTTATGAACAGGCCGGTTCAAAATGCTCATAAATCACACAAACGATTTCATTGTAACTGTACGGATATGTTTATAGACATCCATGTCGATCCATCATTAATAGTTGACCTCCCATTACATAATTTTATTCTAACAGTTCTTCATAACTTAACTTTCCATCTGGTGATGTTTTGACTTACTCTGTTGGCGGCTCATGAGGTGGTACAATACGAGCTTCAAATATATTTTTACTGCGTTTTTTCTTTGGCATGAATAGCAATTTACGTAGGTACTTACATAAAAATGATAAAAGGTATTTAATTTTAATCAGATAAGTTATCATTCGTAGGTGCAAAAACGGCAAACTCACAAAGGAACTGATTAAAATTAATTGCATTTTTTTCGACTATTGCGTGAGTTTTTTTGCTTGGTGTTTGAAAACGGTCACGTTGTGTCACTAAGACTGGTAGTGAAATGATGATTTTCTCTTTTAATTTATTTTTGCGATTACGCTACGAAAGTCATCGTTTTTAATAAAATAATATGCTGCATTCATCATCCTAAGTATACCCACGCACTGGCATTGCCCAATGTGAATGTTTTTTTTTATTTAACGTAAATGTACTATTCTACAAATAAATAAATGTACAAGAATGTTCGTTAAAAGTACTGATATATACACATATTTTAAAACATTGTTCAAGAGATTTTTTTAAAAGCTTTCTTTATTTATTGAATTGTTGATTATATGAATTGAGGATTTTTCGACCACCATGCTAGGCACTTTCCCGTGTGTGGTGGTTTAGCGGTACGTTATATTCTAACCAATAAACGAATATTGGAATGAAAGCACTTTATTTTTCAACTTCCGTTTTCCAAGATATAATCTCCATGCAAATCTCTAAAAAAATCAGATTGTTAATAAACCTCCTCATCAGAGGGTCATCTTCGTTATTCATTTCATGTAGTCTTATTTTGGGTCAGACATCAAGCCAGATAATTAGAAAACTCATCTTACTTCACATAACATAAAAAAATATAAGAAGATTTGCATTATTTTGTTGGCATTTGTCTCTGGTGTTCATTTACTAGGCTGTTTGTTCTAAAACTAACTAAAATCTTGTACAAGTGATCAAATACTCGTACTAATAGAGTTCTCTCTTCCTCAGATATATCCACTCCAAGGAGAAGCCGTTCAAATGCACAGAATGCGGTAAGGGTTTCTGCCAATCGCGCACGCTGGCGGTGCACAAGATCCTACACATGGAGGAGTCTCCCCACAAGTGTCCCGTCTGCAGCCGCAGCTTCAACCAGCGCTCCAATCTCAAGACCCATCTCCTCACGCACACCGATATCAAGCCCTACAACTGCTCCTCTTGCGGCAAGGTCTTCAGAAGAAACTGCGATCTCAGGAGACACAGCCTTACTCATAACCTCGGGGGCACCCTCCCTATTTCTGGACCTGGTGCAACCAATAGTGTCAGTTCCCTCCACGATATCATTAACTCAAACTATCCGATAGACAGTATTGTGGATGCTAGTGATTTAGACAAATAACTGGAAGTCACGCATGCTGCTGCTTGACAGTTTATTTTTTAAAGATATTAATATTACGCACTGTGATCGTCTTTGAGTAAATAAATGTTACCTACTCAATTTTATAAACTTTCTGCCAGTGAAAAGAACACTTATTTCGATTGTGTAACACAACATTTAATTACATTAAATCAAAGTGTTGTGCGTAGGTAAAACTGTTGAAGTGTTTAGTAAATGTCTTCTCTTTCTCTTCTTGTGATCTCTTACTAAGGTTATCGATTCCTGTTTTGTTTTTGTTTTTAAATTCCTTCTGGAGTTTTTACGTTAAGAAGACTATCTTTGTATAATTTTTAACTATGTCTCCCTTATTATGCGGGGTAACTGGTACTCAATGCGACATGATTTTTTAATAACTTGTATCGAAGGGCGTAATAAATATATATTAAACTGACATGGCTGCGAGCAATTATAGGTAGATATGGCACCCGTTTGTACACCTATGCCGAGTCTCTTATTTTCTATTAATGTAATTCTCATATATACACACTAAATAATTATTATCATAAGCAATAATTATGAGCCTGAAACACTCATCTACATTGAAAAAATCTTCCGAGAAAAGATACATGACGCCAACGAGACTTGAACTCGTGCCCTTCTGATTGCCGGTCAGCTTTTTTCCCAATTGAGCTATGGCGGCTTATCTTATACCCGCCAAATGATTCAATGCCAAATGTTTCATTCAACAATTATTGCTTATTATATTTTTTTCCACCTGAAAACAACCAACTTTAGTTTTAATAAGCAATAATTGTTGAATGAAACACTTGTATATATTGAATCATTTGGCGGGTATAAGATAAGCCGCCATAGCTCAATTGGGAGAGCAGCTGACCGGCAATCAGAAGGGCACGGGTTCAAGTCCCGTTGGCGTCATGTATCTTTTCTCGGAAGATTTTTACAATGTGGATGAGTGTTTCAGGCTCATAATTATTGCTTATAATAATTTTTGCCCTTTGTGCTATGCATAAAAATCTTGTCTTAAACGTTAGTTTAAAAATTAAAAATAATCACTAAATAATTGTTCAGAAAATCTTTTTCGTATGTATACTGTTTACGATAGAATTTGTAGTACCAGTCACCCTTTGATGGCATAACGTGAAGCCATTTTGTCACCGAAACCTGTTGCCTTAATTCAAATAACCGTGTTCGATTGCAACTCTGATTTAAAAAAATAAATTAATTATTAAAGTTTTTCCCAATGCCTGAAGGTGTTCAAATTGTCTTGTTACAAAAAAATAACCAAGTTAAAATATAAATAGCGATTTATCGCTGAGGGGTGTCAGTAACCGTCTAAGATATTGTGCCCTCTTTGCAATACTTTGTGCAACACAATGTAAATTTATATACACACAACTATTCTTATATTACTCTGCTGTGTTCAACGCATTACATATTACCTGTATCCCGAGCTCTACTTTAATGGCTTCTAAAGTCATATAATTTACGGTATCTCTGACATGGCAATTTATATACTTCATATCGTTATTCTTGGTATGTGATTTATCAGAATACTCAAGTGACAATAATTATTGTGACGTAGTTTGAAATCAGTGGCGTAGCAATAAATACCGGACCACCTGGCAGCCATGAAAATTGTACAACGAATAAATACATTAAAATACACATTTTCTAACGTAGATTAAGTCAGGGTGTTAATTCAGTATTCGTCAATTAGTGTACCTTATGAAAAAATATTTGAAAAGTGAATAATACATTTTTTAAATACTCGAACCTAATCACAAAGTGGGAAGATTTCATAAAATGTACAATTTTTCGTTAAGGTAAAGTTTTTTTTTTGTCTGCCTATTTTACCTATTCAGTCGCTTTGCCATTATTTAAATAGCTAAAAATTATGCTGTTGAAAATATTTTGAATGTTCCATTAATTCAATATTATGTGATCTCTTCGTATTTTAAATAACCTGCAATCATAGAATAAAGAATATAACACTAAAGGACCTTCCACACAAGTTTTAATAGAAACAAATGTTCCATTTAGCCATAGACATATGAATATTACTAGACCAGAACATAAAGGTGAGGGGTAGACAACAACTACAGCGGGCGCAGAGCGGGAAGATGACTTTGGAGATATGTGATTCGTCAATAACTCATGACAGTATATAGGCATCTCGCATTATAATATCACAATTTAGTTCTTAAAAGTAAACTCTGCTTTTGAATGAATAGACCTTTTTACATAGGAGCGCGAAATGCTCGCCGCGTAATGAACAAATTTGCGAATTCTAAATACGGCAAAGTAAAGTTCGCCTATTTGCAGACTCCAATATTTTGTTGCCGTATTTAGTTAGGACACTTTTACAAGTGTTTCATAATTTACTTACCCCAGTAAACATCGACGAGCACACGCCATGTATCTCGAGTGATAGTATATATTTAGACGTTTTCAAAACACAAACCATGTTTTTTGCGGTGTTATTTCGTAAAATGCACCGATGAGCGCTCGACGCTCGCTCGCAGAAGAATGATGAAGTCATATTTTTTAGATTCACGCGAAGCCATACTCAATACTCAACCCCAGCCGGTTCCAATGGAACCGGCATGGGGAGGGGGAAATAATACGCTTTTGTCACTTAGGGCAGGTCTACTAATATTCATATGTCTATGCATTTAGCCCAATCCCCCAGCGTTCCTCCTTACTTATCATCTGGATTTAGAAACACTCCCACAAGTCACTTCTTGTGTTATTCTTTATTCTATGCCTACAATGTATATTGTGAAAATGAAATGGTGGTATTTGTACATATTTTTGATAAATATTCTAGTTTTATCTATTTTTGAATCGATGTAAATAAATGCATACATAATATTTTTTGTTAGATAAAGAAAATATTTTATGATAATTGTTTTAGTATTTAACACCGATGGATGATTTGTAAATATGTAGTTAATACCAAGGGCGTAGCCATAGCACCCACGTGGAGGGGGGGGAAACATTTTTAGAAAGATTTTTGGGACCTCTACTCATCCATCAATACATTACCAATTTGGGAGGCGTATATGGGAACCGCCCGTTGGATAACCAATATCTCTGCCATAGGTCGCTCCAAGTGGTTCGGTTTGGTGACTTAGCAGGGGAGCCCGGGTGCATCGGGTCGAGTTTGTTCAGGTCTTGACGATGGATGACAAGATGCGCCTGCCCACCAGCTGTGTAACGGGACGGATCCGGAGAGTTTGGTTTGGCTGACCTCTCCAGATGGACTCTCACGACCCATGCACTGCAGTGGACGGCTGGATTCATACGTCTTTCCTGATCACACTGATCCCTAGATTCCTACACACCTCTCATACCTTTTTACTTCCCAAAACTTTGCCTCCTTCCTTTTCTGAAAAAGACACCACACCCGGCATCCCCAATGAGACGAACATATTTCGAGAGATGACATATTTTCTTCGGGGTTTCCTGTTGCACATTGCTAAACGCATAGAATAAAAAAATATGACACTAGAAATGCCCTCCGTACAAATTTGAATGATAACAAATGTGCGTGCCAATAACTTGGTTCTAGACCATTTAGTACGTGGTAAGTCTCTCTTGCACTTGCCTGAAATTGTATAACGCCATCTCATTTGAATTTCGTAACCACGGTGACATACAGTTTTGCATGGAAATATAGTAAAATATATATTTGCTAAATTGGGTCTATAATTGGATCACGAAAAACGCCCACAAGGCACTTCTTGTGATATTCTTTATTCTACGGATAAAAGAGAAATATGCAAATAATATTATTGTGTTTTCCAGGAATGTGATCTACGAGTGCTATTGTGTTTTTTCCAACGAAATACTGAGGCTAATGGGTGTGGGGGTTAAAATCTATAAAACCCCTCCTTTTATCTAAGCCCCTGGTTCATACATAAAGTGATACTAATGTTGACATCATAACATTTCTCATAATGGATAGCTCAAGTTTTACATTGTATTCGATTATCATAAAAAATGTTGAAAATTTTTACAAGTTAAAACGATTTCGATATTTTAAGCACCAATTTACGTCCATTATTGCTAGGAATTCCACCTTTTTTCTAAAAATACGTAGTTTTCTACGCTTTGTTAATATTTAACATAAGTTTTATTTTTAATTTAATTTGTGTTTTGTATCATGTACTTACATGTAGGTATTATAAAAAAATATTCCGTCCTTAAAATAAACAAATTTTACAAAATATACATGAATAATTATACTTGTTTTTATTTACATAGATATCCTCATAATATAATGTAGAATAATTTTAGAAGAATACTTAAATTTTAACTCGTGGTACAATAAATAGGCATTCATATATTTTATTTATTGAAGCAAAACTTCTTTACGCACGCTTGACTTGGGGGGTAAGCTAGTGAATGCGTTACGAAAAGTGGTGATTGTTACGAAAAATGTCATGCGAACGGTAATCGATGCCAACGGTGATCGATTGCTAGACGCACGCTTGACTTGGGGAGTGATAAGGATAAGAATGGTCACCCCAAGGTCGTAGGTCACCTCAAGGTCGTAGGTCACCCCAAGGTCGTAGGTCACCCCAAGGTCGTAGGTCACCCCAAGTTCGTAGGTCACCCCATGGTCATATTTCACCCCAATGTCATATGTCACCCCTAGGTCATAGGTCACCCCGTTCGCTACGTTTGGTAACTTAGCAGGGATACCTGGGTTAATTGGGCGAGGTTTGTCTTGTAGTTTTACTTCAGTCGTGTGGTCTTAAGCAAACTCGTTTTTAATATATTTTTTATTGATCATAGGAATCCACTACATAATTGGTAAATCGGGTAAAATCAATTGTTTGAGTTTATATTTTGTTTGTGTGTTAGAGCCGACTTTTCTAACAGTACTTCATGAATACAGAAAGTGACATTCTAATAGTAGTAATTTTCAGCACAGTACAAAATATTCCAACAAGGCCATAATATGACCAGAAGGTAAGTTATTATACCTAAATTCACTGCAGTCTATTCCAATAACATAATAATGTATTGGCGTCTTAAATTCTCAACAAATCAGTCACGAACTTTGCTGAAAAACGTTTGATATGACGAAGTAAAGTGGATATGGTTCGGCGTCCAGCCATTGATATAAAATTTAATTTGGTCCTTGTTTAGTAAGAAATCAAATAACTTTAATAATCTTTATTTCAGGTATAATTATTCTGCCAAGTTTGTCTTTGATACTGTCATATCTTTATTTCTTATTTGTTTTTTTTTTTTTATAGTAATACCTCACAAGAGTCTCAGCTGCTCCCATCTGGAGCCACACCACTTGATTGTGAGTCAAGAGCTTTCAACCGTCCATTTGAAGATTTTACATATATTAAATATTATCAGCGCTACAACCATTATAAAAGCTTGACTGCCTCTAGGAAACTGACCGGCTTACTTCTGTCGATCTCCTGTTATGTTGACTTATGTTGATCTCCTCTTGGTTATTATATCCAAGTACTCGTAGACATTATAAAGAAGTGTTGTCTGGTAATTTTCGGCTAAAACATTGGTATATATGAAATTTAATGGTTTTACTGGAGCTACTGAGCCTCTGGATTTTGATTCATTAAATAAGAGAAAATTAGAAAAATACTTTTTAGGACGTGAGGTCTACAGTTCACAGAACCACTAGTTACATCCATGTCAAATGCGGAAATTTGTGGAAATGTTGTTAAGGACAATAATCCAAAAATAAATTAAATATGTCATTTTTCTCTTCTTTTTTTCTCATTCGATCTGCGTCGTCGAAATATTTCTAGAAAAATAAGTGCGTCTTTTAAAACATGCATTTTAACAGGGCTAGATATTTTTTCGGAAAAATTAATAGTATATTAAAATATAAGTGGATAAACAGGTCTTTAAAACACGCGCGATTTTTCGAGCACGACGGCGTAGCCGAGTGCTCGAAATAAAGCAAGTGTTTTAAAGACCAGTTATCCACGAATACTTTACGCTATTTTTTTTTATTGGTACACTTTGAAAACATAAATATTGATATTATTATTAAAAATTTGGAAAAAAGAACTATTAATGAATTCGTGATGTGACATCACAATATCTTGTTGTCATGGAAATGAAAAACACAAACATTAATTTGCAATCTGTCACATAAGATTAATAGTTGACATCACAGTTTTTACTAGTTATTGTGTGTTGTAAAATGAGTTCTAACATTAATAATTTAAATACCAAAGCAGAATCGCGGTTAATACCTGAAAAATCCAAAGACGTTTATAAAAAAGAATATGAAAGGTTCATAACATGAATGGAGGAGCAAAACGTAGTAGATGTAGATGAACGAGTTGTGCTTGTACGTTTAAAATATTCCTGTCAGATTTATAGTTAAAAGTTGACATTTAGACTTCACATTTTGTTGATTTGTTGATGTTGCCATGGTAACTTTAAAAAACGCGCGTTCCATAAAGTGCGATTTAAACACGCTAGAGCGTACTTTAAATGAGTAAAAAAGGGCACCAATAAAAAAAATAATTTAAGTACTGTTAGTAAAGAAATTTTCAAAAAATGTTTCTGAAACGTCTATTCAATGTTTTTTTTATAATAAAAAAAAAAACATAATTATAGGTCTAGAAAAACAGAAGTATAACCTACTTAACCGTACTATATTTCTTTGAATCGTAGATTAAAAGTTAAGCACGTAATATATTGAAGAAAAAAAGTTACAAAGTTACTTACATCTAATACACTATATCTCACCATATATAGTATATTAAATGGTCGTTCTCGGTGCTTGCAAGACCAATGTATTAAATTGTATATCGACGGGCCAGCACCGAATCGCCTTTGGCAGTAAGGAGTGGTAAGTGGTAATGAGATGGACACAAAATAATAAGCTGGCGAGACTTGGGCAGATTTACTGCGGCCGGGGATAGGAAGAGGTGATGATGTAAGTCTGACTATTTTTAAAGAAAAAACACTACTTTAATGAGCAAAATAGCAGCTCCGGTGGGTGGCGCCCCCTGACCCCGCATTCCTGACGCAATTCAATGGACTCCAAATAATTACAATACTTACACACTAGACATCATTATTTAAATATCAATTAAAAAGATGCTCAATACATAGAATGGGCCTACACACCTGAGCAATTATGTTTAGCTTAAAACAGCGACATTCTCATATAATTAATAATCACTAACTTTTTAAAAATATTTTTGCAAAAAGTTTTGATTTGACGGTTTGGCGTCATTTAAAAGGTACCTACTACAGTTACACACGAAAAATAAAATGTGAGCGTTTGGGCTATCTCTATATATATCTCTATACTATATCGCTAGCCATATAATCTATTTCAGTCACAGACGGGTAATATAGGTAATATTGTTATCTGTGACGGATGTATGGTATCGTACAGCCACGCCCACACATATTTCTATATTACATCTCTCGTGTGTAACTACCATTACTCTGCAGTTTCAATGCTTCCTCTATACGATATTTATTTTTTTACTGAGAGGAAAGAATCGATGCTAGCCACAAGAGCGCTGAACTCTGATAGTGATAATATATGTGGGGTTGGTCTGTTGCATCACATCGCTTGCCGTACATTCCCATGTGGTGAAATAGGCCAAACCTATTTATCCCATCTTTTATATTACGAGAGTGTAGCGCTCGTGTGAGACTAGCTTAAGCCTTGTAAGAGGAGGGAAGCACGTAACTTTATCTAGAACTGAGAGAACCCAGTTGATAAAAATGATAAAATATATTCACGGATGCTGGGCATGCGTTTGTTGTGTTTTTCTGTACCGAACGCCGATTTCGAAAGACTTCGATGACACTCCTTTTCAGAAAACACTGTCCATCGAAATTTCAGAACAGATTTTGAATTCTCAATTGTCGTCTGCGTTCTAATGATTGCAATCCTCCCATAAAAATATGAGTATCCACGAAAACCTGTTTTTTCACACAGAGTTTGCTTGCAAGTCTTTCTGGCTTTTCGAGCTGGGTGTGTTTTTACAGGCTCCGGACCAGAGGTGGCTACCACTCACCATTAAAATTTTTATAAAATTTATTAGGGTAATTCTTAAATAATGCTATAATAATCTTATATATTCCTTAATCATGACAATAAACCCACATAAGTAATTAGTAACATTTGAGCAGTTAATTGTTGTCTCGGAATACTGTAATACGAGTATTAATAAAGTTTTTATCCAGCGTGGTAGGGTGTGGTGTTATTATTCGAGTAAATCAAATAAAATTAAAGACAATCATGTAAAAAGAAATGGTATTCCGTAGCCTTTCGCGATCCCCTTTTTCTTATAGTAAATAGTATAATTATTAGGTAAATATAAATACATAGGTAGGTACTTGAGTTTTTGTAAAATTTATAAAAGGTGCTACTAAATTCATCAATCCGATACTTCGATTCGTGTGGATTTTATTAGCATTGCCTTCTCATAAATAAAAAGCAACAAAGTAGATAACATTTAAATAGACCTCAATATGAGGCAAAGAACAAAACGCTTTTATTTGTGGTTAGAATTTCATTTTATGCAGTCTCATAAGTCTGGGTGGTCTCTACTTTGATAGAATCCATAGTTAAGCTGTGAATAATTTTTGTCGAGATTTTGTGGGAGACCTCTGTTAAAAATGTCGTAATAATATGGCACGTTTATTATTTTCGCACACTTTAGAGAGGTCGACAATCTTTTTCTTTCAAGATGCGAATTCATTAATATTAAATCAAAATTAATAAAATTCTTAGTTTGAACTTTTTTTATTGTTTAAAATACTAACGGGTTTCGTAAGCAATGCTTAATTTATTATGGTTTATTTAAAACGAATTACAACAATAGACTTAAACTCAACCAACTCAATATCCTAAGTGTGTGGCAACGATTAGTGTACAATACACTAGTACTTATTAATAAGTTCAAATAAAATTTAAAATAAAACAATAACTTTCTAAACACCACTTTTATTTTTATACTTTATGCTGACCGGGTTTCGCTACAACCGTAGCTTCATCAGGGCAGTATAATACTCTACTAACATTAGGTTACATGTGTGTTATAATATATAATTTACCAAAAATGGGCTGGACTCGTCAAGTGGAGGAGGAGGAAGGAGGCATAG
Organism: Limnephilus rhombicus; assembly: GCA_929108145.2. Classification (NCBI taxonomy): domain Eukaryota; kingdom Metazoa; phylum Arthropoda; class Insecta; order Trichoptera; family Limnephilidae; genus Limnephilus; species Limnephilus rhombicus. The sequence continues at coordinate 17,963,345 of OV815270.1, forward strand.
ATGGAGAATTGGGAAGGGAACGGACGTGTTCTTTATCAATAGGGAACAATCTTAGTATGGGACTTTTATTTAAATTTAGTTGATTATTAACTACCTTACTATTAGTGTTTATGGCTTTCCTAAGTTCAAGTGCCTCTAAATTATCCAACCTTATACCGATATTGTTTTTATGAATAAGTTTGGCCCCGACGTTTTTGTCAAATTTATGGTTTCATATGAACAAACAAAAATAAAATGTTACCAGATTATATGCTTAATAATGTTAGAATTAATTGTACAGAACATATTATCCTACGAGAAAATGCAACGATTTTAGGCTTCCTAAAAGAAATTTATCGGGAACACAAAACAATATTTATTATAAAGGTTTTAAAATGTTCAATGAACTCCCAGTTAATGTTAAGGAGGCAGCCTTTTTTTTAAGTTTAGCAGTTTTTCTTAGATTATGTCTCAAATTATGTTGTGAAGTCCAAATTTTAATATTACAGTAGTTTTAGAATAGATTATATTAGATATGAGGAGTTAAATTTTATAGCTAAATAAAATGTACTTAAAAAAAATCAGAGTGCGTAATTCACACGCAGTAGAAGTGAAACTAGAAAATCGCTAGATGTCGCTTTTTTTCTTTTGTCTGTTTATTTAAAGTGTTTGGAAGATTGGATATTGATTTTACAAAAAAAAAATTTTTTTTTGATTTCGTAGGATTCGAACCTCCGTCCGCTTGATGTCTGTCTCTCTGGCCGCTGAGACTTGTCCGGCGCCTTGCCCACTGCGCTATCGAATTATATCGCATTATATTAGAACTGAGTATTTGTGGAGAACCGAGTTGTGACGCATTTCCGTTTCATCCGAATTTCAAATAACTAACGGCGCTAAAGAAGTTTCACTTCAAAAATACTTAAACGGGTAGGCGAGGCCGAACTGAGAAGTATACAAATTAAGTTTATATAGGTAAAACTTCGAGGAACTTTTAAATTAGGTTAAAGAAGTACACGAGGTGTCTAACAATAACATTTCTCGGAGTTTGCTAATCATTTATTGTAGACGAATCATACTTTTGATTTTAATAAAGGAAAAATGTTGCTACACTATTATGTTAATGGCATTCCATTTAGACAAATTTGAAATCTCGGAAATTAGAAAGAGTGTGAAGATGAGCTTAAATTTTATAAATAACTAAAAAATGTTTTGAAGTGACCCGTTATTCGTTCCTCTTTACTCTTTCCACCCTCTCCACTGCTTCCCACTCCCGCCTAACCATTGACATCTTGAGGTTAATTAGTTTTAAGTAAACCCTGACGAAGTGTTGCTTACGAGACACGTTGATTTAAAAAAAAAAAGTGGAACCTAATTAAAATGGTACCACACAATAAGTTCGTGTTTGTAGAAGTCATGAATATTATTTTACATGAGTAGATACTTACCACCAAAGGGTTGGCGGGAAAATTGACAAAACGGGTTATAGGTAAATCGTAAATAGCTACTATATCCATTGATGTATGCGGCTCCCCAAGCTGTTTCCACCAGAGTCCAGCCCGTGCTTAGCGCTGCCTTGCAGTTAGTAATCTCAGTAATATAGGTTTTTATTTCAGTCTTTCTATGAATGGAGTTTGTTGTCAATTGCCTTTTGAAACAAATACAGTAATGTTGTATATTATAATGTGTGGAGAGTTAATAACAAATCTCCTTATTTAAAGTGTACCACGTAAAATGTTCCTTTCTCAGGAAAATGATTACACATGCAATTTAATTAAAATCACCAGTTTTAAAAATCTGCCTTACTCCTGAAAAAAGGTGATCAATACCTGAAAACTTACATTCTCCACCGAAAGGTGTCGCAAACATCTTAATCCACCGCTGCTTCTCCCGGTCACACAATACCCGGCTTAGCGCGGGCATTTTTGCTCATTTCTGCAGAATAAACACCATTATTCACACCCCATTTGGCCACTACCTGAATTGAAGACGAAGTGACCCCTTCCCTGAAGGGGGGCTTAGCGTAAGTGCGAATCGCATGGCTTGATCGGATAATTATGCTACAATCATATCAGGGTTTGCGCCACTCTGCGAGAAACGAGGCCACCTGGCAAATCCCGTGAAGATGCGGTTTTGTGATTCGAATAAAGGGCTATAAAATAATCACCGCATTATGTGGCACTCACTTCAGACTTTTTCTCCCTTACAAATTGTTCTGTCAGTGAATACTTTTAGCTGTTCACTATTTTATATGAAAAGTATTGTTGGCAGAGATTATTGAAAGTGAATCCGTAAAATTGTTTCGCACTTTCGATCGACAACCTAGCTTATTCTAGAAGGCCCTAACGCCCTAACCTATTAGTATGCGTCTAACGATGCAATGGATACCTGTACAAATCATTTGATTTCATTCAGAAAATGACATATCTAGGTACATATATTTTTTTTACTTTAGCTCCACATAGCCTATGTCATCTTTGGGGATGCTGAGTGTAGAGTCTTTTTAGAAGGAGAGTAAGTTCTGGGAAGGAGGAAAAGGAGTAGGAATCTGGGAGTCAGTGTGTCCAGAGTGACGGACCTGTGGATTCATTCCTCCCACTGCTTTGCAAAGCGATAGGTTGTGAGTGTCCGGCTGGAGAGGTCAAAAGGTCTCTTCGAACTAGTCTCTCCCGATCCGGCCCGCCATGCAGTAGGCGCGCAAACGAAACCTATACAAAACCCCACATCAAGAACCCGGGCACTCCTGCTAAGTCACCAAACGTAACCAACCCCTTGTGATGACCTGCGGCGGGGGTGTTAATTATCCAATAAATGTTTCCCGGGGCGGTTGTTCCCATACCCACCTTCCAAATTATTCAATACAATTTGAAATTCTAAATATATCTATTTTCCACATGGTACATTTCAAAATAAGAACAAATGTATTCCTTGTTTTCTTAAGAATTAAAATATATTAAGAATAAAATTTATTAAGAGGATATCCTAGGCAAAACCATACCTTTAAAAAACACAGCAAATCTAAGGCAAAAATACATGTTACCAGTTCTCATTTGTAAAAAAACTTTGGGTGAACAAAACTACAAATAGGTACTTGGAAACAAATTTCTTTAATAAATTACCAGAAAATATAAGATCCCTTAACGACAGTTTCAAAAATTTCAAAACACAATTAAAAAAATATACTGAAAACCTTAACTAAAAAAATAACAAAATAATAATAAAAAATAAAAATATACATTTATGTATATACATATACGTGTATGAACATATATTTCTCTTATTATTTATATAAACTAAATTTCAAAAAGTACTAAATCTAAATAAAAACAGCAATAAAAACAAAAAAAATCAAAATAACCGAACTAATAATACCTACTTCCTCCCGTACACACGAGCATTTGCTTATTATGGGAGAATATTTAAAAAAAATATATATAATTGTAATAATAAGCTTTTTATATACTTTCTTTATGTTTATGTGTCATTTGTATGTATTGTACCAAAAAAAAAATTTTTCAATAAAAAAAAAATAGCAAAGCGTTTTTACGCAAAGAAACATTATAAAAATTACGCACATAATTGAATAATTTCAGAAAACTTAACGACTATTTTAACTTCGCATTCGCACGTTTGACAGTTCGCGCATTTGATGAATGTGAATTTAGCAGGCAGCTGTTTTTAGTTTTTTTTTAACAAAGAGTTGTCGATGAATTTTTAAATTATATATATTTTAAATAGGTACCAAATTAGATTGATTGTTCTCATGAAAAAAGAAAATTTGAATAAAAAATTGTAATATGTGGCACGCGAGCTGTTTGAAAACTGAATGGATTAAACATATGGAACGTGGGATGGGGGTTGGCGAGACGGAGATCGGGAGAGGGGAGTGGGTATACAGGGAAGGTGGAAGGGGAACGTGGGAGGGGAACTGGGACGCACACGAAAGGACACGCAGGGAGAAACAATTTATTTCTTTGAATATGGCATCGCAACGCATGCCGGCAACCATCTAGTATTATAATTTGTAATATAAACAAGTCAACTGTACTCACGTACGAAGCCGAATGAAGGAACGACAATGTTTTTTTTAAGTAGCTCTCACGGAAAATCAACATGCACAACCATTCAGAACGTAAAATTGTCTTTAAAACTGAAAACAGATTTTTTTCCTCATGGAATTCGGATTGCCAATTTTCTAGAAGAGTAGCCCGATTCAAGGAAAGGCAAGCACGCGTGCAGAGGAGATAAATCTACCTAGATCGATGTTTGAAGAAGATTTACCTAGGCGTTGTGGGACTGTTGAAGAAGTTAACAATCGCCCATTGGGGTAAGAATAGGAATCCCAAGGGTATTTAGCGTCGAGTAGAGACGCCATGCTGTCTCTCGCGTGTGGTCCTACGATACTTGAAATTTCATTTGCTAAATAAAACAACGTATTAAGTTTTCACTTAAAATAAACATTTCCATTATGGTTTAACGTGTAATCCCTCTTCGGTCTCTTGGGAAATTATTTTTAGGGCATATTTGAAGACAGAATTTTATATGTACAAGGTAAGGTAAGACATGTGAAAATGCTTTAGGAAGGTGAAATAAATAGATAAAGAAAAATGTCTACCCCACAGATTGTGGAAAATAGTGGGTAGAGAATAAAAATTAACGAGTAATTCAATCTACATGATGGTAGAAAAAAAATAACCTTTTTCGAAATTCAAAAAGTTTTATTTCGATATAAAAATATTTTTCCATGCAATCAGTTCAAATTTTTACATAAAAGAAATCTTAAAACATTAGAGTTTCTAAAAAGTTATTTACCTTTGTAACATGTTGGCACCATCATGTGGAATCACTTCCCGAAGGGCACTGTAATCCCGAACAATACCAATGTATAAAGCAATATTATCAATTTGGTAGGCGACTATGGGTACCGTCGCGCGTCTCCCCTTTAACCATTTATTGGATAACCAAAACCGCTGCCATAGGTCATCCCAAGTGGTTCGCTGCGGTTGGTGGCTTGGTGGGAATGACTGGGTTTTTGAGGTGAGGTTTGTCTAGGTCTTGGTGGCGATCGCGTTTTCCGTTTAATGCGTTTGTGGCAGGCCGGATCGGGAGAGGCTGGTAGAGGGAGACCTAACCTAGACCTCTCCAGCTGGACTATCTCGACCCATCGCCTTTTGATTATGATTTATACAACTGTCACATTGACCCCAGATTCCTACTCACGCCTCATACCTTGGTGCTTCCAAAAACTCTCTTTCCTTCCTTTCCCTAAAATGACCCTCAACACAGCATCCTCAAAGTTGACTTGTTAAATACAGGGGAGCCAGAGCTCATTTTTTTCTTTTTTTTTGCTGTTAATAAATTAATTCCTCAGCTATTCATTTATATCATTGACAATTAAATGACATTTCCTGGAACTTTAATAATTACATCATGTACCCTCTGACGGCCGGCGTAGTGCAGCGGTAAGGCGCTTGACTTGCATTTCGAAGGTCGCGGGATCGAATCCCGGCGTGGCAAATAAATTTTATTTGATTAATTTGTGTTTTTCACAATTTATTCATTTAAAATAATATATAGTATATTTGCGGCACGTTCCAGAGTGGAAGATACTCTCAGTATCGCCCTGGTGTAAGACCACCATTCAGAATTGAAACGTTGCTTGAAATGACTTCTGTCATGTTTGGTGACCAGATCTGAATAGCCAGGTACTTCCCCACCTTCCTCTTCCCCTCCCCACTGCCTTCAGCCTCACAACATACCCAAATTGGGGATGCCATAGTCCCACTGGCTCCAGACGGGAGCAGCTGGGACTCTTGTGTGGTATTCATGTAAAAAAAAAAAAAAAATCAATTTCCCCATGCGACCCTATCTACGTCTTTCTAGGTTCTTCTAAAATTAGAAACACGTCATAAAACAAGGGATAGAACCTTACTTCTAATCGTAGATCGTCTTGTGCGGTGTAACACAAAAAACACTCATCGATATCGAAACCAAGCAAAAATTTTTTCCTCAAAAGGTAAACAGTGCTTTTTCTCTAACAATGCTTTTCTTTCACTAAACCACAGCATTATACTGTTGATAAACAAACCATTTTCAAAGGGCCTTAATTTGACACTTCGGTGTGCTGTATTGTCAAGGCTTATGAAAAGGATCGCTAACTTCTGCTTATGAAAGGGATGGCTTACTTCTGCAAAGTATGCGGTAATCCTGGCAGCTTCTTCGCTACCTCCCGGGATAAGTCTCTCTGGAGATGTTGGGAACAGATTCCGAAGGTAGTCAGATGAACGCAGGCGAGATTAAACCAAGTCCCCTTGTACGTGTCAAGCTGTGATAATCTCCCTGCCCACGCTGTTGTATAATTAGTTTTCATTAAGCACAATTTAAAGAAGTAAATTTGCAACTTTTGTACACCACCATTTAAAAATATTATTATTGGTTAGGCATCCATGAATGTTTTAGTTTTATTTATCTCGATTATAAATTAAAACTATTTATATCATGAAGTGGTTGTTTGGCGGTCTCTATGTGCTTTCAGAGATACTAAATTGTTTTGTGCCTGTTTGAACTGCGAATATCATGGCATGGACCACAGATGGCGTTGATGTGTCCTTTTCAATACGAAATGCGAATTATGCAAAATGTTTTACACCCAACATAATAATATTTCAAAATATATTATTTAAAAATGTTAATATCTAGGTAAACACTGTAGAAATAAAAAAAAAACGAGTGTGCTTTAGACCACACGACTCAAGTAAAACTTCTTTAGTTCCATCTATATGATGGGAAGAGAGAAAGAAAAAGTGCGAGCGCACTGCTCTCTCTTGCTCCTACAGTGTGATACAGACAATAGGCCTGCAATGCGTAACGTAACTGGCTATGAGAGAAAGAGAGTAAGAAAATGTGTGCACCTCTCTCTATTGCCCCTACAGTAATATACGAAACGTAACTCTCTCTTTTTCTATCTTCACTAACTTATATCTCCCTCGCAACTACCGTTCGCCTCGCTTTTCGTAACGCTCTCGTCACGCATTCACCAGCTTACTCCCAAGTCAAGCATGCGTAAAGATGTTTTACTTCAATAAATAAATAAAATACATTGTAATTTTGAATCACTGTGGATTTTAATCTCCCCAGATTAACCTTAAAACCTAATTGGTGTCCGTCGTAAAATATGATCAAGTTGCGCACCATTTCTAACGTGTGGAAAATTACCAAAAGGCTGCCTATGCAGCAGACGATCGCTTTATAAGTTTTTTTTTTTTTTTACTTTATTTATTCCCATTTCTTTGTACATAAAATGTATAATAGCAAATAGTATATAATAACATAATATATAATAACAAATAGTATGAACAAGAAATGAAAACCCACTAAGGCACTGCCTGAGTGTGGGTAATATTAAAACAAAATACTATATTTCCAAGTACTCAAAGTATAAAATAGACTTAAAAAACATATAAAATATAAAGATAGTATAAAAAGTTAGTATTACATAGGTAAAATAAGTGAAAAAGGTTTTTTTTTTCAGCTATTATAAAAATATGGAGAAAAACATACTGATTTTTTTTTTTTTTAGTTATTATAAAAAAATAAACAGAAACTCATATTGTACTACATTTTAGAAAGTTACAGCAAGTGAGTTGTAGAAGGATGGATAAATTTATAGAAAAAGCGTTTCAATATCTTTATTATTCAACCATAATTTTACCTCTTTTACATATTTTATCATTTTATTTATCATTTGAGTTTGTAGTGGTAGAAGGTTAAATTTACGAGGACCAATGAAACTGCTATATGTCTGCAACAATTTAGTATTGGTTTGTGGGGTGTAAAATATATTATTTATTCTTTTGCTCGTTCTGTTTTCATTTATTTCGAAATTATTTTTGTTTTAAAATACATATTTCAAAGTTTGTAATATAAATAATTTACGTATATTAAATATTTTATTTTCTTTGTATAGTAAGTCGGTCGAGAATGTTTTATTTTTGTTATATATGACCTTAATTATGTGTTTTTGAATTATTTATAAAGGCTTCATAAATGTATCAAGTGCACCACCCCATCCTATAATGCCATAAGTGATTGATGATTGCACCAGGGAAAAGTAGATCATTTTCAAACTTTCAATGTTTAGTACTTCCTTAAGTCTATAAAATATGTAGGTCAGAATTTAGAAGTGATTTGATTAATATGTGATTTCCAATTAAGATTTATATCTATTGATACTCCTAAATATTTTATATTTTCGACATTAGTGAGTTCGTTGCACATGAAGCACATTTCTTGATTGCAACTAGTATTATGGATTCTAATTTTAAGGTTGTCTTTAGGTTTATTTTTAATGGTTTTATAAAAAGGCAAGTAAAATGTTTTGCTGTAGTTTAAAACGAGTTTGTTGTATTTTAGCCATGTTGAAACCAGTGAAATACAATCAGATGCTTTCTAAAAAGTTTCTTTCCAATGATTACCATCTACTATTATTGCCGTGTCGTCTGCGTAAGAAACAAATTTACCAGGGATTACAAAATTACATAAATCATTAATATAAATTAAGAATAAAATCGGGACAAGCACACAATAGATTCATTAATCAAATAATTTTTTGGGTGTTATGCCCAGCGACTTTGGGGTTATTTACATACCCCAGTCTCACAAATTATGATTCGATTATTTTAAAGAGAGTGTACACAAAGTTATGTATTGCCATTAAATTAAAATGACGCCACAAGGTAATTTCCGATTATTGAAGAAGTAGATATGTATTTACTCGTACATTACATATACATGGTTTTTATTATTGTTATGTCTCTTAACTTCCAATAATAAGACAACTTGAGATGTGTTGGGTATCTTTCAAATAAGTTAAAGTTTTGAATGACTACTAGTTGGTTTATTTAATTATCGTGAATATTGAACAGACGTCCGTACTATGCTTGACTCCTAGTAGTTAGTTCTGTTGGTCCGGACTGAGGGCGCCCGCTTAATCTCACTGAAGAGGGCATTACCAGAGAAAACCAGAAATATGTCATTTTCAAATCAGATTTTAGACGTATTGACTCTTTTCCACAAAAAATTATAAATGGATTTCGAAAGATTGTTCTTTTATCTAGCATTCGCAAATAATTAATTTTTGAGAATTTTTTTTTAATTTTTAGTATAATAAGGTTATTCCATAGGTCGTTGGCAGATTTGTTAAATTTTCAAAAAAGATTTTGTATTATACCACACCCATTTCAAATAATATAATCATGCAATAAAATAAATCAATACATTATCTAGCAAACGCATGTTTTAGAATTTTAATTTTAGTTTCAATAAAATCATTAAAAAATATGTACGTACATGTGTTTCTTGACGAAAATTGGTCCATTTGTGTATTTACTTGCGCACTTACAAACTAATGTATGTCAGATTTTTTTTAACATTCTTATTAAATTTAGACATTATTGAAAAATGATAAATACTTATAATCAAAAAATAACTACAAAAAGTACATTATTTTAATAGTTTTATTATCACGCCTTTCAGCATTTTTGGATGAAGGCATAAATTAAAGCTAATTTGGATTGAAATAAATTCGATATTGAGTTATAATTTTAAAAAGCTGGTATGGAGAATAATAATTCTTTCTCATTGTAACCGCCCTGCACGATCGTAAGAACAACTTTCGACGAAATGTGGATTTTCGTCCGCTGGCTGGTTAAACGCTCTGAAGCCTTTGGCCATCATCGTAACCGTTCGTACCTAAGACACGACCGGCGATAGATGGTACTCTTCCGATATCCAACTCAGATGCCATCTGTTTTGATATAGCAGAACTTCGTATTAACAACTATCCTATCGACATCTATTGAAAGAAGCTGAAACTACATGAATAATCAGATTCCAAGCGATACTCCGTTCTTCAAATAAGTTAAATTTTGTTTTGTTTTTAACAACTAATTACAATAATTCTAGATACATTATCCTAGTAGTAAAATTGTTTATTAGCAGATAAATACTTATAATTACATATCACCGAACTTAAAACTTATTGTTTTTACATTCACATTGTAATTTAAGAACTTATAACATAATATAGCAATAAAAATGTACACTACTCTTCCAGACACAAGCTAATGCTTCTATGGAAGAGTGGTATTAACATATTTGAACATGAACATGTACGAAAATTATTACATCATCTAAATGAACATCACATTTTACATGCTAAAATAAAATAAAATAAAAATCAATACATTATAATTATTAATTTGAATAAAACTAATTTTGTAAAATATATTTTGATTGAAAAATAAGCATATTCATCTTAATGTACTCACCGAAAATGGTAACTGTGAAGGAAATTGCGCACATCATTTTGTTATTACAATATGCCAACCGGTTTCATCACAACCGTGCAAACCATTGCCGATATGAACTGGTTTATATTGTGTGAGGCCCTGAAGAAAGCACGGTTATCCTGAAACCAGTTTTTTTTTTGAGCAATTTTTTTTTTAGGTTTACCTACCTCTAACGGTACAGGATCTGTGATTAAAAGTAATAATAATTTGTGGCCTTTGTTTTAGGATAGAAGTAGACAGAGAGATAGGATCGTCTGATTTATGCTAACACAACGCCTTTGAGGAATGTGTAATCTTTAGGTTAACAATATATCAAACCATTTTAAGGTCGTCCGTAATATCAAAGTAAAAAACAAAACCGACTTGAAGAAGAGATACCCGCGTAATTTATTCGCATCATTTATAACGTACAACTCGAAATTTATAGGTAATCCATCGCGCTAATAACAAAATGAAACAAAAAAGACTTTTCATGCCAATAAAGAAGGTAAAGAGGAATGCACGGGTGTCGAACCCGCGACCCTTCGTGCGCTAAATGACGGTCTGTGCTCTTGTCCGCCTCTCGACTCTCGACCCCGCGACTTGACAGCATGAATGATACCGTCTCATCATGAGGCAGAATGCAGCCAGCGTCTCCATAAAGCCGGGCTACTGAAGGTGACTAATGGCACGGATCACTTGAAGCGAGACGGTCCATTGTGGATGCTACTTGATAAATGAGATGATTCGGATGATCCTGCGGCAGGGTATGGGATATAATGCATGATGGAGTGCATCGCAGTATCACCACCAGGCTGTGATCCCAGGAAGTCACATCATCAGGGACGGATTGGAATGTTCAATAAAGCTTTTGAAAAACAAACACCTCGCAAATCTACTTTTTTTTGTTTTTTTGTTTTTGTTTTAAAGAGTTTTAATTTTCAATGTACATTTGTTACTTAAATTTTAAATTTTTGCGACCGGTTTCGACACGTCCGTGCCATTCACGAGCAAACTTTAAAAAAATGTTTTTTTACATTATAGATCCACACAGGAACCTCTGAGGAAAAATCTTTCAGGGCTTATGTCACCTTTGAGGATGCTGGTTGGTAGGAATCTGAGGTTGAACTGTAGGTTGAACTCAGTGGCGACGTGTGATGGAATTTTTTTTTATTAAAAAAAATCATTCCACAGCGAAATGACGCCCACGTCTTTTGCTTATATGCTCAGGAATCGCTAGTTAATTTTTTTTTGTCCGTGACACAAATAGAATTAAATTTCACATTTTTTATCTTGAAAATATCATCACTCATCAGGTATAGCATATTTCAACAGGTATCTCGCATTTCAGCGGACAGACATCATTTCAGATCAGAGATGGCAACAAAACGCACGGTCTGCGCTGCGTACAAATATGCGAAGATCACACAACGTACATGTGTGCGTTCCTACGGCAAGGCCAAACAGAAAACTTATTTAACCCGTCTGCTTGGTTCAATATATTCGCACCTCACAATCCGGAAGCCTCAGTTTCGCGGGTAAATTCTGAAACCGTCACTTTGGATCGAGATTGTAAAATAGCTATGCAAGATAGCTTTCGTATTTCAAAGACAATAATAATAATAATAATATGAAAATATCTGGAGTCGGTGAATTTTTTTCCCATCTGGTCTCTGGTAGGTTGACATGTTGTTCTTGTATTGTTTTGTAATTATAATACATATAGTGCAATTGCATAACGTGGATTGACCAGATGATCATTTGGGAAGTGTGTGAAAGGGTTTAGTTTTTCCTGTGGGGAAAATTAAACCCGGACATTTAAATCTGGTGCGTATAATTTTTCTTTATTGAACAAAAATTTTAAGATTTATAACTACAAAAAAAAAAGTATACAATAGTTTAAAAGTTGCATAAGTACAAAAGTTAATAATGGTAAACAATATACATATAACAGTAGGTACTTAAAGAATAGAGATTTATAATTATAAACGTAATATATACAATAAGAAGCATTATTTCGTTCTCTTTCTTAAAAGAAAAAGAAAAATACATATGTTTGCATGAGAGGAAGAGAGATATATAGCTTTTAAAATGTAAGGTCGCTCGGGACGTTTTTGGTCTTATGAAAGTATAAGTGCCTCCGTTCACGGAGAAACTTACAAGATACTCGATCCTCGTGCGCGTATCATACGCGCCGATCGTAAGTACCCCCCGTACGATTTTGCTGGTGCCAATCAGAATCACGACACCGACAGTGCTGATCGCATGCGACGCGTCGCATCATTTGTGTCTGATACTTATTCGTTTGACGTTTGAAAGAAATGGCGCCGGAACATGAAAGTAATGTTAGATTTGTTCTGGAATTCGAAAAAATGCATGTTTATATAACTATACTTTAACAGAATACGTAAGAAAGAATTTAGTGGAGAAGGCATGGATTGATGTTGGAAAAAAGTCATATGACATCGTTTGATAGCGTGTTAACTCCATGGCTGCACGTGAAAAATGATCAAATTCAGTATATTTCGGATAGCGCCGTGTACGAAGACTAGCATTAAAAAGTAGTATATCAGCAGGGTACTTGTGGTTTCATCACAATTACGTAGACTGTAAGTATCTCCATGAACGGAGGGCCGAACACAATTACGTGTTTTGGGATGTATTTATTCCTAAACAAGCAGACGGGTTGGCCACGGTGAAGACCCCGAGCGCGAATTGGTTAGTTAAATTTATTTTTGGTACATACATTTATCATTTGCATTCATGAAGAAAGCGGATGATTCAAAGAAAGATTTTGCAACACTTTTATTTTATTTAATCACTGAGGACCATATTGGCGACTCCCAATCGATAATTTGAAACAGAAAAAACATAAAAAATACGGTCGCATCTAGGAGTTGAACCTAGGAATTTACCCTTGCAGGGGTCCTGCCCTACTACTGAGCTAATTCGACCCTACATATTAGGTAGGTCATATTTAACAGTATCATACTCGACTAAGAATTACCAACACTGTCTTCATTTTCTTAACTTAAATAATTAATTATTTTATTGGCTGCTATCTTTATGTGTGATTGCAAGATTATTACCGAACTAAAAACTATCTAAATAGTGTCTTGGATAATTTTTTTCATTTTATTTAATGTGCGACATCTATTGTCTTTTCTGCAAGCCTGGGATAAATATTTATTATAACCAATTGAGTTAATATTGTAGATTGTAGATATTGTCTTCTGTGATTAAATATTATGTACATTTTGAAGTTTTAATCATTTAGTTAAAATTGAAAAAAAAAATAACCTGTATTTTAGTTTCTTGCCAAGATCAATCCCACCCTGGTGTTGGAGATAGATTGGTACCTACTGCCCACAACATGGTATCAAATATTTTTTTTATTTTTTTTATGAATAACCAACATTAAAGATAGCCAACTAGCTTCAAGCAGGAACGTATTTAATTATTTGAATACCCGTAATATGAGTCTATCAGAAGCTTTGGTAAAGTAATTCAATTCATTTGATACACAGCAGCTCACTTCAAATTGTTTAAACAAACTGGTAGAGAGTATCGTAGTATATTTAATTGAGTTACTAATAACATTAGTTTTTAGATTTTCGTATTGGAGTAAAAATTATATTTCATCTCCATAAATGAAGAATTAGATGCGCCTTCGCCGACTAATTTCTAAGGTATCTTTTTAACTCGAAGTGGAAAAACATCAACAGAAATTAATTATTTTTACATAAAATCATAAAAACGTGAAACATAAAACATTAAAATATTATAATACACATCTATATATATAAAAATAAAATAAAAAATTGTTTCCGGGTTTGTACATAAATATATCATGTTTATATGCTATGCGTTGCTAAACCATTCATCCGATTGCGATGAAACTTTAGGGATTTGATGTGTGCATGCCCGTGATGGTTTCTATATACAATATTGAGTTCTGGAATCATGAAATTATGCACTGCTAAGCGTTCATCCGATTGCGATAAAACTTTGGGGATTTGATGTGTTCGCGGGAGAGGGGAGGGGGAAGGGGAACCAGAAAGGGGAAATAAATTAATGAATATATATTTTTTTCCCCTTTCTTTTTTCCCATTAAATCTTAATACATTTATAAAGTATTTTTTTACATATTTTCTAAATAGGTATAGGTATATAACATAACACAAGATACAAATAAAAAAAGTAAAAAAAAATATATAAGACAAAAGTAGATAATGGGAACTGGGCACTAAGGCTCTGCCTGTGCGTGGGTAATATAAACTAAAGTGCTAAATTACACCAATAAGTAGGTGGCACAAGTAAAAAATATAAATTTCAAAGTGAAAGTTTAAAAATATACCTAGGTATGTATCTTTGAAAATATTGAAGTAACAAAGTGACACCTACAAGTTATTTGATTTTTTGTTACGGTTTCAAGAAGATAAATAAAGTTAGTCTTGAAATTACAGTAGAATTGTATTAAAAATTGAAGCATAAATATAGTTTATAAAAAAAGTGTTTCAACATCTGCATCATTTGGCCATAATTTTAATTATTTTATGTAAAGTGATATTTTATCTGTCATTTGAATGAAGGAATTATGAATGACTAGCTGTCACTGGATCACAGTGGATTCGAGGAACTGGATATTTTTGGAACCAGTTCCCACGGGTCAATGGTCACCAACATGTGTTCCAATGGTCACCAACAATGGTTCCCAATGGTCACAAACACTCAGCTGGGCGAAGCCGATGTAAAAGCCGCCCGCTGGTCCTAGCAGCATAAACCTGCCTTATGAAATATATGTATTTATGTGTTTTTCTTTTTATTCGTTATCAGTAATTTTAGATAGAAAAATATAAGGGGAGTAATTTTTAAAACTTTTTCCTCTTTTTGTTAAAAAAAATTATATTTCAGAAATTGTACGTTTATTTCTAAAAATAACATCTGAAATCAAATTGTATCACCTTTCAAAGGCAATTTTTAGTTTCCGAATACGTTCAGAAATATTCCATTTAATTGGGTTTTATTGCAAAGCAGAAATTTTCTGACCTTCGAACCGAGTATGTATGAGTATGCCAGAGACCTGATTCGCTGACAATCTGCAATCTTGACCCTGCAAATCGCATCTTGGAATAACTGAACTTTCTTCTTCCAGTCAGATCATTTGAAGTCATGAAGTGAGGAAAGTTCTTCTACGATAGAAAAGTATTATCGTGATTTATTTTTGGGGTGTTATGCCCTGTCACATTTTTCCCATTCCAATCGTGATTATTTTTTGGGTAATTATATCGTTGTGTTTTCTTCCCAACTTTTCGGACAGCATTACAGTGTAGGTACATCATCAGGGTATAACTGAACATCATCTGCCATGACCGTTTGGAATTTTATTTTTCTGTAGGTAAATGTGTTGTGTGTCCGTTTTCTGTTTCGAAATTCTGCTACAACCACATCATTATTCAAGCAAGCTTTACTTTGACTAGATGGGATCTTTTCAATAGTGTGGTAGGTAAAGCCGGCCTGACGAAAGTTTGAAAAAATAATTGTCATTGAGATAGTGACGTTTCTTTGGACAAATTGAATAATTCCTTATTAAAAATATATTGTTTAACCTAATTTATTACATAGTTTATAATTAAGTAGGTTGGTATTTAAGAACCCAGCTACCTACACATTTTATGATTTCAGAGGAAATCTCAGTTTTTATTTAATAAAATAGGAAAATTAGAAACATACTTTATTGACGTGAGCTTACTGTTCACAGATGTGTGAATGTGGTGTGGTGCAGACCACCGAACATGTGGTCAACGAATGCCCGCTCCATTCATTCCCCGGAGGGATTTATGAGGTCCACAGGGCAACGCCTGAGGCCCTAGACTAGTTCGCAGACCTAGATGTCCCCCTCTGACCCCCCACCATACGAAAGAAGAACTGTTCACAGAAATATATTTTTTAACATTAGCTCTACACAGGAGGTACTGAGAAAAATAATTCATCTTTAGGGATGCTGTATGGAGAGTCTTTTTACAAAAAGTTCTGTGAAGGAAAATGTTAAGGGGTGGGTAAAAATCTGGGGGACAGTATGTCCAGGAGTGAAGGACGTATGAATCTATTCCTTCCACTGCGGCGCAAGGCGATGTTCTGAGAGAGTCCTGCTGGAGAGGTCAAAAGGTCTCCTCATGAACCCGGGAACCCCTGCTAAATCACCAAACGCAGCGAACCACTTGGGGTATCCTATGACAGCGGTGTTGGTTATGGGGCGGCGGAAACCTCATCCACCTCCCAAATTGAAATAATACTCTAACGAGTTAGTTGAAAGGGGAAAAGGTTGGAAAAAGTTGAAAGGGTGACCTTGTATTTGATGGCTCTAGTCAATGAAGAATAAAATCATAAACTTTGTAAACAGTATTTAAGGATAAACACACGTACAGAATACCAGATTTCAAAGCAATGTGAGATATAATTTTTTTTAAATAATTATTTTTATTGTTCAAAATGTTGAACAATGTTTCTTAGTTCCTACACGTAACTTCGACGTCTGAAATGTAAAAAATGTTCACTGCACTCGTTGAGCGCCAACAAAAGGCCTTTAAGTGAAGACGCACGATGATGGGAATGTATGAATGTATGAAGTATGAATGTAAGCTCATACCGGAGACTGAAGGCAGTCACGACCTTAACACGTCGTGGTCTGTTCTATTCCACATGTCCTTGGCGGAGACGGAAGCGTCATCGAGTCTATTATTGTAGAAAAAACAATACAAAATGTATTTCGTAAGTTTTCTAACCATTCATTTTTTTATTGTATTTTTTATGTGAACATCGTGCAAGACTCTCTGCTCCCAACCGTCTGGAGCCATTGAGACTACAGTATCCCCACTTGCTGTAAAGCTGAAGGTAGTGGGGAAGGAAATGAGATGTGGGAGAGGAAGGTGAGAGAGTACCTGGTTATTCAGATCTGGTCACGAAACTCGGCTAAAGCCATTTCAAGCAACGTTCCAATTCTGAATGGTGGTCTTACACCAGAGCAATACTAAGAGTATCTCACACGATATAAATAAAATAAGTGATATAAATTAAATAAATTTTACAACAAAAAAATATAAAGTACCAACTTTTTTTTTTTAATTATTCATACATATACTCGGATACATCTACAGTACGACCTCCCAATTAGACTTTTTTGCTTCTATCTACGAACTTGGAGTCGTGATGTAAAAAAAATAATAATGAATATTTCGGGGAATCTGTAACTTATTTAAATAATAATTAACTTTTCAAATTAATATTCATTTTTACGTGTACACCGCACAAGAGTATCAACTGCTCCCATCCGTCTGGAACCAGTGAGACTATGGCATCCTCAATCGGGGTATGTTCTGAAGCCAAAGGTAGTGGGGAGGGGAAGATCGATCTTCAGAGATCAATCGAACCAACTGGGAATGCCATAGTCTCACTGACTTCAGTCGATTGGGACGTATTGGGACTCTTGTGCGTTACGCGCTCAAAAACATGAAAATAACTGCTAAATATATTTGTAATTATTTAAGAGTTTCGATATTGATACTAAAAATTAAAAATCATAACTGGAATGTGAAAACTGGTCAGGTTTTTGAAACCTAGATGGACCGGTCAGTGCCCGAGTTGGAATCGAATTTGGGTTCCGCCTAGGCGTCGTGTATTCAATTCCTGGGTTGGCTAAATCCCCCATCACGACACAAGCAACATTTCCCGCATACTGTGGTGGTAGTAGGAAATTTTCAAATATTGTCAGGTTATTCGTAACCTTATAATGTTTTTCTCTCTTTAAAAAAAAGGTATTCAAGTCAAAGCCCATAGTAGAAAAATACAAATAATAAAAAATTCTAATTAATTGCAATCACAGTTTCTTTGTGCAAAAGGCGAGGCCATCTTCCGAGATTCCTTAACAACATAAAGTTTCCTTATTTTTTCTAGTCATGATTTTCTGACACTTCTAGCAAACTTTTCACACTAAGCAATGATTTTTCTCGCTTTATAATACATTCTTTAAACCCCCGCGAAGGTTTCTGGATTATTACAACCACATAAAAATTACATCTGAAAAGTTTTTTAATCAATGCAAAAAAAACTCTTACGAAACTGACAAAAATGTCAAAATTTGATAATGACATTTTGCAAAACAATGATTGTTAAGAGAGATTCCTTACTTCAAGATAGTTTTCTGTTTAGATTATTTATTTATTTAGGTACGCCCATTTAGGCTTTTACATACATTATACACTTAACAATATTTACGAAATTATACCTAGTAAATAGTGCAGGAAATGACTGTTTACAACACTTGCACATAAACAAATATAAAGCAAAAATAATATTGAATTTGATCCACACAGTATGCATGCATAAAACATAAAAACAAAAAAATACAAAAATAGCTTCTCTCCTTCAGCCAAAGATATTCAAATATATTTCAATATCTTTGCCTTCAGCCGACAAAACACCACCAATCAATTCAAACAGTTTCATCAACACATTCCCCTACTTGATGAAATAAACTTCAATAAGGTATGCTTATGTATTGAAATTGATGTATTAAATATATCAACAACATCGGAGTATTTGTTTCCAAGCTGTTGAATCCGTCGCATAGAAGTATAATATTGGCATGTTGACTTAGAATTGCTACAATAATATGGTAGGTACCGTTAGGTGTAATATGTATACTATAGGTATTATTAACAAGTACTTACTTACCCTCCAACTTGCCTCCAACTTGCATATGAAAAAAGGATTAGAGCCTTTCAAACTTCTTCCCAACTTTGGTCGTAATCAATGAATTAATTGGGCTTTTTTGGTTTGTGGAGCTCCCTCTTTCATTAGCCAACGTTTCGGACACCGTTAAAGTGTCCAGCATTAGAGCATCGTCTGTCACGATATAACCCAAAAAATTATTACGATAATACTTACGGGCGGAAAAATTCTAAATTATTCAAGTTCTGTTAGTTTCACAGTATTTGAACAATTCATCAAATTTCGAAAATTAAAGCTCTTTTAAAATTTGCTACCAAATTATGATATCATTTCAGTAATCTGAAACAACTGGCCAATACCTACTAATATGATAACAGAACTTGAATAGAACCTCTATCGAATTTGAAAATTAAATTTGAAATCTGAAGAAATGTTCAAATTCTTTTAAAAAACTGCTTTAAGACTCTTTAGCGGTACCTACCCATAAGTATTACATAAAAATACATAATTATTATTTTATTATTTTTTATTATTGACGACCTCCGTAGTCCAGTGGGTAAGACTCTTGACTCACAATCCGGAGGTCGCGGGTTCGAACCCGGCATGCGCAAATAAATTTTATGTGATTAATTTGTGTTATTTCACAATTAATTCATTTAAAATAATATATAGTATATTTGCGGCATGTTCCAGAGTGGAAGATACTATCAGTATCACCCTGGTGTAAGACCACCATTCAGAATTGAAACGTTGCTTGAAAATGGCTTTAGCTTTGTTTAGTGACCAGATCTGAATAGCCAGGTACTTCCCAACCTTCCTCTTCCCCACCTCCTTCCCCTCCCCACTACCTTCAGCCTCACAACATACCCCAATTGGGGATGCCATAGTCTCACTGGCTCCAGACGGGAGCAATTGAGATTCTTGTGCGGTATTCACTGTAAAAAAAAAAAAAACAGAATAATTCCAATTACAGTACAATTTAGTTACCCTATCAGCATTTAACCTCTTCAATAATATTTTTAAGGCATATAAAGAACAGTAAAAATCGTATAATAAATATACCTATGCTTAAAAAACATCTTTCAACCGTGCCTAATCTAATCTATTTTCGTGACAATCTCAGTTTTGTTAAGTAAAATTTTGAGAAATGGGTTGTAACTAACGAACTAACCAACAAGCCGTTTCGCTGCAGGGGTAGGCAGAGAGGATGGACCGCCAAACAACTCGGTTTTGGAACACTCTCCTTGCTTCATTCATATTTGTACATCGTCTTATATGTACTCTTCTAATATTCCGACTCTTGGCATGGCCCGACTTCACTTGATCGTGCAATGATTTCCTCGGACATCCCCGAATTCATTTACCATTCAAATTTGTGTGACGTATCCTCCTTGCTCTCCTTTTTCGCTCATTCAAGTAGTAATACAGTAATCAACACAGGCATGTGCCTAGTACGGTGGTCGAAAAATCCCCAATTCATGTAATGAACAATTCAAAGAATAAAGAAACTTAAAAAAAAAAAAAAAATAACTGTGATTAGTTTTGAAGAAAACACTTTTTGTAAAATTAATAAATATGTAACTTTTTACTTAGTGGACAATGTTGCCCACTTGCCATAATTGCTTACTATCTTCATCGAGATTTGAAAAAAGTACATCGACCCAGCGATTTTATAAAGCAAAAAAGGTCAATACATTAAAAAAATAATACCATCTTCCCCTTCGTCTATAATTCGGTTGACAATGGATCTAATAGACCCCGATGGGGAGTTGAAGAGGCCTGCCCAGCGGACCCGCCCCCCGCCTCTTCCGCTCTGTGATTGGTGGACTTGCCGCGGGGCACGCCCACCGTCCGCTGAGGCTGTTGCGTAGAAAATGCGATAAGGCTAAGCGAAATGATTTATTGGTAAAAACCTGAAAAAATATTTGTGCAATTTTTGGTAAGATCGGGAATAAATGTTATTTTGGAATTGTCAATTTTGTTTTGGTTTTTTAATGTGGTTGGGCGGATTTTGTGATATCTAAGACCCTGGGATCTTTCTGAAACTATTTGGTGGTATTGGGTGGTTTCCTGAAATCCTGAGTTTTTAAATATTTTACCTGTAGGATAACCAATTAATTTATGCCATAATGTTGAAACGTTGACAAACATTTCTGCAGTGTATGTTCAATAATTGATTGCGTTGAGAAACTTATAGTTTTTATTAATTTAATTTTTTTTCCAAGTAATGACTTAAAAATCTTGAGGTGCTCGGCGTTCTACAAATTATCTGATTATTACTTTAATCAAAACTTTAATGCAATGTATATTTATTAATTTATTGTGAAAAATCATGTATCCAATTACATTTCTAAAATTTGCAATTAATAGATAGGTGCCTACGTAACTTTAATAAGGTGCGTACATCATTTGATAAGAGAAAGGAGTAAACATGAATCTTGAAGAGACCCATGTTAGGAAGGAAGAATCACAGAGGCCGGCAAATCGTTCCACAGCCGCGCTGTTGAACTCCAGAACGAGTCGTAGAAGCGATCCGTTCTCACGTGACAAGTGTCAACCGTGTACATATGTTGGGCGCGCGTTAGGTGTGTTTTGGAACTACGCACCGGTGCCAAGGGGATCAATGACGCTAGTTCCTCGGGGCATCTTCCATTGAAATACCGGTAGAACATGGAACTGTGCTCTAAATATTGCAATTCGATCGTTAAGACGGGAAAATCAATCAAACGGACCGTCCGTTTCTGTACAGAGCCGAGGGTTTTTTTCAGGTATTTTGGGGCTCCAGATCAGAGGTGGCTGCCAAATTCAACTGTTGTGTACATTTGCGATTTTTACATGGTTAGCAGTGGTGTTGAGATGAATAAGAAGGCTGTGCTGCCTAAGAGCCTAGTTCTGGTGAAGTTATCTGGGACATAAAGCGTAATATATGGAAGCTAAGGAAGGCTTTTGTGTGACAGAGGGAAAATGTAAATATTCCTACAAATCAATAGAAATTTCAGTGCAATGTGTTTGTTTTCAAATGAATAATGCATTGGTAAATTGTGAAAATATTAACCCATACTTCTTGTAGATTATTACACATATTAACAAATTCACAACCTGTTCTAATCTATTATAAGCAATAATTATCAGCCTGAAACACTCATCAACATTGAAAAATCTTCCGAGAAAAGATACATGACTCCAACAGGACTTGAACCCGTGCCCTTCTGATTGCCGGTCAGCTGCTCTCCCAATTGAGCTATGGCTGCTTATCTTATACCCGCCAAATGATTCAATATATACTAGTGTTTCATTCAACAACTACTGCTTATTATATTTTTTCCACCTGAAAACAACCAACTTTATTTTTGCGAGAGAGACACTGTTAGTGTTAAATCCCTCGCTAGGTGGCTTCGAGACAAATTATGTCTTCATTTATTGGGGAAATACTTAAACTTGTCAAATATTAATTATTATTTTTAATTGTTAAACTAACGTTTAAGACAAGATTTTTATGCATAGCACAAAGGGTAACAATTATTATAAGCAATAATTATCAGCCTGAAACACTCATCCACATTGAAAAATCTTCGGAGAAAAGATACATAGTAATTGTTGAATGAAACACTAGTACCTATATATTGAATCATTTGGCGGGTATAAGATAAGCCGCCATAGCTCAATTGGGAGAGCAGCTGACCGGCAATCAGAAGGGCACGGGTTCAAGTCCCGTTGGCGTCATGTATCTTTTCTCGGAAGATTTTTCAATGTGGATGAGTGTTTCAGGCTGATAATTGTTGCTTATAATAATTGTTACCCTTTGTGCTATGCATAAAAATCTTGTCTTAAACGTTAGTTTAACAATTAAAAATAATAATTACTGTTCTAATCTACTTATTTATTTGAATAATATCATTACACATTATTGGTTCTGTACAAGAATGTAAAACATATACAAGAGTCTACTGCATCACGATTGATCTAAACAGAGAGCCATCGACCCGTGTAGGTCGCTTGGATTAAACACTGCAAGGAAAATATGTTGAAGAATTTTGTTGGGGAAACAGATAATAGACTGCCGATACCAAAGAGTAAATAGAAAATATTTGCTTTTTCTCAAAGAATGTTGGCAAACCTCTCCTGGTCCTTTGTCAATCTACAGACCTCATGCAAACATTGAACATGTGTAGTTGTTCAAAGATGGATTCCATTCAGCCAAAATAATTATCGGCGACGTTCCGTACCGGTTCAACTTCCCACTCCTCGTTTCAAGAGCGCTTTTGGTATGTAGCACTTGTTGCTTCGTGGATGGTGTCTGAAGTACAAGTATGCTGTGTGTATCTTGTGTATACTTATTATTAACTCTTTTATCTTGTTGAATTTCTTCAGCACCTGCTGGTGACCGGTGCTGTCAGTAATATTTTCAGCAATATCCTGGACAGACAAAATTTAAAAAAATTTACTCTGTTCGTTGAGCTTACATTCAATATCATGTATTTCAAGAAACATATAAGTAAACAAGTAATTGATTACCAAAATAGTAGACAATTAGAAGACATTAGGTATGTACCTAAGAAATGACCAGGGGCATGTAGTCAACAGTGCACTCAAGTAGCATACGCCCTAAGAATTAACAAAAATGAACCAATAAACGCAAGAAAAAAGGTGTTAATTTCCATAAATTTATCGGATATTATTTTTCTTCACAGCTTTAGCCTACGTGGTCCCGAGGTAAGACTCTCGACTCACAATACGAAGGTCACGGGTTTAAACCCGGCGTGCGCAAATAAATTTTAATTGATTAATTTGTAGTGCTTCACAATTAATTATTAAAAAATAATATACATTATATTTGCGGCACGTTCCAATGTGGAAGATACTCTCAGTATCGCCCTGGTGTAAGACCACCATTCAGAATTGAAACGTTGCTTGAAATGGCTTTAGGCGTGTTTGGTGACCAGATCTGAATAGCCAGGTAATTCCCCACCTTCCGCTTCTCCATCTCCTTCACCTCCCATGCCATAGTCCCACTGGCTCCAGGCGGGATCAGTTGGGGATTCTTGTGCGGTATTCACATAAAAAAATGTTATATAAAAAAAGCTTTCATAAATACATGCCTCGGAAAAGGACAGAACAAGCTGATAAGCATAAGTACGAAATGAATGATTTAGTATGGAGCAGCAACATTTTTCTAAGATCCATGATTTTAATATCCGCTTGCAATCCCTTCACCGGCCCATCTAATCTACGTTTCTTAATAATATTACTTATATCCCTGAGTCGTGATTTACCGAAAATCGTTTATACGGATGTGAAATACGTTTTGGTCCAGACATCGGACGCCTTTGTCTATCTGAAGGGGGAAAATAGCGTTCTATTTATGGGCAGTCTGGGGTCAAGACATCATGTTCACTTGGACATTTGGATAGTCATGCTAAGTGAAGCATCAATAATGAAGGCGAAGGATTCTCTCAGTATAATTCTGGTGAGAGACCACCATTCGGTATCGAAGCCACGTGATTCTTGAAATTACTTTAGCAGTGTTTAATTATCAAGTGTGATTAGCCAAGACCGATTCACCCTCTCCTGGCCTTCCTCCATCTTTTTTTCCATTTTCCTCCTGCTATCCATTAATGCTCGTAACATCACCCTAGTCTCTCAAAATTCAACCACAAATTGGTAAATTTTTGGACGTTTTTGTAGTAAAACAAAAAATAACTTTTGCTGTTACATTGAAAAAAATATTTACATTTCCTAGTAATGCATATGAAAGTAGTCTTCTTTTATTATGTAAAATTATTATAATAGATCTAGATTAGTGTGTAAATGCTCATAAATTATCTGGGAGATACAGATTAGAATGAGCGGGAAATTCAGATTTAGAAACTTTATTGTAAAATCTACCATTTATCGCTTAGAGACTCGGGAAAAACGAATACAATGTTATTACATTCCATGAAAATTTAAGTTGGCTATGGCCATTATGTTATAATGTATAAATTCGTAATATTTAAACATCGTTTACGATTTTCACCTAAAAACTTTACTAACAAAGACTTGGATACAGAAACACATGAAGCACGAGAGAATGTTTTGGTTCCATGTAACAAATTTCGATAAATGTTTAATAAACTAGGTGAATACTTATACCTGCATAAATTGGTGTAATAAAAAGAAAACAAGAGTTTTGTACATAATTACGTCCAATCAATTCAAATTGGTGAACATGAGCCATTGATTGATTTAGCAGACCTCAGTAAAGTGGGTCGAGTCCCTCAAAGTCTCGGACCCCAATCACTTTTCAGGTTAGATGTGGTGCAAATTTGCATTAACCTTGGATAGTTTTTGCGCTTCATCGATTAAAGTCTGCGTTTCCCACATGGTGATAGGCACGGCACAGCAATGGGCTCTCAAGCTTACTTAGTTAAGTTTATTATTATTTATTTATTGAAGATTATTTTACTTTCATTATGATTTTTTTCAACTTATTTCTATTATAAACTAGCTGGTCCCGGCATGCGTCGCTATGCCACTTAATAAAGAAATTGTTTCTCCCTGAGTGTCCTTTCCCATCGTCCCGTTCCCCTTCCGCCTCCCCTTCTTCTCCTGCGTCCTCTTCCCCTCTCGCGTTCCCACTCCGTCACCTCCACCTTTCCTCTCCCTACTCTACTCCCCCCCCCCTTCACCGTCCCGCGAACCCCCCTCCCCAGTTCCCCTCCCCCTCCCAGGTCCCCCTTCCCGCGTTCCCCTTCCACCTTCCCCGCCTTCCCTCTTCCCTTTACCGCTCCCTCGTCCCGCCAACCCTCCTCCCGCGTTCCATATGGTCCCGGCATGCGTCACTATGCCACTTAATAAAGAAATTGTTTCTCCCTGAGTGTCCTTTCCCATCGTCCCGTTCCCCTTCCGCCTCCCCTTCTTCTCCTGCGTCCTCTTCCCCTCTCGCGTTCCCACTCCGTCACCTCCACCTTCCCTCTCCCTACTCTACTCCCCCCCCCCCCCTTCACCGTCCCGCGAACCCCCCTCCCGAGTTCCCCTCCCCCTCCCAGGTCCCCCTTCCCGCATTCCCCTTCCACCTTCCCCGCCTTCCCTCTTCCCTTTACCGCTCCCTCGTCCCGCCAACCCTCCTCCCGCGTTCCATATATTCAATCCCAGTAAATTCAGTTCTTAAACAGCCCGCGTGCCACCTTTTACAATTTTTATTCAAATTTCCTTTTTTCATGTATATTAAATTTGGTACCTAACATAGGTACCTATTTAAAATATCTAAAATTCTTGACTCGATTCAAAATATTAGGGGAGTACCTACCTACTTTAAATAAAATTTTCAACTTTTCAAAAATAGAATCCTGATTGCACAATCATTCATTGTTTTGCAAAATGTCATTTTCTAACACCCGAACTGTCAAACGTGCGATGTTTTCTGTTATCTAATTTTCTGCGCAATTTTCTTAATTTTTCTCTCCGTAAGAACCATCCGCGCACTTTAAGGAATATTCTAAAAAAAGAATTAGCGAAATCGGTTCAGCCGATCTCGAGATTTGCGCTTACCAACACATTTAGCGATTCATTTTTATATTATAAGATATCCTCGATTGATCTCACATTATACCTTTATTTTCCCGTTGTCCTTTTCATAGTATATTATTTATTTTTGTTGTTATTGTATCCTGTTTTATTAGGAAATTAATTTAAAATAGATAACAGAAGATATCAGCTTACCAGGTTTACGTTCATGTGGTTTATTTATAAAAGCATATTTTAGATATGTTTAAGTATTCAGTTGAAACAAATATATAAATACAAAAATCTCGTTACTTTGAAAAACCTCTTATGTTAATCAAAAATCTTCGATTCGATTTATTTCTTGGTAAGTTTCTGAAATAAATGTTGAGAATCCCTGGATTTAGTTGTTTACAAATCAGGATCTGTGCCTTATAGAAAACCGTGGGAAATCCTATTGGATCTGAATTGTTTTCTTAGAATAAAAATGGTTCAATAGAATACGCAGCTTCTTAAACCGTGCTAGAAAAATTATGAGTATAACTTACATTTTATATACGATATTTTTTTTTATTATAAATCAATTTACCGATGGTTACATTTGCGTTTAGATAATTGCCTTGAAATATTATGTAGATAATTTCGTTTTGTACCTACCCGTGGAAAATCACAGAAAAAATGTATTCCTGAAAACCTACTTAATATAAATTTTAAAAATGTAGTTGGGTGGGAACTTGGCGTGAGGGATTACTTTTAAATCTCATTCATTATTTTGGTAAAATTTTTCGACAAAATAAAATAATAAATAGGAAACCCGACGAGTATTTTTTTAAATTTTAAATTTGGTACCTACCTACGTGACGACCTTCTAGTCATAATGTAGCTAGCTCCTTATCCATAAACTTAAGTTCGGGATTGAAAAAAAATATATTTTTGAACATTTCGTAACTTCACTAAATAATAATTAACTTTCCAAATTAATACTTTTTTACGTGACTACCCCGACAGCTCCCAACTGCCTGGAGCTTGTGAGACTATGGCGTTCCCAATTAGTCCCAGTAGAAAATCGTGATACGTTGATTTCATGAAAAAGTTCCTTGTGTATTTTTTTCTCTTAAAAGGAAAGACATGCACTTGTGGGTTGCAAATATCATGTCAATATTTGAAAACTTCGGACTACTGCCATTACAAGTGGAAAATTTCGCTTGTGCAATGATGGAATTTATTTTATTTTATTATGAATAACGCACCGTCAAAAACGAGTCCCATCTGGAGCCAGTGAGACTGGCGTCCCCAATTGTGGTTTGTTCAGAAGCTAAATGTAGTGGGGAGGGGAAGGAGATGGGAAATATGAAGGTAGGGGAGTTTCTGGATATTCAGATCTAGTCACCAAACATGGCTAAAGCCATTTCAAGCAACTTTTCAATTCTGAATGGTGTCTGGTGATGGTGTTCAAGTCTTACGCGAGAGCGACACTAGGAACATCTTCCACCCTGGAACGTGCCGCAAATATACTACCTACATTGTTAATAACATGTTTGACTCCCGTAAACTCCTTAGGCTGATTAACTTTCATGTGCCTAGTAGAACGGTTATTCAGAAGGTACCTTAAAATTGTAACAATTCAGGTACCAATGCAGTAATAAACTCAGTAATGAACCGACTGCACAGTGCAGGGAATAAATATTACATGAACACCAACGGTACTGAATGTCTATCAGCCTATAAAAACATTATTATTAAATCTGTATGTCTATCTTGTTAGATTTGAAATGTTTATAAATTTTCAATTATATGAATGTGTATCCTATATTTTACTCTGTTGTTTTGAAGTTAAATTTTTATACTTGGTACTTATTTTGATTGTTACATCTCTTAATTCTTTGATTATATCAATTGTATTTTTAATTATATCGTAAGTAAAAGCCCTAAAAAATTGTGACATGAAGAGAACAAAAATATTTTTTATTAAAAATGAATGCCTTAAAAATTGAATGGTAAAGTTAGAGAGCCTCTGCCATCACGTGACATCCGATTGTGTGTTGTATCTTTACCAATGAGCGCCGATCTGTGATCACCATTTAAGGGTATCCTCTCCCCATGAGATTGACAGTTTGATTGTGCCAATATAATGTGAGCAGCGAACAGCGAACTGCGAACCATGGGAATATTCGCGACCGTAGCACAGCGCGATTTGGAATAAATACCTAATTTGTTGTAATCCTAAATCGATCCGAATACTTTTGAATCTGTTTTTTTAGTAGATGAAAAATATTAATATGTTTTTTTTAAGAGCTGTATTGAAGTGTTGAAGAGCTGGATCAAGTTAAAGTGCCGAAAAGAAAAAAATGTGGCTTTATGCTTACGAATTTTTTATGACAATCAAAGTAAGGTAGGTTATTCCAAATAACATCTTTCCCTTCTTCATTCATTTAATGGTTGCAATTTGGGATGGGGATATAGGCACCTGGACACACTGATCCCTAGATTCTTACTCACCCCTCGTACCTATGTCCTTCCCAAAACTTCCTCTCGTTCCTTTCCTTATAAATATCCTCCACACAGCATTTTCAAAGATGACATAAACCCTGAGGGAATTATTTTCCTCGTGGGGTTAATGTTAAAAAAAAACATTCCAATCCGCCTCAAAATTGCAAGTTTTATTCTAATAATAGTTTTTTTTATATATTCTTTCCTATCGGTTCCTTAGAATCGTTTTGAAATTATTATGTACGTCAAAAAAAAATTATACTAACTAACTAACTAACTAACCATCACGCCGTTTCCCCGCAGGGGTAATTATAATAAAACATTATTATTCTAAAAATGTTGTTTTGAATTTGGTCGTTTAAAGCCCACTTATTGTATTTCCAATTTCAGGTAAATTTGAGTTATATATGATTTAAAATGTTCGTTTTTTATATATTTTGTATTACACAGACACTGTCTATCCTACTCACATACATTCATAATTATTGCTTTTCAAAACAGGAATTTAATCCCGACACAATGAGACAAAAAATGCATTTTTTTTTCAAAACCAACCATACTGAACAATAATAAGTGTGCTTCAAACCATTGATTTGATACAGAAATACTTTTAGAAGCGAATGAAAATTAACCCACCAAAATGCGTTTACATTTTTGTTAAAGATCCTTAAATAAATTTCTGATTTGATCCGATGTCATTGAAGTGATAACACCATATAATTACGCGCCAAAGCGACCCAGAGTTCATAAAAAAATGATAAAAAATGTAGCAATCAATGCTTCCGTAGAGATTGCCATCACAACTGCCAGCGTTCTGGCTTCACAGGCCAATCTAGATACGAATTCTCATTACAATTGGCTTCATTGTTCGCATTCCTGTCAGCAAAACCGGCGGCGGGAGGTGGGTACTATCGCCTGAATAATAATGCTTACATTACGGTTTAAACTTTCGATTTACTCGCATGATATTATAAATATAAAGTGTGAAGTTTTTTTTGGTATTTGAAAGAATGAACTTTATTTTAAATCTATATAAATGTCAACTTCAATTGAACTCGGACCTGTAAAGTTTTATACGGTTAAAACATATATTTTGAAATGAAATCAAAAACGTACAAACCATGATTCGAAAGCACCGGCTCATTTCTTGCTGTGTGAATCGACCTTCCACGTATTCCGGTTGAAAATCGTTATTAACCGATTCGATTTTCCGAAAATCATTCATATTATAATAAGTAAAGTTCAGGGCAGGTATCCTATTTTTTCCACGAGCATTGGAAGAAGGGAAGATAATAGCACAAACCAAGATAACTTGGTTGTTCAAAGTTGATTAACAAACAACATTTAGACTAATCGAGGCAAATAATATACAGTTTGAGATTTTTACAAATAATGTACAGTTCGAGATTTTGACGAAAAGTATTAACATGATTCATTTTTACCTTATTATGCCGTGTTGCGCTTTCTTCTTCTTTAGCCAAAGCTTCTGTCATCGTTACGGTATCCATATCCATAATCAGAACAGATGTGCCATCTAATGTGCCCTTATGATGGACACTGTAAAGCTGTCCAAAATATTGTCCAAAGAAAGAAGAATCTCGACACGGCGTAGTAACCCAAAAATAACTCACGATAATCAAAGCAAAGTTTTAATTCTGAATTGTTTAAATTAAAACAAGGAACTGTGGAACGAAAAGAAAATTTCCTATATTTTCAGTGGTTTTGCTCCGGGAAAAACCAATTTTATTTATTTGTAGTATTTTTTTACATCAGCTCAGCACAGAAGGCACTGAGGAAAATAATTTCGTGCCTACTTCGTCTTAAGGGATGCTGTGTGGAGGGTCTTCTTAAGGAAAGGAAGGAGGGTAAGTTCTGGAAATGAAAAGGGTACAAAAGGTGGGTAGAAATCTATGAATCAGTGTGTCCAGGAGTGACGGATATATAAATCCATCTCTCCAACTGAGATGCAAGGCAATGGGTCGGAAGAGTCTGGCTGGAGAGGTCAAAAGGCCTCCCTCAACCAGACTCTCTATGTCCGGCCCGCCAGGTAGCGGATGTGGGCGAACAAACCTCACACCTTAAATCCGGGTACCCCTGCTAAGTCACCAAACGTAGCGAACCTATCGTACCGTATACATACCTACACCGTACCCATACCCTCTTCCCAAATTAGTATGCAAGCATAACAGTATAACAATTATTATAAAACTAGTCAATCGGATTTAGTATACAAAGCATAACATCATTTAGGTATCTATAATAAAACTAAAACATATTAGCTGTTATTACTAAAACTATGATGGATATTGATTTAAATAACAAGAACTGTCAAAAACCATTTGTCAACCGCTGATCTATATATTTAATCGTAGCATATTTATTTATTTATTTATTTATTTATTTATTTAATACATGAATTATCAACAGTACATATAGTTTTTTGTGATATTTCACCCTCCATGCTAGGGATGACCCTGTGTTATGGCGGGTGAAGTTTACAGTTAGTGGATATACATTCGTTAGTATAGATTGAAATTTTTAGTAAATTAAGGAATTATTGATATATATATATATAGTTCACAGTAATCAGTCTTATACATATAATGCTGCTTAGATAGTAAATAAAGATATTTTATGTTTTGCCTGCTCTATAGTAAGAAAATGATATACTTATAGTTAGATTGGGTTACAAGAAGAAGATGGAGAAGTTAGAGAATTATTATAAAATGAGAAATTTGAGGAGTTGTTAGACATAGATCATACTAAATAATCTTGTACATACATGCCGCTAATTTAGAAAATAGAGATATATTATGTTTTGTCTGAAAAGTGATTAAATCGATAGAGTGTAGAGTGAATGGGTGTTAAAATTGTAATGTATCCCATGTGTAAGGATCCATTTCGTAATTTGTTTTTTAAAGGAATGGGGTTGACTCAACGTTTTTAAGTTTTCAGGGATAAGGTTAAAGATTTTAGGAGCTAGGAAGAAAAATTGTCTTTGAGCTGACGTGGTGTGTAGTGTAGGTACATTGTAGTGTCTGTTGGTTATTGTTCTGGTGGTGTAGTTGTGTTGTAAGAGAGTTTTGTTTTTGTATTTGAACAGGAAATGTATTAGCATAAATTTTAAATGGAGTTGCCGTATGTTTAAGACGTTATACTCGATGAGGAGTCGTTTGGAGGGGTATCTTGTCGGTCGCTTGTTAATGACACGTATTACCATTTTTTGGGCTTTTAGTAGAGGTTCGATGATAGATTGTGCACAGCCACCCCAAGTTATAATGCCGTATGCTAATAGAGATTGGCAGAGAGCGTAGTAAACAGTTTTAAGAGTTGAGGTAGTAAGGATATTTCTTAGGGTTCGGAAGACATAAGAGAGTTTGCGGATGCGTGTGGTTAGACTGGCCAAGTGCTGATCCCAACGAAGGTGTTGATCAATGATGACCCCCAGATATTTTATGTGGGTGGCGTGTTCCAAGTTTGGGCAATTACAGGAAGTGCAAGTTCTTAGACAGGAGTGAATTATTATATTCTGATTGTTGGTAGGTTGGGTTGCAGCAGAAAGACTGAAGGTTAAGAATTTTGTTTTTCCAGCATTAAGGGTTAGGAGATTATCATCTAACCATTTCTTTATCTGGCGTATGTCGTTTTGAGCTATGTCGAATGCTCCTTTCCAGGTTTTGTGTCTAGTTATCAGTACAGTGTCATCTGCAAAAGATATTAGTTTCCCGGTTATGGGAAGGTTACAGAGATTGTTGATGTAGATGAGGAACAGAATAGGGCCTAGAACACTTCCTTGTGGGACTCCGAAGTGGATTGGTAAGGGGTTACTTGTTATGTTGTTAATTTTCACAGCTTGCGATCTGTCGGTTAGGTATGATGAGAACCAGTTAAGAGTTCTACCTCGGATGCCTATTTGAGATAGTCTTTCTAGAAGTATGGGGTGGGAAACCGTGTCAAATGCTTTGGCTAAGTCTAGGAATATGGCTAGGCAGGAATCACCTTCGTCCAGGCTGTTAGTGATCTTATTCGTCAAGTCTAAGATTGCAGATTCTGTATTTAAATTATTTTGAAAGCGAAACTGATTAGGCGAGAGAAACTTCTGGGTTTCAAGATGGGAGACAAGTCTACTTTTAACAATTTTTTCAATGATTTTTGACAGGACACTTAGCAAAGAAATGGGTCTATAGTTTTCAATATTTGTTTTATCGCCACCTTTATAGATTGGGATAACTGTTGCATGTTTTAGTCGGTGTGGGAAAGAACCGCTTTTAAAGCTTAGGTTAACGATATGTTTTAACGGCATTGTAATAAAGTGAACTATGTGTTTTATTATATAAGGAGAAATATTGTCATTACCAGCAGCACTGTTTGTTTTAATGGTGAGTATTGTGTCAACTATTTCTTTATTGGAGGTAGGGGCTAGGATTAGTTCCGGGTGCAAAGAGCTCTGTTGTCTTACCCGTGAGGTTAAGAGATTTTGTGTTTTGTTTGTTGCTTTTAGAATTTTGTTGGCTAAGTTCGTGCCGATGTTACTGAAAAAATGGTTGGCATGATCAGCTAAGGTTTTTGGGTCATCATGGACTTGGATATTTTTCCCATTTATGGCGAGTGATTGCATTTTGAATGAGGTTTTATTGTTTTCTGAGATGTCATTGACTACGTTCCAGATTATTTTACTGTCAAATCCCGATTCTTCAATTTTTTTTTTGTAATAGTTTTGTTTGGTTATTGTTATGAGATTATTGCAAATGTTACGATATTTTTTATAGAAGCGCAAGAGTTGAGGGTCTGGGTTGTTTACGGATTGTTTGTGGAGTCTGTCTCTTTTACGTATACAGAAGATAAGGCCATTTGTAATCCATGGTTTTAGTTTCTTTTTTTTGTTCGATGCCATTATAATGGGGAAAGTAGCGTGGTTAATGTGGGCAGTTAGTGATGCAGAGAAATTTTCAAGAGCGTCGTTGACATTTTCAGAAAGCAGGGTAGATTCCCATTTTTCTTCTTCAACATACTTTATCAAATGAACCATATTAACAGTTTTATGGGAAGGATTACTGGACTTAGGGGGAGTAGATTTTGAGTTGTGTAGTTCGAGAATGGTTGAGTAATGGTCAGTTACAGTGGATTCGAATACAGCTGATTTAGCGGTTCGCTTTGATCTAACCATAATATGATCTATGCATGTCTTAGTAGTGAGGGTGACTCGTGTAGGTGTGTTGATGTGTGGTATAAGGCCATGTAGTGCCATTAGGTTTAGGTAATTTGTAGCGTGGGGGGTATATCGACTGGTTGTTTCCCTCATTCTTGGAAACTCACGCGTGTGAGCCCAATTTTCAAAGCTGGAGACAAGTCTGATATAAAGAATTACAGACCTGTAGCTATACTATCAACTATACCAAAAATATTTGAAATTATTATTTATAAGAAATTACATCACCAAATTATGCCATTTCTAGGAGAAAACCGGTTTCATGCCAAGAAAATCCACGGTTTCAAATTTGTTAACATTTTCGCGATTGGTGGCCGTCGGACTGGACTCGAGACACCAAACAGATGTAGTGTATACGGATTTTGCCAAGGCTTTTGATCGAGTTGATCATGATATTTTACTACTTAAAATGTACAAACTTGGTTCCGATCAACAAACACTTATATTCTTCGCGTCCTATTTAAAATCCAGAAGTCAAAATGTAATAATAAATGGACATGAATCTAAACAATTCCCGGCGTTATCAGGTATTCCCCAAGGTTCAAACCTTGGTCCTTTGCTATTCCTTATACTTATAGATGACATCCAGGTTTGTGTAAAATATTGCAAATGTCTTCTATCTGCAGATGACCTCAAACTTTTGATGGAAATAATCTATTACCATGACTGCTTAAAAATGCAATCTGACCTTGATGCTATTGCAGAATGGTCAGTAAAAAACAAATTAGAATTCAATATAAAAAAATGTGTAACTATGACATATACCCGCTCCCAGAAGCCCATAGTTTTTTAATACAACATTAAAGGGAAAACATTATGCCGAGTCAATAGCTTTAAAGATCTCGGTATCGTCTTTGATCCCAAACTGACATTCTCGGATCATATATCACGGCTCAGTCCAGCATGCTACAAACTCCTGGGTTTCATCATCAGAATATGTAAGCAATTTGATGACCCAGATGCAATGATAGCCATGTTCGATGGAGTCATAAGAAGTAAGCTGGAGTATGCTAGTGGTGTGTGGACTCCGCAACAAGCTAAATATATTAATATGCTGGAACAAATTCAGAAAAAAGTTCCTTAGGTATGTCTATATGCGGATGAATGGAACGTACCCGAGATTCATGCACCATATGGAATTACTTGAGGCAACAAATAGATTTAGCTTGGAAACTAGACGCTATGCAAATCTCGCAATTCTTAGTTTTAACATAATCCATAACCGTATTGACAGCCCATTCCTCTTGGAATGTTATGGCTTATACGTGCCTGAAAATTTCAGTCGTAGTCGTCGACACGACTTGTTCAAAATACCATACGGCAGAACAGATGTTCTAGCACATAGCATGACAAGAGGAATGGTGCTGTTGAACGAAATATCGGAAACACTAGATATATATAACTCTTCTTTAGATAGCCTTAAGATTTTTTTGTATAGTAATCACTACAGTAATTGGATAATAAT
Source organism: Limnephilus rhombicus (assembly GCA_929108145.2). Lineage (NCBI taxonomy): Eukaryota > Metazoa > Arthropoda > Insecta > Trichoptera > Limnephilidae > Limnephilus > Limnephilus rhombicus. The sequence continues at coordinate 17,999,025 of OV815270.1, forward strand.
CTGTTGTACAATTAAAAAAAAAAAAAACTTGTTTTACTGGACTTATTGGTTTGATAAGCATAGATGTTGAGAAGTTTCAGATGTAGTTTATTACTTTTGAGAGGTACAATATTGATATGTTGTTATGCCGGCTGTCGTTTTGAGAGAGAATCATAGACATTACTAATACCATGCAGCATAGACATTATACTGGCACCTTGGAAGATGAATTGAGGGCCTATAAATAAATTCAAAAAAACATACCACCCCAAAACAATTTCAATATTTGTGAGGCTATCCATGAAATTAACGAAATTAATGAGAGGTCAAAAAACATAATTTTGTGCAACGTGCCTGAAAGCATGAAGATAGCGGTTACAGACAAAATTATGGATGATCAAACTGTAATAACAGAAATAATTTCTAAAATTGACACACCTGCAATAAACAACATTCCAAAAATGTATCGATTTGGAAAATATAACAGTAGAAAACCAATACCTATAAAAATCCATTTTGATAATTCCCAGACAGCAAGGAAAAAAACATCTCTTAAAGGACAACTTACACATTTATTCTGACTCGACCCCAGCACAGCAAAAGCATCTAACGGACCTACGAACTAGAAAAACGAAAAGCTAACGGTGAGAGAGACATAACAATTGAATATGTAAATTCGTATCCCAAAATCGTCAACATTCATCCAAAAAACTGAGTACTATGAAAATATACTATCAAAACGTCCGTGGACTACGAACTAAATTAAACGAACTACATTCTACCATATCCACACACCACTATGACGTGTATGTGCTAACAGAAACTTGACTCGACTCGGAAATAAAATCAACAGAACTCGGAAGTCCGAGTTAAGTAACATCTACAAAATCTATCGCTGCGACAGAAACTCTAAATCTAGTTCCAAAACACGGGGCGGCGGAGTGCTAATTGCAATTAAAAAAAAAAATATTATCAAGAAAACTCAAAACAAAAAATAATACACTCGAACAACTATTTATACAAATTGATACCACCGTAGAAAAGATAATAATTGCAACTGTATACACACCGCCACCATCTGATGCTCTAATCTACCGAAGCCACAGCAAAGACGTTGAAGATCTACTCTACAAATATCCTAACTCTAAAATTATTATTCTTGGGGATTACAACCTCACTAACCTAAGATGGAAATCAAGTGATAATGGTTTAATCGTAAATGAAGGCGAAAATGATCGTGCATGTGAGATTTTAGATATGACAATTTTTTTTAAATCTTTTCCAACATAACTTTATATACAATGCAAGAAATCGCTTACTAGGTCTAGCAATACAAATTATCCTAAATTGGTCATTGACAAATGTAATGATCCTCTCTTACCTGTTGATAACTACCACCCCCCTCTTATATTATATTAAACTAAATGTGTGTAGCGTCAAACCAAAACATGTTGAAGAAACTCTCAACTACAAACGTGCAGAATTTGAATCTATAAATTATCATCTTTCCCGAGTCGACTGGTATTTTTTTATCGGACGTGAATACTGACAAATCCTTAGATAATTTATATTCAACATTGTCTAGCACCAAAAAATCATATGTACCACTTCATACCCCTAAGAAACATACATATCCAACTTATTTCTCACCAGAACTAAAAGCCTCACTTCAACAAAAAAAAACTTCACAAAAAGTTCAAAGAAACTAGAAAACAATGCAAAGATCTTTTTAAAATTTGTTATAAAACATATATAAACTCTATCGCAAACACAGCTTTGCACTCAAGAAATCTATGGAAATTTATCAAAACACTAAACAACGACAGCACAGACTATCCACCACAAATGCATATGGACGACAAATGTGCTAACAGCACACAAGATATCGTAAATCTTTTCTCAGATTTCTTTAAAAATGTTTACGATGAGGAAACACCAGAAGAAAAAATTCCTTCATACACATTTAAAAAAACCATACATTTAACAGACTGCTACATAACAGAAGAATCTTGCGAAAAGAAACTATATTCCTTAGACATTAACAAATCTGCAGGCCCAGACTCCATCCCGCCAATTTTCCTAAAACATTGCTCCTCTGTATTGTGTAAACCACTAACCATTCTCTTTAACCAGCTACTATCTTCTGGACATTTTCCTGTCTACTGGAAATCCAGCTACATTATCCCGATATTTAAAAAAGGCGATGAGACTGATATTTCAAACTATCGACCTATATGCATACAATCTGTATTATCCAAAATCTTTGAATCTGTAGTTCTTTATGAAATATATCCCATGTTAACAGAGATAATAAATGACAAACAACATGGCTTCATCAGAGGTAGATCAACTTCAACAAATCTATTACTTTTTCAAAACTATATATTGGAGTCTTTTTCTAAAAACAAACAAGTTGACTGTATATATACTGATTTCTCGAAGGCTTTTGATAAAGTGTCCCATAAAATACTGTTCCGAAAACTTCATGCTCTGGGAATCAGAGCAAATATGTTGAGCTGGCTAAGTAGTTACATATCAGGTAGAACTTTATTTGTAAAAATTAAATCTTTTATATCCAAACTATTTTCGGCCACTAGTGGCGTTTTTATAAACGACATAATCAACTGCTTTAAAGACGTCAAAGTATTGCTTTTCGCTGATGACATTAAATTATGTAAATAAATAACAATCCTTAATCACTGTGAAATTCTTCAATCAAATATAGACATGCTAAAAATTTGGTGCTCACAAAACAATCTATATTTAAATGTAGAAAAATGCAAAACTTTGACCTTTTCCCGAAAAAAACATCACTGTTTTTCGACTATTCAATAAATAAAATAAATTCAGAAAGAGTATCTAAAATGCGGGATCTTGGCATAATAATGGATGAGAAACTAGACTTCACCGTTCACATTCAACAATCTGCAAATAAGAGTATGAAAACATTAGGATTTGTATTAAGAACAATTAAAAACTTTGAATCGTTACAAATCATTAAACTGTTGTACACATCCCTTGTTAGAAGCCTAATAGAATATAACTCCATAGTCCGGTCGCCCTTCTACAAAGTTCATATTCATACTATTGAAAGAATTCAAAGAAAATTTCTACGTTTTGTAAATTTTAAACTTAACATCCCTTTAGAGCACATAAATTACCCGTCGCTAATGAATACTTTAAATATTCCAACATTAGAAAACAGACGAAAAATAAACGACCTAACCTTTTTATTAAAATTATTAAACTCTAAATTTAACAGTTGTGACCTCCTGCAATTACAACTAGACAAACATTGACATTTTATATACGTACATCTCATTCGAACTATGATTTACATTCTCCATTACAACGTTTACAAAGTCTTGGTAACAAATACTTGGTAACAATATGGATGTATTTGACAATAATTTGAACTTAGCAAACTTCAAACGCCATATGTGCCAACTATTTATTTCTACCTATCCCATAAACTAATGTGAACAACAATTTTAACCTTACCTACTTTATCTCAACTCCTATATTTTATGGACTATATTTTGTTTCTTATATTTTATGTTACCTGTATTTTGTTAACGCTTATATTTTATGTAACCAATTTTTTTTTTCTTTTAACACTTATATTTTATGTAACCTATATTTTGTTTTTAATATATATTATGTTTCTTGTATTTTGTAAACCTATTCTTTTCACTGTAATTTAAAAAAATGTATTGCATTCTATGTAAAAGCCCTATGGGCGTTTAAATAAATAAATAAAATAAATTAATTAATTAATATATATATAAACTGTAACATACCTGAAATAGTAAACATACTAATAATGATTTCGACGGAAAATGAGGTATTTTTCGCACCCGGTACAGGAGTATCCATATTTATAAAAAAATATGGAAATTATTAGGGATTCATATCGAGAAGAGAATTGGTTGGGTTATAGTCCGCCACCCCCCGCAGGTCGCGGCGGCCGGTCCTCTAATCAGCAGACTCACGTGAGTATGAAGTATGAAAGGCAGCCAGTGTGGCGGTGTGGCGGTACGGCAATATGGCGGTGTGCGCGCGCAGACAGATGATTTTATTTATTTATTATTTAATGCGCAAGTAAGGCGATAAGTTCCCGAAGCGCGGCGCGGGAGGGAGGACCGTCTCGCGACCCCCGCGGGGAGCCTAACCTTAACCCCGCAGTCGCGCTAACGTCAGGCACCCCTGGTCCCTGCACGGCCCCCTAACCCGCATCCTCATAGATCTAAAATAACATTCAAATGTAGAATTCTAACAAATTAGTGAATCTATAATCTAGTGACTTTTACCTTTGGGGAATAGTATAGGTAGATACTGGTACAAAACATGTTACAAAAATCTTAAGATACTTTTGTCACGTAACAACATTTGAAAAATAACATAAGTAAACGCTTCAGATTTTATGTTCGGGTTAAGTTGTTTCCTTGGGAAAAACTTAACCCTTTCACGCACTTTTCCACGCAAATGATCACCTAGTCAATCCACGTTATGCACTTGCACAATATAAGTATAATAAATACAAAACAATACAAGAACAACATGTCAAAGAGACCAAATGGGAAAATAATTCACCGACTCCAGATATTTTCATATCAGAGGGTTCAGCTCGGTGGAACTTCTAATTGGACCTATAAATTCTACTGATCCCTCAATATAAATATTTAAAAAATCTTTTGTAATCCTACATGTATTTAAAATGACTGATTTTTGCATTTGTATACTTAAATTCTTTGACAAATCTAATATGCCTAAATTTTTAATGAGAGCGCTAGGTATAATGCCAGTAGCCGAAATAACAAATGGTAATTTTTTTCTGAGAAATTGGTCTGAGAATGCCAAATTCTTTTAATAAATCTGTATATTTTCTTATTTTCTGTATATGTTCTTATTTTCTGTATATTTTCTTATTTTATATATATATATATATATATATGTACTTACACCAAATATGTATTATACCAAATTTTATTTACATTTTTAATCCTAAATAACCGCAAAAATCACTAATTAAAGTAAATCAGGAGAGTCTCTTAAGGGTTCCGCGACCTTTCATCCCGCGACAAAATACCCCCCGACAAAATACCCCCCGACAAAACATCCCCCAACAAAATATCTACTAAAACCTAACCTAACTAATCTAACCTAATCTAACCTTAACCTAACCAAACCTAACAAAAAAGGGGCAAAAATAATACAGACAAACAAATTATTGATATTCAATAAATTATTGTTAAAATCTAGTAAAATGGGACAAAAGTAATACGGACATCCTGTAAAGACAGTAAATTATTGTTCAAATCTAGTAAAATGGGACAAAAGTAATACGGACATCCTGTAAAGACAATAAATTATTTTTCAAAAATAGTAAAGTGTATATTATAATATAAGTAGGTTAGGTTAGGTTTTAGGAGATATTTTGTTGAAGGATATTTTGTCCCTAGGATATTTTGTCCTTGGGATATTATGTCCAGGGATATTTTGTCCTTGGGATATTATGTCGAGGGACATTTTGTCGGAGTGTATTGTGTCGGGAATATTTTGTTGCCGGATGAAAACGCGCGGTACCTCTCTTAACAACCGTATACGTATAATTTGTTTGCATTTATTTAAATTTCGTTAAAGAGTAGAAAAGTTCAGAATCCTGGTTCCAGTATGTCCTTGTTATTGAAAATTCAAATTCTGCAAAAATTTACAAAAGCTATCTATCAATTTGGGAGGCGGGAATGGGTACCGCCGCCCGTGGAACCTTTATTGGATAACCAACACCTCTGCGATAGGTCACCCCAAGTGGTTCGCAACGTTTGGTGATTTAGCAGGGGTGCCCAGGTTCATGGGGTGAGGTTTGTCTAGGTCTTGGAGGCGGATGACCGAGACACACTGAACCCCAGATTCCTACCCACCCCTTAAACCCTTTTCCTTCCCAGAACTCTCCTCTCCTTCCTTTCCTTAAAAAAACCCCTCCACACAGCATCCCCAAAGATGACATAGACCCTGAGGTAAATTATTTTCCTCAGGGCCTCCTGTGTGGAGCTCATGTAAAAAAAAGCAGAATCTGTCTGTCTAGCGTAGATGGGTAATCTTTCAAAATCAATTTTAAAAAATCGTGTTTTCCTGACCCCATTCCTTTTCCTTACGCGCCGCATAACCCCATGAGGTTGTTGGGTTCCAATTTGGATTGCTAAGAATCGAGGACCTCAAAAATATAATTATTCAGCTCTGTCACATAGAACAAAAATTGAATTAAAATTAATTAAATTGAAAACCCATATGGCATTAGGTGCTTCCTTCTAAGAATTGTCATAGTACTCGTAATTGGGTCTGCGTGGCAGAACTCCTTTAAAGGATTTTTAAATTTTCGCTCTGCGATGAAGGAAATAACACGGTGTCCGGAAACTGGTAGTACAAGCGGGAAACTGTTGAATTGGCATTACATTTGGAGTAGGTACATTTTATACTGTTTTTGGTAAAGCTTTCGTTTCGAATAAATCGAGTCAGAAGTTGGATGTTTTAGGTAAAATTTGCAATAAAAAATTGTCGCTTGTGGTTAATACCAGCTGTTTAATGTGTTTTTAGCGCGTAGACCCTGCTCCAAATTTTTCAACAGATTAGTTGCTGAAAAAATTGAAAAAAAACTTTTTTTAAATAAATCGAAAGCTCAGACCAAAAAAAAAAGTTTTCTCTTTGTCGTGTAGATTCACCAGTCTAAGGCGATCCAATAGTCCAGGAAAAAATCGAAATCGGAATTCACGCCCCTTTATTGGAGGAGTTTAAAAATACTTGAGAAAAAGCTTTTGGAACGGTTGGAAAAGATAGTTATTTGAGTTTTTTTTTTACAGGTTGATTTCGTAAACGCCTCTAAAAAACATTTACTCCTTTTTTACGCATTGTTTATTGTAATAAAACGGAAATTTAAAATTGATTTTACGGAACCAAGTGACGCGGAGCCTAACGTCTATTCCCACTTCATCCGGGGCCGAACTAACAGAAAATCGGTATAGCAAGTCGTCAAAAATAACAACGCGAAAATGCATTTTGTATTTTATTTTGTGAAGTTCGGGCGTAAATATAATTTTTTTGCGATTATTATAAAAGAAACTAAATTTGCTACATTAAACAATAAAATTGGGGATGTAACGATACCGATATATCGGCCGATATAATGGGCAAGCCGATATATCGGCATCGCCGATATAAAACAGCCGATATCAAGCGAGCGAAACGAATAAAGCGCGAGACGTTGCGGCTCTGTCGTAGCTTCAGAACGTCTTTTTTTGCAGGACTGATACAAAATGATTCGCGTAACAGATTATCTGCTGATAATTTGAATAAACTTTGTTTTCTTAACAAAAATCTACCAAAAGTAAATTTTAATTACTAACTTTATGTATCTTTCTTTTTTATAACTATGTGATTTATTTCATTCACAAACATTCCGAACAAATATATATTTTTTTTTAAATTTAATTTCTGCATTTTAATTGATTATTTTTCTTTCACACTCCTGAGGGCAATCAATATTGGCATCACTATCGGTATCGCCGATTATTTTTGTTAAGAATCGGTATCGTATCAGCAAAATTATGTATCGTAACATCCCTAAATAGAACCATATCTGAAAAGCAGTGGCGGCTAGTTCATAAGAGCTCCCGAGCGCCGCACAACCCACAAAAATTGAAGATCATAATACGAAACGCAGTTCGGTTATAAATTATCATAATATTTTCTCAAGATCTCGTACAGCACCTAGGTACGTACCTATTATACGTGCTATCTGAGCGACGAGAGCCGGCCCTTGCGCCCATCTTCATAGCAGTTCGTTTTCGATAGCGGTCCAGAATCTTACTACTTTCTGAGCAAATCCCGTGAACAGTCGGAAGCGTGGGTATATACGATTCTTTGCAAATTTCACGAAAGCGCGAACGTCGCTCCGAATTTTACCCCCACATCGAAAGGAGTGGTTCGTACAGTGGTGTGTTAAACAAGAACGCTTATATGTAATGTTTTTGTCCACATTTTGTCTTCAATTTAACAGCAGAGCTACTATTTTCAACGAATTTTCCGCGCGGTCTTCTCTTCGAGTCAAGGCCTGTCACTATATTATAATGATAATGAGTGATTAGCTGATTAGTTTTCAACAGGCGGGCATGTGCAATATTACCCGAATCTTTGTGTAATATCATAAATCATAAGTCCACTTTGGTTTGTTTATGGTCCCCGGCTACTACATTCACCAATAGGAATCTTTTATTTGTTATTGCATTTCTCTGGTTTATTTTCGTTTGATATTTATATTTCCGAAGCAATAACTACGAATATGAATTTTGGGAATTCGCGTTCGAATGAAAATTGGGAAAACAGGACCCGTAATTGGAACAAAAGTACAAGTGAGAAACTTCCTTTGGTTGTTATTTCAGTGTTCCATGTATTGTTGAAATTGTATTTTAAACTGTGTTGTAAGTACCTATATGTTTCCATTTTAACGGAACGGAGAACAGAACTTCTTTATAAGTAGGTATGTACCTTTCCTAAATTTATTGTCTAACTTAATGACTCTGGTGAACCCCCACATATTTTGACCACCGGCCGCCAGTGCTGAAAAGGCGTTTTTTGTAAGTAGGAGAGTTTGCACTTGAAAGTGAGCTAATACTTTATTTTTTTCTAGGTTTATTAAAAGACTTTTCAAGGGCCAAGATATGTTCTACACGCAGTATTTAATTGCAGCATCTATAATACTCCTAAGCGATCAAATTTTCAAAATAAAAACACATTATTTTGCATTATTTAGTATGACTTCATCTTAACGCTTGTAGTGTGGTTTTCCGAACACCGTGTATTTTAATTATCATCATTACCGTTTACATAGATTAGAAGATTTAAAAACAGGTTAGGTTAGGTTAAGGATAAAACAGGTTGACGGAATAACTTTCGAAAAAGGTAATGCGTTTTATGCATTTTCTAAACCAGTAAATCGTTGAAGGATTCCATAATATAATTATTTGTCCTGCCGGTAATCAGGTTTAGTGCCTACTTTGCGTACGGGCAACTGGCAAATTTACTGGCAAGGAGGGGTTCGGGTCCCGTGGCGAGCCTCCCGCGGCGGCCGCCAGGGGTGCTAGTTCCCTAATGAAGGTAAAGAACTCGACTAAACCAATCATCGCCGCCGAATATGGCACCGAGGTGAGAAAGGGAACTGCAAAGTATTTATTCTCGCACACAGACTGCTTACTGAAGTTTCGATTGAATTTGCTTGAGTTATCGTACAGTTGTGTAAACGAATAATGAGAGAGAATAAGAAAATGATTCTCATTATATAAGGCTTTTCTTTCGCGATAATTAAACTGCCTTCTAGCAGGAAGCGTGTTATACACTGCTGTTATGATTTGTCGACTTAAAGGTGCAATATAAAACTATGACAAGATTCTGTTTAATGTACAATATATTTCATGTACTGGCAATTTTGAATGCTGGGCAATACTTTAGTTACAATTTCTACAAATCATTCTGGTCCAAAGTGTCCTGGTGTGTATACAGCTATCAGATTTAGCCCCGCAACTTTCTGATATTTAATATTGTGTCGCGATTGTGTTTGACTATTACAATAAAAAGAGGATCTGTTAAAACCTTCTAATCATTCTTCTTCCATATTGGTGACCCGACGTGATTATTAATATTTATTATTATTATTTATTAAAGTCCGTTTCCAAAGATTATTTATCAATCAAAAGGATTCAACTTCAGAAAAAATAGGTCGCCGAAGTAAATTTTCTGTCAAATTTTCACATCATTAAAGTTACTATATTGACCAATTATATATTCGAAATATGTTTTTCTGAGGGTAACAAAATAAAGTGTTTGTAATTAAATTGATTTTAATCTAGGCCTTCAGAAAGTTTTACAAATAAACTGACGTTATGTATGTTTGTATAAACTGTAATGATATACTTATTAAAGAACTTAAAATAGTAAAATCCTATATGTATAATATAACTCCCTATATAGATTCGACAGGATTTACTACTTTATTTATCTCTTCCTTCACCTATATAATGCTCTCTTTATGGTATTAACCCTCAATTTAAATCATCTTTCTGTTTGAATTGTATAAATCAGTATGTATCTTACCTTAAATATTCTTATGATATAATTAAATATTCTTATGTACGATACTCATTTATGTACCTCTACGCCTGTCTCAACACAGGTATACCCTAGTGAGACAGGCATCCAATAATGTAATGTAAACATTCCTTATATAGATAAATAAATAAAATAAAAATAAAACTTTACGCGTCATATGCATAGGTAACGTAATATTTTTATTCCATATTTTACTCTAGAAGGTACTCCATTAAAACTTTTTTTGAAAAATTACCTTGGCAATTCCAGTGACATGCTAGTATGGAGAGCAGTAAATAGTTTCCCTCAGGTACTATATTACCTTTGGAGATGTTAGATGTTATGTTTTGTTTTCGATTTGGGACGCGGGTACACCCATGCCATAGGTAACCCCAAACGGTTCGCTTCGTTTGGTGACTTTACAGGGTTCACGGGTGAGGTTTGTCTAGGTCTTGGCAGCGAATGCATCTGGATAAGAAGATTGAGAGAGAGCTAGACCTCTCCAGCCTGACTCTCTAAATCCATCACCTTGCAATGCAGTGGGAAGGATGGATTCACACGTCCGACACTCCTGGACACATTGAGCCGCAGATTCCTACCCACCCCTCATACCTTTTTCCTTCCCTCAATTTCCCTAAAAAGACCCTCTAAATAGCATCCACAAAGATGTTATAGGCCATAAGGAAATTGTTTTTTTTTCTCAGGGTCTCCTGTGTGGAGCTAATATAAAAAAGAATTGACTGGTGATTTTATCGTTTATACTTGGGGTTAGTGAAAGAATGTAAAAGTGAAGAACTCCCAATCTCCCTTCATATTCTCTCCTGTACAAAAATCCCTTAATTTTTAGAACAAATTAGATCTGCTGATTTTTGAGTGTGGCATTCTTGCATCTTACAAAAATGACTTTATAGTTGGTCAACTCTGTCACCTATTTTTAAAAATGATATCTAACCCAAAAAGTGAGTAGGTAATATAATATTATTATGCATAATTCTGTATTTGGGTCATTAAAATCCATAGGTATAAAATATCACTGGTTGCTGCGCGCTGGCCCTAAATGCATGTAGTCCAGAATTTATTTGACTTTAAAAAAATGATATCAAATATTTTCGGTCAACAACAAAATACTATTTTACGACGGTGCACAAACGACATTATAAATAAATTGTTTTAGTAGCCGGCCGCATTAACGTTTATGTTTTGGGTCCCAGAGCAGCATGACGCTGAAGAGGTCTGTCGCCGTCCGGCATATATATGAAGGGTTCTGCTGTCCGGAGTATATTATATCGACGAGTAACCGGATAGAACCGGTCAGTGGCTGAGTTTACAAATGCGTCGGGTTTCCATCCACGCGTTGTGGGTTCAATTTATTTGCTGGATAAATTCGCCATCAATGCATAAGCATACATACGTATACAATTTAGGAGGCGGGTATGGGTACCGCCCATTTATTGGATAACCAACACCTCCGCTTTAGATAACCCCAAGTGGTACCCTACGTTTGGTGACTTGGCAGGAGTGCCCGGGTTCATGGGGTTTGGGGTGAGGTTTGCCGGATCTGGGAGGCGGATGCGTCTTCCCACCAACTGCGTGGCATGCCGGATCGAGAGGGACGCGTGAAGTGAGAGCTTTTGATATCTTCAGCCTGACTCTCTCGAAACATTGTCTTGCACCGAAGTGGGAGGGATAGATTCATACGTCCGTCACTCATGAACACACTGACCCACAGATTCCCAACTTCATATCCTTCCTTTAACTAAAAATACCCTCCACACGGCATCCCCAAAGATGACACAGGTCCTGAGGGGTATTATTTTCTTCAAGGCCTTCTGTTGAAGATTGCAATCCGTCTGTTAAATGAGGAGAATCTATCAGACGGACCGCCCGTTTCTGCATAGAGGCGAGGGTTAAACGGGGATCTAATGTAAAAAAAGCCAAATCTTCCGCTTATAATGATGGTGATAGGAAATTTTCAAAATATTGTCATGCTATTCAAAATCAGGAATGTTTGTCTTTATTTAAAAAGAAAATTGAACACGAAAGATACTAGGTTAGATTAAGTTTGGCTGTTTTTTTCCTTCACTTTTTCTTCTTCACTTCTCTTACCTATATGTTCTGTTTTGTCATGGAACCATATCGAAGGTCTCCGGGTCTCTGGCTGTCCTGGATAGGGTCGAGGTCTCTGAGACCGCAGCCCGACCCCGCGTCACTGAACGGACAATTAAATTATTTAATTGAACCGTATTTAATGCCGCCGCACGCGAAGGGTTGGGCGGTTAACCGCTGGTGGAGATTGGATAATTCTCTTCAAAATTATTACAATGTCTGAAACATTGACGAATACAAAGATATTAAGATATTTCTTAATTTGTAGCCTTCTCATTGGAAATGTAAGCGGTGAACAGTAAAATTGACGAGTTATTTGAACGCTTTTCCCGAATATTAAGTTTATGGAACGCTACAACCTAAACTGTGAACATGTATATTATATATATATATCCTTCCTATATTACCTTCCCCGCCATCCCTATCCCCTTTCCCACTCCCTCGTCCCGCCAACCCTCCTTCCGCGTTCCATATATTCAATTCCAGTACATTCAGTTTTTAAACAGCCCGCGTGCCACCTTTTACAATTTTTATTCAAATTTCCATTTTTTATGTATATTAAATTTGGTACCTAACATAGATACCTATTTAAAATATCTAAAATTCTTGATTCGATTCAAACTATTAGCATTTGGAGGTACTAAAGTAGGTACTACTTTAAATAAATTTATCAACTTAAAGATATTCAAAAATAGAATCCTGATTTAACAATCATTGTTTTGCAAAATGTCATTCTCAAACACGCGAACTGTCAAACGTGCGATAGTCGTTAGGTTTTCTGAAATTATCCATTTTTTTGCGCAATTTTCTTAATTTTTCTCTCCGTAAGAACCATCATCGTACTTCAAGGAATATTCTAAAAAAAGAATTAGCAAAATCGGTTCAGCTGATCTCGAGATTTGCGCTTAGCAACACATTCAGCGATTCATTTTTATATATAAGAAGATTACACGAAAACAAATTACTTTGTACATATACACCAATTTTTTCAACAATAAATTTATATATTTAATTAAAAAATGTCAACATGTTTCAAAACCAATGGTTTCATCGTCAGGAATATTATTTATGTACAATAATAATTTCTTCATCGCGTTGCAGACCCGTGCTCGATTGGAGGATGCGTATTTTCAATTAAATATTAAATAAGTGGTACTTATATACAAAGTAATTTGTTTTCGTATACTTAAAAACGACAAAGTGAATTTGTGAGTATTGAAGAATCATATAAGTATTACTATGTTTAGGTACCTTTGTCTTGATCGTGGCACAATTCTACGTGTATCCGCTCTATTTTGCCATACCACTTGCCCATTTCTTACCTTGTTCGCTTTCGTTTACTGTACTTCATCTCTTCCTTCATTTATAAGATAACTCTCTTTATGAGATTCATCTTTATTTTTTAATTGTATTCAAATTAATATGTATTTAACCTTAAATATTCTTGTAACCATGATATTATTCATTTAAGTACCTCTACGCCTGTCTCGCCTGTATATCCTAGTGAGACTGGCATCGAAAAACCTAATATAAACATACTCTATACTCTATACAGATAAATAAAAAAAATAAAAATAAAACTTAAACAAAAATAGGCCTATGTAAAAGTTTCCTAAAAAAATCATCCTCTTCATGAATTTTCATTCTCACAAAAGAGATCGTTAAGCAAAATACAAATTTATTCTATATTACAAGTTTTTAACCTAGAAATGAATATTATGTTATCATGCATGAAACGTTAACAAAGCTATTTCATAACACAATTATCACCTGACTTACTCAAATACCTGCCGCATTGTCCTTTTCTATGAAGTCATAGAAAAAACCGTGACAAACGTTTATACATAATTTATTATGTGTAATAAACCACTTACCGCGCCGTTGTCACCATTCAGTCCTTTGATTGTGACAAAAAATATGTAAACACCTTCATAACTAGAGAAAAATGCGATTCAAAATATTTGTCAACACATTTCACCCCTACTATTCTCGAATCTTTTCCTTTTTCTTCACCGGGCCATATATTAGGTTATTTAATAACAAGAAAGAGGTCCTTTGTTATTAAAATGCCTAGGACGAATTCGGGCTCCTAGACGGCCTGTGATATCTTTGGAATGTTGGGACGCTCAGATGAGATATAAAACAGTGTGAGGCTTTTTGGTGAGGAGCGTTTGGAATAAAAACCTCAATAAGTAATGGTTCTGCATATTTTCTGCCTGTACAGTAAATTTTTACGCAGCATCGCGTTGATCTGTCAAATCATTGTACATATAGTTTCGTATCGGTGATCGATGAACCGGTAGATGCAATTTTTAGCCATAAGTTGTTATGATGGTTTGTCTAGTTTTCAGTTAGAAGTAAGATCGTAGAAATATACTATAAGTTTGTACACATTGAGGATTATTTTTTACAAAAACGGCGCTATACCTACAAGACATTCAAACGTTATTTATTATTAACAACATTTTAATTTGTTATTTTAATTTTTTCTACGTTGAAATAACGTACGAAAACCGTCACATATGGGCTATCACCCACGCGTCGTATCGCGTGTTCGATTCCTCTCACCGTCGTCCATCACGATACAAGCAACTTCTGCTTACTGTGGTGGTAGTAGGAGATTTTCAAACATTGTCAGGTTATTTGTAACCCGAGAATGTTTGTCTTTCTTTAAAAAAATGATAACATATTATCCTAAAGGTTATTATTACACATCGTAAGTATTAATTTGTTGACTTTTAAACAGATTATATTTATTTAAATAAATGAAGACAATATAAGCGAAACTCAATCGAAAATCTGGAAACAGAAAAATCAGAAAAACATATTGACACCTCTGGGACTCGAACCCAGGACCTCTTGCTTTCTTCTTATTTAAATATTACAATTTGAGGTTTTACTCATAAAGTTAAAATAAAAAATTAAAAAAATATTCATCCTAGACTTGCAAGAAAAGTCGATAGATGTCGCATATTAAATAAAATGGATAAAGATTTATCCAGACACTATCTAGAGAGCATTTAATTCGGGTTTGAATCTTGCAATCGTACATAAAGATAGTTGCCAATAATATATGCATTAAAAGAAAATTAAGATAATGTAGGTGGTTCTTAGTCGAAATGTGGTACAGTTAAACATGACCGAATTTCATATCGACACGGTGGCGCAGTAGTTAGCGCGTTTGCCCGGAAAGCAAGAGGTCCTGGGTTCGAGTCCCAGAGGTGTCAATATGTTTTTCTGATTTTTCTGTTTCCAGATTTTCGATTGAGTTTCGCTTATATTGTCTTCATTTATTTAAATATTACAATTTGAAGTTTTACTCATAAAGTTAAAATAAAAAAAAAAATAAAAATAAAAATAAAATAAAGTATTATATTTATGTTAACTTCAATAATCTAATATTAGAAAGCGAATGCAAATTATATTAACTAAATGCTAATGACAAGCGAAACCTAACGGTCGTATAAGTTGTGCTTCCATACACGCACCTGTCAACATGCTGATTTTTAACGAAAATATTACGTTATTTCCAAAGAAACGTAGTTACAAATAAGTTACCTTTTGTCTGCTCAAACTGTGTCCACGATATTAATAAGTGAATAAATTATTTTTTACACTAATGAGGTAGATTATGGGTTCTCCATAAAAATGTGAGTATGTATGCTTTACTTTTTTTTTCATTACTCTTTGTCTCTTTTTGTTGTTGATAATAGAAATCATGACCATTTGAAAAGTCCGTATTTTTTCAAATAAAGATCGGAATATTATGAAAATGCACGGCATTAATTAATGGAAACTTGTGCTAGAAGCGAGTGGGATTTATTCAAACGCTCCTCGTATTCATATTCCACATTCGGTAAATCACCTGGCTTCTGAGGATAGACTGGGAAATAATGATTCTGAAAGGGTCCCGAATAAAAGCCACCTCAAATATATTACTTTTTATAACAAAAGATATAAAATATTAATAACTGTAACCCAATAACAGATATCCAGCGTTTTATAGACTTGCCCGAATGTACGGAATTCAATCCTTGTTCTTATTACAAATGGTCGAAATTTTATGTTCCATTTAATTTTTTATTGATCCTAAAACATTAGTCATATTTTTTTTAGTTTATCCATAAAATAATAAAAATGTACGCCTTTGTGAAACCAAAGTTTCCAACTTCAATTTGAAAAAAAATTATTTATTTTAAGAATTTTTAAATTATTTATTTTACAACAAAAGGACAAAAAGTGAGTTAAAACAAGTGTGTGTTTTTATTTTTTTGTAATCCATAATTTTAGTTATAAAAAACGTACCTAATGTGAGCCATTTTAAAAACTTTTTTATGTTTGCATTCTAAAATTTTGTACTTAAAAAAATTGTACGTTATTTCGAATTATAATATCTACCTACTCGTATTTGATAGCATATTTCATTACCTTTCAAAAACAGTTTTCAGTTGTTGGATGCGTTCAGAAATATTCCATTTATTTAGATTTTTTTGCAAAGCGGAAATATTTTGACCTTCTGACTAAATAGGCCCGAATCCTGAGATGTTAAAATCATCTACAATTTGCTTTAACATGTAGTAATGTTTTCTGTAATTTTCATCGATTTTCTGATTTTCAATAAATCCCTACGAAAGATTTTTAGGACTAAGAATGGTTTCATAACTTCGAAGTGTAAAAATACCAAAACTTAATATTTCTTGGTAGCACCTACCGCGCAAGCAGCATAACACGGCAAGTTGCCTTTTTGGTATGAAAAAATCGGTGGAAAGAGTTGATTAAAGCGGTCTCATGTCACAGGGGCGCGCCCGGCGGGGGTCCCCGGCGGCGACAGCTGGGGGCAAAGGAAGGCAAAAGGTACGGCACTGGAAATCCATTTAGGAAGATTAGGAATTATTTATATAAATTATTGTAACCGGCTATTTTTCGGTGCCGAATCGAAAATGAGTCGAATAATTCTAAAGTGTTCCTTCGCAACACAAGCAACATTGAAAAACGTTGACACGTTTATTTTGTTCTTGAAACAATTTTTTAAATACAGGGTGTCCCAAAAGAAAGTTGATATTTGTTTTGCTTTCTGCGTGAAAGCAAATTTTCCGAGGGGCGCGGGGGGTATGTCAATCAGTAGTCTGGCTCTTGGGAATTTAGTCGCTATTAAGCATTTCTCGGGAGCGACAGCGCGTAGTGCGCGCTTGAGTTTTACAAAAATGGTGATTCGGCGACTTTAGCGCGTAGAAGATTCTGCAATATTTGAGGTTTTCGTCAATTCAATGATGCGCCAAGCATTCCTCTCATTGGAAAATGGGTCAAAAAGTTTGAAGAGATCGGTACAACGCTGGCAAAACCAAAATCCGGGCGACCAAGGTCATTGAGAACGGTAGAAAACGTAAAAGGTGTTTATCAGTCTTTTCGTGACGACTCAAACTTTTCGATTCGGAAGCTCGCAAGTGCTTTAAATGTTCATAGATCATCGCTACACAGCATTTTGCACAAATACCTAATGCTTCACCCCTACAAACTTACTGGCTATAACCAAAGAACATGGTTCCAGCAAGACGGAGCAACATTACATACGTCCAATACGTCTCTGCCATGATTTCGTGAAATTTTCCCTGGCAAATTGATCTCCAGGAGAGGTGACATAAATTGGCCTCCTCGTGATCCTGACCTAATCCCTATGGACTTTTTCCTGTGGGGTTATCTCAAATCTAAAGTGTACGCCAAAAATCCGACCTTTCTGATGCAATTAAAAGAAAATATCCGTCACGAAATGGCAGCCATCACGAAGCCTACCTGGCGAGCCGTCATAAGAAATTTTACTCTTCGATTAAATGAATGCCGCGAACGTGAGGGTTTACGTTTGGACGATATTATTTTTCAGAAATAAATTTCCAAATTGTGTATTTCAGTATTTAAATTTTTTTTTTCGATAGAACCCTTACTTTTTTTTAAATCGATCCACTAAATATCAACTTCCTTTTGGGACACCCCTTATCCGTTTGATTTTTGCGGTGTTGACAACGTTTCGATAGTCTTGCAGTCTCCATCATGTTAGATGTAGAATGTTCATGAGAATTTCCGAATCGTGGTTATGTTATGATGAAGTAGGAGGAACAATTTGGGAGGCGGGAATGGGTACCGCCGCCCCGGGATCCTTAATTGGATAACCAACACCTCTGCCATAGGTCACCCCAAGTGGTTCGCTACGTTTGATTTAACAGAGGTGCCCGGGTTCATGTGGTGAGATTTGTCTAGGTCTTGGAGGCGAATGACCAGGACACACTGAACCCCAGATTCCAACCCACCCTTTACACCCTTTTCCTTCCCAGAACTCTCCTCTCCTTCCTCTCCTTAAAAAAAACCTTCCACACAGCATCCCCAAAGATGACATTGGCCCTGAGGGAAATTATTTTCCTCCTGTGTGGAGCTCATGTAAAAAAAAGGAAGAACTTTAGGTTGGTACCTACCTACTACTAACCACCCAAAAATAAACATACAGATCTATTCTATTTTTGAATATGTATTTTGCTAACAGCTAAATAAGGAGTGCACAACGTCATGTACAATTCTGGATCAGGCTTCTAACAATAACACTCCTTATACACATGGCGATAAGGTTTAAATTTCCGTCTGACACCAACCGCCTCTTTCGATTTATTCACGGAAAAACATCGCCGAAAAGCGTTTTTTATTTTGTTTTGCGAGGCTCAGGCACAAATATATAAATGTTTTATGATCATTTTCTAAAGATTAAAATTTTTCATAATATAAAATAAAACCATAACCAAAAAGAGGTTCTTAAGTAGAAGATTCTGAACTTTAAAGCAGTTTTTATGAGAATAATACTTTATTTTTTTCTGGGCTTACGAAAAGACATATCAAAAAAACACTCCATTATTAAGCAAATGTGTGTTCTACACCAGAGTATATAAAATATTTCTATGCGATCTACTTTTCAAACCAAAAACTCACGATTAGCAGTGCATTGCCTTTAATAATATTTACACCATCTTTAATATTAGGTAACTTATGGATTAGGTCGAAGTTCAGTCTTAAACTGCTATTCGTAAAATAATATCTTTTTTCTAATAATAAATTTTTAAGCAAAATACTTTTTAGAACTAAAACCGACTAACCGTCAATGAGGTGATATTATGTAGGTGCTACCATACGCAGCACCACTTCAAATTTTAGAGACAATATTTTTTTTATTTTGGTTAACCTTACGGGCCCTTATTGAAAATCATGTGTTTTTTATTAGTAAGCTCCTTAAATCAACTCTGCCTTCCGATACAGCGAAAAAGGTTTAATCACCAATTTGATATTCCTTTTTCTAAATCAAATTATGCGAACTACAAGCGGAAGACCGTAGGGGTGGTACAGTCCTGCTGCGAGTAACAGATGGTGAAAGGTTCTCAACTAACCAGGTGGTATCAAAACCAGTACACCAACCAAGAAAATACATAAAATGCATATATTGAGGTAAATAAAATGAGTTAAGTAAGTTAAATAATCTTATAGATACATACATAGGTGTATTATTTAATAATTGTACTCACATCATTTAATATAGTAGGTACCTATGCGCATTAAAAATTTATTTAATACGTGAAAAAATCACGAAGAGACTTAATTCTTGACAGATGAGTTCCAATTTTGAAAACGACACATTCATAGTAATTTTCTGTTAAAATATTATATTATTGGTATAAATTGGGTACAAATTCTTCACCCAAGCTGTTCCAATTTTGAAAACAACACTTAAATCTAAAATTAAATTTTAACCAGGACAATGCAAGACAAATTTTAAATATCAGAATAAATTTTAAAAAATTCATTTATGATACTGCATTAACAATCCACCTCCATGGGCTATTCCTAATGGATCTACGACTCCTTGTGAGAGAAACGTGAGGCTGAATGCTGTGCGAAATTAAAAGGAGGTTCGGATGTAACAGGCTATTCATAGCTGGTCACTAAACAAAGTTAACGGCTAGCGCTATTTTGAGAAAGGTTATAATTTTGGATCACTCACCATTGCAAAACTTACTGACCCAAACCCACATTTTACCATAATTCTCTAATGTTTAAATTGACCACATTCCTAAATAAAATAATGCAAAATTGAATTCAACGATCTTTGTTCCAGTGCAATGAATAATGCTGTTGTCCATATTGATTAAAATCTAAGGAATATTGAAAATTTGCTCCAGCATCAAATATAATTTTTTTATCGGGATGCGTGTAAAACTTTAACGATAATAAATATTTTCTTTTTTACATAGCATTAAATACTCTCAATTTTGGATATAATGCTATCACAATATAATAATGCTATTATATTCTAGAATATTTCAAAACAGTTTACAATGCCTCCCATTCTTTGAGGGGTCATTATCAGTATATTTTTAACAAAGCTCCATTATGAATCCTTAAAGCTATTAATTTTTTAAATATTAACCCTAAAAACTAGAATGACAAGCCTGTAAAGATCTGTATTTTAATCCAATGATTGCTGGTTCCATTTGAAACTATTAATGAGAAAAGTTTCATGCTCCATGGGAAGCCAAATGGTAGGCATAAAGAACCCCGTTACGGTAATTATAGGGTTTTATAGCCATGATACAAAAGAGGGACAAAATCATATTGTATTCTTAATATATAGTCTTTAAAATGTAGAGATATCACGGGTTTATTAGATTTGTGATCTATATTGAATTTCTAAAGATTTCAAAGTGATTTTGGGTGGTATTATGATTTTTAAGATTGCATCTGTCAAATTATTCACAGCTGTTAATACAGCGTATGGTAACTTCGAATCTGGAAGAGTATCAAGAATCCAAATCATGTCGAACAAAAGTAATCTAAGAATATTCCTACTTTATAAGTGAATAATAATTATCGTAAACAGAAGCAAATCATTATTAACGGAAAAATTAAATAAAAATGTTTTTACATTAGCTCCACACAGAAGGCAATGAGGAAAATAATTTATATCAGAGCCTATGTAATCTTAGGGGATGCTGTGTGGAGGGCCGATTTACAGAAAGGAAGTTCTGGGAAGAAAAAAGGTATGAGGAAAGTCCATGAGGTGTCAGCATGTCCAGGAGTGACAGACATATGGTTTCATCCCTGCAACCACATTGCAAGGCGGTAGGTCGAGAGAGTTCGGTCAAAAAGCGTCCTTTTAACCAGTCCCTCTCGATCCGGCTCACGCGATAGGTGGGTAGATGCATCCGCCGCCAAGATCCGGAAGAACCTCATCCCATGATCCCGGGCACTCCTGTTCAGTCACCAGACGTAACGAACCACTTGAGGTGACCTATCTCAGAGGTGGTAATCCAAAAACTAGTTCCCGGGGCGGTGGTGGTACCCACACCCGCCTTCCAAATTGGACGTAATTGACAACTTTTAAAACTTTATTTATTTATTTTCATTAATATGCACTTGTAGATACAGGCATTTACAAAACACGTGATATACAGTTTGTCAAATAAGAGTAGAAAAAAGGATTATTATTCGTTCCTTTCAAACGTTTGTAAGATAATTTGTTTGCTGTAAAATTTTAGGGATATTACTTTTCAGGCGATATTTTTAAATCTTATAGAAAATCATGAATTTAAATATTGTTTAACTTTCAGTAGCAAACTTTTACTTTAGGTGGCGGATATGGGTACCGCCACCCCGGGAAACATTCATTGAATAACAAAACACCTCTGTCATAGATCACCCCAAATGGTTCGCTACATTTGGTGCCCGGATTAATAGGATTAGGTTTGTCCAGGTGCGTAGCGGGCCGCATCGGTAGAGGCCGGTTAAGCAAGATCCTTTGACCCCTCCAGCCGAACTCTCTTGACCCATCGCATTGTACCGCAGTGGGAGAGTTGAATTCGAACGATTCAAAGGTCCATAAAAAAAAAACTAAAAATAAATCGTTATGGAAAATTACCTATTTTTAATTAATTTCTTAAGGGTACAAATCATACGAAAATTTAATATTGAGTTTCGGCAGATCTTCACATTTTCCGAAATGACTCAATATTACTATTTAATGTAGGTAGTGATTCTCAGAGGGCTTATCCAATTATTCTCTTTTCAAATCACCAGATTCGGCCTTGGCGTCCGGCGTGGTCTGGCGGTAAGGCTCTTGGCCTGGGCAAATAAATTTTATTTGAATAATTTGTGTTATTTCACAATTTCGAGAGTGGAAGATATTCTTAGTATCGCCCTGTTGTAAGACTACCAGGATTGGAACGTTTCTTGAAATGCCGTTAGCCGTGTTTGGTGACCAGATCTGAAAAGCCAGGTACTTCCCCACCTCTTCCCCATCTCCTTTCCCTCTCCACTACCATCAGCCTCACAATTTACCCCAATTGGGGATGCCATAGTCTCACTGGCTCCAGATGGGAGCAGCTGAGACTCTTGTGAGGTGCTACTATAAAAAAACCAGTGTGTTTTAGACCACACGACTGAAGTAAAACTTCAGTTACTTATAATAGAAGGGAGATAGAAAATGTCTCTCTCTTGCTCCTATAGTGTGATACAGATAATAGGCCTGCACTGTGTCTTAAATATATGAAACGTAGCTGGCTATGAAAGAAAAAGAGAGAGAGAGAAAATGTGTACTCGCACCTCTCTCTCTTGACCCTACAGTAATATACGAAACGTAACTCCATCTCTTTCTATCTCTTTCTATCTTCACTACTCACCCGATCACACTTTTCGTAACGCTCTCGTCACGCATTCACCAGCTTACTCCCCAAGTCAAGCGTGCGTAAAGTTTTACTTCAAAAAATTTTGAAAAAGATTCGTAAAACAAAAATTTATTCCGCGAGTTAAACATGTAAAGCCAGTTCCTTTTCCCGAATATTTTTTCGGCCATAAATAAGGCGATTTTCCCGTCGAAATGAAGTCTTAACACGATTTCATTCACGTGTCCCCCTTTCGGACACGGAGAATCCATTTGTAACCGGACACCGGCTGATGCGGCCAACACTCCTCCCTCCTCACTCCTGGCACCAGATAAATCCTTTTGACGCCGCGCCACACAACATGGAAAGAAGTGCTGTTCTTGGATTTCATACAGGAATGCAAGATCACCTTCAAAATGTTCGGGATTCGGATTGGATTCATAAATTAGCTGGGTACAACAACTTGCAAGGCTCGAACACGTATCTTTTTACAAGACTTGATTATGTATTTTTCTATATAAAGAATCTGTACCCCATCTCAACTAACCTAATTCTCATAATTTGCCTTCAAAATATTATGAATTGGATTTTTACAAGTCTTAATTATTTATTTTTTAGTGGTAACACTTCTGAAATAGCTTAAACAAATTAGCCCGATTCGTCCTGTACTAACATAATTTTTAATGTAACTAATACACCCATCCCTATCATTCTTCTTCTCATCCCCTATTCTTCACCCATTCCTCCCCCCCCCCCCCTCCCACCATAAATTTTAAGTAAATACCTTTATTTACTATCTACAAACCAGGCAGCTTTTTATTATTCTCCGATATCTTATTATTAGATATATTACTATGAGCCAACTAGAAAAAAATTCTACGTGTTTTTCTTCTATAACCCGTTATTTTATAAATATTTTTTATATTTTAGAAAAGTAAAAAGCATATTTTTGACATTCTTAAAATACTTCTATTTGGCCTGTTTTTACTAGGGTTTCATCATTCCTACTTAAGATAAGAAATGATGAACGAATGATATTTCATCGCTGTCAAAATTTCATAAAGAATTTTTATGTCCGTCAGCAGATTTGTCCAGACACCCACACAACGCACGTGCGCCGTTCCATCAAGTATCTTTCGTTGTTATTAACTTTTGTACGGTTGAAATTTAAGAATCCTACTACGAGGCAACTATTACGCAAAACCATTTTCTTATGTTGTTACAAATCTACTTTCGTAATAGAAAAGAATTGACAGGCCAAGATGACCCCATACAATTTTTTTAAGGGCGTTTAAACCATGGAGATCATTTATTTTTATTTTTTATTATTTGTTCATTTTATTTGGCAGGTAGATAATGTTACCTATACATATTTGACAAAATATTTATTCCTGTGATCAACGATGTGTTCACTTTTTTTGAACGGCACATTACGTATTAATCCTTTGCGAAGGAATACCTAAGATACTAAAAATATATTTCATGCATTTAAGTAGATAGTAATTTTATAGTAATTTTGGGGTCTAAAGGATAGTAATTTTGGGGTCTACCTTCAGCCCCTGTTGGCTGCGGGAGAGTTAATAGCTACTGTTAATAATTACTCTGCACATTGATGTAAATGTTCGACTACATAATTATAATATCAATTGGTTTCATCGATTTCATTTTACACTATTGACTGCGTCATTAAATATTTGCTAATTGGGAACGGCTCACGTACGTTTGTGGAGAATTTGGACGAACCTATTTATATTTTTGACAATAACCTGAGGAAGCAACAATTAAAAAATCTCCTTAAACTTATTACTTGTGACGGAAGTATATTTTTCTCAATTCAACTGAAAAACAGGAAAATTATGTCATATTTTTTTCATGAAGACCTGTCGTTTCTCATTGACCCCAGACGTCTATTCAACGGTTAATGTATGCAGATTGAGACGGTATTGTTGCAGCTCAGTATTGTATTGTAGGATCATGAGTTGTATGGTTATTTTATTTCATCTCGAGTCCAGCTTTCCGTGGGCGGGGCGAAGTATCCGCCCGCCTAGCAAACCATCCGCCCATCGCCCGATACACCGCACTGTACACTGCATTGGTCGCCCGTGATGGGCGGACTGAAAGCAGAAAAACTGAGATTGATCTCTTGTACGACAATTACTAATTTTCTATTAGATTAAGGCTTGTTCAATCTGTCTACAATGTAAGATTCATAGTATCTTGAATAAATTAGTTTTTTGTTCTTCGAGTACAAGTTTTTTCTTTTCAATACGTCCATTGCCTTTTTTACTATTGATGTTGAATTAGTAGATGCATATATCTTACAATCACATACACTCAATTTAATTCTTCATTGGGTGCATATACGAAAAAAAAAACAAAATGGCGAAAAGTCTTTGGCATTTATAATTATCTATTATGATCAGCTTTACTATTCAGCGTTGGTTTACTTTTAAATTTTTTTTACATTAGCTCCAGGAGACCCTGAGGAAAATAATTTCCCTCAGGGGCTATGTCATCTTAGAGAATGCTGTGTGGAGGTTTTTTTAAGGAAAGGAAGAAGAGGAAGTTCCGAGAAGGAAATAAGTATGGGTGGGTAGGAATCTGGGGGTCTGGATGTCCAGGAATGACGGACGTATGAATCTATACCCTCAACTGTCGTGCAAGGTGATGGGTCGAGGGGATTCCGGCTGAAGAGGTCAAAAGACCTCCTCAACAAGTCTCACGGCCGCCAAGACCTTGACAAACTCTACCCCATGAACCGGGGCATCCCTGCTAAGTCACTAAACGTAGCAAACAACTTCGGGTTACCCATGGCAGATGTGTTGGTTATCCAATAAATGATTCCCGGGGCGACAGCACTCATACCCGCCATATTTAGTTTCATTTTTTATTTTTTAATTGATAAACTAACGTTCAATACAAGATTTTTATGCATAGCACAAAGGGTAACAATTATTATAAGCAATAATTATCAGCCTGAAACACTCATCTACATTATTTAAACAGTAATTGTTGAATGTAACACTAGTACATATTGAATTATTTGGCGGGTATTAAGCCGCCATAGCTCAGTGGTGAGAGCACCTGAACGGCAATCAGAAGGACACGGGTTCAAGTCCCGTTGGCGGCAAGTATCTTTTCTCGGAAGATTTTTTCAATGTAGATGAGTGTTTCAGGCGGATAATTATTGCTTATAATAAAAGTTGAATTTAATATCGTTTAGTATTGTAGGAATAATTCATGGCTTTATAGCTCATGATGAAAATTACATTTTTCCTAGAAATCTCAAATAAAATAAGTTGTGCAAATTTCATGGTCACAGATATTTGGATCTTGTGTTTTTATCGAGATGTGGGACACGCAAACAGATTTTCTCTCCATGCTAGAAAGTAAGATGTCAAGAATTTAAGAATGTAAGATGTCAAGAAAGATAGAGATTATAATCGTGTATGGAATACGAATATCGCCTGTTAAAAATAAATATTGAATCATCATGAACAATTAAGATTACAGATGATTCTAAGGAATTTTCTCCCAAAGCAAATCGTCTTCTATGATCTTGACTTATCTAATCAGATTGTTGACAAAATATTGCACTCAAAATCTTTTGATTATATTGAAAAATCATTCCGCCTTCCCTGGGTGACGGCGGACAACAAAGGCCTTTATCCCAGACCGCATGATTATTCTTGTTTGTACAAATACTGGTACCTAGTACAGGTACAACCGGTAGGTAGAGTACGTAGGTACCGGGCTACATACTGGGGTTCTTCGGTGACACCGCGAGGCAGCCTCGTTCTCGGGTCTGGTGGCCCGAGTCGCGGATACACTGGTATTATTCTCCGTCTTGCAATGGGGCTTCGTTCAACTTGTATATGCCCGTACAGGATTAGAGGTTGTTGCATATGTAGGCAGTAATCCGAGTGATTTTTAGTGTGATTTTTTTTTTTAAATATTTGATGCCTCAATTGAAAATTCACCTTGAATTAACAAAATTGAAAATTAATTATATACAGGGTTTAATGTCACATATTTTTAAAAGAAAGTTACACATTCCCGGGATACGAATAACTAACAATGTTTGAAAATCTCCAACTACCATCACACTAAGCGGAAAATATTGCTTGTGTCGTCATGGAGGACTTAGCCAGCCGAGGAATCTAATACGCTACGCCCGGGTGGGACCCAACGCAATGCCCACTCAGTTACTGACCGACCCCAAGGATTGTAACCAGCGATTCCTGAGCATATAAAAAAAAAATTAAATATTGATGTAAAAAAAATCAATATGAATTAATAAAAATCATAAAATATATTCTTTGGTTAAAATTGTCGGATGAAGGTATGGTAAGGGGGCATACATTAATTACATGAGCCCAAAGAGGGAGGTGCAGCAAAATCTCATGTTACTTGAAAAGAATATACAAATTTGACGACCTCCGTAGTCCAGTGGGTAAGACTCTTGACTCACAATCCGGAGGTGGCGGGTTCGGACCCGACATGCGCAAATAAATTTTATTTGATTAATTTGTGTTATTTCACAATTAATTCATTTAAAATAATATATAGTATATTTGCGGCATGTTCCAGAGTGGAAGATACTATTAGTATCGCCCTGGTGTAAGACCACCATTCAGAATTGAAACGTTGCTTGAAAATGGCTTTAGCCGTGTTTGGTGACCAAATCTGAATAGCCAGGTACTTCCCACTTCCCAACCTTCCTCTCCACCACCTCCTTCCACTCCCCGCTACCTTCAGCCTCACAACATACCCCAATTGGGGATGCCATAGTCTCACTGGCTCCAGACGGGAGCAGTTGAGATTCTTGTGTCACTGTAAAAAAAAAAATACGAAGTTGCCCAAATTTATCTCACCAAGGGGGGGGGGGGATGAGGGAAGAAAATCTGCTCACGTAATTAATGTATGCCCCCAACGAACAAAACCAAGAATGCATAGCGAAGAATTGGTCACCTAATTTCCTTATTTTTTTCTAATTTGATGTGTGGAAAAATACACCATACAAGCAGAAGAACCGAAATAATCTGTCTATGATAGTGGAATAGTTTTCTTTTAGTCCTTCTGCTTTTGTGTGGTTACTGTAATATATGACCGTTATAACTGTGGATATACTTTTGTAAAATTAGGTTCCATGTAATTTGGTTGAACTATCACACAATGCTAAATATTTACTTTTCAAGGATACGAGAAGGACATCTTAGATTCAGAGAAATGTAAGAGAAAATCAAATAATGATAAGAACCTAAGTTAATAAGCACACGCGTTCATTGTGGATAAAACATAATGATTCTTGAGATTATCTCTATCTTGTTTAATTTGGAGGAAGGAATGTGGCGATGTATTCCCTCACAGTTTCTTTACCAAGTGTCATATTTTAAATGCATTAGTTTACTTTTTCTTTGGTTGTTTGTCAAATATGAACATGTAAATATTAAGAAAACAGTAATCCAGAACTACCGCAAAAATCCCAGGAAGACAATCTTATCATCAGTGATTGTTCTGAAAAAGGCAAACTTTTAAAGTAAATAATAATAAATGGGAATTACAAAGAGGTTTATCATCAACGTCATATATACGTTATTCCCTGGAAGTTCATAAGTCGAGATAAATCACAAAGACTAAATTCTAAAAAATGTTTTTTTACACGGCGGCGTTATAAAATATCTAGCTTGCGTTTCCTAGAATAAAACTAGAATACCAACTTATGTATATATCAAAAAAATGTAAATCTATGAAGCATTTCGATTTAAGCTTGCTTTCCAGTTTTAATGTTTTGTTTTGCTTAACAGTTTTGTCGAAAATGTCACAAAATTTTCGTAATTGAGTTATATTTCTTTACAAGATATATATTACATTTCGATAATTTATAAAAACTCTGTCTTTTATGTCGAACATTCCTTTTTTAGATCATTAAGTAGGCGGTTAATATATGTGTATATATCAAACTCGTTTTTTATGCAAAAAAATACATTTTGTCCTAAATTAATATTAAGGTAAGGTAGTAAATCTAAATTGATCACGAATAGCATATTAATAGTAGCGCTTTAATGGGTTGATTTTTACATCCTACCAAATATGAGAAACCGCCGATATTCTGAATCGTAAAAATAACGACCGCTCAACACCAAAATAAAAGAGCATTGTAGACGGGGAAGATAATATGATTTAGAGGTCACTTTACGGAGCCTTTTGGAATAACCGTGTCATCGCTACAATAAATTGAGTTGTTTCCAAAACAACATGTCGATTCACATTCCAACATGGCGCGAGGTCTAGTTTTGAATTCCGAACGCGCCCTGTGGAATTCAAAATAATAATTTTTGAATTTGGAATGCGGACCCGGGAGGCGCCCCCCCTCGATGTGACATGCGCACTGCGCAGGATTCTCCAGCCCGTCCATTCCCTCCATTTGCTCTCCTTGTTTTCCGTGGATTCAGTTGCGTTCTCGGTGATTATTCCGAGAAACCAGGTTGTGAGGTTTTTAATTTTAATTTATTGACATTCTTGTATCAAATTGGTAACACACTCGCAGCATTCCCACAGGACTCACAGCGTAAAATGAAGTATTCCATCAATTATACAGATACAAGTTTTCAGATCAGATTTACACACATGGTCATTTAGATCGAGCTTACCTTACCAACAGACTCACCAATAACTACGATGTATAATAATAAAAAAGCCACGAATAAAATTAGAAGACAATTGACTGCTCTAGTAAGTTTACGTAAAATAATTGACGGTTATCTTTATATCACATTATTTTTTCACAATTTTCAAATAAATGTTCCCAATTCGTATTCTTTAATCACAGGAGACCATATTTGTCCCAACGCACATAGGTCTTATATAAAACGCCGTAACTCCCTTACTATCATAGTTAGAAATATGTTCTAATCGGTGTTAGAAAGGAAAAACATCATGCTTTATATTCCAATCTAAAAAATAGCCACCAAAAAAGTATAATGTACACTTTTATGTACGCAAAGTTTTGAATCGCAAATTGAAAAAAGAATATGAAACTTCGGGAATTTTTTATAAATTATTTTTCATAGAGCGACAAAAAAGTGAGGTTACAATATGTGTTTGTTATACATTTGTCTAATAAAATATGTATGTGTTTTAATTTTTTTTTATTATCAGTAACTTTAGTTAGAAAAAACATAAGGTGAGCCATTTTGAAAACTTTTTTTTGTTTGTATGCAAAAATTTTATAATTTAAAAAAAAAAAAATTCGAATTCTATAATTTGAAAGCGTATTTCATCACCTTTCTAAAACAGTTTTTGGTTTTTGAATGTGTTCAGAAATATTCTAAATATTTGCATTTTATTGTAAAGCGAAAATATTTTGACCATCCGAAAAAAATGCCAAAATTTTGAAGGGTTAAATATTTAAAATAATATCGCCTATTTTAGCCCTCTGACCCAACTTTGATAG
This sequence comes from Limnephilus rhombicus, assembly GCA_929108145.2. Classification (NCBI taxonomy): domain Eukaryota; kingdom Metazoa; phylum Arthropoda; class Insecta; order Trichoptera; family Limnephilidae; genus Limnephilus; species Limnephilus rhombicus. The sequence continues at coordinate 18,029,391 of OV815270.1, forward strand.
AGTGTGTTGAAGTAGAGAGTTATACGGATTCAGAAAAAAAATTCTACTATTGCTCAAAAATATTTTTCATACTCGTAGTTTCACTTGTGTTTTTTTTTGTGTATCTTGCCTGTCTTCGTATTATTTGTCATTTGACTGAACTTTTTATACAAGTTTATAATTTTTTTATGCACATATTATGATTCCTTTGACTGAGTTGGTTTTTGTAATTTATTATACATACTTGAAAATTGCTGAGCTCAAGACCAATAGGGCGAAGGAGCCTGGGAAGACCAAGATTAAGATGGAGCGACAACGTCCTCAAAGACATATCTATCTTGGAGCTTCTAAACTGGAGAGAGCTGGCACAAAACCGAGATTAGTGGAGGAAGACTTTTGAGGAGGCCAAGACCCACCAGGGGTTGTAGAGCCAATAGTAATAATGATGATTTGAAAATTATCTGAGTTTAAGGCGTATAAAACCCAGTATAAGTAAATAAATAAAGATACCCCCTCCCCCCACCTCATTTTAAGGGAGCTCAGATGACTGTATAGATTTTGCTCCCAGATATAAAAATTGCTTCTATAAATATAAAAATATTAAAATAAAATATCCTTCCAGTCTAGATTTTGCTAATACGTCGTCGACCCTTTTAAAACAGACAAAAATTTTCAAACTGGCTAACCCCAGGTTATAAATAATGTTGAAAAATTTTACAGATTCCTCTTATCATCAGACAGGATGACAATTGAAAATGTAGCCATCATTTCCTGTCCTCACTTATAACTTATCGTTAATTATCAACTTCCTTTTCGGTCAGTCAAAACTGTCATAATGACATGTAATAAAGCAATCAGAAAACAATAGAACCGTTCCCTTTTGAACATGAGAGGATTCAATCAAAAATAATCCTCCACACACCCCAAGCATCTGGATTCATTGAACTCGGTTCATTCATGACTCCGATTCTACTATCATCATCAGCGTTTTATTGAAGGTATTTCCGTCACATCTCCTGCTGTAATTTTGTCTCCAGCCTCACATTATTCCGATTAAGCAAATCACGCAGTTAGTCTAGGCCCGGTAGAGGGATGTTGATGATATGAATTATCGATTTCAATGGCAGGCTACACGGTCCAAGAATTCCTAAAACCCACGCCACAGAAATTGAAAGACATTACTCAAAACAATGAACGGACGAGGATTATATATGAAAATTACTAGCGTCATTCTTCATAGTGGATCTACATAATGTAAGTGTACGGGTATGAATGACTATAGATTGCTCATAATATGCCATTTACCATGGGAATTCTTCTACTGCTTGAATACAAATTAATATCTGTTTTTTTTAATATTGCAATTTTTCTTAAGTATTAGTAATGAATAATTTTTGCCTTATCATAATTGTAGCTATGGGTAAAAATATCAAAACGACTTCAATTCTTGATGGATCGTTATAAATATTGATAATTTTTAATCATTTTTTTAATAGCATTATTAGTTTAGAAGACTTTTGAATATTTAATTTATTATCTAATTTTAAGTCGCGCACACTTGAATGAAAATTCAAGAAAAGAAAAACATAGATTCAATTTGGCAGGTGGGTATGGCTACCGCCGCCCCTGGAACCTTTTATTGGATAACCAACATCACTGCCACAGGTCACCCCAAGTGATTCGCTACGTTTGGTGACTTAATAGGGGTGCCCGGATTCATGGGAACAGGCTTACCCGGAGAGACTGAGAGAAGGAAACCTTTTAACATCTCCACCAGGATTTTCTCGGAACATCGCCTTGAACCCCAGTGGGAGAGATAGATTCATACTATCGTCACACCTGGACACACTGATCCCCAGATTCCTACCCACCCTTTATACATTTTTCTTTCCCAGATCTTCCTTTCCTAAAATAGCCTAGAAGACGCTCCACACAGCATCCCCAAAAATGATATAGGCCCTGATGCTAATTATTTTCCACTGGGCCTCCTACGTGTAGCTAATGAAAAAAAATATCCTCGGCTTTTAATAACGAAAAAATTACTTTAATAATTTAGTATTTTCTGCAGTGTGATGATTTACAGATAAGAAAGAAAAATAAACAAATTTATGATATACTCGTATAAACATGACTTTGTGCATTCAGTACAAAATATAGTAGACTATGTCGTTCAAAGTTAACAAAATCAAGGATATTGTTTAATTTAATGCATGAATATTGAATAAATTATTCTACATAATACTATTAATCTCCGAAAAATACTCATTCATAATAATTTATTTTAAAAATAACTACAGCTTAATCGCAACCTTACTACGACAGAGTTCTAACTAACATTAAAATCAAATCAATTTTTGCTGAAAATTTTTTGTTTGTAAGCTTTCTAATTACTTATAAACAAAATGTTTTTAAACTCTCCACAAATTACATTATAAAATTTATAATAATATGTATGGAGAGTTCCAAATATCAATTATTTTAAGAGTGTACCTGAAAACTGTATTTTCGATTTTAGAGCCATGTCTCAGTAGTAACAGCCAATTTTTTGTTTTGTTTAGAATCGTGTATCTATGAAAAATATCTCTTAAATTAACATTTTCTCGAGCAATAAAAATGACACGTCAAAACATCCAAATGAATCGGTCTGTTAATAAAATACATATTTTATAGTTTCTTTAATACAAGCCGTTGTCAATGTTGTCAAAATAACGGTAAATCAATAAATATTCTACAAATTTGGCTCGTCTTATTAACATATTATATTATCAATGTTATTATATGTATGTAATTTTGTTATTTTTTATTTTTAATAAAAATCATTGAATTTACAAAGTATCGTATGAATTAAACGAAATTTAATATATTTTTTAACTACGGTATATGTCTGCGTTGTCAATATCTCAAATGACAGGATTTTATTTAAATAAAAAAAATTGTTTCACGAAATTAATAATACTGTCAATAACATTGTAAATCATTAACGCTCTCTTCTATTTTATTAAGAAACGGCATATAATTTAGTTAGATCGGTTATTCTGTAAAAAATCGTCATTCAGAAAAAATTTATAATCACTCTCTCCAAAACTATGGCCGAAAATCGATTGTAAATATGAAAAGGCTGCAAGTAAAATTACGGAACTAAGGTACCAATTTGGCAGGCAGATATCGCCGCCCCGGGAACCATTTATTAGATAACTAACACCCCTGTCGTAGGTCACCCCAAGTGGTTCGGTTCTAGTGAGGAGCCCGGGTTAATGGGTGAGGTTTTTCCGGGTCTTGGTGGCGGATGCGTTTGCCCACGTATTGCGTGGCGGGCCGGATTGGGAGAGACTGATTGAGGGAGACCTTTTGACCTCTTCATCGCCTTTCACTGAAGTGGGAGGTCACACAGACTCCCAAATTCCTATCCATTTCCTCATACCTTTTTCCTTCCCAGAACTTCCTTTCTTTCTTTTAATAATAATAATAATATTTGGATGATTTATATAGCGCCGTTTTTGTGAAAAATCACCTCAAGGGCGCTGTACAAACTTATAATACATTTCTAAAATCTAAAAAACTACAAGCTAGGCAAACAATTATAAACAACTTATGGCTAAAAATTGCATACATCGGTTCATTGATCACCGATACGAAAATATGTGTACAATATTTTGACCAATGAACGCGATGCTGCCTAAAATTTAATGAAAACAGGACCATACTTACCTGGGAGGTCCCTTGAAATTAACACTGTATATTGTCCATTTAAAGAAATTTAGATAGTTCGCACGCAGAGGACATTTTTGTGAACACATGTTATTTAATCCTGAAAAATATTTTAATATTAATATGTAATGTATTCTTTGACGAGTGTATTTTGGAAAGTAAAAGCAACATATAAAGGTGGGAGGTGCAGTGGTACCAATAAGGATTTGATCTTTCTAAATGTGATTCGTCAAGAGACAGATTGATGTGTAAGGAATCGAGTAATTTTAATTCAGTAAGAAAAGTGTGATTAAGACATATCATAGACAATACAAGTATGATACTCTCAAATAGGTATATTTAAATTACGGGTATGAGAGCCCAAAAAGGAAGGTTTTTAGTTTGGACCTAAACTTCCTAAAAACTAACTTTCCCTAAAAAGACCCTTCACACATCATCCAAAGAAATTGTTTTCCTCGGGGCTTCCACAGGGGCGTGCAGCTAATGTAAAAACAGAAAAAATCCGAAAAAAACCTGGAGAGATGTTGCGAGGCGAAAGAAATTGGGTAGGTGAAAAATCTACAGAACGGTGGGAGGAGTGGGATGTTGGGATCTAGTCGCAAAACATACCCATCAAAAGAATTTCTTTAAACGTTTCTTCCTATCGTCTATCACCAAAGCTATTCTGAAAAAAATTGTTTCCCTAAATAAAATAAAATAAAATACATTAGGTACACAAATATGAATTAAAATTTACAATAAGTGCGCATTTCCCTAGTAAGTTCCTAGTTTTATGAATATTTATTTACCGTTGAAAGTAGCTTTTTTTGGTCTCCCTGTGAGAGTAGGTTGTTGTAGTGACAAATAAACTCACTAATTTATCGTTTCTGCAGAGAAGATTTGCATAACAAGGTAATTAAAACAAAAAGAAGGTTACTTAATGGTTGACTGAATGAATGGGCTAGTTTTAAATAAAAAAAAATTAAAAAAAAAAACAAAAACAAAAAATGTCAACGATATACGAACAATCCTAGCAGGGTTGTGAAAACAACATTAAACAACAATATATATTTTTAAATAACAAATTCTCAGTAACACTATTTACAATGAAATAGGCATACAGCAGATGGACAAAGCTGATAATGGTTTGAAAATTTTTTTTTTTTTTTAAAAGAAAGACAAACATTCCCGGGTTACGAATAACCCAACAATGTTTGAAAATCTCCTACTACCACCACAGAAAGCCGAAAATGTTGCTTGTGTTGTGATGGAGGACTTAGCCAGTCGAGGAATCGAACACGCGACGCTCGGGTGGGACCCAAGCGCTATGCCCACTCAACCACTGACCAGACAATTAATTATGGTGTTGAAGTTTCATTTATAGATATTTCTGATTTGCCGAGAATTCAGATTATCCAAATTACATAAGACACCACATGAAAAAGTGGTTATACTTTTCACCTCCAATTAGTCTAATTTGACCTCCAACGCTCCCAACGCTCTAACGCTGAACGACCGGAAACTACCGAATCTTGTCACCGCACACTACTATTCGCGTGACACGTTTTGATAAGATATTAATTAACATGCGGTAGCGCCTCTAGTACTATATAATATAAAGACTAGCTGACCCGGCCACGCGTTGCTGTGGCAAATAAAAACAACGTCATCTAATGGATGGTTATCCAACCTTTATAACCACCGCCGTCTTTGAGTTTATCGCGAAGAGACATACAGATGCCGCGGAGGACTTTAATTTATAATACGTAGAGATGGTGTGAAAGATTATAATAATGTGCATGAAATGCTTGGGGTAACTAACGTATTTAAGTTAATAAGGATTAATACTGTATCCGTCTAAATAATGTTCGTGACCATTTTTTTAGAAGATAGAATGGGTATAGTAAGCTATCCGTAAAAGATAGATATACGCCTTCGCGGACTTTTTTGTAGATCTATAAAAGAGGAATATCCCACCATGCATTGTTTTGTTATATCCCAAAAGGATTAGGCAGCGTTTTCGATGAAAGCTACCAGGCGGTTCGAATTTTTCCGACACTTCTAACAATTATCGTTATGTTTCAACCAATTTACACAAATCCTTGACAAATTACATTCCTAAACCTTCCTCACGAAATACTCTATCTATTGGTGAATAGATAGAGTGTTTAATAATAATAAACCGCATGCAAATCCGTTGAGTAGTTTTCGAGTTTATCGCGAACAGACGGACGACGCGGTGGACTTTAATTTATAATATGTAGAGATTGGTGAAAACCGCATGCAAATCCGTTCAGTAGTTTTCGAGTTTATCGCGAATAGACAGACAGACTGACAGACAGACGACGCGGTGGACTTTAATTTATAATATGTAGAGGTAGAGATTTTACATGGCTTTGCGCTACTATTAAAATATATATTTAATTCGCTTTTAACATTATACTTAAATTGATAGTATCTAATTTGAAAATACGGAAGACGCGATATATTTTGGCCTTCGATAAATATTTGTCAATGTTAACTATCGAAAAAAAGCTCAAAGAACATTAAAACAAAATTTATTTTGAAGTCGTAAGTTTAAGTAGGTACCTTTGATAGGTCAGCTTGGGCAGGGTCAACCCTATCGTGAGACGTGAGTTCATTCATAAAAATTGTTTGAAATTCCCGAGCGAGCGTTTTAACTCGTTTCATTGAGCTAGAATTCCAGACGTGACCACTAGCTTTCCCAATAATATCATCAGTGGACTTGTTTTAAAATATGGATATTGTACGTAATTAAGGAACAATATTCATTAAAAACATTTTTCATTCTTAGCTCATGAGCACAATAAATTCGCCAAGAGATATAAATTATAAGTGGTCCCAGAGAGATGTCGCGCGTACGTCAGTGACGCGCTTCCTTCTCACACGAAAGACAGAAGATACTAGAACGATGACTTCACGTACGAACTCTCTCTGGTACTAATAAGAGGAATACCTAATAGTCTAAGTTGCAACAAATCTACGGATAGTGCTAAGTTTGCGTCGGGGTAAACATGCTATTTCATTATTTTTTAATCTGGCAACCACACCTCTACTATCGTAATGTAATTTTTCGCCAACTTATACGTGTGGCACTGTACATCATAACACAGAAAATTAGTATTGTAGATCGTTCGTTGCTTCTTCATTTAAGTTGCCCAAATGTGACGGCCGGCGTGGTCTAGCGGTAAGGCTATTGACTCGCAATCCGAAGGTCGCTGGATCGAATCCCTGCGTGGGCAATTAAATTTATTTGAATGATTTGTGTTTTTTCACAATTTATTCATTTAAAATAATGTACAGTATATTTGCGGCACGTTCCAGAGTGGAAGATACTCTTAGTATCGCCCTGGTGTAAGACCACCATTTAGAATTGAAACGTTGCTTGAAATGGCGTGAGCCGTGTTTGGTGACCAGATCTGAATAGCCTGGTACTTTCCCACCTTCCTGTCCTCATATCCTTCCCCTCCCCACTGTCTTCAGCCTCACAACATACCCCAATTCTGGATGCCATAGTCTCACTGGCTCCATACAGGAGCAGCTGAGACTCTTGTGAGGTATTACTATAAAAAAAGGTTTTAAAATCTTTTCTTCATTACACCGTGGAATAAATTTGTATTAAAAGTTCATTGAACTTGTACTTAATGTAGATGCGAATGTGTAGGTAATCATAAAAACTTTCCACGTAACCAATGTTTATTTTTAAAATTACTAGTTTGATTACCCTGATTCGTCAGTGATTTTGATTATTGTAAGGAAAAAATTACCTTTGTACAATTGTACAAAACATCCATTGAATGTCGGCAATATTTCTCTGAAGGTGTTTAAAAATACAATGTTGAAAAAATTAAAATATCGTGCTCATTACATTGTTCAAAACTATTGTTTTTTTATTGAACTGTTCATATGTAATATTCGTAACAATCACTACTTTTCGTAACGCATTCACAACTTACCCCACAAGTCAAGCGTGCGTAAAGAAGTGACTTAGTAGGGGTGCCCGGGTTCATGGGATGAGGTTTGTCTAGGATTTGGTGGCGGATATTTTTTCCCAACCATTGCGTGGCGGGCTGGATCGGAGGGGACTGATTGAGAGAGGCCTTTTGACCTCTCCAGCCGTATTTTTCCGACCCATCGCCTTGCACCGCAGTGTGAGGAATAGTTCATACATCCGTCACTCCTGGGCACACAGACCCCCATTCCTACCCACCCTTCATACATTTATCCTTCCCATATCTTCTTCTCCTTCCTTTCCCTTAAAAACCCTCCACACAGCATTCTCAAAGATGATATAGGCCCCTAGATATATATATATATATATATATATATATATATATATAGAATAAATAGTAAATACTTCGTTTAATTTCCTAACAAATAAATTGATGTTTCTGAGGTAACCAATATATGGAATAAAATCTCTAAATAAGTATATTTATTTCTTTCGGACTGTATAATTCGCTTCCAGATAGTACAAAATATCCAGCACAACATTTTAAAATAATTTTTTTAGTACATTTAAAAACATTGATATTAAAAATGAATGAAAAATGTTTTTTTTCTTGTCACGTTTTTGTTCTGTCTTCTCTCTTTTCTTCCCTTTATTTGTATTCCATATTTGTCTAACCTTCTTTTTTTTCTTTACTAGTTTTCTCTTGTTGTTTGTTCTATTTAACGGGCCTTTATTTTTATTTTTATGCCGCACTGAATATGAAACTTATATTTTTGATATCAAAATACCATTATAAAATTTTACCTATTACCTCCCACCTATAAATTTTAAGTTCCTCCCATCCTAAAATGAGTTATGTTACTCATCAGGATTGCTCCAGCAAGAAATAAAAACAACGAGTCTGCTTAGACCACGTGACTGAGGAAAAACTACAAGACAAACCTCGCCCAGTGAACCCATGTATTTCTGCTAAGTTACCAAACGCAGCGAACGGGGTGACCTATGACCTAGGGAGGTGTATGGCATTGGGGTGAAATATGACCATGGGGTGACCTTTGACCTTGGGGTGACTTACGACCTTGAGGTGACCTATGACCTTGGGGTGACCTACGACCTTAGGGTGACCTACGACCTTGGGGTGACCATCTTTATCCTTACCCTTATCCTTATCCTTATCCTTATCCTTATCCTTATCCTTATCCTTATCCTTATCCTTATCCTTATCCTTATCCTTATCCTTATCCTTATCCTTATCCTTATCCTTATCCTTATCCTTATCCTTATCCTTATCCTTATCCTTATCCTTATCCTTATCCTTATCCTTATCCTTATCCTTATCCTTATCCTTATCCTTATCCTTATCCTTATCCTTATCCTTATCCTTATCCTTATCCTTATCCTTATCCTTATCCTTATCCTTATCCTTATCCTTATCCTTATCCTTATCCTTATCCTTATCCTTATCCTTATCCTTATCCTTATCCTTATCCTTATCCTTATCCTTATCCTTATCCTTATCCTTATCCTTATCCTTATCCTTATCCTTATCCTTATCCTTATCCTTATCCTTATCCTTATCCTTATCCTTATCCTTATCCTTATCCTTATCCTTATCCTTATCCTTATCCTTATCCTTATCCTTATCCTTATCCTTATCCTTATCCTTATCCTTATCCTTATCCTTATCCTTATCCTTATCCTTATCCTTATCCTTATCCTTATCCTTATCCTTATCCTTATCCTTATCCTTATCCTTATCCTTATCCTTATCCTTATCCTTATCCTTATCCTTATCCTTATCCTTATCCTTATCCTTATCCTTATCCTTATCCTTATCCTTATCCTTATCCTTATCCTTATCCTTATCCTTATCCTTATCCTTATACTTACCCTTATCCTTATTATACTCCCCAAGTCAAGCGTGCAATCGAACACCGTTCGCATCGATTACCGTTCGCATGCCATTTATCGTAACAATCACCACTGACACGACCTATACCGCGACACGAGAATATTACTGTAAAACCTTTTTGTTTTTTGATGAGTAAAGACCAATAATTTTGCTTTGAAATTTGATCGTAGGAAGTAGGAAATGAGAGGAAGTCTCTTACCTTTTGACGGCTTCTTATGGCGTTTCAGGATCGATCCTGGGTTCCCAATATCGGCACAACACCAGGTTTTTAAGACACGACAGTTTGATTTGATAATATGAAATCTTGCGATGATTTGCGATATTTTCGACGAGAGCACTGTGACCAATGTCACTACCAAAATCCAACTGCCCAAGTAGGTAAGGTAAACTTGGGCAACAATATCGTTCAATTATTTCCTCATGTAGGTAGGACCATCTTCTTCTTTTCCTGGTAGAGACTTTGAGGAAAGGAGGAAGAGAAAGGAATGCATGATTCAAGAAGGACTTGGGGAATATGGATTTAGTTTTTTAAAAGACTGTTTCAGAACCAAACAACCACTTTTCGTAACGAATTCACCAGCTTAACCCACAAATCAAGCGTGCGTAAAGAAGTTTCACTTCAAAACCGTTCGCCTCGCCCGATCACCGTTCGCATCGATTTTATCGTTCGCAACACACTTTTCGTAACATCATATTTTTCGTAACGCATTCACCAGCTTACCCCCCCCCCCCAAGTCGAGCGTGTGTAAAAAAGTTTTACTTCAAAAACAATAAAAAAGGTTCACATCATGGATGAAAACCGAAAAACATTGCGAGATGAAAACCGTCGCGTCGTCAAAGTGCAGACATAAAAAAATGCTGCGCAATTTTCATGACGCCATTGGTTGTCATTCTTCGATACTTTTCTAAATACTTAAGAATGATCAGCCTGCTTAACAAAGTACCTACCCATATTATTCAAATAGATTTTGAAGTCAGCAAAAGTGAAACAGGCTGTAGTTCGGGTAGGTACCTACGTATCGCACCGTGGTATCGGTTTGCGCAATTAACGGTCATTTCGGAGCACGCTGGTTCATAACCTGTTTTGTTCGTCTTCAGCCTTTTTATTCTATTTTCAAAAATTCCCCCTTGGTTCAAAGTTCATGAGTCGGCAGCAATCTGAATCGATTCTTTGAATTATCATTTGTAAAACCACATTGGAATTTTTCTTCTTTGTTTTGTGAATATAAGATTTATTCTCCGTTTCAAACGAATTTGGGAATACAAGATGTTAGTACTGAATGCTTTGGATGCATTTTTGGGTAATTTAATGAAAAAAACTAAGTAAAATTGTAGTAAATGGTTAATAAATTCATGTATTAGATCAATTCTCATGAAATATTTATTTTACTGCCGATTCGTCGTCCACAAGACACCCGCAAAATTGATTCCATTTTAAAATGAGTGGTTGAGTTGGCATCGCATTTAAGTCGCACCCATCCGTCCCATGTTCGATTCCTCGGCTGGCCAAGTCTTCCATCACAACAGAAACAATATTTTCCGCTTACTGTGGTGGTAGTAGAGGATTTTCAAATATTGTTAGGTTATTCGTAACCCGGGAATATTTGTCTTTCTTAAAAAAAAAAAACATTGTCTGTGAACAGCCAAAAATGTGTGTTACAAATTTTCTCTTATTATTTAATAAATCAAAACCAAAATTTTCTCTGAAGTCATATATATTTTATGTAACATTATTTTTTTTTAATTTCATACGTATATAGAATTAGGTAAAAAAAAATGTCATAGGAAACGTCACTATCTCAACTACAAATCTTTTACACACCTTCTTCAGACAGATAGACCACAACATTAAAAAAATGCGATCCAAATAACAAGGCGATTTCACATTTGAAAATAGAATCTTTACCAAACCATTAAAACAACCGACAGACGAAATGCCAAACAGTCGAGTTAGCTCACCCAATAAATATGTTGAAGTAGGATCTTAGGATGATTGGGTAGACACCGGATCGTGCTTAATATAGTATTTTTCTGAATAATCCAATGAATTGTGAGCTATTTACTGACCTAATCTTTTGTATTTTTTTACTCTTTTCGTAGACAAAGTATTTGACACCTCTGCAAACAATCCTTGTCCGAGAGATAAACTAAAGGCTGTTAAGTTTTTAGACTTTTAAAACAGGAAGTCGGCGCATATCACACCCAACAAAGCGAAAGAAAGCAAACCCAGCTTATCTCCCTGAGAAATTAACAATATTTGTTTCCTGCCATACTATTATTTCTTACGACTTATCCATCCTGTGGTCACTTAGTAATGGTTTACAGTAAGTACACAATTATGTAATATTTAATAGAGGTATAAACGATTTTTAATAGGAGTTCCTAATTGTTACAGAACTGATTATAGAACAATGCAACAGACCGACTGGCACATTGCGCATAAATTAAAAAATTAATAATGCATTGTTATTAATACTAATTATTATTACCACTCTTCATTAATACCTAGCAACGGCTCCACCCCTACCATAATAATACATTGTTCCCATCCATATTTCGTAACTGTCACATCAGTATACGTTTGCCCTGAAGAAGGAACGGTCGTTCCGAAACCGGTCGGCTTTACTCAAATATAAAAGTGGTTCAAACAAAGTTAAATTGTTTCATTTAAAAAATTTCGATATGTAAATATATTTTATTAATTGTAGGTTTATGGATAACAAATAACAAAAAAAAACAATTTTAGATACTTTTTTATTTTTTTTTAAATTTAATGTAGACATATAAGTGTACAGTGGAGTTATATAAATTACATACCGGTACAGAAATGATTTAAAATTGCAATCTCACCAAAGAAGAAGCAAGTTCTTGTGCTTGATGAGCGAGTTACACTAATTAAAACTGAAATGGAATAACATTATGCAATAGGTAAGTATATAATTGGATCAATTGAGACTTCTGGATCATCTACATGTGTAGGTGTACATACATAGGACACGGTTACATACTAAAATATTGTGCACTTAGGAAAAATTCGAAAAATCTAAATAAAGTAGAGATGAATATAGATTAATAATTAATAGAACGAAAGAAAGAGAAAAACGGGTAATTATTTAGTTAATTATTGCTGATGAAGAGTAGCTTCAGTTTGAGTTTCAGTTTATTGATGTCTTTGGTTTTTTTATTTCAATAGGAAGGTTGTTGAAAAACTTTATTCCTAAACAGATATACTTGTTTTACATTAGTTTGGTATTAAATTTCGGTATTTTTAAATATGGATGTTATTTTGTTAATATCTGAGTTAAGTTAATAGTTTTTTTATCAAGAAAAAGTCTGCATATCTTAAGTTAACGGATGTCAAAACTAATATCTTTCAGTACTGCTTTTATGCGACACTTTGTAAAATCTTTATTCTTTTCCAATAAGTGTCTGCAATTTACTCACCTGGTTGGAAAATTTAGTCTCCTTGGTGGGGATATAATCCTATTTATTTAACAATGTGTAAGCATGTTTATTCGGAGACTTGTTTAAGGTTTGACAGGTCGCCTGTTAAGAGTTGTCAATAAGGTGACAACCGTTTCACAAATCTCTGTTAAGATCAAATAATATTTGTTACCTGCATTCTACCTGTGTGTGTAGATGTATCTATGTATTTTTGTGCACAGGAAATAATTTTATGGAGTCGAAATTCTTTCAAATTTCCTTCGTTTTAGAACGTGTTTATTTTGACATCTGCGAGACAATTTAATAATTTGGGTTATTTCTTCAAAAAATAAGGTAATTTCAAGCGTCAATTGTGTCTGTGATGGTTAAAATATCTATTTATTCTAAATCTAAATTCTTTTAATTTCATCAACCAATATTCCGTCAATAGGCAATTCATCACAAATATATGGTAAATATTTCCCCAACGAGTCCACGCTCAAAACACACTTTAAAAAATTAAAACAAGTTGTACTAGGTAGATTACAGTTAGTAATAAGTAATTCAGTAACCGGAGATGCAAAATATTGCATTTTAATGGTTATTTTGTTATCTTTAAACATGCATTTCTCAAGGAACGCCATGTTGTTAATTACGACGGCAAACGTCTCACGTGATTTTTCGTGTTTATGAAACGGAACAAAATAATGATTAATACGCATTATTTATAATTTCCGAAGATTGCAATTCGTACTTATTATTGTCTAACTGACAGAAAGTGATTTTTCTTTTAAAAATGCGTATTTCATCGTCATAATTAACATGGCGGTCCTTGAAAAGTGACATTTCAGGTTTTGAAAATTAAAAAAAAAAAAAACATTAAAACGAAATATTTTTCAATTCCGGTTTCTAAATTACTTATTACTAACCATTATCTATTTAGTACAATTTGTTTTAATTTTTTAAGTGTGTTTTAAGCGTGGTCTCGATAGGGAAATGTTAACCAAATATATGCAATCATTTTTAAGGCAAAAAAAAAAATTCTTCGAAATAATTGCATGTATGTCAAATATAAAAATGTACAGAGGTAGGTACCTACTTCTGATGCAAGTCGCATAATATTACGACGTGTAAAATTATCGAACAGACTCAGACGTCCCGTTTCGCATACATAAATGTTAACCCTTTATTATCCAAATTTTGAAATAACTTACCATCACCTGAATTTTAATAATGTAAAATATTGTTTTAAGCGTCCAGTTATATGTTATCCTTACACCTCAGGTTTTGCAGCAGTAATAAGTAAGAAAATTTCCGGTAAGAACGAAAACTCGTGAGGAAACATAAGAAAACCCCTGCTGGTCGTAAACCAATGAAAATAGGTTTTTGTAAAAAACTATTTAAAAATAAATTTTAACGAAACATATACAGAACAAAAGATAATGGTAGCACTGGAACTCTAAAAGTAAAATACAGATGGCTTAAAATCATTTGCATACATCATAACATCATCTATCTACACATATTTCTTATTTTTTGGAAAATTTTGCCGACTTCACTATAATGATTGTAACTGTTGAATAAAAATGTATTATTCTCGTGATTTTACACTTATTAAAACAAAAACAAAAAATTAAAATTAAATAACTCATCAATACACATAAATACTTGTATCACCTTTATTCACGTGAACACCTCAGCGCAGGTTCTCCTAGGAATAGCTGAATAGTTCTAAATTAAATTTGTTAATTAAAATAGTTTAAATTTGATTACAAAAAATGCAAAGGGACGATTAAAAGCATTTAAAAAAATTAAATCATCTTTGAAGATTTTTTACTTCATATAACATTTTAATTCACAACGAAGCGACATTGATAGGGTTTAAGGCGTAACCGCGAGACGAACAATAATGTTTTCATATAATCTTCAGCCCCGCCTCACCGGCATTCCCAACCAAAAGCTTCCCATAGCTCGCCAGTTATTTCACATTACCAGTAATGCTAGTCCATCGAATCAAAAGAGATTACCTCAGTAACTTTAGCCCTTGAAGTAAATAGAAAAGTTATTTTCATTATTGATAGTATTAGTAGTTCTGTGAACTGTAGGCCTCGCCTAATGTTGATTATTCCGATTTGACAGCTCGTAACGCTCATGCGAACTCTGGCGGAGTAAAATGGCACTATCCAACACGGCTACCACCTTGTTGTCGATAAGTTGGTACCTCGATTATAGTGATAGGGCAATACGAAATATACCTATATAAATCTGTTGATGCCACAATACAATCTTTTTCGGGGTATTTCTTGCTGCTCGGTGAAATAAAAGAAAATATTTAAAAAATCAGTCTTCACTTCTGTGTACACTGATTTTCTTCGTATTTTTTAGTAAAAATATAAGATTTTCTCAACGACATTCCCTTTTAAAAATTAAAAAAATATTTGCAAAGAAAATCGTATAATTTTAAGGTTTATGAAATGCAGGAAAGTTCTAGTGCATTTTTTCTAAAATTCAAAAATATATTTATTTTACTCGCTTTATACTCGTATGCCTACTCATTCCGTTAATCATTTGACTTATGAACATAAAATATTACTTTAAAATAACTTCTAAAAAATCAGTTTACATAAAAAAAATACAGGTGTGCAGTTCACACGCGGTAAAAGTTAAACCTTCAGAAAACTAAAGTAGACGAGAGTGGGGAGGCTATGAAGCACCGCACAATGAAGAGACCGATTATTCTATCTCATTCTCTCGCAGGCTAAATCCTAAAGATGTATGTGTTCTTCTCTTTTTTGTGTCGCTTTTTCGTTTCATCGTGTTTCAAATCATAGCGGTTCGAAAGAAGTTTTCACTTCAATAATTATTTTCCTTGCTTTGTTTAAAACCTTGCTTTAAAACACTTGATCATAAATAGTCTTGTCAATTCATAAAATAAAACGTCTGAGAAAAATTTATCTGTCTACGAAATTATAAAAGCGTGTTCGGAAATTCTCGGTTTAGTTCGGCAATGTCCGGCGGAGGCTGCAGTGACGATCGGCCGCGCCTTGGAACCGATTTCACCCGGCGTCATCGCTTCGTTAATGCCGGCTGGTGAACCAAAAACATACGTGAACTTTGACATTAGGTACTTCGGAGCGGCGGGCGATAGTTACTATTTTAAAACCTTTTATTCAGATTTTGGACCCCAGCCTTTACCTCGGAAATCCGAAGTTTAATCGCGAAACTGCTTAGGTACCAGACGCTTCAATTAGTCAATGTTTTTGCATAATTTTACAATAAACATTAAGGTTTTTTCATTTCAATTTTTTGTAAACTACAAAAACGAATTCCATTACCACACCACACGTGGGTTTTAAATGGCATTTGGCAAGAGGTCGATTGTGAAGCTTCTCACCATTCAGATCCAAATATTCGGGTCACAAAAGATAGCTAAAGTTAATCATGATTTTTCAGTAAACTACAATAGTCCCTATTGAATTATATCACTAACTACAATGATAATGAATGATTACTAGTCACTACGATGATGATAAATTATAACTAGTCACTACGATGATAATGAATGATAACTAGTCACTACGATGATAATGAAAGATAACTATTCACTTAGATGTTAATGAATGATAACTAATCACTACGATGATAATGAACATTAACTAGCCATTACGATGATAATGGATGATTACTAGTTAGTCACTAGATGATAATTAGTATCTACGACGATAATGAATGAAAATTATTCACGGCAATGACAATTAATCATAACTAGCCACTACGATGATAATGGATGATAACTAGTCACTACGATGATAATGAAAGATAACTAGTCACTACGATGATAATGAATGATAACTCGTCACTACGATGATAATGAAAGATAACTAGTCACAACGATTGAATGAAAACTAGTCACAACTATGATAATGAATGAAAACTAGTCACTAAGATGATAAAGAATGATAACTAGTCACAACTATGTATGATCCCCTTTTTCTTATTGGATTAAATTATTCGAAGTCTTACACCTAAATCACTCTTAGGAAGATAAATTCTAATCAAATCCTTGTACCGTTGTACCTCACATCGTAAAATTTGCCTTTGCTTTCCTAAACACGTTAATTAAGAACATATTATATATTATTATTAAAATAAATACCAGGAATAAATAATAGCCTTTCTAATAACATGTGTTCCCAATTATGTCCTCTGTGTGCAAACTACATCTAAATTTCTTTAATAAACAATAAACAGTGTTAATCTTAGTGATCCCCAGGTAAGTAAGAATGTTCCTATGTATCATCTGCCTGTACAGAATATAAATAAATAATAATGTAAATGTAAACGCAGCATCACGTTCATTGGCCAAATGCATTGTACATATAGATTTCTATTAACGATCGATGAACCGGTGGATGTAATTTGTTAGCCATAAGTTGTCACAATTGTTTGTCTAGTCACTAGTTACTAATAAGATACGACATTGTAGAAGTATATTATATATAGAGCATGCAATACCGTTATGTCGTTACTGCAATTTCGCGAATTTCGCGCAGTTTTTCCGTAGTAGTAGTAAAGTTAGTATCGCAAAAGTGAGGTTAGAAATGCGAATTTCGCGATATTAAAAACGAACCATGCTAGGGAAATCCCAGCTACGAACAGTGCATCGGGGAATCCCCGAATTCCCTATAGCAAACTGATGTTTGTTTGTAGTCTTACAAAAAATGAATATAACGATCAATGGTATTGAATTCAGACTTCAAAAGTTCTAATATTGTGTGGAAACATTTTGTGCGATCTATAGATCGTCAATCAGCGAAGTGTTAACTCTGCCCAGTTATTATTAAAACTAGTGGACAATCAACAATCGGACTACTTACTCATTTACGCACTCGTACTCACATTTACTCGATATCAGAAGAGGTTGATTGTCCTAGCGCAACACCAACTACAAGCCGCAGCCAATCTACCGACGTAGCAGCTACAACCTCAACCTTAATTGACAAAGATGACCGCGTCGAAAAACTACAATCACTGGCCAAAAAAAGCAAGATATCATACTATTTCGAAAAAACTGATTCTCTTTCTATGAAAGTGTCCCGTATGGTGGCAAAAGATGGATTACCATTTAAAATGTTAACCATCGTAAGTTCAGAAGATATATGGTCTTGGTTACTAATTTCGCAATATCGCAAATTTTGTGGTATTACATGTCCGAAACCGCAATATCGCGATATTGAATAGGTATATACTGCGATATTGCATGCTCTAATTATATATTTGTACATCGCTCTTGAGGTGATTTTTGATCGAACATAAACGGCGCTGTACAAATATTGTTATTGAAGTAATTCCCAGTCGTACTTGTTTGTTAAAGGCGGTCTCTCACTATTACGACTGTATAATATATTTTAATCTGGGAAAATTGTTAATTAAAAAATATAAGTATATTACTGCTCTAGGAACCTGCCGCCCATGGTCGCCAGCAAACGTGTCGGGGAACACGTCTAACACGCAATCAAAACATCGTCATTCCGTCTGTTTTCTCAATGAAGGTGATGTCACAGCCTCCCCGCGATCGCTTGATTGCCTGAGTCGGGTGTCTCTCCCTACAACGGATTGACGGCTGACTGCTGACTGCTGACCTCCGCCATAGCGGCCTTTCGCCGAACTGTCAAACTCACGACAACTGTCCAAACACCAAACACCGACGCGAATGACGGATGAGCGTAGCCGAGAGCCGCGTGACAAATAACGCCCTTTATGTGTCCCCGTACCTTATTGAAGTTCAATGGAACTCGAACGGGACATGATGTGAATTGACAAAGAGAGATCCTTGCCCATATTTTGTAACTACGTAGATCTTGTCGGATAACGGAAAACTAGTAAAGGGTTAAACGAAATAAATACAATAAAATACCTTATTATGAAGAAGCGTGGTCACCATTACTTTATGTATTATCTACGTACCTACCTTCCTGGTATATGAATGTACCGTACTTACCTCAGATTGTTATATTATTATTAGTGTAGGTACCTTTCGTTCGAGCAGGGCAGAAAAAATATTATTTTATATCGATCATGGAAATTTGAAAAGTTGCAAAGGGGGGGATACATTAATTATTAGATACATTATACCCCCCCCCCCCTTGGTGAGATAAATTTGGGTCACTTCCTATATTCTTTTCAAGTAACGTGAGATTTTGCTGGACCTCCCTCCCATTTGAGCTCACATAATTAATGTATGCCCCGAGGATAAAATGTTAATTATTGTTCAGGAGAACGAAAACAAAGTTTTTTTAATTTTATCAAAAATCATATCTCCTGTTTTTGTGGATCTATCGGATCTATAAATATGAATTTTAATACCATTGAATATCTTTCAGAATATTTAATATTATATGTAAATTTCTTTAATAACAGCATTTAATTTATTTTCAATTTTTCATAAAAAGAATCCCTTTAAAATGCATTTTCCTAAAAATATTTCGATGACGCAAATCGAAAGGAAAAAAAACGGAGAAAAATGACATATTTAACTTATTTTTGGATTTATAGCATTTCTTTATATTTATAGCATTTTTATAACTTTACAGCATTTCAAATGTCCGCTGTCGATTTGTTATGATGAGGTGTGGGAAGTACGAAAAAGGGTTTTTTGGTAACAATAAGGTGCTCCTATGACTCCATAATAGGGGGCCAAGCTGCCATCATTACCCAAAAGGCAGTAGAAAATTTTCAATTGTTATATTCTGATATACAAGACCTTCCATGTTTATCAACCTATTGTAATGAAAATTACATCAGAATGGACCATTGAAAATTTTCATCTGCCTTTTTGCTTATGACGGCAGTATACTTACGCGTAACCCAAGCAATACTTCTTTCAGTTCCATGAAATCATGCATATTCACTAAGCCTTTTTCGGTTCAGTGGAAGGATTCCCTTCTTTGCTTTGCAACTTTCTAGTTAAGTTTACTGAACTGATATAATGCAAAACATCATCAGGTATTACAATAGAATAAAGAATATAACACTTGAAGTGCCCACCATACAAATTTTAATGGGAACAAATGTGCCACTTACTTAGTAAGTGTTGGTTCTAGACCATTTAGCATGCGGTCTATATCTCTTAAACTTGCCTGAAATTGTATATCGACATGCCATGTGAATTTCGTAATCATGGTGAATCACAGTTTTTCATGGAAATTAGGCCTGTAGTTCAGCCTGGATCACGAAACTCACCCACAAGGCTTTTCTTGTGTTATTCTTTATTCTATGGGTATTATCTATTAACACAATGTAAGAATTGAGCGAGTCCGGTATAAACTTTTTAAAAATTTTATCTACAATCCAATCATTGTATTCATCAATCCAGAATTCAAAGATTCACAGTATTTCCTGTTTTTACAGATCATTTTTTGATGATGCTGATAAAATATATTTAATTTAACTTTTTTCGTAATACTATTCTGCTTAATTGGTACACCGGTTTATCGGGACGGCCGGTTATTTGGGACAAACCCCAGAAATTAAGCAACAAATACTAATTTACTTTTGATGAACTTCGCTTATTTGGGACATCCGCGTATTTGGGACATTTTTCCCAAATAAGCGGGATCGACTATAGTATGAAATGGCTGCATTGTCTTTTCCCGATCCATCGAGTTGTTTCTGTCGATCGTGAAATAAGAAGAGCCGTGTTGTCGATAATTAAAATGAACTCATCAGCATACAATGGCCCGCTCGCGGAAGATTCCTCTCGAGGTCTCCACTCCGCGCGGCGCTGTACTGCTGCGAGCTGTGTGCTATATCGCTTGCTCTGTGTTCTGTGTTCCCCGTTCTCAGGTCTCTGCATACCACGGCGCGGAATGGATTCACTCCAGTCATGTTGTAGTCATCTTGTTTCTCGGATGCCTCAACTCGTTTCTGGCGACATGCAACGTCAACGCTCTCGGCTGGGTGCTATGCAGGGACGAACTCCACCATGAAAATTTAAAAAAAACGAGGTTTCCCAAGTAAAGACATTTTTTTAAATCCATTAAATCCAGTGTTTTTGTTTCCATTCCATTCTTAGAAAGAGGTTATTTTTTTCATTTATCTTATACTAGCAGACCCGGCCACACGTTGCTGTGGCAAAAGAAACACAACGCCATTACCCAATCTTTATAAAATCCACTCCACCCGCTTGCCAGATGCCAGCTGCCTGAATTGAATATTTGAATTTATCGGCTTTTCTCTACTATAGTAAGCATGTATTATACATATAAACTAATTAACTCGCCACTAAATATACAATGCTTGCAATGCAACACTGGATATTTGAAAAGGGAAAATCAAATACCTACTTACTCTAGGACATCTATTTTCCAATTTCTTCCGTAGAACAAATTTCAAAAGTGAATATAGTACAGCCCGCCAGCCGTTTTAAATCGCACAAAAATATGTTTTCTTTGAATTTCTCGGCTTTTCTCTAATATATTTTACATGTATTATACATATAAACATTTCTCTTCAATCACTCTATCTATTGGTGAAAACCTTATGAAAATCCGTTGCGTAGTTTAAAAGATTAACGCGCACATACATTTGAGCGACTTCATTTTACACTAGGTAATGATGATGTAATGATTATCCACATATTCTACATTATAATACCTAGACAGTCGTTATAGATATATTATATAAAACCCGTCTGTGACGACCGTATGGGATTGCATGACGAGCGATATTGGGAGACAGGCCACGATAACGTATTATATGTCTCGTCTGTGACTAGCTTATAAATTATACCAAAAGTACAAAAATAATATTTGCAATTTTAATTAACCGCTCCTTTCTACTCACCTACTGATTTGTAAAATTTTGCATCCCCACATTGTTGTTGGCTGGCATTGCTCCTTTACCTTTATTTTTCCTACTTTTAATTTCCGCCTACCAATTCTTATAATTCCTACCAAACAAATAATAATTTTTCCTACCCACAATGCCGACCAGATTCAATCACGTATCACATTATTCAGTTGTAAAATACACACATTGAGCTGTTAAAATTGACCGTGTCAAACATTTCTATATAAGTGAAAATCATAAGCTCATGAGTTCAATTGGTGAATATAAAAGAACCAGCGGATCTGAAAAGGACAAGCGAAGGGAGAAAATCTGCGTGGTAAGTCGGCATTCCTCACTTTTCCTTCCTTACCTTGTGAAACCCCAACCCACATGCCATCATGCTGATGGTATCATCGTGGTTAGTGCTAGAAACCTGGGAAAGTTCTGGCCCAATTCCACTCCATCTCTTCCACTAAAAGTTTTATTTTAAGAATGAAGTGTTTGCTACAACACGGTCCAGCCATGTCCGCAGTCATCAGTTTAGGTCTCACGTCCCTTCTTCTAATGCTAGCTTCGTCGCTTTGGTGGTCAGCCATACTTGCACTAAGTATAAAACAATTATGCTGAAGAAATATGGATATACGAAAGTTGAATATCTGAAGCGGCTTTTTTGATATTTATACACATCACTTGCTTCAACACTATTAGCCTTCTTAATAAACGTGGTTTAAATTTTACAAAACTGATAAACAGCCATTTATGTATGGTAAGTATGTTCAATACAAAATAATTAATGGCTATAATTATATGAAACGAGGAAATAAATAAAATTATACTTTCTTTTGGAAAAAAAATCAAAATTAAAAGTCGTTGATTTATGGAGTAATAAACAAATTAAATTGTAAATAACCCACCCAAATGAACTTTCCTAATTATAAATATCTTTACGATTTGTAACCTTAATAGAGTTCTTTAACATTGTTAAAAGCAAAAAATCATTGCCGATTTTCGATGAAATAAAATATTATTTTCGTTTGATTCGAATCCGCGTCTGTCCTTTGCGCCGTGTCAGAGGTCAGGCGACCCGACCACTTTTAGAGAACGGGCCGAAGATTCTGATTCAGCGGTTATCACTCACGGAGATTTAAATATCTGTAATTTAATACGTCCGCATCGTATAAAGATATTTGCGACATCTCCTGGGCCCGGGTTCTGGGATCTGAGTTCTGAGGCCTCCAGCGGTACGACCAAATGGTTAATGCTAAATTATAAGCAAACACCGCACTGGAGACGCAGACAGCTGGCGACAGTCTGTAAAATACTCGTAAATAATAATGGCCGCATTCAATAATCAAAACTCAGATGCTCAGTAAAATTTTCCCTCAGCGGAAAACTTGGTCAAATTCATGATGGAAATGATTTTGTGAGCCTAAAAATGAGCTGTTAAATTGTTTCTATTATGAACACATGTTTTGTTTGAATAAAGTTGTATGTTTTTTTCTGTTTTTAACACTCATTTTTGTTGGAAAAGTATTGATTTTGTCACTCTGACCGTTCGACATACATTTTAAAAACTAAAACCTTTTTTGATGTTACCTTTATTTGGTAATCACTGAGGCGCCACCGTACATCAATTTCATACAAAATTTAGAGTTGGGATATAATTTGACAATTACACATTCTTATGCAGGGTGTACTTGACTTGAACCATTGATTCATGTCATTATTTGGAGTAAAAAAAATAATTAAAATTTGGTACCAGGTGACATTTTTGAAGTTTTTTTTTGTTAACATAAACAGTTTTTTTTTTGTTTTTGTATTGAATAGTCAGGGTTAAAGTTGGGCGGTTATTCGGCTGAGTGAATAGTGATGATATGAGTAAGTATTTTAATTTAATTTAATTAGAATTTTGAGTGGGATATGAGAAGCAAACAACTGAAAAAAGTCAGCGGAGACATTTACAATTACACCTTCATTGACATTTTTACTTCAAATAATGTTAGGAACCACTAGTTAAAGTAAGTCAAGTACGTCCATTAATACCTTGATTTACTTTATCTACTACTTGCTGAAGTCCCGGGGCTTTACACAGAGTTTTCGAAATCAAATGTAGACAGTGACTTTCTTTTACATACAAATCAAATCCACACAGCCCGCTTGCCAGCCCGCTCGTCCACCACATACAGACATATATTTTTATATATTTCAACCAATTTAAACAAAACCTTGACAAATTATATACCTTAACCTTCCTCATGAAACACTCTATCTATTGGTGGAAACCGCTTGAAAATCCGTTCAGTAGTTTTTGAGTTTATGGCGAACAGACAGACAGACAGACGCGACGGAGGACTTTAATTTATAATTCGTAGAGATTTGTTTTCGACAGGACCGGTTTCACCCAACTACGAGAATCTTCGAAAAAGTCCACCAATCGTCTGTATAGCAGGGTGAAGTTTCAAAAGTTAGTAATATGGAGAATGTGAAAAATGTTTTATATTGCTTTTCATATTACTATCCTTACTATCCGGCTTCACCCGAGATTTCACTTAACTGCACACATATTTTATCTCCACATCTGTTACAATGCGTCGGAGTGCTAAACGCTTTAAACAAAAAGATAATTACTAAACTTTACCACCACAAAGACGACCATTAAAATTACACTATACAGAAATGTGCCCATGCATAAGCAAAACCCCAAGTTACTTACACTATTAGCTGCATTATTCTCTGCCGTTAATAGCTCTCAGAAACCTTACCGCGACGATTAGTATTGACGTTATTATCAGTTGCCAAGAAATGTGATAAAATAATTTACTCTTTTGAGATGGCAGACTCCACAAGATTTTGACACGAATAGAGATTAAATTGATTGTCTTTGCCTGGGCCATGTATCCGTCAATAGAAATTACCCAGCATCTTCATCACTGAAAGTTTTAATTATCTGCTTCACAGATCAACCCTAATATTCAGGTACGGTGGACCGTATCGTCATTCAAATGCTTTTATCTAAGATCGTAGGCACCTCCATGATTTTACAATAATGTAGGAAACACCGTAAATATAATAGTTAGGTCTTTCTAATTATATATGAACAGTTCTCGATAAATCTAATTCCGTTTACAACGTTTTTTGTGCAAGGATGTATTTGGTTCTATTTAATAAGTATCGAAATGAAAGATTTTGGAGTAAGCAGTAAGAAAGGAGAACTTTTTATGATTACATTTTACACGAATTTGACAGTAAAAATTGATTTTACTCCTGTCATCTTCAGCAGGTTTCTACCTCAAATGATCAACTACTCTACAACTTGATAATGTTTACTCCTTGACATCATCCGCCCTTTTCCTGTGACTGTCTTCGTGGTGATCCGCCCCTCATGATCGTTCTTGGAAACTCATATAAGTTTCTCTGTGGAAGAAGTAAGTTTTTATTTCTAATGTCATGAACGTCAATAGATAATATGTCCAGTTAGAGACTCGGACCATAAGAATCTGTGCTTCTCTGTGTGCCAACATTTAAAAGATATATTTTTTAATTATTTACCTTTTAACACCCAGAGAGCTTTTACATTAAATTAATGCTCAATGACAAATCTGAACAGTGAGGAATCCTTTTCAAAAGTGATACAAAGTCTTTAAAAATGTGATGAAAAAAAACTGTCCTAAATACTAACCTAACCGAAAACGATTGGTGACTTAGCAGGGGTGTCCGGGTTCATGCGGGTGAGGTTCGTCCAGGTCTTGGCGGCCGATGCGTCTGCTCACCTGCTGCGTGGCGGACAGGATCGAGAGAGACCAGTTGAGGGAGCTCTTTTATCCTCTCCAGCCAGAATCTCTCGATCCATCGTCTTGCATCGCAGTTGGATGGATGGATTCATACGTCCGTCACTCCTGGACACACTGACCCCCAGTTTCCTACCCACCCCTCATACCTATTTCCTTCCCAGAAATTCCTCTTCTTCTTTTCCTTAAAACAACCCTCCACACAGCATCTCCTAAGATGACATAGGCCCTGAGGGATTTTTTTTCCTCAGAGCCTCCTGTGTGGAGCTAATGTAAAAAAATATCTTTAATTAAAGTCAGGGAAAACCATTTTATGATTTTCTGGTGACCATTCCGCAGTTCCGCACATATATGTAGATAGTTTTTTTTATTTATTTTTTATTTAATATAGATATATAAGTGTACAGTGGAGTTATATAAATTACATATCGGTACAGAAATTATTTGAAATTGCAATCTCACCAAAGAAGAAGCGAGTTCTTGTGCTTGATGAGCGAGTCACACTAATTATAACTGAAATAGAATAACATTATGCAATAAGTAAGTATATAATAGGATCAATTGAGACTTCTAGATCATCTATATGTGTAGGTATACATACATAGGATACGGTTACATACTAAAATATTGTGCACTTAGGAGAAATTCGAAAAATCTAAATAAAATAGAGATGAATATAGATTAATAATAAATAGAAAGAAAGAGAAAAACAGGTAGTTATTTAGTTAATTATTCCTGATTCCCTCAGAAAATCGCCAATATGCACTTTTAATGTCTTTAACGAAATGACATTTTACGAAAACTTTTTTAGCGTTATTACCGCTTCACAATTAGCTCTATAAATGAAACATTTCTCAACGTAGCCAAATAGTAATAACTGTTTTAGACAGGTTACAAAATAAGCTTTCGAATTATTATATTACAAATAAATATTAATATTTTTAAATATTAAAATTTAGAATGCAAACATTAAAAGAATGTGAAAATGACTCACGTGATGTTTTTTATGTGAAAACGGTACTAAAATCACAGATTATGTAAACAACAATACTTATTCTATTGTATAAATGTGTAATAAACACTTTTGTCACCTCACTTTTTTATCATTTCATATAAAAATATTTAACAAAAATTAACAATGTCGGGCGCGGTCGACCCGCCCGTAGGAAATTAGGCGGGATAAATTATGTGTCAGACTGCGCGTCTGACAGAATGTTCTTTTTATATATTTCTATGGACAACTTGAATAGAAATGTGCAGCATGATTCACTATCAACCTTTCACTTTTTATTTTAGGGATGTTACTAAAACAATAACTGAGTTATAACGGTTTCTATGGAGACACGCGCTGACGTATAAACACGCTTATTGTACTTGACTGCTGTCGTATTTTTAACGCATATATCAGCTTACGTTGCGGAGGGGTTGTGTAGCTTCAGTTTGAGTTTCAGTTTATTGATGTCTTTGGTTTTTTTTTATTTCAATAGGAAAGTTGTTGAAAAACTTTCTTCCTAAATAGATATAATTGTTTTGCAATTTGTTTTGTATATTTAATTTTATTAGTCTCATACTTTACTATCCACGAGATCACGCAGTATTTAGATAAACTTTCGATAACTACATTGTTATTTTATTACCTTAATTACCTTAATTCATAATCTCTGACTGTACTTGATGTGGGTTTGGGTGTTTTAGAAGAGTATTTGAAAGTTAGATGTAATTTTTTTAGTTATCGTTCAAGACCTTAAATGTTGCCTACCTATATGAATCAATGTACGTTTAATTTTGATGGACGAAGGCGCATCTGTACATGAAGCACGGTGTTCCCAACTTATCAAGATTTAAATTTCATTTCGTAACAAATTCAATTGAATAAATTTGAATAATTTGCCCTATTCAACCCCGTGAGCGCGGGTTTCAAATGCCCTATACGCTGACTCTAGGTATGAACTCATCAGGATTTAGGAAATTCTGTAATTAATAACAAATTAGTATACCTGTATACGAAAATATAAGTATTACTAAAGTGTTTGTTTAAGGAACAAAAATATAAATACAAATCATAAAGTAGGTACTGCTCAAACCATTCCTGGGCTGAAAATATTCAGCCCGGGAATGGTTTGAAATAATGTAATATAATTTACGATGACCAGGCAACTCGACGAAGTGGCAATTCAACACTTATTGAAAAGTCGTTTAGCGATAAAAAGGGGTAAAATGTGGTACGTTAAGTTCGATTGTGGCATTTACAAAAAAATCATCAATTAATGGTTTTTTAAAGGGGTGTTGAAGTGCCACTTTATTGAGTTGTGGAACCATAATTAGCGCAGCATAATTAGAAATTAGACTTCACGGTCCACATTCAACAAACTGCAAATAAGGGTATGAAAACATTGGGATTTATATTAAGAACAATTAAAAACTTTGAATCGTTACAAATCATTAAACTTTTGTACACATCACTTGTTAGAAGCCTAATAGAATATAACTCCATAGTCTGGTGGCCCTTCTGCAAAATTCATATTCAAAATGTTGAAAGAATTCACAGACAATTTCTCCGTTTCGTAAATTTTAAACTTAACATCCCCTTCGAGCACATAAATTACCCGTCATTAATGAATATTTTAAATATTCCAACTTTAGAAAACAGACGAAAAATAAATACCTAAACGTTTCATTAAAATTACTAAACTCTCAATTCGATTGTTTTGAACTTTTTTTTTTTTACATGAGTCTCACACAGGAGGCCTTGAGGAAAATAATTTCCCTCAGGGCCTATGTCATCTTTGGGGATGCTTTATGGAGGTTTTTTTAAGGAAAGGAAGGAGAGGAGAGATCTGGGAAGGAAAAGGGTTTAAAGGGTGGGTAGGAATCTGGGGTTCAGTGTATCCTGGTCATCCGCCTCAAGACCTAGACAAACCTCACCCCATGAACCCGGGCACCCCTGCTAAATCACCAAACGTAGCGAACCACTTGGGGTGACCTGTGGCAGAGGTGTTGGTTATCCAATAAAGGTTCCCGGGGCGGCGGTACCCATTCCCGCCTCCCAAATTGAACTCCTGCAAGGAGGAGCATTTTATATACATACATCTCATTCCAACTTCGAATTCTCCAATACAGCGATTACATCGTCTTGGTAACAAATACGTATGTATTTGACAATTATTTGAACTTAGCAACCTTCAAACGCCAAATGTGCTAACTATGTATTTCCACCTATTCCATAAACTAATGCTAATAATTTTATAATTTTAAACAATACGTACTTTGTGTCAACTCCTATATTTTTTGCAACCTCTATTTTGTTTCTTATATTTTATGTTACCTGTATTTTGTCAACTCATTATTTTCACTGTAATTTAAAAAAAAAAGTACTGCATTCTATGTAAAAGCCTTATAAGTGTTTAAATAAATAAATAAAACAAAATAATACTGCACACAAATAGTAAGCACAAATATTTTATCAAAAACATAGTTCCTAACTAATGCATACATATGAATCCACATAATAATTTGTGTATAGTACTCCTGCCAAGTCACCAAATGTAGCGAACCATTTGGGGAGACCTACGGATATTCAATAAATGGTTCCCACGCTGGCTGTATCCATACGCGCCATCCAAATTGGTAGGCGGGTATGTGATTAGGTTCGACATTTTACTATTGTGTAGGTATCAAATTATGAATATATATATATATTCATAATTTACTATTTTTATTATAAAGATTTTTTTTTAAATTATGTATGTACATATATATAATATTTAGTTAAAATCACTCTTGCAAAAATAATATTATTACCGCCGCGTGGTTCGGGTGGAAGTTGCCCCGTTATAGTTTTTCGTTTAATCCAACAATTTTGTAAGTATATTCAAATAATTAAAAAAAAAATCTTTATAATAAAAATAGTATTTTCCTCAGTGCACAAGTTAACAGAATGGTGTACCACAAGGCTCCACATCGGTATGAAGATTATTTGTTCAAATTGAATTTAGATATGGATCTCGTGCTAGTGCTGTCCGCCCGACTTGCACCAATCGTTATGAATATAAATCGAGCAAAGGTCGTGGGGCTAACTTAATAAATACATGGATTTCTGAACACCTCCGCCACGTGACCAGGTGATCCTGCCACGAAGCCTTTATCTGGGCTTAACTAGACGTAGATTAATTCGATACGGTCGGTTCATCTCATCCATTTGAATAATTGAATAGCAATCGAGCTGTCATCAAATGGAGAAATATTTTGAGTTAGTGCTTTCAGTGAAGACCTCTTGATAGAAGAAATTAGAAATCGTTTAAAATTCTTGCACAGGCTTTTGTGCACCCATGTTGTGCAAGCGGCTTCTTTAGCATTTTTTTCGGTCTTGGTATTATTATGTAGGTACCTAGATTGTTGAACACCGCTGTAAATTAGTACCTACAATATTAATGCTTTTTGGGAGTGAGTAAGAATTGCCTCTTTTAGAAAATCGTGTGTAATATCCGAGCTTCTACATTTAGGGCCTTACTAAGAAATGTGTTTTAAATTTTACACAACTTATAAACTACCATTATTAGTATAAATGGTTGTTTCCACAGAAAAAAGAAAGTTGTTTATCAGTTGTACAAAATTTAAATAAGGTTTGTTAGTAAGAGGGTTATTTACTGGAAGGGTATTTTTTATTCAAACCGTCAGAAAAAACCAGGCAGACGTCGTTTCACGTCATCATGGAGCATTCTAAAGAAACGTACGCAGTACCTATCTTGCTTCTTATAATATTGATGGGTGACAATCACCATTCTTCAAAAACGCGAATTACTACAAGAATTATATTTATTCATTAATGGCATAATATTTACTTGGTCAGTCGAAAACTTAAATCTGAGGAAATTATTATGAATTTATTTATATGAATATAAAATTGTACTAAAATAACATTTTATTAGTTACATTTTACAAGTAATAAACAAAAAAATCGTTAAATAAGATTTTCGCGAAACAGAAAAAAATACTTATCTCTTGCTTTTAACCCCCGACGCAAGGAGCGGTTTTATAAGTTTGACTTTCTGTGTGTCTGTCTGTGGCATCGAATGCACCGAATATGATGCGGTTTTTCTGTTTGTTTAAAATCTGACGTGATCGAGATGGTTCTTTTAGCCACAATTCATAAAAATCTGTTTCGGCCTTTCAAAGTCATCAGCTCTTTTTTTGTCGGTGGGTGCTTTAAATTTTGAAAATTTTACTTATATATCTAAAGAAAGACTGAAACCATTTCACGTGGACCATATCAATGGTGACCATTTTCTAAAGAAAGACTGGAACCATTTCACGTGGACCATATCAATGGTGATCATTTTCTAAAGAAAGATTGGAACCATTTCACGTGGACCATATCAATGGTGACCATATTCTAAAGAAAGACTGGAATCATTTCACGTTGACCATATCCACGGTGACCATTTTCTAAAGAAAGACTGGAACCAGTTCACGTGGACCATATTCACGGTGACTATTTTCTAAAGAAAGACTGGAACCATTTCACGTGGACCATATCCACGGTGACCATTTTCTAAAGAAAGACTGGAACCATTTCGCACATGGGCCATATCCACGGTGTCCATTTTTTAAAGAAAGACTGGAACAATTTCACGTGGACCACATCCACGTGTCTGGCAGACAGAAAGACACACAGAAAGTCAAACTTATAACATAAAAACAAGGGATAAGTATTTTTTTGTGTTCTAAAAATTCTAATATTCAAAATTGGGTGGTTGTCTTACTATTTCATTTCATGATATTTGAATTCAAAGTGTTAAAATCTAAAAATAAGTCACATTATATTATTTTCACGGTATCTTCAGACTTTTTCATTTTCATACAAGATGCCTGAGAAGGAAGTTTTTTATGAAAGGAGTTTAGGACGATCGTCGATGAAGTGCACATTATCTCTCCCTGGGACTGGTATAAATTATTTTCATAATAATATGTGCAATTTACTGCATTTATTTGATAAAAGCTTCCTTACATATGTCAAGTAATGTGAAAAATTCTTATTCACAGTTTTCGTTAAATTGTTTTGATATTACACCGAGTTTTAGTAAGAAGTGAGATAACTTAAATAAACTTGGTGCCCAATTTACGAATTATAATTGTAAGCTCAACAAAATGTAAGATATTTTGGATTAACCCTTATAGTAGACACCGGTAAAAAATGTCTAAAAACACGAACACCTGTTATGTCCTCACATACTAAAGCAAACACCTCTGTTTTGATAAGTTGACCGAAGGACCTGTAGCTTATGAATGGAGTAATCTCCCCGATGGCACACAACAAGGGGATTATAATACATATGACAGATATCTTCATAAAGGCATATTAAACCGCGGGACATTCTTGATAAATGGGTATTTAAGGACACGGGACCTTTATCCCAAACAACACATCTTAGCCAGAATTACAAGACGATTCTAATGACGGACACCTAATCACAATAATAACAAATATTGCTTTTGAGGTTCTCCTTCCTTTTACCGCACATTTTTGCCACACAAAATTCTCACAATCCAAAATATTTTTTTATAATTACGAGGGTCAGTCAGAAAATAATGCCTCCTATTTTTTTCTGCTTAAATAAAGGTAGTTAAGTTAAAATTTTGGTGCTATTTCTCGAACCTCCTTCGACAGCCTACTGCAGTAGTAAGTTTTTGCCTCGACAGGTAGCAGCACTGCAGTCGTTGGCAAAATGGCCGACATTGATGTTCGTATTAGACAGCGTTCTATGATTGAGTCTTGACTGTAGAAGGTGATACTCCCATTCGCATTCATAAAAGACTGAAAAATGTGAACCACGATTCAACAGTGGATGTCAGCACTGCTAGACGATGGGTTCGTCGCTGTAACGAAGCTGAAGGACAAATACCGCTGGCTGACGAAAAACGCAGCGGCGCGGGAGCAGGACGTTGATTGCAGTGACTGCACGCAATATTGAGCGAGTCGATGACATCATTCGTGGTGATCCCAGATAACTTCAAATGTCGCATTCTCTCCATCAGTAAAGGCAGTGTGATAACGATTATTCGACAACTGACAATTCAACAAAAGTTTGTGCAAGGTGGGCACCAAGAAAGTTAACTGGCCATTATAAAGAAACAAGAAATAAAAGTAGCCTCGCAACACCGGCAGCGCTTAGTTTCTGGAAAAAATTGTGACCGGAGATGAAATATGGGTTCATTTTTTGAACCTGAATCAAAGAGGCAGTCAGTGAAATGGCATCACACAAACTCACCAAGGACAAAAAAATTCAAAACTTTGTGATTAGCTGGGAAAGTTATGGCGATGGTGTTCTGGATGTGAGTGATTTTTACTGCTGTGGAAACGGACGGATATCATATTGAAAACTATCAAATTAATCATCAATTATGTGGTTTACAACCCATGTAATTGCATTTTTTATTTCTTGATAATTAAAGGAGGCATTGCTTTTGACTGACCCTAGTATGTTCTTGCAGATTCGCGAAAGAAAAAAATAAAGTCTTAAGGGCAACAAATGACTAACAAATATAATCTTTTGAAAGGAGAATTGGTAGGAAGGGTTATCTGAAGAAAGTTGAATGGATTTTATATGGATATTTCACAGAAAATGAAAGTAATGAGTAAAACAGAGCCGAAATTAACAAGAACGTGAATTTAGCAACATATTTTCATTTTGAAGCAAAATGAAAAAAGTGAAGGAGTAATTTAATTTAGCTAACGATAAAGAGGTTGTTTAAACTTATCAACATTATGGTTTTCATTAGTAAATTATCTTATAAACTTACGGTAATACGCTGTGGAATAAATAGTACTATGGCGGCCACTTGTGCCGGATTAATTGCGCCGCCACTGGACTCCGACAGAACGCGCTGGAAACTACGAAATACCTACAGTCAGTTACTACGGCCGGCCGCGCCGCCTCGTAAATAATAATTCCGCCACTTACGCGAAAGGCCTAGAACGTGTGGCTGTACCATACAAGTGCCCACAGAAGGTTCGAGCGATTTCTCAGCTTTGCGTGAATTCACCCAGCATTGCCTACCGTGAGAGTAATTACTCGCCGCGAGTATATAAGCAAGCGCTCGCTCGCTGAGTCTCAGTTCAGTCTTCATTCATGGTTCGACATCTACACATCGGGCGGTGATACAGTGTCGCTACGCATTATTCAGCCCACGCGGGCTGATATCGCTCTCGCAGCAAGTGATTTAACCCATATCCAGTGTGACTTCAGGAACATCTTATTACAACTACCATCTCGCTGTCCAGCCCATCGCGCCTCGACATGAGATGTCAAGCAACCAGCAACCGGCAACGAGCCAGCAACCACAACCGGCAACAAGCCAGCAACCAGCATCCTCAACGCCTCTCAAGGTTCCTTCCTGCGTCACGTGTGTGTGTCGACTCAAAGGCCACACATCCGCCATACCTCGTCAACACGACGACGGTCGACCGCCTGGACCAAGGTCACTTCTACAAACACGCCGGCTCCCTGAAGACCAGTGATCTTCACCGCCGTAGTCTCCTGACCTTCACGCATCATCACGCAGCAACACCAACGGCACCACTGACACTCCGCTCCGCTTCGACCTCGCTACGTAGCGCAACAATAAAGACTGACTCACTACACCGACTAGAAGCCTTTTATTTCTCGTCCCGTCCCTAACGATACGGCCCGCTCCCTCAGTACAAATTGTACTTTCAGTTTCCGTAAACTATCCATGAAAAGAAATTCCACCATTATTGCGCACTAGAAGCGTATTCAAGAGAAAACCAAACTTCTAAGATAAAAATATTTTCCATTTGTAGGACCTACTATTAATCTACTATGAAAGTAAACTTACTAATAAGACTCATAAATGTCTTAAGATTAGAGTTTTCATTTAAATTATATTATTATTATAAATTACTTGAGTTTTAATTTTCTCCCGTGATATTTGAACTATTGGTTCTGTTTAGATCTAATAATAATTGAACTATTAGATCTAATAATTATAAATAATATCATGCATTCAAATGCGTAATATTTATTATATTAATATTTACTGAAATTCTGGCCCTTGAAGGCTTATAATAAACGAGATGGAAAGAAGAGGTGTCAAGAGGGATCATTTCTCACGGAATACTTTCGAAGTTGAGCTGTCGCTGATGCTTAAAAATTAAGCCTAAGACAACTTCCGCGATGTCAACAGACTTGGAGTGTGTCGCATCTTGATAAACTAAAACCAAAATTCATAACTGTTTTTATCCAGTGCATTGTACATAATTCTGGTCTCAGACCATGTTAAATTCACCGGCCAAAGATTCCTTTAGCGGGAGACGATATTGTTTCGACACATAAAAATTATGCATAGGTGTAAATGCTTAGAATAATATAGGGAAAAAATATTATTTCAACTTTACCAAAACAATCTCAACCAATACTTGAAAAGTTAGGTCATAATCAAAGCGACCAATGAGCGCCGCAGACCCGCGTCATTTCCATTTCATTTGTCAACTAATAGGAATAGGAGCCTTTAAAAGTGACATCATAATCAAGTCGACCAAGGAGCGCAGTCGATGCGTCGCACGTGCAGTAATCGTCATTTCCGTTTTCCGAAATCCAAGTCACAGCGGCGCTAAAGAAATTTCACTTCAAAAATGGTTTTAAATATGAATTCGTATCTAAATTCCTCCTATTTACGTGGTGTAAATGTATAATGCGATGCGTAATGTCACAACAGTGACTTATTACTACGACGTTTGTATTGTTCAAGCGACCTTAAACCAGGCTTAAGGCTAGCTTTACCATACCAACGTTAAACCGACCAATGAGAACTAATTAGTAAGACAGATGACTTTATACACGGTTTAATAATTCGGCGGTTTCAAGGAGGATCAATGGTGTTAAGAATTGCTAGAAAATTAGAATTGAAATGTGTTGACAGGGGACGGTAATCGATTTCCAAACAGTTTTCTTTTTGGTTTTTGGAAAAAAAAATTACTTCTCTTGTGGTAAGATTCTTACAGATGGTTCTTATTTTTTATTTAGGTGTGTGAGTGAAATATGAATAGTATATACTTGCCCCTTCATACAAAAATTAATCGCAATAATAATAAAGAATATGAAAATCGCTCGTGCTCTTGGTCATAATGAAGAGTGTCTTATTGTGTCAGTAATTAGTTTAAATGGGTGTTATAATAATGAAAGGTACAAAGAAGGTAGTTTAATAAGGTTATTCATTTTATGATTGCTTTTATTCTTAACAACAAATCCCTTCTCTTCAAAACTGTTAGCAAACACATTCCATTAGGTTTACAACATTTAATACCAAGATGACGTAGGCCTTGAGGGGAATTACTTTCCTCGGGGCCTCCTGTGTGGAGCTAATCTAAAAAAAGTGTTATGCGTTATGCATGTATACGTACCTAGGTAGTCATGTAATATCTGAATTTAGTTTGGTTGATAGTCGGGAATTGAACCCGTGACCACCGGCCCAAACGTAGAGCACCAAGAATTTAAGATAAATATGTATTTACGAGTAAGAGTAAGATTACATTAAATAACCTCATACCCTAATTTAATTTTTTGCCAAAATAATTTTTTGCAAATCATTGATGTTGTTTCGCTTGATAAAAATATATTTTTTTAAACACTACAACGACACAACCTGAATTTATGCATGGTAAACAAAAACCGAATGAAAAATATGTTTTTTTCTCGATAATTATTTACAAGCGTCGTAGAATTGTCCAAGTGACTTCTAGCGAAGAAAATAAATTATATCGTAAAAGCACCTCCAAAGTAGTATAGAAACAACACGTTGCTTCATGTTCCTCAGAGGTAGGAGGTCTTAATAAAATACACTTATAAAACGCTCTCAAAATCGGTATCTTAATTGAAATACGATATTTTGTTTCCTGTTGATCGTTTTATTGTCTCTTCTCTCCCATTTTCGATTTCTAGCTTTGCTTGTATATTTTTTTCTAATGCGGTCCCGAGATTTGATATCAGTGGATAAAGTCGTCAATGGGTTGAGATCATTACTTGGTCCTACACATGTTAGCAGGGAATGTTTTATCTCCGGAAGGTTTTCAATCTGGGACCACCCTAAGCTAGACAATTTCATTAACAACGCCTTAGCTACCCTGAGAAAACACCTACATAATGTAGGTAGGTAGATAAACAATCAAACCAATAATAAATTACTTTATCAATTAAAAACAAAAATATAATCTAGCTATGAAAATGAATTGTAAAACTGTACTTGCGACATATGACCTTCCATTTGAATACCTAAAAATTGTTGTAAATTCGTAATAGATTAGGACAAAATGCCTTCGCCGTTTTATAGTAATTTCTGGTAAAAAATAAACAAACTAAGTCAGTAATTTTGTAAGTTTAATAAATACTTACCGGTTATGGCGTTGTTTTTTACCATAGGGAAATCGAAAACATAAATAAATGTTTTTAAAAATCGCTAAAAAGGCTGAAAAATACTTTATTAAAACTACGTATCCATTTTCAGTAATCCACCATCATTTATCCTACTTTTAAATGTACACTTTATACTATCATAAGAAAACCGATTTTTTTTAATGTGAATTGAAAAGTAATATTATTTCGTATGTAAAAGATCCACTTTAAAGTAAAACAGAGTTCTGCAAATTAAACAATCAAAAAAATCTTTAGAACTTACTCGTAATATTTTCTGAAAACTTATTTTTTTAAATTTACTTACATTTGAAAACATGCAGTTATTTGAACAAAAAACTCTTGACTTCAGAACCTTTTTATAAACAGCATAATAAATTTTCCTAATTTGATTAAAACCGTTCCACAGTTTGTTTGGTATCGCTCGGCCCAGTGATTGTTTTATTGAGAGACTGCAGCGGTCCAATACTTGACGTGGAGGCTAAACTTTATAGGGCCAATTAGCTTGTTGCCAGTTTAATGGTTGATGCGAAGGGCCTCACACCTCGATATACAATATACCTCGAGATACAATACAGTAAGTATATATACTCACTCTAATGGAAAACGAATCGGTTGTAAATATTACACCAGGCTTACATTTTACTCACTTTGTAGCTTTCTGAAGTATATATTCGGAATACGAGTTTACTTTGGGTTAGTGGCAATTTTTTAAAACATATCAGATATCAATGAACGCATCAAGATGTTGGTCGTGGTAAAACAGGTATTGTAAATGAATTGATTAGTTTTTCTTATTTACGTATAAAACATAAGAGAAAACCGATAAACTTATTTTGGAATTATTTTTTTTAAGGATGTATTTTGTTTTTTTTCATTGCATTGTTATTTGCCTTCATGAATTGAGAATTTTTCGACCACTTGCTATGCACATGCCCTTGTTGTGGTGGTCAATTTTATTCACAAGGCATTAAAATATAAAATATAAAAGAATACAAAAAATGTTAAAGTATATAAAAAAAATATAAAATAATACAAAAGAAAGATATACAAGATCAAAGTAAGTACTATGGGGTAAGCAAATAAGAAAGAATTAAAAAATATTTTTAGCTGGTACGAATAACATAATAAAAAGAATCATATGCAAATAAACTTTTCCGAAGTGTGCAACGCCAAGCCTTGCACAATGGTGTTATTTTATATGTAAGCGTTAGGCTAATTATGGGAAAGGATTGAAAACGGGAAAAAAGCAAACGGCGTGAAACTCCACTTGAGGTTACTTCGTTCCTTTCCATTCGTGGTTCTATTCGCGTCACGTCGCGTCGCAGCCTTAGTTACTTAGGTTTGGTACATTATTTTTCAGCTATTTTTGTACAAATAAATTCGTGATTTTCGTTATTTGTTTTTGGGGTGTTATGCCGTGTTGCGATATCTCCTTCTTTAGCCAACGTTTCGGACATCGTTGCAGTGTCCATCATCCGGGCAGATCCGGATGATGGACACTGCAACGTGTAGACATCTACCGGATCTGCCGGATCTGCCCGGATGATGGACACTGCAACGATGTCCGAAACGTTGGCTAAAGAAGGAGATATCGCAACACGGCATAACACCCCAAAAACAAATAACGAAAATCACGAATTTATTTGTACAAAAATAGCTGAAAAATAATGTACCAAACCTAAGTAACTAAGGCTGCGACGCGACGTGACGCGAATAGAACCACGAATGGAAAGGAACGAAGTAACCTCAAGTGTAGATGTGTACACATCTACCGGATCTGCCGGATCTGCCCGGATGATGGACACTGCAACGATGTCCGAAACGTTGGCTAAAGAAGGAGGTAGCGCAACACGGCATAACACCCCAAAAACAAATAACGAAAATGCTTTTGGCCGTGAAAATCTTTAAACTTATCCAAATTCGTGATTTATTATGTTATACTAGCTGGTTCCCGGCATGCGTTGCAATGCCGTATTCGAAAAAATACATTGTTTCTCCCTAAATCACCTTTCCCCTGCGTACGTCCCCTTCATAGCTAGCTTTATAAATTATAGCCCATATGTTATTCTGATGAATGATATAAAGTTTCATTACAATCCATTCAGTAATTTTGCGTGAAAGAGTAACAAACACTCATACATCCATTAAAACTTTCGCTTTTATAATATTTTGAATTAACGTCAACTTCTTAGCGTCAGTTTTCAAAAAATAAAAATAAAAAAAGTTTAAAAAGGGCCAGAACTTCAGTTAATTTCTAGTTGTTTTGATTTCTGAACTATTATGATAAGATCCTTAGTTTTCGATAACATTCTTTCTTTTTTTAAATACACACTGTAATCAAAATAAATACGGCAGCTCAAATATCTTTATGTACAATGAATTATTTAAGTTAGTACTAACTAATAACATTAATGTACACTCCCCTTCCGTACACAAGTACTTTCAATGGAAGGGTAGTAAAAAAAAAACTGAGATGTATAATTACCATACAAATACCATGTAAAACATAATATTAAAAATAAAACATTATTAAAAAAATAAAACATTATTATTAAATAAAATATAAAAATAAAATATTATGTAGATATTATTTTTATTAATTATTTTTATTTTATTGCAGAGGTTTATTGTCAATACCAACGCCGATGTAATATCTTTGTTAACCTTCACGAACTCGCTTTCAAATATCAAAAACTTTTTCCGACGGATAAAAACAATCCATGGCTATAATTCCACTGAATTTAATATAACTTTACTCTGGACGACGAATCACTCACTGATCCAATGTTCAATTAAAATAAATAAATGTTGAAATCACATCCTGTAATTTCACACCTCTACTTCTTGTTCCAATCCACGAAAAAGTTGTCTTGAATGAGCTGAAAAAAAAACATTCACACTCAACACAGGCGATAATGTCACTCGCTTCAACCCATTCATTCAATGTCATTTAGACAGGGCCGGAACAAGCTTTAGTGATTAAAGAGTGGTAAACAGGCACCAAAAATACAAATAAATGTACCCGTTGATTTTAATGGAAATACGTGGACTCATTTGGCGTGGTTTTTTTTTCGTTTTTTTATGTAGATGTAGGTATGCAAGATTAAGGATATTATTTATTTATTGTTTGAAACATTTTTAGTGTTACAACATAATATAATATTTCAGACACTTTCCTAATAAAGCAGATGCTTGTGCATGTAAATGGAGTGGGGAAAAATAATAAAACACAAAATGAAATTAAAAATACAGTTTGAGAAATACAGCTAAATTGGTTTAAAATTAACTAAAATAATCTTCGTAGGTACCTACGAATACAATTTTTTTTACATGCATCGCACATATTATCGCACATAAAAGTGCTTACACAAGACTCCTATGATGCTTTCAGTGGGTTATTATAAACTTTTTTGTATTTTATAAAACACGCTGTTTTGTGAGCAGCAGGGTTGTCTAATGTCTAATGTCCAGTAAAGTGGTTATTGTTGGCACTTTTATTTTAACTTGATCATTGAAAAAAAAAGTTAAAAATTTCGCTACAACATGTAAAGTATTCGCCAAATGTCACAAATAGCTGTTGTTTATCTTAATGTTTTCAACATAAAGTTATCATTAAAAAAAATAATCTAGTCTCTGCCCCTACTAGGCAGTCAAAATATTTCATAAACATTTTTGTAGTTCAATGATTTGTTTTTACTAAAAAGCACCATAACTAGACAAGCCACGCTCTTAATGGGAGACTAGTAGCGAGTAATGCAAGAGAGGGTAAAAATCATTCAATCAATCAATTTTATTGTATTGTTATTTTTCTCATTCATGTGTCCCTGCATTAGAGATTGGCAATCAGCAAAGCAAACTTACCCTGCAGACTGCAGACTGGAATATTTCATATACAGCAGCAAGAGCTCGCGCGTACGTCATCGACGATCGTCTTTTTCCTTCTCACGCCCTCACACGTCTTTTATCGAAACGAAAGAGATAGAAGGTACTAATGACGTCACGTACAACCTCTGGCTGGGCTAGTAAAGCAGTCACTTCAATCTATTATAAAATCACACTTTCCCTTGTCAGCCTTCCCTCCCAGCCCAACCCTGCGCTAAGTAATGCAGAGACGCGGTTAAAAGGCCTCCATGAGCGTGTCTTGTTTCGGCCATCAAATTTATGTGGATCCGAAGAAAGAGGATGCCATGATCGAAA
Source organism: Limnephilus rhombicus (assembly GCA_929108145.2). NCBI lineage: Eukaryota > Metazoa > Arthropoda > Insecta > Trichoptera > Limnephilidae > Limnephilus > Limnephilus rhombicus. The sequence goes on from OV815270.1 coordinate 18,070,608, forward strand.
AAAGACATCAAATGGTGAAACCAACACGTCTCCAGATAACGCGGACTCCCCACGAAGGCGCACGGTGGTGTAAGAAGTCAGGAGAATAATTTACGAGGGAATTACCTAGCGAATATACGAGACCCTTCAATGGCGTCTAACGATTCGCCATTGAAAGGTCTAAACGTCTAGATCTGATGCCCGGGCGCACCCCTATAAAATTTATGGTTGTTTGATGTCAAAATAGTACCTACGTAGACGTTCAGAATGTGGAGGCCTTTTCCTGTCGTTCGTGAGTTGTTCTCACTTCGAAGAGTGCGAACTGTATTTTTTTTAGAAGAGGTCTGTGTTAGCTTTTATCACTTTTGAAATGTATTTATAAAATAACATTTTTACTGATTTCACGAATGTCACGGTATGCAAGACATAAGAATAATGTACCTTCATCATCAAACATGCTAATTAAGGTTTATTGTAATGTGAAATATTTCTGCAAGAAATTATTCACGTTCTAATAACTTTTACTTTTCAAAATATGAACTGATCGCGGATACCATTCCGGAATCAGAAAAGCCATAAAGTAGGTGCAGATATTAATTTATTCGCTAATGATTAACGGTGTTCATTCGAAACGTAAACTGAGGTCTCTGTAAATTGTCAAAATGAATGTGATTATTTTGTAACGAAAATTGACATTATTAATTTCTTTTTGAAGGGCAATGATCCTGAGGCAAATATTTTATAAATTTCTGCAGCTTTAATATAAAATATATATTTATAAAATACTAGCTTGTACCCGGCATGCCTTACAATGCCATTCAAAGAAATAAATTGTTTCTCCCTGCATGTCCAGTCCATTCCCATGCGTCCGCGCTCCCCCATCCCCCGCATCCCCTTCTCTTCCTGCTTCCCCTTCCCACCTTCACCGCCATCCCCATCCCTCATCACCCTTCCCGCGAACCCCACCTCCTTCGTTACCCTACCACTCCTGCCTGCCCTCCCTGCCGCTGAAATAGAAATACACAAATTTTCAAACCATTCCAGAGCTTATCATTGCATATAGAAACACTCTTATGCTAAAATTCAATTCTCTGTAAAAGTTTTGAGTCAATCCGTCGATTACTTTCCGAGATTTGCAAACACAGACATACGGAACTTAATTTTATATATATAAGGGACACCCTAATCACCTAGAGCAGGGTTTCCCAAACTGTGTTCCGCGGAACACCAGGGTTCCGCTGAACCTGAATAGGGGTTCCGCGACAATTTGTCGGAAGAATTTCATTTAATATAATACACACATGTTCATATTTCAACCTTACTGATATTATTCACAAGAAATTATTATTTATATAAATATTTCACAATACTTCTTAAGTTAGGTACTAGACCCTTCTAGGTAAAATATCAGCCTTTAAATGATTTCTGGGCGAGTTTGTCACAAGAGTACTTACCTTCATTTATCAAAAACCAGCTATTATTGTTTTACATCAGTTTTCTACAACCGATTTATGTGAAGCGGGATTTTATAATTATGTTGTAATGAAGTCAAAATGCAGGAACCGGCTCGACGCCATACCAGATAATAGAATCAACATACCAATACTATGCTTGATATCAAGAAGATATGCAATTCGGTGACCGGGCAACTCAGAATGAAACCAACTCAGAAGCACCTCAGAACGGTCATTAAGAGTGATGATAAAAAAATTGGTTAAATAGGTTAAGTTAGGTTAGGGTTACCGGCTATTTAAAAATTATTTTTCCATAACGTTTAATGACCTTTCTGAGGTGTTTCTGAGTTGGTTTCATTCTGAGTTTGCATGGAACCATGCAATTCACGGACCCAAAATCATCAAAGTCATTAGGAGTTTTATTTATTCAATTTTCGGTTTGTTTGTTTACAATTTTTTTGTTTATATTATATACATTAACCAAAAATGGAATATAAATGTTTAATAATGAATAATGTGCATATTAACTTCTTTTTTTTTAATTTTAACATTAGGAATTATCCAACCTAAAAAATAAGCCAAGTGTTCCGTTAAAATTTATGGGTTTACAAAGGGTTCCATTGCGGAAAAAGTTTGCGAAACCCTGATCTAGAAGTATGAAATATACTTTACGACCTATTCTCATACCTACCAAACATACATAAAAAATTATATTCATAATAATAATAAAAATCGGTCCAGCCGTTTCGGAGGAGTGCGAACACAAACACCGTGACACGAGATTTATATTTATATATATATATATATATATATATATATATATATATATATATATATATATATATATATAGATTTCACGCTAGTATCAATAAATTTAACATATTTGGAATAGCGATCAATTTGAAATTGGAAGTTTTATTTGTCGTTAACAAGTCTTTTGTAAATCATTTGTTCTTCTTTTATTATTCAAACAATAAAAACAGTTTATTTATGAAAAAGTTCTACTGATATACCGCGTGACAATTGTTTCGTTTTCAGAAGGCGAAACAGCTGTCGCGTAATAATAATTACACAGCAGAACTTTTTTTCTTTTTTTTCATTGGTTTTCAAGGTACAATCCCGTTAAACCGCAAGAAAGCAGTTTGTCAACAATGTTATTTGAATAATGTTATTAAATAAAAGCCCATAAAATAAAAATAATAAGAAAAATAGAAGATTTATTGTATTCGTCACAGTCATAACGTTAGTTCTATGCGGTATGATACTATTGTAACCCCAGGCAGGAGCACTCCGGTCCCGGTGAAACCGGTACACCAGGGGGCACTGATTTGTAACGACTAGGAACACGTTCTCTGAGAATGGGAAAGAGGTTGGAGTTTAATCGACCGGTATACTTACTCTTTATTAAATTGCCTTACAAACCTTTGTCAACAAAGACACACTTCAAATTTGATTTCTGTATTTATTTTTAATTAAATGAAGACACTGTGAGCGAAACTCAATCGTAAATCTGGAGACAGAAAAATCAGAAAAAGATATTGGCTGCTATCCTTATATATGATTGCAAGATTCAAACCCGAATTCTACTTAATATTATTCTGAATACTGGCTAATTTGACTACCATGTATCTTGTATCATGTATCGTTAAAAGGGTTGTGATTCTGGGGGTCAGAATATGGCATTATAAGCTATTTTTCTGTGCATTCTGAAAACAATGAACATTTTGAACGGATTTTGAACAGTTAATACATATTTTATTTATAGAAAACCACACACCCGTTCATCTTCAGATCCACTGTTACATATCAACTGCTCTCCCGGTGTCATTAAACCAGAGACAAGCTGCCTTTATAAATCACTTTGATCGTCTAAATAAAACTGCCAAGTTCATTGGGCAAAATCTCATTCAGTTAATAATATTAAAAACCTACCCAGCCATCTCAGGTACTTATCTGGCTATAAAAAGCTTTTCTATTTTTGTCGTGCCATAAACATTTCATTCCAAATCCGAAATCTTATAATAATATATTTATATCCGTCATAATGACTTCATCCATAGGGTGATCAAGGAAATACAATTGTTTTCATAGTGATGATTCAAATTTATGATAGTTTGAGAAATTAATAGGTATCTAACAATAAAGTGGTAATCAGAAATTAAAGTACCTTTTTAATATCTGGATATCTTAATATTGGAAAAGTGGTACGAAACAAGAGGATGACCTATCACAATCTCTAGTTTGAAATTCGACTAACGAATGGCAGAATATGCTATGTCAGACAATGACGAGAAATTGAAGAGAATGAGGAAAATTATACGGTTGTAACAAAAATGACATTCGAACAATATGCAGTTATCAAAGTCGCAGAACTGGGAAGAAAGGGATGCTTAGATGGTTTGAACATGTAGAGCGAATTAAAGAAAAGTTATAAAGGTTCCTGATGTGAAAGAAAATGGTATAAGAAGTCGGGATCACTCGAGGAAGACATAGTACCATCAAATTAGTCAAATTCTTGATTCGAGTCTTGTTAAGAAGCAGGATAACAGAAAATTATGAGAGAACAAATACAGAGTTATACGGATTAGGAATATTTCTATGGAGGAAAATCATTTCATGCAAAAAATCCGTCCGGATTCAATCAATCAATAAAATCGTTGGCAGCTAATTCTGCAAAAAGCAGTAAATAATTTACAAAACCATTTGTTCTCGTTTTAGGTTTTGCTTTTAAAAGAAACGACTTTTCGGAAAATCTTACCGGTTTGTGAATTCTATTTAGAAGTATATAGTAATCCAGCCACCGTTGGTCCCCAGCCTTGCTGAATAGGAACAGAAATGAGAAATAAAGCTGGCACGGCGTAGCCAACATACTATGGCTAGTAAAACAAGCATTAAAATGCGAATTAAAACATTTCGATACGTTTCGTGTTGACCCTGTACACTAGTGTTCACTACCCATTATGTAAAAATAATTGCGAGATCTGTCACTATTTGAGTTATTGGATATTATGAACTTAATTATTTTACTGCGCCACAATTTCTCTATCGGAGTGCGCGGCCATATAACACGTAGTTCCTGATAGACCCGCCGTTAACGGCCATTGGCTGACGCGTGGGCGAATGGGAGGCAGAGGGTAAACTGCACCTTATATAAAAAGAAAATTCTGCACTATAAATAATAAGTTAAGATATATCAATGAAATGTTTAATATAAATCACCCTATCACACCTATCCCACGGCTGATTCACCGAATTTTATTATGTACATACAAATGTTAAGGTGTATCCAACCGAAAACATTTCCTTAAAGTTTAATGTAATACAATGTTAAAGCCCGGTGTATCCGCTCAAAAAGAGGATAGAGAGATTTGTAAATACGAATGTTAGAATTTTCGCTAACATTAAAAACGATCATGTTTATGCGAAAATTATGAAAGTGTTGAATAAAACACGACGTGGGAAATGTCTAAAATAGCATTTAAAGAAACACTGATTTGTTTCATGTGTATAACTTGAAAAAACAATTGAATAAACGTATTTGTAATAATTTTCGGAACATACTTTTCGATTTTTTTCTATGGAGGCAATTTCATATAATTATTGCCTTTTTGGGCGTGGGGAATATATAGATATTATCTTCAAGAATAACATATATTTTTAACGAGAGCTTTAAAACTTAAAGTATTTAAGGAAAATGTGTAATTAATCGGTAGAAACGCCGGAAGCCGTGCTTTAATCATTATTTAAGTTGGTGATGCGCCACTTCGTGTAAAATTCGGTAACAGGACGCTAACAATAACACTCCTTACGTAAATGGCGATAAGATTTAAATTCACGTTTAACACCACCTCTTTTGATTTATTCACGAAAAAAACATCGCAAAAAAGCGTGTTTTATTTTATTTTACGAAGATCAGGTACAAATATTTAAATGTTTTACGATCATTTTCTAAAAAATTTAATTTTTCACGTTATACAACAAAACCATAACCGAAAAGGAGTTCGTAAGTACGAAATTTTGAATTTTCAATCTATTCTTATTGGAATGATATTTTTTTTCGGCTTATAAATAGACTAATAAAAAAAACATTCTATTATTTCATGCGCAAATACGTGTTCAACTCGCAATATTTAATTAAAATCTAAAATATTTCTAAGCCTTCTAATTTTAAAACCATAATTACATGAATTTTACGGGTCGTGCCTATAAGCAAAAATATATTCAATTCACATTAATATTTTCTACATCAAAAGCACGTGAACACCTCAGCACAGATTCTTCTAGTGAGGTGTTCACGAAACACTATACTCATGTATAAATCATTTACATCATTTTTACTCTACTCTACATAATATTAACGCAAAATCTATGATGGTTTTTAGTGAATATTTATGAAGTTTTGTTTATAGGTGTTCTTTTTTTTAAATACTTCAATTGATACGTTAAACAGAGTCACATAAAAAAAGTGTTAGATTAGTTTATCTTTAAATAACTTCTAATGATCAAGCCTTTACTGGTGCCCTCACCCAAACGCCCTCTCGTTGATATTATTCATTGTGTAAGTGTTATTATAATTAGTATTATCGTGATGTGATTTTATAGTAATGTACGTATCTATGTTGGTAAATTAAAATAATGTTTTCTTATGCAGGAAAGTAAAATATTCCATGTTTTTGTAAATCATTAACAAAACGTATTTTAAACAATTTGCTTAAAAATCTGTCCCAATACAAGTTCACCTGGTGAGGTAGGTTATCTTAAACTTAAAATATACTAAACTAATCCAAGCGAGAACCTGTCTGGATGTCGTCAACGTTCCTCTTCCTTCTCACGCGTCTTGCTTGAAAACGAAAAAGACAGAATACACTGACTAGAACGTCTTTTTTTTTGTTTTTCCTTTATTTTTTCCCAATTTTTATTACATCTGGCATATACAATATTATAAAAAAACATAATAATGGGAACCCATTAAGGCGCAGCCTATGTGTGGGTAATATAGTTAAATAAATTGTATTATTGTACCTAGAAAGGAACAATACATTGGGCATGTAAAGAAAAATCTTGATTACTGTGTAAAAAATGTATACACTAATAATTAAGCGCTATAGGTAATTATAAATATATGCTGTTCTTAGATAATCCTAAATAATATTACAAATGCGAATGTGCGTTTGTTTGTTTGTTGGTCCTTCAGTTACGACGCAATCAGTCCGATGTTTTTTTTTTGCTTATGAACAGTTGGAGGATTGGAAAATGACATAGGCTACTTTCATCCCGGAAAATTTATTTTCAAAAATATTTCGTTCCCGTGGGAAAATTCTTTGAACAATAATTTCTCCATAATACCACGCGAGCGAAGCCGCGGGTAAAAGCTATTAAAAAAAGAACATTATGAAAATGTTTTGTAAATATTGTTACTCTCCTAATTTTATTATTCAAGATTTTTTATACCATACTTTCTTGAAGTGTTAAGTATCTAAAATTTTAAGCAGTGGCGTGAAGACTATTTGTTCATTAATTTACTATAATGGGTGCGGTTTAAGCTCAGTGTAGGTGGAAAACACAGCCCTAATAACATAAATCCCGTGAAAGTGCAACAGAAGAGGAAACAACAAGTTTGCTGCAAATAAAATCAAATGCCACACACGACTGCGTGTACTTTACTTGAGTGGCAGGGCTTACATTAGGGAGATTCCAGATCTCGCGAGGTATAGTACGCATTGAACGTAATAGCAAACGCGATGGAGGAATTATAATAAGACTTCAATAATTCTGGATGGCCTCCGTGGTCAGGGGATAAAGCTCTTGACTCACAACCCGACGGTTGCGGGATCGAATCCCGGCGTGCACAAATAAATTTAATTTGATTAATTTGTGTTTATTTAAAATAATTCATTTAAAAATAATATATAGTAGATTTGCGGAACGTTCCAGAGTGGAAGATACTCTCAGTATCGCCCTGTTTTAAGACCACCATTCAGAATTGAAACGTTGATTGAAATGACTTTAGCTATTTTTGGTGACCAGATCTGAATAGCCAGATACTTCCCTACCCTCCTCTTAACCATCTCCTTACCCTCGCCAATGCCTTCAGCCTCACAATATACACCCCAATTGGGGATGCCATAGTCTCACTGGCTCCAGGCGGGAGCAGTGGGACCCTTGTGAGGTATTCCCATAAAAAAATAATTTTAAATGGGCTTATTGTAGAGCAGTTGGAACGATAATGCTGTGCTCTCATATAAAACGACATTTCTTGGATTATTGGAAAAAAATTCAAACGTTTGACATAATTGGTCTAAGTGTTTTGGTGTAATATATATTTTTATTTTATTGCAAACGCAGCCTTCGATCTTACCTTTTATATTGAAAATAAGAAATTGCGTTGATTAAATGAAAGGTTAAAAATATTTTTTTTTGCTGGGCAAAAGCCTAAAAGTAAACCTTATTTATTTATAAGTATATCTTACATGATTAATTCATTTACTTGAGAAGATTAGGTCACCATACTATAATCAAACAGAAACTAAGTGAACGTTCAAAGTCCAGAGTCAGTAATAAAATTTACAGGTAAAGCAACACGAAAAGCAAACAAAATGTTTTTATTATGTTCGGGACTGAATTTAAGTCTGAATAAGGATTGAATGAAAATGCGTAGGTGTTTAAAAATACCTACAAGGTGTCCGGTAACTCATATTACATATATATTTCAGAATCAAGAAATTTCTTAGACAGTTTTTATCAGATGCTAATTAATAAAGCGGTAACCAATTTATGAGACATTTAAATTTTAATAATATTTGATTTTTACCCCCGGCTGGGATTTTACAAATTTATCACATAGGGTTCTTCGGGGAATGTCACAAACTTATTTTCAAACCAATTTTTGAAGACTTTGGAATTCATTTCAGAATGGTAATCTGTATTCGACCTAACCTTTTTCGTACGGAATATAAATTTACTCCCCGTGATAAAACCCGTTTTTGCTGAACCACAAAGCAAAATGATCAGCCGGCTTCCTTTTCCAACTGGCACTTTTATACCCCCATTGCCCTCACTATTTTGCCACATGTGTGTAATCGAGTGATTTTGATTCACCCAAGTCTCATCCAAATAGACTATTTTTTTTTACATGAGCTCCACACTAATAATTTCCCTCAGGGCCTTTGTCATCTTTGGGGATGCTGTGTGGAGGGTTTTTTAATGAAAGGAAGGAGAGGAGAGTTCTGGGAAGGAAAAGGGTTTAAGGGGTGGGTAGGAATCTGGGGTTCAGTGTGTCCTAGTCATCCGCCTCCAAGACCTAGACAAACCTCACCCCATGAACCCGGGCACCCCTGCTAAATCACCAAACGTAGCGAACCACTTGGGGTGACCTGTGGCAGAGGTGTTGGTTATCCAATTAAGGTTCCCGGGGTGGCGGTACCCATTCCCGCCTCCCAAATTTGCCGTCCGTCGCTAGTTCATTTTCATTTTGATTCATTTTTCTCAAAAAGTCTACACGCGCTGTAGCAATGTCTGATCTTCCCATTAAATACTTTCTTCCATCTTTGCGTATTTTGAATTTTAAACCAATATCATGCAAAATACATCGCATTGACTCGTGAGATAAAAAAAATATATATTTTATCCACCAGAACTTTGTTAAGATTTGTAAGAGTGGGATATTGTCCATTGTCATAAAAATCCATCACACTGCGACGCACAACATCCTTTTTAAAATCTTCCAATCCCGTTGAGGCCGCAAGCCTGCTGCCAATAAATGTACTTGCTTGAAGTTCAATGTTTTGATGTATTCTGGATTGTCATGAATTTTTTGGAAAAACTTGATAACATTATAAACTACCGTTTTTTCACCTGCCTGCAATTCGTATCGTTGATATTAGATCACACAAAATGTAATTACAATCACACCGATTAAATAAACGGAGTTAAAATGACATTAAAAAAGTATAGGTATTAAATCGAAAATAAAGTAATGGACTGGTTTTTGATCTTATGAAGTCAATACAGTACTTATTACTGAATGTGGAATCATTAATTGTGTGCTTTTATAGTAAGTAGCATGATATAAATAACAATGGAATTTCAAAGGACTTAGTCGCCTAATTCACGGGAATAACCGCCAATGGAATTTCTAAATTTTGTTTCGCAGCGTGTAATTATTAGATATCGTCTGAAAAATTGTTTTTAGAATCCAGTTTAATGTATTTTTGAAAATTGGAATATAAGAGGGACGTATAAATAATAAGAAATGAAAAATATAAAAATATTAATAATATAATGGTGGAGTGCCTTTCGAGTTTGGGTTTTTTGGAGTTTAGACTGTACGTTATTCCCCGTGTGAAATTTTGGGAGTGCATTTGGTATCTGTTCGACTATAGGCAGCTGCCTGTATCATGGTGACCAATGGGGGATATTTATTTTGAAATGAAGTCTAGTAAGTGTAAAAATATTTAAGTAAAATAATTTTTTTTAAATTGAAAATTGGTAGAAATGTTTCCAATAACTCACAAATTGGCAAAGTTTCCTGGAAAATAAACACAAATAAGTAAGGTAGCTGTTATGTGTGTACATAATACACACACATACATACATATATACTTACATAACACATATACATATACACATACACATATACATACATATACATACACATAGATATATACACTTAAATTTGATGGCAGAAACAAGCCGTCAGCAAATAGTGACAAAAACAAGAACATCTAAAGGAGGCTGGATTAATTTCGAATTAACAAAAGAATAAAACATGTGAGCAAAGTTCTAATTTATCAATTCTCTATGTTGGAACCCTAATAAAAGCAAACATTTGACCGCCACCATCCGTTGTAAGCGTATCATATAATTTAATTAATAGTCTGGCATATTCTCGGTAAAAATTTAGGTAGCCGAAAAAAGCCGCGATTTTCCCATTGCGGGTGCCATTTCCGATTCTCAGCGGGCAATCCAACACTTCCTAGAAGAGATCTCTAAAATACGCCTTGAAAACAACAATATCTAGTATTAACTGGCAGGGTAACAACTCACTGAAACTTTACTGTTCCAACATCGCCAAGGTATTATTTTAATTTGTTTGCCGCTAACCGCAACATCGTCTTTTTGACTTTACGCAAAATTCCGTGAATCACCTGTAACCTTTTGTAGTGGAATCTGTGAACAGGATTTCATTCATGGATCGATTATTGGCCAATGATCAATCTATTTGGTTAAATCACAATGGTGCCATTGTTTCTTGGAATTAGATGCGTGTTTCAGATTTTTTCCCATCACGTGCGAAGGTTGTAAAATTATACGTATTTTGATTTTCTTTTCGAGTGTTTATCCGCCATTCGGGGCTTGGAGGTCACTACTTTTAAAAACAGCCAACTGGAAATATCATCATTGAATTTTGATATGAGCTTTTCTTTCCCATTTTCTTCAATTTACAATGCCAAAGTCCCACTGGCTCTTAGCATTGGGACTCTTGTGTGGAATTCTCATTATTATCTTTTAAAAAAGTCAGCTTTAAAGCTGAGTTGCTGCTTGTTACCTTTACGATAGTCATTTTTGTCCATTCGCGTAACGGTCTTGATACGAATAATGTAAATTTAGCATTTTACTTCAAATACATAATTTATAAGAAATTCAAATAACAAGATCACCAGCCTCTAGAGTCTAGAGAGTTTTTGTTTCAAGTGATTAATGTGTAAAGGAATCAACGTGACCTATTCGATTCAAATAGATAAAACTGCATGTGATTAAAAGTTGCATAAGTATTTTCCAATGGCCTTTAAAAGACCAATATTTTGATAAACATAAATTATTGTAACGAGATCCATAGATCACAAATCGATTACCCAAATCCATAGATCAACAATCGATTACCCCAGTAAACACGATTCCAACATTCCCAGCTACCAATCTCTCATAAACCTGTCGAAAACAATAAAAAATGTTGGTGGACATGTCATGTTGTCGCCGTAAAAGTTTTGGTAGACATGTCGCCAAAAGGATATTGTCCGTTTCTGGCTCTGGTGTCTTGTCGTTTTCTGGGTTGTTAACCCCGCCAGGAAACCAGAGTGGACGGAAGGCCATCCATGCGTCTTTTGCTGACAGCTGACTGTATTGGGTTTGGACCGAGATAAGGAGGGATTGATTCACGGCCAAGGTTGATCTGGGTGGTCAAATGGGACTGTGGAATCTACTGTTTTATTGCCCGCTACATTGTTTGGGGGAAAGATTACTTTCTTGACTATTTCATGATTTTCTTGTCTGTTCTTCGTTGGACCTGCAGCGTTGGAAAGTCACTATCTCTACCAACATAAAAAAATACAGCTTAGGAACTGAAGAGGGTACCAACGTTATTTTACGAGTAGTTACGTAATTCCAAATTAATTGGGAGGGTATGAAATGCAGCGCTTTTCTATATTTGCACATACTCCTTGCTTCATTCGTAATACTCCTCTGTTATGCAGATCCTTCACAAGGCCTATGTCAATTACTTCACTTACTTTATTGACGATCATAGTCTTCCTGGAACTCCCCTGAAGTCTACTTCTATTCATCGGACATCTCATGTTTTGCACGCGTTTTGCACATCTTTCACCAGTTCTACAAGTTCACCCAATTCAATAAATACCTATACGTGTTGTTTTTAAAACCAAGAAAACAAAACAGTTCATCCACAAAATATTATGATAGGTTCATTAAAATTAAGTGACTGAGAATAAACTGGTCGATGTAATTCGAGACACCCTGAAACAAAGAGGGTGTCCGCACACCGATATCCTCGTCAAAATACCCAGCCTCCCAATCGTAAGGGTAACACTTCCACTTACACTACTCATTCTACCCGAATCAGTTTCGTTTTATCCAAAATATATATTTTCTCAGCGATTTATAGCCCCGCTCTAAGTGACTTGGATATACCCAACTTGTAAATCCTTATCAAGGGTACACAAGTGAAATATTGCTATTTAAATTTTAGCAAATTCATGAAGATGTCATTTTGGTTTATCGTATTTATCCATAATGAATGGCATATCCGAAAACTTAGGTTCACTGCTTTTTTTTGATCGGGATATACTTTTTTAGTAAGGTGTCTCATAAATTCAATAAAATAAAGATATGCACCTATATTATTAATTTAAAAAAATACCGATATCAAGACTATCCAATAAATAATAAAAATAAAACACAAAACAAAGATGAAACCCACGCGTGGGAGTATTAATAGTTTTACGGCAGTTATGTATGTTTTTCTTATAGAAATGTGAATGGAGTTTAAAGTAAAATCTGAGAAAAAATGTAAAGTAAATAGTCTAATTTTCGATTTGATCATTATGATGCAAGGCATGTACGATTTCGTAGAAGTAAGATGAATAGCATAATTTGATCAATTGTTCTCACCTATGTCTTTTTACCAGTTTTGTATTTTTTATTGTGCTAGGTAACAACATAAACTATTTAGTAATTGACTGCGACTAAATTAGGTTACGAAGGATTAAAGTTCAATGATTGATCTCTGTGATTTAAAATTAGAAATGCATTAAATATCAATATGGGTGCGTCCGTAAAACTGCATTCTTCTTCTGTTGAAATATCGATAGAGCTTATAAATAAGTCGCCTCTCAAATCCTTTTCAGCTTTGTGGAATAAATCACGCGTTTCGCGTCTTTCATCCGTCTAAATAGTAAATAGCTTTTGCTGGTGAACCATACGAGACATTATATATTTAGATATCATTTATATCATGAATTCGCAGTTACGAACTGAAAAATCGTAAACAACGCAAAAAAAAACATTTTATTTATGGTTATCAGTTGGTTTTATGGCTATTGGGATGTATTATTTATCTATCGACGAGATACAATCTGTATTCCCAGCGTAGGTCCTTGTAAATCTAGGTCCGGACACCATTCCGGAGACGGGCAGGTCCTGGTACCTGCACCAATTAGTTTGGTCCTCCTAGAAGCCTTGTCAATCTGAACCATCCCTGTTGACCTGCGGTTAAATAAGGTGTAGTTCCTAATTGAAGCGACACATTTTTGACATAGGTTTTTTGTAGTATTTTTTTCTATCGTGACTCTATTATATTAGTTTTATCTTTTCTTCAAAACTTCGTCCGTGATTTGATGAGAAACGCTTTCTTATTATGTTTTATGCGACAAGAGCGCCCCGGTCTGTGTAGTGTTGTGAGATGGGTGAAGGTAAGGACTGTAGTATGGGATTTTGCATTTTGGGAGGCGGGTACGGGTACCGCCACCCCGGGAACCATTCAACCCTGCCGTAGGTCACCCTAAGTGGTTCGCTACATTTGGTGATTTAACAAAGGTGCCCAGGTTCATGAGGTGAGGTTTATCTAGGTCTTGGTGGCGGATGTATTTTCCCACCTGCTGCATTGCGGGTTGGATCGGGAGAGACTGGTTGTGGACCTTTTGACCTCTCCAGACGAACTCTCTCGACAGTGAAGGGAAGGATTCACGCCACTCGTAGACTTATTGATCCCCAGATTCCTACCCACCCCTCATGCCTTTTCCTTCCCAGAACTTTCTCTAATTCCTTTCCCTAAAAGTACCCTCTACATAGCATCCACGATGACATAGGCCCTGAGAGATTTTTTCCTCAGGGCCTCATGTTTGGAACCATTGAAAAAAAAACTGAAAAACAGACGCCCGTAGCACGTTCTCACACAAAACCGAATCGGAAAAACAACCCGTTCTCTAGGAGCCAACATCAACAACTGTGAACAGGTGTACCGCTCATGTCCGTCGAGTTTCGCTTTTATACCCCGGTGCACTACCGGGGTTAGTGCTGCCAGCCTTTAAGCAGGCTCCATAGAAATACCTGTAGAATAGACTCAACATACCTATACAGGGTGCATTAGAAATGGCAATGGAAGAAGTTAGTGAGAGTTTTCTCTTCATTGTTCTGAGTTATTTTTAAATGATTTCCAAGCAGTGTTTTCTTTGATGTTTGTTGCAGTAGCTCTCTGTGTCCTATATTTAAATCCAAAAAAGATCGTGTGCTCCGAAACGAGATATGAATTTAAACTCTTTAGCATTTTTGGTATGCGTAGAATTGAATAAAAATGTTCAACTATTGTAGGCATGCACTTTCAGCATAGTAGGTATTTAAAAGAGTGCTTGTGAATAAATAAGACGTATTGATTAAAAATATTGTATTTTATTTTTTTATTTTTAACTTTATGAGTAAAACCCCAAATTGTAATATTTTAATAAATGAAGACAATATAAGCGAAACTCAATCGAAAATCTGGAAACAGAAAAATCAGAAAAACATATTGACACCTCTGGGTTCGTGTCCCAGATTTTCAGATTTCCAGATTTTCGATTGAGTTTCGCTTATATTGTCTTATGAAATAAAAATATTGTACATGTGTTAAACAAGGAGTTTAATTATCTTGAACAGGAACAAAGGTTTATAAATAATTTCTTCCAGATTTTGAAAAATCAACTTGAATAATGTTTGAAATTTGAAATTATTACTATCCTCGTAGTCGACCTCCGTAGTCCGGTGGGTAAGACTCTTGACTCACAATCCGGAGGTCGCGGGTTCGAACCCGGCATGCGCAAATAAATTTTATTTGATTAAATTGTGTTATTTCACAATTAATTCATTTAAAATAATATATAGTATATTTGCGGCATGTTCCAGAGTGGAAGATACTATCAGTATCGCCCTGGTGTAAGACCACCATTCAGAATTGAAACGTTGCTTGAAAATGGCTTTAGCCGTGTTTGGTGACCAGATCTGAATAGCCAGGTACTTTCCAACCTTCCTCTTCCCCACCTCCTTCCCCTCCCCACTACCTTCAGCCTCACAACATACCCCAATTGGGGATGCCATAGTCTCACTGGCTCCAGACGGGAGCAGTTTGAGATTCTTGTGCGGTATCTACTGTAAAAAAAAAAAAAATCCTTTGAATAATCCTATCAAATCCATTTATTTTCATAGATGGGTAAAGAGTAAGAAAAAACTGAAATTCCCGGAGAGGAAGAATTAAAAGGTGTCAGACTACACACGGAAATTAATTGCGACAGATTTAAAGATTGTCGCATAAAAACACACACATTCAGGTATACGGAGATATTTATGTTCGGGCCAAGGATCAATTTGTCTGTCGAGGTGTTTTTTTGGGCCGCCCATGCGCGCCGGTGACGAACCACTGCAGTAATACTCACTCTTGGGGCGGTGATGACCCAGTACCAACTACCCACGTGATATAATAATGTGTAACTATATTAATTTTCTTGATTTTCCTTTAAATCATCAAAAATTTAGGTACCTAATTTGAATGCGGTAACTTTTTTTTATTTTTTTTTTTTATTTAGTAACTATATAATATTTTTGACATTTTTATATGAAACATGTTAGTTCGATGTATATATAAAATATATTCGTAGTCCTCCTCACTAGGAGATCCTGTGCTGAGGGGGACTATGCTTTGGATAAGTTTTTCAGCGACTTCTATGGTTTAACTTCATTGATTGGATAAGGTTTTCCAGAAACTTCTATGATGTTTTAAGTATACTAGTAAGTTCATTTTCCGATAGATTCTTCAGCCAACATTTAATGTCCTTTTCAGCCAATATTTAACTGAAATTAGAATCCAAAAATAATGTAGGAAAGATGTTTGATTAACGAAATTGAGAAGGGGGCAAAATGGTTAAGACGTTTAAAGCAGATGAACCAAAAGAAATATTTGGAAAACATTTTTGTTGCTTTTAAATTAATTAAAGAAGTCAATAATGATCGAAGGACCCATGGTACGATCAAGTGAATCAAATTCTTCAGTTAGGTCATGTCAAGCAAGAGAATGGCGGAAGTGTATATTGTATTAGACGAAGTATCTGAAAATGGGGTCGAAATAAGGAGCAGATACACGAAGAAAGAAGTATCTGGGAAACAGTTTTTGTGACTTGTAAATTAATGAAAGAAGTGAGTAACGATCGAATAACATATGACACGATCAAGTGAATCTAATACTCAGGGCGAGAGTACGGTAGAAGAGTGCATTCAATTTAACGAAATACCTGTAAAGGGGAAAGAAGTAAGGAGTTTATACCAAACGTATTTATGTGGAGGTTCATCCTCTCTTTGGGAAAATTGTGTAAGCAAAGTTGTGAAAATTGTGATAGCTACGAATGCAACAATAACATTTGATTGAATACATATTGAAGTGAGCGATTAGTTAGTATGTTATATAATTTATTTTTTTTATATTTGATGTACCCCCATAATTAAGCAAGGCTTGTGTGTATGGGGGGGTGTTATTGTATTGCTTTTTTATATCATTCAGTTTATTTATATCACATTTAAATTACCATTTAAACGAAGTTTTCAGTATAATTTTTAAGGTGAGTTTTAAAAATTTTTATATTGGTATTCATGTTTCTATTTTTTTCTGGTAATGAATTAAAAAATTTTGCTCCGAGATATTTATGACTCAATTGTCCATTTTTTTTTTTTACATTTTGGAGTGGGAAGTATTGATGTTTGTCTAAGACTTCTGTTATTTTTAAATGGTGCAACTTGATTTTTAATATTATCTTTATAAATTTGTAATGTTGCATGATAAAAGTATAATGCACTTAATTTTCTGACTTTAAATTGTTTGAATAAAAGTTCTGACGAATATGAGTAGGGTTTTTTTAAAATTGTTTTTATTATTAGTTTTTGTGATATGTAAATTGTTTGTGTTTGATTTGTATATGTACCGCCCCATCCTATAATGCCGTATTGTATAATTGATTGACAGAAAGCGAAGTATGTGGTTCTAAGTAATTTTTCGTTTAAAATATCTCTTAAACATCTAAATATATATGTTAGTTTCCTTATTCTGTTGTTCAGAATATTTATGTGTGGAGACCATTTTAAACGCTGGTCTATTGTTATGCCCAGGTACTTAATATCAGTTTTGCTTTCTATTTTTGAACATGATATATTACATATGTGGTTTTCTGTATTGTCACAGAGTGGATTATCATTTATTAATAACCCTTTGCTTAAATATCTCAATTGGAATGTTCCCTTCAGGAATCGTATATCATGCTATCGACACAACATAATAAGATATTTATTATACATAGATATTATTTAACAATACAATTTTCAACAACAATCTTTGGAGTCAAAAAGTGCATGAGTATTAAGTATCAAAGCACCCCTGGGTGATAAATTGTAACAAACCTAAATAAATCAATATATTTTACACAATAAAAAAATATCAAACAGGTGCAAATACTTCCCACGTTTCGAATAAGTGAATAAATCGCGCTGACCGAAGTCTCTAATTTAAATTCGCCATCGTGATTAAGGCAGTATTCAGTGTGCAGTTTCTGCTGCACATTCTTGCATTCCTGGACGAGATAAAGCCGTCTACGGATGAATTCGGATCCGGGCCCAGGATAGTTCAGAGGATATCCAATTACACGAGCGGCAACGCACTTTGTGATGCGATACTGCGAGATTAATTCGCCTGGCCAAGAGGCGCCGGCAAGGGCTGCTAATGCGAATGGTGGTTAGGACTAAGATCCCAGGCTGCTAATTCACATTCTGCTCTGGTTCTAATAAGATTGATTAAAACAGTGAGGTGGATGAGAAAAGTAATTCATGATAGATTTGTTGAAAATGATGATGGTTATCAATATTAAAGTTAATAAAGGCATACTATTGAAATTTCCATTTTAACATCACCCTGCCTGTCGCTCTTTGAAACTAAGATTACAATTGACCTTATTGAATAAATTACGTAACGTTCTACTTTATAACGCTAAAGCACTTATCTAATCATGTTTTTTCCAAATGAATACAAAATCGTTAACTTGAGATCAAATCGTAAAGTTTTTTTTTTTACATTAACTCCACACAGTACTGTACAACTGTACAGGGCCCGCAGATACTTTAATAGTATAACTGCTAACCCTGTACAAATCGCAAGTGCGCCCCACGGTTGAATTTGGCAGCCACCTCTGGTCTGGAGCTCCAAAATACCTGAAAAATACCCTCGACTCTGTGCAGAAACGGGCGGTTCGTTTGATAGATTCTCCCATCTTAACACATGGATTGCAATCCTTAGAGCATAGGCGTCGGGTGGGAATGCTATCCTTGTTCTACCGTAATTACAATGGAAGATTTTTCTAGGAATTAGCGTCATTGATCTCTTCGACACCGGTGCATAGTCGGGAAACATGCCAAACGCGTGCCCAAGTTGACATTTGTCACATGAGAACAAGTCGCTTCTTCGACTCGTTCTTGTGTTCAACTGCTCGGCTGTGGAATGATTTGCCGGCCTCTGTTTCCGGTGTTTCCTCCTTCCTACAACATGGGTCTCTCAAGACCAATGTTCATTCCTTCCTCCCTCAAAAAGACCCTCCACACAGCATCCCAGATGACAGAGGCCCTGAGGGAAATTATTTTCATCAAGGCCTTCTGTGTGGAGTTAATTTATTTTTATTTATTTTTTTTTAATTTTTTTTTTTAATTGTATAACAGATTTTTATCCAATTACTGTACAATTTTCTCATTTTAACAGTCTTAACACCTAGGAAGATGATTAATATACAAAAAAATCTTAAGGCTATCTAAAGAAGAGTTATATATATCTAGTGTTTCCGATATTTCGTTCAACAGCACCATTCCTCTTGTCATGCTATGCTGTGCTAGAACATCTGTTCTGCCGTATGGTATTTTGAACAAGTCGTGTCGACGACTACGGCTGAAATTTTCAGGCACGTATAAGCCATAACATTCCAAGAGGAATAGTCTGTCAATACGATTATGGATTATGTTAAAACTAAGAATTGCAAGATTTGCATAACGTCTAGTTTCCAAGCTAAATCTATTTGTTGCCTCAAGTAATTCCATATGGTCCATGAATCTCGGGTACCTTCCATTCATCCGCATAAAGACATACCTAAGGAATTTTTTCTGAACTTGTTCTAGCATATTAATATATTTCGCTTGGTGCGGAGTCCACACACCACTGGCATACTCCAGCTTACTTCTTATGACTCCATCAAACATGGCTATCATTGCATCTGGGTCATCAAATTGGTCATATAAAAATATAAAATTTAAAAAAAAATACAGGAGGCCCTGAGGAAAATAATTTCCCTCAGGGCCTATGTCATCTGGGATGCTGTGTGGAAGATCTTTTTGAGGAGAGGAAGGAATGAACATCTAATGAACTGGTTTACGGAATAATTAAATAAAGATAAATTAAAAATTAATTAATTTTTATTAATTCTGCAACCCTTTCCATGCCAAAACTGACGGCGAATAAACCACAAAGGGGAAACCTCACACGACCTGCGCAGAAGTGTGCGCGCAGTGTGCAGTCGGCCCCTGCATGAGTTATGACAGAGATCCCGAGATGACGTATCTCGGTGACAGTTTGCAGCCGAGTCGGTGAGGCTTTATGGGACCTCCATTACTACCGGGTACCTCTTTACTTCTCTGTGCCTCTCTTTACCCCTGGAGCCTCCTTTTGTCTCCGGCGATACAATTTTACTTTCTTGCACTTGTGAGGAAATGCCGCCAAAGTTTCCTCGAAAAAAACGATTATTATCGTGATGTATGATTGTAGTGCATGGAGAAATGATATTTATTATCATATTCACCAGTTATTACACTTAAGCCATTTTTTGCAAGAGTTTTATATAAGTATTTACTGCATAACATGCATTTGTTGATCTGCGTTGTGTTCGATTGTATTTTGTAAAGTAGCGAGTTCGATACCTTGTAATGTATAAATGATTTTTAGCTGTGATAAAGAGATAAGCAGCGCCCACCTACAGATAAAAAGTATAAAGATGTTTTCCCTTCATCAATTAAAACAAATATTTTACTCATTCATTTTCTTTTTGCCTTCAAGCGGCTGGCACATAATACTTTTTGAACCTAAATCTACCGCGACTTGTATTTATTATGGATTCACCCAGCAGTGAAATGTTAAACGTGGGTTACTGTAAATTTGAGTGTGTTTTGTTATTTCAAGTACAATAGTGCATGGATTACGTTATTTACTTTTTTATATTAATACCGCACAAGAGTCCCAACTGCTCTCGTCTGGAGCTAATGAGACTATGGCATCCTCAATTGGGGTATGTTGTGAGGCTGAAGGTAGTGGGGAAGGAAGGAAATGGGGACGAGGAAGATGGGGATGGAAGATGGCTATTTATATCTGGTCACCAAACACGGCTAAAGCCATTTCAAGCAACGTTTCAATTCTGAATGGTAGTCTTACACCAGGGCGATACTGCGAGTATCTTCCACTCTGGATCGTGCCGCAAATATACTATTTATTATTTTTAATTAATTAATTAAGAAATACACAAATTAATCACATAAAACGGATTTTTTTTTTTACTTTGTTTATTCTCATTTCTTTGTACATAAAATGTATAATAGCAAATAGTATATAATAACATAATGTATAAAACAAATAGTATGAACAAGGAATGAAAACCCACTAAGGCACTGCCTGAGCGTGGGTAATATTAAAACTAAATACTATATTTCCAAGTACCCAAAGTATAAAATAGACTTAAAAAACATATAAAATATAAAGATAGTATAAAAAGTTAGTATTACATAGGTAGAATAAGTGAAAAAGGTTTTTTTCAGCTATTATAAAAAAATATGGAAAAAAACATACCGATTTTGCGTTTCAATATCTACATTATTCAACCATAATTTTACCTCTTTTACATTTTTATCATTTTATTTATCATTTGAGTTTGTAGTGGTAGAAGGTTAAATTTACGAGGACGAATGAAACTGCTATGTGTCTGCAACAATTTAGTATTGGTTTGTGGGGTGTAAAATATATTATTTATTATTTTGCTCGTTCTGTTTTCATTTATTTCGAAATTATTTTTGTTTTTAAATACATATTTCAAAGTTTGTAATATAAATAATTTACGTATATTAAATATTTTAGTTTCTTTGTATAGTAAGTTGGTCGAGAATGTTTTATTTTTGTTATATATGACTTTAATTATATGTTTTTGAATTATTTGTAGAGGCTTCGTAAGTGTATCAAGTGAACCACCCCATCCTATAATGCCATAAGTGATTGATGATTGCACCAGGGAAAAGTAAATCATTTTCAATTTTTCAATGTTTAGTACTTCCTTATGTCTATAAAACATGTAGGTCAGATATCTTAATTTAGAAGTGATTTGATTAATATGTGATTTCCAATTAAGATTTATATCTTTTGATACTCCTAAATATTTAAATAAATTAAATATAAATTTTATAGTACAAACTTGTTTAGAATGGAAGCGAATCTTGAACAAGCTTACTAGCCTTTTATAATAGCCTTCTTTCGCATCGTACATTCATCAGAGACATACGTCCACGTTCATTGCAGTTACCTAACCATAATGATTTCTCTCAGAAATTTGCCGAGACGTAGATATTAATTTAGGTAGTTGTAGGTAAATCATTTTAAAGAGCCCGCGTTTGAATGTATCTGTGCACATCCGATAATGGTTCAATTTGGTTCGAAATAGTTTGTAACACCCTCAGCACCCCTAATTACCTCGCGGTTAGTAGGTGGTTTTATTTGTTTTAGTCACTTGCTCTACGATAGAGTACACCACTGCCCACTGCACAAGTAAGTATCTCTTCAAAATTCTACTGTAAAATCTTAACTTACTTCTAACTATGTATTCCCAAATATCACCCAATTAAACGCCTATGCGATACGGTTACTACACCTAACAACAATCATTTGGTTTTATGTAACTTTACGGCCAATTGACTCGGTGTAATATAAAAAGTTATTGTTTTATTGTAGTATCAGGCCATTAGTAAGGCACACTAACGACTCAGCAAAACGGAATTGCCGCCGGCCTTCCTGGAAAGAGTTGAGCAATCCTCCAGAACTGACGGAACACAAATAATCCAACACTTCACTAAGGCCGCGATTTACACAAACCCAGTATCCACATCAAACTACTTGATGACTTCTTGAAGATACTAATCGGAAGTTGATTAAGCGCCCTCTTCTTGGGATCATGCTGTGATAGCCATTTTTTAAGCTATATAGATTATATTTTTGAATGTAGCTATTACTTTGTGGTTATCCATTATAATAAAATGAAACAATGCAACTTTGTATAAACCACTTATAAAATGTGCAAATCCGACCGGTTTCGGAACTGACGTTCCTTCGTCAGGGAAAGCTTATACTAATTTGACAGTTTAGAACAATGTTTTATTAGGGTAGGGGTGGAGCCGTTGTTAGTTAATAATGTAGATTGGGTGGGTAGGTATTAGTGTAGAGTGGGTGGGTAGGGGAACAAATAAAAGAAATAATATCGGTAATTTTTTGAGAAATACTAAAGATAAAGACCATAAATTGACTAATTCCGGAATATATAAACTCAAATGCAATGATTGTCCCTCATTTTATATTGGAAAAACAACTCGTAATTTTGAAATCAGAATCAAAGAACATTTAAGGTGTCTTAATAATAATAATTTTTCTGAGTTCGCTAACAATATCATTGAAAACAACCATAGTTTTGAAAAAAAAATACAGGGATAAATATTCTTCATATTAATCATAAAGGAAAACGTTTAGATAACTTAGAAGCTTTGGAAATTAAAAAATCCCTTAAAAATAATGAATCTATTATCAACAAACAAAAAATATTGTCATATAGCCCAATCATGGATTTGTTCCCCTACCCACCCACTCTACACTAATACCTACCCACCCAATCTACATTATTAACTAACAACGGCTCCACCCCTACCCTAATAAAACATTGTTCTAAACTGTCAAATTAGTATAAGCTTTCCCTGACGAAGGAACGTTTGTTCCGAAACCGGTCGGATTTGCACATTTTATAAGTGGTTTATACAAAGTTGCATTGTTTCATTTTATTATATAGATTATCTTCGGTTCAAAATAAGGAAAAATGTTTAACATAACTGATAATGAATCAAAATACATTAATAGATTTAATAAGAAAATTCTCTAGCCTATAGGTTACTAAATAGGTCACAAATAACACAAAATCAATAGATTTCCTCAAAAGATCAGGAACATTATTATTTAATCACTGGTACATTTTTACCGGACTAATTATTCTTATTCTTATGTCGGTTTCTTATTACAAAGGATCGAGATCCTCGCTCCAATTTCCATGGTAGACAAGGTTCCTCCACTTATCGTGGTTGTGCGCTGCTACCTATGAGTTTCTCCAGGTTAGAGTCCTCACTTTGGCATGGTTTGGTTTGGTTATGACACGTTGCTATCATCTTAAAATACGTTGTGGGCAGACAGTTGAAAAACCTATTGTGGCTGCCTAGCATAGCTCTCCCGGAATGGACACATTTATGCCATGGAATCTTGAGCTTTTGCCTCTAGCACCACAATTCGAGGGCGTCTATCAGCTTTACTTCGCTGGATCTAAGGACGGGTTGTTAAAAAAAAATTGACGGATTCTTCAAATATCTTAAGATAATTTTCACATTCTGTCTAAGTTCTATTCAAATTCTGGAATTATTTCAGTTGTATGGAGCAGCTAGCCTATAACGATATAATAACAGAACTTGAATAGAACTTACACAGAACGTGCAAATTCACCTAAATTATTTAATGAAACCGTCAATTTTTTTGAAACAATCCGTCCTAAGTGTACATGGTTCAATGCAGAGAATCTGGATAAAATCAGTGCCTGGAAGAGTCTTATCCTGGTCGTCTTCGTCATGCCTCCGTCACTGTCTTTTGCATTTTGCTTACGGCGTCTTTTGTCATCCAAAACCCTTCTTTTCACAGCGTCCTTCATGACTTATAAACGAGTCTGAAGTCGTTCACCGTATCTAAGCCTTAGAGAGTTCCTACAAAATCTGTTTAGGAGTAAAATATGGTTTAATCACTCATGAAATATGTGTAATTTTTCAATAATGTTCATACGGTGATACGGTTTGTTTAAGCGTTGGTTATTCTTACTCCAAGTTGACCAAAACCCCCAGGAATGGATATTTATTTATATCATTACCGTCGATAAAAGATATCCAAAAAGACCACCAGGATCGCAGAATCAATTTAGAAGAAAATCAAAGATTAACTTATCCCTAATATCCTAATAACATAATCCTCGGAGGCGAAGACTTGAAACTCCAGCGATAATGGTACAAAGTCGCCACAGTTTAACTTAGTGTCGGCGGTATAACTAAAACTAATTAAAAATAGATCAAATTTGGCGCGTTTATTTAGAACCTGTTATTACGCTAACCCCTATGCCCATTCCCTAGCCGCGGCTATAAACTAGGTCCCGCCCGACAACTAACTACAACCGACTATGTTACACCGCTAGCAGTCGGCCGCTTCTATCACTAAATTCTATGACTAAAACAATACACTGATTTACGTTTAAAACTGCGTGAACACAGACTAGAGGGCCTAGAAAAAGTAACGCACCTACAATAGATACTTATTTTCGAGTTGTGCAAGTATTCCACATAACTGTCGGTTTATAATAATATATTACCCAAGTGCATAAAAAGGGACTGGGGATTATAAATTATAATGTGCAATTATAATTATGAGGAAGTCTAACAAGAGCTATTAATTTATGTCAGTTGACATAAATTAGTGGCGCTATTTTCCAACCATGAACTTTTTGATAAATTAAAGGTTCTGCCGATTTTAAAAAATGCCATTATAAAAGTTTTTTAAAGAATCTGAACTGTCCTCAACGCGAAGTTTAATATATAACGTCAGGGAATATGTATATTTGCCTAGAACACGTCAGCTGTACAACACCATTACGCAAAGTGAAAAAAGCCATTTTATAAAAAATAAAAATTACTTTACATTTTTACCGAAAACCAATGATTTGAGACCAAACCAACCGAAAAATTAATTATGCCGTTGGTTTTTAGACATATTCTGTTGCTATTCTGTAGCTGTTTTTTTTATTTATTGTCCAATATTTTTTTTTATATTTCATACTAGCTGGTCCCGGCAAGCGTTGCTATGCCATTTAATAAAGAAATTGTTTCTCCCTGAGTGTCTCTTCCCATTTGTCCCGTTCCCCTTCCGCCTCCCCTTCTTCTCCTGTGACCTCTTCCCCTCTCGCGTTCCCACTCCGTCAACCTCAACTTCCCTCTCCCCACCCCCCCCCTTCCCCCGTCCCGCGAACCCCCCTCCCGATTTCCCCTCCCCTTTCCCAGGTCCCCCTCCTCCTCCTGCGTTCCCCTTTCACCTTTCCCACCTTCCCTCTTCCCTTTCCCGCTCCCTCGTCCCACCAACCCTCCTCCCGCGTTCCATATATTCAATCCCAGTACATTCAATTTTTAAACGGCCCGTGTGCCACCTTTTACAATTTTTTGCAAATTTCCATTTTTCATGTATATTAAATTTAGTACCTAACATAGGTACCTATTTAAAATATCTAAAATTCTTGATTCGATTCAAGCTATTAGGGGAGTACCTACTTTAAATAAATTTATCACCTTAAAGTTTTTCAAAAATAGAATCCTGATTTAACATTTTGCAAAATGTCATTCTCAAACACGCGAACTTTCAAACGTGCGGGTTTTCTGAAATTATCCAATTTTCTGCCCAATTTTCTTAATTTTTCTCTCCGTAAGAACCATCCTCGCACTTCAAGAAATATTTTTAAAAAAGAATTAGCGAAATCGGTTCAGCTGATCTCGAGATTTGCGCTTACCAACACATTTAGCTATTCATTTTTATATTATAGATAGGTAGATACTGTTATTTTTTGTTCATCTTTACTTTGAAAGCAGCACATTGTGCCTCTATTATTTCTAACTAATTTAGGAAATAGACTAACTCCCCGGTTAGACCCAAGATTATTTCCGTGCTTACGGGGTAATTAAGATGGTCGTTCATTGAAATGGACTTTTAATTATTAAATAATCTTGTGGGAAACTATTTAAAAATATATTATATATTGTCCGTTTCTCTTTTATAAAATTCAATTGAAATATTGTCTATTATAATTCTGATGTCATTAAAATCAATCTGAAACCGGCGAAATATTTACTAACGACCATAACCAAATCAAAAATATCTATAACAGATTTTTCCAAATGTATTTCGACATAACTGGAATTTTTACAACGCCCAAGTTTTTGATAAAGTTAAAATACCATCCCAAAAATTTGGACTGAACAACACTATCTAGTTATGTTATGAATATAGTAACTAGTAGTACCTAGAAGGCATTTTTTTAAACCAAATATTTATCTTTACCAAATTTAATTTCAAACCCTGAAACCATTTTACAATGGAATGACTAGCGTGGCAACCAATACAATTAATAATAATATGCGTTTCTCATGAACAGACCTTTTTAATAAATAAATTAGAGCGGACATTACTTCGGTCCTCCTATTAAGGTCAGTTTACACTTGTCAGACAATATTCGGCTCCCGCCGTTACGCCCCACTAATTGGGGGGCCTTTACCTCGAAAAGTCCGCCAAAAGGGAACCTGCGCGCCAATACGGGAAAAACGTCGGGCCTGGCAACACCGAGGTAATTAAGCAGAGGCCATTTAGTCGGTTAGTTAGTTGCCAGGAACCGATTGCTTTCAGACAGGTAGGTACCCGACAAACAATAATCGAGTTATAATAAATAGGTACTTAATTAGACGTTTCATGTAAAAGATGGTGATTGTGGCAAAGATTATTGGAAGGAAGCTTACTTTGATGTTTTGGTTGCAGAGTTAGTTAACGTGTGGTTCATAATTTGAGTTTAGTGATGTGCAGTGTTAATTTTATAATGTTTTCATTGATTGTATTGAATTGAAGCTGAGAAAAGACAAACATATAAATCTATAAGATTTAGCCTGCGAGAGAATGAGATAGAATGAAACCTTACCGAATTGGCCGCTTTGATTATAAGCTCACTTCTCAAGGCTCCTATTGGTTGAGATTGCGTGGTGAAGAGATTGGTTGAGATTGCGTGACTTCTACCACGTGTAAACTTTTATTTACACTAGATTTTTTTTAAAGTAAAACTTCTTTACGCACGCTTGACTTGGGGAGTAAGCTGGTCAATGCGTGACGAGAGCGTTACGAAAAGCGAGGCGAACGCTTCGTATATTACTGTAGGGGCAAGAGAGAAAGGTGCCATCACACCTTTTCTTTCTCTCTTTCTCTCATAGCCAGTTACTTTATACAGTGCAGGCCTATTGTCTGTAATCACACTGTAGGAGCAAGAAAGAGTAGTGCCCGCGCATATTTTATTTCTCTCTTCCTATCATATAGATTAGTGGTTCCCAAACTCTTTTGGTCCACGGACCCCTTTCCCAAGCAGTTATGACCCCCGGGCGGATAGCATTAGCACAACGGAGGGGGCGGAATGGGATAGGGTGGAACGGAAAATTTTCCACAACGGAGAGGGCGAAACGGGATGTGGAATTTGAACGGGGTAAGATGGACCCCGTTCCATCCCATATCCCATTTCACCCCCTCTGTTATGGTCAAGTCACCGTCCCATCTCATCCCATTATGCCCCTCCCCCGGCGAAACTTCCATATGAACAAAGATGTGTTAAAACTTTGCCGCGGACCCCCTCTCGGCATTCAGGAACCCCCAAATCAATTTTTATTTTCCACGGACCCCCTGAATGATCCTGGGCCTGGGATCCCCTGGGGTCCGTACGGACCACTTTGGGAACCACTGGCCTAAATTGATAGGTAAAGCCAAGCCAACATTTTTGTTCTTTACTATTGTAACCAAATAAATTTTCGTGGACCCCCACTTATAACTTGTGAACCCCCATTTTTTTATCACGCCTTTTTTAACATTTTTTTATCACGTAGACCCCCGTCGAGTCTCCCGTGGATCCCTGGGGGTCCACCTGGACCACTTTGGGAATCACTGATATAGATGGAGCAAAAGTTTAACTTCTGCTGTGTGATCTCTAAAGCACACTCGTTTTTTTTTCTGTTGTTATGTTTATTCCTACGAAAGTGGTGCGAAACAATGGAAGATTGATAGATTATTTCTGCATATAATATAACAAAAAAATTGTAATAATTAAGAGCCCGATTTATATAAAAAAGACAACTTTACTTTTTTGTTAATAATTATGTATTCAATAACTCAATAACTAAATATCAAAATATTATTTTAAACAGATTTATATATATATATATATATATACAATATACAATATTAAGAAAAACATGATTGTTGAATATAAAATAAAGTGAAAACATTAAAAAATATGACTGAAAGAGTGAAAAATATGTGCAATTCCAAAAACGTTTTTTGATTACGGTAAAAATGTTTTGATATGAAAAACATATTAAAATGGGTGCAGGTAAATATTGCAGTTTTAACCTATTAAAATTATTATTTTAAATACAAAGATATTAAAAGAATCAAGAGAACGAGAAACTATATGGAGAGTATAGAAATCCACGATTTTCATTCATATCAGTCCATAGTTAGTCACTACTCACACGGCCTCCGTGGTCGAGGGGTAAGGTTCGCGACTAGTAATCCGAAGGTCATGGGTTCAAATCCCAATTAATTAATTGAACATAATGTTTAGTATTTTTGCATAACATACTCTCAGTATCGTCCTGGTGTAACACCACGGTTTAGAAAAGAAAAGTTGCTT
The DNA here is from genome assembly GCA_929108145.2 of Limnephilus rhombicus. NCBI lineage: Eukaryota > Metazoa > Arthropoda > Insecta > Trichoptera > Limnephilidae > Limnephilus > Limnephilus rhombicus. The sequence continues at coordinate 18,099,688 of OV815270.1, forward strand.
GAAATGGCTTTAGCCATGTTTTGTGACGAGATTTAAATAGCCAGGTACTTTCCTACCTTCCTATTCCCCATCTCCTCCCCCTCCCCACGGCCTTCAGCTTCGCAACATACCCCAATTGGGGATGCAATAATCTCACTGGCTCCAGACGGGAGCAGTTGGGACTCTTGTGTGGTATTCGCATTTGAAAAAATAGAAGGTGGGAACCGACCATTCGACCTAATTTAATTAACTAACATATAATCGTTCAGCAACGTCATTAATTCAATATAAAATACATGGACGATCTGTACCTAATGTGTTAAAAGATAATGGTCCGTTTACAAACTAAGTGGGCGGTAATAACCCGGTGTGAACTGAAGGTAATAATAATATTGTTGAGGCTGAACCGCCGTGTGAACGGGCCTTAAAAGTTAATTAATCAGACTCCTTTTCGGTGAATTGGCGCCAAATAAATAATAAAAAATAAATACAAAATTTAGAACACAATGTTGAATCAACGTGGGTTGAACTATCTTGCTAATTATTATTTTGCTTTGAATTTATTGTAATGTTTATGCATTTTGGAACAATGATTTACACGTTAACAATATTTCTCTTCTCTATACATCTAATTAGCAAATATTTATTCATTCTGCCAAACTAATTTTAGTTTTAATCTCAGCATTACTACATTAGCAGCATTATTTTTAGCTTGGAGAACATAATCTGTGTAAGTGCGAACCTAGGTACCTACGTGAAGCTATAATATCATTATTATGTAATGAGTTTTACACGTTTAATATCTACGTATTATAATATTACAATAAAGTGTTCTTTTACTATAAATGATTAAGTTAATTTTGTAAACTAAGTGCTGGCAGTTTATGCTTAATTTAATGTTCGATAGTCGGATAATATTTAAATTTACATTTGTAATCAAGTAATATGTAATTTTTAGTTATTAAAATAATTTTCACTTAGAAATAATGATTTCTGTGTGTAAAAAAAAGAAGATGTACCTAGATTCCAAATAACGTCCTTTAGTCTGAAACACATCATTCTTAGGAAAGTCGGTACTACAATATTATTTCTATTCGTCAAATTTCCTTCCTATTAGTCCTGGGTCGATCGATCGTTTTACATGACCCGGGTCGCTCACGACACACTGGCGTCACGAGCGGATCGCGAAGACCCGCTCCTTTCGCGACACAAAATACGAAACCCGATTACTCATCACCCAGTTTCTTTCTACGGGCGCGCCGCGCGGTAGACGCTCGCCGCCCAGACCGGTCAAGTCATACGCGATACGAAACCCAGGTTATAATTGTGTGAACGTTCTCTCGCAGCTCACACCTGTAACTAGTAATGTCATGTCCCAGAAATAAATTTTTAAAAAATACATGCTTCAGGGGTAAAAAAAACAATGTTTTATCATGTTTTGAAGGATATAAAAACCTTGTAAAAAAAGTGTTGTTCTGAAGCTTTTATTGAGAATTTAAATAAGTAAATTAGCTGTAAGCTGTAATGCTTTATTATAATTTCTTTTTATTAAGGTCAGACATTTTACACTTTTACCAGTTTATAGTTTCTATTACAATGCACAATTACATTCACACCCACACGAAAAATGAAAAGTTATTTAATTAAAAACGTCTCCGTGTCTAGTCGAATATTCAAAAATCGAATCTACTAAACAATCCCGCGATGACGTGACCCATGGGCAGGAAGCAGGATACTGTTACGCCACGCACGTGTGTGCGTTGATCGGCGATCGGCGACCGAATGAATGTGTCGCAGTTCGCTAGTTCCGGGAGCTGACACGTCTCGCCACTCGCCACATGGGCACCCGGCGATCGGTCCGTGAGTCACCGGGTGCAGGAATGTGTCGTAGTTGGTGGTAGGTCGCGTGAGTGTGTCACGGTTCACGGGTCACGGGAGACCCGGGTGCTGACAAATAAATAACCCGCTCGCTCTTTGGTGGCTCGTGAGCGGATTTCGACGATCAGGTCTTTCACGATCGACCCAGGACTACTTCCTATATGTATTATTATGTTACTAGCATTTATATACATACATAAGACTTAGGCATCACTTTTCAATCAAATCTTTAATTTGTTAACCGCATAACAGAAATCTCTAATAAGGGCTTAAAAATGTTGGGATTAGGCTAACTAGAAATTTTAACAATATAAAGTGTATTAAACTTTTATATTTTTCCTATGTTAGAAGTAAACTTGAGTAGGTACAATTCTCCCGTCTGGAATCCACATTATAGTATACATGTTCAAGCTATTGAAAGAATACAAAACAAATTATTACGTTTTCTAAATTTTAAAATGGGTATTCCAGCAATTATGTTGAACTGCAACACTATTTTAAATGATTTGAATATGCTCAAATTGTCTGACAGAAGAATTTTCACTGACTTGGTATTTCTATAAAAAATTCTAAATTATTTAGTTGATAGTCCGGTATTGCTAGAAATGATATTATTACGAAGAACCTTTTCGAAAATCTCCTACTGCCACCACAGTAAGTGTAAAATGTTGCTTGTGTCGTGATGGAGGACTTAGCCATCAAGGAATCGAACACGCGACGCGTGGGTGGGACTCAAAAGCGATGCCAACTCAGTCACTGACATATCAACTAACTCAAATCATTGTGGGCTTGTATTGAATTGTGAATTTCACATGATTTTCTTTGTAGGAATTTTTATGCACATTAGCTCCGCACGAGAGGTCCTGAAGAAAATAATTCCTCTCAGGGCCTATTTCATCTTTGGGAATGCTCTTTGTAGGGTCTTTTGAGGAAAGGAAGGAGATGAAGTTCTGGGAACAAAAACGGATTCGGGGGGTAGGAATTTTGGGAGCAGTGTCTCCAGGAGTACGGATATATGAATCTATCTCTCCTACTACTGTGTATGTAAGCAGGGCCGGATTAAACATGTCGAGGCCCCTAGGCAATGCATTTCTCGGGGCCCCTTTACCCTTTAGCCGAAGCGGGGCCTTAGGCAGCTGCCTATACTGCCTTATGGATAATACGGCACTGCATATAGCAATAAGTATGCATTTACAATGCTTTCGGATTTGGATCAACATTGACGATATTTAGATTTTCCTTGAGATCTCTGAACTATAACCCTATGTCTGAAGAATTAATTAGTCTAAAATATTTTAACCATTGTTTACCTACAAAGCTACATCTTTTCTAAGCCGATCAAAACTCCAGCACCCAGTTGCTTACTAATTGAGAGTCAAACCATTGAAGCAAGCCATTTTTTCACGGGGCGCGGGAGCCCCTAGCCGATGCGGGACCCCTAGCACCCCTAGATGCCTACACCGCCTTATGGATAATACGGCCATCCTAGAGAGTCCTGCTGGGGAGGTCTAAAGGTCTCCCTCAACCAGTTTCTGTCGATGGGTAGATACATCCATCCCCCAAGACCCTAACAAACTTCACCCCGCGAACCCGGACACCCCTGCTAAGTCACCAAACGTATCGTATAACCTGGGGTGACCTATAGCAGAGGTCATCCAAATGGTTCCCGGGGTGGCGGTACCCATACCCTCTTACCAAATTAAAGTATTGTATTCGGGCAGTGTTTTTCAACATCGGGCGCACACCTCCCTAATTTGAAGGTTTTTGGTAGGGTTTTGGGGATAATAAGAAAATGAAAATGATATTTTCGCTCTGATACAAGAAAAATTGCTCCTGCGGCGTCTTTTCTATTAGTGCTGCATTTATTTTTATCTTTGGAACAATGATTTACGTTGTGTTAGTGTAAAATTATTTTCACCCCTTAACATATTTCTCTAGAAAATTACTGAAAACTTGTTGATAAAAAGTCACTAACCTTAAAAAAATCTAAGCTGAAACTTATAGCAAAATAAGACGACTTCTACCGGTCATTCAAAAGAACCTTTTAAATATAAGCCTTTGCATGTAGGTTAAAAATTATTTATAATCGATTATTTTACTTATATTTTATGTTACTTTAAATATTGCATTGCCATAAAACCCGACATGTAACCTACAAAGGTTTACCAAATCTAAATTTAGACTTTAGAAGATTTTTGAGATTAAGTTATACTTAAAATACATCCTCGCAATTTCATCCATGAAATCATAACTACTTCGTAATAAATCATGAGTTTTGATCCAGGAACTGTCGTAGGTAACAATAATTGTATCTTTGATTTTCCTCCAAATAACCACGTGTTTTATTTGGCATCCGCCGTTTTACGCTATCGACCACAAATCTGGCATTCAATTGTGGTTATTTGTGGTAATAAAACACAGGATACACCAATTTACTTATTCCAGGTCGCAATGGATAATACATTGATTGATTCCGACCAAAATGATCGGATATACTCGTAACAAACGATTTTCTTTGAAACAATTCGACCTTTTTTTTACGTGAAGGTAATTTTCCAGGTAGGAATGGGATGCAAACTTAATTATACACCGCAAACTGAGGATGACGATTTGATGAAGGTACCTACTTACCGCAATAAAATAAAATATTTATTTTTACCATCACTAGTCCGAATTAATAACCAGTAACCACAGATCTGCTAAGTAACAATTGGAATTGAATGAACCAATGAAATATATATAAAAGACTCATCTTTTTACAGACGTTTATCTGCTTTGATAAAAATGTAAGAATATTAAATCCCAATAATACAAAATACACCTTATCACCAAAAGTGTTCACAAATTTGTATTTGTCATCAGGTGAAATCGATGTCCCTGATTAAGTGTTGATACTATTCGTTTTGTTATCCTTACCGTTCTTATTTTGATATCGTTAATTATTTTTTTTAATTTTTCGTTAAATCGTGTGTCTTTTATCTACTTTCTGAAACTCATTTATTCTTTATCGTGTGTCTTTTATCTACTTTCTGAAACTCATTTATTCTTTATCGTGTGTCTTTTATCTACTTTCTGAAACTCATTTGTTCTTTATCGTGTGTCTTTTATCTACTTTCTGAAACTCATTTATTCTTTATCGTGTGTCTTTTATCTACTTTCTGAAACTCATTTATTCTTTATCGTGTGTCTTTTATCTACTTTCTGAAACTCATTTATTCTTTATCGTGTGTCTTTTATCTACTTTCTGAAACTCGTCTATTCTTTATCGTGTGTCTTTTATCTACTTTCTGAAACTCATCTATTCTTTATCGTGTGTCTTTTATCTACTTTCTGAAACTCATTTATTCTTTATCGTGTGTCTTTTATCTACTTTCTGAAACTCTTTTATTCTTTATCGTTTGTCTTCTTTTTGAAACGCATTTAATATTTATGTTTATTTATCGTGATCTTCATCTAGTTTTTGAAAAGCATTTAATATTTGTGTTTCTTTATCCTATGCCTTCATCTGCTTTTGAAACGCATTTAATATTTATGTTTCTGTATCGTGGGTAGGTACTCTACTTTTTGAAACTCATGTTTATTTATCGTCAGTCTTCATCTACTTTTTAGAACGTATGTTATATTTATGTCTCCTTATTGTGTGTCTTCATCTACCTTTTAAACTTATTTAATATTTATGTTTCTGTATCATGGGCATCGTGCTCTACTTTTTGAAACTCATGTTTCTTTATGGCCTATCTTCACCTACTTTTTGAAACGCATTTAATATTTATATTTCTTTTGTGTCTTCATCTACTTTTTGAAACTCATTTAAAATTTAAGTTTCTTTACAGGCACCTACTTAAACTTACTGCCATTTTTTTAAGTATTTCAAAATTTTCAAAGTCTGTACATTGTAGTACGGGACATAGTAAGTTTGGCGTTTTTCAAAGTGACCTTTCGATGAGGCTAAACGATCATATGAATGTGTTTATCCTATGACTGAAATATTTAATTGAATGTAATAATAAGTTACAAAAAAACTAAATTATGTGTTCTTGATCGCCAGAGGAAAATATTGGCAATTTTTTTAATATAAAACTCAATGTTGAAGGTTCAAAATACGTACTATAATCTATTAAAAATCATATTATGTTCAAGGCCTCAGCTTTGGCTCTCAGCCAAATTCGAAAGTAGGTAGTCAAAAAATAAATTTTAATGTTAAACAAAAAAGCTTCGGTAAGTACTGCTTACCTAAGATAAAACGTGACAGTCCCAGCCCACGGAGGAGTTCGGGCGGCGAAGCCTTATGAAGCTTAAACCGTCAAAGAAGTTAACTATTTACGGTAACTGTCAGTCAAGCCTGCACCACTTACCGATCTGTCAATCATAATCTGATGCTTTATTGTTACAGCGGCTATTGGCGGACACTTGGTGGGATATGCTTTCGGCCTTTGTTGTTAATAACATTTAAAAGGTGTTTTTGTATAGAAAGCTTTGCAATGTTGCTCACGCGCTACTTTGTAATAGACTGCAAATCTTATTATTATATGATTAAACGTAAACAATTTATTGTTATTGGGAAGGTTCAAACCTTTTGTACAGAAAAATGCATGTAAAAGGAGACAAACATGGATGGTGGAGAGTTCGAATCAAGGAACTAAAGAAATTCGAAGGGAAAATGAAAACTCGTGTAAATGTAATTTTTTCACTAAATTGTGGTGACTAAATTGTTTTTAAGAAAAATTACGTTTTCAAAATAAAAATAAAAATCAATTATAAAAATTTAAAGGTTCTAAATTTTTTTCAAATGTGTGCAGTTCACAAACGGTAGGAGTGAAACCTTCAGAAAACTAAATTACTTAAGAATGGGGAGGCAACGTCATTCTCTCGCAGTCTAAATCCTAAAAGATGTAGGTGTTTGTCTTTTTTTAGTGATTGCTTTTTCGTTTCATCGAGTTTCAAATCACAACGTTGCTATAGAAGTTTTCACTTCAAAAAATGTGCAATTCACACGTGGTAGAAGTGAAACTTTCACAAAATTAAAGTAGACAAGAGTGGAGAGGCTACGAAGCACCGCACAAAGAGAAGACCAATTATTCTAGCTCATTCTCTCGCAGGCTAAATCTTTTAGAAGTATGTGTTTGTCTCTTATAAGTGTCGCTTTTTCGTTTCATCGAGTTTCAAATCACAACGGTAATAAAGAAATTTTCACTTTAAAAAAATGCCACGGTCTAAAACTGATCCCGATCAACAACATCATAAAAGGTAACTATGCTAACTATTACACCAACAACTATTTTAAGGCGGCATAATTTTCAATTTTGTGAAAATAAGAATTACTTGTTTTTTCAACAATTATGTACTTTTAATAAGGCTGTTGCGTATGTGAAAGTATACATAACCGAAATAATAATAAGAAAAGGAAAAATATTACTGAAGTTTGGTGCCATGCTTGACTGATTTGGTACATACATTAAATAATGTTTACAATGACTCGACATCTGTTTGCTCTTCCTGTACTTCGACAAAGAATTTTTCTATACAATACAAATAACATCAGACAAATAACTTTCTTACCATTTTCTCCCACTATGATTCAAATTATATGTTTAGATATTTCCCCGGAAATATAACGAAAACGAAATGCGAATTATACAATGCGGTCAAAAGGATATTCATTTTGCTCATAAATCATCTTAATTCTCTGATTCAACGACAATATAGCATTTAAAACGTATTTCTGTAGAAAAAACAAGTTGGGGACTGACCACAACGCAGGCAGGATCTAGAAATCATATAATTTTGGTATATTACAGACGTCAAAAGGATGTTAGATATCCGAGACTGACGTGAAGAATGACGGAGAAGTGCAATTATAATAAAAAATCGGTAAAGGCTGCTTCAGTAGGCGGCTTCCATACCCTGGAGCCTGAAGCCTAAAGCCTTGCAACACCTTTGAAAACGGATAAATATTTTTATTCCGGCATATTTGTATTGTTTATTACGATGAGTTATAAATGAAGCCGATAAAAGGGGTTTCTTACAATAAAATCTCATTTGCAAATACTATATAAATCTACGATGAAATTGTAAAGTTTTCTTTTTCATTGCCTTTTTTGTAAATGTTACGTGGATTTTTAGATTCTGGTAACTATCGAACTACGTTTATTCCAGAATCGTTATTACTAGTAATACTATAGATCGGTAATATTATATTAAAACTATTTATATATTTTTTAAATATATCTTAATATGTATAGCATTATAGCAGATAATGTGACACGTTATTGGCTTAGCAAAAAAAATGAGAGGTGCTTTATTATTTACTTGGGACGGGTTGCTTCAAAAAAATTGAAGTTAATTTTCACGTTCTGTGGAGTTTGTATTCAAATTCTGTTACTATATCGTTATAGGCCAGCTGCTGCATGAAACTTAAATTATCACAGAACTTGAATAGAATGTGAAAATTTACTTCAAATATTAGATGATTTCATCAAATTTTTTGAAACAACCCATCCTTATTTATTAACGCTTAATGACTTTTTTAAAAGAATAGTAATTATCATTACACATAGTTATTATACATAGTTAATACTTACTTGTACACGGTAAATTATTATACATAACTGAAAACCTTATTAACGACATTTCGTATTTTATTAAAAGACAAGAAGAGGGAGGGGTAAGAGTGGGGAAAGTTTATTGGAATTATGGATAACATTATCATTAGCAGGGAAAATATTCAAAAGAGGGTTAATAAAAAAATTTTGCTTAGTAATTATATCTGTTTTGATATTAACATTTTTCCTTATTTCTAATATTTCAAAACTATTTATCTGCGATGCCTTATAACCCGTATGTAGTATTTTAAGTCCTAAGTTTATATCAAATGTATGAACATTTATTAATAAATGATCTACGAAATCAGATTCGCTTTTACCATTTAAAGCCCTAAGATGTTCTTTTACTCTTACCTCAAAATTTATGTTAGTTTTATCTGTGTAAAAGTAATTACAAAGTGAAAACCAAAGTGTTACCACAAAGTGAAAACCTGTCGGAAGAAGTTTTCTTCGAAAAATTTTTAAAAAAATTTTTAAAAATAAAATAAATAAATCGTATTTGTTTAGTGATATTCGTAATTGAAAATGTCCACTGACTCGGTAAAATTAATTTCCTCCATTAGTTTTCTGGAAAAAGAGTAATACCTATGACAGTTAGTCCCAGAATTTTCGCACTGAAAAAGATCCATACTTCTAGTATTACGTTGTAGAATCCGTAAGCTTAAAGAAAATTAATGTAAACCATTTTCAATATATGATTGAAAACTATCTCTACTAGTAATCACTAACACCAATGATCTTCTTACTAAAACATTCAACAATAATATTTGAAAAAATTTGAAAAAAATGAGAGACTATGTCCTAAAATGATAAAACTATGGTTAGTGAACGAAAACTCCATGTATCTTTGAATATCTTAATATATCTGCTTACATATCTTGTTATTAGGCAGGTATTTTGAAATATCTTATATATTTATAGATGTAAGTTAAATTATCTAATATTACTATGTGATCTATTCTAATGTTTCCTTAAAAATATAAATGTATTTACAAATATTTTCTTAGATATTATATTAAGAATGCTTAAATTGTTAGCACCTGCAGACAAGCTGCCATATGACAGCTTTGTGGGTCTACTCAATTTTTTGTACAAAATGTCTTCTGTAATTTAATAAATAAAAATAAAAAATTTATTTAAATATATCTACCTACGTATAATAAATGTAGTTTTTTGGAATATTTTGTTGTTTCAAATTTTTGAGCTTTCCAACTTAAATCATTAAAAATAGTCCCTTTTCCGGACAATTTTTTATGTATATAATATAAACACCTATACAAATATGAGCTATAAATAAAATAAAAAGATTTAAAAGAATTAAATAAAATCAAAACATAAATTTCAAATATTATCTAGGTTTTTATTAGCAGTTACAAGAATATTTAAATCCGGAAGGAAAGGTGTTACAACAAAGTAAACCACTTGAAGAAGCTGAATAGATTCTTTGGTTGTTGGGTGTAATTTGGGATCACGTGCTTTAGGTTTGAATGACAGCACACATTTCAAACGCTAACGCCGTCAAAACGATACACGCCATTTAGATAATAATTATTTTTATAAAAATTATTATTATTAGGTACCTGAAATTTTAAGAAATTACAAATCTCAAACTAAAGAATCCTACACCAGTCTTGGAACTGGTTAAAAAATGATACTTTTTTCACTTATTTATTGTAGATTTGTTCTCATACGAGTAAATTACATTTTTATTTATTCTGTTGTATTGGTTTATAATTACTATTGTATGCGTAAAAGCACACACTTGCTTTTATATTTTATTACTTACTTTACTTACTATTCCAGACTTACATTATTATTATTCAATTGTAATCATCGTATTAGTATTTTGGTAATTTGCAAAAAAAATTAAACACATGTGCTGTTTTCTTACGAGTAGGTACTAGAACTATATTGCAATCAATTAATACTGCAATCAATTGTAAAATTTTCAGGTAAATGCTCACAAGGGCGTTAATAAATAATGAATAATAAAAAAAAATATTTTTTATATTTTTGAATGTAGCTATAACTTTGTGGTTATCCATTATAGATAAATGAAACAATTTAACTTTGTTTGAACCACTTTTATACTTGAATAAAACCGACCGGTTTCAAAACGAACGTTCCTTCTTCAATATTCTATACATTTGCCCTGAAGAAGGAATGTTCGATCTGAAACCGGTCGGATTTACTCAAGTATTAAAGTGGTTCAAACAAAGTTAAATTGTTTCATTTATTAATAAAAAAAATATTTACCAACTGTCAAGTAATACCGATTCTTGTGACTTTCATATTTCACAGTATCCTTTAGGAACACTGTCAGTAAAGATGTTGTGAAGAAGAAGAAAACTGAAATTTACAACACATTTCTATTTAAATCTGATTTCTAAACATAGTTTTAATGCCTGTTCAAATATTTCAACCTTTTGAATCGGATTATTGAGCTCTCACCAGAGTATCTCCAACTTTGCTTTCCACCAAATAAAACATTTGGATGAAGACATGAAAAAGTATTCCCGATTTAAATAGCTCAAAATTAATATTTTTTAACAAAAACTCACAAATATCTGTACCCTATCGCATCAAATGTGCATTTGTAATAAAGCGCACTAAAAAATCGCTACTAATGCACCCAAAAGCTTAAAGCCTGTGTATTGATCCGCCCATCTCCACGAGTCCTCACAACTGTCAGATTCTGAAATCATACCATCTTCAAATCATCCTCTATTGTCCCGCCCGACGGCATAATGAAAGGTTACATATCCCTTTGAAAAAACAACTGTTAACCGAAACAATATTCTGTTTTCCTGGTAGGAGGGGGCGCACGTCATTCACGCTACGCTTTTTGAAAGTTTTCAATTAGCACTTTAATAGTGCTAATAGTCAAAAGTGTGCACTCATCGCTTTTGACAGTCGCCAATTTGCAACGGCCGGCCTTTTGCGTTTCGCGAACTGTCAAAATGACTTACAATAATTTTGATTGTGCAAAACAACAAGTAAAATAATTATTGTAAATAATAAAATAACAACATCGAACATTTTCAACATACTCATCATTATTTTTTTTGCAATATTGAATTATTCACTGGAACACATTGATGGCTACGAGTATGTTATTTACATTTGTTCTTAATTTCTATTTTCTATTCTTTTCTGTTTTACACGCTCATCTTTTCAATCTGAACTATACTTTACTCATCAAATTCCAACTCTTACGCATTTACTGTGTCCCTCATCTTCATCTAAAGTTACTTTCGTATACTATTAATTAAATAAAATAAGACGTATTAAGTATGAATATTTCTCAGTCGTTCCGATATTGTATTAAAGATCTCATTTTGCTTTGTTATTCACACATGTTCTAAACAACTATTTACAATCCTTTGATGTTTTACACGCTCATGGCTCTTTGTTACTTATGCAATTCTAATTTCTCATGTTGTTTATGTTATGTTATGTAAAAGCCGTCAATGTTATAAATAAAGAAATAAGTAATATGTTTGCGTCCATGAAAAGAACTGGTAATTTGTAAAAAGAATTCATAAGCTAGAAACAGTAATCAATTATGGACATTAAGATAGCTGAATTGTCTCTCCTGTAACCATACTAACATGGACATCATAATTGTTCATAAAAGCAGTAAAACTATAAAGTAATTTGCTCTAAAGTCATAAAATTTGGACAGCTTTTCTGTCTGAAAAAGTTAAGTTAATGAATCTTCTTTTAGATCGTTACGTAAAATTTTAATAAAGAGGTATTGAGGTTGGAAAAATCGATTGAAAAACACAATATGCGCATTACGCAGCCGTTCTATAAAAGGGAGTACTGGAACCAATGCAAAGCCGCGTATTATAAATACAATTCATAAAGCAAATGGTTTAGTTAAAAAATATAATTCATACGTTTATTAATAAAGCTTCTCAAGAATTTGGTAGGCCATTGCACTTAAAATGTATCTACATAAAAAAAAGCTTTTACTCCTACTAAATAACCGACGTTAAGGTGTCTACCAATCTTTTTCGACTGCTTAAAGGTTCCCATAGATATTGATGAACCATTTTCCATCTACCGAAATAATGAATTTTTTTATTATTATTTTAATGTCTGCCTCGCTAATCACAAGCCTAACCGATTGGCTACCGAAGTTTGAATATAGAATAGAATATTGTGAGATCGCCTTTTGTTTTTCGATTAGTGGCGGGAATATTCTTTTTTTTTCCAAACGTCAGTCAATATGATTCAGCTTTGTTGGGTTATAAATCGTCTTCATTAATTTTCAGCTAATGACTTCTGAAGATCCTAAACAAAATATTGAAGACTCAATCAGGTTACTTTGAACACACGATGTGAATGTGAAGCCGGTTGAATAATCTCTTAGAAAATGAATCGTAGTTACCTGTTCCACTCCTACAAATAAAGTATACAAATTATAAATAACATTTTTTTCAAAATTACAATTAATTCAATGGAAGCTAATTATTATTGTGACATAGGCTCTCAGGGAAATTATTTTCCTGAGGGCCTCCTGTGTGGAGCTCTTGTAAAAAAAAATTGTTGGTGGTTGGTCCTAAAGTATGAAAACATGAGCATTATTACTAACTTACGAGTAATTAAAAATTATAAAATGCCTGACGTGTTAGGTGCCTTTTAACATTGTAAAGAATTTTCATACCGCCCTCTCCTGTCGAAGAGTAGTGCCAGTAAGATGATTTTGAAGAAATGAAACATTGTAGCGTCAATTTTCCATGAACAACATTATCATTTGTTTATCTTTTATTTTTTGTCGCCCCCCATGACGCGACCAATCGATGAATACACTTATTTTTACACCTTGTATAATTTATAAACATTTTGGAAAATCCTCTGCACAACTGTACATGTTAGTCACCGTATCTGCGAGGGAAATTATTTCCCTCGTGGCCTCCTGTGTGAGGTTCGCAATAAAAACATTTTTTTTCTCGTACGTATGTACTGTATAATCGTGTTGTAATTACTGATTTTTGTCCTACGCAGAGTAACCCACTGGTATTAGTACTACTGTATTACTAGCTGACTGTATCGATGACTGATGATATCGATGAGTCTTGCTGTATGGATGTGAAACATGGACCTTGAAAGTAAATTCTCATGCGGCTAGAGCAGATAGAGAACTGCTTACATTAATAAAAATCAGGAAAATTTCATATCTGGGTCATATACTTCGAGGGGAGAAGTATCACTTGCTATATTTAATATTGAAAAGTAAGATAGAGGGTCGCCGAGGGCCTGGTAGGAGACAAATGTCTTGGCTGCGAAATATAGGTGAGTGGACCAGCACTAGAAGTGTGGAGGAGCTATTTCGGGCAGCGCAAGACAGAGAAACATTTTCAAGAGTGATCGCCAACGTCGGGGGGACCTGATACGGCACACAAAGAAGAACGAGAAGAGTAACCACTCAATTGCCCTGGACCTAAAAACTTGGTGATACGAACGGTGATAAAAACGTGATAATTTATATTTTTTTAATTAATGAAGAATTAATGTCGAAAATCTGAAACAGAAAAATCAGAAAAAGATACGGTCACATCTGGGACTCGAACCCAGGACCTATGATTTGCCGGGTCAGTGCTCTACCAACTGAGCTAATGTGACCCTATCCGATTCGGTCATATTTAACTGTATCATTCTTCGACCAAGAACTACCAACATTATCTTCATTTTCTTTACGCTTATTTTTATTCGCTGCAATCTTTACGTATTTCGGTAATGAATATTTATATTTTCAATATTTTAATTTACAACTCTATGGAAATGAAAATGAAATTTCTTGTTTCGCGTAGGCAATGAATTCTTATTTGTTTTAAATAATATTTTACTGTGGCAACATTTTAACATTATTGTTAAATTCTAACTCATTATTTCCCTGTTCTATTAGTATAACAGTTATAAATATGTACTATATATTACTATATGTTACTATATAATATTACTATATACATATTACTACATGTTATAAATATGTGCTATATATGTACTCCACGGAACTGGCAGAGGAAGGATGAAAGTAAACTGAATGCTGTTGAAATGAGATCCCTGAAACGTATGTGTGGTAAAACAATGTATGATCATGTGATAAATGTGGATATCCGCAAAGAATGTAAGGCTGATGTAAGCATAATGAGTAAGATTAAGAAAGGGACCCTCAGATGGTTTGGGCATGTAGAGCGAATGAACGAAGGAAGTAGTGTAAGAAGAATATACGACGCAAATGTGAATGGTAAAAGAAGTCGGGGACGCCCGAGGAAGACATGGCACGATCAAGTGAATCAGATACTTGAGTCGGGTCATGTCAAAAGTCAGAATAATAGAAGAGAATGTATGAGACGATGTATGAATGTGAATGAGGCAAAGAGTGTGTGCCAAGACCGAGTTGTTTGGCGGTCCGTCCTCTCTGCCTACCCCTGCTAGTTAGTTAGTTAGTTACATATTACTTTTGATTAATAAAGGCCGACATAACAGACAATCCAGGATGCGTACTTTTCCTTAAACGTCTGGCAACTGACTGCTATTTTTCTGTGATATCTATACTATAGAACTACATATAGATATTGGACAAACAAAACTTCACAAATAATTAGATTTAAGTGCAGCATGCTTCGCAGGTGTTATTTTAATGTATGTTTCATAAACAAAAGTGTATCAATGTTGTTCTCTATACTGTCCTTATTGTTAGTCTTATTACAACCATCTCCAGTTTAATTAAAAAGGTCTTTATTCTCGCATCGAGTCTGTCCGTTTAGAGTTAATCAGCTTCTACAGCGGTGGTCCTTCACCTGCCTCTCGCCTCTACAGAAGTCATTTCTCTTCGCGGATGAATAAGATGTTATGAATACTACATTAATATTGCCGATGGACCTGAGAAGCCATGATGCGATGCTGTGCCAAGGATGAAATACTTGTTATGTAGTTTAATTAAAACACTCCAGTCCCTCACAAATCGATTATTGTGAAGGATTATCGCTCGATAGAGATTTCTTATAATGAGATTTTCTTTTATAATTATTTGCCTTGTGAAAGAACTTGTTATTTGTGAAAAAATATATATTTATTCCTTTTTGTAAAATATACGTAACCTATTAAGAATGTTAGTTCAAATTTGACTAAAACGTGTATTTTAGATGCCATCGATGCAGTAGAGGTTTGATTTTGCGATATTTTACTAAAATATATTTCATGGATTTGCATTAGTCTCTCAAAGCAACGCGACGTGTCTGTGCATTTTATGGGTCGTAAGAGTGTAAATTTCAACATTTTTAACAGTGTAAATTACAACCTAATATGTGTAGATACTCGGTTTTTTATAAGGGTTCATAGATAATAGATATAAACATGACTGACTGCGAAAAGTGTAAATTTGGCAAAATTTTTATGTTCATCAAAATTAATTCAAATTGAGTTTAAAATATTGGTGAATTGTAGAAGAAACCTTCTGCAGAGGTAAAATTTTGAATATATTAATGTCCACTCAGTTGATTGGTGAAAGCGTATATGAGTGTACTATTTTCACACCCGCATGGAGTCTTAAAAAAACATTAATAATAAACAATTAGCCACTTCCGATCGTAACCAACAAGTGTCGTTTCACGCATTTAGTGACCTGCATAAAAATACCGCAGTAATAATTAAGTTTTTCCTTGAGTTCATCGTCGCTCTACGACTTTCACGCCTGACTGCTCGCCATTTTGGTAACCAAATCGCCGAGGGTCCCTATTGCATTACGCCCATGTCAATGTGCCCGACACTACAATGGCAATCGTCCCCGCAATTGTGAATGGCCTGAGAGGATATTTGTTATTTTTATAGCGAGCTGTAAACGTGAACACAAAAGATCGGCATTGCGGTCGATGGGACCGTGACAAATCACGGGACATTAAGACATGGAAGATTGTCCTCGCCTCCGAGAGACGAGAGAGGATCTCGCCGCTTTTGTTTTGCTCGTCGCCTTGGTTACGGATCGCAGCCTCTCTGCTCTCAGCTCACAGCTCACATGGTCGAGTCAATCAGGCCCGTCGTATTTCCAATACCCGATAATCAGCATAATTAGGTCTGGTTGTATAAATTAATCGATTTGCTCGTTGTTATCACTAATATACCCACCTCAATTTATGGGTTAATGATAATTTGATAATTACATATGTGTGTTCGTGTAGTGAATGGGGTAAAAACTGAATGGTCGATGACGGTGAAAAGCTTTTTGTATCAGAGAGATTTTCAACTGCTCAGGGCAGCTGATCCTAATAGTTGGAGAGAGTTGTGAAGCGTAAGTAAGTAAAAGGAGATGTGTATTGTGTAAGTTACGGAAGTATTCCACTATTCAAATATAATTAAACACCCAACCTATGTTTTCACCCAACGTCAAATGGGGACCGCGCACGAAAGTATCTTTGAATATGTGCCAACTTGTATTATACATTGCAAATTCACAGCTTTCTCACTTTGCGTTTGACAAAACATTATTAATTTTTTATTTAACGCCCAGAGGGCTTTTACATATTTAATAGTACAATTATTTCATGACAGATGATTTTTAAACAGATAAAGAAATAATAAAAATGAAATTAGATTAAAAAAAATGCATACAAGTCAAAGAAATACAAAAATACAGCGATTTGATAGGTTTACAAAAATACAGATATGTTTAGGAACAGTTTTGGAATAAGTTTTTTACAAGATCCACAAAATTCGCCAAGTTGGTGTTAAATATGTCAACGTCACCTAAGTACTGATTTTCCATGCTGTGAAATCGTTGTATCGGAGAGTGGGCAATGTAGTTCCGCTTATGAATGCTGCAGTAGAATAGTGTATTTTGTCGTGTAGTTACTGTCGGTATTCGTAAGTTAATGAGTTGCAGGAGTTCGCAACAGTCGAATTTAGAGTTAAGTATTTTGAATACAAAAGTTGTCTTCTAGTGTGTGTATTTTGAGAATATTTAGTAACAGATTAATTAATAGAATTATACTTCTAACTCACTCCGGACAAGAGGCCCTGAGGAAAATGATTTTTCTGTGGGGATGTTGTGTGGAGTACCTTTTTGGAAATGAAGCAGGTGAAATACTGGGAAGGAAAAAGGTATGACAGTGGGTAGGAATATGGGGATCAATATTTCCAGGAATAATGTATGAATCCATCCCTCCCACTGCGGTGCAGTTAATGGACAGACGCACACGCAACCAAGACTCGGACAATGAGGAGTGCAATGTTTAAAACACAATGAGGAATATTGTCCTTGTTCTACAGGGTATTTATTACAATGGAATATGCTCCGAGAAACTAGCGTCGTTGATCCCTTTGGCACCGGTGCATAGTCGTCAAACGCGCCCAGCATTTGTACACAGTTAACATTTATCACACGAGAACGCCGTTTCTACCACTCGTTCTTGAATTCAACAACTTGGTTATGGAACAATTTGCCTGCCTATGTGCCTCCCTCCTACAACATGGGTCTCAGGGCCTACTGTGAGAAGTTAATTGAAAAAAAAATACAGACTTCACCCTGTTAACTCGGGCATCCCCGCCAAATCGTGGAACGTAGCGAACCACTTGGGGTGACGTATGGCAGAGGTTATTCGTATTAGGGCATTAATATTAAACGTTAATAATATCGTTAATTTCTTATCCAATTAATGATATTATTAACGTTTAATATTAATGGTTTGGAATCCTTATCGTAAAACCACCAAATGACAGGAAGCGGAAACACTCGAGCAAACAATTCGTTTTAGCACCTTTTTTGAAATACCATAGATTTTAAGCACCGCTTAATGTAGGTGTTCAGAGGATGAAACTACCGACTATTAGAATATAATAAGGATTTATTTTTGGGATATTTTGCCGTATTGCGCTACCCCCTTCTTTAACCAACGTTTCGCACAGTGTTACAGTATCCATCATCAGGGCAGATGAGGCAGACACTGTAACGCTGTCCGAAAAGTTGGTTAAATATACCCCAAAAATAAATTACTTTTGACCATGAAAATCTAAAATCACATCCGACTCTAAGAAAGTTTTAACAGCCACCAAAAATAACTCTAACAAAGATCTGTGCGCTACAAAGACAGGTTTCTAATACCCCCCTGTTGTTGGATCAAATGACACAATTTAATTCCGGATCATGCTCCACAGATGGCATTATATTATGGAGATGAAATATATTTCGAGTACAAGATGTCCTATCATGTCACGTGACAAATTATAGTCAGTAACATTAACATTGTTTGATCTCACGACACACAATACGCGTAGATTTATTTCACTAATCTGTTCGTGTCACCGAGGATGTTTTATATTATTTACACTGTTATATTGTATCAAGTAGAAAAACATTATTCTCACAGCTTATTTCTTATAGAGATTAATTAATGAGGTTTAAAATAACCCATTGGTTATATTAATTTATGAATTAACTAGCTTTTTCCCGCGGCTTCGCTTGCATGGTATTAGGGGAGTTTTCACTCCGCCTCCTCCCCCCCCTCCCCTCCCACCCCTCCCCTCACCCCCCGCCATCCAACCTCATTCATTCCCGGTAGATTCAGTTTTCTAACTGCTCGCGTGCCACCTACTGCATTTTTTTATACAAATATCATAATTCCAGAGCTATCCAGTAGTTTTATACAAAAAAAAAGAATTATCCAATTTGATGCAATTGTTCGGAAGTTATGCACCACACACATTTTGGCGATACATTTTTAGAGATAGATATTAACTACGACGCCAACATCGTTTCCACGGAAAACGTTTGTTTTACTTTTCTTCTGACGTTTGCAATAACTCGATTTTGTTAGAGACAGAAAACGTATGATAAATAATTTCATAACGCCAGAGCTTACCAAAATATATAGCCTATATTACTCGCAAATAATGTATCTTTATATTAGTGAAAGAATTTTTAAAGTCCTATCAGTAGTTTTTGCGTGAAAGAGTAACAAACATACATCCATTCATACATCATGTTTAGAGACCAGATCTCAATAACTGGGTATTTTCTATCCTTCTTTTCCCATTTTCCTTCCACTTCATTCAATTCATGATATTTCCTAACTGTAAATGAAACGCTGGTGCGGTACCTATGGTCTAAAATTCTAAAACAAACTGTGAACGAAAATTTGAACTGATTACTAATTTATGAAATTTGCTACTTCAATTTGGAGAGGGGGTATGGGTACCGCCGCCCCGGGAACCATTTATTGAATACCCAACATCTCTGCCATAGGTGTCAACCTTAGTTTTGTGACTTAGTGGGTGCCTGGGTTCCTCGAGTGAGGTGTGTTAAGGTCTTGGTGCTCTTCAGGCTCTCATCCACCAGCTGCGTGGCAGGCCGGATCGAGAGAGGCTGGATTGTGGAGACCCTCTGACCTCTCCATCTGATCTCTCACAAAGCAACGGGAGAGATGAATTTATTCGTCCGTCACTCCTACACACACCGACTCCTAGATTCTTATCTTTCTCACATACCTTTTTCCTTTCAGAACTTCCTCTTCTTCCTTTCCTCGAAAAACCCTCCTCACAGCATCCCAAAATATGAATGGGCCCTGAGGGAAATTATTTTCCTCACATCATTTTTTTCTTGGAAGCCGTTAAAAACCTATCAAAATTAATTTTATGTATGCTTTTAAAATATGTACGTTTTTATTCAATAATAATCACAATACCGGTGCAATCTCAGGGTGCCGTAAATAATTATCTTATCATTTAATCGCATAATGCAACGTCGTGTGGTCTACCGGCATTTGCGCTGGATGCTGTATGCTGGGATCTTGGCCCTAGTACCAAAGTACCAACGTGTGGGCGGCGCCGGCGGTGACTCATCCACTACTATCTTCCCGCCAATCTCACTGCAATGAAGTTGTTCCATCAACGAGAACTAGCGTTATATTTTAAAACATTCGATACATTGGAGATGCACTCTACAAGGAAGTCGACGAAAAACTACGGCGGATATCATACTATGTACTTTCAATTCGTTGGTAAGGTCTGTAGACTGTACTCTTGAGATTGGATATTTGTCCACATAAGGTGAAGTAGATAGATACTCCTTCATAACAGAAAGAATTTTTAAACTCTTTTATGATTTCTACCTTGAAAATAGGTTCTCTTGGCTCTCTTCTAACGCTTTCCTCATAGGGATGCTCGGAACGAACTATCTACGAAGCTGAAGAGATTTATGCAATTGGAATCATGTAAGCATTCATAATTCAATTGAATTTTTTTTTATGGTGCGGTGTGGCGATCTTCGTCAGTGACAACATGGTTTAAAAAACATGAGGAATAAATATTTTGAAAAATTGAAAAGAATTCCGCAAAATAACTACAATTCACAATTAATAACAAACGTACAAAATCGCAAGTGCACCCCAGTGTTGATTTAGCAGCCATCTCTGATCTCGAGCCCCAAACTCTTGACTGAAACGGGCGTTCTGTTTGATAGATTCCACTATGGTAACAAGCGGATTGCAATATTTATAGAACAGGCGACAGGTTGGTGTTGCTGTTCTTGTTCTACCGGTGTTACAATGGAAGATGCTCCGAAGAACTACCGTCACTGATCCCTTAGGTGCTGGGGATAGTTAGGAAGTATGCCAAACGCGCGCCCAACATATGTACAAGGTTGACATTTGTCACACAAGAACGGGTCGCATCTACGACTCGAGCCGAGTTCAACAGCTCGGCTGTGGAATGATTTTCCGGCATCTTCAATACCAATGTTCACTCCTCCCTCTTCTGACCCTCCACAAGCATCTCCAAAGATGCCATAGGGCCTGAGGGAAATTATTTTCCTCAGGCCCCTCTATTTGGAGTTAACGAAAAAAAATTCTTACATCTATCTCTGTTGTTCTTATTTAGTATCCGCCTGCATATCCTTGCAATAGCTATGTAATGGGATTTTTACACGATGCTTTTTTTCATACCCATCACCGTGTGGGAACTATATCGGGACCCCTATGCAAACTCATTGCTTTTCACGAACACTTTCATACGAATAGTCATTAGAGTAGAAATATTATTTTGGGACGGTATCTACCTTGAACATAACCACAGATCATAATGAAAGCATCTGTCATTTGCTTTTGCTGTGCCATTGACAAATCAACATATTTATACACACGCGATAATTCCTAATACCGAACAGTAGGTACTAAACGTTCACAATCAGTCATTATAATTTTTTTTTTCAATATTTATCTATTTATATAAAGAAAAGTGTCCGTGGCAGGCGGGCGAGGGGACGCAGGGTGTGAACTTCATGCATTTATTTGATTTTTACAGTTTTATTCCGAGGTTGTTAAAATTTTACACACTCGGCCTTTAAATAAGAGGAAGATCACTGTCAACATCTGATTTCGAAAAACTCTGAACCCGGACAACGCCGGGTCTTTCAGCCAGTTTTAAATATAAATCGAAATAAACATGCAGCATTTGTTAAACGTACATTTTTATTTTGTTATTATTGTAATACTGATACCCTCGTGTGTACCACTGTGTAATCTCATGTTTCACTTGAATGTAAAAGCCATTTTATAGCGTTTAAATAAATAAATTAATAAACATTTCTACATGGCATTGTTACGTAAAACTATTACAGGAGACATGTGTCAAATAATGGCCGCTATCTTAAACTGTACGAAAATAGATAATTACCTAAATAAAACACGTCCGTTTTTCATCCCGAATCCATATGAAAATAGGACTGGTATAAAAACTGTAAAAAAGTGTAAACTGTAAACTGAAAAACACGCGTAACTCAGCGACATAGTAATAGTTTAGGGGAGATGTTTAGAGATTGATTGATTCTATTAGAAAAGCTATGCATCCTTTAATAATCGCTAGGGATAATCAGAAATATCCAATTTTACAATTAGAGCTAAATAACACTTATTAACAATATATAGCAAGCACACCTTTACCTTGGTCCGAATACCGCACATACATATATAATTGACTAATTTGAACAAGTATAATCTCCGTTTAAGTGAAACTTCACCTCGGGAGAGCTTCACATAAAAAAAACCTATAAAAATTCAATACCATAATTTTATTACGAACATTCGCATATCCCAACAATGTTGATTGTTATTATAGTAGAGATGCAAACTTGCGCCAAGTTCCGCCTACGCGCCAGGGGCTTAGGGTGACTATTTTCTATTATAAATTTTACCAAGTTTTTTTTTTCATAAAATACTTCATTCTTTTACGTTAATTTTAACCAACTAATTGAACATTCGATTTTTGTTACCTTTCCAACATTTCAAATAAATTATCACACTCGTGAAAAAAAAATGATTGTGCATTTCCATGTGCTACTAAACGAGTCAGTGGATTTACAGATTCAGATAGTTGCAAATTTTTGAAAAGTGGGCGAAAAGAAAGTTAAGAGGAAATTTGAGAATTATCCTAATATTTAAAATGAGTGACTTAACTTAGCTAAAGCTTAGCTTAGAGCTAAAGCCATGCGCCACTTCGTTAATTCTCTGTAATTGTGGTATATCCAAAGATATCTTTAATCTTGAATGAGTTGCAAAAATAACTATGTGCATATCTGCATGTAGGTAATCTACGTGCTTGTGTGTTTTTTCGGTATAACTTTGAATACTGGACCACTTTAATGCATGTCTCTGGCCCCTCAGGCTAATTAGTTCGCTTTTCGGAACAACTCATATAGGTCTCGTAGAAATCTTTGTGGCTCCCCTGCTCTCATGGTTAGAAATACGTTCTAGATGGTGTTGGAAAGAGAAAACACAATGCTTTATATTCAAATTCAAAAGTTAACCATAAATAATTAAACATTTTAAGACATTTGAAAAAAATTTAACTTTTGGAATTTTTTATTAATCATTTTTATATGAAACTGAGAAAAAATAAGTTAAATAAAAATATGTCTGTGCTTTAATTTTTTTCGTTATCAAAAACGTAAGGTGAGTATTCTTTAATTTTAGTTGGAAAAACCTAAGATGAGCCATTTTTTGAACTTTATATATTTGCATTCAAAAATTTTGTATTTCAAAAATTAGGTATATATTAATGTATTATTTATTTTTTCGTGTTAAATTTGTAGAACTCCATTTAATTTTAAAAAATTTACTTGAAATTAAATTTGATAATACTTTTATCAAGTTCTACAAGTATTTTAGTATGTATTTTTGATACAGCTGTTCGGTTTACAATATCATCGATTAATAATACCATTTTCAAATCGTGGTTAATCCACTTAGTCTTGTAAACCAAAACATCTGTAACAAAAGTACATACCTACTAAAAATACTTGCAAAACTAATATTATAAAATTTAATTTTAATTAAATTAAAAAAATATATAGTTTTCAGTTTTCGGAGGCATTCAGAAATATTCCACTTATTTGGATTTTATTGCAAAGAGGAAATATTTAGACCTTCCGACAAAATGGGCCTGAAGTCTGTGGGGTTAGAACACGATGCAAATCTTACACATTTAAAAAAATTAACAAACATGAGTTCAGTACAAAGTAACTGCACGTCACTGCTACGCACCGACACGATAATATCCGCTAGAAAAATCATTGCGATCGTGAAAATGTCGATTATTTAGCATTAGTGCTTATGCCATCCTCACTTCCTGTCCGGCTCGTGTCCGGACCTGCCCACCGCCCCCACCTCCTCCGTCCACCACCCACCACCCACGCCGTACGCCACCCAGACCCCAGCCGTACCCAGACCATACCCCGACCAGACCGCGGCCGTACCCAGGGTATGGACCCACCACCACAGCTGTAGCATTGTGCTCTGCGCGCCCGGACACGTAAACGCCAGGTGACAGTGGGTGAATTACCGCCTTTGACTGCCGCCCTCTCAATAGAAGCGACACGGACAGAGGAAACTAAAAACTATTATTATGCAAAGGTAATGTCAACAGCGCGAAAAGGAAAATAAAGTCATAGATTTATTTGAAACCAAGGCCTGCTTTTTACTTACAGGTTTTAAAAAGCGATCAGACTCAATTGTAAATGCGATTTTCAATCATAGAAATGGATAAATGTGTATTTTAAAGGAAAGTTCGGAGAGGAAGTTCTGGGAAGGAAAGGGGTATGGAGGTAAATAGATCCAGAAGTGTCAGACGTATGAATCCATCCCTCTCACAGCGATGCAATGCGATGTGTTGAGAGGGTCTGTAGAGGCCAAATGATCTTCCTCAACCAGTCACCCGATCCGGCCCATCACGCAATAGGTGGGTAGACGCATCCGCCGCCAATACCTAGATATCTCATGAACCCGGGCACTCCTGCTAAGTCACCAAACATAGCGAACCACTTGGCAGAATTCTTGGTTTTCCAGTAAATGGTTCACGAGACTGTGGTACCCACACCTGCCACCCAAAGTTGTTTTAAACTTCATCAACTTGTAACAAATTTAAATAAAACCTAAAGAAAGTAATGCCAAACCAATACTACGATCAAAAAGGAAAAAGGTCAGAGTGTGAAATCATTTTACTTTATCTTTTTTAAAAATATACTAGTTGGTACCCGGCACGTGTTGCGATGCCATATTCAAAGAAATAAATTGTTTCTACCTGTACGTCCTTTCCCGTGCGTCCCTGGTCTCCTCTCGCGTCCTTCCCCTCCCGCGATCCCTTTCCATTTTCCCCGCCTTTCCTCTCCCCTCTCCCGCTCCCCCGTCCCACCAACTCCCCTCCCGCCTTCCATACATTCAGTCACAGTACATTCAGTTTTCCAACAGCCCGCGTGCCACCTATTACAATTTTTTTGTTCAAATTTTCATTTTTCATATATTACAAATATTCATTTTTGTATATTATAAGATCAATCAATCAATTTTGGTAACTAACAGAGGTACCTATTTTAAATATCTATAATTCTTGATTCAATTCCAAGTATGAGGCGAGTACCTACTTCAAATATATCCTTTAATTTAAAAATGTTCGAAAATAGAATTTTGATTTACCAATCATTGTTTTGCAAAATGTCATTCTCAAGTTTTGACAATATTGACAGATTTTCCAAGAGTTTTTGTAATGATTAAAAAACTTTTCAGGTATATTGTCATGTGGTTGTAATAATCCAGAAACCTTCGCGGGGGGTTAAAGAAGGTATTTTGAAAGTTTCAAACATTTCCTATGCTTAATATAGCAAAACATAGCGGACATATATACATACATATATACAAACATTTTTAGATTTTTATGTGTATAGATTACAAGTTTTTTTTACCGTGGAATCCCTTTGGATTTGGATTTATTGTGAGGCTGAATGAAAAGGAGGAGAGGTATGTAAGTAAAACAAAGCTAAAGCCATTTCGAGCAACGCTTGAATTTTGAATGATCTCTCCAGGGGATGATATTGAGAGTTTTCCGACCACGTGATAATTTCACCGAAGAGGTCGAAATAATTCTTTATACATCTCATTTGAAAGGTACATACATTAAGTCCGTTACTAAGTAGTTTAAATTTCTCTGTCTCTAGTACTTATACAAGAGTACTAATGAGAAGGTTGATACAATAAGCTTGCATTGTCGTTTTATACCTTCGCCAATGTCACAGCTGAAGGAGGTATCATTCGCGCACGATGTGATAATAATATATTGACAGAAGAAAGTACCCGAAGTACATGAGGGAACAGGAGAGCGGAAATCGCACACGTCGAATCCTCCCTTCTCCTCCTCCCTCTCCCGACCCTCCCGCCCCGCGCCCTTAGGGCCGCCCCGCCCCGCGCGACAGGGCGCCCATTGTGTGCCGGACCTAAAATTATTATAATTTCGCATTAAATCAAAAACACCGTCCGCTATCGAGCGATTGACTATTGTTATTGTTCCGAGGGTACCAGGAACGCGAGGAGGCGAGGAGATGCGCCGAATGTACGCAGCGCCGAAAGAATAAATCCATTTGCATAATGTTATTAATCTAGTCGACACAAAGACATGTGTGCTCGGAACGTCGATCCGAGATGTATGGGAACGAAACGAACGAGAAACAATACGTGCAAGGATGGTTGTACAAAGTAAATCATTTTCTCTTACCATCGCAATATGTTTCACTCTATTATTTCGTTGCATATTTTGTAGATGACTTAAGAATAACGAATTAACAGAGATTTCAACATGGTGCTAACACCTGAGACCAATCTGGGAGGGCCATTCGTTGAAACTGTAAAACAACGATTTCCATAACCAAAATATGTTAATAAAAAACAATAATCAATATTGTTTCAGTTTAGTCTTTAGTTTCCACATGCAAATTACGCAACTGATGTGTAATGAATCATCACATTTCGTCTGAACAATCTATATTTGAGTCGCTGACGTGGGACGAATCTATCCACCTTCTCACAGAGCTGTGCGCCTGGGAACTGGACCAATATAACATGGCCCAGGGCGGTTCCGAGCGTGATAACTCATTCACTAAGTATGAAAAAACCTGTGCGCTACCTATGTGTACACTAAAATGAGAACTATTGGATGCTGAGTCAAATTTATGTTCACAGAATTGAAATTCATCATTGTAAGTTTGGAAGATCCGGAATCTTCATCCTGGTTCGAATTTCGCAAAGGGCTGATAAAAGTGTGCAATTTTGTGAATCATTTTTGACTGGCATATTCATGGCCCGATAACATCACTATTCGGAAATTACTCATCAGTGAATGTACTCAAAGAAAACATTTTTTAAACTATTTATATATTGCCTTATATGTACCTGATCTCAAATTTGTTTATCAAAGTTTTTGTGAAAACTGTGTGATAAAGTTTGGATATTATTCAAGGACCTTGCAATAAATCTTTTTCACTACATAAAAGTATGAAAAAAGCTTTTACTATAAACCTTTCTAATCACGATCGGAAACCACATAATTGGCCTAGATGCAAAATGAAAAGAACTTCTGCTAAGGTTTAAAGAAAACTGGATTAGTTTTAAGTACCTGTAAACGCTTAAATAAGACAGTATTAGATTGTAATGAGAAAGCACAACATACGATCACGCTTATTCTGATCTAAGGGAGACAAGGCGAGACACATTACGAACAATATGAACTGACGTGGGCAGATTCCGTTGACCCGTGGAGCCTTATGACAGCCTGGGAACTGGTGCCCTAGGGCGGACACGTGATCCGAAGAGAAAACCTTCATTCATGATCAGGCCACCATTATCACCTGTAGCAAAAGTGTAGGCAATGGTAAATTAACAAAACAGTAAATTATGTATACTAAATGTTACCAATGAACAAATATAATAGTTGGTTGCGAGTTACTCTACCACTGAAATCCGACAGGAAATCAAAAGCTAAAAAAAAATACATAAAAAATATACTGTATATTTGTCAGTGTGTTGTAAGGTTTTGAAAAAGAAATTTCTGAGCAAAATTATTGGAAATTATTAAATATAATTTTAAAAAATATGTATATATTTGATCAATTTTTCACAAAAACCTACACAAATCATCCAAATATTATTATTGTTCGGTATTAATAAAATGGTGACTGATTCTAGATTTTTTAAGAACCTTTGGTAACTGGTAAAAAAATATTTTTTTTATTTTTTATTTCTATTCTGGAACATACACTTTACTTTAACATGCACTACATTGGTTTACATAGATAATAAGTTTCAGTAATAAAAAAAAATTAAATTAAAAATGTTAATGATACGTAACTGTATGTAAATTATATACGCAAGGTTTTTCACCCCAGACTTATAATAATTAAATGCATTGCATGCTAGCCTGAAACTGATCCGTTATAC
Source organism: Limnephilus rhombicus (assembly GCA_929108145.2). Lineage (NCBI taxonomy): Eukaryota > Metazoa > Arthropoda > Insecta > Trichoptera > Limnephilidae > Limnephilus > Limnephilus rhombicus. The sequence continues at coordinate 18,127,904 of OV815270.1, forward strand.
AATAAATAGTATACGACTTTGTCATGCGGTTTAAACATAGTAATGTACTAATGAATTCCACAACGAATTAAAAATAAAGTCAATGACAAAATTGTAAAAATGTGGTTTTATTAATTTTTTTACTATTCACTAATGACTAATACATAAATTGGTACGACTGACTGTAGACGTAGACTAACATCTAATAAACAAAAAATATACTTGTATAATTTTTAGGCGGAGCAAAGTTGAATACTTTCCCAAAAAACTTTTACATTAAATACGCATGTGCTTACATGTTTGCACAACAAGTTTCGATAGTCCTTCTTGTACGCAACAGATTAAAAGAAACAGAACAACACCATTGATAAATAAACAGACAAAAATTGTCTTGTAACTCTCGTAAAATGAGCCACGACACGGCATGATAATATTGAAATCTTTATAACATTTTTCTTTTCTCATCTCGGCCGTGTCGACAGGATAAAACATCGCCGAGGAGGCTGGACGAAATCTGATGGTATCGGGATTCAACTCAATTTACATAACAATACATATTGGGCATTGTTCGCCGAGGACCAGTTTGTCGGGCCAGGGTCCCCCCTTTACTGCCGATGTTTTCAGCGTCAAAATATTATTTATAAATGATGAATTCGTGACGATCTCTTTTGTTAAGTGCGTTTATTATTATGAATATGTATAATGGTTATGTAACCACTAATTGATGATAATATGATTGCCTGTTGAAAAATAATAATTCGTAGAAAGCCATCACTTTGTGGTTTGAGATTATTTATGAAATACATGCTACTTACCAGACAGACTGTATTACTCTTTTTTTAAACAACATTTCTTTTTTTCATTTCAAAGCTCCATAAATGGTTTTTACGAAGTGATAATAACTGTCCTGAAAAGACTAGACCAGATCATTCATTTCGCCAGAGCTTACGATTTGAAAGAATTTTGGTGCTCCAGAAAGCTAAGTTTCTGCCAATAGTTTAGATGTGTTGAAAAACAGGATACTAAAAATATATTCATTGAGATGCCGAAGAAGAATCCCAACTACCCGAATCCAATGAAATAATGGCGTTCCCATTTGAAGAATTTTGTTGTTATGCCGCAGTAATTGTGGAAGAAATACATGTATTTGAAGGACTCTAATAGAAACCATTTCAATTGCTGTTGTTTAATCATATTTTGCTAAACTAAATCATAAAATTGTACATTTATAAAAATCTTGCAACAATTTGTGGGGTGGGTATAATAATAATAACAATAACGTTTATTCATCAATAGATTTTTTACAATATTACACTTACTATTCATTCATCGTTGATTCTATTGACAAAAAGATTACTGCTCACCTACATTTCAGGATTTCTCCTGGAAAGTAGCTGGTTTTCAGCAGTGCCTCCGTCGCCGCCCCGAGAACCATTTATTGGATATCCAACACCTCTGCCATAGATCACCCCAAGTGGTTCGTTACGTTTGGTGACTTAACAGGGGTTCCCGGGCATACAGAGTGAGGTTGATCTAGGTCTTGGCGGCGAATGCGTTTGCCTAATGCATGGCAGGCCAGAGACTGGTTGAGGGAGACCTTTTGACCCCTCCAGTGGAACTCTCTCGGAAAATCGCGTTGCACCGCAGTGGAAGGGATAGATTCATACATCCATCCTTCCTGGATAGACTGACCCCCAGATTCCTACTCACCACTCGTACCTTTTTCCTTCCCAGAACTTCCTCTCATTCCTTTCCTAAAAAGATCCTCCATACAGCATCCCCATCCCAAAGATTACATTGGACCTGTGGGAAATTATTTTTCTCAGGGCCTCCTATGTAGAGCTAATGTAAAAACTACACCAAATTGTCTATTCCAAAACAGCATCAATTGATAAAAAAAATATTTTTTTCGTTGCCCTCTGTCTGGGATTGATCAAATTTATTGCTATTAGGATAAATGAAAAAAAAAGGTTTTCTTCATTGCTCTCTATGAATCCGCACTTTTCACTGTATACACTTGCGTAGCTTACAACATAATACGTAAGACTTTGGATGATGACTTAATAATAATAACATCTCAGACTCTCGATAATAGTATGGTCCATTCCGGAACAAGATCACAAACCGGTTTGGATAAGCCATAATAACCAGGGCATTAAATGCTACTGAGCACCTATAGAGCATTGAGTCACAGTTTTTGAGCTGTCCCACTTCTTATGTTTACTCTCCAGTCTCATAATCACAGGTGAAACCAGTAGCTGTGTTAGTCACCCGCACTAATAAGACACTACATAATAATGCTTAAATTATATTGCGGATATTAAGAAGTATCTGACGGCATTCTTCGAACACATTCACATAGATTTCAATTTCATTCATGAGGCCTAAAGATAGGGAGGTCAAATTCACACCTGATGATTAAAAAACGGACGCTGTACATTGAGGTACGCTTATTGTTTTAACAATGTTTTAAAAATGTTTTAACAATATTTTAACAAACTTGTAAGAATATTTTAATAATGATTTATCAATATTTTAACAATGTTTTAACAATGGTTGGACCAAGTTAAAACAATGTTTTAGCAATGTTTTAATAATGTTTTAACAATCTTGCAAAAAAATGTTTCAACAATGTTTTAACAATATTTCAACGATGTTTTAACAATATTTTAACACTGTTTAAAACATGGTTTAACAATGTTTGGGCCAAGTTACGACAATGTTTTAGCAATGTTTTAACTATGTTTTAATCATGTTTTAACAATGTTTTTAAAATATTTTAACAGTGTTTTGATAAAGTTATAACAACACTTTAGCAATGTTTTAATAATGTTTCAACAATGTTTTAAGGATTTTTCAACAATGTTTTGACAGTGTTTCAAAAATGTTTTGACAAAGTTATAACGACCCTTTATCAATGTTATGTTATGTAGTATGCTTTCTAAGAAACATTGATAAATGAATAATTCTTTTATGTATTTTGGTGCTGTAGCAATGTCGGCATAAGTCAGTGGAAGTCAATATGCATCGATTCTCATTATCGAATTTTTATAAGGAGTTCAGGGTTCATAGAACTCCTTATAAAAATTCTTATACCTATTATTATTCTACGTTTTGTGAACACCGCGATTCGATGTGAATAACCCCAACCGACTGGATCTAGTGAAACCATGGCATACCCAAGTGGAGTATGTTGTGGGGCTGAAGGCGGTGGGGAGGAGAAGGAGATGGGGGAAAAAGAAGGTAAGTAAGCAACTTTTCAACTCTGAATGGCGGTCTTTAACCAGAGCAATACTAATAATATCTTCCACTCTGGAAAGTGTCGCAAAAATAACATATTATTCAATTTTTAATGAATTTATGAATTGTGAAAATACTTCAACTTAAAAAAATTTAATTTGAACCCACGATCTCCGATCACCCCTCGAGCACGGAAGCACAATGTATAGCTATTTTCCGGATCTTATTCTCCCTTCCCCTTCTTACCTCCCCACTTCCAAAAACTTCGCAAAATTCACCCTAATTGAAGATGTCATAATCCTGACCCCTGGCAATTGCTAATATTGAAAAAACAACATTATTGATGTTGTACCTGAAAATGATTTTTTTTTCAAATCTCAATTTTTCGTTTGAAGATGTTTCAATCTGTGGAGGAACAGCATCCCCAAAATAAAAATTAAACTTCAAACGAAAAGATAAAAAAAAAAAACATTTTTAGCTACAACAACATCAATAATTGTATTATTCAATCTTAGCACTCTGGCTCATGAAAAGTCTCCTCCAATATGCGGTATTTGTTATAATATATATTTAAAAATTTAAAAAAATTACTAATATTAGATTTGTTATCAACGAATACATTAACAAACACTGAATATGATGTACACTTACAGACCAACCTATTTATTTTTTAAGATCCTTGAGAATATTTTCTGCCTTTCTGGGTTCCAAAGGCAATTTTGCGAAAAGAAGAAAATACAATGAAAAAAATTTGTGGGAACTGCAATTAATTTGTTGATTATTTATTAAAACCAAGAATAATACTGGTAATTTTATTAGTTTGAGATATGAGATCTTAGTGGTGAAAATCGTTGTCCCGGAAAGATGTAGATTTTTTACATTAACCCAACACAAGAGGCCCCGAGTAAAATAATTTCTCTCAGGGTCTATGTCCTCATGGATATGCTGTGTGGAGGGACCTTCTAAGAAAGAATATGAGAGGAAGTACCGGGAAATAAAAAGGTATTAAGGATGGGTAGGAAACTTCTAGGGTTCAGTGCGTCCAGAAGTAACGAACGTATGAATCTATCCCTCCCGCTGCGGTGCAAGACGATGGGTCGAGGGAGCCCAGGTGGAAAGGCCGAAAGGTCTCCCTAAACCAACCTCTCCCAATCCGACCACGCAGCTGGTGGGCAAGCGCATCCACAACCAAGACCTGAACCACCTCACTTGATGAACCCACGCACCCCTGCTAAGTCATCAAACGTAGCAAACCACTTGGGAAGACCTTTGGCAGAGGTGTTGGTTAGGCATGGTTCGGCGGTACCTATACCCGCCTCCTAAATTGATTCGATCACGAGTTGAAATCTTTACCTTTTTATTTTATTATTATTTTTTTTATTTAATGAGCAGGCAACATTCTGCTGATGTGCTCATATCTGTTTCACAACAGCAAATTGAGTTAATTATTTTTAAAGTAAGATAGCCCTTTCTTCTCTTCTCTACAATCCAATATCCATGAACGCCCGGGTTGCCGGCACTGAAAATTGAAATTGAATAGAGCTTTAAATTTGTTTATATGAAGTTTGTTCCATGCATCCACTATTAATTTGCAAGGAAGTGTTTCCTAGGATTGGACGCCAATGGAATTTCGTTATTTTTTTATTGAGCGTCCACGGAGATTAAAATGTCTGTTGGTGGTGAAGATTTCTTGGATGACAGGCCAACTATAATCTCCAGATAAAATGAACGTCTCAGTAAAGTCACCGCTTTCTCTTCTTCTTTTTGTCGTTGGTAATCTTAGTTTCTTCAGTCCATCTTCATTTTGCCGATATTTAAAATCTCTTGATATTTTTGTAAATCGTCTCTGTACTCTTGGTATTGGATCTCTGAGTATATCTCGTATATCCTTCCCGTAAGTCGAAAGCATGTTCCGTATGTGGAAAGCATGTTCCAAGAGAGGTCGCACATGTTTTTTGTATATTTTTAACATCATGTCCGGATTTAGGTCGAGGGAGGCTTTCCTGATTAAATGTGTCATTGAATTTGCGCTTTTGACAACTTCAGCGATATTAGGTTCCCATTTTCTGAATTTTGTTCTATTACATATTTCGTTCAGGTTTATTAATATTATCTTCTATGATTTTCTATTTACGGGATAACAAACGAATACCAAAAGTATGAAGGTTGATTTTGTGTGATAAATTTTGTAAACGGTAGGTTCTATGTTTAGATCGAGATTGAGATATGTTTAGGTTGATTTATAGATTGGGATATGTTCAGGGCTGGGCAGTATTTGAATTACTTGTACAAATACGTATTTTGTATTTGTATTTCAATTACTTCCTAAAAATGTATTTTGTAATTCGTATTTCAAATACTTATGGCTTCAAAATACATTTTTAAATATATTTAGCAATCTTAATAATGATAATGAAAAATAAACTAACATAGATAATACATAGACTAAAAACGCTAGAATCCTGTACTACTGTCCTATTGTCCTGAGCTATACCACTCTTACTAATGAATCTTTGTAGTTCTCTTATCATTGTTTTTAATGTACTGTACCTTTGTTTATGTCATGCTAGTTATTATTATTGTCCTGTGCTTTGAAAGCACTGTTATTGTCCATTTTTTATCATATTATAATATTATAGTTATAATTTTTTGTTACATTAATTCCACACAGGAGGCCTTGAGGAAAATAATTTCCCTCAGGGCCTATGTCATCTGCGATGTGTGGAGGGTCTTTTTGAGGATAGGAAGGAATGAACATTGATCTTGAAGAGACCCATGTTGTAGAAAGGAGGAAACACAGAGGCCGGCAAATCATTCCACAGCCGAGCTTGCAATTGCAATCCAACAATAGATGGAAGAACCTATTAAACGGACCGCCCGTTTCTGCATCGAGTCGAGGGTATTTTTCAGGTATTTTGGAGCTCCAGACCACCAGGTGGCTGCCAAATTCAACCGTGGGGCGCACTTGTTTTTGGGAGGCTAACTTTACTCTGGTTTCGATGGAGCCCCCATACCTGAGCTGGTGACTTAGGGTTACACCAAGCATATCAATGGAGGGCCTGTTAGGAAGATGGCTTCCGTTGAAAGATACTAGATTTTCATTTCGATCCCTTGTAGACGTAATCAGACAAGATTGGGTCTTTGAAACATTAAATTCAATGAGATTATTTTTACCCCCAAGAGAAAACACTCGAGGTAACCGTCCATTCGTTGCTTCAAAACCCTCCGAGCCGTTGGAGTTTGTGAGCCCTTTGGGGACTTGTCAAACAAAAAGCTATCGTGGACTGTACTGTCATCCGCGTAACAGTGAATTGGTGCACATTACTTGGGTCATTGCTTTGTATTGTACATTTTTGTATGACAGAATTAGATATAGAAATAGAAAAATGAAACAATACAACTTTGTATAAACCACTTATATAATGTGCAAATCCGACCGGTTTCGGAACAAACGTTCCTTCGTCAGGGAAAGCTTATACTAATTTGACAGTTTAGAACAATGTTTTATTATGGTAGTATCCCTACCTACTACCTACTACCTACTACCTACCCCTACCCACCCACTCTACACTAATACCTACCCACCCAATCTACTTTATTAACTAACAACGGCTCCATCCCCTACCGTGGTTTATACAAAGTTGTATTGTTTCATTTTTATATAATGGATAACCACAAAGTAATAGCTACATTCAAAAATATAGATATAGAAATAATTAGACTGAATGATTGTTTTTAAGTTAATTACTGTAGAGCGCACTTGAAGTGAAATAACACAAAACTGCGTACTAAAATAATACAAATGTCATATACTTATATATATGTATAGCTCAGGTAAGGTATGGGGGCTCCATCGAAGCCAGAGTGAAGTTAGCCTCCCAAAAACTGGGCGTACTGTACAGGGCCCGCAGCCTGTACAAATCGCAAGTACGCCCCACGGTTGAATTTGGCAGCCACCTCTGGTCTGGAGCTCCGAAATACTTATATATATAAATGAATCCCTGTTTCTTTCCCTTGGTCACGACATAACTTCAGAACGACTTTACCTATTTCATTATTTTTTCTAATATTTTGTAGGAGTTTCTTGCGGAAAGAAAAATTGAGAAAATAGGATAATTTCAGAAAACTTATCGACTATTTTAACTTCGCTCGTTTGTCAGTTCGCGCGTTTGATGAAATTGAATTTAGCAGGCAGCGGTTTTTTTTGTAATAAAAGAATTTTCCATGGATTTTTTAAAATTATAGATATTTTAAATAGGTAATTATAGATATTTTAAATAGGTAGATTTGATTGATTGTTCTTGTAATATACAAAAATGAATATTTATAACATATGAACAATTAAAATTTGAATAAATAAATTGTAACAGCTGGCACGCGAGTTGTTTTAACAATAATATCTTTATTCATTGAAATTGGCAACATTATAACTAAAAAAAATTAAATGTTCAATGTAATTTACAAATAGATTACACCAATCAGTACAAAAAAATTAACAAATAGAAAGTAATGTAAGAACGGTTACACAGAAGTTTGAAAACTGAATGCACTGGGACTGAATATATGGAACGCGGGAGGGTGGTTGGCGGGACGGTGGAGCGGGAGAGGGGAGAGGATAGGCAAGGAAAGTGAAAGGGTAGGGAAGGGAGGGGAAGGGGATGCGGGAGGGGAACGGGGACGCACGGGAAAGGACAAGCAGATGACAATTTATTGCAACCAAAGGTTCTACCAAAACCAAATGTATTTTGTAATTTGTATTTTGTATTTGAAATTTATAAAAAATGTTAAAATACTGTATTTTGTATTTCAAATACACGACTTAAAAAGTATTTTGTATTTCGTATTTTAAATACACGCGAAAAAGTATTTTGTATTTTAATTACAGCAAAGCATGTATTTTGCCCAGCCCTGGATATGTTTAGATTGATTTATATTGAGACATGTTTAGATTGATTTAGTTTCACATAGGCTACGTACAAAAATAGGTTCACCATACAATAATCTGAGACCTCATATCATCGTAACTCACCTATTCTGGTGACCTATTACGGCATGAAGGTATAGCATGATGCTTCTAAACATCTTTCCTTCATCCATAAAAATATAATATTTCGAAATATTTTGTAACATCTCAAAAGCGGTCCTTTTTCATCTGGACAATCGTCAGATTAGAATTATGATAATTTTATTCGCACAAACGAGACATAACAAAGGAGGTAATATTAAATTTAAATTGTTCAGAAGCAGATCTTTATTCGGAGAAGACTCACAGAATCACTCGATAAGTATCTTAAGAGTTGTTAAGCGGCTACCGGCTCTTAATTACCTGGGGTTTCTAAGAAAAAATCTTGCCTGACATTTGACAAGTCAAAAAATTAGGACGACTTGTGGTTTTGGTAAGAATGGTAACGACAACATGTCAGACTTTAATGGCTGTAAAATAAAGATTATTAAGAAAGATCATGAAAAATGTTTATTTGTCAATTAAAAATACCGGTCGGTGATTCACGTTTTGCAGCAAACGGCATCAATAGGTATTGATGCCGTTTGATTTTTTCATTTCACTACTATGAATAGGTATTGGTACGTATCTACTTTTAGTTTATAGTATTCATGAGTCTACGATGTTAAAGTAGGTCCACTGACACAATAACGTTTATATCCATCTGCATTTAGTTTGCTCCTGAACCAACCTCGTTACTAATTATTTTTATAATTATTTTTATAATTAATTTTACTAATTATTTATCGCCATTAACCAATGTCTCGCGTGATAGCTGTGCAGCCTCAGCGGTAAGATTAGTAGACAAAACCATATCATTAACACGGAACTTTCACGGGATTTGGCAGAGAAGACACAACGGAGATATATCCGTGGCAAACACTCCTTGCTTCATTCACATTCATACACCGTTTCATATATACTCATCATGTTATTCTGAATCCCAAATGAATGAAAGGCCATGCATTAAAGCAGTCTATTCATTGGATCTTATTTTCTTAGGACGTTCACCACTTCTTTTTTTCATTAACGTTTTTATTTCCCACCTTTTCCACTCTCGTCGATGAATAAAAAATACAATGGGTTGTTTCATAGAAATTTAAATGTAAAGTTTTCTTCAAATTGTCCCAACTTTCAAGACGAAACAGAAAAATCATAAAAGGATTCGGTTGCATCTAGTAATTGACCTCAGCTTTGCCAGAGCTTTGCTCTGACTTCCGACTATCCGACTTAATCTGACCCTATCCCCTTGGGTCACATTTAATTGTATCATATTTCAACGTAAAACTACCAACATTGTCTCCATTTTCTTAACGCCTAGTATTTTTTAGTGCTATCTTTATACATGAATGCATGATTCTACCCGAATTTAATTGATCTAGATAGTGTCTGTTTTGGATAAAAGTGTTCAAATGTGAGTGAAGGGGATACGGTCAGATTAGCTCAGTGGCAAGACAAAAGCCCCTGAAGGGCGAAGATCCCGCGTTCAATTCCTAAACTCGACAGAAACTTTTTTTGTTTTATTTAATTCTCTAAGGGTTGGTAATATTATCTTCAGCGGTTAAACATTGCAATTAGAAGTTTTCCTCAATGAGTTAGTCCACTGTGAAAATATTCAATAATATATATATTACGCTTACTGGTTTTGGAATACTCATTCCTTCCTCATCGCAAAATATACACCAATTTTATATATAGCAGAGGTGCCCGGGTTCTTTCGGTGAGATTTGTCCGGGTCTTGGCGGCGGATGCGTCTACCCACCTACTGCGTGGCAGGCAGGGATTGTTTGAGGGAGACCTTTGGACCTCTCCAGCACGACTATCTCAATCCACCGCCTTGCCCCGCAGTGGGATGATTTGAATTCATACGTCCGTCACATCCCTAGTTTCCTACCCACCCCTCACACCTTTTTCCTCCCCAGAACTTTCTCTCCTTCCTGTCCTAAAAAGGTCCTTTATACAGCAACTTCAAAGATGACGAAAGCCCTGAGATATATTATTTTCCTCACGGCCTTATGTGTGGAGCTGGTATAAAAAAATATGTCCAAATGTAATCTCTTATTTCATTTAATACTAACGTATTTTATTAATAATTAAGTTAGTGGGTTGAGTTTAATAACGTAGTTAGGTCATTTAAAATGACGAAAGCTCAGATTTCAACAACCTGCTGTCTGCAGTCTGCAGTCTGCACACATGTTGCCAGTTGGTGAGATGATGAAAGGTAGCACTTAATCAGTATTGCAACCACCATGCATGACCTTTCAACTGACAAGATTCGACATGCTGTTAGCGCCTGCTATTATTGATACTTTCGACAAAATAAGCGAAAATCATTGTAATACATTATTAAATTTATACTCGCATTTGTATACGGAATACAGCTATATTTTATAGTAACTCTTTGAAAAGATATACAGGGACTATACACCTTTGAAAAGATATACAGGGACGTACCTGCCTTACTTTAACCAGTGATTCCTGACAATATTTGGAGGAAAAAATGTAAATGAAATTTTGGTTTCCGAAATAAGTTCAATGTTTTTTTTTTCTTCAAAATCAAAGAACAAAAAAATTCTTCAGCATGCCGTCACTGGTTACTCAGCTGACTAACAGCCTGACCTCTTACCCTTCCCCCAAATGTCCTACACCAACTATTTTAATGTCAGGATTCACTAGTTAAAATAGGTCAAATACATCCCTTAACACCCTGTATAATGTCATGAAAAGTGATGGAAAAAACTAGATTATTTTAGGTTAGGCTATGGGCTATTTTTTCATATTTTTTAGTGGCTTTATATCACATTTCAAAGGTGTATTGAAGTGCCACTAAGTTGAGTTGTCACGGAATCACTTCAAACTTACCAGAACCAATGGAAATTGCTCCCAATACTGCAATAGTATACTTTATCATTCTGAATTAGTGTTTCTCCAGGGCTATAATAAAAGTATCGTTGATACCCGGTTTTACTGCGCTCACTTGTTTAAAGGTTAACTTTAAAGAATGTTGAGTTATTAGGATTAATTTAAAATTCTCTATGGTTATGGAGAATTAATTAGTTAATTGTGAGAAAGCAAAGAAAAATAGCCTCTATGCTTTGAGTTATACTCTGACGCCATCTAAGTTTACAGGTTCGAATTATATTTATCAAAGACCCAAACCACCTTTACCACCAACTTACCATTTTCGTTTAGCCAATTACTATAGCATATACATATACTAAAGCGAGATCTTCTGCCTATCAGAATGCGCTCAACTGCTTAACGACTGTGCATTGAGCATCGACATCTTCAATGTCACCTACAAAGAATTCAGTAAATATCTCTTGACATACGTCACAACATAGTTAAACTGCCCCCATGCACTTTAAAAAAAAATTGTAATCTTCTCCATAATTTTTTAGTGTATAACTGTTTTATGGAGAACCTGACAAAAATAAATTTAAAAAAAAAATACAATTACCCACACATATTTACTAATAGTTTGTAGTCTCATAATTAATCCTAATTAAAATATTTGTCTTTGTAAATAGGAGAGATTTGTCTTTGTAAATATTTATCTTTGTGAATAGAGGAAAAAGAACTACATCCATGTCGGACTAACAGGAGACATCATAATTTTATATAGATGTTCACCTTCTTCCACAATTCCACAGAGAATTTTTTGTTGGTGGTTTCACAGAATCAAGACATATTTTTAAAATATTCATCTTATTTTCAGGCTGGGTAAATAAAAGATGGGTTAATAGATAATATATTTTTATTTCTATTTTACTACCTAATATACCGTAATCTACATAAATAATATCCTATTCAAAATAAAAGCATTAATCTTAATCAATATGTTTTCATTATTGATGCTCTCGTCCAACGTACGTATTACATAGGTATTAAATATATATATTTATATAAAAGAAACAGTAAACTCTATTAAGATATTTTAACGGTCACATCAGTAAGTTTCAATATTTATCAAATTATTTTGTTTTTCGAGAAAATTCTTCCATTTTATATAAATTAATATATAAAAGAAAGTGTTTTTATAAGTTAATATTAAACATTTCTTTTCCAGACAAATTGAATTTTTATGGTAAATTAGAAAAATTATTGAGATGTAAAAAAATTACCTGTCAGAATTTTACACGAAATTTATTTATTGTCTCTTTTTAAAAATTACAGCTGCCAATAATAGTGATATGTTTATTTACAATAAAAAAGTTATTACTATTTTCATAAAGTTATATTATTTCGTAATCAGTTTTTTTATGGGTGATCGCTAATTTCTGAGATGCGGAAATGACACCGCATTAAATTTTATCAATATGCATTACGAAATTTAGATAAAATAAATTAGATTTTTTTCATGAACTATTTCCAAATATCCAACTTTGATTCTCAGGACTAGTGATGTTTCCAAAGTTTTAGTAAAAACATAAAGCCTTAAAAATAATATAATCTATATTTAATAACCTGCCTTCTAAATTTTTCTTTTCTTCATTTTTTTTAAATTTTATTTCTCAAACTCAGATTACAGAACCAGTGGAAAATTTAAACAACGAAAAATATTAAAATAATTTAATGTTTTTTTCAAACTTCTTGACAGATCAACAGATTAACAGTGATTTTATTTCTAGTGGAATTCCTTAAATAGTATTTATTGTTCAATAAGATAATAATTATAAAAAATAGCATAAAAGTCAGTTATCCCACTATTTATATACTTAAATATTAGTAGTTCCTTCATGCTGCACTTAGGAAAACTCCTATTACATACTGACGGATTTGTTATTACTAGTAAAATAAGGCAATATTATAGTTCGCAAACTTCTTAGTGGCAAAAATGTAATGCTATAATCATTGTCATTGTTATGGAAAGGAGGCATAATGTTTTAATGTTAATCATTTTTCAATAAAAATACAATATTAACTGAAAATGTGGACAGTGCTGTTTTTTATATTTTGTTTTTAAAGCAATTCTAACGTTTTTAATAAAATTTATCAAATATTCTCGTTCTCAACTCAAGTCGATTCAATTAAATATAATATTTATTTACAAATTTATCATTAAAAAAAACATTTATTGTGGAATATAAATATGTAGGCATTAACAGCATCATTCAGTGGTTGAAAACGCTTTAAGTTTTAAATTGAGAAACTTTCAAGGAAAAAAATATAATTTATTGGCAAAAGTATGTTGTATATTAATTATCACAAAAAGCGTTTTTCACCGACTGAAATATTTCTTTAAAACTCATAGATATATCTTAGTATTTCTTACCCCAATAAACATGATATTTTGTGAATAGTAGATATAAATATAAATCCTACGTTAATATTGCTTTTAGGAAAATAATTCTACCACTCAAAATAAGATCAAAAATTTAAAAATGTAGATTATATATGATATATTATATAACCCCTTAAAAGGTCCTTCAAGATCACAATTTATGGCTTCTCCTTAGGCGAAAATACTGATAAAAAGCTTTGATTATTTCCTTAAAGCCGGAGCTTAATAAGATTAAAAGTAAATCAAAAACCAAACTTTATCAAAGCCTTAAAATAAAGTTGATACATCATATATGATTCAGTAATAAGACACACCTTTCTTAAGAAGCAGTTCTAAACTGCAAGAATCACTTGATTATGAAAGTTAACAATGTTTATTGCTCGTGCTCGTCGAGATTTGTTTTTCTCTTCAACTTTTTATCAGTTTTTTTGTCTAATATCCTATTAAATAGGCACGCCCATTTAATAGGGTGACACTCCTTTACATCCTGCCGGGAAGTACAAATCCGATCCTTTGGGCAACGTTTCTTCTCATGATGTTCGGACAATTCCTGGCACAGTTCGTTTTTCTATTTCAATTAGTAAAAGTTTCCTTACTGTATATTTATAAAAAAAGCGTAACGAATATACTAATGTACTATGTGTTTCATTTTTCAACTTAACGTTAGAATAAACACAAACAGTTAATGCTGTAATAATACTGATTTAAGTTAGGTAAGTGTAAATATATTAAATCTTATATTGTTGGTACTTAAAGCACTTCTGCCTTTGTTTTAATTATATTTTGAATACGAACTGTAGCCACTGTCTTTAGATGATGAACTGTGTATGGTTCTGTAAGCGAAAAAATATATTAGTAAAGAAAAAATGTATAAAATAAATTAAATTAAATTAAATTAATCCAATTTCTGATGCTCCTGTAAAATTAATTAATTCGTTATTTGGTGCAACCTCTCATTTTGTGGTGGTGGTTATAAATTTTGAAAAGAGAAGATTCAATTCCAGTCCAAGCTTTTAAAAGGTAGGTACCATAGAAACCAGATGAAGATTTGTCCAAAATTTTAGTACAACAATCGGATTCCATTAATCAGTTCACCACTTTACCTAATTGTTATGGATACTTAACTATAACATTGTGCATTGTTGTTCTTGGTATTGTTGGTGGATCTCTTCATTAATATTATTAATCATAGTGGGTAGTTTTTCAGTGCCGGAACTTGGATTTCTTCTAATTATTCTTGTAAATAATTAAAACAATCAGAGCTAAACACAAATATTGTTCGCTTTGATGTGATATTGCAATGAGCTTTCAAGAAGTTGGAAGCTATAAAAAGAAGGTGCATTTATCAGATTTTCCAGTTTGTCACAAGTTCCGGTTCCGAATAGAAAATAAAAGAGAAATAAAAAGTAGTTCTTACTCTATGTGTTAGAGAGAGACCGCCGCTAGGGATCGAGGAATGTTGCTGTCCCCCTCCCACTCACCGCCACAAGCATTGACTACATCTACAACAGGCAAGTGGAAAAATGTCTCTTTGATGACAAACGTACCACCAATGCAATGGTCTCAAGACCGTATTCAAAAGGAAAGGCACACATTTGTGGCGCAATATCAATGAATTCAACAAAAAGGGAACTGCAAAATAAATTTCCATCGTCCCAGCAAATTAATTAAAATTTAATCAATATTCTACATAATATCATTGATCTCGTTGCTCCAAATGTTTCAATCCATTTAGGATGCGCCTTTCCGTCAAATGGATTTCTTAATATTATATTAATAAAGTAGCATCAGAATTCAGAAACACTGCTTCCTCAAAATCAAAATTTAATTATTGAACTTTAACGAAACGAGATTAACTTTTGCAAATCTTGAAAACTAACAAGTCAATGAAAAAAATTAATGAACAATTTAAAGGGATGAACAAAAGTTGACTTAAAATAAATCTTTAGATCACTGAAGGTTTTGAGGAAATACTTCTTAATAATAGAACAACAAGGGACCTCTTTGTGTTATGGGGGTGACCATTGTTAGGATTTTGCTGGTGTGAGTTAGTTAATTATAGTGCAGGTGGTTATTTAAGCGTGTTAAGTCCTTGCAAGGTGTCATTCTGTCAAAATATTTCGTTACACAATTATTTCGGGGGAAAGGGTTTGGTGGAAATTCGGAAGACCGAGGCGGAATGTGCGAACCGTAAGTGCTCAGCGGATCGTGACATGAATTGCAACTGAAATGCAATTAAATCTCACCAAACTGACGGGGAACGGCAAGACAAATACCCGTGGGATTTCATGAACTCCTGGTAATGGCAGTGTTTTGTTGTCGGTAAGTTAATGTGTTTAGTGCTTTTTTCCTCCATCAAAAGATATTTTTATTTATTACTTTGAAGTCTGATATTTTTAGACAAAGGTTTATTTAATTTATTTTTATTTCTAATGCGTTATTATGATTATTTTTTCGTAAATAAAATGGATTTTTTGTTTAGGTTAGTTATTTTATAAGTGAATTTATTTATCAATTCTTTTAAATGTTGTTCGGTACCCATTCTTTGTGAATGCATATCTGAAAGTTAATTATGTGTTATGTAGTAGCAAATCGGTAAAAGCCGTCCATGCTATCCTGATCTATTGTCATTTCTGTTCTCCTAAGCACAAGATCCGAAAATGCCACAAAGCTCCGTTCCGGGAACATTCTGGCAGGAATTAGTCACGCAAGCAGGATTAGTGTCAAACTGCAACATTTTTAAAGGGATAAACCAAAAACCGAAGCTAACTCATTGACACATTTTAAAATTAAACTTTTAGAAATATAGCATTTTCGATTTCATTGTTGCGGAGAGATACGGGTATGAAAGAGTTTCAAAATTTCATAAACGTCTTCGAAAGTCAATTTTTATAGAAAAAAATATTCTTTTCAGTTTTGTTCGAGATCTGGTTTTGTGTTTTCCTTTTTCACAGACATTATACCATTCTTACAAAGTAGGAAGTGTCTAGGTACATTTTATACCAACTGGGTGGAAATCTTTGACACCATCGCATCGCGTCTCGTTCATGAGAATAAGCTCACCTTTGCAACTGCATAAACCAACTGGTATAAGTCATTACGACTCGTTGTTTGTAGGTAGCTATTGAATGCCATGTTTCGTTTCCTCGTTATAATAAGGCAAACGTCAACCGATGGGTAGTCAAACGTGTTTGACCATAATTCACAAATGCGTTCATGATCCTAAATAGTGGTTTTTATAAATCATTTTAGTTATTTCAATGTTCAGTTTCGCTTTCTACAATTTTTAGCTAACTATTTGGGTTTTAGAAGTGTGGTAGTTTATGTAATGGCCCGCGTGGGAAAATCTTCACATTTGATTTTGAGTTGTTAATTGAGTCTTCAGAGTGGAGCCTCAGCAGCTGGAAGCCGAATAGTAAATGCCAAAGCTATCTGCTCAGACTAATCATTCAGTTGCTAGACACAGTCACGCCATAAATACCTAGTAACACGCACGTAATACCTCCTCGTGCTAGATGTCCTCCTGGTATTTACAGTGCCAGGGTATCAGGCTTCCATAACCGCACGAGCAGTTAGCGGAATACTATCCGGGTTTTGACAATCACGTTTGCGTTATTAACTAACCACTCGATATTACAGTGTGTAATATCCCTAACGGTCCGCGAGGAGGATGAAGCGAGGGAGATGAGAAAGGTGATCACGACCCGACGTGTTGGCGTATGGAAATATTACTGTTGCCTTTTTATGCGCGCATGATCGCTCTCCGGCGATGACCTTTTACCTTTTGCGGTGCTTTGTGTCAAAACGTTTTTTTCTGGCTATTCACGCACGTTGCATTATTCTTTCGACATAATTATTAAACAAACCATTAAAATAACAATAAAAGCTAATTATGATTTCAAAGCTTTACGATTATCTGTCTACATATTTTTTCAAACTCCCTTTTCCGGTGTTATTATTACATAAAATTCAATATGTTCAGTACAATTCCGATAATTATTTATTAGATTTTTTTTTTAAATGTTTTATGTGCGACAGTTTTATTAATTATTTTTTATCATGGCCACAATAATGCGCATTAAGGAATAAATTCCAATCATATTATTGCGTAATGCCTACGTGCGTGTCAGTGAGCAGGATAAAATCGGTATTCGAACCAGTGATCTGGAAAAGACTTGACTGTGACATAAACCACCTAGCGACCTGTCACTGACCACACAGGTTACCTTGTAACACATTTGTGGTGCAATGGAAAATACCTTGCACTAGTATATACTACACGGGTATATTCCATAAACTTGAAATTATAATTTGTTAATTGTTAATCCATTTTCCAGTACACAATTAACTGCATGTATGAAAACTTTTAAAACTCGTAATTTTATTTTCACTTCTTTTATAATTATGTAATTACATTTGCACAATTATTTTAACGTTATTAATTATTTTAACATTCAATTATTAGAATAAATGATAATCCACTATACGACGCACGAGTATCAGGGGAGCAGAAACAAAGCGGATGATTGATGTAAAGGTAAAGGAGGTGTATGAAAGTGTAGGAAGTGCTTGTTGAGTTGGATAAGTACTGACCTGTGCTGGCGCAGGTTGTCCTGCCTCTTGAACGTCTTCCCGCACACTTCGCAGGAGTAGGTAAGCTCGGGGCTCTTGTGGGTGCGCTCGTGGATCATGAGGTTGTAGCTCTTGGTGAAGCGACGCTGGCAGTACTTGCAGATAAACTCGCACTTGGCGCGCATCTTCCTACGGAAGTCCCGCGTCCTGTCCTCGTTCTCTATTTGCATGATGGCGAACATATTGGCGGCTCGCGTGTCGCGATGGCACGGGTATACCTCCGTATTTTATTATCTCTGAGCGGCTTATCTCGGCGAATGCCCGCCTCGACAGTAATCCCTTCGCGGTGGAAGAGCGCGGCTGCTAGCTGCTAGCTGCTAGCCGACCTGCCGAACGCCGGCGCTCTACTACTCGCGTAACCGGGGGCTGCTCACTCCGTTACGCGCTACGCTTCTACGCAGCTCGTACTACAGCGCGACTCCAACCGTAGCACTAGTTACGCGCGATACTTCGCCACACAATGGTAACGTTTTTCTCTCTATACGAATCACTCGCGTAGGTTAATTGTTCAGATTGTGGTTTTCACTTGAAACTGGAATCCCGGCAATGGTGGCGCCGTGCGTGGTAATGCTCCTTCGTCAGCGATCTGCAACAGAATGAAGGATAAGTTGGTTTGCCGACTGCGGTAGTTATGACACACACGAAATCACCTACTTTCCACGCGAGTGAGGAGTCTCCCCGCCTCGTGGGGCGGTGAGGCGCGCCCGCTCCGTTACCTCGTGGCGTCACGAGGTCCTCCTCGACTGACGTCACACCAACCCGACACACACATACACGCACGTATTCTAACACTTTACATACTTCACTCTCGCTTCACTTCCTGTTCAAACTTTACTCTCACCCAGAACCAGATACTACGTCACACAGATGTGGTTTTTAATTACATTATTCCTCTATGTTTTATTGGTAGATTGACAAAATGTTTAGCACGCAAAAAATAGACAAAAATTTCAAACCTACGAATTTTACTAGATTTTTCGAAGACTTCAATCTTAATTGGGACAGAATTTCAAAAGGTGTCAACCCATTTAATAAACACTTAACCTCAAATTGCTCCCACCAAAAATGTCTGAAATATTTGCTTTCATAAAAAATTTCCCCGAGTTAAGTTCACATGAAAGTTGTTTTTAAGTTCGCATTAAAAAATGCAGCGAAATTACCGACGAGGCCCACTACTGCAGTAGTGCTTTAACGGTAAAGAATTGAACTCTCACACGTACCCGTTGCAGTAACGATCGCGGCCTTACCAAACATTATGACTGCAATCGAGTTAAGTATTGGTAAACGAAAATTAGCCATGTTTGGTACAAGAGTGCAGGGCAGACCACATGATATGCAGCTAACTGTTACACGACGTCCCATTGACTGCCTCTTAACCCGCAACCTACCACCGTTTCATAATTTACTTCGATTATTTTATCCAACGAAATCAAATTCTATTTATTATAAAATCTTCATTATAATGTGTGCTTGAGAAAAAATAAGATAAACCTTCTCCGGTACAAAGATTTTTTTCATTATCTATAAGATAATAATCGTGTAATATTATTATGTTGTTATTCTAAGTAAATAACCATCAAAAACAGATGAAAAGGCAAAAGAGATGAAACGCAACACTATTTGGGAGGCGGTTAGGGATACCGCTGCCCCGGGAGCCATTTATTGCGTGACAACACTTCTGCAATAGGTCACCCCAAGTGGTTCGCTACGTTTGGTGATTTGGCGGGGGTGACCGGGTGGAAGAAGTGACGATCATCTAAGTCTTCGCGGCGAATATGTCTACCCAACTCTGGACGCATTTCAAGATACTGGATGAGGGAAAACTTTTTACCTCTCCGGCAAGACTCTCTCAACCCATCGCCTTGCACCGCAGTGGGAAAGATGGATTCACACGTCGTCGATTCCTACCTACTCTTAATATCTATTTCATTCCCAGATCTTCCTCTCCAGTCTTTCCTTTAAAAAAACCATCCACACAGTATCTCTAAAGATGACAGGCTCCGAAGGAAATTATTTTCTTCTGTATGGAGCTAAAAAAATCAATTATAATTTCCATCACAATCGTTGTTTTCTTGTTACTCATATATCGTCTCATATACAGTATCATTTAGATATTGGTCGAAAAATCCACAAATTATGCAACCATCAGAGCGATTAAAAATGAAAAAAAAAGAAAAATTCAACTTATTAGACATCCCGATTATTTCAGCAATATTAATTCAAACGGTAACTCGTGACATATTTACCTTCTCACTAAATGACTGATCATATTAAAAAGAAAACACAGAATTTAATTTAATGTTTTTGATTTTACTCGGTTTACTTTATTACTGCTTATAAAAAAAATCAAATTCGAAATTAATCATGAATCAGATCATTATATTTGAACCCAGATGTTCGGTTCAGGGTTAAATAACTAAAATTCACTTAACTGTGAACAGTGGGAACGGGTAAAAGGTTGAACATCGAGTGTTGCAGCGGGGAGGTGAATAGGGAGGCAGAAGGCGAAGGAGAAGAGGAAAGCAGAGCTGCCCACATCACGCGCTCCGTGTCGGCCTAGGGCCAGAGAAGGCTTCCGAAATTACAAAGGTCAAATATGATTCCCTGGTAACATGTTACGAGAATACGTCCGATTCGTGTGCTTTTCAGCATTTTAACAACATTATTTCACGCCAAAAGCGCTACAAACCTTAATAATTTGTATCGAACTCCGGAGGTTTGATTTAATTTATCAAGTTATTCATAATTTTGTTTTCTTTATATACAGAACATCGATAGCATCCTCAATCGAGTAACATTTGAGATTGAGAATTATTGACTGAGAAAGGGAAGAGGATGATTATAAATTACCTGGCTATTCAGCTCAGTTCATTAAACATAGCTGTCAATTCAAACAATGGTCTCCTCTCACCGGCGCAACTCTGAGACCATCTTCTACTTTATAACCAGGTGCAAATTTACTACATATTATTACCACATGTTATATGTGTGAAATAAACACTATTTACCTTAGTCAGTTGAACCCGAGACCTCTGTATCAAGAGTCAAGGAGCTTACTTCTATGCTTCGTTGTTGTTGTCACAGAAGTAAGCAAACACAATAATAATGTTTACTTTAATAAATAAATTTGAAACTTACATTATTTATCACGAAAACCATTATACTCCACTCTATCACAACTTATCACACCAAAAAACAACCTAATTGTGTTTTGCTTCTCACAACAATGCGTACTAGATACCAGATTCACGCCACTTTATGATTTTAGTAATTACGGTATTACAGTGCGAATCGGACATTACATCAACTCGAATGGCGTTCTCGGTATAAACGTCAGAGGAAATATCCGTTTTTATGGTTAACTAATACCACACCGGAACAAACTGTTGACGCAAAGTGCGTCATTCTCCGTGGTAATATAGGAATTCTAAATGTATACACATTTTGCATCGATATACTTGAAAGTGTGGTTTTTTACAATAACAGGAGTTTCTAATTCCTATTTCCTATCGTTTGTCGGCCGATTTACTAGTATATTAGCGCAATGTAAATATTACAATTATTATTCTGTCGAAACGGGAAGCGTTTTCTGAGAAATAATTTTGAGGAAAGTTGTAAAATAAAGTCATTGATTCCTATTAATCAATTTATGAGCTCATATGATTTTGATCAATATTACTATATTTGGTAATAATGAATGTAAAACACAAAATACGATCTGCTGGAAAAAATCACCAACTTAAACATTTTTATTAAATATTTATAATTCACGTCAATCGTATGAATATTTTATTACAGGTGTGAAAGCCTTTTGTGAAGCCTTCAATAAAATAACATTGTACTTAGATATTAATCGTTCTGTCTTATTCATGTTTATCAACTGCATAGAATGTTGCATTTTCACGAAGAACGTTTTATTAGACCATCAACTTTCAGCCAATTATCGCTGGCTTTAGCTTGTTTCACCGTACTGTTAAAAGTCCATTGTAATGATGCTGAAACAAAGATTTTTCCATTTATACACAAAGAAGGTGACGAGAGACTTCAAACAAGTTACAAATCCCCGAATGATCGCCAGAGCAAACAAGATAGAGAGATAAATCCAGGTAATTGACAGTTTCTTTGTTCCGCCGAAGATGGGTAAATATCAAACAGCCATCGTCAAACCAAACAACGCGGTTCCTTTGCATGGCTAAGCCGTTTATTACCGATTTTCCAAACATGTCGACTTATATGCTGTCTCGGTTCGTAATAAATGCGGTGTTCTTGGCTTGTTTAAACTGATTTGTCTTTTACTTCCTAGGTTTGGTGCTTATCGGGATATTTAGTATTCGCTGTAGCATATTCACTCACTTATCTTCGACGAGTTCGTGGTACTCAAAGATAACATTTGTAGTATCATCAAAGTTATTACTTCTAAGTAAGACTATTAAAATATAGATTAAGAGGTATGACAAACTTATCATCAAAAACACTACCTATTCCATAGCTTTCATCGATTAAATTATTGTTCATTTCAAAGCATTGAATAAGTGAAGGTACTAACCTTCCCTACTGCACAATTTCAACAACCCTCTTCAATGAGGGATAATCTGCTCCTCCACAAATAATGAGTAGTTCAATTTCTACCCCAAGCGGTTTACAGTTGACAAATTTACGTGTCTAGCTTACTGGAAATGGAATAATAAAGCGATTCATTATTTGATAATGCTCAAATTATAGGTTTTTAAGTAACAGTTAGGGCGTGAAACGCGTTTTGTTCACTGAAATCTCTTTCGGTGCAGATACTCCCCTTATTCTAAAAAGCACCCCTTATTTTTCGACAACCCCTGTTCATCTATCTCGTATTAAGCATAGAGTTTTAAATTAACATTTTATGTTGTGTTTTTTTTCTCGTCAAACCATATGTATCTATAATATGTGATGCCCAAATATATACCTTAAGTAATGGAGTATAATAAAAAAACAATCGATTCTCTTTATTTCACCATTCATCAGATTGCACAAAACATTACCTAACCGAAATCAAAAAGGTACAACCACAGCATTTAATAATACTTTGCCCTCTAGTATGTGTATTGTTCTTCTTTGGCAAAACAAAGTCTTTACTACCCCCACGGATTACCCAAAATTAAACTCAGCAAATGGCAGCAATGACTAGCAGGATAAGCTTTCCTTAATAATAGAGCGCCGTTTTTTGTGAGAAATCACCTCGAAGGCACTGTACAATTTATTATCAATTTTTAGGCTCTTTATAACTTTATTATTTACAAATAGATACCGAAAACATACTTACCTGGCAAACCCCTTCCGATAAACACATTTTAAATAGAAAGTTTATGCTTGGAGAAGATACGACTTTGCACGTGGACGACATTACCTATATTTAAAACACTAGACATTGCATGACTTCACATTTGCTACTCGATAACTGTTGATATTCATTAATAAAAATATAGTGCCAAAAGTTGTTGTTCTTCATTAATAATAATAACGTAGTATTTATATAGCGCAGTTTTGTGATATTTCACTTCAAGTGCGCATATTATCTGCGTAGTTTATAGAATTAAATTAATTTTCCACGAAGGTAAAAGTGAATCATTTTTTATTATTTATTTACTAACTGAAAATCGTTAATCTCGAACTTCATTTTTTTTCTTTTTTGTACCATTATAACAATGCGTATTACTTTACAATGAGTTCAAAAACTGAAGCTCAGTTATATCCACGCCCTGAAATGTTATTCAAGGGGCGTGTCGTTAAGGGGTCCATTTATATAAAATAAATTCTGATCAATGTGTGGATCATTGTTCCCTCGATAGATCCTTTTGACGCGCAGCGGTTGTGAATCAAATGGGTCTTCTTTGTATTGTGCACAAAGCACCGAAATGTTCTTTTAATTCAATAAAGGTTACACAACTATTTATCTGAATTTCAACTACTTAGCGTACATATTTTAATAGACTTATTTATTGTCTGGATACCAGGATAGCTAAGTATGAATCGGACAAAATCAAGCAAAGCGAAACTAATAATCCAACTAAATTCCACGCACCTTATTGACGCTATATGAAAATGAATGCTGTAAAAATGAGATCTCTGAGGCGAATGTATAATAAAACCGTGTATGATCGTGTGAGAAATGTAGAGATCCGTTAAGAATGCATGGCTAATGTAAGCGTAATGAGTGAGATTAAGAAAGTGACCTTCAGATGTTTTGAGCATGTAGAGCAAATGAACGGAGAAAGGAGTGTAAGGAGAATATATGCACGATCAAGTGAAGTGATACTTAAGACAGAGCAGGTCAAGAGTCAGAATAATAGAAGAGTGTGCATGAGACGACGTATGAATGTGAATGAGGCAAAGCGTGCGTGCCAAGGCCGAGTTTTTTGGTGGTCCGTCCTCTCTACCTACCACTGCGGAGAGACGGCGAGATGGTTAGTTGGTTTAAAGTTTCTAAAAAATGTTATTTAAAATAACTGGGACAACCTAAAGAGCATTATTACATCGTATTAAACCGATCACTAAATCATTTTATTGACTTAACCTCGTGTTGAATATTGACCTAAAATACTATTTTAATTGTCCTCCTAAAATAACATTATTATACGAACTAAAACTTCTAAATTCATAAACATTATATTAGCATCACCATAAATAGGTGGTTCAATTGAAATGGCAATAAACCACAAGAGCATAATGCAGTCCATAACGCAGTTCGAGCGGCCTGCGATTACCTTTGGAATGGTACACAATATTATTATACAGATTCAGTCCCTTAGCATTCCTGCTCGCCACGCGCGATCCTCATTAAAAGAATTTTGAAAAAACCAGCAGTGAAAGAATTCAAATGGATTCCTGCGCGCAGACAGATGTTGGAGGCTTTCACGCGAGTCCTTTTGTGATCGCGGAGGCTTTTAACGACACCGGCTTTATTTCCCGGATGAATTATGGACCTATCAATACGTCATAGATGAATGGGTCCTTAAATACCCATTGTAACGAGTCGCCGGAGAATGCGAAGAATGAGTTTTTATTAATTCGTTGATTGCGTTAATAGCTTTCTTGGTCCGTCCGACCCGACTGTGGTTTTCAGTGTTCAGTGTTCACTGCGCGTTGTGGAGTATGGAAATATCACGCTGTTCCCTCTGGCTCATAGCTCGTGGCCTGTGGGGAATGCCTGATATGGTCGCACAATGAAGCACAATGGGAGAGCTGTCATCGAACCACAGAACATTATGTAAGGACGGGTTCTATATCCCGGAGGATTACAAATATCTAATAATAATATCCTCACCTCTCCTAGATCTTATCTAGAATTTTTTTTTTGTGACCTCAAATTTACAAATGTGAAAAAATAATATCTTTTTTTCATTAATTATTGCAATAATATTTACACAGCATTGTAAAAATTGAAAACAAAATAATCTAGCAAAAACTTTTTCCGTCAATCCTACTGTTGCTGTTCGGACAATGTTGCGCCTACTCATATTTTCTACGCAACCGTCACAGCGCGTGTGTTCATTATGCGACCATAATCTTTTTACGGGCGTCGTATTAGTTTAAAGGAATTCGTCGAAATGCTTTTACAGGATACCCGTTTTAAAACGCGTATTTGTAAGTTCATATATTTGGTTGATGATTATAATGGATAAAATATTATAGTACTCAAAATGACCAAATGTTCAATGGGTTGATAAAACAAGCATATTCGACTAAATCGCTTTTGTCGACGTCCGTCGATCAATCTTATTTTTTTTATCGTTATAATATAAATAAATTATGAACACGTCCACAGTCGTGTCGGGATATAATCCTGTTCGTTTTTAATTCGCCGCTACATAACATTTTATTATTGTCATTGTGAAGAAACGTCAAGAGCGATGACAAACAAAAAGAACAACAGAATCCAATCATTTTATTTAAATTTAATCATGTTGAAGTCCCTAAAAATATTTTACCATCCTTACATCAAATACCTACATACCTCGTCAAAATCCAGCCTGTTGTTTAAGACACCATTAAAAACTCTCTTATAGAAAATTGATACAAAGGGCGATATGGCATGGGAGCATATCGTCTTTTACTGAACCACGATCAAATTGCACGGACTGCCAATATGGCAGTTCCAAAGAGAGTTATGCATTTGATGTATATAATAATAAAAATAAGCCTTTTTATTCTGGACTTCTGTTAGGTATGTATTAGACATGATCTTATTTGTTATAATATATCCCGAAGCTCAGTTTGCCTCTTGGCATAGGCCTCCTCTAACATTTTCCATTGCGACCTGTCACGCGCTACTCTTCTCCATTGATGTCCAGCAGTGAGTTTTAGTTCATCTTCCCATCTTATGTGTTGACGTCCTCTACTTCTCTTGCCATCTCTGGGATACCAGTCAGTGACATTTTTGCACCATTTCTCTTGTGGATCGCGTATCATGTGTCCTGTCCATCTCCACTTTTGTTGGTCTATTCGGGTAACTACATCGGCAACTTTAGTTTTCTCCCTTATTGTGCTACCTCTCACTCTGTCCTATTTCCTTGTTCCTGTCAAACTTCTCTCCATGGCTCTCTGGCAGCGTTCCAACTTTTCTCTGTGGCGTTTGGTGAGTGTCCAAGTTTCACATCCATAGGTGATGACTGGAAGTATACACGTGTTGAAGACTTTCCTTTTTATTTGCATACTTAGCTCCTTAGATTTCAAGACTTCTTTCAAAGACCTTTCTTCCACCCATTTGCTACTCTTCTCTCGATTTCTTTAGTGGTTTGATCTTTGTGAGATATTATCTGTCCTAAATAGATGTAATCTGACACATATTCGAGTTTTTCAGAGTTTGCAAGCAATTTTGTTTTGTCTTTGTTCATGCATAGGCCGACTTTCACAATTTGATGTATAGGAAGAATCAAAGGAGGGGACGCCACTGTGTGTAGGTGTCAATTTCAGTAGTATGAGAGAGTGATATTTGTTTAAACTAATAATGGCTCACGATCCGTCTCCCTTCTTCCATTTACTTATCTATAGAGGTCAGTTGCTAATGAGAATTTATAATATGGTGCATTATTTGATGTAATAACATTTTATTTTAAATACCACATTAAAAACTAGTAGTCCTGTCAGTAGACCTCGCGTACAAAAAGGGTGTTTCGAATTTTCTCTTATTTAATAAATCAAAATCAAAATTTCCTCTGAAATAATAAGATTTGTAAGATGGTGGGTACTTATACAATTATAAACTTACTTAATTATAAACCATATATTTTTGGTTTTTTTTTTCAAATAAGTAATTATATAATTTTTCAAAAGAATTTCCAAAGAAAGAAAATGTTGAAAAATGCGAATAAGAAAGTGCAAAAAAAACACAAACACAATTTCAAGAGTGAAACACAATCTTTATTAGAACCATTACTACGGTCGCCATCTTGGAATAGAAACGGAACGTATAAACAAATACAAGTGAGCAGTTCAAACGCGGTAGAAGTGAAACCCTCAGAAAACTACAGTAGACAAGAGTGGGCACGCTAGGCTACGAAACACCGCACAAATAGGATACCGATTATTTTTTCTCATTCTCTCGCAGGCTTATCCTAAAGATGTATGTGTTTGTCTATTTTTCGTTTCATCCAGTTTCAAATCACAACGGTCCCAAAGAAGTTTTCACTTCAGAAATATACAGATAGATGAAATGCAAAACGGTTGATTTAAAACAGGACTTCACTGTGCTCAGTCAACCACTCTAAAAACTAACACATATCTAACACCATTGCTAAACAGCGTATGGACGTTTTTAAATCCTTCAAAATATGAATAATAATGACCCTTTACACCCTTGCGCGATATTTGACTAATTTAAGTATTTAATAATAAGCGTTCATTTGTATACCAATATTATTTATATAGCCCCGCCTTTGATTCGTAAAAAAATAAGAATCGAGAAGTCTTTTTGTGCACCTCGTCCCTCCCCTTCGGAACCTTTGTGGGATCAGAATAAATAGTGCGCACAAAGGTCCGTGAGTCGGCACATTCCGCCAACAGGCCGGGGAATTTAACGAAAAGTGTCTTGTCAACATGATAAGGGCTTTTATCTAGGTGAAACTGCAGAACTTTCCCATTTAACTGATGATACTGATAAACACTACTAAATTTATACCACCCGATCACAATATTTTTGACTTAATTTAAAAAAAAATTGATAAGTTTTTAGAAACATCCTAGAGAAATTCTAATTAAAAAAAAGAGCTTCGAGTTACGCAAGTACCTGTGGAAAATCACCCCTCAGTTACAGCCTGCCATTTAACAGTAGACGAAAATTGAGGGCGTTGCGATCGTTTAAAAGCGTCTATACGAAGATAACTTGGTCCATGTTTAAAAGGTTTTTAATGATAACACCAAGGTGGCTCATATTAAAATATCTGCAAATTTTAAACGGCACAATTTTATTTCATTAGCTTTATACAGGATACAGGAGGCACTGAGAGGCATAATTCCCCTCAAGGCCTATTAATCTTTGGGGATGATGTTCTGCAATGTATTAGGGATGGTTAGTAATCTGGGGGTTAGTCTGTCCAGGACTGACGGACATATTAATCTATCACACCCTCTGCATTACAAGGCTATGTTCCGAGAGAGTCCTGTTGCAGAGGTTAAAAGGTCTCTCAACAGTCTCAACCGATCCGCAGTTGGTGGGCAGACCAACTGCGGATTTACCAGATCCCTTGAACCCGGACGTCCCTGCTAAGTCATTAAACGTAGCGAACTTCATAGTGTGACCTATGAAAGAGTTGTCGGTTATCCCACAAATGGTTCCAGTGGTGGCGGTACCCATACCCGTCTCCCGAATCGGGAAATAAAAAAAAAATTTAAAAATAAAACTTCAAATTATCCAAGTGCATATTTTTTACTTCAACCAATATTAAAAAAATAGTAGTAGGTACATTCCGAACAGACACGATTCTACTTCGAATTATAAGACTATTTAATGTTTATTTCTAAGCATCTTTAAAGATGACATAGGCCCTGAGGGAAGTTATTTTCCTCGGGGCCTCCTGTGTGTAGTTAATGTACAAAAAAAAAATTATGGATGGCCCCTAAGTATGTTTGAGATACTTAGGGGCGTTTGTATCAAAATAGTTATTTTTAGGTGTTAAGTATAAAGATTTGAAAATCCAATTCACAATTTTATTTAAAGTTAATCAAATCGAGTTACTGCTGCTTTCCCTGTCTGTTTAACATGAAATGTAAAACTCGAATGTGAAGAAATTTGAATGTGTTGCGCAAATTTCAACGACAAAGTGTGTAGCTTGTTGTTGTCGTAAAAATTAAAAATAATTTGTGTCTATTGAATAAATTTCTACATTAAATGAAAACAAATCACTTTATATGCACCGTATATTTAACCAAAATTATCAATATGTTTCGAAACCGATGTTTTCATCGTCAGAATAAAATGAAAATTAATTAATGATCCACTTTTTACAAACATGCTGACAATTTTGATTAAATAAGTGGTGTATACAAAGTGATTTGTTTTCACTTCACCAAAAATGACCCCACAAAGCGATTAAAGAAACAAATTCTTCGTTACTAAAAAAAATTTCAGAATAAAAAGATAAAGCAAATATAAAGGTTGGGTAATATTTTTTAAGAACGCCATTTGTCGTTTCCTTTTTTTTATATCTCACGTTGTATTATTTAAACGCCCTTATCCCCTACCAACGGTGTTTAACAATGTCTTTATCGGTGCCCGGACAACTCGGAATGAAACCAACACATAACCATCCCCGATTAGTCATTTTCATAGCTTTTAATGACTTTTCAAGGATATAAACTAAATGGCAAATTTATACTCTTTTAATATCCACACATATTTAGTAGATCGAAATGTTTACAGCTGATTTTTATCTATGTAGATAATTTGTATAATATTATATTCATTCAACGGAAATTTGTAAATTGCTGCTGAAATTTGTAAAAGCTACTGGGAGTATCAATAACGTACATTTTCAATTAAACACTATTTATTTATTTAAAAAGTATAGGTTTACTAATCGGTACTTGAACCTATGGAAATTGGCCGTATATAGTATTTATTAGTTTTTTTTATTAATATTCGTTATCATATAGATATGCTGTCAGAATGGTAAAACACCCCCTATGACTTGTATACGTTATCTGTAGACCAGATAATAATCACAGATATAAATTTAAATTCGAATACCCTTTTTTCAATATGTGAACACATGACAAATGATTTGTTAAAAAAAAGTTTCAATATTTTCGGTTCGCGAAATGTCAATAACAAATAATTTCGAAGATATTTTTTAATTCAATGCCGGCAACCCGGGCGTTTATTGTAATAATAATATCTGTTCCGAGGCGGGTACATATATATACTTATATACATAAACTAACACACACATACATTTACATATATGTACATACATCATGCGAGACATCTCCTGTTAAAAAGTAATACTTCTAAGTTATTTTTGTGATTAGTCGATGTATAAGACTCGCGGGAACTTTTAACATAATTCCAATAAATGTTTTAAAATATCTCTTCAAATTGGCCTCATTTCGGCCGGCGAACGCTCGACGGTGTTTGGAAATTGAAAAACACTCTCCAGTGGATAAGCAGCATTCTATTGACATTAAAACTAGAAATAATAAAATCGGTAGGTCAGTTATAATCCCTATTCATGTTATTTTATGCATCTGTTAATAAGGTATTATTGTTTTAAAATCGTAAACTTAGCAAAGATTTATAACAGACGTAATAAAACATTTCCGGTTTTAAACTCACCGACCTCAAATCATCAGGGTGATTCATAAGGCTTTATGGCTGGGCTCAGCAACTGCTATGACTCGGCAATGACTTTAGCGAAGCCTATTCTGCCTATGACTCTAGCTAGCCATCTCTATGTTGTCCATGACTCTTCTTGGCGTAGATCTTTTACGTATCATTTCCGATTTAGACGTAATGTGCTAGAAAATATCAAATAACACATGCGCAGATCTCATATCTGCGGGCTTAATTCACCACCCACTACATAATACCATACGTGTGTTTACAGGTTGACTTATACTAAATGCAAAATAATGGAGTCGGTATAAAAAAAATGTACTTCTAGTTCGGTGATGGTGAAAAGCTTGTTATTAATTTAACACTAGCGCAGACCTTGAAAAATGAGATATCATATTTATCCGCCGCCCCTGGAACCATTTATTGGATAACCAACATCTCTACCATAGGTCACCCCAAGTGATTCGCTACCTTTGGTGACTTAGCATCTATGCCCGGGTTCGTGGGGTGATGTTTGTCCGGGTCTTGGCGACGAATGTGTCTGCCCACCAGTTGCATGGCAGGCCGGATCGGGAGAGAATGGTTGAGGGAGTCCCTTTGACTTCTCCAGCCGTACTCTCTCGGAACATTGCCTTGCACCGCAGTGCATTCATACGTCCGTCATTCCTGCACAGACTGACCCCAGATTCCTACCCACCCCTAATCCCCTTTTCCTTCCCAGAACTCCTTCTCCTTCCTTTCCTAAAAAGACCCTCCACACGGCATCCCCAAAGATGACATACTTTCGATCACACGACGATCATAAAATTACCTTCCGAATGAACACCATTAGCAAAGTCTGTCAAAAATTTAAACGAAAGAAATACAAATAAATATCATATATTCAAACACAACATACAAATACCTTATGTCAAATGCACCATCAGAACTTTAAACTAGAAAGTACCTAAACTACATACTACGTCGGCACAAAGACAATTCATCTGCCCAGCTATCAAAATCAAATCTTAAAATTGTCGCTGAAAACTTACATCTGAAATTCAATCATAATATCCATACATTCTACACTCGTACACTTTTTAGATATATTTCCCATTCCCTATTTAACTTTCTCAATTTAATTAATTATCAAACAGAATTGTAAAATTTAACAATTATTGTTGTCAATCATTTGAATAAATTTAATATGTAAACTTCACCCGCCATAACACAGGAACATCCCTGTACGTACAACACCTTTTTGCATGAAATAAAAAGTAGGTGAAGAAAACGTTTAAATAATTAAAATGAAATAATTTTTGGTAGTCCCTTCATCGCTTGTCTTGAAAATCAGTTCAAAGCAAATTTTGGTTCATTGATTCTATTTCATCTATTTTATCGCTTGTCTGATCCACACGATCAGTTTCATTTTGAAAATATGATTGCAAATTTTAGTTCATTGAAAATGATGAATTTCACGCAGGAATATTTTACTTCGCGCACTGACAGCGGAAATTAGTACATTTCTGTAATTAACTAGAATTAACATGATCCAACCCTTTCACTGCGGAGAAGATACATTGGGGTCGGTCTTAGGTAGTTTATATTTGGCGTTGGGAGTCATTTTCTATTTAAATAATACGTTTTCTTTATTAATGATATGTATCTAAACATTAACTGCACTGCACGCCAAGTTATACATTGGACGTGTATTATGCTGCATTTGTTGATGTGGAATATCGATAAAATTATTCATGGTCTGGCACTTCAAAATACCTACTGCTTTATTCAGATGATTTTATTCAATAACTCTTAAGAATGTACCATTTACTTTTAACGTATCTTTTCTATTCGGTCCATTAATATTTCGCGTATTTTCGTACCAGTCACCATGTACACATAGATGAATGATCCACGAAACGGGTACACAATAAAACGCTGCCCATTGTTGAAACTATTTAAATAAATCCTGTCTCTGATTTTGGCGACCTATGAGATTGTCATCACGCTTCGACCATCATTGTATTTTTAAACCGCAGAAATTTTATAAAATAAATAAATTTAATCAAATAAAATAATTAGTATCTTCCTATTTTATATATTCATATAAAGCAGGGTCATAGAAAAGGACGTCCCTTATTTTAAAATGAAATAACTTAGTTTGCCTTAAAGGTGCATAGGTAGATTTGAGGCCAAAATACGTATCCCAAATGAATAACTGTGTTCTTAATCAAAAGGTTTAGCAAAAATCTAGTATGGGTATGTGCTATTTTTTTTATTGTGTTTTAAATTATAAAATATAGGCCATTAAAATAATAAAATCATTATTTTAGATTCATCATATCTTTGGAATTTATTTGTCAGTTAATTGGTTATTAAAAAAATAATCTTACCAAATCTACCATAAATATAATGAAATATAAGATAAAAAATGAAAACATGGCAAAAAATGCGTTTTTTGGGACAAAATTTTAAATTTATATTCCAACGTAAATCCTTGTAGGTAAAACTAAAAACCAATCAAAATGCTTTTTCAAAGATTTTTTTTATTATTTTAAATTTTTTCATTATATTTACATAGCATTTAGGATGAACATATACGCACCAGATTTAATTAAAAAACTAAACCTTTTCACACACTTCCCCAAATGATCATCTAGTCAATCCACGCTATGCAATTGCACTATATAAGTATTATACTCGTAAATACAAAACAATACAAGAACAACATGTCAACCTACCAGAGACCAAATGGGAAAATAATTCACCGACTACAGATATTTTCATATCAGAGGGTTCGGCTCTGTGGGATTCCTAATTTGACCTATAAATCCTACTGATCATTTTTTTTTAAAAGAAAGACAAACATTCCAGGGTTACGAATAACCCAACAATGTTTGAAAATCTCCTACTACCACCACAGAAAGCCGAAAATGTTGCTTGTGTTGTGATGAAGGACTTAGCCAACCGAGGAATCGAACACGCGACGCTCGGGTGGGACCCAAGCGCTATGCCCACTCAACCACTGACTAGTCAAAATATTTAAAAAATCTTTTGTAATCCTGCATGTATTTAAAATGACTGATATTTCTATTTTTATATATAAATTCTTTGACAAATCTAATATGCCTAAATTTTGAATGAGAGACCTAGGTATAATGCCAGTAGCCGAAATGATAAATGGTAATATTTTTATAGTCTGAGAATGCCAAATTCTTTTAATCTCATTTCCTAAATCTGTATATTTTCTTATTTTTTCAGAAACAGATTTTTGAATATTACAGGAGTTTGGAATAGCTACATCAATGATATATATATATATTTTTTTTAAATATTGTCATGTAAAACTATATCAGGTCTATTGTTCTGTCTGTTAGTATAGTTTTATGATAATATATTTTATGAAATTCATTTTCTAAAAATGAATTTGGTTCATATTCATAATATGGTACTATATTACGGCAGTCAATCAAGTTATGTTTAATTACCAAACTTTGGTGGATTATTTTTAAAACCTGATTGTGCCTAAATGTATAATCTGACGGCTGTAATTTAGAACATCCCGATAAAATATGTTCTAAAGTTTTCAAAAAAGCCAAACATTTTCTACATAAATCATCAATTTGATTTATATCTTTGATAACATGCTTCCTATAATTTTTAGTATTAATGACTCTTATCTTGAATGGCAAGCATAAATCCTTCTATTTCTGCTCTCAACTCTCCATAATACTCAACCATTTGTTTGACGAAAGTTTGTCAACATACGTTTGGTTGAGATAATTGAAGTGTTTTGCGTGAATAATTTTATTTGACCAGGAATCTAATAATTCCTGGTTAGTATTTATAAGAATGTTGGCATTCTCGTCATGTAAATTTAAAGGTGTGATGTTTCTATCTGCCTTGCAAATTATTTTGTGCATTTCTGAGCTATTAGCTCTCCTATGGAAAAAAATTCTAAGCATTTCTACCTGATTGTGTTTCAAATATTTTATTTTGACTACACCTCTACCTCCTAAATTTCTAGGTTAATTAATTCGTTTTATAGCTGAATTTGGATGATGGCAATTAAACTTTGTTAACGTAGTTCTAATTAATCGTTCAAAACTATCTAAATCTGTATTGGACCATTTAATTATGCCAAATGAGTACGTTAATAGAGGTATTGCCTAAGTATTTATTGCTTTTACTAAATTTTTAGCAGATAGATAGCATTTCAAACATTTTCTGATCGTAGTTTGAAATTTAATCCTAATATCATTTTTAATACTAGTATGATCTAATCTATTCGATTGCGGGTATCCTAAAATATAAACCAATAATTCATTATTTACAATAATTTCCAAAGTAGGAATATAAAATAATAAGAGTATAATGAAATATAAAATAATTTAAAAATAAATAAATAAATAAAACATCTAAAGAAAGGCATTTATTTGGAAGTTTATTTGTTTACAACAAATTTGTATTCCAACATAATCGGTCGTTTGTAATTTAAATTTACGCCAATAAATATGCTTTTTTAAGATTTTAAACTTATTTATTTTACATTTTACTTTATTTCCAGTGTAAAAATATCGTTAAATCACAAAATAATTGCTAAAACTGCCTCTAATCGTGAAAAATAGAATTTTCAATACTTGTTTTTTTATAATTTAAAAAACAAATAAATAAAGTAGCATATATCCTTACTAGATAGACATTTACTTTAACTTTGGATTTAAAATATTATTCGTATTAGTTTTGTGTTTTAGCCTCAAATCCCTTGTTGGTCTTGATTTTTTTTTTCGCGTAAACAATTTTCGACAAGAAATAGTCCGGACACCTTTTTCGACGACCCTGTGCATTGAAGTCATCTGATTTCTCACGCAAAAGCTTATTTACAAGTTCGATAATTATTTTTGTAAGTAAACAAGTTTTCGAATTAAAAAATAATGTGATACGGATAAGGCACGTGATTACCATAATCGATACAAAATGGGGTATTCATCGATATTCCCATAGAAGGATATTATAATCCCAGGGAATCATGAGGACAGGGGGCGTGGCTGTATTTCCCAAGTAGATAGTCATTATGGGAAACCTCCAATCGTTATATTTGGGAGGCAAACCTTAATCTTTATAAAGGGACATTTACACAGCGTCAGGTCTATGGATCTCAGATATAATCGGATGCTGTAAATTTAATAATACGTTTCAAACGAAACCTTTTTTATAACTGCAGTAAAACCGGCATTAAGTTAAAATCTTTTTTTTTGTTTTAAACACCGAAAAATTGGCTGGAAGTTGTAGATCTTTCACGTAAGTGTGTGATTAATTTGATTATAGGCACTTACACAAAACTGAGAAATTGACACCATCGTAACTTAATACGTGGTCGACTGCAAACGAGAGTGGAATTCATCGTAACGGGTATTTTAATTGTAAATTTATTCACGTCACACGAGCAAACGGAACAATGTTCAACAGTTTTTTTTTTGTTTTGTCGCTTGTATTAATTTGGGTCACCGAATCGT
The DNA here is from genome assembly GCA_929108145.2 of Limnephilus rhombicus. Taxonomy (NCBI): domain Eukaryota; kingdom Metazoa; phylum Arthropoda; class Insecta; order Trichoptera; family Limnephilidae; genus Limnephilus; species Limnephilus rhombicus. The sequence goes on from OV815270.1 coordinate 18,164,338, forward strand.
GAATTAGGCATATTTCGGCGAGCTTTGAATATTAAAAAAAAATCGAATAAACAACAATCAGTAAACGCTGATCGTGAAATCGTTTGGTTTTTGAAATATCACTAAACTGGAAACCAAAGACCACATTTTTTTGTGGAAACAAGTATATTTTAAATAAGTTTTCACACGATCAGTCTAATTGATTCAATGAAATTAACTAATGGCTCTAGCAAACACGTTATCATATGATAAAAATATATTATCATTTAGTTATCAAGTTCTTGGACTGAACACGAATTTTATTGGGTGAATTTATTGATTTTATTGTAATTGCTTAATGATGTCCTTTACCTATCCTTAGTTTTTTCACGAGCTCCGTAGTTTATGTTGCAATAATTCAATTATTGAAATGAGCCCGTCCGAGCGAAGGTAGATAGTCGATTGGTCCGCTATCGGGAAGACATAAGCGGCGCGGGTAATCGCGCGTTGTTTCGACATTCCTCGTAAACGGTCCATTTTCAAAGGTTTCCCACCGCGGGCGCGGGCCTGCGAAGGCGGGTGTAGTGGTGGTGGAGAAATACCAGCGCGGGATCATGTTCCCCTGGCGTCTGGGAACTGCGCGTGCGCCCGGGGCGGCCGGCCCGGCCGGGGGAGAGCCGATATATCACAGCCCACGCGGTGGGAAAACTATACCTCCAGGATCTCATGCGCGCCTGGTACCTTGTACATAGCGGCTCATTATTTCATTTTTATTGCGTCACTATATTTCATTTTTATGTTTTGGATGTTCCTAAAATCTTTATCAATCAATGTTGTTTTTACATACAAAGGAGACAAATAAGATTGACTTGGACAATGGTGGAAAAACAGAAAGATAATCAAAGTAATTCATAAAATTAAAGAAAATTGTTTTTTCTTGCAGCTTGAGTTTTTTTTTTTTTTTGCTTAGGGACACGTAATTAAATATTTTTTATATAAAAAAGGCAGACACCGAATAAAGAACTCTCTAATTAGTGAAACACATTCACTTGGTTCTTTGTTATAATACGTTTAATGTTTTTTTTTCCATGAATTTTCGTTGCTAGGTACCGCATTACGAAAGACAGTCCCAATGGGTTGAGAGAACTGCCAAATCGCATATGTACCTACCTTTTCTACCTAAGTTTTTGCTTAATATTATAATAATTATTATTTTTAATTTAGAAACTAATGTTTAAGGCAAGATTTTATGCATAGCACAAAGGGTAACAATTATTATATCCTGTATTATGTCCCGTTGGCGTCATGTATCTTTTCTCGGAAGATTTTTCAATGTGGATGAGTGTTTCAGGCTGATAATTATTGCTTATAATAATTGTTACCCTTTGTGCTATGCATAAAAATCTTGTCTTAAACGTTAGTTTAACAATTAAAAATAATAATTACGATAAATCTTATATTGGGAAAATAGTCATTTAATGTAATATCTACTTAATCTTCTCATAGTTGAATACCCAATACAAAGAATAAGTATAATGTTGTACAAAAATTTAAAGAAACATTTTGCGTACGCGATAAAATTGTCATTGATGGAAATGTATTTTGTTTCGTCTTTCGCCGTAAAAAATTTTTGCAGAAATAATTATTTCAGACTATTTGGTATTATTTTTATTCTTGTTATTTTACATTTGAAACAGAAAGCATCAATAAATCCAAAAAAATTGTCGAGGCGATAAACGAAATCCAAAAAAAGGTTGCCTTTGTATATTTTCTAAAATACCCACATCAGAAGTTCAAAAATCCCACAAGTTCCCATATACCTAATAATAATTCTGCTATCAAAATCTTTCGTTCAGACTTAAAAAAATAGATTTTTTTAAACGAAATTATATAACATTCTCATTTCTAAATGTTAATATTGTTTTTCGAGACGGTTGGATAATAAGTAGTGCTCTTGCATTTTTAATCGGTATTATTTAAATCTGTTCTCATATTGTGGAATCCCTGCATTTTCCTCACAAATACCCAATCAGTTTAAATTCTTAGAAATTCCCCTCAGTTTGGGAATTCTTCACGAATTGGCAACCATGGTCCACAAAAAAAACCAGTTAGATTGTTGACAGGAGGATCATCTTCCTAGCGGATATTTTGGAACTACTCAGAAAACGGTCTACGATTGCTCTCAGATTGGATCTATATATACAAAAAGATGAAAAAAATACTTGGAAAATGTAGGTTCTTATCAAATAAGTTTAATAAATAATACCTATTTAATTTAGATAAACACAGGTTCAATTTGAATGAATAAACCTAACAAAAACACGTTGTTGATTTTCTCCGCACATTTCGATTAGGTACCTACCTATCTAAAGTGGCACTCAGAGAAAGTAAGAAATATTTTCATTTAAAACTGGCTATCTCCCGAAACACGTAGTCCGCCCACACACAGCCAACACAGTAACACAGCCCGTACTGCCATGCCCCATGCTGCATACACAGTAGCCACCCAAACATACACAGTAGCCGTGACCGCGTATACAGTCACTATGTGGCCGCTATATACCGGTAGCGATTCGTTTTTTAAACTCCCGATCTCGCGCCTCTATTGGCCGCCGCGTAAACCAGTAGCAGACACCCTTCACTCGCGAGTTGAATCTCCAATCATAGCGCGCTTGCATAATAAAACGTTTGGTTAGGAACTGAACAAATCTTCTACAGTACCTACCTAAACACAAAAAAAACTTACTTACCAAAGAGTCTGTTGTTATTTTTTACATTTAAAATAGGTAAGTAAGTACCTACTTAAAACATTGTCGTTTTTGTTATATTTTAGTCTGGGTCATTATAAATCTACGAAATTAGGTAGGCATAAAGTATACCTACTCGAATGTTTCCATCCAATTTTAATCGAGTGACTAAGGCAGCCGCGGGGGATAAATATAATATTATTTATTATAAATCATGCGGTAGGTAACTACCTATTGGAGATTACCTTGTTAGATACATCCTTGTCCTTTTGAGTGAGTCAATGAGAAAATATCTTGTAATATGAACATCGTGTCTTTCAAATTTGCGTCAAAGTTGTTCAACGTTCAGGATGTAAAAATAAATTGAATGAGTCTGCATTTTTGTGGATTTAAAATAGTATAGTTGCAAAATTAAAGTTGATATTGAGTCATAGTATTCATTTTAGAATTTTTTACAATCCTTTTGTTTCATCGTAATGATGTATATTTACAATACCTACTTACTACCTACCAACATCTAAGATGATCGTAGGTCATCCGCTCATGGTGAAACTGAAAAAAAAACATGGTGAAACTGAAAGTTAGCGACTCAATCGCTATCCACAGGAAAGGAATTTGTGAATTACATTTCATTTCGCGGTCTGCACACAGGCAACTTGTTAAAGACCAGTTTTCAAAGAGCGACACGGTGACTGCTGGTCGCCGCCGTTGCTTTTCAGTTGCCATGTTGACAGGTTGCCATGGTAGTGGCTCACGAACTGTCAAGTTTTTGAGTAATTTGCGATATGTCAGATCAGAAAAATTTCGATTTTGTTCAGGAGGTGATAAATTGAGTTGTGCCGTGAATTGAGTTGCCAACCAGTTTTCGGTTTCTCCATGAGCGAAGGACCGTAATTATGACTATCTGATTTGCCTTTTTTAATTATAATCAGTCTTATATACAATATTACCTACCTATTTAGGTACCTAAAAAATACTACCTAAGATAATGCCTAAGTATTTACTCAGTCACAAAATTGATTCATCCACACAAGATATCAAAAGAATACCTAACTTCGATGCTTCATTTTAGTTTTAAACTGTGAATTTGAATATTTCCCATAGGTACGCATTTTCAAAATTCCTCGACGGAACTAAAAGGTACAGCAAATGGATACATTTTTTTTTATGGAGAGATTGGACACAACACATATTGCTTTTCTGATTACCAGCTCCGATGTTCCAATCGCCTATTACTCATCCGCGAACTAAACCGTATTTCCTCGGTTACGTGGGCTTACCGATCACCGCTCACCGTCTCGAGATGCTGGACTCCTTGTAACATAACCGCTTTCGACACCTACTGCGCCACTCAAATATCGCTAAACTATAAAATAAGCATTTTACGATCAGTGTTAATATATTTTGTTACTACTAACGATAAGTTGTTATCGCCGAGTAAGGAAAACGACTGTTCAATACAAATTAAAAACGCTTCATGATATATCGGGATAAGAAGCGACCAGCGTTATTCAAAGCGAGTTGTTGACGAAATCGAAAGAAATTTTAGATCATTCGGGTTTGTGTCTTTACCGCCCACTGGTGTTTTTTTCTCTAATGTGAGTATAAATATCTACAAATCGACCGACTTAATTTTTTCCTTGTAATTGACTGTGCTAGGCGAACAAAACATGCAAGTATATTAATTTACATTAAGCTTATGCTTTTCATGTTTTGGTGAAATGTACTTATTTGTTTTTAAAAATAGACACGAACATCTCGACAGACTTAGCCAAGATTTGTACCTAGATATGTGGATCATTTTAATGATGTAGATATTGCTTTATTTTTATTATTTTTTTTTCCGACAGTTTTTTATTGGAAATTTTTTTTTGGTACAATACATGCAATAGATACATAAATATAATGAAAGTATATAAAATAACTTAATAGAATTATTAAATACAAATATACATTTTTTAATATTCTCCCATAATAAGCAAATGCTTGTGTGTACGGGAGGAAGTATTATTTGTTAGGTTATTTTTTTTTTTTTTTTGTTTTTTGAAATTTAGTTTATGTAAAGAATAAGAGAAACATATATATATTTTAATTATTATTTATTTATTTTTTTTAGTTAAGGTTTTCAGTATATTTTTTTTATTGTGTTTTGAAATTTTTTAAACTGTCCCAAGATAAGATTTTTGAAATTTTTGAAACTGTCCTATCAAGAAGTTTATTCCCAAGTATTTGTAGTTTTGTTGACCTAAAGTTTTTTTACAAATGGGAATTGGTAACATGTATTTTTGCCTGAGATTTACTGTGTTTTTGAATGGTATGGTTTTGTTTAGGATATCCTCTTTGTAAACTAGTAAGGTTGAATGATACAGGAAGAGAGTATTTAATTTTCTTACTGTAAATTGTTTGAATATGAGTTCAGATGGATATAAAAATGATTTTTTTGATATTATTTTAATTACTAGTTTTTGCGCAATGTAAAGAGATTTTGTGTGAGTTTTATAGGCGCCACCCCATCCTATTATACCATATTGGATTATGGATTGACAGCAGTTCTTTATTTAGAATGTTTCCCAAACAGCTAAAAATATATGTCAATTTTCGTACTCTGTTTTTAAGTATGGTTATATGCGGTATCCATTTTAGACATTGGTCAATAGTGATTCCTAGATATTTGGTTGAAGTTTTCATTTCTTACAGTAAGTTACAGTGGTGTTGTTGATTGTGTGGTGCAGAATGGATCCTTATGTTTATTTCATGCGGCGTGTTTGGTTTTTTTATGAAAAATGATATGTAATGTGTTTTTTTTTGAGTTTAATGTTAGTAGGTTATTGTCAAACCATGTTTTTAATTAATTTATGTCTGTGTTAGCCTTTTTATTCAGTTCTAACCATGTGTTTGCTTTTAGAAGAAGCACTGTGTCATCTGCATATGAGACAATTTCCCCGTATTTATTTATAGCATAGTTAACTTATTTATTCTTTGCTGACACTACCAAAATGGGTAGGTATTGATTTTTATGCAAGTATGAGTTAAGGATTGAAACAAAATAAACACAATCTTTTAAACCTTTTGAATTTGGAAAGAGAACCAATTCCACGACCGTTTCGAATTAGTTTTCAGCACACTTTGGTTGGCTGCATTGGTCGCGGTGTAGGCCTCATTTTACCCGCCAAATTTTAAAACCATGTCAAATTTTACTGCGCCCTCGGCCGTAATGGCGGGCATAACTTTACTCCCAATTTGCCTCAGTAATTCACGTTTCCAGAGCGGAAAACCTATAAAACGTAATCGCTCGTATTCCTGGGAAATTATTGTTGTTTACGGAAATGCAAACACATTTACAACACCTTGTAAATGTAAGAAGGTACATCTGAAGTAAGTTCTAATTCGACTCCGGAAAATAATGATCTTTATTAGTAGGTATTATACCTATCTAGGTAGGTATCTAATTGAAATCAAAATTATAGTGAGGTTAACATACATAGATTATCATGTTGTCAAACTAGATGCAACCAAGTCAACTTAATATCATTACTGTAAAATTTTCAGGGCAAATAACAATAAAAATAACACTTGTGCGCTCCGGTCGTATCCGTGAATTTTCTCTTCGGCTGGGTTCGGCTCGTGTTGGCATTTCCATGTGCTCACGGCTACCACACACGCGCGCGTAATACGGTAGTTAACTTAATAGCCCGTGTAATAAGTGGGCAGAGGTGCTCAAGGAAAACCACCATCCGTTCCCACTTCTGTGCTTCTGATACAAAGAAGAGTTTATTTATGTGAAAGCTCTAAAAGTTTTCATTCGTTTACTTTTGCTCTATTGGATAATTGTTTTTTACCTTTGAAGACAATTAATTTTTTCTATAATTGGTCTGTATTCATAACAAAGATGCTGTGCAGAGGGTTTTGTCTAAGAAATGAATCTGGAATCTAAATAAAGATATCTTTATTGTAGCGGGCAGAGAACATAAAAGCCGTGACATTTTTCAATAACTGAGTTATTTTCAAATGAAAAATGTCTACTAACAAATCAGTCAAAAAAGCTTTCTGAATCGAACATGAAACGTTTACTAGGAGAGATTAAATTGTTATAGGTAAAAGATAATTCAAATGTATCATGAACGATAAAATCTACAGATTATAGATAATTATGTCACAAAAACCTACTTATTTTAATTTGTTATGTTTAAGCCCGCCCTTGGAATCCCAATAGCTGCAGGCTACCACACACGCATGCGTATCTCGGTAGCTAACTGCCTGTCGCCCCGGGCATACTTCAGACAGAGTACACTACATCCTTTCTGCTTCATGCTCGACTGGCATATTATTATGGATTCTATTAAGTTGTGGATAACATAATGCGCACGCGCCTGTAAATAAAACGTTGCACATTTTCATGAAGTAAATTGTTCGTAGATAAATGTTTTAGATAACCTTTTAAACATGAAAAAAATAAGACGCCATCGATTCTATGAAGTTATAACATGTCGACGTATGTATGTACTTCACGCAGTACGAATTGACCTTTTGTTTAATATATTCAAAGCGTAGAACAACGAAGAGAGAGAACCTCAGCCACCGACCGTTCATATCGTTCTCACGGTAAATATTTTGGTTAAGTTCTCGTCTGGGCGATCCATTAACATAAAACAAGTGGATCTACGATGCACGTCAAAGTTTTAAGACTACAATTTATACAGCGGCAGCTTTAATATGAGTTGAAAAAATCCGTGACCCGATTATTATGAGTGAAGCTGAAATAATATCTTCTCAGCCGAGAGACTGGTAGAGTAAAGATGATGCCTGATGTTGGGCCAAAGTTGCCCCAGGCTGTGGGAATCCGCCCGCTTGATCGTTCTGCGACTGATTCTATACTCGTAATGTTATGTTGAATAGAAGGATATATATTTACTACTGTGATAGTATCTTAGGTGTTAGTATCTTAGGTGGTAGAATTCCGAAACACCCAGCAATTACATAACCGTCTATTTGCTACTTTGTTTAAAAATACCATTTGATCCAACGATTTAGAATTATGCAAATTAACGTCAAAGAGTGCGGCATGAATATTTGTTATAATGATATTATTTTGTGGTTAGGATTAGGTACCTACACTAAATATTATCACCACTATTGATGCAAACTATATTAAGTCTATTTAACTAATTGGTTTTTCGGATTTAACTTGATGCAAGTAATAATCGGCAATGCAATATGTGTAAATAGTTAAAAACTTAGCATACACAAATTGTGCAAATATTGTATTGTTATTAAAAGGGGAAGGATAATTGCGTCTACCAGCAGTTCTTTAACCACCCATCCATTTTTTTTTCTAAATATCTTTACGTAGTTCCCAAAAAGACTTTAATTCTTCCGAATTTCACGCCACTAAATCGAACCATTGTTTATCAGTAAACATTGTTTTAGAAAATGAGGCATTTTTTCAACCGTTTACCTTTCCAGCATTCCTCTTAAGGGCCATATATTACCCGATTATGGGTTTCTTTGTATCCATTCCACCACTATTTACGTCTTTCTTCTATTTTTTTTTCATCCCTGTGGGAATTTTCGAGATCCATTGACGGGCGCACCGTGGTTAAGTTTTTTTGTTTGGAACAAACAGGACACACACGCCGTTTCCTAATTATATCCTTGACAGGTATGCTTGTGTCGAACAATGTACTTTAATGGTGTTTTGTGAAAATATACCCAAAGTCACACTGTCTGCTTTGGGTGGTCAACTGTGTGACATTTATTGCTGGTCAAAGTCAAATAGTTTTGTTTGGGTGTTTATGTTTTTCCTTTATCGATTGCCAAATTCGGTGAACGTGTTTTTCAAACGTAACTTGTCTATTGTCTAAAACTATAACTTTATTCAGTTTATGCGTGCATAAAAATCTAAACCTATCTTAATTATAATTTTTACGACTTTGGTAAGTAGAATGTCATTTTTAGTTTGCTATTGGAATGGTATCAGCAATGCACTAAGCGCCATAGCCACTACGTTTATTCAGTTGTTTGATCAGTAAAATGAAGACCCAACAATCGGTTGGTAGGTTCATTTGTATTGTATATTTACTAAAATCTTTCATGCCTTGGATTCACTTTTATCTAAAATAAACTCCAGTTTCCGGGCCGTTTTATGATTGCCTGGTAAATATTGTTTTGCCATCGCTAAAGCTTTGAGATCTCTCACTTATCTCGGACTCGTTTTGTTTACCTGATTATAAATAATATACCTATCAACACGGTTTGAAGACATTATGATGCCGATTTCACGATTCAGATACAGCGGATTCATGGAAGGAGTCAAAGGCTTTACAAATAGAGATTAGCTTTTATGGACTCCAAGAGAAAAGTTTTTTTACCTTTTGAATTAAAAAGCACCAGAATAATAAATATCAATAAACAATGTATTCAAATAATATTAAATATATAACACGTAAAGTATTGGCGTAGCCATCAGTAATAAGAATTTATTTGTAGCGAATCAGAAATATTACTTTGAGTTTTGCTATCTTTAGGCATGCTTTCATGGATTTATGAAAAAGATTATATCTGAATAAATCTTCTTCTGGAAGAATACAAGGTTTTTGCCGGGCAATGCTCTAAATATGCCGAATGGCGCCCAAAAATGACAATAAGAGCACCCACAAAGATACACGTGATCGCCACACTTTAAAGCTCGGTATCAAATACAATCGGGTAAAAGGCGAGGACGTGTCTCCCAAAGGACTGCTCACAGACACCGCCACCGCAGGGAGTCTCTCCCCGAGTGTCCTGCGGGACCTGCAAGGATCTGTGGGTATATACCAACATAATATATATAGCATACGATGCCAAAGCGAAATCAAACGACAAGTATTTTTCATATTTAATATTGCAGCATACCTCTCCAACGAGATGCGTCATGGCTTTGAACTCCAGGAAAAAGTGTATGTGAAACGCTGCAGCGTTTTTATCAAATAATATTATTGTGTCGCTGTGCGTAACAACGCAGGAAAATTATTAAATATTTTATTTGTATTTGAATATTTGTCAGCATATATGAGGTCAGGTTATCCATAGTGACCGTAGTCCACATCAGTTGGGAAATAACTTAATAATAAAGAAAACAAAACCTTTGTCTTGTTGTGATGGACACAACGTTATTTTTGTAGGTTTTTATGTAAAATAATATCCAAGTGAGCTGCTGTTTTTATATTGCATTTTTTGGTTGAAATTTTTTTTTCTATTTGCATTTATTTTATAATTAATAGCGTATCGTATCGGAACGGACTTAATAATGCAGGTAGAAGAAATAAAAGAAGGATCAAAGATTGAATTATCACACTTCAATCACTGTATGTATATATATTTTACCGGACACCTACCTATGTGCCGGTAAAATTAAAATATTTTGATTTTCGGTTGCAAAAATAGACCCGATGTTCAAGTATCAATTTCGGTCTTAATAAAAAATGTTTTATTTTTAAAAAAATTGTTGCAAGTAGATAAAATAATATCCTCTATGGCATCTCCCGTGCTGAGCATTACATTTCATATTAAAAATAAATTCTATGAACATTACGAAGTTAGTAAAGGAATTATAGCTACGTATGTAGTGTTTTTAGTGTAGTTCTGTGGTTTCTGTTTCAGTCTACATTTGGTATCAGTATGTTTTCTATTTCTGAACTCCCTATGTTTTGTATCCAGCCTTTTATTTGCGTTTTAAATGTTATCATGTTGTTTGGATTTTTAACGAGTGTTCATGCACTTCGATTAACTTATTTGTATTAGTCAAGAACCAAAAAAAAGATTTATAAATAAACTATGTAATTTAATTTCAATGTCACTAAATCGATACTTTGATACGCCTGACCACAAATCGACCTTTTCAGCATTCGATACCTTATTATTTGGTCATTTATACACCTTGTTGCAAAAAACACATTCAGCGACACAGGCGCGGCATCGAACCCTAATATCTTTTGTTTGGCACAAAGACAGACCAGAGAATGGCCGTGTGACAGGGGACAATGACCAAGAAATATGAGAGTGGTCAATGAAAAATTGTATCGATGGGTCGCCGTACCTGACAATGGAGGTTATATATTACGCACAATTGATTTGACATAATGTGGAGTTTGATTGTCCAACAATTATTATGCCATCTACCTGAGGCTTTCTTTGAAGACTGTGTATCAGAAACGGTAAAAGATGCACATAAATAATGAAACAAGATAATTAGCTTTCTAAAATATAATGCAACTTTCACCCTTAGAGTTGCATCTGCGTCAGGACGATTCGAGTTCGTCGCGCGTCGCCTACGGTAATTAAATTAATGACAATTAGGTGGTGTTTACCTTTTCTAATAAAGAAAACTATTTTATTCACTCATTAAGCTACCACAGCGCATGAAGTCATCATTGTTAACGACGGAAGCCGACTAACTTATCTAGAATTACCTATGCCTTATAATTTCTAAATGTTGAAAAAATGCTACGCGATGCTTTAATTGGGTGCATCTTGCGTTGATATCTTGCATTAATTAATAAAGATCGTAACCACTTCTTTCATTTTTAGGTATATATATATAATTATCCGTATTTATCTAATAATTTATTTTGTCGTTTAGTAGTATTTTGGTAGTAATAAATTCATTGTGGGTGGTTAGCCGGTGATCTAGCATTTTTAAAATATGGTAAACGCAACTTTATTTGGTATAGCTCTTTGCTAATATGTAATATGCTATATCTACTAAAATTAATGAGAACAGGGATAAAGGGTGTTGAAATGATTTTATTGATGTAGGCAAAGATGGGCTTCCTCAACCTTATACTGGGAGGTTGGTAACCCTACTAGAAATGCAGTTGTGTGAGATTGCGATTTTATTATTTAATCGGTTGTATTTTTAAATTGTTTCACAGGGTGATATGATTAGACTGGAGCAATTAAAAATTATTTAGCCTAATTTTCCTTCATCTGCACCATAATAAGTACCTATCTGTGCAGTTATATACGTGATTTTTTAAACAATTAATGGAAATGAAACTAAGCATAAATTACCATAGGCGCATAAGCTACCTACTATAAATTTTGTAAATGCATTTTACCTAAATGATATCGAACTTACGCGATTGAATGTTATCTTTCATAACAAGAACGATTGGTACCTACCTACTTGTGAATAAGTAGGAGAGATTATTATATATGAGTATGTAGGTACCTACTTAGATGTTTAGATAGGTATATAAAAATGGCTTTGTTATTATTTAGACAAACTAATTTGTTAACATTTGTTCCTATTTATAATTATTTTAGTTCAGAATCGGTACCTACGTATATACAATCTTCGACAGCAGACTTGATTGATAGCACGCTACTTGTATCCGACTTAAATGATCTTGATTCATTGAATTTCTTTTGCAATTTTCACGCGGAAAATATTTTTTAAATTAGCCTACGCGGTATAGGACGACCAAATAGGTCAATTAATTCACCTGTACCATTGAAGATCAAAATAATACTAAAAAATCTCAACGAAACGTGAAACAGAACCAGACTCGAAATTAAAAAGTTGACGGTCGCAACTGGGACTCGAACCCAGGATCGCTTGACGTACCGGTATACAGCCCTTAACCAACTTGGCCATTGGGACCTATATTTTGTCTGTCGTTTTTGTATTGGATAAGGATTATCATGAGTTGCTAAAGGCGCTGTAGAGGATGCTAGGATAAGAGATCCTGGGTTCGAGTCCCATAATAGCGAGCGTTACATTTTTATTTTTCTTTTTCGTGTTTCGTTTAGATGTTTTAGTATTATCTTCTACTTCAATGATAATTACATTGATGTGTATAACCTTCAAAAGCTATTAAAGTTAACCCAATAAAAATTGAATAATTCACCTACACTCAGGTTCAACATAATTGGGATCTTATACTTTCGTGAAATGAAACCGATACATTAATTGTCAATTTCTTTTAAAGTTTCAAATTTAACTCTTTCATTTTGAACAGGTCACGAGATGGGTGAAGCCTATTTTTTGTGCATAATAAGTTTTTTTCATAATTGTCTAAATTCCAAGTTAATAAAATTAATTAGCATTCGATGCCAACCTTACCTATTTATATGTTGTGTGTAAAATAATACAAATATGTATAGTGAAAGAACGATAGTACGACGTGAAAAATTAAATTTAAGTGTATTTTTCTTTGTTGACATTTTTTCTGCTTAAGAAGTTTAGTATGTAGGTGCTTTTATTCGCCGAGAGTGAATATTTCGAAGTAGAAATCAGCTGGTAAAATCCACGGTATGGATTAAATATAGAGGTACTTTCTGTATAGCGAGACTTATCTTAATTTTGGTGCATAAATATTTATCTCCAGTAAGTTATCCCAAAATTCACTTAGTTTTATTGTTCTGCGTGACATTGAGCCAAATGACGATAAGATGTTTGCCAAAGGAGTTTTAAGAACACTTTAAGAATACGACCGCATTTACGTATAATGTATTATGTTAAACGCGTAAATTCAAGGAAAACGTATATTTATTAAATTGTTTTCAAAGAAATATTCCGTTTCAAACAGTGCAGGGAAATAATGTTTACATATATTATTAAAAACGTAACAGCAAAATGGGAAAAAATCTAGAAATCCGTATAAAAATGATATGTGAATACAGATTTCAAAATAGAGTTCGTCAAATTTAAATACATATTTGAAAATCGTTGGTTTAAAGATGAATCAATACATACATTCACAATAATCAAATATATTAAAAACAACTATAGATCAATGTCGTTTCACGGTGGCCATCTAAAGAATAATTATTACAAAAGAAGTTTTAATGCTGTTGACATTAAAATTCCGTAAATGAAATCGTAAAACGATAACCCAGCAATAATAATATCTACTTTTGTTGAGCATAATCACTTTCGGTGCTTCCAATAAAATGTGTCAAGCGTGATTTTAAAATTGACTGTAGATCAATAAAATAAACGGCGACAGAGAAACGATTAAAAGGCGAAATGGCTCCCATAAACTCACCTGGTCTCCCGCGGCGCGTGCAGTAGCGGCAGTGAAGCAGTCAAGGCAGTCGAGGCAGCGGGCAGCAAGCAGAAGCAGTAAGCAGCGGTAGTGAGGATGAACAGCAGCGCAGTAGTACCGGCCGATGAATGCTAAATCCTGGTGGGATTAACGCGACAAGTCTCTACAGCGTCCCAAGCAACAGTGCGGTGTAAAAGGCTATTTATCAAGTCCAGCTCCTGTAATACGCCACAGTGTCTGGTCTGGCTTCGTGACTCTAAATACTTCGTGAGTGGAAATGGAGCGAGTTCCTCCGTGGCTTAATGCTCCAACTGCAGTGGCCGAAGCGAGAATAAAGCCAGAAGTCCACATACACTGGTTCAACTCCGCTATGCCAGTGGTAGCAAGCTTCTAACTGCTCCCAGCTTGCGTGGAAAACTTCCGAAGGCTCTATATGAGATCACCCGGCTCCCACGCGGAACTGCGCTCGTCTCTCTCTACGCAGGCTGGCTCCGTGCGAGCTAGAGCGGGACCTCTAGCAGACTCTTTCCTTTCATCTCGAACAATACCGGCTTCTTGCTTTTCTATACTGAAAAAAATCACTTTTTACGAAGATGGCACAACACAGCGCGCTAGTCTCTTCTCCGCTGGATAAAATGGTCCAGAGAAAAAAGGGATGGGCTGCTTTTCGGAGGTTCTCTTCTACCTGAATGTTGCTAGCTTCTTCTCCGCTGCCCGCGAGGATGCTACCTCACCTGTGTGTTGGTGAACTGCGGCAGTGTGTGTGCGGTATAAGCTCACCGTGTGTGGGTGGGATTATCTCGGTATTGGTATCAGAGGTCTAAAGACACGGCACGCGAAACGAGAGCCGAGCTGCTGTACCCTGCAAGTGCTCCGTATCGTATCAACATACATGATTGAAAAACCGAATTACTAACATCCACAGCGAAAAACTAAACACATAACTGAAATCAATTTCCGCTCAATCAATGGCAATTCATGTTTGGGAAATTATATAATCAATAACTTGTGTTGAGCAACAGCTCGTGAAAAAGAGAGGTGTTTTTTCAGTAACTTAAGTGCATCGTTTATCTTAAATAATTATGTAATCGGTGTCCAAGAGCCATATAATATTAAATTACATCTTCGTACACGCACAAGCCTACATTCGCTACATGAAGAACTTAGCTAATTAACTTCATCGACAGATAGTTACGTACGTTGACAAGTTTGTTACATATTTCTGAAAGTTTTTGCGCAAACGATTAAAAGCAATACCGCCCATATCAAACAATGTTAATTATTTCTCATACCGAAACGCGTATCGAAACCACAAACCACACAATGTGTATAATATAGTCAACATTTTTCCCATGCACCAATACTGGCGCACGGGCGCGGAGGCTGACGAAAGAGTTTTTTTAATAACTTTATCTCTCCTCTCTCCCTTGCTAGCGCAGAGATCAAAGCCAGTAGAGCGGGATGATAAACTGCCGCGGAGTTACGCGTGGTACCTGGCATTAACCGAATTCCGAATGCGTACCTTCGGATGTGTCTTTTTGTATCGGCGACTCGCTCTTCCTCACCCCTGACACCGGTTGTGCGAGTGGGATATATAACTGCCGCGGAGTTACGCGTGGCTCATACCTGGCATTAACCAAATTCCGAATAGGCGCTTTGTGTTTTGTTTTTTATCGTGCGTCCCTCTCGGGCGGCCGTAGAAAGCTCGGCGAGGAAACGCGACGGGAAATGCCGCCGAGTTACGCGCGCGTGAATACTGTTTGATTATTTGATAGTACAAAGTAGGTATTTTATTGGCCTACATTGTCCCACGGAGCCCGGACACTTTTTACTTCTATTATTAACAAACGAACAAAGGAAACCGGATTTGTCGTCAATGCCATCACTTTACCTTTATTTATGTATAAAAATGCTATCATCGGACTGTTCAGATCAATTTATTGGTTATTTTGAATAATATAATGATACCAGAATTTTATTGATATTTTTACACTGCAGAATCAAAGGCAATATAATTTAAGTCGCAATTTATGGTAAATATTTAAATGTTCAGCCATGAACTTCTGCATTACTTCGTCATTTCATTTACCGAATGGCGACATTATGTATTTTTAGGTAGCTACGATTCTAATAGATTCGATATCTGAGCACAGCCGATTACCAGACAGTGCGATGGATTTTAGATTATTTATTTTTGAAAAATATATTCATTAAGGGAAAGGAAAGGAATTAACAGGAAAGTTAATGTAAAATTTAAAAATACTTGGTGCCTTCCATAATTGATTTATACATTAATTATATTTTATGTGGATACTGAAATAATACACGCAAATACATGTACACACATTGTTGACTCATTTGTAGAAATATTGGTGTAAAATAAGCTACAAGTGAATGCATTTGTATCGGCTTTAAAGTTTCTTTTAATATAATTTATTTTGGAAAACTTCAGGAAACTAACGGCATAATTAATAAAGTTTTGTGGTTATATAAAAAAAATATATTAAATTTAACGGGAATGTGGATGGGAGGGATGTGAAATTTATTTCAGAATTCTGATACTCGAAAGAGAAAAAAAGTTTACTGACGTTAATAAAACGTTTACATTCCAATCTTTAGTATTAAAATAATTGTACAAATGCACAACAAAAAAGGTTAGACCAGAAGGGTTTTATTTTACGTGCGTTGATATCTTTAGTAGGCACTATGAGTGAACTTATTTTAAACCTATTTAGAAATGGTTCGGTATTTCGATTACTTGCAAGGTAGGTTCATTTGTTAAAAAAAAAATTCATCGAGAAACTGTTTTTAACTTAGGTACCTTTTTAAATACTTTATTTATATCGTTAGCTTATTACGTGATATTTTTCATAAAACAAAAAGAAACTATGGCAGGCAGTTCGCTTGACAGATCGAATAAAATAGCCCCGAGCTATCGGGAAGTGAGCCGGAACCCTAAATTATTTTATAAGTAGGTGTTTTTTAACAAATCAATCATATTTATCACACACCTGAGGGCCGGATCAATCCCAACCGTGGTCCCATTCATTAGATACGGATTTTCATTCATTTTTGGATGTGAACAAATAATATTAACCTCTTTTTGATGTTTACGCATGGAGATTTATTAAAATTTATTCTGGGTACTACAAGATACTTTCCTGTTGACTGGTGATGTCTACTTACGTAATCGTCGGGAAAGATGTATTTTTAAGAACCAATTTTTCACAATTTATGCTTTTGTTTTAAATATGCTGAAGACCTGATGTCTTCCAATACAAAAAAAAACCTTCAGAACTTAGTTTTTTTCTTGAAAAAAATATTTGAAACTTGTACCTTTCAGTTATAAAAATACATTTTGCTTATAATAAAAGCAGGTAGGTACTACTAGATACATACTAAATGGATACGATTTGCAGACGGTTATTTTCGGTTGCTTCAAAATATGTAAAATTCCTCGTTCTAAGGAAAATTGAAAAATCTCTGTGCAGTCTGCAGGCCAGAGGGGAATCTACCAGGGGTACAGGAAGAGTGGGCGGTACGGTACCCCGCCCACAGAAGGCGCACGACTACTGAACGTGGGACCGCCACCGCGTTACGCGCTCCCGGCTGCTCCGCCCGGCGCTACGCACGCCCGCACCTGCGGGAAGCCTCGCCCGAGTCATAATAATTATTCATCCACCTCCTCGCCACTCTCGGCTCCTGGTAGCCGGTAGCCCCGCAGCCCCCAGCCGGGGAAGTCCCTAATGACGGAGTGTTATTAAATGCTAAATCGCGAGTGTTCATAAATTAAAGCGGCTACCGTATTATGCTCGTTCAGCGCTGAGCACATTTTAATGTGCTCATTAGAATCGCTAATGTGAACATTATGTTCGTTGAATATGTATTCTACGTGGGTTGCCACTTAGTTACGCGCGCAGGTCGTGAGCCGCAAGTGGTTTTATACCCTGCACTGTCACGCTATACACATTCAATTATCTGCAACATTTCTCAGAAAATTTATGAAATCCATTTTCATATTACAAGATCTTTATTTTATGTTAATTTTCTTGTATAAAATAATAACATGTAGAAATAAAAGTGCCATTATTCTAGTTGGAATATCTGTGTTTAAGACATTGGTGAACACATAATTACCAAATATCTTTCATATGCCTGAGCGATGCATATAAGAAACAAAGGAGTTTAGTGCTAATACTCATATTACATACGTGACAGTTCTGAACAAATTATTTTCAATAACAAAGGAAAAACAACCTCTTAAATATGTTATTCCTTTTAAATAATTTATTAACCAAATATACACAGACAGTAGACACGAATACTCCTTTTTTGGTATGAACCACTTAACTAGGCTGGGCCTATTCCGAGGTTGCAGTTATAGTCAGAGGTGGAAAATGTATTGATGTATCAAATATATGATTTCAAAACAGGTATCTATTAAGAATATGAGCAATGAATTGTACAAGCATTAAATTCTTCATTTATTCACTCTGTTTACACTTAATGTAATATAACTACAACATGACATTATAAGTACTTATTGTTCTACTGAAATATTTATTTATTTATTTTATTTATTTAATACATGAATTATCGAGAGTACATATAGTTTTTTGTGATATTTCACCCTCCATGCTAGGGATGACCCTGTGTTATGGCGGGTGAAGTTTACAGTTTGCGGATATACATTCGTTAGTATAGATTGAAATTTTTCACTAATTGATACTATCAACACAAATTCTCCTACAATAAGAGAGTTTATGTAGTTATATTGGATTACAAGAATAAGGTGAAGAAGTTAAAGAATTATTGGAAAAGATAAGTTATTTTTAGTAAATTAAGGAATTATTGATATATATATATAGTTCACAGTAATCAGTCTTATACATATAATGCTGCTTAGATAGTAAATAAAGATATTTTATGTTTTGCCTGCTCTATAGTAAGAAAATGATATACTTATAGTTATATTGGGTTACAAGAAGAAGATGGAGAAGTTAGATATAAGTTATATATTAGGTATATGTGCTAAATTATAATATCATCATCATCAATCTTGGCTCTATAACTCCTGGTGGGTCTTGGCCTCCTCGACAGTCTTCCTCCACTCATCTCGATTTTGTGCCAGCTCTCTCCAGTTTAGAAGTTCCAAGGTAGATATTATATCTTTGAGGACGTTGTCGCTCCATCTTAAATTGTAATATACTTCTTCATTATTAAAATTTCTACTTGTATTAGTTTGTAAAAGCTCTACGGGCGTTAAATAAATAAATTAATAATTATACTTTTGAATATTTTAATTAATAATTGCGTACCGTAGATTTGCCTCCGGCACAATAACGTGGAAATAAATGTTTTAGTGTTAATACACATTTTAAGATATCCGCGTTTAAGACGTTGAGTCGCCGCGCCGTGAACAAAGGATTTTTCAAAATCAAATAATAAGCTACCACCTTCGGAGTAATGGAGACATTGAACACATGATTTCAATATACCTTTTGAGACTTGAGACCGATTGCAATTTTCATTTATTCATAATGTTTCAGCATAATTGCATCAGTTCTACGGAACCGTGATCCAGTACAAAGATTCCATCACACATACGGACACATACACCGGGACAATGTGCATTGTCTAAACCTAAAGGTACAAAATATTATATCCACGTATCGATGAATAAAAAAAGGACTCACACTATGATAATTATTGACAATCACAAACACATTGGAGATATCGAACTTATCCGAAACCACATCTCGACATGTCCAATGAATTATTAAAAGTGACATTTATCTCGACCACCTATTACACTGGCTGCATGGCTGCTATTATTTTAAAATAACATGCAAGCTGATAATACTATACATTCGTATGTACGTGAGCATGAACAGTTTGCAAGCTTGTGTATGGCGATTCTGATGTTCTGTGCAAAACAAAGGTCTGATGCGATGAAGCAATAGCAGTTTGGCGCTTTTGTTTTATTTACTGCCGTAAATTTGAATTTCTGTGCTTTGTGAATTGAAGGGGGTTAATACAAAGACATTATTGAACTTCATAGAAACCCTTTACAAAACAGTATAATTGTTGTCGTTTATGTATATATTTATGAAAGGCATATTTTGAAGACATTGTAATCCTAAAACAAGATATTGTTTGTCTTTTGGCTACAATTAAGCACAAGATGAATGAACTTGATTATTGTAAGTTGATTTAACCAACCAACCCAATAATACTATTAAATTAAATAAAGACAATCCGGAGACAGAAAAATCAGAAAAAGATATTGGCATCTCTGGGACTCGAATCCAGGACCTTGTGATTTCATAACAACGGCTCTACCAACTGAGCTAAGGTGTCTATATCCAATTCGATCACATTTAACTGTAATCATACTTCGACTAAGAACTACCAACATTATCTTCATTTTCTTAACGCACATATTACTGCTATCTTTATATGCACATACGGCTGCTATCTTTATATATGATTGCAAGATTCAAACCCGAATTAAATGCTATCTAGATAAATTTTTGGTCTGGATAAATTTGTAACCATTTTATTTTTATTATCGTAGATAGCAAACACTTTGTGGCTTGACATTATTTAGAATGATACAAGTAAATACTTTGTTTAAAAACCAACTTTATTTTTATTTATATTTGTCGACCGGTTTCGGTTGAACTCAACCTTCTTCGGGATATTAAACATATAAACTTTTATATGTTATCATTCCACATTTTATTTTTAATAATATTACTTTATTTATCTAATCAGAATTATTTTAAAAACGTCTTTCATTTTGTAAGGTTGTTAAGGTATGTTCGTTTTTTTTTCCTCTTAATATTATAGTAGGTAGGATACATGACGCATACTTTTTTGTTTTGTTTTTAGTTGAAATAAAGTTCATCGGTTTTATTTTCATTTTCCTTGTTTGATTTTTTATTATTTTAGTTGTGCAAAACGAGTACAAAATGCTTAATTTATTGCGTCTCAAAATGAATACGGAATATTGTGTTTTTCTCGTATTTGAATTTCTAGAACATCGCATTCATGTCGGGATATTTATTTCTCGGCAAATTTCTAGGTACAAATAACAGTTTAATATTTTACATAAAGAAATGAAATATTGACATTAGAGCGAAGAATATTTCCCTAAAGATGACTGTGCGCTGTTCCAACAACAGCACCAAAGATAAGTTTGAAAATCAAATAATACAAGAATGCCGCCAGAATCGCTGTCATCTTTGGTCAATATTGCCCAAGCAATTCACAAAGTCAATAAAGCACATCCAACATTTTACGAGCATCGAGTCGAAAAATAAACATATCACCTCAGAGCGCCACCCCGAGGACTCAAGTAGTATCTCAGCAAGACGAACCATGAATGGTCAAACAGGAAGTCCAATATTTACACTCTACACTTCCCTCTACTATGACGCTAGTGTTTCCCTTGACCAGTTTCCGGTTCGCGCCTCTGACGCCGGCCATTTGTAAATGAATCGGTTTTACAAGAGCCAATAAATCTGGTGTGAAAATACATCGTAGCTCTGATGTGTGAAAGCGAGAAGTTTAGGGTCAGTACCTGCCATTTTTAGAACCTGACAAATCAATTTAACGCCAGACCCACCCAAGTGGCGCCACCATTCAGCCATCTTACGACACCATTCAGCCTTTATGGTGTAGGATAATTTTATGTCTAATAATATTGAATAAACACATTTAAATCTGATTACTCACGGATAAGAAAAGATTTTTTATAAACTTATAAATATTTGATACGGGTATTTCATTCTGTAGTGACTCGTAACCGCAGAAGAATTCATTTCCAAGTGGAGAAAACTATTAAATTATAATAATGTTTTTTCATGATTTCAAACCACGGAGCATCATGTATACATCATACACACCAAGCTCAATTGATAATAAAACTATTTTATGAGTTGCTAAATTAATACAGTTCCTATATACCTACTCGTACATTATGAAATTCAAAACGACATTTGGAAACTTTGGGAACACGTCAGAAATCTATTTTTTCAGCAAGAATGAACCTGCCAATAAGAGAAATCTGTTGCACAATTTAACAAGATTTTGTCTGCTGTTAGAAAACAGTAAAATTGCTTTGATGTTTACCATTGCGATGCAAATATTTTTCCTCAATTTGTTTTGCAAATAATTCAGCGCAACTGTAAACCTTACAGGAGAAAAGGAGCAAAGTAACAAAGCGATGTATGTATTTTCTGAAATATTGATAAAAATATCCGACTAATTTTCATTTGCAGATCTTTTAAAAAACTTTTTTAACACATGGGATTGTCGAATCGCTGGCTAAAGATAAAGAATGTGAATCTACTTAATTACTGTCGGTTTTTTCTAAAATGTGCAGTGAAATCCCACAAATAAAAAGATAATATATATATATATATATATATATATATATATGCATATATAAATTTTCTATTATTTTGGGACAGTTGACAGCAAATCTTAAATTATACTTATATATTATAATAAAATAATTAATTATGCCAATTATGGACTTCCCAGTTATCATAGTGAATGACTAAAGTGTAACAATATAAAGGTAATTTTTTTATTTTGATTTTTTTTTTCAGATATAATATGTGAGGGAGTGTGAGGAGGAACATAAAGAGAGCGAAGGACAGGAATGCATGGGAGGGTTGATTGAATAAGACAAACCAGCAAGATAATAATAATTTTACCACACTTTAAATTTCCTTGCTGAAAATTTACTCGTATTGACCGTGTAGTCCAGTCAAGTTAAACATGAAAAGGGGGTTGTGCTTGCAAAAGGTCCAGTCATTCTGAATTTTTTATATGTTGTTAGGACCTAAACCAGTATTAAAAAAAACCAAAATTGCAACTTCGAAAATGCTGTGCAAGCGGCGGTGGACCCAAAAAACCAAGAAAATTATCGGATTTTTTTCAGTTTTTGCTCAATATCTCAGTGAAGGAAGGGTCTGACCAGCGTAGTCAGAATACATACTTTTAAAGTAGACTAAATTTTCTATAATTTGAGATCAAAGCGAGCTATATATAACCATTGGTTTCCAAGATACAGTTCTTCGAAAATATTCCATTTTTTCAAAAAAGTGAAATTTTTTCGAAAAGGTGACTTATTTTGTAAAATATTTTCTAAAACACCCATCCCACGTCAAATATTATATGAAATAAAGTTGTTGTAAATTTAATTAGCTTTCATTTGAGACTAGATTGATATCTGTAGACTTAACGGTTCTCTCAAAAATAGCAGATAACCAAAAACAGTCATAAGTGGGTTATGGGGGAAACGCAAATAAACTGTTCTCACGTCTTTTTATGGTTTTATTGTGCTTTTTCCACGCAGCTGGACATTTTTTGTATGCTAAGAGCGTGCACCTCCACCTTAAGGATATGATGGCTCTACAAGATCGGATGGATAAAAGTGAATACAACATGTTCACAAAAGGATCCTCCACCATTCGCCGGTCTGACAATTTTTGGTCTGGGTTATAGTCAGACCTAACAATTCAGCAGAAGCTGATGCGATCCATGATATGGTATTTATGTTGATCATTTGTGAAGAACTGGAAAGTTTTTGCAGCATCTCATGTCCTACTGGAGCAGCATGTAGAAATGAGACCTTCTCGAATCATCCGAGGTAATAGTGATGTGGAAAAACTAAAAAACTGGTTTGCTCTCCACCCTCCATTTCCCAAAACTGACAGTTTGATTTCTAGCAGTAGTGGTTTATTGGCAGGTCCTGAAATTAATTGCCATACAGCCCAGAGAGTTGGAACGGAGGGAGTGATGAAAATTGTGGGCAAATGTACGATAAGGTAGTATTAAAACGGAAAAATAAAGTTACCACGCTGGCATCAATCACCTCAACCGTTAAACTGCCGGACAAAAACAGAAGAGTGGCTGTGGATCCGCTCACAATTTTCCAGCGAGCGTGTATTGCAAAGCAATCTGAACAGGATTTACAGGGTGACTTCAAGTATGAGTTGGCCCCGTTCCCGATGTCTCTGTTCAATGAACAAAGGATGCGCAAGGGCACAAAATCTACTCTGTACTCTGCCTTCACTCCTCTTTCCAGCCACACGCCGATAGGTGCCAGCATTCACGTCATTTTGGATGGTGGCTACCTCTTGCACAAGGTCGTGTGGCTTTTGGCGCGTTATACCACCCACATCCGAAACCACTTTGGGAAGAACGTCTCCATCGTTTTTGATGACGCTACCCCGAAGATGCTACCAAAAAAAACACCAAAACAGCAGAACGACTCCTGCGCTACGCAGCTCATTCCAGCTACGAATTGACGTTTGATTTATATTTAATATGGCATATCCACAGTAATTTTAATTGCTCAAGAGCATGTTTTGGGCAATGAGAACAATAAGAGACGCCTTATAACTCTTCTCTGTGACGCCTTTCAGAAGGAGGGAGTAGAAGTGGCTGTTTCCGAAGAAGATGCAGATCGAGAGATCGTCATGATGGCGCTTTCAAAAAGAGCAGTAGCCGATCGGGTCGTCATAGTGGGAGAAGACGTCGACCTGTTCGTTCTTCTCAATGGTTTAGGCGCTGAAGAGACAAACATCTATCTTCAGAAGAGCACGAAGGGTGAAGCTGATTGCTGTCACTACTCTACGACCTCCTATAACCACCAGGGCTCCTGGCGATTACCAGGAACGGTACTATTCACCCATACATTTACCGGGTGCGATACCACCGTTTGGCCAAGGAAAGACCAAAATCACCACACTTATGAGCAAGTTTGAACCACTTGCTGAGCAAGTGCAGGTCTTCCTTCGGCCAGACTCCACCCCACAAGCCGTGAGTGGAGCAGGCATCAACTGCTCTGTGGCTATATGGGGGTGACATCGCGAGGGATACTTTGGATTTCCTGAGGTATAAGACGTTTGTCACTTCAACAAGCATAAACCTCGCCTGTTTGCCACCGACGGAAGATGCCACAGGCCACCAATCAGCAAGGTGCTACCTCCAAGTGCAGAAGTGGCGGGAAGTCAACTTGAATCCCACTGAATGGGGGTGGAAGCTGTCTTCTCAAGGACTTACCTCCATCCCCACCACGGCGGATTCCGCACCTCCTGCCCTTCTGCAAAAAATTTCATGTAAATGCAAGAAAGGATGCTCTGGGAGCTGCTCGTGAAGAAAGGCTGGGCTTCACTGCTCAGTCCTCTGTCAGTTATGCGGTGGCAAATTTATTTATTTATTTATTTATTAACGCCGATTATAGCGGCTTTTACAAAAGAATTACAATTATTTTACATATGAATACAGAATATACATAGATAAAGAAAAAGAAAAATATAAATATAAAATTCATAAAGGAGAACAATAAAAATTGTAGTATCAACATAAAAAAGTACAAAGAGTAGGTTCTTATAAATACAATACAACATATTATAAATCCCGCATATTATGTATTAATAAATTAATACTTTTAATCTGTATTTGATTATAGTCAAACTGAGAAGCGCTGACAGACAGTTTTAATTAAGTAGTGTTTGTATGAGGTTAAACTAGCAATGTTTATAGATTCATCCAAAACATATTTATTTCCAAGTACATGCAGGCGATTCATTATGGAATTGCGTTCAGCGTTAGATCCTGTATTGTTGCAATGCTAAGGTAATTTGAAACGAACTGATCGACTAGGTACATGGAAACATATTAGCGAAAGAAGTTCAGGGGAGTTCAAAAGGTTGGTAACGATTTTAAATAAATAAAATAAGAAATATTTTTTAGGGAAAAGGGAAATCAGGACAAAATCTAGGGAAATTTCGAACTCTGGCAAATTTTTTATTACATATGACAATATTACTGGTATTGTTTATATATTTTTTATATATATTTTATATATATATTTTTATATACGTATATGTATTTTTTGGAATTCCCATGAATCTTAATTATTGTTCATGTACTTACATGCAATGTTATTTTTAACACTGACAACTCAAAATGATATTATGTATCTAAAAAGATAAATGGGACCTCTGAAAAAAAAAATTTATCGGTGATTGCGGTTGATTTTTATTGTGCAAAGTATTTTTTTTATTTGGAATTCAGTGGTGAGTGTATTCGTACTTTTAAATTATTATTTCACGTAGCAAAAAGTTTTTTATTTGGAAAAGCTCAGTATTATAAGTACATTTACCAAATTCCGATATCTTCCCAATTAATTAACATATAACAGGATTAGTGTTACACAATCAGGTGGCTACATAGGTAATTGCGTAAATGTGAAGTTCTAGGGAAATTTCACTTCGAAATCTAGGGAAATAATTTTTTTGGGCAGAACATCCCTGTTTGAATGAAGAATCCAGAAGAATTTTAATGGCGGAATGCTTTGAGATGACTTTTAGGTGTGAGGTGTGTTTTTTATTCAAGATTAACTGCTTTTAATATAGAAAAACATTGGTAAAATGTCCACATTTCACCGGTACTGTTATTGTACTTTAACAAAGTGCAATATAAAAACAATAAATCATCTTTTTCATTGCAAATACAAGTTAGTGACATCGTAAGCCTCAAATTTTGTGTTCAGGCGTGACTGTACATTGTTTTTTGTATAACACATACAGAAACATTGGTATTTATAATATACTGATCATGGCGATTGTGTAATAACTTGTATAAAAAGCCCTTGATACTAAAAAAAATTCGAAAACAAGACCGATGTATCGTAAACCAAATGTCAAATATGACATATGACCTATTTATGACTATGCTTAACCTCAAATATAGCCCTTTTACGTCATAATTTTAATTGTAGAGAGCCTAAATATTGTTTCCAATAAACACAATAACTATTATTTATCTAAATCTCTTAAACAGTATGAAAATAACCGAGAACACGAAATGTTGAATGGCGTGCTAGTCTTTCGTGGCGTAAGGCGTAAGATTTCAAATGTCAATACATCTTGATACACTTCGGTGAATTTGTTAGCAGGTTAACAGTGACGTCACCGTTAACCATTTCAGTAATGCCAACTTGACGCTGTATTTTGAGGAGAGGTTTAAAAATGCACTTTTTAATAATTTTTTAAAAACTCTGCGTTTAATATTATGAAATAAAACTTATGTATTCAGAATCAGCGTTTATTGGTCTACATGGACATATTTTTTTAAAGCCATAATATTTTTCACTGGAGTTCCTTATTCTTCCCTAATGAAAATTTTAAGATTCGTAGGTAGGTACCTGTGTAAATAAAGTTAATAATGTTTTATTATTGCTTTGGCCGAACGCATTATGTAGGTACTTTGTAACTGCTCAAGATTTTTTTAGTGAAGCTTTATTCTTTCGCAAAAATATAATAACTAATTACGCAACGGTAAAGCTGTTCCCGCTGATCCGCGGGTCACGGGATCGATGCTTGTCAAAATACTATTTTTTTAATGTATAATATACGAAAATGAAACCGCTGTGTCTCGTTGTAAATAATTTATTTGAAGAAGAATTTACAAACGGAATCAAATAAAATTAGGTGACATATTTATTAACTCTTTTAATGGGTTTTTAGAATGTTCTAGAGCTGGAGGGATGAAATTAATAAAGTAATATTACACTTAGGTAATAGTTATTTTGGTTCAAACGAGTTTTAGAACAATTTTTCGAGTCCTGGGGTCCTAGCATGGTCGATCGATATAGGTTTTATCGAAAATGTCGGTAACTTGCGATGGCTCCCGAGCACGACTGTAGACCGCTAACGAACAAACAATAGTTCGCAATGACTAGGGGTTCCTAATATATTTGACGTAAACTGTTGTTTATTCGTTAGCGGCCTGCAGTCGTGCTCGGGAGCGATCGCAAGTTACCGACATTTTCGATAAAACCTATATCGATCGACCATGCTAGGGGGCCAGGGACTGGTTGCAGGAACAATATATCCAATTTCAAAGTTAAAATTCAAATTCTGTGAAAGTTCTATTCAACTTTCGTTATTATTTCGTCATCCGCTGGTTATTTAACGACACTTGGATGCTAAAAGAACTTCAATAGGACTTTTACAGAACTTGAATACATATTAACTTTGAGATTTTTTTTACACTAGCTCCACTCAGGATGCCCTGAGGAAAATCTCCTTTAAAATGCCCCTCAGGGCATATATCATCTTTGGGGATGCTACGTGGAAGGACTTTTTAGGAAAGGTAGGAGAGGAAGTTCTGGGAAGGAAAAGGGTATTAGGGGTGGGTAGGAATCTGGGGGTCAGTGTGTTAAGGAGTGACGGAAGAATGAATCCACTGCGGTGCAAGGGGGGTGCACTGGGGAAGTCAAAGAGACCCCCTCAACCATTCTCTCACGATCCAGCCTGCCATGCAGCTGGTGGGCAGACGCATCCGCCGCCAAGACCCGGACAAACCTCATCCCATGAACCCGTGCATCCTTGCTAAGTCACCAAACGTGGCACTTGGTTAATCCAAAACAGTGTGCAATAAAATTGTGAATGAAGAATACTTGGAGCAATTTGATGAGTTTGTGTATTTGGGAAGTATGTTCACGAGAGATTTAAAGGCTGAAAGAAATGTTTAAAGAAGGATAATTGCAGATAACCCCATTAATGAAGGACTGAACGCGGTTAGCGCTAATAAAACTGTATAAAGAAGCCAAACTAGCAGTCAACAATGGAGTGCTGGTACCTACCCTGATATATGGCGGTGAGGCATGGAACTGACAGAAGAAGGATGAAAGTAGACTGAATGCTGTAGGAATGATATCCCTAAGGCGTATATGTGATAAAACCATGTATGGTTGACGACCATTGGTCGTGTGAGAAATATGAAGAATCGTCAAGACTGCAAGGCTGATGTAATTGTAATTAGGTAAGAAGGGATGATGCTCAGATGGTTTGGAACACAGAAATGAAGTCGGGAACGCCTGAGGAAGACGTGGCACGATCAAATAAATCAGATACTTGAGTCCATTTCGAGGGTCAGAATAATAGAGAGTTTGAGAGCACGTATGAATGTGAATGAGGCAAGTAGTGTGTACCAAGGCCGAGTTATCTGCCTACCCCTGCGGGGAAACGGCGTGATAGTTAGTTTGTTAGTCAGACATGACTAATTCTTAAAATATTTTGAACTGGCAAGCAATTCAAATATTGCTAAAATCCTAATAAACTTATTTCACTGATATTTATGAACATTTGCACTGAAGCGAAACTCATAAGGGTAGGCATGTGAAGGTGGTCGGCAATGCGCTTATTTTAAACTCTTTACACTTGCATAAATCTTCCCATACTGAGTATGCTGCATGTACCGATAACTTATTCATCTGTCACGGTTGTACAGTGTACATACAGAAACATATTTTTGCGCATGTGCACAACAAAAGAATGGGTGTACGTAAAAATGCGTGTGGTCACATGCTCTCGAGTTAAGAAGGTACAGGCACCGGTACCTACCTACATATATGAAAATACCATTATTCCACGAACCCCATATGAACCAAAGTTTGCATATAATTAATCTTGGTGTGTCAATATTTTAAAATGTTAAAATTCTAGAAAGTGCAATGTAAAACACGTTGTCCATGCACACAAATCTGTTTTATGTACCCAAGTATCATCTACTTTTAAAAAAACTAGAGAGTGCAATTCATAAGCAGTAGAAGTGAAACCTTCATAACACTAATGCAAGAGGAGGGAGACTACGAATCACCTCGCAAAGAGTAGACCGGTGGCTACGAAGCGCCGCACAAAGAGAATACCGATTATACTATCTCATTTTCTCCCAAGCTAAATCCTGCAGATGTATGTGTTTGTCTCTTTTTAGTGTCGCTATTTTTCGTTTCATTGAGTTTCAAATCGCAACAGTGCTAAAGAAGTTTTCACTTCCATTATGTTTTTATGGTGTTTTGTTCAATCTCTTTCTTCAGTCAATTCTCAATCCTTCTCATCGTGATGGCAGTCATCGTGATGGCTGTTGATTAGTTCTTGTGCATGAAAATCATTTATGTAATATGTTTTTTGACCCCACTTTTCGTCTGAAAATCGTGCGACTAGCATTAGATCTGGGCTAATTTTACTGAAAAATTCCAGAGAATCTGAATTCATTCCATGACTGTTTTCTTCCAATAGGTTAACTGTTTTTTTTTCTGTGTTTTTCTTTTAGTAATTGACTTTAATAAATGTCCATAATATAACGCCCACTCCCACGGTTATGTTCTGCAAATGTGTTCACAATGGTGGTCAGGTCCAATGAAACATTTCACATTATAGATTTTCTAATCGTCCGCATCATTTAAGAGTGTCTTTGTTTTACCTACAGCGTTCTCGCCGCTCCCATTGCCCTTTCGCTTCGACAGCATCCAAGCGATAAATTCCCGATCGAAATCTTCGTATCATCTCCGCATTGACGTCCAACATCGGTGAGGGTCTGTGACAAGGGGACCACACGGTGCCGGGCGGAACCACACGGCACCAAAGGTACCACACGGCACCGAAGGTACCGCGCGAGGAGCGAAGAGCGTACAATCCTACAGCCGTACACCCCCACCAGCCTTGTTGACAGGGCCGTAACAAATAAACATTGTCGGTATTGTTGGTGTCCCGCCAGACTAATTTATTGACGGTGTCCCCGCGAGCCACCAGACAAACTGCGCACTAAAGGACACATTAAGAGCTCGTCAGCGGTTCATACAATTACCTCCCTGAAGGAATTCTTGTTTCATGTCGTGTTAAAGAGATCATTTTATGTGAGCGTGTTAACTTTAAAGACTCAAGAGGTATTTTTAGTTTCCATCAGGTACGCAAGATACTCACGGGCATATTTTTTGACGTTGAGGGTGTGTTAAAACTTTCCTCTCAAATACTCTTCGGCCTCTTTTATAATCTTCAATATTTAAAATCAGATCTATTTTTCATGAATTGTGTTTGGTTCAAGAGAAGATACATGATGAAAAGCTTCCCAGTTAAACTGAATGCGATTATCACCGCCATGACTGCCTGGATGGAGTCTCCCCTGATGGCCGAAATAAAAAAAAATCTGGAGACGGGAGATGGAGAATTACCCCCCGTAAACGGCTGTTAGTATTAATTTAAGTGTTTAATATTTCATTTCTCATGCTTATTTGTTTTTTTATTTAATTTATGTGTTGATTTTAATTATTTTTTACCTCATCTTATTATTTATCTTTCTTTTGTTATTTCAAAATATGGAATGTATTGATTTGCACTTTCCCTGCATACATTCTGGAATAAATGATTTTATAAGCACCAGATTTAAATGTCCGGTTAAATTTTCCCCACAGAAAAAACTAAACCCTTTCACACACTTCCTCAAATGATCATCTAGTCAATTCACGCTATGCAATTGCACTATATAAGTATAATAAATACAAAACAATACAAGAACAACATGTCAACCTACCAGAGACCAAATGGGAAAATAATTCACCGACTCCAGATATTTTCATATCAGAGGGTTCGGCTCTGTGGAACTCCTAATTGGACCTATATTATTATTATTATTAAACTGTTTTAAATGCATAATACAAATAGTGCAACAGTTACAAGTTACATGTACAGCAATATGACGTGATTTTTCACAAAAACGCTGTACAATTCATCCAAATATATTATTAAATATTATATTAATTGTAAACGTATTTATTTTATTTTTAATTTTTAACTTTATGAGTAAAACCTCATATTGCAATATTTAAATAAATGAAGACAATATAATCGAAACTCAATCGAAAATCTGCAAACAGAAAAATCAGAAAAACATATTGACACCTCTGGGACTCGAACCCAAGAGAGGTCCTGGGTTCGAGTCCCAGAGGTGTCAATATGTTTTTCTGATTTTTCTGTTTCCAGATTTTCGATTGAGTTTCGCTTATATTGTCTTCATTTATTTAAGTATTTATTTTATTTTATAGAAACAAACATATTGTATTATTGGTTACGATGATGAGAAAAATTTACAGATATTAAATAATATTTCACAGTCGGTACCCGTGACATGTTTCTATGTAATGTCTTATTTGGGGTAAGTATATATATATCCAAGGTTCATGCACCATATTGACTTACTTGAGGAAACTGATTCTGTGAGCCTAGAAACTAGAAGGAAAGCAAGTCTTGTTATTCTGTCTTTCAAAATTTGGAACAATTTCATCAATAGCCCATTTCTCCTGGGATACAGACCACTACAGCCGTAGTCGACATCATGACTTATTTAAAGTACCGAACGGCAGAACAGACGTCTTGGCAAAGCATAGCATGACGAGGGGAGTGGTGCTGTTAAATGAAATTGCAAACCATTTGGATATAAGTGACTGTTATTTATATGAATTAAAAACATTATTGAAGAGTCACTTGCCTAAATGCTGATAGGGTAACTAAATTGTACTGTAATTGGAATTATTCTGTTGTACAATAATAATAAAAAATAAAATAAAATATTTAGTAATTAGCGGGTGATGTGCGTAGTGTACAGGTTTGTGTACATGTAAGTATGTATGCTTATAGGTGTGAGAAGTGGTGATCTGTGAAGAGATATGAATGCGCATTGAACATTTTATAAAATTGACATGACGCTTTTTTCAAATATGGCACTGCCCACATTTAACCCGAAAAAATGTCGATGTTAGATTTTAGGAAAATATTATTAAATGTGTTATGAACATTGTTAATTGGCTCATTAACGGCTGCTTTTGTTTTTTAATTAAGCATGTGGAGTAGTGCTGTATGGCGTATACATTTTAAGGGTATGTTAAAATTAATTAGAGACACAATAATTAGAGATACATATTAGTTTGGTACGGTCGATTTTATTGTTTAAAATTCCACGCTTAATCAGCTCTTGCTCACCATTGTTGCAAAGTTTGAACTGGATTTTATAAATTATTGTTGAATTTGAAGGTAAGATATTTTATAAATTTGTTTTGAATACTTTCTATGCTATCGATGTACAGTTTATTCTCCGGTTTCCAAATTGGCGAAGCATATTCCAGTGAACCTCTGACTAATGCAAAATGAATTACGATTATACGAACAAAACCAAGCATTTTTTACGACCTCTGAACGATTGAGTCGATGTGCGTATTAAGCATAGGTTTACTATCAAGGTAAACGCCAAAATCTTTACCTTCCGTTTAAGATGTGACAGGTGCATTGTGGAGTGCGTAAGAGTATTGAATTACTGTTTATTTGTGGTTAATGTCATAGAGTGACATATAGAAACATTGATATCCAAACACTTAACTTTGCAATACTCTAAGATGGAGGACCGACCACCTACCGCCCCATCACTTCCATATTCTCAAAAGTATTGGAGGGGGTGGTTGAACATCTTAACCAATCGACAGTATGAATTTCGACGAAACCGATCTGTTCGAATATGTGACGCATATTTGGGGACGGTACTTGGAGCGTTTTAGAGAAACTCAAACCGTCAGGTTGGATTTCTCCACAGCTTTTTAGGGATGTAGCACCGAGCACTTGTAGGGAATGGTATGGAATCCATCGAACCTATGCTGTTTTTCTTGAACATCAACTATCTCGCGTATTCGACAGCAGTGTTCATGGGGGTTATATTTTTGATAAGCCCCTTTCCACTTATGATGTCCGAACTGCTCAGGAAGTTTTTAAATTAAAAGTTAAAGGCCAAAATGAACGGTTTCAACGTCTCAAAAATCCAAGAGTATTTGATTTCTGTCTGGTGCAATTTAAAGGGAGAACCCTCCCCAATAAATACTCTATTGAAATGGTTGGAGTAAGTATATCAAGCCTATGGTATCGTGGCTCACAGAAACCCGAGTAATCCTGGCTTCCAAGAAACGGGGCGTCTTGTATAGGGCTAGCAAAATCTTCATCTTCGGTGACTAGCTACTAACCCTGTAAAAAACTCAAGCACGCCCATCAAATGAATTTGGGAGTCACCCCTGGGCTGGATTCTCAAAATACTTGATAAACCTACTTGATCGTGTGCGAAGGAGGGCGGTCCATCTCAATCCATTGTTAACAGAAAATCAAACAAGTAGTCGACAATCCGTTGTTAACAGACCGATTGCAATCTCTAATGCACAGATGCAATGTAGGCATGCTGAGTCTGTTTTGTAGGTATTTTATTGAAGCCTGCTCCAATGAACTAGCAGTCTTTACGTGAGTAGTCTTACGTGAAACTCGACGGACATGAGCGAAAAATTCATTCACACTTTATGTTGGCTTCAGTTTCTTTGATTCGTTTTTGTGTAAGTCGGCTTATATGTGGAACGTGCTACCGGCATCTGTTTTTATTCCTTTATATAATTCGGGCCTCTTCAAAAGCCGCATTAATAATAATAATACCGCTGCCCTTTGCAGCCCTTTGACTCTTGTTTAATTCTGTCTTCGTCTGTCGAGCGACCAGAATATGTGAAGAAACGAAAATCGGAGCAGAACTTACAAAACTGACCGATGCACTGACAGAATTGAACAGGAGTCAAAGGGCTGCGCTTTCCTGCCTTACGTTCACAATGTGACAGACAGAATTGCCAAGTCGTAATTACATACACTGATGATATAGCGAATAGTGTTCAGTTTCGTATTTAGGCCACGAACGTTTTGGTAGTGCGTTGATAAGGATTTTTTGACAGAACGATTATTCAGGTTCAACCTAAAAAAAAATTCCGAGAAAGTTCACGTCTTTCAGCAACTTGGCGGGTGGAGCAGTCTTGAGCTCCAGTTTTGTGGGAAGCCGGTTTCCTGAAGAAGGAGCAGGTAGCACATACTGGAGGTTTCTCTTTTTTGGGGCAGGCATCACGGTTGTGACCAACTTTGGCATAGTGGGGAGTAAGTCTGCTTGGCAATAGGAAGCTATGTGGCCATATAGTTGGCAGTGGCCACACTTCAAACTAACTAGCCAGTCTCTCACGCGGTATAGCGGCCAGCCTATAGCAAGTTTGATGCGAGATATTAGAGAGTAACGTACAGATGAAGGAACTCTAAAAATGTGGATGCAGTTTCCAGTGCGAGGGCAAGATTTATGAGAAAAATACATGTTCTCTTTTAGATTTAGTAAAGACAGACCAGTGTTATTGGAAGATTGGTGATGAACGGCATTTATGACTTTATCTGCCGAAATATCTTGAGGGAGGTTTTGGATGGCGATCCGTGGGAGGTGATTTGGGGCAATAGTTGCTTTAAGACCCGCTTTGTTTAGCGCTGCATTCGCTACTTTTCTGCCTCAACAGAAGTACCTTCTAGGTTGTACTAACACATCACCACTTTTAATCAGTTCACTGGGATTGACTGCATTTTTAGCGATTTTTGGGTAAACTCGGAGGTGGACGGGGTGTCAGTTGACTGGTGGATTATAACTGAAGGTCTAGCATGTCCAGGAGGAGTATTATTCCTAGTAATAGGAGGTAATCGGGGAAATTTTTCAGATTCAATTGAATCACTCGAGTGATGCTCGTCACGATAGTTGTTCTCCCTTAAAATTCTATTTTCATCTTACTATGAAGTTAATGAAAAGGGCGACGATGGATGTTGTTGACCTACCTTTCATACATCCATGTTGATTCGGCGTAATGATTATCAAAATTGTCGAGTACAATTGATCAAAGACGATTTTTTCAAAACCTTTGCTCAGAATAAATAGAACGTTGAAAAATCAGCAAACAGTTGTGTAACTTCTCTGCTGTCGTGTGCTCTTGTGGAATAATAGGTGTGTTCCGGTATAATGGGAGATTTTTTTTGCGTCTTAATTATTTTGTATGTCGGATTCCAATCTTAAAATGTATGTTTTATGAGTAAGACCAGAAATCCTCTTTTATCTTTTTGTAGAATAATGCGAAATATTGATATAGATTCGTGTGGCGTTTCCAGGCAAGAAAAAACTTTAATTTCTCTTTTGTTATATTAATTAAAGCCGCCGAATACCATGTTGGAAATTTGTTAGGTAAACTAGTTTTCTTTGGAACCAGATCATCTGTTAGAGCATCGATGATTTCATAAAAATGGTGCACCGAAGTGTCATCGTCTTGTGCATTAACGACAGAAGACCAATCACCATTTCTGGGAGCATCATTGACTACTTCATAAATGTTTGTTAAACAATTTGGCTATCTTGGGTTTTATGATGGATAATACTGAGTTCGACTTCTTCGAATACCAGTGGAGAGTCGACAGCAAAGACGATGGCTATAGTGTCACCTGATCTAAAGTTGATCCATTGTGTATTAGAAATTGCATTATATTGTGTTTAATTGGAGAAACTATGGAGGGTAGAGACACAGATGTCGGTACTACGAACCTCACCGAACCTAAGCGAATCAGACACGTCAGAGCTCTTCAAACATTTAAGCGATACTATTGATGACCTCTTGCCCCGCTACCCTACGGCAGATTTTGTAGTCCTGGGGGGACTTCAACGTTCACAAGGAACTTTGGTTGACGTTCTCAGGATTAACAGACTCGGCTGGACGATAAGCGGAATTCTTTGCCCTTTGCACGGATTGGAGCAAATGGTTCAGGAGCCTACAAGGTTTCTTGATGTCCATACTCACCGCTCCAATCTCTTAGATCTGTTTTTAACCACTGTGCCACACGGTTACAAGGTTGAAGTCACAGCGCCTTTAGGATCGTCCGACCACTGCCTGGTGACGACATCAATCCCTGTAATCTTCAGACCGCCAAACATGATGCTGAAGATAAAAGTGTGGCACTACATATCAGCAAATTGGTTCGATCTGCGGGCACATTTTAATGCTTTCCCGTGGTCAACTGTCTGTTTTCGGACTTCGGATCTCTCAAGATCTGCCAAGGAAATTGGTGAAGCCATTACAATCGCGATGGATATCTTCATCCAATCTACCGTTAAAGAAACTGGTGTGGGCTCAAAGCCGTGGTTCAGTCGACAATCCTCTGAAGCAGTGCGACAAAAAAACACGGCTTACCGAGCCTACAATACATCTAGAATATCTGAAGACAGAACAGCCTACAACAAAAAGGCAAATGAAACCAAGAGAATCATAAATTGGTCAAAATTCGAGCACGACCTGCAGATCAGCAAAAAGCTGGCTGCGTGCCCGCATGGCAGCTGGCAATTGCTAACCCTGTATAAATCACAAGTGCGCCCCACGGTTGAATTGGGCAGCCACCTCTGGTCTGGAGCTCAAAAATACTGAAAAATAAAATTAGACTGAGAAAAATAGAATACTGAGCTGAAAAATACCCTCGACTGTGCAAAAACGGGCGGTCCGTTTGATAGATTCTACCATCTTAACAGACGGATTGCAATCTTTAGAGCAAAGGCGTCGGGTGGGAATGCTATCCTTATTCTACCGGTATTCCGGTAGTAGTTCCGAGGAACAAGCGTCATTGATCCCTTCGGCACCGGTGCATAGTCGGGAAACACGCCAAACGTATGCCCAAAATATGTACATGGTTGACATTTGTCACATGAGAATGGTCGCTTCTTTGACTCGTTCATGTGTTCAACAGCTCAGATATTGCCGGCCTCTGTGTTTCCACCTTCCTACAACATGGGTCTCTTCAAGACCAAGGTTCATTCCTTCCTCTCCTCAAAAATACCCTCCACACATAGGACCTGAGTGAAATTATTTTCTGTGTGGAGTTAATGTAAAAAAAATTATATTTAGTATACTCAACGCCTGTATTTTTTCTCTTTTCTTCTTAACTATTTTCATCTATTTATCTCATATCTTTTTTTTCATTTCTTTATATTTTTTTCTTTAATCCCATTTATCTACTTAAATTAAAATTATATTTTTTATCTTCCAACATTAACATATCAAAATTAAATTAAATTCCTGCCACCTCAGAACAGGCTCAGCCTAGTGAGGTGGTATATACCAAAAAAAAAAATATATATATATATATATATATATATATATATATATATATATATGTATATGTAGGTATATTGTATATATTGTAATGTTATTCTTGGTTAATAAATAATTTAAAAAAATATATATATATAGTAATTGAGTCAGATATGGCAGTTTTATGACTATTGATGATAGAGAAACGCTGCGCGTTTGATAACATAGGACTAACTCTAGGTAAGTAATGGCATCAAATTTGACTACTTCAAATCAAAGACGTTACATACTTTAGTGAATCTCAAAGTGGGAAGCCAAACGCAAGACAATTGTACTGTTTTCGATTTCTAGTACTTTAGTACTAAACTGTCACTCGTCAAGTAAGGTCATGTCTTACCAGTAGGAAAATTGCATTTAAAAAGCGCCAAAATGCCCTCCTGTATGATGAGAAAATGTTTCCATTACACGGCAAACATTAGTAAAAGTGAAGAAATAACATTTAATTTATATGTACACACAAATTACTTATTATTATCGATTATTATAAGCAATACAATTAATTTTCATGTTCCCCGTCCGAAAATTTTGTACGTCATTTGAGAAAAAACACATTGTCTTATGGTACGGTCACACTGAGGTCAACTTCCAACTTCAAACTTTTGGACGATTGCGTAGAAGGGTAGTTCATGCGTTGGAAGTTCGAGTTGGAAGTTTGGCTTCAGTGTGAATGTAGCATAACTTTTTAATATATGAATAACTTTTGAATTAAGAAATTACTGAAAACCGCTGAAAACAAAAGAGTGTTGCTTACTTGCCACATTATTTTAAGAGCATGTGAGACTATGGCGAGTCTATTTATATAACGTCATTGCTTCAAATGCGATGTTTCGAATGTCTTAGTAATGGTGAGATCCATATATTCATGGCTTCTGAAGTCAACGATTTTCGAGATCGAGAGGGTTTCTGTCATTTCTGTACAGGTACTTTATAATGGAAATCAAACAGCTCGTCATCGGGGATGTTTTCAACTAACCACGTCTCGCCGATTTAGATTACGTCGAATCCGTTGATCAGGACATTTTGATTAAAAAATTTCGTTTTGTGGGCTTTGGAAAAAAACGGTTGTATCGTGTAAGTGAGGAACTATTATTCAATTTAGATTTGAATTAAATATAATAATACCTAAAAATAAAGCATTAATCGAGATAAGGATATTATGATAATTACTTAGCAGCCAAAAGTCTACTGGGGTGAGCATTTTTTTGTTTGTGGTAAGTTGAGTGATGTGTGTGTAGAGATAAGTAGAAAAATGGTATAAGTAGAAAAAATATAATAAAATTTTAATTTAATTTTAAAAATAAAATATCGTGTTAAATTGTTCAAGGGGGTTTGTGCCTAATACGAAGAGAATAGCAGAAGAGAATATATTTTTTCATGTGTTATTTTTTAAGTTTCGTATCAGTGAAAAATCATGTTTAAATTTTTTATTTCTTTAGATGACATCAACAGAATTTATTTTTTCTGGCAAGTTTGGTGTTTTTTCTGATCATTGACAAAAATTTTATCTCCTGCAACACTCTAACTCTTACAGTCGACCCCCTTCTTCTTTTTAATCGCCTCTAGCAGCTCGTCTTTCCTTTTGGAGATGAATTTGGCAACCACGTTCCGAGAATGGGAGTCACGGGGTGCTGCTGCTCCACTGTCTTGAGAATATTGTCTTAGACAGGACAAGCGTAATAATAATATAGGTAAAAGCGTTTGATAAAATCCCTTAATTATTACACCAATTGGATTCAATAATAATATAGATACATAAAAATAAATTTCAAAATATTACGTAGCCCTATGAGATTTTAGAAAAACCTGGACTCGGTTGAAGGAATTTTGAAAGAGTACAAAAAATCCTTTTTCCCAGCAGGGTTAGGGTACCTATGTTTCGTAATTGTAGTAGGTACGTACATAGCTGGTGTTTATGAATACTTAGGTACTATTCAACAATACAATTCTATCAACACATAAGATTAGTCTTAGTTACAAAAGCCGCCGCTAGAGACAAACAAGAACATCCACTTCCCGTCTAAAGTTAATCAGAGCCTTACAACAGACTTCCCTATCATGCTCACCTTCTGAGGTTATGGCGGTTGCCAGTCGACCTGTTGCACCGTGTAATGAGAAAATAATTCTCTATTTAGTACTCCACCGCCACTTTAGGAATACTGAATACTCATAACATTAGTTCCTAGTACGGTAATAACAATTTTGCTAAGTTCCTTAGACTTGATTCTCCTCTCCCCATCTTCCCTTAATCTCTGACACCTCTCAGGTGAAGTTGTCCCTAATTATTTCCCGGCTGGTCCGGCCCTTGAGTCGTGAATTGGAGGCTCTACTACGTCTTTTCTCGACCCTGGGCGGCGGTTCTTTGTAAGCTTTTATTATTTTCGCCCCATTGTTTCGGCGTTGTGAAAATCTGGCAAGCATTTTGTTTTTGAAATCGATATCGATTATTATTAACATATTTTTTCATTGCCGCATTTGTAGTTTTTTGTCATACGTGCTAAATGATGGATTTCAATGGAATGAATACCAAAATTAAACACAGAGTGTGAATTTGGATACAAACTATCAAATAATTATTATTAAATTCTTGATTGAAATAAAATCAAAATTTGTAAATAAAACATCAATTAAATCTTACAATTTCCAACATATAGTTGGTATAACTACGAAACATTCAGGAAGATTTCTAAGGAAAGGTAATGTTCACAATATTTTTTTAAAGAAAGACAAAACATTCCCGGTTTACGAATAAGCTGATAATATTTGTAAATCTCCTACTACTATCACAGTGAGCGGAAAATGTTGCTTATGTCGTGATAGAGGACTTAGCCAGCCGATGAATTGAACATTCATTTAATTTTTAAATTGTTAATTAAGATTAATATGTACATATATTTCACGTGCATCAAAATTATAATAAATTACTGTAATAATTCGTATAAACTAACTTCATAACTAGCCATCACGGCATTTCTCTTCAAATGACTGCCAAACAACTCGGTCTTGGCATACATTCCTAGCTTCATTCACATTCATGTATTGTCTCATTAGTTTTGGGTTTACATGATCGTGCCATATCTTTCTCGGGCATTAACGACCTCTTCTACCATTCAAGTTTGCGTCATATATTCTCTTAACACTAACTTCTTCTTTTGATAAATAAAAAAATCTCCCTATCGCTAATTTGTACCTTCTAATAAGTACAAGATTATATTTTAATGTTCTTTTTATTTTGTTTTAAAGGAGTTTTATTTTAATATAGAAACGTTGCTTGAAATGGCTTTAGCTGTGTTTGGTGACCAGATATGAATAGTCAGGTACTTCCCCACCTTCCTCTTCCCTATCTCCTTCCCTTCCCACTACCTTCAGCCACACATATTGGAGATGCCTTAGTCCCACTGGCTCCAGACCGGAGCAGTTGGGAATCTTGGGCGGTATTCAAGTTTAAAAAAAGTATAATATCCATAACTTTCAATGAAAATATAAAACAAACAGAAAATATATAAGACAAAGCTGTCAACTGAGACTCGAACCCAGGTCCTCTCGTCTTACTGGAACTGACACCCTACCAACTGAGCTATTGCCACCTTATTACATACAATAAATTGTATCAAGCTCATATCTCTATTTTTGAATTACTATCACGTTACCATCAATTATTTCCTTTTCTTGGCTGCCATCTTTTTGTACAGGTAAATAAAACATCGAATTTTTTTACATATTTAAAGTCATAAGAAACATATTTTTTTCCGTCATCCTCTTGCAAATTTTGTTTCTATTCATGTCCTTACATTAAATATTAAACTTTTAACATGAAAAAAAAAATGTTAGCATTTTACCAATGTTACATTACTTCATTTCAACGGTAATCCATTGTCTAAACATCCTGATTTATATAAGTACATTGATGGAACAATTAATAATCCAAGATCCGTCTGTCGTTTAAAATAATTGCGGATCTTTACCTTTACACGAGCATATAATGATCCGATCCAAATATAGACATGCTGACTGTCTAAATGCACAACGCAATGAATGAGAATCTCATCTTTCCATAAATCATAGATAATGGAGTCGACGGGGAAACAGAAGAAAAAATATCTTTAAAAAAAGAAAGTCTCATTTTGTCAAAGACGAATTCAAGAGCAGACTTCTTCTCCACCGCCAGTGGGCGTTCGGATCTCCGGTGGAGTGAGGGGGAAGGAAACTGCGCCACAGGATGGGCTTTTCCGTGCGCTAAACAGAGAAAACCCATTCCCGAAGGGTTTCACTTGTTAGCCAACTCTCTCGACGATGGTAATGTAGGCACGTATGCGCGCGCACACATTCAATGGGGAATAATCGTTTGACTTTATTACTGACGTGCCCGGGCATGAACACTGAACAGTTCATTGCGTGGTTTGCATTCATTCCACAGGCATTAACTTATGATATTATTTATGTACGTGTTTATCAGTTCACATGCTTATTAACAGCGAAGTGAAAAGCAATATCGGAAGAAGAATGAAGAAGATCAACGCACCATAGTACCTAACACTTGAAAGCGTGGATTGGATGCTGGCTGCGGCAATGCATAGGTCAATTTTAATTGCTTGTTTATTTTCCGTGAAATAATTGAACCTTTCGGTGGTTTTTGTCATAATTAGTTGCACATATTCTATCAATCGCTTTGATTAATAGTAGGTTCCGACGTGTATTAATTATTTTGTAAGAGTTGTTTTGAATGTAATAATTTGACAGAATAATTCACCCAAAAAAGAGTTCTTGAGTCAGCTAGTCTATTAGGGCTTCCGCTCATAGAGAAACTGAAAAAAAAACAGTTCTCAAAGCAACTGCAATCAACCTCCTCAACAAAATCGATATTTTTCTGATCTGACATATCGAAACTTGACAGTTCTGTCAACAATGCAACTGAAACACGAGTGCCGTGGCGATCAGCAGTGCTGAAAAGAGTGCAACTGAAAAACCAGCACTGCTGATCGCCACGGCACTCGTGTTTTAGTTGCATTGTTGACAGATTGCATGGTAGTGACTCACGAACTGCCAAGTTTTGACATGTCAGATCAGAAAATGCTTGCATTTGCGTTGAGAGCTGTTTTTTTTCAGTTTCTCCATGAGCGGAGGCCCTTGGTACTTAAACTTACTTATCTGATACGGAGCAAATTAAGAGTCGATTACCAATGAAAGTTACGCATTTTCTAACAAAGGAATTGTGTTTATTTGAAAATAATTTAACTAAGTTTACTGAATATAAATTATATTATTATAAAATTTTATTAATTTAATATTTATGTTATTTTTTTATCCTGACGAACGAGGCTTTGTTTTCGAAGCATGACGATTATTTTAATTGATTAGTGGTATTTACAAAGTGATTTATTTTCATTAAATTAAAATGACGCCACAAAGTGAATTTGTGATTATTGAAGAAATAGTTTAATCAGTAATAACATATAAGTCACAGATTTACTCGATGTAGGTATGGAAAACTTACAATAAGATTTCTGAAAGTATGTAAAATGAAAGAAAGTCGTACATGTATTGTCAGTACAGATTCTGAATTAAGAAATCAAATCTAAGAAACAGCTAAATTTACATTACTTCGAAAATAATGTCATATATTACATGATCTAACCTAATTGCAATCAACTTTTCATCATTGAGTGGTTGGTTTTCACAAAATCGATACTGAAAATATCTTCCATTCTAGACAGCTGTCATTGCAAAACAAAACCTAAGCTCAAGACGTAGGTGAGATTTTATATGATTTTCTTTAAATAGCGTGAGGTTTGTTCCTCTCCACGGCAATAACAACAAAATTACCATTCAACACACGCATAAAGTCCCTCGCGTCGCGCCGGCACGGGCCGACTACTGTGCAATTCCCACGGGCCGCGCGAGACTGTCCCCCCCTCCCCCCCGGCCTCCGCCACACATCCCCCTGGCAACCTCCAGCCTCCCTCCCCCCTCTTGCCCTCCACTCCCCCCCCTGCTGCATCAAGCCCTCCCGCCAGACCTCCGCTCCCAGAGACGGCGGATAATTGAGACGGCTGCGACAGTTTATTGCCGCGAAATTTGAATCGGAAAATTTCGCGTTAAATTGCAGCTACATTAAAAAAAAATTATAAACGTTCTCGTCCCCAACTTCATCGATGTTTTATCCGTAGTTGAATCTTACGTGTCAAACTGTGATCATTTTTGATAACATATTTTTGTAATGTATAATTATGTAGATGTAGACTATTGGAGGTTTCTGTGAGAGAATTTCTTCCTATGAAAATGAGCCTTTGTAGAAAAATAATGTTTCTTAGCTACCTAATAGAAACTGTTTTTTACCAAGCGCGTAATTTGAATATTTTGTAATGTAAATAAATATATCAATATACATAAATATATCAATATACATCAATTTCACGTACCAATTTTAACTGCCAGAATTACATGCACGCAGTTGCACATGACCGAAATTACAAATTAAGAGAATTATTCCTGCTAGAATTACACACGTCGTTGTTAATGGACTTGATCAAGTATTTAAGTGTGTGCTAAATAAATTTAAAATTTTGGCGTGCTTAAGTAATTCCAGTAGGTGTAATTTATAAAGGTTTGAGTCTCTCCTTGTGTAATTTGGTCCGTGTTAAATAGGGTATTTTACCTT
Organism: Limnephilus rhombicus; assembly: GCA_929108145.2. NCBI lineage: Eukaryota > Metazoa > Arthropoda > Insecta > Trichoptera > Limnephilidae > Limnephilus > Limnephilus rhombicus. Next base: position 18,208,591 of record OV815270.1, read on the forward strand.
TTTTTTTATTTTTCTAAAAATTACGAAAATGAAAATATTTTTTTATATTTATTATTTATTTTTACGTTGACGAATAAATTTTCTACAACGACGTAAAATGTGCCTTTTTCGATTTGCGTCCAAACCGACATGTTCATTTTTATTCGTGAACATGACAATTTGACGTCTGCCGGGCAATGTTGTCGTCAGCCGTCTTGACAGCCAGTGGCGTTTTCTACGTCATAATGACGTTATAGCCAGCTGGAACCGTTTAGAATTGTGTGAACTTTAAGAAATCAATAATTTTGAATGAATATATTTCTAATAGATTTACATCACACTTTTAGTCCAATGATCAGAATCAGAAAAATAATATTTAAATCTTCCTCACATTTTAACGGTATTCATGTGGGTTGTTAAAATACCCCTATCTGGCAGTGTAATTGGTACGTGGATTTCACGTCTGTGTAATTTCATCATGAAACCGAATTTTTCCTAGCATGCTTTTTCACCTCTGGACATACTAGTTTCAGAATTATTAAGATAAAATTATTAATTAACCTTATTCATTCCATATTGTGATTCTCAATGTGAGATGAGGTTTACCTGGGTAGTCCATAACCAAACTGAAGGAGGGAGGAAGCATAAAACAAGAGCTGTTGGGCACATATGAACGAGTTTGTTTGGGTCTCAATGTGCCTTATCTTCCGATGGTGCTCCGGCTCCAAGGGGGAGAATGAATTAATACATAAACGAATTGCACCACTTCGATAGGGCCTTCCATTAAAATACTAACAAATTATACGTACGTCTATTAGCAATTAACCTACATATTACGATGAGGGGTAATACTTGTAATGAGTTTGGAGAAGGTTAAAAATAAATATTTTTTAAATCTGCCTCCATACTTCTTTGGCAGAAACCACATTTTATTAAATCTCATTTTTCCAGGAATAAAGAATGAGCTATAGGCTATATTTATAGTGTGCAATGTTTTTCAAAAACTGATGAAAATTTATGTGAATTATCTACCCTTATTTCCTCATCAAATCTGTAAAAGTGTCGGTAAAAACAAATGTTTCTGATTTTAAATATAAAAAATAATTTTATTAGCATTTAAATTAAAACAACTTTGCCGCCCCGGGAACCATTTTTCGGATAACCAACACCTCTGCCGTAGGTCACCCCAAGTGGTTCGCTACGCTTGGTGACTTCTCAGGGCTGTCGGGTTCATGAGATGAGGCTTGTCCGGGTCTTGGCGACGGTTACTCACCAACTGCGTGGCAGGTCGGATCGGGAGGGGCTGCTTGAGGGAGACTTTTGAGCGGGACTCTCTCGGAACATCACCTGGCTCAGCAGTGGGCGGGATGGGTTTATAGGTCCTCCACTCCTGGACACACATTTCCAGATTTCTACCCACCCTCGTACATTTTCTTCCTAGAACTTTCTCTCCTTCCTTTCCTTAAAAAAATCCTCCACACAGCATCCCCAAAGATAACATAGGTCTTGAAGGGAATTATTTTCCTACGGGACTCCTGTGGATTTAATGCAAAAAAGTTAGGTATTATTGTATAAGTTTTTATCAAGTCTTCTGTGAGGCTTTCTGTTGTGCATAATGATATCCCTTTCAAATCATTGAATATGCGGCATTTAAATCAATGCATTCCTCGTAAAAATCTTTTTGAATGGGGGTCACACCGAAAATAATTTATCTCACCGCCCGTACCCCCATAAATATTAAGGACAAAGCATCATTGGTCAAAATAACTGTATGATCTCTACGGCGGCCAATTTCACGTATCAGCGCAGGTTGTTTAAAATAAAATCACTTCAAACCACGAACCTTGCTTACCACTGAGCGGGAAATCCCTAGAAATGTCATCACCTATACGAATTTGAAAGAAAACGGCTCATATTAATTATTTACGTAAGACTTTTGGATACCATGGCCTGTGGCAATCCAATAAAATTTATTTTCTGGTTCAGAAAAAAATTCGATAACAGGTATGTAAACATGTTTTTTTTTACATTAACTCCAGCAGACCCTGAGGTTCTTACTTTTTTTTAAGGGTAACTATTTTCTTAGTTAATACAGACTATTTTCTCAGCTATACGAGTACATTCAAGTTTTAACGAGTTTTCAACATTGCTCTATTTCTTATTTCTACGTCCACACTTGTTTGGCAGAAACCACATTTTTTAAATTTCATTTTTCCAAGAATGGAGAAAGAGCTGTAGGCTGTATTATATATAATGTGCATGTTATAAATGTGCTATATTATAATGTGCAATATAACAAAAAACTGATTAAAACTTGATTAAATTGTCTAAAATGTGGTTAGTGTAGTGAATCAAAACAATTTAGGTCACCCCAAGTGGTTCTCTGTGGCGAATTCTCAGGTTACGGGTCACGGGATGAGGCTTGTACGGGGCTTGGCGGCGGTTACCCACCAAATGGGTCGGATCGGGAGAAACTGTTCGAGGGAGACAGAAAGGAAGGAGAGGAAGTTCTGATAACGAAAAGGTAGTAGATAATCTGGGGGTCAGAGTGACGGACATATGAATCATCTCTCCCACTGCGGTGTAAAGTGATGGGTCGAGAGAGTCTCACAGTTGATGGGCAGCCGTATCCGTCGCCAAGACCTTGATAAACCTTACATCATAAACCCGGGCACACCTGCTAAGTCATCAAACGTATCGTACCACTTCCTGTGACCTACGGCAGAGTTGTTGGTTATCCATTTATTGGTTTCAAACTGCAAACTAAAACTCTCCGTTTGATCATTTGCATCAAAATTTCGCAAAAAATTGAGCCTACTTGGACCACACTGCCATGCCTACAATTCATATATATTATAATAAAACTTTATTCCACTTAATATTATTATTAACTTCAATTTGGGAGGCGGGAATGGGTACCGCCGCCCCGGGAACCTTTATTGGATAACCAACACCTCTGCCATAGGTCACCCCAAGTGGTTCGCTACGTTTGGTGATTTAGCAGGGGTGCCCGGGTTCATGGGGTGAGGTTTGTCTAGGTCTTGGAGGCGGATGACCAAGACACACTGAACCCCAGATTTCTACCCACCCCTTAAACCCTTTTCCCTCCCAGAACTCTCCTCTCCTTCCTTTTCCTAAAAAAAACCCTCCACACAGCATCTCCAAAGATGACATAGGCCCTGAGGAAAATTATTTTCCTCTGCGCCTCCTGTGTGGAGTTCATGTAAAAAAAAAAAAAAAAATTACTGACCGTAACCGGTTTCAGCTCGTTAGAGCCATCTTCAGACTGGTACAAATAATTCTTAGTTTATACGGTTTATATATAACATATCTCTCCCACATATCTCTCCCCATAACATATGGGGAAGAGATATGTTATGTATATAAACCGTACACTAAGAATTATCTGTACCAGTCTGAAGATGGTTTTAACGAGCTGAAACCGGTTACGGTCGATAAAATTAAGTGGAATAATGTTTTATATTTGTTTATTATAATTAATGGAACTCTATCACGAAATCACAGTTTCAAAAATGGAAATATTAAAAAGCCTACAATAAGGAACTCCAGTGAAAAATATTATGGCTTTAAAAAAATATGTTCATATAGACCAAGAAACGCTGATTCTGAATATATAAGTTTTACAATAAAAAGTTTACAATATAAGTTTTATTTCATAATATTAAACGCAGAGTTTTTAAAAAATTATTAAAAAGTGCATTTTTAAACCTCTTCTCAAAACACAGCGTTAAGTTGGCATTACTGAAATGGTTAACGGTGACGTCACTGTTAACCTGTCACCTGGTGATAGTGTGTATTGTATTGTATTGACATTTGAAATGACTTGAAGTGCACACGTACCTATGCAATTCAAGATTTCGTGTTTTTGGTTTATTTTCATACTGTTTATAGAGATTTAGATAAATAATAGATTGAGATTTAGATAATTTTTCCATACACAAGCAAATGCTTTTAATGGAAGAGTATTAAAAAAAAACTGTAAAAAAATATTTTGTTGTAAAATTGTAATTTTTATAAATGTTTCAATAAATAATAAAAAAAAATAATAGTTATTGTGTTTATTGAAACATAATTTAGGCCCTCAACAATTTACGAAAAGGGCTATATTTGCGGACAATCTGCAATAAATTTTGTCTATTTGAGGTTAAAGTCGTGTCATATTTTGACATTTCGTTTATGTATTTTCAAATTGTTTTTAGTATAGGGCTTTTTATACAAGTTGTTACACACTCGTCATGATCAGTGTATTATAAATACCAGTGTTTCTGTATGTGTTATACATAAAACAATGTACCTACAAAGTAACGCCTGACACGAAACACGATGTCACATGTATTTGCAATGAAAGAGATGATTTATTGTTTTTATATTGGACTTTGATTAAATACAATAACAGTAGCGGTGAAATGTGGACATTTTACCAATGTGTTTTCTATATTAAAAGCAGTTAATCTTGAATAAAAAATACACCTCATACCTAAAAGTCATTACAAAGCATTCCGCCTTCCGCCATGATTCTTCTGGATTCTTCATTCAAACAGGGATGTTCTGCCCAAAAAAATTATTTCCCTAGATTTCGAAGTGAAATTTCCCTAGAATATCACATTTACGCAATTATCTACGTAGCCACCTGATTGTGTAACACTAATCCTGTTATATGTTAATTAATATGATAATTAATTGGAAAGATATCGGAACTTGGTAAATATACTAATAATACCGTGATTTTCCAAATTAAACACTTTTTCTACGTGAAGTAATAATTTAAAAGTACGAATACACTCACCACTGAATTAGAAACTGAATTCCAAATTTAAAAAAAAAAACTTTGCAAAATAAAAATCATAAGCAACCCGCCGCTCATTTGTACCAAGCGTGGTATTTTGAAGACCCCCCCCCCCCCGAACGTGTCACGTAGTATGGGTACGTTCCCTAATATCATTTTGAGTTGTCAGTGTTAAAAATAACATTGCATGTAAGTACATGAACAATAATTAAGATTCATAGGAATTCCAAATATATATAATAATACCAGTAATATTGTCATATGTAATAAAAATTTTGCTAGAGTTCGAAATTTCCCTAGATTTTGTCCTGATTTCCCTTATCACTAAAAAATATTTTTCTCCCCTAGATCTAGGGAAATTTCCCTCGACATAACATCACTGATTCAAAATGACAACTTAAAAAGTAAAAAAACTATTGGTGGGTGAAGACCACCATAGATACGGTGCGTTTCTGGGAGTCCTTAAAAATTAAAACTTTGACAATTATTTTAACTATTAAAACTAACTATAAAAATTAAAATAAAAATGCAGTTATTTAAGTTTGAAGGTCCTTTATTCATTAAAAAAAATTTAAAAAAATTGGACTGGAGTTCTCTATTCACTTCTGTCGGTAAGTTACTTCAGTGTTGCTTATCTTCTCGAAGAGATACCTTTTTTAACGCTTTTACGAAAAAGCTTATTGCAAGAAATAAATGTCCGCTTAAAGGAGTTGTACATATATATACTTCAGTTTACAGTTTCAACTTGTAACTGCAGTAGATATTACGTACATTATATTCGATATTATAGTTACCTACAGATAAACAATTAATAAATATTTTAACATTTACAAAAAGATACTGAATAATTTTACAAAATTATCGTTAAATAAAAAGGTACCTAAACAGTCTAGATCAGCGGTCGTCACACTTTTCTGGTCAAGGGCCACATAAGACAATGTGGGGTATCACCGCGGGTCGCACACTTATGATTTCGGGGGGGGGGTACCTTCTGTATTTAAGTACCGGGTTGCTACTTCCTTCCTTCTTGCGTTCATGATATAGTGTCAATTTTTAATAATAATAATACACGTAGAATCATAATATTACTCGTATATTTAAAAAAATTGTGTGTAGGTATATCTGTAATGGAATCTTTCAGTTCAATTTTCATCCACTTCCCGAACCATCGAAATGTGTGAATGTTCGCACACGTGATAAAAATGATAACAATACATACAATAACAAAAATTAACCAATATTAAAGTTTATTTTGCTTTATTAGATACTATAATTATGATACTATAATTAATTTTACATAAAAAAAATATATTTAAAAAGAAAACGTCAGCTATTTGTGTGGGCCGCAAAAAAACGGACATAGTATAATTGTACTCGTACATGAAAAAAACTGTAGTTAAAAAGAAAACGGCAGATATTTGTGCGGGCCGCAAAAAACCGGATAGTATAATTGTACATGAAAAAATATATATATATAAAAAGAAAACGAAGATATTTGTACGGGCCGCAACAAAACGGATAGTATAATTGTACATGAAACAAATATAGTAAAAATGAAAACGGCAGATATTTGTGCGGGCCGCAAAAAAACTGAAAGTATAATTGTATATGAAAAAAATATAGGTATTTAAAAAGAAAACGGCAGATATTTGTGCGGGCTGCAAAAAAACGGATAGTATAATTATTGTACTTGAAAAAAATATATTTAAAAAGGAAACGCCAGATATTTGGGCCGCAGTTTGACGAACACGGGTCTAGATACTATTTCTACATATGTGTATAATTCGAGCCAAATTAAGTAGGCAAGGTATCTAAGTAAAGAATTCCCAGGCAGAACTCGTATCTATTACGTTCAATTACTACATTCGAAACGAATGTACGTTGAAACTTGCTTCTAAAATTATTAATGGATGGCAGAATGCATTTTCTATAATTGGCGGGATCTTCACGATATAATAATATATTTATATTAATAATTTAGTATCAATAAGAACTTACATCGATGATACAGAAACGTAATTTTTTTTTTGCGTGCATTAATAAATATATGGAATCGAAATAAAAATACAATTCAGTACAAGAATTTAATTTTTTTATATGTACATTAATTAATTTGTTCTGTCGAAAATGTATACCTGAAGTAATAATTGTGAATGTATAGAAACTTAGAAACATATCTATCTTGGAGCATCTAAACTGGAGAGAGCTGGCACAAAACCGAGATGAGTGGAGGAAGGACTCTTGAGGAGGCCAAGACCCACCAGGGGTTGTAGAGTCAATAGTGATGATGATTTTTTTTTTTTTTACATTAACTCCACACAGGAGGCCCTGAGAAAAATAATTTCATTCGGGGCCTATGTCATCTGGGATGCTGTGTGGAGGGTCTTTTTAAGGAGAGGAAGGAATGAACATTGGTCTTGAAGAGACCCATGTTGTAGGAAGGAGGAAACACAGAGGCCGGCAAATCATTCCACAGCCGAGCTGTTGAACACAAGAACGAGTCGAAGAAACGACCCGTTCTCATGTGTCAAATGTCAACCGTGTACAAATGTTGGGCACGCGTTTGGCGTGTTTCCCGACTATGCACCGGTGCCGAAGGGATCAATGATGCTAGTTCCATTGTAATACCGGTAGAATAAGGATAACATTCCCACCCGACGCCTGTGCTCTAAAGATTTCAATCCTTCTGTTAAGATGGGAGAATCTATTAAACGGACCGCCCGTTTCTGCACAGAGTCGAGGGTATTTTGGAGCTCCAGACCAGAGGTGGCTGCCAAATTCAACCGTGTTGCGCACTTGTGATTTGTACAGGGTTAGCAGTTGTGTACTATTAAAGTATCTGCGGGCACTGTACAGTACGCCCAGTTTTCGGGAGGCTAACTTTACTCTGGCTTCGATGGAGCCCCCATACCTGAGCTGGTCACTTAGGGTTACACCAAGCATATCAATGGAGGGCCTGTACGGAAGATTGCTTCCATTGAAGGATATTAGATATTCATTTCGATACCTTTTATACGTAATCAGACAAGATTGGGTCTTCGAAACATTAAATTCAATGAGATTATTTTTACCCCCAAGAGAAAACACTCTCGAGGTAACCGTCCATTCTTTGCTTCAAAGCCCTTCGAGCCGTTGGGGTTTATGAGCCCTTTGGGGGCTTGTCAAACAAAAAGCTATCATGGACTGTCTGTCATCCGCGTAACAGTGAATTGGTGCACATGACAAAAGGTCGTTGATGTGCAACAAAAACAAAGTCGGAGACAGAACCGATCCCTGTGGGACGCCAGCATTTATCGAGTGTGAGGAAGAGATGAAACCATCGACTACCGTTTGAATCGACCTCTCCCTCAAAAAGTCGGCAATCCACATACACAAGGATGCGGGAAGTCCGTAAGAAGGCAGTTTGTAGACAAGTCGTCCGTGCCAAACCCGATCAAAGGCCTTAGAAATGTCCAGTGCAACCGTTTGGGTCTCACCAAAACGTTCCAGGCACCGCCTCCAAACATGCGTCATATACGCGAGAAGATCACCGCACGAGCGGTTCCGCTGGAATCCGTATTGACGGTCATTAATAATTTTGTTCTTCTCGAGGTATGTGAGCAGTTTATCGTTGATCACACGTTCCATCACCTTAGACAGAACTGATGTGATCGCTATGGGGCGGTAGTTGGCCGGGTTGGAGCGGTCACCCTTCTTTGGAATAGAATGGATAACCGCTTTTTTCCAACCAGAGGGCACAGAGCCAGTCTTCAGGGACATTTTAAAAAGCTTCGTCAAAATTGGAGCTATTTCTGCAGCGCACCTCTGCAGTACCAGGGCAGGTATTCCATCAGGCCCACTAGCTTTATTAACATCAAGCCCTCATAAAACATGGAGTACTTCCCGATGCCGGATCCTCAGCTTTTTCATACGAAAACCGCAGTGAGGAACCGACGTCGGGACAGCACCTTGGTCATCGAGGGTTGAGTTATCCGCAAACATTTTATCTCATAAGTTTGCCTTTTCGGTGGCGGTGTTTGCTAGTGAGCCGTCAGGTCTGGTGAGAGGTGGCAGACTGGATATGCAGAATTTTCGGCCTATTGAGCCCGCAAGCGACCAGAATTGCCTGCTGCCATGCGGGCATGCAGCCAGCTTTCTGCTGATCTGCAGGTCGTGCTCCAATTTTGACCTATTTATGATCCTCTTGGTTTCCTTTGCCATTTTGTTGTAAGCTGTTCTGTCTTCGGATGTTCTAGATGTGTTGTAGGCTCGGTAAGCCGCCTTTTTTCGTCGCATTGCTTCAGCGCATTGTCGACTGAACCACGGCTTTGAGCCTACACCAGTTTCCTTAACAGTAGATGGGATGAAGCCATCCATCGCGGAGGTGATGACTTCACCAATTTCCTGGGCACATCTTGAGGGATCCGAAGTCCGAAAACAGACAGCTGACCACGGGAAAGCATTAAAATGTGCGCGCAGACCGAACCAATCTGCTGACTTATAGTGCCACACTTTTCTCTTCAGCCTCTCATTTGGCGGTCTGAAGTTTACAGGGATCGATGTCGTCACCAGGCAGTGGTCGGACGATTCTAAAGGCGCTGTGACTTCAATCCTGTAACCGTGTGGCACAGTGGTTAAAAATAGGTCTAACAGATTGGAACGGTGAGTCTGGACATCAGGAACCCTTGTAGGCTCCTGAACCATTTGCTCCAATCTGTAGCAAAGGGCAAAGGATTCCGCTTGTCGTCCCGCCGAATCTGTTGATCCTGAGAACTTCAACCAGGGTTCGTTATGAACATTAAAGTCCTCCAGGACCACAAACTCTGCCGTAGGGTAGCGGGGCAAGAGGTCATCGATAGTGTCGCTTAAATGTTTGAAGAGTTCGGACGTGTCTGATTCGCTAAGGTTTGGTGAGCGGTATAAACACGCGTAGAATCTTACCGTACTGGCAAGATTGACGCGTACCCACTTTACGTCGAATCTGGAGTTTTCCAGATTCAACAGTCGCACACAGTTGACGTCAGCTCGACTATAGAGACAGACAGATATCTGAACTTGCTTGCGAGGGTGAAGCCCGGGCAGCCCAGATAGGAGGCGTCTACAGGCTCGGCTATCTGCGTTTCAGACAGGAATAGTAGGTTGGGGCGTTGAGAAAAAAGGTGGTGGTGGACAGAGTTTAAATTGGTATGCAGGCCGCGAATGTTGGTGTAATTCACCAACATCTTTGGCCTGCGCCGGGGTCTCCTACTACTCGCCGCTGTAATGAATTTAATTTGTGTTGATGATGTATAGAAACATAAAATTGTATCGAAATAAAATTAAAATGGTTACATTTTACAAATAATAAACAAAGAAGACCAATAAATAGAGAATAATGTATTAGCATATACATTTTGTAAAGTGTCCTTAAATTTCCAATAATCAAAATTGGGTAGTCTCCTTACCATTTCATACTCATTTTGGGAGGCGGTTGTGTGTAACCCCGCCCCGGGAACCATTTCTTGGATAACCAACACCTCTGCCATAGGTCACCCCAAGTAGTTCGGTATGTTTGGTGACTTTGCAGGGGTGCTTGGGTTCGTGGAATTAGGTTTGTCAAGGTCTTGGCAGCTGTTGTGTCTGCCCACCTCATTCGTGCGGTCCGGATCGATAGAGACTGGTTGAGGAGGTCTTTTGACCTCTCCAGCCAGAATCCCTAGACCCATCGCCTTGCACCGCAGTTGAAGGGATGGATTCAGACATCCGTCACTTCTGGACCCACTGACCTCCAGATTTCTACCCACCCCACATACCTATTTACTTCCCAGGACTTCCTCTAAGATGACACAGACCCTGGGGAAAATTGTTTTCCTCAAGGCCTCTTAATTACGTTGACATTTCAATTTCGAATTTGAAGTGTTACAGTTCTAGAAATAAGTCATCCCAAACAGGAACTAATATAAATTTTATATCTTTATAAGGATAATATCATATTATTTTTACGATAAAACTATTAACCAATAAGTATGTAATTAATGTTAAATGTCTACCTCATCCTGTGCTAATTTTATTACCACAGTCAAAGCGTTAATTTTTTGTGCTTGGTTTTATAACTGGCAATACCATAAAATAGTAGATAGAAATATACTTTCGCGAATTGTCTATATAGAAAAATGTATTGACATTCGACATTCTAGTATCTTCTGTCTTTTTTGTTTTCAAAGAAAGGTGTAAGCATTGGAGGTTATCCACCACGTACCCGCCCCGGTATAAATAACAGATGGTTACTCCTTCAGGGCTCTCACAAGAACTATATTTTTTTTATAGAACGACTCTACATTTATAATTAATCAAAACTAGACCCCTGTTGTCCCTGTATACGTTGTTAGCGAGCAGTATGCAAGTGCTTACTCTGTACAGGTGTTAGTAATACTTATGAAAGAAAAACATACCTTACCTCTTATTTTCAAAAGGGACATGGTGAAAAAAAATAAAAAAACGAAAATAGGTGGTTTGCCTACCCTGCCTCTTTTTTGTACAAAGAAAGCAAAAACATAAAATAAAAAATGTCTGCAGATTAGGAGTGAGCAAGTCCTGGGTCGGGGGCGACGCGACACATAACACCTGGAATTCCTGTTGAAAGTATGTCGGTGATCAGGCAGGCCGGGAACGAGGTTCGAATTCCGCACCCCTAGGCCGATTTCCCGGTGGTGCCTCGACGAACAGTAAGTGGAAAGTGGGGGGTAGGACACCCGAAGACCCTAAGGACATTAGCGTCGGGTTATCGGAGGTGGGGCGGAGGTGTAAGCAGAAATATTTTTATGAACGGCTCTTAAGACGATCGTCAATGACGTGCAGATGATCTCATCCTCTAACGAATTTCACCGTCACGAACACCAATAATAATTTAAAACTCTACTTTTTATATTTTCTCTGTGTTATAGTTTATTCTAATTTGTCTATACTTGTTTGTCATTTATTTTTATTTATATTAACATATCCTGATGAAGATAACATTGTTATCGAAATATGTAGATGTTGTTTATAATATAGTGGTTTATTCAAAGTGATCTGTTATTCATTATGTAATTTAAAACTCTTTTGAAAATGCTTCTAGTAAGGTTACGACAGAATTTGGAGCTTTTGAAACTTAAACTCAAAATGTTTTCATATGAGATACTTGTATTGCTATTCTCTTTTTTTTACATGAGCTCCACACAGGAGGCCCTGAGGAAAATAATTTCCCTCAGGGCCTATGTCATCTTTGGAGATGCTGTGTGGAGTGTTTTTTTAAGGAAATGAAGGAGAGGAGAGTTCTGGAAAGGAAAAGGGTTTAAGGGATGGGTAGGAATCTGAGGTTCAGTATGTCCTGGTCATTCGCCTCCAAGACCTAGACAAACCTCACCCCATGAACTCGGGCACCCCTGCTAAATCACCAAACGTAGCGAACCACTTGGGGTGACTTATGGCAGAGGTGTTGGTTATCCAGTAAAGGTTCCCGGGCGGCGGTACCCATCCCCGCCTCCCAAATTGGAAGGCGGGTATGGGTACTGCTCTCTCTGTTACAAGTTAAAACATTTTGCGAAAAATCAATGATGATTGATATCAACACAAAACATTCAAAAATAGGAATGTTCTAAATTAACTTATGTATAAGCCAACTAACTTTTGTGAACTCCCAATGTGGGTACGAAGAGACGATGAATTTTTTTTGTTTTTCCCCAGAAATTGAGTGTAAATTCGTTTTAGAGAGGAATATTATCTCTAAGCATCGTCTTAATATTCGATATCACTTTCCCACGGCGTTCTAAGGAAACAGGTGGTTTCCTCCTTCACCGAACTCGTCAGGACTCATTTTTTATTTATAAAGAAGCTACTTTTATTTAAAACTAGCTGACCCGGCGAACTTCGTACCCCCTCAGAAACAATAGCTGATGTGTTAATTTATTATCTGAATTAAATTCAGTTTTTTATTCAGTTAAAAATTACACAATAAAGCAATAATAATTATCGATCCGCAACTGTCCGTGTTTTGTATCAGAGATGACCTTGTGTATGAATTTATATTTTTGTAATTTTCTTACTTTTCCACTTACTTAGGGGCCCATCCATAAATTACGTCACACGAATTTCATGATTTTTTTTACCCTCCCCCCCACCCCTCCCCCGTCCCTGTCACACATCGTTACATTTATGAGATCCCTCCCCCCTAGTGTGACATCAATTTTTTTTACATAAGACGTCACAGAGCTGATGACTACCCCATACCCCTAGTCATACTTCCTACTCCCCTCCCCCCCCCCCCTCCCTTAATGTGTGATGTAATTTATGGATGGCCCCTTACGGGAATTGTGTTTCTTTTTCTTTATACGTATGAGGGAAATTTATTATAATTATTATATTTTTCCTTTGGAAGCTTTGATTATATAAATGTCTAGATAGAGTGTTGCGCTGTAACTCCGAAAAAGGAACAGGCCAGATTTGAAACGCTTGTGTGCGTGACACGCACACAAGTATAGGTAACTTATATTGTTAACGTAAAGCGCCCAAAGGCTCAACGTCACTGTAGGCGTGATGAGTGATACCAGCTCCCGAGTATTTCCCATAAAAGTGGGTAAAAAATATGTTTCTGTTTAGCGGGACCTATAATTCGTTTAATTTTGAATTCATTTAAGTAAGATAGTTTTCTACATATAATGATATAAATGAAAAGAAAATCATTGTTAAAAGAGATTTATTTTTGTTTGATTATTAAAAAAATAAATAAATAAGAAATACAGAAAATA